>CM060988.1:83850564-85175064 GCA_030765065.1 Deroplatys truncata
GTAGAAATCCTCCTCGTTTCTTCTTTTTGGACCCTCCGCCAACAGATACCTTTCTCTCAATTTCTCTCTTATGCCTTATCATTTCGGCAAGTTGTTTATCTGCTGCCTTTTTCTTATTTACTGCTGAGGCAATTTGGGCTGCACCTCCAGCAGCAGCGCCTAGAGCTGCAATAATTGGTATGAGCGGTAGAAATCCTCCTCGTTTCTTCTTCCTGGATCCCGCACCAACAGCTACCTTTCCCTTCATGATGGTTGTTACAAGTCACGCTGCCAATTTTTCACCTAATGTAGCATCAGATGATTGCACTCTTTTCCAGGCCTTTTCAGCCAAGATCTTGTCAGCAATGTTTCTCGAAGCAGAGACCTTATGCTGAGCGTTGGCAATGCCACTAAGATTACACGCTTCGTCTAAAGGATTTATTCCGGGGTCTCCTCTCTTTAGTCTTTTTTCTAGCTTTGTCCCAGGTCCACAGTATCTGTAACCAGGCAAATGTGCTTCAAATGGCAGCAGGTTAATGAGAGAGTTATTTAAACCGGAACCTCTTGCGAGCTTAGCCCCCTTAGCTCTCACGTTATACTAATCGATTTTATTCAGGATAGTTCTTTTATACTTTCTCATTAGCGTATATACATTAAGAGCGATTTATTTTACTTTAGCTGTCAAGCTAGAGAGGATGAAACAAGAATGCTCACAGCCTATTGATATGTTAGGCTTTGAAAGCGTCTTTAGATGTGAACTTAGTGGAAAACTGTTTCATGTCAATGTTCTTGACTTGCCTATCATGTAACCCATTCAGGGAAAAGGTGACCAGCAAAGGGAAAAACGTTACCAGCAAAGAAAAAAAGGTGACCAGCAAAGGGAAAAACGTGGCCAGCAAAGAGAAAAAGGTGACCAGCAACGGGAAAAAGGTGACCAGCAAAGGGAAAAAAGGTGACCAGCAAAGGGAAAAAGGTGACCAGCAAAGGGAAAAAGGTGACCAGCAATGGGAAAAAAGGTGACCAGCAACGGGAAAAATGTGACCAGCAAAGGGAAAAAGGTGACCAGCAACGGGAAAAACGTGACCAGCAATGGGAAAAACGTGACCAGCAAAGGGAAAAAGGTGACCAGCAAAGGGAAAAAGGTGACCAACAAAGGGAAAAAGGTGACCAGCAAAGGGAAAAAGGTGACCAGCAAAGGGAAAAAGGTGACCAGCAAAGGGAAAAAGGTGACCAGCAAAGGGAAAAAGGTAACCAGCAAAGGGAAAAAGGTGACCAGCAAAGGGAAAATGGTGAGCAGCAAAGGGAAAAACGTGACCAGCAAAGGGAAAAAGGTGACCAGCAAAGGGAAAAAGGTGACCAGCAAAGGGAAAAAGGTGACCAGCAAAGGGAAAAAGGTGACCAGCAAAGGGAAAAAGGTGACCATGAAAGGGAAAAAGGTGACCAGCAAAGGGAAAAAGGTGACCAGCAAAGGGAAAAAGGTGACCAGCAAAGCGAAAAAGGTGACCAGCAACGGGAAAAAGGTGACCAGCAAAGGGAAAAAAGGTGACCAGCAAAGGGAAAAAGGTGACCAGCAAAGGGAAAAAGGTGACCAGCAATGGGAAAAAAGGTGACCAGCAAAGGGAAAAAGGTGACCAGCAAAGGGAAAAACGTGACCAGCAAAGGGAAAAAGGTGACCAGCAAAGGGAAAAACGTGACCAGCAAAGGGAAAAACGTGACCAGCAAAGGGAAAAAGGTGACGAGGAAAGGGAAAAAGGTGACCAGCAAAGGGAAAAAGGTGACCAGGAAAGGGAAAAAGGTGACCAGCAAAGGGAAAAACGTGACCAGCAAAGGGAAAAAGGTGACCAGCCAAGGGAAAAAGATGACCAGCAAAGGGAAAAAGGTGACCAGCAAAGGGAAAAACGTGACCAGCAAAGGGAAAAGGTGACCAGCAAAGGGAAAAACGTGACCAGCAAAGGGAAAAACGTGACCAGCAAAGGGAAAAAGGTGACCACCAAAGGGAAAAAGGTGAGCAGCAAAGGGAAAAAGGTGACCAGCAAAGGGAAAAAGGTGACCAGTAAATGGAAAAAGGTGACCAGCAAAGGGAAAAAGGTGACCAGCATAGGGAAAAAGGTGACCAGCAAAGGGAAAAACGTAACCAGCAAAGGAAAAAAGGTGACCAGCAAAGGGAAAAAGGTGACCAGCAAAGGGAAAAACGTGACCAGCAAAGGGAAAAACGTTACCAGCAAAGGGAAAAAGGTGACCAGCAAAGGGAAAAACGTGACCAGCAAAGGGAAAAACGTTACCAGCAAAGGGAAAAACGTGACCAGCAAAGGGAAAAATGTGACCAGCAAAGGGAAAAACGTGACCAGCAAAGGGAAAAAGGTGACCAGCAAAGGGAAAAACGTTACCAGCAAAGGGAAAAAGGTGACCAGCAAAGGGAAAAACGTGACCAGAAATGGGAAAAAAGGTGACCAGCAAAGGGAAAAAGGTGGCCAGCAAAGGGAAAAAAGGTGACCTGCAAAGGGAAAATGACCAGTATCTCCCTCAACTCTCGCATTCTCTGTGCTAACTATCAAGAAAACTTGTACTCTTACCTCTATGAATCCATTTCTAGCTACTTGACTCTGCTTGTGCTTAATGAGATAGTTATAATTAACGGAATTACAACTATTATGCGCGAATGCTACAATATTTTGCTTAGTCTAATTCGGACATGGCTGTTTATATGCATCAAAACCTGAGTACATATATAAATACATAAATGTTAAAAAATAGCTGTCTCGTGTTATCGTATACGAATTCAACATCTATAGTATACATTGACTAGTTTATATATACTGCTTGAGCATGAACACTCACAAAGACGGACAATTACAGTCAATTTACGAGAATCTTGATTTTTCGTATGTTTCCCAAGGGGGTAGTAATCGCTTTGTTAAGTGCTGCATATGTAATAGAACTTTAAAAAACAGGACAATTTCAAGGCTTAAGCAACATTGGAGAAGATGCTGTAAAGCAATGACCAGCTGTGCATTCACTACAACACCCAAACGAGAGCGTGAAATCTTTTCAAGTCCCGAAGAGCGGGATTCAAGATGTAACGTACTTGGAACCAGTTCAAGCGACCCTGTAATAACGTCAACAGCTACCACTGATGAAGCAATGAGAGCAGTTTCTTTGAATGAGCAAGCTCTGAATAAAGACACCAATGAAAGCAAGCATACTAGTGTCAACTCACCTAGATTAGAAGATATATCCAAAGCGAACACAGAGGAGATGCTATACCGCTACACCGATCCTAATGATTTGGTAAACATGCTAAGGGTACTCATGAGGCTTCATAACCTGATAAAAATGACTTTTCCGATGCGATTAAAGACATTATTCAGGATTTAAAGCTGGGTGGTTTTATAGCGTGATTAGCATCTGCAGAACCTTGAAACCATGAAAGAGTTAGAAAGATTCCTCATATTAGGATGCGAATGTCTTCTTTATTAGATCAGTGAATAATAATAATAAAAATGTCATTAAAATGTCCTTTACCCTTGATTTTTTCCAGTGATTGTTCTATAGGAACGTTCTGTGGTCCTTCAGTGACAAAGTTATTCCATCTAATCAGCTGTCTGAATCTGATTTCCTAGTGAATATATTTAGGTTGAGCATCATACGAATTTAGCGCAGTATTGCATCAGTCTCCTTCCTCGATAGTAAAAGTGGACACTCCATCTACCAGTTTTCCCATCTGTTACGCCTGGATACTGTATTTCACAGGAACCATCAAATCAAATTTTACCTGTTGTTCATAAAGATCCGCTTCATAGAGCAAACAGGGGAGCCTAACAGCAATATCATTGCCTTTAGAAACAAGTATATAAGCATAATGCCTATAGTTTTTAGAAGAAGTCAACGACGTCGAGGATATAATAATGGAATGATTCAACTCACACATCATGCTCTGCCCTTGCCGCCCATCAGGTTAACATCACGCAATCAGCAGTTCCTACAGTTTTTGGGCTTCAGAATCCTATAATCATGGGCATCTTCAATGTTATCGACACCGAGATTCGACGACAAGATCACTAAGAAGAGGAACATGTGTTTTCACCATATAATACATCAGTTCTGGACTCTAACAACGAGTTTAGAATCCCTTGTCAAGTTGAACATTTATATACATTACACAGTCTCAGGGTGAAGAGAATGCTGTTGTTAAACCTGTACTCATCGAGTGGAGAAGGCTTGTGATTCGACTTTCTGATGCTGAGATCTCAAGACTGTTAAGCTGGATAAGACTCTGTTTCACCCATTTAGGACCACAGATCTGCATACTCAACCTGCTGTGTTACAGGAATTTACCTGAATAGTGACACCACATCTAAAATGGAGAAGCCGTGATTTGTCTTTTTTGGTGCTCTGACTTAAGATCGAGTAATGCATCTAAAGACGGTTCTCTTTTGATCATTGTGACATAACTTAAACTAATCATTATAATGATTTATTTTTCATTAGGAATGCAAGGATTTTTGATGAATAAAACACTATGTAAAAGCATGCCTTAATTCTTTTATTGTTATTATTTATCTTACATTTCCATCACTTTCTCGTCCGACTCATTGTTTCTGTATATGTCATTACACTTGTAACAGCAGGTTATGCAAATTTCCTTATTATTTAAATGAAAGTCTTTTTATTTTCATAATTTGTATTCCAGCGTTGCAAACAGTCTTAATGCTGTTAATGTATACAGGGCTCAAGTCTTTTAGAATACAAATTTCACCATTACTTAAAGTATTTTCACAGTCACTTAAATTATTGCTCACAATGCTTAATTTCAGTGAATATAGGGAGACTAGTTCGAGCTAACTCTCAGCCGTGCATTGAATTGTATACAAAATTGACCGTATTTTTTCATTGTATACCCTGTAATGTTATATAAGGATCCTGTCTTAATGTGTTTCGGTGATGTAGATGTCTCAGCACCCGTTTCTTGCCGAAATGTTTCTTGTAGGTATTCTACCCTCCAATAGCGTCAGCATCCTTTGCATGGCAGCAGGCTATTCCTCTTCTTCTTCCTCTTATTGCACACCCTGAAACATTGCACAATGAAAGTCTTAGAAAACTATCTTGGTCAAGTAAAGGCAACCTGGAAAGAATTACATTTTTTGTTATGATACATGTAAAATGAAGCATATGGCACATGTAAAAGAAGCACAAAGATTTGTATAAACATTCGGATATTTAGAGTTATTTCAATGCGCTAGATATAATTAAACTCAAAGCATGTGATATTGTAATTTCGTTAATTTTTTATAAAATTCTATAATATGCATCTTTTGTATCTTTATATGTAATATCAATGAGTCAGTTGTTTTATTTATGAATTTTTCATTGTGAAATGGGAGAACATTCAATACTTAAGTTTGACAATTCTACGCACCTTCTTTGCATGTAAAAAAGACAATTTACATGTCTTAAATTTCCCCGTCTCTGCCATGCCATTATACTGTAGGTATACGCTCCCAGGTATTTCTGCAATCTCTTGATCGGTTAACGAATTATAGCGCTCTGGCAAGAACACTTGACAATCCTCCAGCGAAGATACGATCCTGGTACCATATCTTGTTTGAACTCTCTTTAAGGACTTTATCTCATAGTTAAGACCTATTTCGAGATCTTGAACTCGACGAGTCGGTAGGAAACTACGCTCTTCCACCATCTTGTTAAGTCTATCAGCTAAACAATCTGTAACAGACATTGCCATGAATTATTATTTTCACTACATTATTCAAGTTGAAGAACTAGGGTGTGTATGTTTTGTAAGTAAGCCTATGAAGGTGTAGAGAAATAAAGAATAAGTACAGAAAATCATGTGAATGTTCATTGAAGATGACCCAGCAGAGAACCCAAGAATGCATAGTGAAACAAAGAATGAGGGGGGAAAATCGTATGAATGTTTATGTAAGAATGCGAGGAGAAATCATGTGAATGTCAATAGAGAAATGAGCTGAGAACGTCGTGTGAATGTTAACAAAGCATGAACCTGCAGGGGAACAAAGAATGAGTAGAGGAAATCATGTGAGTGTATAGTGAAACAATGAATGAGGGGGAAAGTCGTATGAATGTTTATGTAAGAAGAAGGTGTGGCGAAAATCATGTGAATGTTAATGGAAGCAAAAAATGTGAAGAGAAAGTCATGTGAATGTTAACAGAGCATGAACCTGTAGGTGGAACAAAGAATGAGTAGAGGAAATCATGTGAGTGTATAGTGAAACAAAGAATGAGGGGAAAATCGTATGAATGTTTATGTAAGAAGAATGTGTGGCGAAAATCATGTGAACTGAAGAAGAGTATGCAGTGAAATCCATGTGAATGTAAAGCGCAGATTAGAAAATATGATGCTCTTTGTAAGGAATCGTCTTTCATGTACTGTGACGTTTAAATAAAATTATATGTATTGTAAAAGCCAACAGTGATTTTGTATAGTTATTTAAAACTCACCTTGCATTGCCCCGTTTTGATATGTGCTGAATGTGTAGACGGCCTGCAGCTCACGTTGCTTTTAAAGCTCTTTAAAACTTGAATGTAAAGTTAATAAGTACACGACAGTTCTAACATGGGACAGATGTCTGTTTATATACGGATCTAAACCCCCTCCAGGCGATGCCTGCACGTCATCATGGCTGTGATGCTTACACGTCACGTGATTATTGCAGCCAATGACATCATCTCTTGCTACGCATGCGCAGAGGCCCTCAGCACTTCTATCCCTGCTTGTTTCACTTTCTCTCCCTCTCTCCCTCTCTCGCTCTCTCTCACACAGAGTACATCCATAATGTCGTTACACAAAGCTGCATGCAGTTAAAGCATCAATCTAAGCGATGTATTCCAGAGTACAGAGGAAAATCAGTGAAGTCATTGAAAGATCGGGATTCGAACTAGGGGCAACTGATTGAAAATTATATACAGCATTAATTGTTCATTGTATGAGCTATCAAACATGCTTTCGTCTACAGCTCTATCTCTGCTAGTTTCTGCGATAATTGAGATTTAAACTTAAGGATCGAACCCTGGACGTCAGGTACCCTAATATACGCCCGCAAGATATTATCTGATGACATAAACGTAATAGGTTTATTTGGTACCTTTGTCTTAATTATTTACTGTTATTAAATTTATAAGTAAACTTCATTGAATCGGTATTCGAACTCAGAACGCCAGAAACAAAATTATTTATAATATTAGTTTGATGTGTTTAAAAGACCTGTATGCAGTTGCAACATTGATCTAAGTGATATATTCTAGAACACAGTGGAAAATTAAGGAAGTCACTGAAAGATAGGGATTCGAGCTAGGGACACTGATTGGAAATTATATAAAGCATTAATTGTTCATCGTAGGAACTAAAAATCGTGCTTTGGTCCGCACCTTAATCCCTGCTAGTTTCTGAGATAATTGAGATTTTAAAGTTAAGGATCGAACCCATGACACCTGGACTCTAATATACATGCACAAGAAACGAGCTAATGGCATAAAAGTAATAAAGTTTATTTACTGTCTTTATTTTAATTAGTTTTGGAGTTATTAGAAGACCGGTTTCGAGCAATCGTAAATGGAGCCTTGCATCCCGAGCTATAATTAGTTTTTATTGCATCATTTTGTCTCTTTTCATTCAGGACATGCGCGTGAGTTGGTGTGTGCGTGTGTGGGTTGGTGCTGTTGGGTGTAAGTGAACAGGCATATGTGCTTGCACGTGTGTGTGTCCATGTATATGTATGTGTGAGTGTAAGAGCACTGGTGTATGTATGTATACGCATGAGGTGCGTGAATGCGTGAGTGTAAGAGCACTGGTGTATGTATGTACACGCATGAGGTGCGTGAATGCGTGTGTGTACTGGTGTATGTATGTGTGTGTGTACTGTTGTATGTGCATGTGTGTGTATGTGCTGGTGTATGTAGGTGATTGTGTGTGTATGTGCTGGTGTATGTATGTGCGTGTGTGTATGTGCTTGCGTGTGTGCGTGTGTGCGTGTGTGTACTTACATGTGCGTGTGTGTATGTGCTTGCATGCGTGCACCAGTGTATGTTTGCTGATGTGTGTACAAGTGCTCGTGTATATGTGAACGCCTGAATGTGTACAAGTCATGGAGAAAGAAAGAGATAGATAGAAATAAAAAGAGAGGAGAAGAAGAAAGAATGGTGTCTAGGCATCAGGATATCTAAGTATGCATCAGGGTTTAATATAAATAATTATAGTTGTTAAATGCAATTTTAATCCGACCGCCCGCTGCTTCAATAACTTAATAGTTATTATAGCGTTTCACAGGGTTGGATTCGAACTATGGACCTCTGGTTCCTAACAATACAGCTCGTTAAACATTGTAATGTTGTATAAATTAAATTATATTTGTTAAACACGTTTTAATCTGACCGCGCAAAGTTTAATATTTATTAAGCATTAGAGATTCGCAGATTCGATCCTGGACCCCCTGAACAACCTTTTATTAATTATTGTAATGATATATAAAAATTAAATTATATTCGTTAAACACGTTTTAATCTGGCCGCGCAATACTCGCATAGTTTAATATTTATTAAGCATTAGAGATTCGCTGGGTAAGATTCGATCTAGAACCCTCTGAACACCCTTTTTATTAATTATTGTAATGATATATAAAAATTATATTTGTTAAATGCATTTTAATCTGACCTTGCATAGTTTAATATTTATTAAGCATTAGAGTTTCGTTGGGTAAGATTCGAGCTAGAACCCTCTGAACGGTCTTTCATTAATTAGGGTAATAATGTATAAAAAATTAAATTATAATTGATAAATACATTTTTTAATCTGTTGGTGCATAGTTTAATAGTTATTACGCATTAGAGTTTCACTTGATAAGACTCGAGCTAGAATTCTCTGAACGGCCTTTTATTAATTAGGGTAATGATATAATAATATCAATCATTAATTTCTCATTAGCAATAAACTCTTGATTACAGTAAGAATCGAACATCGATCTATGGATATCACTCAGAGGTTTAATGCACGTAATGAAATGTATATTAGGTGCTTTTTTCGGAGTCGTTGGCTGAAACAGAATGCTTGTTAACTATGCTCGGGTATATTCGTAGGAGGTCGTAAAACATCGGAGAGAACTCCCTCAGGCAAAATCATGATGGCCGACTATGACGTCACGCAGAGTTGGTAAACAAGTTTCTCTCTCTTTCACACAAACAAGGACAGGACGAGTATAAAGCAACCCTCGAATTCTTTTGTTAAACTAGCAGGTGGCCAAACAATGGAAAAGGTCAGGCTTTGTTATGGAGCAGGTGTCTTTCTAAACTAGCCTTGCCCATGACAATAGAAAGGCACACACAATAGAATCTCTTACACAATGGAAAGGGTCAGGCTTTGTTATTGGATTGTGGGATGAGTATGCCAGGTGGTCTTTCTAAAGAATGCTTGCACGGGACAATAGAAAGGCACACACAATAGAATCTCTTACACAATGGAAAGGGTCAGGCTTTGTTATTGGGTTGTGGGATGAGTATGCCACGTGTTCGACACACAATGGAAGTGGGGGTGGGTAACTGACCAGGTGCAGAAGTGGCCTGATGTAGGATGGGTAGGAAAAACATCTCGCCTTTGTTACAGAACCTTAAATTTATGACCCCTTTGTTCGTTTTGACAGTTGATTGACAGCCTTAATTACTTAACTGTCAAGCTTCCATTGTGCTCAACAAGATTTATGACCCTCAGGTGCAAGTAAAACTACCAAGGCACAGCGGGGGGTGGGGGTGGGGGAGAGGAGGTGGGGGAGCTCATTTGCATATGAATAGCCATGCATAAATTAACTGCGCCAGTCCCCGCAATTCTACCCTACTGACACTGTTTTTTAAAAAATTCTATAACGATTAAAAAATATTAAACTGATGCAAATTACATTTAAGAGTGTTAACAACCATAATAAGCATTTACTGTATTCAGAGAATTAACCCTGTAAGTGAAAAAATATAATGTGTTACACTCACATGACTTTCTCTACTCTTTACAAACTATTTTTACAAACGCTTATTCTCCATATGCTTCATGTTAATCGAGATATCGAGATGTTAATCTTATTGCTAATTTTCTTGTAGATGCAAGGGGATTGGTAGGCTTTAGCTATAGTCAAATATTTTAAGCGCTGGTTGCTATGTTGAGTATTCCATTTTCTTTGCATTACCAGGACAAAAAAAATTGAATAATGAATTTGAGAAAAGGTATAAGTATTGGAAAAGTTAAGGGAATAACAAGCAATATCTCGAAAATGGTTCACTCAACAACAAAAAAATGCATATGACATAAATTGTGTATTTTAACGCAATCTACATTTTTTTGTAGTACAATTTTGTCTATCTCTTATGGTTTACCAGTTATGCAAAAGTCGTTCACAATGAAGAATACTTTTGGAGACATTCCCAGAAAATTCGAGATATACCTTTCATTTGTCATGAAAATATCTTAAACATATGATATTTTAATCAAAATCGTTATAGCCATTTTTGAGAAAGTTAAAATTTTCGAAAAATGTTCCATGTAAAGGGTAATCTGGGGTGGATGGATTTTCTTGAAAACCTTCGTGTCGCATTTCTGTAAGATACTGAACCTAAATATCAAGTTTGGTGTTTATCGGACTATCCGTTTCTGAGTTATGCTGTTCATAGACACACACACACACACACACACACACAGAGACACACACACACCTACAGAGAGAGAGACGCACACACGAACATGTTTCCAAAATGCTTTTTTTGGATTCAGGGGGTCTCAAAACATGTATTTCCGGTAAAATCTCGGTATCGAATTTTTGGGTGGAATGCAATACTTCCTCTACTTACTAAACGTAGTAGAGAAAGTAAAAAGTTGGAGAACACGTAGAAATTTTACCCATGACCCCTCCTTAAAGGAAATATCCCTGTATGCTTTGTATAAATAATTTGCGCTCATGTGCTTAGATCTGGCATCTATGAGCTTAACTGCAGCTGTAGTGGTATCACTCATATGAGTAATGCTACCTTAAATTTTAGAAGATACATGACATAAATAATTCAGCAACCTTGCCATATATCGAAACTGGGGTAGCCGAGGTCATTAAGCTACAGAATGGTGAACGTGAGTGCTGTGGTTCAAATTCTACCAGGTCCGTCCTCCCTAACGAGGTGTTTTCCAGATTTTTCTCAGTTCTCTTAACTGGCAAATGCCGGGGAGATACCCTAAACTTAAACCTGAAACGCCTGTGTCCCAAATTTCCTTTCCCAATTATGATTTCATTTCATGTATCATCAGAGTCCACTGCCTGTGATATTGTATGTAGTAAGAACGGGCGTTAAACACTGCTAAAAATTCTTCTATCAGGGTGTGAGACAGGGATCTAGCTTATTGCATGCACTATTTAATATTTATATATGTGAAATAATAAGAAAATGTAAAAACCAAGTCGCTTCGAGGATCAACCTAGGAAAAAAATATTTAAAAATATTATTGTACGCAGAGATTTGAAAATCATTTAAGATAATGAAGACGATCTGCAAAGATCAGTTTCTAAACTTAAGCATACCTGTCAGTTTTATAATTTTAATACATACTTAGACAAAACTGAAATAATGGCCTCCAAGGGAAAATATCCTATTAGATCAAGAACAGTGTTAGAAAATAAAGTTCTAGAATGTGTTGCATACTTTAAATATTTAAGTTCTTATATAACTTATCAAAATAACACAGAGGTCTTAGATAAAACCCACTAGTTTCATACATATGTGGCACTATAAACAGAACGCTAAAAGGAAAGACTAGAAAGACACATTAATGAGGTTTTACAATGTGATGGCACTTCCAAAATTATTTTGTGTGAGTGAAATGTGGACTCGCAAAGTAAAGAATGTCCACAAAATGAAGCTGCTGAGATGAAATTGTTAAGAGCAGTTAAGGGCTGTACAAGAATGGATAAACTTGGAAAAGAATAGGTATTAGAACAGAACCAAACATTACAGAATCAGAAATAGAGAAAGTTATACAGTATAAAACAAAATGGAAGTCACATGTATAGAGAATGTCAGACGATCGCATCCCATAAAGAGCAGTCCTTTATTCGGCACATGAAAATATAAGTGTAGGAGGACCACGTAAACGATGAATTGATTAAAGCTGGAACAGGTTTTTAATCTAAAGTAAGAAGAAGAAGGAAATTCTCCTACCATCTTTATTTGTGACAATGAAATGTGAATTGCATTATATTATTATTTTTAGTTTCCGAAGTATTTCAATGTCTCACATTTCAATTTTAGCAACAAAATCAGTTGTATTTTAGCTCACCAAATTCTGCCTTATATCTATACAAGCTATATCTATACTAGTATACAAGTAGGAAATGTAATAGTAATTTATGTTCGAAAGTATGTCGGAGATTATTTATCCAATTCAAACAATTTCTTCAATGGCGAATAGTTTAAGTCCTACTGCATCGGAAAAATCTCGTATTTCACACGAAAATTCAACATTAAAACTATTTTCACAGGCGAGACCATCTAATATGCCCATTCCGGACGCTCAGTTCCATGGCAATTTTAATCCTGATTTTAATTTTGTTTGAGGTGGTTTGGTAAGGACTGCTTTGTTACTATTACGTAACCATGAGAGATAATACAAACGATGTCGATCTTGAAAATGAGCTACTTTTTCTCTCCCATATACCCCTGCTCCCAAGACAGCTTTTTACTTTCTCTACTACGTATAGTAAGCAGGGGAAGTATTGCATTCCACCCAAAATTGGATACCGAGATTTCACCGGAAATACATGTTTTGAGACCCCCTGAATCCAAAAAAAACATTTTTGGAAACATTACTGTGTGTGTGTGTCTGTGTGTCTGTGAACAGCATATTCAGAAACGAACAGTCAGATAAACACCAAACTTGGTATTTAGGTTCAGTAACTTCCAGAGCTGCGACACGAAGGTTTTCAAGAAAATCCCCCGACCCCAGATTACCCTTTACATGGAACATTTTTCGAAAATTTTAATTTTCTCAAAAATGACTCTAACGATTTTGATTAAAATATCATATATTTAAGATACTTTCATGACAAATAAAATGTATATCTTGAATTTTCTGCGAATGTCTCCAAAAGTATTCTTCATTGTGAACGACTTTTGCATAACTGGTAAACCATAAGAGATAGAACAAAATGTAGTACACAAAAATGTAGATCGCGTTAAAATACACAATTTATGTCATATACATTTTTTTTTCTTTTTGAGCGAACCATTTTCGAGATATTGCTTGTTCTTCTCTTAAATTTTCCAATACTTATAGTTTTTCTCAAATGGGAATTCGTTATTCATTTTTTGTTTCTGTCCTGATAATGCAAGGAGAATGGAATACTCCACATAGCAACCAGCTCTTAAAATATTTGACTATCGCTTAAAGCCTACCAATTCCCCTTGCATCTACAAGAAAATTAGCAATAAGTTTAACATCTCGATATCTCGATTAACATGAAGCATATGGAGAACAAGCGTCTGTAAAAATAGTTTTTACAAGAGTAGAGAAAGTCATGTGAGTGTAACACATCAGATTTTTTATGTGCATACAAAATATGCTTGAGTACAAAACTTCTTTTAGAAAAATCACTCTGTATTTAAATATTTTACCAACAAAGTTATCTGAATGCTTTCTCTGAACTCTTATATTTCAATTAAAGCCATCTTCAACTTACTGAACTGTTCAGCATTTTACAGTGCTTCACGCGTTGCAAGGAGAGGTCATTTTTATACAGATGTTGTAAGTACCCAAGAAGAAATAGAAAATCGAAACTGATTCGACGCAATTTGCCGGCAAGAGCAATTTAAAAACGTCGGATTCGAAATCTAACTCCAGAAATGTTACGTATTGAGAAAGTTATTGTTTCTTCGTTTTCTTATTTATTTATTTATTTATTTATTTTTACGTTGCTATTTGCCTCACGTTGGGCGCAAATTTGAAGATGTTATTGTATTGTAGTTCTTATGTTGGAGAACCCATCCTCTCCTACTTCCATATTTTCATTGTTTTCGATTTCCATTTTATTTTGTATATTGACTAATGTATTTTTACTGTTTCTTTAAATATTTATGTTTGCCTCGGCTGCGTCAGTATTATTGTTAGAGACATGGATGTCTTGACAGGGTTGTGGTGCGACTAAAAATGTAGGCTTACACAGATTTTAAGTTTTTCTTCACTCCATTTATTAATGCTTGACACTATTTAAATAACACTTCACTGATAGAGAGCTGTGAGATTCTTTTATGAATTACTTGCACTTTTTAACACATAAACTATTTTTTTCGTCTCACACGAATACGTATTAAATCTCTCGAGGATGTGTCTCGCGTCCGGTTAGGAACACTGTTTGAGGCAACTAAATTGATTTCAACCGCCTAAACTTGTAAATTTCTGTATTTCAAATCTCTGATTGGTTATTCCTAATCCAATAGAATACCTTCATTTAATAACGCTTTTTCTGGTTGTTGGTTGGCTATTTTTATAAACTGTCACTAAAATTACATTATTGCTTCCAAGAATCACAAGTAACATTTAAACTTTCTAATTTATTATTGTTACCTCATTGTTAGCAACTTTTGACCTATTTCTCACAGCTCCTACATTATTAAATTACGTAATACATTCATATAACATTATTGAACATGTATACAATAATATAAGCATATGCAATGACTGTTACATACATTTTACAAATTATTACATACACATATTGCTTCAAGGCGGGCTGTTATTGAATTTATATATTATATAATTTGACTGAAATTATTTAAGTGTTAAAAATACTGCCTCAGTAGCTGGTGTAGAGGATAGCAGAATAAGTGACATAAAACTGATTTCATATAATACGGATGCAATGCAAGTAGTTTATTCCTCTTCAGCTGCTATGTCCACGACTTGCTCGTAATTTTATCACTTAGCAGCGAAACGGAATTCCAGTACTTCCTCTCTAGCTGGCTGACCACATGTATTTTACGTGCTCCTGAATGGTGTCATTTGTGTTGTATTCGAGGGCGACACTGATTTTTTTTTTAGAAAATCAGCCAAGGATTAACTTAAAAAAATTAAATTAAATTTATTGTTTTTCAAAATATTCCCCTTTAACAAATACATTGATGAAATCAGTCCTTAAAGCAATGGTGCCGCTCTTCCTGAGGAACTTCAGAAACAATTTTTATAATGTTCCACTGCTTCATCTGATGATGAAAAAGTGATTCCTCGTATTTTATTTTTCATTTTTGGAAACAAAAAAAATCACAAGGTGCTAGGTCAGGGCTGTATGGTGGAGGGTCAATGGTGCTTCCCTTTAGGGCTTCCAGATACTCAGTTGTTAGTTTTGCTGTATGTGACGATGCGTTGTCATGATATAACATTGTTTTTCTTTTGGGCGTTTTTCACGAACTTTTTAAAAAAATTGTGGTAAACAGACATTTGTGTACCAATCGGCAGTAACGGTACGCCTATCGTCTAATGCTACAGTAGAAATATGGCCAGTTTTAGAAAAAAAACTAGCAACCAGCATCGCAAATTCATTGGACTTTTGTAGGCTTAGGCTCTGTTCGAAAGACTCATTGAGCCGGTTGACTTTTCTTTTCAGGATCTTAATAATAAATCCAAGATTCATCACCAGTAACGATATTCCAAACCAAATTTGAAGTGGCGCTTTGGACGTTTTCCAGAGTTTCTCTGCACCAATCAATGCATTGTTGTTTTTGATCGGGAGTCAGTTTATGTGGAATCCGCCGACAAAGTTTTCTCACTCTAACTGTTGATGTAAAATATTTTGAATTTGACTCATACCAATCCCAATGTCGCCCGTATTAACTCAAGAGATGTCCGTCGATCTTCTTCAAGCATTGCTCGAACAGCGGCAGTATTTTCATCGTAACAGCAGTTCTTGTGCGTCTTTCACGAAATTCATCACTAAGATCTATTTTGAATTTGCTGTACCAATTATAAGTTGTTGCCTTAGATGCGGCTTCTTTGCCAAATGCATTTCTAAGCCGATCTTCACATTGTTTAGGCGTTAATGATTTAAAATTGTACAAAATCATAGCCCAAAATGTTCTCTAGTCAAATTCATATTTGGGTAAACACAAAATCTTTAAATGATAATCAACAAACTATTAGAGAAAATCAACAAATTACACGGCAATCAACTCGCAAAACATTAGAAAGTAGCTATCAAATATGAACAAAGTTCATTTTTTTTAGAAACATGGCATTTTAAAAAATTTCAGTATCGCCTTCCTATTTGGTGATGCAGCGAACGACTGTATTCTCGCCAATTCTGATTTACAGAAACATATTTTCTCTTTACCTTTTTCATTTCTCATAATATTTCAAAAGTCAAAAGTAATACGGAGAAAGTAACCAACAGTTAGTAGATACTGAACGCTTTTCTTAGGTACACCTCCATCTATTCAAAATGGGAATTGTTTTAGAATGTTAATTAAATAATTGCATTTGAGACATTCGCATTAACGTCCAGCAACACAACGTCCAACTGCTCTTATACGGAAAAAAGAAAAATACACTAGCATAGCGCCTATAAAATATTTTACGTCTGAAAATTCATCATGCAGGCTGCACGCCTTCGTGCTTTATTAATCCGTGCATGACCATTTCAAAATGACCTACAACGCCTATATCTTCCTCAAAGATTTGGATGTTCCAACCATGGAAACGTTATTTTGACTGAAAACGCACTATAGAGAAGTTATCTCCTGTTTTTAATGAAGTTTGTATTAACAAAAGAATATGAATGCACCAGCTTCCTATCTCGATTCTATCAAAGGACTCTACTTCTAGCAGCTTATTCTGAATATTTTTGGGTAATATTTTTTGGTGAAGTATATCCTTTTCCTAATTGAGGAGTAGATTTATCAGCAATAAATCCTGAAAAATGACACTTTCAAATTGTTATAAGGAAGTGCAAGCGTCCGGTCACAGCAATTAAATTATTAGAATCATTATCATCATTGTCAACACCACCACATTTACTGATTAAGCTTACAGATTTTGTTTCGTCTTTACAGAATTACGCTTTCCAGATTCGTGCTATGATACAGTAACATCAAGCGCATGGGCATTTACTATTTATTGGTTTGCTAAGTTCCGATGAAAAAGAAAAAATAACGTGTGCTTATTATGATACGAACATTTAGTTCATCCTTTTAATCGATTTGACAATCGAAACCAATTAAGGATCAAGGAAGGAAATGGATATTTTTGGCCACTTAAATCTTTGCAGAAATAATATGAAATGAAGACGATAGACATTAAATCGCCAAAAATAGAGTATTTTGCAATTTTATCGAATATCATATTAATGGCTATAATGAATTTTAGAATACTGACATACTGTTATTGGAGGAATCTCAGAAGTTTAAAATAATGATATGTAGTAGTGAACGTCGTTATAATGTGAACTTTGAACCCTCTTCCGGTTCTTCTGAAGCAGAGGAAATGGCTCATAAAGCTCTTGTGTGAAAGATTAAGAATGCAACATGTTTATATCCAAAAGTCTCATTTGTGACGCAACAGCTTCACAAACAGTGTCATCTTTTTAAAGAGGTCATCGTGCTAAATGCAACAAATAAGCTGATATTTGAGAGCATTCACTGTTTAGGTTCCAACAAAGCGTGACGTATTTGGCGGTCACGTGACACATGGTACCCTTTTCTTTTTAAGTGTTTTGTTGCATTTAAAATCGATGCTTTAAGAAAGTAACCTTAAAAACGAATAGGGTACTAAATGAGTTGCCGTGTTTTCTCCTACTCGATACTTATTTTTCTCTGAAGGACCATATTGCTAATGAATCCAAAAGAGCTCTCTCTCCCACACAGAAATTCAGCTGCATATACACGCATGTTACCCCCTTCTACCTGTCCGCGACCCGCTCCTCATCCAACGGGGGAAAAAGTGGGTCATCTCTTATAAAGCGAAGTTCAAGGTACGAGTCCTATCATTCTGAAGCTCGCAAGCCTGCAGGAGTACCAGTGAAGAAGCTGAATACAACCTTGACAAGTGTGGGTGTGTTTATTCCTCAAGTGTCAAAGGTGAGTGGTGATAAGTGCTGGAGAATAAATGACCTCTAAAGCATCTTTAATTAATAGCCAGGCTTGGAACGTGTCTTGTAGTAATTTAACACAATATTATAATTTGGAAAATAAGTTTAAGTATTTTATTTTAAACACATTGTGAAACCAAATTCTATATCTGCACAAACCTGTGTAGGGGAATTACTATGGATAGATGAAATTAATGAATTCGACTAGTGAAAAAGAAATACTTAAATACCAGCGACTTTTAAGAGAGAGAGAGAGAGGGAGAGACAGAGAAAACTCCTTCAATTCTATTCTTAATAATTTCATTAAACACCATCAAACTTGTTTTAAAATGCACAGTACTTATAAAAAAGGCTACTAGATCCATTACGTGCTTTTTAAAAGAAATGAGATCGATTTACAAATAATTTGTTATTATAAACTAGATACAGGGTTCCGGATTTTTAGAAGTTTTAGTATTCAATGGAATTAGGTGGAAAGTTGGGTAAAAAATGAACATCTTTCTAGATATAAGGACATTGAAAATGATATTGTAGCAATACATTTTAATTTGATCAATTTGTTTGTTTCTTTCTGAGCGCATCATATATCTAAAAATCATACGTGGGGTATACATTGTAACTGGTTGATACTATTTCTTAAGCAAAGAATGGTAAAGTATTAAGAAAACACATTTTAGTTTTAAGACGACTGCTCGCCTTATAACTGAATTGAAAATATGATATATCTAAAAAGAAGCAAGCCAAGAGTTCAATCCAGCTTGTTTGGCTTTATTACGATAACAATTTTAAGGTACTCAAATCTCGGAAGATCTGGATTTTAGAATCCGTATTTGTTGTAACCCTTTATATGATGCTGATGTGTATTAGAATCAACGTACTGAGTGTTTTTTCAACTAAGAATATTTATTTATGACAAGGTTGAGGCCTTTAGGCTTTTTGTTTTATTTCATCAGAGATCATAAAAATATAGCCGCTACAATTCAGTTTCGGTAACGTTATATTAAATTTGCCCTAGTCAGTCCTACAATGATTCTATTCCAATTTGTAGGTGTATGCGTACCGTTTTTAATAGTTACCTTTATAACAGCATGAAATCAATATAATGTTTTAACACAATTGCAAAAACAAATTAAATAAACATAAAGACAGAAAGGAGATTGGTATAACAATTTTAAGAGTGGTTCAGGGAGCAAAAATTACGTAGATTTTTAAAAGTGCTTACAAAAATATGAAAATATCAGTTATCAATTCCTATTTTTAAATACATACTCCTAATTACACAGTTCTAAATCAGAGAGTGAATAATCGCCACTGTAGTAGTTTTACATGTATACTTTTTCTACGCGTACATTTTACTTACACAGTGCCCCAGTCTCTAAAGGCTATGGGGATAATGCCCATTAGAATATAATTTTACTTTCGACAGTCCATAACGCTGGAGACTACGCGAGATAACCTGTGACCTATGACCAATAATAGCTGCCACGGTAAAGTTCAAGACACCATCGATAAAGAAAGAACAGTAATTCTTTTCCAGAAAGTAATGTATAACTCATATTTGACTCCGAACACAAGGGATGCGTTAAAGAAACTCACATGGCATGCGTGCTATAAGTAAAGAGAATTATCACCGCTACAGTAAAACAAAACAATCCGACAAATATTACAGAGCTTTCTCTGCAAAGAGAAAAGCTCTTCTATTGTATCAAATACCATAAAGCTTCACTTCTTAAATTCCGAAAGCCGTACCAATTGTGTTGACGTTCCACTTCTTGACGACATTATACAATGTGTCATTGTCGTAAATTTATTCTGGGACAGCGCGGAACGTGTCTTTTGTTTCTCTTTTGTCTCTCCACTTTCCAATTCAAATGACACCTCTTCCAGTTAGGATTATCCTTCCATGGAAATGCGTATGCACACCTCCGCTCGTTTGCATCTGAGGTAATTTACCGTTACTTCGTTCACAATGTTCGAAAAAATAAACTGTTAAACGCAGAACACTTTCTTTTATAAAATAATGTGTTACTTCACGCCTCTTATAAGTGCTACAGTATAACAAATACAATAGCAAAGATCTTAAATATGCCAAAACGCATCGGGCAGTGGTGTTCCTTGGAGAGTTCAATGCTGGAATAAGACACACTCTTCCATAAATATTTGCTACGGCCAGCATATGAGTATGCCTCTTCTAAAAATCTCAATGTGATGATATTTGGAATTAATAGTATACGAACTACCTTTGGAGAGTGATGAATAAACGAAGCTCTATTAATGGCAGTATAATCAACTTTAAACACTTATGGAATAAAAATAAGGTTTAAGACCCATCCTGCTTTAAGGATTTCAACATTGTAACCAACTACGGAAATTCAAAGCAACATATTGGAACGTTAACTTATTAATTAATAATACATTAGTCCATTGTCGATACAGAAGTTAAGCCCATAAAGGTAAACTTCTGTTGAAAATATTTTTTGAACTCGTAGTACTTAGTGTTCTGCATTGGCACTAAACCCATACATACAAAAAACAAACAAGAAAACAAAACAAAAACACAAACCATGACCTTCTGAATTATAATACGGCTGTTATCTACAACATAATCTACTTGATGATTGAGGGACTTGCTGAAATACGAATATGCTCCACTTAGAAAGACTTGCAGTTTTAGTGGTTTACTTTTTTCTCATTTTTTCTAATGGGGCATTTAGTGAGAAAACTTGTTCTTCTTTAGGGTTTCTGTTCATCTAAAATTATCACAGCTAAACAGTGCATGTTCCTTAGCTCACATTTACTGATTAATCGAATAAAGGGACAGAAATAATGTACTCATTTATATTAAATAGAAACTAATTTAATATCAACACATTAAAATTATTTTTATACAAAATTAGACTATTTATCATTTCTTCCTAGGGATACGGGATGACGTAAAATATAAAGATCTAATTCAAGTTTTGTAATATGATAACTGGATTGCCATGTTAAAAAATTATGCTGAGAGGTTTGATTTTAGTTCTAGAAAACTACGGCTTACATTCATCGCTTTCAGTTTCTTCATTTTCTAGAACAGTTCCACAGAAAGGAAACCAATTCTGAAGAACTGCAAGTCAGTAAACGCCATTTCTTCATAGGAAAACCCCAGAAAAAGGGAAGAGTAGGTTAGGAATGCACCCGGAACAAACCTCTGGATGACGTGAGAGATACCGCGGTCATGGCCTACTTTACCCAACCAGACTGTCAAGGTGAGGGACAAGAAACAGTGGCTTAGTAACGGGGCTTAGTGGACCTCTTCTTACCATGTAGCGCAGCTATGAAGGCCAAGGTAGCTTCTTAACCTTCCCCAAATTCCTGCCCCACGTTTACAGTTAGGTCAACAGGGCGGAGAATCTAACAACTAAATTATTTCATAACATATAATTTTCAAACCACAAATATAGATCAGATGATATTTCCACACGTAGCATAGAGTAGGTCAAAAGAAAAGATGAACGCGAAAGTTCAGTCATCACCTGGAAGTTAAAATACAATAATTTCAAATGCTCCTTCCTGGCTTCTGTACGTTTTTCGCGAAAAAATGTAACGATACCGCAAAATTTGAGCTGCACCTTAGAAATCCCAAGAAAATAACTTCTCATTAAAGGAAATAGTTGTTTTAATTACGTTCTATAATAATTATAAAAAAAGTAGAGATAACTACAGGACGTTTTGATTAGTGCACATAATTATTCAACAACACGTTGGAGATGTTCAATACAAAACATAAATGCGCTTTCAAGTTGCATTGTTGGTAATGATGTACCTAATCCTGTCTTTTCTGTAGTACTAAAATTCGGCGCAGTAATAAAATTATTAATAAACTCCAGTTATGCTAAAATTTGGAATAAATTGCTTATTTTTATAAAATCGTTAGAGTAAAAGGTGCCTCAAATCGACAGGAACTATTACTATTTTGTATATATACAATTGCTACATATATAAAATTATGTCATTTATTAAGGCAGATAGGATTATTTTCTTAATTATATCATGTTTTGATTATATTTATCACCAATCATTTTTAAATAAATAACCAATTAATTAATACCAAACCAGATCCACAACAACACCTATAGTTACTTTTATCATCCTACATTTTAATTTACCTATATATTTTCAACAGTTTCTGAAAAAGCGGGTTATTTATATAAATATGTCATTCACAGAAAAGGTTGTTAAAAGCAAAAATGAATAAAATAAACTCGCATATATTTGCAAGGAAAGAAACTACATGACTTGGGAACATAGAACCTGCTATACTTATAGTAATACCAATTTGTAGAATAAAACTTCCCCATAAAGAAGGGCAAAATTTTTCTCTCTACCCCAGAGTGAGTATGAGTTATGATTTTTTTTCTAATAAGTGGTTTAGAATTCAAAGTGCAAAATGATATATGCAGTACCATTACACATACACACACAAAGGGAAAAAAATCCACACACGCACGTATATGCAGAATGAACCATTTAAGTTGAGACTGTACAGTATCTCCAAAACTAAGCGTTGTAGAAAGAAATGTCTTGAATAAAAATTGCTTGATATTATAGGGGGAAAGTAAATTCCATTAGTCTTGTTTTGTTTGGAGGACGTTATGGTGGTCATTTTAGGACCATTTAATTCTTTTAAATGGGAACCTAAAATTACAGTCAATTTAAATTGACCCTATAATGTCCATCACAACGTCCTACAAATAAAACACGACTAATGACATTTACTTTTGCCCATAATATAAAGCAAATTTTATTAAAGACATTTCTTTCTACAGCGCTTAGTTTTGGAGATATTGCACAGTCTCAACTTAAATGGATCCTGTATGTATA
Source organism: Deroplatys truncata (assembly GCA_030765065.1). Classification (NCBI taxonomy): domain Eukaryota; kingdom Metazoa; phylum Arthropoda; class Insecta; order Mantodea; family Mantidae; genus Deroplatys; species Deroplatys truncata. The sequence continues at coordinate 83,873,535 of CM060988.1, forward strand.
TATAAGAGGAAATCGCAGTTTATAACACTGCAAAATAAAATAAAAATTGCATTTTGGTCTCTTCTTAACAAAAAAAAGTGGGCGATTCAAGTCCCACAAAATAATAAAAGGTAACATAAACATTTTGTTGTATAAGGACTATCTTAAGGATAAAGAGAATGTGAGATATTGTCCCCTGCCTTAGTTGTGCGTTACAACATTAATGAAATTAACTGTATATTTAATAGACAAACACTGTAATTTAATGCCTTAGGTTTTACTCAATAAGGAGACTGACAGGTACACTAATCTGTAAGAAATGCATATCTTCTAAACATGCATAAAATAAACGTGTATATTATATAAGGACGAGAGTTATCACCTAACGCCCGTCTAAACGGTGAGAGAAAACTCCGAAAAATCCCCAACCTGGTGGCTTGTGTTTTCCGGGAACTGAAACCTGACCTAGTATTTGAAAGAAGTTACTTCCACGTCACCTTGCTGATCTCTAGTAGATTATATACGACAAATGGTTATTTAGAGAAAATTCAAACATAATTAAGCAAAGGTATGGAAGTACTGGATTAAAGATGTTATTCATGCTAGCTACTGGAGTACAGTTTTGGCCTATTTACGTTCGTACTGCAGAAAGGAGGACACTGCTGGGCCACCATAAATGCAAATAGAAACGCCTTAGCTCTTCGGTCTACTAATGACAGCACGATAACGCCACTTCAGAGTCGTGCAACCCTACCCAGCTCTATAATAATTTCATTTTAATCCCTTTGCGGTGTTTACACGTTTATATTCATCACACCTAGTAAACTGCTCGCTACAAACATTGCAATGTTTAAGGAGAGACAAAAATTGCCATAAAATGAGTATTTTAGTTTTTGTGTAGTCTTATAAGTGAAATTTGCTCTTTAATTTGATATATGTTTTATCATTGCAGGCACAACACTTAAATTTTAAATATATTTTTAAAAATGGTATGTATCTTGAGTTCTTCAACACTTCGCAAAAAAGCAAATCACTTTGGAATAGAGAGGTAAACTTTAGCCCATCTTTTAGGGAAAGCGTTTTTTCTACAAACTGGTACTACTTTTAAATATAACAGCTTCTGCGGCAGAGGGCGATGGATTTTTTCGGGCGTAAAATTCCTTAGCATGGCGTCCTTCGGAAGGGTCGTAGATTTCCGGCACGTAAAAGAACCTCAAGCCTGATAGAGGCCTCTGAGCAAAATAACCGGTCTTTAACGCCCAATATAGAATGGGAAGCTAAGGACCACAGCAGTTAAAGAGCGTCCATAAATAAAACAACTCAATTTAATAGCTTCTTTGCGCTCAAGCCATTTGCTTTCTTTCTTTGTAAATATATGCGAGTTTGTTTTCTCCATTTTTGCTTTGAACAGTTTTTTTTCGTTAATGACACATTCGGTATAAATAACGCGTTTTCTCGGAAACTATTGAATAGCATTATAAAGACAACTTCTAAGTGTTCCCTTTGATGCTAATAAATTGGTGGTTTAAAAAAAATACTTGCCGATAAATGTTAATAAAAAGATAGCATCATTAATAAAATAAGCCTATCTCACTTAGTAATCAAACTTATTATATAAAAATTAGATCAGTGTACCTAAAAGGTATTCATCTACATGCTGTTTTACTTGAGGCTATGATTTTCCATTGCTAAATTAACTTGCATTCTCATATTGTGTCATTAAAAATTCACATTGATCAAAGTAGCAGTTGATAATGATTTTAGATACTGCTGTATTGCAGAGCACTATTAGAAAGTTTGTCCATCTGTACGTTCGAAACAACTTTTGAAACGCTGCTCATAAGAGTTTAATGCTTAAGAGTTTAATGAAAATTTGTCAAAAGATGTCAAAATAGATTGAAATTCGTAAAAATCTAAGGACTGTTAATTTGGACAGAAACTTAAAGGATTACGAATTTTAGTGTTGTATCCAAAGAATCAATAATAATATTATATTTCACCATTGTAATATTATTGTTTTAACTTAGGTTAAGGCTGAATTATCTAGCTTACATCTTTATTATCAGACCATTCCCTTTATATATATATATATATATGTTTTTAAATTCTGCATACTGCGTAATGTGTGTGTGTGTGCCAAATTTAATTTTAGCTAGAATAATAAATTATTTAAAAAATAAGAAAAGGTGGGTAAAGTATACTAAATCACTGAAAGTGACTAAATGAAATTTAACGTTAAGCTAAGGTTTATGCCAAATTTTCTTGTTTGTGTGTTTTATTATTTCTTAACCTATTGATTTGGATCGGTGTCAAATAAAAGGTTACAGTTATGGCAAAACTGTATGAATTCAGAGTACGATTGAGACGCTCGATTCCAAAAGATATCAAAGGAAAGGAATGCATCTCGTTGGAGATCAAAAATACATTAATTACTATATTACAATATTATTTGGCATAGACCATCTTTTGATCTCCTTGAGACTTCTGATGGCATTATTTTAACACACTTCATATTTTACTATAGAGTTATTGCGACTTTGATTTTGTACTCATTTGTGACCAGAAGTTTGAGGAAAATTACATACACCAAATACATTTAGTATTAGCCATTACAAATGTTATACATGAAATCTTTCAAATGCTTATAAAATCGAAAATTATCATACATCTTAGCAGTAAGTGAAAAATAAAATATCTGATGTGTTACATTCAACTCGTTTATTTAATGGGTATACAATTATTCTTACGAAAGCTTATCTTCTTATCTACTTCATTTTAATCGAGATAAACCTTTCCGGAATAGCTGCATTACACATTTCCTAACAGATACAAAGGGAACAGCGATAGTCAAATGTTCAAGAATTGGACGCTATACGCTGGCCTTAAAATTCCATATTCTTTCCATGACATTGCGAGAAACAACTAAAAATCGACAGGTATTTAAAAGAGTGCTAAGTATTGATCAACTCGAAACATTAAAAACAGATATCTCGGAAATGGCTTATGCCACAAAAAGTTATTTGAAAATAACTATGTGTTCTAAAAACGTTCGCTTAACGTTTACCAGTTATACATGATTATACAGAATTCCTTCGAATGAAGAGAACTTCACCGGCTATTCCCAGCAATTTCAATATACACATTTTATTTGTCATATAAATATCTTTAAGGTATGTTATTTTAATCAAAATCGTTACAGCCATTTTTTTAGAAAATAAAAAAATGTTTAAAATGTTCCATGTAAAGGTGGTTTGGGGTGGAGGGATTTTCTTGAAAATCTTCATGTTGCATCTTTGGAAGATAAACTTTGGAACTTAAGTAACAGATTTGGTATTTATCCGACATTTCGTTTTTGAGTTATACTGTTCACAGATTCACACACACATACACAGACACACACACGGACCGTTTTCTAAAAATGCGTTTTTTGGAGTTTAGAGGTCCTCAAAACATATATTTCCGGTGAAATCTCGACATCGAATTTTTGGGTGGAATACATACAATAGGTACTTCCCCCAAGGCACTCTGTGAAACACAAAAGATGCAGTAATGTTTTAAAAAATGTTAACATACAGATACCTACTGGATTTATAAACAGAAACTTAATTCTAATTACCGCAAAAAAGCGTCACTAGTATTTGTTTTGTAAAATACTAACATCATTCAAATATACAAAAATACATACAATCATTTATATAAAGGAGATAAAAACTGAAAATCTTAAATTATTACATACAATGCATATTAATAGAAACATTAACGGTAGAGAAGCAAATGAAGCATAAAAAACAAATAACTGAGACAAATGGTAGTTTAAAACGTCTTTTCTAGGTCGTTTGTATAATAAATAGCTCATACAATTTTCAGAATGATATATGTTTAAATAACGTAAACGTTAATGTCACTCCACTCGAGGTTACTTATTAAACGCACATGATACATAAGCAGTACAATAGAGGCCAAAATACTAACGTTGTCGGGGTAATTCTTCTGTCATGATTGAAACAATGCATACACAAAAAGGTGCAAAAAATATGTACTCTCTCTATCTCTCTCTCTGTTTTCAAAGTTTATTCCTCAAAATTTAAAGTGGCGCATTTGAATTTGAATTTCGGCCATACTTAATGTGTAGGTGATGATTTAGACATTCCTTTGCAGTAGTGAGGTGTACGACGAATTTTAAGTATTATTTTTCTCAACATTTTTCTAAGCACTTTCCAGTGCCTAAAGTTCTCCTGTGTTCCCATTGTTTACTAATTAACATGAAATACTCGAGAGAATTCTAGGTTAAATGTTATAATTCATCTATACCTTTTAAATATAGAGCGACACTAAAAATTTTTGAAATTCAAAGAAGGATTAGTTTTAAAAAAATTAATATCAATACATTTTTGCATTTGAAGAAACCAGTCCTTAAAGCAATGATGCCACTCTTCCTGAGGCACTTCAGAAACCAGGTTTTTATAATGTTCCACTGCTTCATCTGATGTCGAAAAAGTGAATCCACGCATTTTATCTTTAATTTTTGGAAACAAAAAGAAATCACGAGGAGCTAGGTCAAGGCTGTGGTGGAGGGCCCATGATGCTGACCTTTAGGTCATCCAGATACTCAGTTTTGCTGTATGCGACGATGGGTTTCCATGATGTAACATTATTTATCTTTTGGGCGTTTTTCACGAACTTTTTAAAAAATTTACGCTAAACAGGCAATCGGCAGTAACGGTACGTTTATCTTCTAATGCTATAATAGTAATAGGTCCTGTTTTAGAAAAAAAATAGCAACGATCTTCTTACCAACACTGCGAATTCGTCGGACTTTTGCATACATAGGTTCTGTTCGAAAGACCCATTGAGGCGATTGATTTTCTTTTCAGGATCATAACAACAAATCCAAGATTCATCACCAGTAACGACATTCCAAACCAAATTTGAAGTGCTGCCTTGGAATTCTTCCAGAGTTTTTCTGCACCAATCAGTTCGTTATTGTTTTTGATCGGAGTCAGTTTATGTGGAATCCATTGACAACAAAGTTTTCTCGCGTCTAACTGTTGATGTAAAATATTTTGAATTTGACTCACAATGTCCAATGTTGCCCGAATGAATTTATAAGATGCCCGTTGATGTTCTTCAAGCATTGCTTAAAGAGTGGCAATATTTTCATCAGTAACAGCAGTTCTTGGGTGTTCTTCACGAAATTCATCACTAAGAAAAAATCGATCTCTTTTGAATTCGCTGTACCAATTATGAACTGTTGCCTTAAATGGGGCTTCTTCGCTAAATGAATTTCTAAGCTGATCTTCACATTGTTTAGGCGTTAATGATTTAAAATTGTAAAAAACCATAGCCTGGAAATGTTCTCTGGTCAAATTCATTTTTGGGTGAACACAAAATCTTTAAATTATGAATAATTAACAAACTATTAGAGCAAATCGAAGAACTACACGGCAATCAGCTCGAAAACATTGGAAAGTAGCTGTCAAATACAAATAAATTTCATTTGTTTTTAGAAACTGGCGTTCTAAAAAGTTTCAGTATCGCCTTCGTACGCTCAGCTACTTTAGTTTTATTATAGACTTTAATTATTTGATGACGGTAAAATGAAATTGTGTATTATACAAAAATAAACTATTTCCTTTTTGTAACAGCTCTATTGGATTTTTAAAATCATTTACATGGAAAATTTTTCATAGCGATATGTTAGAGCTAAAATACAAAGGTGGAAAGAAATCAACGGAGACTTGGCTGATTTGGCAGTGAGGATAATTTGGCGGTAATATTTACTTCAAATTATAACTTCGGAATAATGAAAACGTTTCTTTTTCCTTAAGAGAGAGAGCGGCAGCTCTGGAAGGTAGTGTTATTCTTTTAAAGCATTTCACATACTATTAATGAAAAGAGAAACTATAAGAAATCGATTAGCGACAGGTTTAATCTGTGGATTAACTGTTGCATTCTTGTGAAACTTTTTAAATGTTATATTTTATTGATTTAAAACTGTTTAAATCAATGCTGTTTCAATCAAGTGGAAATTAGATTATCAAATAAATGAGTTGAACTGTTAATTAAGGTATTTTTACTTAAGAATATTCAAATTACTAATACTACTGCCAAATTATCTTAGGTTATTAATTTATTACCAAAATTCACAAGTGCGTAATATATAGGTTAAAGTACTATATGTTTATACATTTAATATGCTAATTACTTAATTTATTGCACATTGTCGTGTTTACAAGGACATGACATTATGATGTTAGGTTTCAGATAAAAATTCAAACGTAAAATGTTCCGAATCTCCTTAGTTTATTGGTGTGATATATGGAGAAATTTAATCAGAGTATTCAAATTGACTAAAGTAACGGCATAACTATTAAAAAGCTTCTAAAAAATTAGTAGATGCAATTCAATACAACTTTGTATATTGTCTTTATAATAATTATAACATCACGATGGGTCTAGAATTTCAGGTGAGTCAAATACAATGTGTGAGCATTAAAATTGTCACAGTTGCATTACCTTAACAAGAAAATGGCCTAGTTAACAAGCATCGCCATTTTCTGACCTGGTGTACCAGCTGGTTAGCACGCAACCTATCCCACCAGTATTTAAGTTAACCGCTGTAGGATCTTTTGAATCTGTGGAGATGACACAAGCATTGAGTGCTTCACCCAGAGCGTGTAACGGAGTGAAATTTTTTGTTGCACAAAGTTACAGGTAGACGGACCTTGGGGCTGGACCGGTGTCTGGTCGGTCAGTGACCCGCCTGCATCCTAAGAACCTATCGCCTGAGCCTACTTTCATTGGCAGCCAGTGACTGTGATGCCTTGCGTGCGTTTCGTATTAAGGCAAGATTAAAAACCCTACCTACTAGTATTAAATCTGCCAAATTAATGACTCGTTATTTCAGATACTAATTAAGATATCCGACTGAAGTCTTAACAGGTCACTGATCTACTTTTAACCAATGAGTTTGTTTATTAAGGAAGGTAGGATTATTTCCTTAACTAAACCGTCTTTGATTAAAATTTATAAGCAGTTATTTATTTAGAAACAGACGACTGAAAGATTCAATGCCATAGTCGGGATTTGAACCACGGATCTCCCGGTCTCCGCCCGGTTGCTTTATCACTAGCTACCATGGCAACTTGCAGCACGCCATTAAATTCTCCAACTGATTCGTATTTTTTTCCGGTAAACCACAAGGAGTTCTCAAATTGTATTGAGATGACATACCAAAAATGGCGACTTACAATATTGTAAGTACTTTAAGTCCTGGGCTTCATAGTTTCAACCATTATTAGGTCAATTAATTCCAGTTATTTATTTAGTTTTTGTAGTAAAACCAACCATGTTCTTATTAACATCAAAGCAGATCCAAAACAACAGAGATTGTTTTTATAATCCTAAAACTAAATTTAGCTATATATAAAGTATATTACTGGGGAGATTTGCATCACATTTTAATGAGATACTTTGCTGGAGTCTGCTTTTAGTATAAACCATTTAGTGGTAGAATTGCTTTTGGATTGCTCTTTATCTAAAAACAAACTATACTTTTGCAACTAAAAGAAGTTTGTTATCTATTTCTCTCTCTCTCCTTATTATTACTTATTAAACCAGCCGTTTAAGTTAAAATAACTCTAAATTGCTCCTTTAAATAGAAACAGATACACGTATAAATAAGTCGAATGAAGTTGTATAGTACTAATTATAAAATCGTTAAGTTTTGATATTTGGAACTCCACGCAAAACAATGTACGCCACACGTTAAAAGTACAACTTTTCGATTAAGCTACAAACTGCAATGTACCTTTTCCTTGTAATTCAAATAATAAACTGTAACAATCACATTTCTTTTTGTAGAGCGAATATTTGGAGGAATTCAATTTGGCAAACAAATAAAAAACATTCAATATCTGAATATTTGGAAAGACAAGAGAATCGTATAGAAGGAAAACGAGTATGCCGATAAAAACTAAACTTTGGTAGCATATGAACCACTTCCTTCGGCTTAGTATAGCTGTAGACACTCCATCGCCTATTTGTTCCTTCTATTTAGGTTAATGTAACGCCAGCAAAAACAATACAATTTTGATTGTGTTATCAAATGAAAGAAATATTCTGACATTTCTCAAGAAGACATAAAAGAACCACTTGATTATTTGTTTTGTTCATAGTAGTTCCTTCGAAAATACTTCTTGTTCGTTATTATTTTTGTAGGTCCCGGGTTGGATCTTCGGCGACTACCCACTCTAACCCAAAGAGATTTTCGTGACTTCACCGGGTCAGTAGACGAATGCTAAGACGGTTTCCCTTCTCCATGACTTTCCTGCTCCTCATTTCTTATACCCATCATCCCCTTCATTGTCATCCGTTTCAGGGTTGCAGAACCACTCGTCGGTGTTCGGCCGGTTGCGGCTGGGCGGTGGATGTGAGCTTTATAGAGGTTTCTTCCTTGGTGTCGTTGCGGGACTGCTCAGTTAGGACCCGCCTCCAAGTGGGCCCCACCACAGGGGTCTGGAGGCTCATGGGTGGGCTCGGGCGGCGTAGGATACGTTCGATCTGGAAATATACGTCTATGCTTGCGCCCATCGTCATCCAGATCTGGTCGCCCTTCGGGTTCCTCTCTCATCTCTTCCTCCCAGGGGTCACAGTAGAAGCAAAAAGGGCCGTTGTGGTCTACTTGAGGTACCCTGCTCCAGTTGCGGAGGCCCCTCCGTTCGTCTGCACCTGTACCTTTATTGTTTTTGTATGTTATTAAAAACGCACTTGAGCTGGTTATTTGTGATCTATTGAATTTTACGTTCAGAGTGGTAAGAATTGTATTTCAACCTTTAAAGTTTATTTGAAATGCTTTGAGAATTGCACGAGATATTCTTTCGTGTCAGAGATAAAAGTAAAAAAGAGCTAGTTCTCGAAAGAGAGGTACATTTAACTTTTCGCAATGAGTATAACTAAATATTGTTATACGAGGAAAGTAAATCAAATTCGTAAATAACGTAGACATTTTTATTTATTTCATTTCCTAATCAGCTGTAGCTCTCAATGATAGAAAACTTCACACCTCTCTCTTGAAAGGTAGATTTCTTTGACTTATACTCTGACATCGTGGTACAAAAGTACTTCATTCAGAGCTGCAATTTCAAACGAAGGGTGTTCTTAAACTTACCAATTTTAAAACTTGAAGAAATCAACAAAATAAAAACAGTATCATTTCGAAATCATCGCAATCGTTTTCTGGCAGCAAAACTCCTCTGATATTTCTAGTTTCAGAAAATACATGCATTTGTTGTCATAAGTGCAGCTTTTCGCCAGGAAAATGCTTTTTAATTGTGTCATGTTAACCTAATTCTTAAAGGTAGCGTTGGCAATGAGATCGGCCGACCATCAATCCAACTGTCAGGTAATGACAATTTCAAAGCTGCACGAGCAAGCTGGCTGTTGATTTGTAGCACTATTATATTAAAAAAATACTAGTATGTGTTAGTACATTCACATAACCTTCTCTAACCATTCTTTAAAACTATACTTATGAACGTTTATTTTCTTATCTGCTTTGTGCTATTTGAGATAAGCATTTGCAGAAGTGGTTTTATTACATATTTCGTTGTAGTTACAAGAGGAATGAGGGGATATAGTAAGATATATAAGCAATAGTCAAACGTTTGAAGAACGGGTCGCTTTATGGTGGCTTTGAAATCTGATCTCTTTGCAAGAATGCAAGAAAAAAACGAATAGCGATTGGGTATATTTGGCAATTCCAACTTGTAATAAATAATTTCTCAAAAATGGTTTACGCCGCAAAAAGTTTTACTTACATGATTTAACAGATCTACATCTTTTGTATAATAAGTTTTTGCCTCTCTCTTACAGTTTACAAGTTAGAAAAATTAATTCATAAAGAAGATGACTTTTCAGGTATTCTTAGACAATTCTAGATATACATTTTGTCATGCGAATATCTTAAACATGTGGTATTTTAATCAAAATCATTAGAGCCATTTTTGAGAAAATAAAAAATAAAGAAAATTTTTACATATAAAGGGTAATTTGGGGTGGAGGACTTTCTTGAAAATCTTTGTGTCGCATCCTTGGAGGAGACTGAACTTAAATACAAAATTTGGTGTTTAACCAATTTTTCGTTTTTGAGTTATTCTGTTGAAAGACACATATACACGGATCTTTTTCTAATTTTCTTTTTCGTATCAGGGAATTCAAAACGTGTATTTCCGGTAAAATCTCGGTGTCGAATTTTTGGGTGAAATACTATACTTCCTGTACTTGCTATAGGTAAGCAGTAGAGTCCATACCACATATGCCACAATATCTCCAACTGTTTTATTGAACCAAATTGCAGGTTATGTTTCTGTTGTGGAGTTGTCATGCTAACCATTGACGACAAAATGAAACGTCAGAACAAAAGTGATTCCTGCATTTCCTCTCAAAGCATTTATACCAACTGATGTTTAATAAAATTTTAGAGACTCTGAACATGCAAAGTATGAGACTCAATATTATTGTATTTACTTCACTTTTATGATTTTCGAACCTCTTTCTTTTGTAGAAACCCTGATTAACTTCCAAAATGAGCCTTTTAATATTTTTCCATTTTAAGTAATATGCAGAAATATTTAATTCATAAAACGGATTACTGACAAATAAACAGTTAAATGTTCACCATCTATTGCTACTAGTATTATAGAAATAATTTCTATTATTAGAGATGTTTTATAACACTAGCATAATAAAATGTAGGATATTTATGTTGCTGCTATCTTGTTGGGTTCCAAGAACATCAAATACAGCAGCATTCTTAATGCTGGGAACAGCTAGTATAAACTTATATAAATCAAGACGCAAAATAATGCTTTGCTCTCGTACAAAATCTCAATTGCCTAGCTTTTGAAAGATGTGGATAACGAAAAATTTTATGCATACCACTAAATGAGATGTTTAGACTACAGTACACTCTCCAATTAGGCGACTTGTAGGTGAATCGGTGGAAATGACGAAATGGCTCATCTATACTTTAAACTGCAGGTATATAAGAAATTACACACAGAATTTGATGATACTTATGCATACTTATTACAGATCTTCTACGAATATCTTAAGGCATGGCTAAAGAATTTTGTTAGATTGTCAATAAATGCTTGCTGTATGAAAAAGAATGTTTAATTTGGTCCAACACTAGCTGTTTTCTAAACAGCTTAGTTTTGCTTGTTTGTGTTTTCCAAACACAATAGTTTTTAAGTTAGACTTTAATGACTGTGCCAGTTTGGACCATTTTTAATAGAACTTTCTTTTTTGCTACAAAATTGTCCTAATTAAAAGTTATAATTTCTGCAAAAACAGTTATGAATCTTAATTAAACTTCACAACTATTCTTAAAAATTGCAGCTTTCTAAATGCAGATACATAAATAAGAAATTAGCATTAAATTTCAGAAAAATTGAGGTTAAAGCATTACATAACCCAAATGAAATTAAAGCGTTAGGTTTTGTAGCCTAAAGCATACCTAAAATATGCTTTATAATGCTAAATAAATAGTATTAAAGTATGACATACTTTTGTATACCTGCAGTTTAAGATACAAGCAAACTGATTTCGCTTTTTGAGTTTAACACACTAACTCCTAGAACAGATGATGATGATGAGTGGCCTCTTTTGAAACCTTATTGAACCCTTTGTGCCTCTTAATGTGGCTTTCAATCAAAGCCTATGGTCCCGATAAAACGGACCACTTCCTTGATGTATGCTCTTCTTATAGCTTATGCATGGCAAAACCTTCTCTCTCACATAGTACATGTTGGGGGGTTTCGTTCTTTTCTCCATACTTCCAGCATACAGGATCCTGTTCATGTGCCATTATATGCAAATGCAGTGTGTTGTGTCACGTAAGATAGCCAACAACACTTCTGAGTTTAGATCTATTTAAATCCAAAAGAATATTATTCTGCTTATCACCTGGAACCGAAATTAATTCTTGTCTATTCCAATATTCAAGATGAGCCCTACTTGTTGATTGAGTAATCTTATACTTCTGAGACACGCTCGGGTCGTATAAAATAGACTCGAGCCCCTCTTTGCGAGCATGTATACCATCTCATTGCATCTAATACCTACATGCCCGGGGACCCAAACAAGGGAGTCCTGTGCACTGGTACAGGGTCTCTCTAGAACATAATACAACGAAAGAAAAAATAACTAAAAATATTACAAAAGAGTACACAGGGTGGACCATTTCAGTTGAGACTTCACAATATCTCCAAAACTAAGCGTTATAGAAAGAAATTTATTTAATAAAAGTTGCTTGATATTATGAGGGAAATTAGATTATATTAGAATGCTTTCTACAGATTCTTTGATGGTCGAAAGGCCTTGAACATAGAATATGTCAAAAGCTTTTATATTTCTATTGTATGAACTTAATAAAACTTGGCTTTCACAGCCTGTGTCACTGCACAATGCATTTACATTCTTACTTGCATGCAAAGAGTGTCAGGATTTTACAAAATAGTCAATTATGTACAATAAGCTTATTATTTTTGCACACATAAAGTGTACACTATTTTAAGTTATGAAGCTAAAATGTAAACAGCAAGCATCAAATTTCTATTACATTACAAATTGTCACATTTACTGAATACAAAATTTCTTCCCTTCAATGTTTAAACCTTTGCTTATATGCAAAGAGTATCAGAATTTTAAGATATACGTTTACAAAATATTAAATGCGTACCGTAAAGCAATTTAGCATATAATAAACTATATGCTTCAGATTATGGTGCTAAAATACAGTAAATATCAAATTTCTACTACTTTGAAAGTTAGCATGGTTAGGTACTGAGTATAAAATGCACTTCGCTTAGCCTTTACAGTCTATGTCACTGCTCAATATTTACGTCTTTACTTATATGAAAATTCAGTATTAACATAAAAATATCAAATATATATATATTAAAGGTATTTCTTATTTGGCTTAATACAGTAAATGTCATTAGTCGTGTTTTATTTGGAGGAGTTATGATGGTCATTTTAGGGTCAATTTAGTTTTTTTAAAATGGGAACCTACAATTAATTGACCCTAAAATGACCATCACAACGTCCTCCAAATAAAACCGACTAATGACATTTACTTTCCGTCATAATATTAAGTAACTTTTATTCAAGACATTTCTTACACAACGCTTAGTTTTGGATATACGTACAGTCCAACTTAAATGGTTCACCCTGTATAACGCTAGAGAAAATATGGTTTAAGTTTAAAAGTGATATAACGTAATTGATTTCAAATCATCCGTGAGCATTCCTGTGGTCATAGCAGACGGTGAATTTAAAAACAAAAGTTTAAGGTTGAGCATTATCGAAAGTAGAGGTAGTAGAGAGAGCGGCGAGAAAGGAAAGCAGGCTACTCAAACATGTAGAACCAGCTGGTACTTGTGAATGAGTGTGAGAGGAACAGAAATAGGGGTCATCGTAATGAGTCTTCTGTTTGTGGGTCAGTCGACACGTGACGACGGCTAGTCTACATCATGTTGATATGCTCCGTTTCCGAAGCCGGTGACACTGCCTCAGCGGATATTTGGGCAACTTCAGCTAGAGCATGCCTTCAATAATCACTCTTATTACATATGCAAGAGCACTTTCTAGGGTATTAGTTTAAACTGACTTCAGGGCTAACAGTGGATTCATTACCCATGTTCTTTTGTTGTCATTTGGCAAAAAAAATTCCAGGTTCAAGAAGAAATCTGAACAAAAAACGCAGTTTACTGTAGGTAATATTAATCAATCGAGTTATTTATGTTTTCTGAAAATCTCGACTGCTTATCTCGATAAGTAAACAGCTGATGATACAATATTTAATTTTTTTACTTTCTCTACTACTTATCCATAGTAAGTAGGCGGTGTTGCTTTCCATCCAAGAATTCAATATCGAGATTTAACCGGAAATACGTGTTTTGTGACTCTTTGAGTCCAAAAAGGAATTTTTAGAAAAAGATATGTAAGTGTCTATCTGCTATTTAAGTTAAGCGTCTTTCAAAGATATGACATGAACATTTTGAAGAAAATATACCCACCCCAAATTACACTTTAACTGGAAAAACGTGTTATTTTTTATTTTCTCAAAAATGGCTCTAACGATTTTGATTAAAATGCCACATGTTTAAGATATTTGCATGACAAATAAAATGTATATGTTGAATTTTCTGGGAAATACCTGTGAAGTCCTCTTTATTCTGAATGACTTTTATATAATTGGTAAACAGTAAGATCTATGTAAAATCTTAGCATATAAAGATGTAGATCTCGTTAAGCTACACAATTTATGTGAAATAATTTTTTGTGGCGTTAAACAGTTCCGAGATATTCTTTGTTATTAGTTTGAATTTTCAAAAACTTTTGCTCGTTTTGCTAGTGACGAGTCTCTATTCGTTTTTATCATGGTCATGCAAAGAAGATGGAATTTTAGTCACTACAGACTGACACGCTTTTTAAAAATGTGAAATCGCTTTAGCTACTGCATCTTTGTACCTAATATGAAATGTCTTAAATGTTTAACGAAATTTTATCTCGGTTAACAAGAAGTAGACAAAAAACAAGCTTTTGTGAGAATAGATTGTAGAGGAATGAGTAGAGGTGTCGTGTGAATGCAACACATCAGCATTTTTTTAAAATTAAATAAGTGGAACTTAAGTCGACTATATGCATACCGAAAAATGTTGTTTAATATGGAGGAAATTACTAAAAAATTTAGGAAAATTACATACAAAAGCTTGAGTTTACAGATCAGTTCAGAAATATCTATATTCGGTATTGAAGGAAGCATAACAAACTTGATTATGCATTCTAAAATAACCTAATATAATTGTAAAAACAGTATTGCTATACCTAGCGTACAGTGTATACTATTCGTGTGCATGAATTAATACTATGCTCTACCAGGATAAGTTGCAAAGCTCCATAATAAAATGTATATAACATTCTTAATAGCAACAAAGGTGAATAAAAAGAATACTTAAGTGATTTTTGGAACGATATCTTCCCAGAAACCTTTTCAATCTCTGAAGAGCTCAAAAACTATTTCTTTATAAATATGTTTTCCTTATGTGTCTAGTCACACTCTTCAAAGTTCCTAAAGTTTGCAACATGCGTATATGCCATTTAATATGTCTGAAGTTATTTAACAGTTACTTACAGAAAATTTGACCCAGTAAAGCTAATGGCTCTTTGTTCTAATATTTGTAATTAAAAAACAGAGGATGTCATATGCACCTGAACGTTATCAAAAGGTAACATTCGTAGCATATGGACTGGCGTATTTTTAATAGACACGATATTTTAAGACTGATTTAACAATTAAATATTAAGCGTTTAAAAATTCTCACCAATATTATAAAACCAACCACTTCATATATTTCTCTTACGAGATACTTTCCTTTTCCAGGAGTTTATACTAAGGATAACAATCGAGACAGGCTGTTAGTAATTTTTGGGCTATAAGAGAGAGGCACTAAGACACAATTATATGGCAGAGCTCTATATGGGCTCGGGTCAAGTCCTCGGGCCTAGATCCGGGGTTCAGCTTGAAAATAAATACGAAAAAAAATTATCATATTCAACATATGAATTTGTCATTAAATATCTGATATTTTAATCAAAATCATTAGCATCACATTTTAGAAAATAAAAAACAACGAAAATATTTCCATGCAAAAAGAAAATAAAGAAGAAAACGCTTAATTGATAACATTTTGTTTTGGTTCGCGATGATTAGAGGCCCGGAATATACAATTATCACATAATAAATCCAATCTATTGTAGCAGCAATAGTAGTAATAATAATAATAAATAAATGCCCGCTTCGGCCAATTGCGGATAACGTTACAACAGCACGGCAGCTGCAGACTCCGTCTCCCTCCGTCCACCAATACCCAGGACATCTTGGGCAGAGTGCAATAATAGAGGGGACATGTGGTCAACAAAGCAGTATGCCATCAACATGTCACTTACTACATGCGGGTCCTAGGACCTCAGCCACCGCTATTTCTGTAAAGTGGTTCTTCAAATTGGTCTCAAGAACCTAAATATATGCCTTAACAGGCCACCTCCCAGCAAGAGAAAAAAAAACCTACGTCGGTACTGGAAATCGAACCCCAGTCCCTTTGCACCGCAGTCAGCAGCGTTTCGTAAATTAATAATAATAATAATAATAACAATAATAAATAAGCGCAAAACAATTTATTTAAAACAAAACTAGTTAGGGCTCGGATTCTATTTAGATCGGTCCGGGCCGGGCCGAACCTAAGAATTTTGGCCTGTGCAGATTTGTATTATATGGTATACCTAACCGGTATCACAGTGCAGCCTATGATACTTGCTTAATGTAGCAGTGTGTTGTTTACTTTTACTGCGCGTGACTCAAGGTAAAACAGTTACGGTTCATATAACATGGTCACGGCATTTGAGTAATATTGCATCTGTTTTCATTTTTTAAGTAAACTCAAGCTGTGAACAACTAAATCCACAATGATAAGAACTAAAATATACATAAATGTTGGTTGCATTTCGCATATAGGGAACAGGAAATGATGATGGGTTTGGGAGTGCTAAGAGGAATTAGGCCCTTCAAAGATGAATCGTGATTTATGTGCCACAGAAATTCGGCAGGACAGGGACAGAGGTATGATCCGCATGTTCAAAGATAGCACTGGTGTTAAAACTGACAGCACCGACGTATCGTAAAATTATACCATTATAATTATATGTTGTGAACTTGTATTAAACCAGATCTCATATTCATAAAGTGATTAAAGCATTCTACTTGATAAATATAAATATGGAGAGCTTAAGTTTCGATTTTCTGCAGTGTTTTCCGTTTCGAAGTAAGTATGCAACAACAGAGTCTGGAACAAAATGTATTATGCAGTCCATAACAAAGCATCCTTTCCTTGTTCGTGGTGAAGTTCCAAGCAAGTCTGACAATAAATAAAGAGCTAAAACGATAGTTAATATTCTTAAAAGAAAAGGAGTTGCACGCAAATAAACAAAACCCTTACTAAATTTTAATCCTTAAACAATCTTATTTTATTCCTCCTCATGAATTAAGCTGTGAATGTATGCACTATATATAAGAACAGCATACGCAATCATCAGCGAACTTCGATAACAGTGTGCCTGTTTGAGGTACCCTGTGGCGCTTGTCTCAGGTCGACCGAGACAATCGAGACGTCTCGATTTCCAACTCTAGTTTAAACCAAAATGTATGCAGCTATGAAAAATAGCAAAGCCAATTGTTTGTTCTGTTTACCTTTATCTTTCCATTATTATAGTATAATAGGAATGTATGAGCTTCAATGCACACACGTATTGAAAAGTAACGCAGGGGGAAGGGACTCAGCAACATTTCAGAAGTCATTCAAAGGTTATGTCATTGATTTTTCTTTCACCCTATATACAAAGCTCCTTAATTTCCTTGTTAGCCCCATAGGTCTTCTTTAACTGATTACCCTCCTCTCTGTAGGACTTACCCCCCAAGGACTTAGCAATGCCTTGGCTCAGTGGCCTTTCGAGGAGCAACTCTGGATCATAACACATCCAGGATGGGTGATCAGCCTGGTACGCGGTGAAGAAGCTTTTTATTTATGGACGCTCTTTAACTTCTGTGGTTCTTAGCGTCCCATTCTGCATTGGGTGTGAAAGACCGGTAATTTTGCTCAGAGGCCTCTTTACCAGGCTTGAGGTTCTTTTACGTGCCGTAAACCTACGACACGGGACCCCCGGCTTTACTTCCCTTCCGAAGGAAGCCATGCTAAGGATTTTTACGCTCGAAACAAATCCATCGCGCTCCGCTGGGTTTGAACCCGCAATCTCGGTAACTAGAGGCTAGCATGGTACCCTTAGGCCACGGAGGACGACAGGTGAAGAAGAAGGAAATAAAATATAGGGATGATGGGAAAATTCGCGGATCAAATTATCCAAACCAGAAATCGCCTAGCGACCAAGGAAAGCGCTACAAAATCTTGTTCAGACTGGCCAGTTCGGGAGTTTGAACACGGGACCTCCCGAATTTGGGCTACAGACAGTCTGAGCCATCCCGCTCGGTAAAACAAAGTATACATTTTCATTTATATTTTCACTAGGAAATGTATTACTTATCGGGGATATGTGGAAATGCTTTAGAAGGAATAAGCAAGCTAATTAAATCAGGAAGAAAGTATGCTATAGAACAAGTAAATGACAGATATATAACTAAAAAGGAAGTATAATGCTTTAAGTTGTACCTGTTTTTTTTTTGTCCTACACAGACAGTTTAAGTTCTGCTCTGTATACCGCAACAGAAGTGGAACACCAATTATACCAGACATGGTTCCGAGTACAGTGCACGGATATGCTGAATCATACAGTTCAAATTGTTCATAGCATTATTGTTTATGTAAAGTGTAACGCTCTGAGAATGATTCAGCAACAACTTACATAAAAGGTACCCGGATATAAAGGTTTGCTAAATAAATCCCTATTATTTGTTCATAATAACAGCTGACACCGCTTTGTATACTTAAATGGGAGGATTTAAGAAAGCGTCACTTTTAAACTGGCTACATATCCCCATTAAAGAAGAGATTAAATAGCCTTTGTGCTTTTACATATAATAGAGAAAAGTTTATTTAAACACGCAGTGCTCTTAAAAATTATAAATCAACCAATGCGTATTTCGAACAAATCCGATGTGTTGCACTCATATGACTTTATCTACAAACGCTTATTCTCCACCTACTTCACATTAATCGAGCTAAACTTTTGCAGAAACTTATTGCTAATTTTCTTTTAGGTACAAGGGGAATATGGTAGGCTTTAAGAGATAGCCAAATCTTTTACAAGTTGGTTGTTATGTGGAGCATTTGCATGTCCAAAACATTAAAAACAAACAAACAAACGAATAACGAATTCCCATTTGAGGAAAAGCATAAGTATTGGAAAACTGAAATAAATATCAAGGAATATCTCGGAACTGGTTCACTAGCCCCCCCCAAAAAAGACATTGTGTGTATTAAGATATATACATTTTTTGTGGAGTAAAATTTTGTCTTATCTCTTACGGTTTTCCAGTCATGCAAAAGTCATTCAGAATAAAGAGAACTTTTGGGTACATTCCCAGAAAATTAATGATATACATTTCATTTGCCATAAAAATATCTTAAACACATGATATTTTAATCAAAATTGTTAGAGCCCTTTTTGAGAAAATCAAAACTTACGAAAAATGTTCCATGTAAAGAATAGTCTGGGGTGAGTGGTTTTCTTGAAAATCTTCGTATCGCATCTTTGAAAGACACTGAACCTAAATACCAAGCTTGGTATTTATCCTAGTTTTCGTTTTTGAATAATGCTATTCATAGACACAGGGATACGCCATGGACCTTTTTCTAAATTATGTGGATCCAGGGGGCCTCAAAACATGTATTTCCGGTGAAATCTCGGTGTGGAATTTTTGTGTGGAGTGCAATACTTCCCCTACTTACTATATGTAGTAGAGAAAGTAAAAAGCTCTTATAAAACATCTTTCTGTGAAAGAAGGCTTTCACAGCAAATTAGTAGGTATCATGAACTTCCTCTATATCTTTGACGTATCTTGCGAATGGCAGTTATTGCAGTTATATTGCAAACATTAACATGAACAAAATAGACCAGAATAACCTGTTGAGACGGTAGAATTTTCATAAACCAGTTAGACTCATTCCCTACCCTCCGCAGAGTCTGAACGTGTGGATGTAAGTGTATTACAGCGCAAATTAAATAACATATCTAACGATAACCTACATTTGAATGAGTTACTAACACCACTCATGGCTTTTAAGTCAAAAGTTTTCATCACACCATTTTTACTTTTTCTACTACGTTCTTACAGAAAATTTAGGAAGTATTGTATTCCACCCAAACATTTATACAGAAATATATATTTTGAAGCCCCGAAACTCAGAAATAAGGTATGCGTGTCTGTGAATAACATAACTCAAAAAGAAGAGTCCGATAAATACCAAACTTGAAATATAAGTTCAGCATATTCCAAAGATGCGACACGAAGATTTTCAAGAAAATATCCCAACGCAAATTTTACCCTTTACATGGAACATTTTTGTTATTTTTGATTTTCTCAAAAATGGCTCTAAAACATTGATTAAAATATCATTTGTTCAATATATGTTTATGGCATAAAACGTATATCTCGAATTTTATGGTAATAGCCTGTGAAGTCCCCTTCATTTTGAAAGACTTTTGTAAACTATAAGAGACAGACAAAATCACATTACACAAAAATTATAGATATCTTTAAAGAACACAATTTATGCCAAATAAAATTTTTTGTGATGTTAACCATTTGCGAGATATTCTTTGTTACTGGTTTGAATTTACAAACACTTATACTTTTCTCAAGTGGAAAATCGCTAATCTTTTTTTTTTTCTCGTGGTCATGCAAAGAAAACGGAATTTTAAAGCCATCATATATCGATCCGCTCTTAATAGATTTGATTATTGCTTAAGCTTATTGCTTTATTCCCCTTGTACCTACAAGGAAATATGTAATAAAACCATTTCTGCAAATGTTTATCTCAATTAATATAAAGTAGATGGAAGTTTTTGTAAGAATAGTTTGTTGAAGTATGGTAGAGAAATTTATGTGAGTGTAACATATCAGATTTTATAAAAAAAATGCTGAATTCTTTCTCATATATGGAGCGAGATTTCTTTGGAAGCAAATACAAAGCTTTTGTTTTAATTACATCTGGAATTTCAGACATTTCGACTATTATTGACAAATTTTTGATATGATACATTCATATGGCTTCCTCTATCCTTAATGGGTACACAAACTATTCTTACTAACGTTTATTTTTCTTTCTATTATGTTTTAATCCAAATAAATCTCGCAGAAATGGCTACATTACACATTTCATTATAGATGCAAAAAGAACAGCGATAGTCAAATGTTTAAGAACTGGAAGCTATATGCTGGCCTTAAAATACCATAATCTTTCCATGCAATCGCGAGAAACAACTGAATGTTGACAGTCCTTTAAGAGAATGGCCAAGTAATGAACAATTCGAACCATTAATAACGGATATTTCAGAAATGGCTTATGCCACAAAAAACTTTTTTTAAATAAATATGTATTTTAAAGAGCTTTACATTTTTGGGCAGCATTATTTGATCTATCGCTTAACGTTTACTAGTTATACAAAATTCCTTACAGTGAAGAGGACTTCGCAGGCTATTCCCAGAAAATTCAAGATATACATTTTATTTGTCATGAAGTATCTTTAATATATAGTATTTTAATCAAAATCGTTAGAGCCATTTTTTAGAAAATAAACAATTTCGAAACATGTTCCATGTAAATAGTGGTTTGGTGTGGGGGATTTTCTTGAAAATCTTCGTGTCGCATCTTTGAAAAATGCTGAACCTAAATACCTACCGAGTTTGGTATTTATCCGACTCTTCTTTATTGAGTTATGCGGTTCAGAGACACGCGCGCGCACACACATAAGGAACCTTTTCCTGAAATGCTTTTTCTGGATTCAGGGGGCCTCAAAACACGTATTTCCGGTGAAATCTCGATATCAAGCTTTTGGGTGGAATGCAATACCTTCTCTACCTACTATGCACGTGATAGAGAAAGTAAAAAACGAATAAACAAACCTATAACTATGCTAACCAAACCAGGGTCACCTATTTCCACAATGCAACTTCATAAATAACATGGCAAACTTTACTTTAATCTACTTAAAGACATTGAAATGAAAGATATTATTAAATGAATGTAATTTAGGAATCTTATACCCAAAAATATGGTATGCACTACATAACTTAAAAAGCTTTAGCAGACTCAGCTAAGTCTGGTTAGGTCTTGTCCGTGAATATATAGATCCGTTGGAAAGGAGCCACCGTTTTCTGCTTAAAATGTAATTCTAAATGTAAACTGAATTTATTAAACAAATTAAACAGTATATGGCCGGCTTCCTTGCTATATTGAAGATCTATGAGAACATATTTTTGGGCACTAGGTAATTAACCTGACGAAACTTAACTCTAATTGTCTAGTACGGAACTCTGAAAACTTCTACGTGTTCACACATGTGAGAAATGAATTTCTAATACTTAAAAAAGGGAAGCTCAAGAAATGTTTATGTATAGTTACTTTTGAATAATATGTTTCTTAGGACAAATATTCGGGTTATCGAAAGAAGTATTGAACAAAAACACAGCTCAAAGAACATGTATCTTTTTAATGCTTTGAAACCGAAATCATGAGTACAACTCAGCTGTATTCCTTTAAAAATCCAATTTATTTTTATGGTAGTTCAACTGTAACTTAGTCGAAATATCGTCGTCATGAAAAAAATGTTCCAATCAAAGAGTTATTTCACATATCGCTCCCATTTCCGAAGTACATTGTCTGACAATGAATTTTACAACAGAATTTTATGTGGGTAGCAAAACCACAAGATATTCCTGTGGAACAGCTTGTTAGGCTTGCGCTAGGCGTAATGCTTATAGGTGTGTAATGGAGCGTTAAGTCCAAATTCAAATGTAAACGTGCCAGGTATTCACAATTTGCTCTAGTGTACCTCGATACAACTGTTATAAGCAATTGACTTAATGTCTGGAGCCCGTGACACTCAAGAACGCATACAAATAGGCATACTTTGTATTTTTATAGTGAGCGCAGGGTACTTTTGTCTAAAGGTACAGAAAAATCTGGCATTTCTTTCCATATTTGTTAACTATATAATTAATTGGCTATTTCTTATGCCGTAATATCTCTAGCGGTGTAGGACATTACTGAATCACGAATGAAATTATTTTCGTTAACATTTCTTAGTACTCTCTAGCCATGAAATTTCTTAGAAGTACGTCACACATTTTTACTTTATCTACTACGTATAGTAAGTAGGGGAAGTATTGCATTCCACCCAAAAATTCGATACCGAGATTTCACCAGAAATACATGTTTTGAGGTCCACTGAATCCAAATAAAGCATTTTCAGAAAAAAGTACGCGCGTGTGTGCGTGTCTGTGAACAGCATAACTCAGAAACGAACAGTCGAATAAACACCAAACTTGGTATTTAGGTTCAGTATCTTCCAAAGATGCGACACAAAGGTTTTCAAGAAAATCCCCCACCACAGATTATCCTTTACATGGAACATTTTTCGAAAATTTTAATTTTCTCAAAAATGGCTCTAACGATTTTGATTAAAATATCATATAATTAAGATACTTTCATGACAAACAAAATGTATATCTTGAATTTTCTGGGAATGTCTCCAAAAGTATTCTTCATTGTGAACGACTTTTGCATAATTGGTAAACCATAAGAGATAAACGAAGTTTTACTACACAAAAAATGTAAATTGCGTTAAAATACACAATTTATGTCATATATATTTTTGTTGTTGAGTGAACCATTTTCGAGATATTGCTTGTTATTCCCTTAAATTTTCCAATACTTATACTTTTTCTCAAATGGGAATTCGTTTTTAATTTTTTTGTCCTGGTAATGCAAAGAGAATGGAATACTTGACATAGCAACCAGCTCTTAAAAGATTTGACTATCGCTTAAAGCCTGCCAATTCCCCCTTGCATCTACAAGAAAATTAGCAATAACATTAACATACCGATATCTCGATTAACATGAAGCATATGGAGAATAAGCGTTTGTAAAAATAGTTTGTACAAGAGTAGAGAAAGTTATGTGAGTGTAACACATCAGATTTTTTTGCTTCCATTACCATATATTTTAAACCTTTCAACCTGTTGTATCCATCACGATACATCCTGTATATTGGCATGGGCAGACATATACATTTCTGACAACACGAGTACTTCCTGTATAGGGGAATGGATCTAACTGTTCGTTCCTTAATCCGCATGCACAGCATATAGTAGAGCCTTCCTTTCCTGAATGCCAATTACGGCGTACACAGACATTACCAAACAAGCTGTAGCCTAAACTGACATAAATAACTTAAACTCTACAGTGAGTGGAACAGAGTCTGATTGTTCTCTGTACATGAATGTCATCAGAAAGTACCATAGACATAAAAGATGTGCAACTGTTGCTTTTTTTTTCTTCAAAGGCAAACATATGGTAAAATTTTGGTTAAAAACGTCAAAATTTCCAATTTTTTGTTCATTTTCTAATAATTTATAGTCTATCTTCATATAAACACATTTTGAGATATTTCGACCATTTATGACCATTATGCAAGAGAATTTTGACTCAGTATCAAGGTGAAAAACGCAAAATAATGGTATGTGCGTGTTTAAATCTGATTTTCTAAGAAACAAAATTTTCATATTTTTCAGTACATAAAAAGTTTTATGTAATGTAATTTTTTTACCAATATTACTAAAAATTCCAAGCGAGGCACATAAAAGTTACAAAGAGAGCTTCAAATATTTATTTTTTAAATATGTGAATAGTGTAAACATGATAGAATAGGTAAACGTTTTGTGGATTTGTTCAGTTGAAAGAAGAAAAAGTTTAATTTTTTAAACTTAAGTAAATATTAAAAAAAAGTGATTTTGAGTGCCTTAGCAATATTCTTTGCTAACGTCAAAATTTAATAATTTGACGCGTGGAACATTTTACATAATTACTGATATTTACATAAATAATGATTTAATAAATTAAACCTTGTAGACACTTATAAGCACAGTCCATATTTTGAACTAAAAAGTTTCAAAAAATACCTATAAAATAACTCTTTTAAAATGAAAACAATTATAAAAATGACTTAAAGCGAGATTTATTTAATTTATTAAAATTAATATACGAAAGTTAGTTATAAATTAATTTATACAAGGATATAACTACTATACAAGTAGACAATGTAGTAATAAGAATACTGATGAGATAACTTATAAAATAAATTAAAAACATATTTGTTCCATGTTCTTGCTTGAAGATTCTGAAAAGCAAGTTAAGAAAATTGTCTTTAAAGCAGGTCTTACAAAACTGTAGCATTAAACCTTTTGGATCTCATATTATACAAAATTCATTGCGAATGAAGAGGACTTCACAGCCTCACACTTACGCACTTGTTAACGTGGAAAAGGGAAAACTGGCCTACCTCATCCCTAGTTTGGGATATTAATTCATAACAGCAATTGTACCTTTTCCCATGACAATAGCTATCGCTCCATCCGCAAGTAACCTTTTCCAGATTAACTACTAAATAAGAACGCATTTTTTCCAAGAATATGAGTAAATGATACACAAAGTTTCATTTCTCAGTTGAATAGTGAAATTTCTGGTGTTTGAAAAGTTATCATTATGTAAAATGTCGATAATGCAAAACTTTACATATACTCCATGTAAATACAAGAAAATGACTAAATAAAGATGCAAAGGACAAGAGAATGGAAAAATAATGACGCAAAAATCGAAAACAAATCCCTAAACGCATAAAATGGTATCAAATATGACGTAATAAATACACACTTTCATAATGTGGGACCCACATTAGGCCGTGTACTGACGTTTCGCCCAATTTTGCGTTGAGCATCTTCAGAGGACTCACGCTCAACGCAGAATTGAGCGAAGCGTCTCATACAGTGCCTACTCCTAGACCACGGCCTACAAGTTCGGAAAAAATATTTAATTTGGGTGCCGGCCGGGAAAACCTTAGTACTATGATGAAATAGTTACAAGATAACATGTCATCAGAATCCACTTTCTGTTTATAAGATAAGCTTCACCGCATGTGGATAAAATTTCAAAGCAATTTGCTAAGAATCAAGGACTTCGCAGATTTCATCATGGGGTTGCCTTGTAGATAGAAGGCTGAATGGATCATTTTTAAAGTTTGGAAAGTATTCCATCCTTTTATTGTAAAAGAACAAGGTACAGTATCTATCCTGATGCAGTAGAAACATGACACAGTGATCGTCAACTGATTTTTTACCCATATACGTTGTTTTTTGTATAAAGCAAGCAAATGAAAGATGCCGTTTTGGGCTCATCAAGATCCCACAACCCAGACGGCTGAAAATGAGCCGGCACGTATAACTTTCTTGGGAAAGTTTCACAAATGCAGTAGGAGGTGGGATTCACGAGAGATGACACTTTCTACTGTTATGACCAGGAAAAGGAAACCGCAAGCCTAAATATGAATGAAGAGAAGGCAGATGAATGAAGACAGACGCTCCTTAGTGGGTCAAGAGACATCGGCCAGCCATGTGAAACGTGACTTAATGTCTGGGGCAAACTCATCCACACTCTTCTTGCCATCACACCATTCGTCCAGCTATATGCTTTCTTTTTTCTTAATGCCAGGCTTAATATTAGGTACATGCCCAAAGTTGTGAGTACATTCGCTATCATATACTTTGAACAATTAGTGATATCGTTTATTTGCGCTTGAAACAAAATCACACATTTTCGTAAGTAGTGTGATTGCAAGAGAGTTACCTCACAGAGGTTCTTATTCATGACATTTCCTAGTCCCTTTGGGTGAATTTTATGCAGTACTTTACCGCTATTGATCTCCCGGGCAATTTTCGAATTAGTTTCATACTTTAATTCAGTTAAAATATGTCAAATTAAGCAAAACATTACTTTCATTCATATTAGTATACTATATTGGGCGCAAAACACTGGTAATTTTTGCTCAGAGGCCTCTTTATCAGGCTTGAGGTTCTTTTACGTGCCGTAAATCTACGACACGGGACCACCGGCTTTACTTCCCTTCCGAAGGAAGCCATGTTAAGGATTTTTACGCCCGAAAAAAAATCCATCGCCCTCCGCCGGGTTTGAACATGCGACCTCGGGAACTAGAGGCTAGCATGGTAATCACACCGAATACTTCCGAGATTATCCAATATACTTTACGCATACATATTACATATTTCTTCGACGATAGTGAATAATAGAAAAAATACTTATGTGAAAATAAAATTAATTACCATCAGCTGTTGGACACTGGTTTCAGCAGCAAGGTCAATAGCATTAACCTTGATGACGAACTGCCGATCAATTATCCACCCTTTATTGTTCTTAAAAGATCACTAACTTGCAGCTCAAACTTCCTGTATAAATTAAATCGTAAATAAATGCTAACAAATATAAAGGAAGTAAAGATCCAGGTAATATTTAAATGGAAAACTGAACTATCAAATACGATATACTAAATTATATATTAAATGTAGATAAATCTCAGGTGTTTTAAATAACTTAAATATTATTTGTGTGAGAAAAGTTTTTATACCCATAAGGCATTTTTACAAACATAATTCTTGCATATTTTATTGAACTTATTTGGCAATGTCTGTCTATATAATGTACAGCTAATGATGCAATAAATGATACGATTATATTCCATGTCTGCAATAATAAATATATCAAAAGTTAGAGGATTTGATATAGTTCCTGCACAAGCGTGCAGTAAATTAGGCAAAACACGCAGGTAGGCTAGGTTACCAGTAATGAATGCAGGAAATTCAACATGAACGAGAAGCGGATTAAAAAAAGCACTGTCATCGAAAAAATTATTATTGTTAAAGTTTATTGCTATTATATTTTTCTATATTTGATAACAGTAGAAGGACTACAAAGTTTCCATTACCTTCCATTCCCTTATCCATTCCTCATTATATCGATTACACGTATATTTGTCAATGTATCGAACTCGCTACATTTCCTAAAACCTCATCGCCATAAAACGCATTTTTATTCATTACCTAACATTCAGTGTGTCGCTTCCCCAGTTTTTGGAATTATTATTCTGTTCAAGTCAGTGTTCCGTCAAATTGCTACTGTGAACAGCGCAACTTAAAAATCATTTTCAGAAAATGATCCATAAGCGCGCATATGTCAGAGAGAGAGAGAGAGAGGGAGCAACTGCCAAGAACAGCACTACTAAAAAACGAATAGTTTCATGTTTGACTCGGAAACTGTTTAAGCATTGAGGACAAAAGGTTTTCACGGAAATTATCGCACTCCAAACTATCCTTTAAATAGAAAAACGTTCGTTATTTTTCATTTGCTTAAAAATGGCTCTGACGATTTTGATTACAATATAATACATACATTTTAAAAATCAGTGTGATACATTAAATGTATACCTTGAATTGTCTGCGAATAGCTGAAGTCCTCTTCATACTGATTGGATTTTATTTGATTTTGTATAACTGGAATATGGAAATGGGCTACTGCTAAAATGTAGAATTCGTTAAAACATATAATTTGTGCCAGCTTTGTTTTTTTCAGCATAAGACGTTTTCAAATATCCTATACTTTTATACTTTTCCAAATGCGTCTTTGACGGAGATGCTTGAAAGTTTGCGATTTTTCTTTTTTCTTCCCCTCCCCTTTTTTGATGAGTTTAACGTCCTTTAACCGGTAGGACATATCGAAAGGTGAATGGATAAAATGATGCTCAATGACCTCGTGATCTTTAGAGAATCATCTTCTGAAATAAGGGAAAACCCCGGAAAAGAACCTAATCCAGATAACTCACCCTAACCGAGATTCCAACTTGGCAAATCTTGAACTTGAAACAGGTAAGCTACCTCCACACCATTGAAGGGGTTATACAAGGCTACGATAAATATCTGAATGCTATTTGCGCATGCTGCGCATAATTAAGTACTCGTTAACTTATTTCTATGTCAAGATTTTTCATGAATAACGTAATGGCAAAGAAGAATCGCTTATGAATCTATAACGGATATCTTGTGAATTTGTTATAAGTAGTAAAAGTCATGTGAGTTAATACATTCGACTTTTTATTTATTTATTTATTTAATTTATTGTTTTACGAATAACTAATTGCAACGCTAGCTATTATTAAAATAGGCATCTTCACAATCTTATACAATGTTGATAATATATTTGTGCACCAGAATCTTTACTTTCTCTACTACGTATAGTAAGTATGGGAAGTATTGTATTCCACCCAAAAATTCGATACCGAGGATTTCACCGGAAATATATGTTTTGAGGTCCCCTGAATCCAAAATAACAATTTTTGGAAATATGTCCGTGTGTATGTGTCTGTGAACAGCATAACCCAGGGACGAACAGTCGGATAAACACCAAACTTGGTATTTAGGTTCAGTATCTTCCAAAGATGCGACACGAAGGTTTTCAAGAAACTCCCCCACCTCAGATTACTCTTTACATGGAACATTTTTCGAAAATTTTAATTTTCTCAAAAATGGCTCTAACAATATTGATTAAAATATCATATGTTTAAGATATTTTCATGACAAATGAAATGTATATCTCGAATTTTCTGGGAATGTCTCCAAAAGTATTCTTCATTGTGAACGACTTTTGCATAACTGGCAAACCATAAGAGATAGACAAAATTTTACTACACAAAAAATGTAGATAGCGTTAAAATACAC
Source organism: Deroplatys truncata (assembly GCA_030765065.1). Classification (NCBI taxonomy): domain Eukaryota; kingdom Metazoa; phylum Arthropoda; class Insecta; order Mantodea; family Mantidae; genus Deroplatys; species Deroplatys truncata. The sequence continues at coordinate 83,902,930 of CM060988.1, forward strand.
AATTTATGTCATATACATTTTTGTTGTTGTTGAGTGAACCATTTTCGAGATATTGCTTGTTATTCCCTTAAATTTTCTAATACTTATACTTTTTCTCAAATGGGAATTCGTTATTCTTTTTTTTTACTTTCTCTATTACGTATAGTAAGTAGGGGAAGTATGGTATTCCATCCAAAAATTCTATACCGAGATTTCACCGGAAATATATGTTTTGAGACCCCCTGAATACAAAAAGCATTTTTGGAAACATGTCCGTGTCTGTCTGTGAACAGCATAACTCAGAAACGAACAGTCGGATAAACACTAAACTTGGTATTTAGGTTTAATATCTTCCATAGATGCGACACGAAGGTTTTCAAGAAAATTCCTCCACCACCAGATTATCCTTTACATGGAACATTTTTCGAAAATTTTAATTTTCTCAAAAATGGCTCTAACAATTTTGATTAAAATATCAAATGTTTAAGATATTTTCATGAAATATGAAATGTATATCTCGAATTTTCTGGGAATGTCTACAAAAGTATTCTTCATTGTGAACGACTTTTGCATAACTGGTAAACCATAAGAGATAGACAAAATTTTACTACACAAAAAATGTAGATCGCGTTAAAATACATAATTTATGTCATATACATTTTTGTTGTTGAGTGGACCATTTTCGAGATATTGCTTGTTATTCCCTTAAATTTTTTAATGCTTATACTTTTTCTCAAACGGTAATTCGTTTTTTTTGTCCTGGTAATGCAAAGAGAATAGCAACCAGCTCTTAAAATATTTGACTATCGCTTAATAAGATTAACATCTCGATATCTCGATTAACATGAAGTAGATGGAGAATAAGGGTTTGTAAAAATAGTTTGTACAAGAGTAGAGAAAGTCATGTGAGTGTAATGCATCCGAATTTTTTGTTTATTTTTGTAATTTTGTTTGCACTACACAAATGTTTAAATGTATTCATCTGGTAGCACACAAAAGAAGGCCTTATCGCTTTTACAACTACTATAATAGCCCAACAGAATTTTTGAAAATTCTAATTGCTGGCTTCTAGGAGCTGTAGAGAGAACTGAGCAGACAGTAACCACTGTTGCCATTGCGACAGTGAGATAGAAACCCTTGGCTACGTTTTTCGGAAAGAACTGTGAAATTGTCGGCATTATAAAATAAGATATACTGCTGCTGAAGCCTTAAACGTAAAAGTCCAAACAGATTTGAAGAATTAAATAGACCCTCTCAGATTGGCTCCTCTCCCGGATACTCGACATCCCAACAGGTTCATCATCTGGATATGTTCATCGATCCAACAGTGAGAATGAAGCAGATGAACAACAATCAGTTGAAGTACATGCTGAAAAATGTAGAATCTAAGAGCCTACAATCCCCCACGACCTTGAGAAGTACAATTTATCATCAATTGAAATTATTGGACTTATGGTTGTGGCAAGAGGAACTATAACCTAGCCAGCCACTTTGCTGTTTTGCAAGGCCAATTTTGTGTAAATATTGTAGCTTTTTCTCTTAAAAGTTCAATCAAGATTCTCCAAAATTATGTATACCCAAATTAATTTCACTTTTTAATCTATGTTTAAAAGAAAAAGAGCCATTATTCATAATACTTTTTTGAGTTAATCTCCCCCTAAAATAGTATTGTTTTCTTTATTTTACTAAATATTGGATTTTATTTCAGTGATAACCATGTTTTGTCGTCTTATGTTATTCTTGTTTTATATAATCATTTGCAAAATATTAAAACTTTTGTCTATTTAATACTCCATACTTTTGGAAAAGCTGAAAGTTTTCTTTCTGAATAAATAGTAATATGAATAGGAACCGTTACTCATAAACATATCGTTTCGTTATACAGGTTCGAAACTTTCAAATCAAGCCTATAAATCTTCCGCTTCTACTGGGTAAAAGAGGGACGATAATTTAATTAGTTGTGACTAGTTAATTACATTGCTGATAATAAAGCAACATTAGTTAACTTGGTAAAAATGTAAACTTGTCAAAGTAAACTTATTCAATTTGTCATATTAACGCTGGTTTCTATGTAAACTTTACAATCTATTTTCTTGCAGGTTATGCTTAGCATAATGGAGTAAATCAGAGATTCGATACAGTAATTACCGCTAAATACACTGTACCTGCAAATAAAGTTCTGGTACACTAGCTCATTCATACCCAGCATCCTTAACAGTAGGTTCTGTATGCAGTTCCACAGTAAACACTCGAGTGGCGTTAAATCTGGGAACTGTGGAGGCCATACGGTTAGAACATCTCGGCCTATCCGTCTATTTATCGTCGGTTATAATTATTTCGATCACACAGAAAGAAGTGCACAGACAAGGGACGAACTATTTTGTTGCAACCACATTTCCGAACGCCTTATGAATTCGATTAGCCTATTTGTATATTTTTACGTTGTCTTTTTGTTCCACTGTTAAATATTTTAAATTTACGTATAAGTTAAACATACTTTACAATCTTGGGAATCCAAATATTTGAGAAAGCAGAAGGAAGAGCCAAAATATTTGTGCTGCTTTAACTTTATCCCAAGAATTACATGCAAACCCTTTTTTCTTTTATTTTGCTCTGTTTAAAACATTTATTTTGATAATCTGTGATCAGCTATGCTCGTAAACTTGCTTGATTTATTTTTACAGATGATATTATTAATTTATATGAGCTATGTTGTCGCTTAAACATAGATATATTTTTAGCAAAATGGGCCAAGATGGGATTACAAATGGTGCGATCCGATACATTGAATATATTATATATTCCTTGGTATTTTTATTTTAAAATTGCCCATTAACAATTTCATAAGGACCGTATAATGTACTTGCAGTTCTATAACTGCAGTTGCCATGAAGTCATCATTAAAAATACTGGATGAAAGAAAGAATAACATACGTTAATTAACATAATTTACAAAATAAATGATTACATGCCAAAGGATAATGTGAATAATCAAAGATGGACTGATGTCAGGGATGTAATGAAAGGTACATAAAAATACTCCACTTTCTAAATAAAACATAGGAAGACATACAATCTTTTCTTTCTTTGTATGCTGCAGACATTTTTCTTTAAAGCGCAGCATGCGTTTGTAATTATCCTACTCAGCTTAAAGTATTGCATATCTTGCCAATGTAAATTTCATGAAAATTGGGATGCACATTTTACAAATCTATTAAAGATATTAAATGAAATATATCAATAGTTATGTTATATAATATCAGTATTATTATTTGATAGGTGAGGACTATTAAGGTATACCTGTTACAAGATTTTCACTGTGTTTGCCTAACATTAATAAATTCCTTCCTATTTCTGCTTGCTTAAATACAACAAATTCACAAAAACGTTTTATTTGAATAGTAGGAACAGTTTAAAAATATATACCGGAATATGCAAGTATTTAAAACTGAGAAAAACTGACTTGAAAATTAGTTCTAAGTTGTTACAAATGGACACCTATCAACCTAAAACGAGAAATGTCTCAACGCATTTTATTACTATACAGGCTTTAAATTACAACAACGAACAAAAACGGAGAACCTTCGAGCCAAATGAAGCACCTTTTCAACTGAAGCTTATCTATTTAAATATAAGTGCATACCATTAGCTCTAAATGGGTGTGCACCTCTCTAGGTTTATGCTTATGTAAGTACTTTCTTTGCTTTCAGGATGAAGAACCAACAGCTCTATGGATGGGCGTTAGTGGCCCTTATAGCCACCAGCTACATCGCTCCAGTTCTCTGCTACCCTGGACTAACTCCAAGCCCGGAACCTAGGAAATTTGCTGAAAAGCCCAACGCCCTTAAGAAGGTTGCCATCGATCACGATTTAGATGATGTTTCCACAAATCAAATCTCGGTAAGTTACTGGAATACATTTTAGTATACTGTCTTGAGCAAATGAACCTCGTATCCATCTGCAATAAGTTGCCTAGACTTACCAGTTTAATAGAAAAGGCAAAGAATTCCTTGTTTTATTTTTAGTTCCATTTATACCCGCCTTTAACTGCATTAGTCTTATCAGCGGCCTTTCCTTTGGGACTTATTATCTACTGGCAATGGTGTTAACTTGTATTCTCTTGTCGTTGGGTTTCTTGCACTTTTAATCATTAGATCACTCACACATTCACACTCTCATTCATGCTTCCAGACTCTGAGGAGGATAGGGAATAATCTTGGTCTCCCCAGCCGGGAATCGAACCCGGGACCCCTCGCACAGTAGGCAGGTGCTCTATCGACTGAGCTATGGGGCCAGCCCACAAAGAATCTTCTTTGGACAACTTAAGCTCTAGGGAGTTTTGCTGTATCGACTTGCTTGAATCACACTTTTCTCAAACAGAGCTTCATATGATTCGTATCTTCCTAATATTATAGAGAGAAATTGTGTGTGTGAAATCCCTGTTCTTCCCGACGGACATGGCTTATAAGGCAGCTTCTAATTTCAACTCCTAATAAGTTTTACAATGCCTGTTTTTAGAATGCGCACAAGCTGGAGTCATAAATGAACATGACTGACTTTTCGTTGAGAATGCCATGGAGCAGAAATAGTTGCTACTCCCAAAAAATGCATGTAAAATCAGAAAAATCCGCGAAATTTCATTCAAAGAGGTCACGATTTAGAAACTGAGAAAATAGAAGATACAGAAAAATAAAAGACAATCAGATCTGCTTATTACGGTGTATGTGATATACCAAAATTTCTAATAACCCTTATGTAAGGAGGTTTTGCTGTTTTCTCTTGATGTAATAGAGTTCACTACCTACATAATTAAGATAAAGGGAGAAAATTTTGTCCAGAGTAACACCAGACCTTTCTCAATCGATGTTTGTGACCAACAACTGAGAAGGTTATTTTACTCGATGGTTAAGACTGCATTTCCAGAATGTTTAACTTAGTGGCCTGAGAGTGGCGAATTTTCATATTCACCAGTTTCGCTCTATTTCGTTGAATATTGATACAAGGGAGTTCTGTACTATGTGAAAGCTGTGTAGCCTTTATTTTATTAAGTAACTATGGGCCAAAGGTTTAACACATCACCTACTCTGGTTATCTAAAACTTGGCTCACCATTCCGACAATTGCTTCACCATTTAAACACACATATAGGGAATACAACATCTCCAGAACCCGGAATACTGTCGAAGAAGGGCTAAAGAAATCAGGAACATATCCGCCGATATTTCATAATCTTTTGTGTGAACATCAGGGAATTTTTCATACTTATTAGGAAAATTTACGGATTTATTAAATTATATTTTTAAGGAGTAAAGGAGGGTGTACATTAAAACCTTCTTCAGATCATGATTTAATAATTTCATAAAGAATACGAAAAGACGTAAATAAAATGAAATCGAAGTTTAAAAAGCCACCCATGCAACGCTGGGTAAGCCAGCTAGTTTTAAATAAAATGACAATATTCATATAATAAAAACACAAACAAGCAATTAAATACTCAATAAAGGTTAAATGTACTAATTATGCGACATTTCAATAATGTAATATCCAATACGTCATTATTATATACATATATAGAGGATTGCGAAGCGGAGGGGATTCGGCACCAATCCAGGAATTAGGCTATTGTACCGGTGCCCCCGGGAGGAACAGATGAGGTGAAGGGAGGCAGCACCTGGCGGCCGAAATCAGGAGTGACGGCACAGCAATGGCAGGGTGCCTAGAGTATCCAGATATACATGCCCCGAAGTAGGAAAGCCACACCGGGGACCCTCCCGGGAGCCAGCCGAAGGCCGAGGGATGGACAATGTTCATAGAGAGCATCCTTTTTCTCTGCCACGCTGCACCGAAACTCCATCGCCGACACTTTCAACCCTGAAAGAGACCAAACGAGGTGAAGGATGAATGAAATGTTTAATGGAACGAATTGGAGGGACAGGAAATTCTGGGGGTTAAAGAAACCACTCCAGCATTCGCCTGACACTCGAGAAACCCCCGAAAAAACCCATGGGTCAGAGTCGACGATCGCAGGAGATCGAACCTGGGACCTCCCGAATGCGGGCCACAGGATTACCGCCTGAGCCATACCAAAAGCCGCCATATCAACGAACTGATCTCGCCAATATCCTGTCTTATAACCATGTCCGAATATGGGATGGAGTAACCTCACCAAAATATGTAAGGCAGACAAATGGAGTGCTACAGGGTGCTTTTTAACACCACCACTGCAGACATAACAAGAATAGTAACTGATCTCCCACAAACTTGATAACTTATGCGTATGGCATGGTCGTAGGCTCGCCTAACAAAGAAGAGCGGCAGGTGGCACTCGGAAGACTGCAACAATGGACAGAAGGAAACAAATTCAGATTTAACAAAACAAAAACAGTCCAAATGGTATTCCGAAAAGTAGGAAGATTATCCCCAAATGACCTATTATTCAATGGAGCACCGTTAGAAATTATAAACAGTTTCAAATATCTAGGAATCATGATTCAGCCGACCGCTTCATCATTCAGGCTAGATATACACTTTGTGATCAAAATTATCCGGACACCACACAAACATACGTTTTTCATCTTAGATGCATTCTACTGCCACCAAATGCCTGGTACTCATTATCCGCGACCTCAGTAGTCATTAGACATCGTGAAACAGCAGAATTGGACGCTCCGTGGAACTCACGGACTTCGAACGTGGTCAGGTGATTGGGTGTCACTTGTGTCAGAAGTCTGTACGCGAGATTTCCACACACCTAAACTTCCCTAGGTGTACTGCTTCTGGTGTGATAGTGAAATGAAACGTGAAGGGACATGTACAGCACAAAAGCGTACAGGCCGACCTCGTCTGTTGACTGACAGAGGTCGCCTACATTTGAAGAGGGTCGTAAAGAGTAATAGGCAGACATCTATCCAGACCATCACACAGGAATTCCAAACTGCATCAGGATCCACTCCAAGTACTATGACAGGCGTGAGGTGAGAAACCTTGGATTCCATGGTCGAGCGGCTGCTCATAAGCCACACATCACGCAGGAAAATGCCAAATGACGCCTCGCTTGGTGTAAGGAGCGTCAACATTACACGATTGAACAGTGGCAAAACGTAGTGTGTAGTGACGAATCACGGTACACAATGTGGCGATCCGATGGCAGGGTGTGGGTATGGCGAATGCCCGGCGAACGTCATCTGCCAGCGTGTATAGTGCCAATAGTGAAATTCGGAGGTGGTGGTGTTATGGTGTGATCGTGTTTTTCATGGAGGGGGCTTGCACCCCTTGTTGTTTTGCGTGGCATGATCACAGCGCAGACCTACATTGATATTTTAAGCACCTTCTTGCTTCCCACTATTGAAGAGCAATTCGGGGATGGCGATTGCATCTTTCAACACGATTGAGCACCTGTTCATACTTCACGGGCTGTGGCGGAGTGATTACACGACAATAACATGCCTGTAATGGACTGGCCTCCACAGAGTCCTGACTTGAGTCCTATAGAACACCTTTGGGATGTTTTGGAACGCCGACTCCGTGCCAGGCCTCACCGACCTACATCGATACCTCTCCTCAGTTCCGCACTCCGTGAAGAATGGGCTGCCATTCCCCAAGAAACCTTCCAGCACCTGATTGAAAGTATGTCTGCGAGAGTGAACGCTGTCATCATGGCTAAGGGTGGGCCAACACCATATTGACTTCCAGCATTACGAACTTGTACGTCATTTTCAGTCAGGTGTCCGGATAGTTTTGATCACGTAGTGTACGTAAAAGACAGAGGAGCAGCGGCTATCAAAGCCGTGTATGAAGTCAAGTACCCACCACTCCTAGAACTTGACACAGCAATGACCCTGTTTGGGGCGAAAATAATGCCTATTGCTACACACGGGATAGAATTAATATGGAAGAGGCTTACCAGAAGTGACCTAGTCAGAATAGAAAAAAATAAAAGGGAGATTTCTCAAGAGGGTCTTGGGCGTCGGAAAAACCACCAGATTCCGAATAGTCTACAAAATCGCGAGGGAGGCCTTCTTCTTCCACAGCACTAGCACTATGATAGATAGATCCTGGACCAAAGACAACCAACCTCAAGGGATGTTACTGTGAAATTAGCGACCCGTGGTTTCCATCATAAAATGCGTAAAAACAGAAAATACCACGAGACTTGTGATACTTGTGTCTGTGAGCTATGCGGGAAAATTTGTGAAGCATATATTCTGAAGTGTGAAATAGAATGAAGTCAGTTTCAGAATACAGTGATTCTTAATGCCTAGTCAGGCGCAACTTCTTTCTTTTAATATACATTTATTGTCTGCTCCAGTCCCAGGATGGATTTTCATGGAGTAATATGCTGGGCATGGTTATGCAGCTTCTTTTCAACCCTCAGCAAGGTCCCACCAAGTCCGACAGTCTCGATACTGACCAGGTAAGAATGGTAATACATAATTAAGGTAATAATAGATAAAAAGTAACACCACGCAGAATAATCTTATATTTCAGCAGTATAAAAGTATTTAAAAGAAAGTAAAGTTCTTTACAAATAGTTTGACAACAGTTCAGCTATCTTCTAAAACTAAATTTTAAGGTTTTTCATAGGTTTCAAATTTCACTGCTGCGTTGCCTAAAACATATTATATTCAGCTGCTATGTAAAACTGGAAAACTTTAAAAGAAAAGACAAAAAAAGCTAAAAGGTATCGGTTATGTGTAATAGTTTTATGCTACTATATATTAATGAAATTTCAGCACTTTTATTTGTTTCTGTTTGCAAACTGCTGACCCTTGAGAGAAGGCGTTTTCACCATTGTTTACTTCACAAATAATTAACCTGCATTTGTCTGCGAGTTCATAAACGCCTACCTATTTATTGATTTCTCGGCAATATTGACATTCAGCTGTTATTCTATAATCGCTTTAAACTGCTGAAGACTTACTAAGCAAGAATAAAAGGGAAGAAGTGAAATTCAGCATGTATTTTTGTTATTATTATTAATTATTATTATTAAATATATGACGCCATCATATAATTTTTAATTAGAGTAACTGTAATCATTCTGTAAGCTGATGGCCATTCAATTAAAATCACCATAAAATGCAGTTGTAAACAAGTAATATTATTATTAATCTTTAGTTCACTATTATAAAATAATTTCCCACATTTTTTTAGTATAGTGGTATTTATCTTATGGCCTTCGGCAATAACCCTAGACGGTAAAGGATAACGTGTCCTGGCTCAATTATATCCTTGGATTTGAAACTTAATGGAAGACTAAATAGCGAAAATTGCCAAAATAAAAAAAAAAGTTAAAAGTTTAGTTTGTTTTTTGCAGTCTTATTAACTGGAATGTTCTCATATATATATTTTGTCATAGTCAAAATACTCATATTTAAATATAGTTTAAAAATGTTATTGCATCTGCCATTTTGTATTGTGAATTCCACAAGAATTCACAGAATAAAAGGAAAACATCGTAGCTGTGCACACCATGGAGATGAGTGGTAAACGTAAGCCCATCTTGGGGAGGATTTGCTCTACAAATTAGTACTACGTTAAGTATGGCAGCTTCTATGCACTGATAAATAACTCGTTTTCTCAGTGAAGATAACTAAATGAATTTTAGGATGACAAAAGCAACCTATAAGTGCTGTTGTGGATTTACTTTGGTGTTAATAAGATAGTTGGGTATTTTTTTAAATACAATAATTGCTTATACATTTTAAACAAGAGATAGTAGAATTAATAAAATAATCGTATCTTCCTAAGTAAACAAACTTATTAGATAAAAGTACTTCAACCAGTGTACTTAGAAGGCATGCTCCGACATGCTGTAAGCATTTCAGTCTATGTGAAATGGTTCCTGAGATAACTGGGTCATGAATTTAGCAGTTTTGACATCGACGGGATAGGGTTTCTAGTCTCCCCTTAATGTCTATCTGAATTACAGAGCGTTGCACCTTCACCTTGGGCGAACTTCCTCACCGTAGGCCTCAAGATCCTGACCGCTATCCTTGGAGGTGGTAACAGCGGAAGTGATGGCATCGACAAAGTAGATAACGGCTCTCCAATGCAGGTCAGTAACATAGAAACCAGGTAACTGTGTCCCATTCTAATTCCTTGTGACCAAGCATTTTAATACGCTCCTGCATGCTCTACATTAGCTTTAAATATACGAAACACGTTTTATATATGCAGTTATACGCGAAGTAATAACTTCATACTTTAAATTTAAAATATTTAGAAAGCTTACTGGGTTGCTTAAATTGTTGCCTCCCCAATAAATAAAAACAGAGATGCTTAGAAAACAAAGAAGGTGTAATTTTGTAAACATTTGTTTATGAATAGCTAGTTGGTTTTCTACCATATAACATTTCGTTTATTTTTATAAAAATATTGCAATGATTACATTATTCGGGTTATACAGGCTAAGCTGTAAAAATATTAAAGGTAGTCATTACTTAAGCGAAGAGTACAGTATAAATATTAACCAATTAATAATGTTGCACCTTTCCGCAGCAAATATCTAGAAATGAAAAATTGCCATTAGTTTGCTTTACCAAGAGCACTTTGTGCTACATTTTTAGTTTTAGTTATTATAGCGTTATTACTATAGCGAATGTATCTTAAAATGATTTTGCGTAAATTAAACTGTGACATCAAATTGTAAATACAGATAAGAATGTTCATTTTAGGTTATAAGATATCAGTCATGGTTTATTATTAAAATAATTCTATAAAATATTTAAGCAGAGGAAACGTATAAAAGGCTTATGAGGAAACGATCTTGTAGTCAAGCTAAAAGAGAAATATATAGTCTTTTGTAAGTCTCTTCAAACTTTAAAGCGTCCTAAATTGTTTAACGTCTAAGTAAATTAAAGTCAAATTGTAAATACAGATAAGAATGTTTTTTAGGTTATAAATATCAGTCAATGTCATACATACAAAAGATTAATGGGGAAAGAATCCGGTATTCAAAGCTAGAAATGAAAGCTCTCTTCAAACTTTAAAGCACTCTGACTTTTGTAACACATGAATTAGGGAGGAAACAAAAGTATCACTTTTTATTTTTCTCTCTAATTTATGTAGCCATATGAGAAACAATTGATGGCGTAAATAACTCGATCATCAGCTTATATTTTTCTTGGAGAAGGAGGGGATAAGTTAATCGTCCTATAACCGGTAGGACATATCGGGAAAAGGTGGAATTATGCTCCCGACATTTGACTTTTTAGGACAAGGAAAAACACCAGAAAAGTACCTTATCCAAGGAACTGACAGCAACCGAGATTCGAGTTGAACCATCCCGAATATAAGGTAAACACGATACTTGCACCACTATAGCGGTCTAACAAAATTGAGATTTATTAATTTTATATTGCAACACAGGCACATTCACCTCCTTTATAGGAAACGATACTTGTTGACCACTAAACCGTAAATATAATCCAAAAGCATCAAACAGTGGGATTTAGTTTTCACAAGACGATGAAAATATGTCAAAATTAGTTTTAACTACACGTTGTTTTTGTGATATTGTGCTCAAAATTTTTCAGCCAAGTCTTTTAACTTTCTCTTATTTCTTGCTGAAGGAAATATTCTGTTATAGTGGGATTCTTTCCAAAGGGGCCACCAAAGCAACTGAAAGCCAGGAATGGGTTAAGACCTTTAGATTATGAAAATAGGTTGATGGAATTTGCCTGCAGATCACTATTGACAACTGTTTTTCAAGTCTGATGGTTTCTGAGACAACAAAACATTGTCTTAGAGCTTTAGAAGCTCTTACTTTTCAGAAATATGGATAAAAACTCATTTTGCTTCATAATAATATTGGTCTAGAAGTATACTAAACGTTTAATGCTCACATTATGGTCGCATCTTAAAAATTCCTGTTAACAATACTAATTAAAATGGTGTTTTAATTAAAATGGCAAGTATATTGATGGGAAATAAAAACTTATTAATCGCACAGTACATCAGTATTTTGAATTGCCTCTGTAGGCGAGTGGTCAGCGGTCAACTCTCAGAGGTCCCAGGTTCGAATCCAAACTTGGATAGCGGAAATTTTCTTTAACTAGGATCATTCCCTACCCTCCGCAGAGTCTGGAAGTATTAAAAGCGAGTTATAACACCATCAGCTGTTTCTCAAGTTTAAGCCCCCGATATGACTAAGGATGTTAAAGGAGGCTATAGAAATGAAACAATTAAAACAATGACGTTTCAATATTTGTTTTAACTAGTATATAAGCATTAAGTGAGGAAGCATTATGCCTAGAAGTCAATGTATTTTCGAAAGATATGTTTGTAAAATAGACAGAATTGCCTTAGATGTAAATTTATAAGGTTCTGTAAATGGTAATGTGCAATTAAAATTGCCTATTTTGTTGCTTCTCGTTGGTTAAGCACAAATAACAGAAAAACAATAAACATATTACGGGGAGAGCAGTGCCCTTTAAGTTGTGTTGTAATATAGCTAGTAAAAATAAGCATTAAATAGTTTGTAGAAACGAGTGATGTACAGAGGTAGTTAGACCACCAAGCAGAGCACGCAACATGGGGAAGAAATTCCTGCCCTGTCTCCTTTGATCTACTTTACACCACCAGTGTTTACACCAGATACAAACATTTACTGTAACCAAAGCATCTAAGTGAATGATACGTGGCAGCGAACTCTGTGTGAGGCCATGCTCAGGAATAACACAGTGTGTGAAAATGACTCTCATAAAGCAATAGGGGCGGAGTTTAACGCCATCTTGTAAAAATAAACCAATATTGAGCAGGCAGGATATTGACTTCTTCATGCACCGTGATCTGCTTGGCCTATTACGGATTGGATTTAGTTCGGCTTGCTTTCATAGTGCCGCTCTGGTGCAGGACCGACTCAGGTGTGCAGAATTTACAATTTGATGGGAAGAAAAAGTGATTTGCTGGGAGAGTATAAGACTGATAATTCCAAAAACTTTCCTGGCGGTAGACCCAATAAACTGTTCAAGTGTAACACGTTTTATTTTGCCTATCCCTTATCTAAGACAGAGAAAGTATTGCACTTCATCCAAAACTTTGATATCACCACATACCAGGGGCTGTCCCAGAAGTACCCGGCCTAACAAATAAAACACAAAAATGTTGGAACAAAACATGTTTATTTCTCTACGTAGTCTCCCTACAGCTCGATACACCTACCCAGTGATGTTCAATCGCTTCGATACCCTGCTTATAGTGAGAACCGTCGAGTTCTGCAAAATAGCCATCAACTGCAGACTCCACCTCTTCATTATTGGCAAATCTTTTACCACCAAGTCATTTCTTGAAGTTTGGAAACTGAAATTAATCAGAGAGGACTAAATCTGGCGAATAGGGTGCACGAGGAAGCAATTCGAACTTTACCTCATTGATTTTGGCCATGGCGATAATGGGTATGTGAACTGGTGTATTATCTTGATGAAACAAAACTTTCTTTTTCGCTAAATGCGGCCGTTTTTGCTTGATTTCATCATTCAAACGTTGCAATAAGTTCGCATAATACTCACCATTGATTACTTTTCCTTTTTGAAGATAATCAATGAAAATTATCTCACGTGCATCCCGAAAAACTTCGCAGCGAAATGAAAATGACCTAAACTTAAACAGATATACTCATTACACAAATTTATAAACTTTAATAAAAATATTAAAGACATTTTTGAGAAAATAACAAACAACCAAACATGTGCACAAAAAGTGCATACTCCTTAGACGAAAGAATTAAGTATCACATTTGGTGTTAATATTGGTGCGATTCATTACCCAGTTATTGGCATGCTGGAAGCTCAATCTCAAATGGGCAATAAACCATGTCTCACTTCAGTTCCATAAACATCTAACGAAAGCCCTTTAACATTAAAACTACTTGGGCATAAATAGCTGGTATTCCTACTTTGGAAGGAAGATGTCGCTGCAAAATCAAACCGGAAAAAGGCAATTCTCTTTCAAGGATTTCTTTGTTACCTTTGGCTTTTAATTAATGCCACAGGAAGCCAAAGTTAGCAGAAAGTGATTAGTAGTGAGCACACATTTATGCTCCCGGGATAGCTCAGCATACGCGCACTCTTACAACTATTAGCGTTAAACTGTAAATTGAACATCTTATTCAGTTTCCAACTTCTAACCAGAAAATATTCCAGGAATTAAACCTAATATTTCTTCTAAGAAATTTTAAGTGCTTTTTCTTTTGAGCTATTCTTCAAAATTCGAATGAAAACTAGAAAGGTATTAGAATTTTAGGATGAATGTGCTTCTTCCCGTGTACTAGATGATGGGCATAGGCTAACATCTGTGGTGCAGATTGTATAAAAGGGAACAGATATACCTACCCATATCCATGTCTAGAAAGAGGTAACTTGATTATGGACGGTTTAATGAGATTCTTACTGTTAAATCCGGAAGAGTAGTATGCTGAACTATTCGGAGATATAAACAAAGGGGAACATTATTTCTCATAACGTAAATTGTGCACACTTGAGCGGAGGCTACAGTAGTTGTGCTCTCCACTGAGGCAAGGTTCTGTCTTTCTCCCAAACCCCGCACTACAGGGCATCCTGGCAGCAGTCCTGTCCGCTCTACTGGGATCCAAAGATCCCGATCAAGTCGCCACGATGGCTAAACAAGCGGGCGAGGTGAGTTTAATACACATCTTCCTCTTCTTCTTCTGTATTGCTCTTCCATTCTTACCTACTGCACTCCTTGAGGCACGATTAAAACCTCCTGTTTCCCGCACCAACTATTCAGTTATTTCCTTTTCATTTTCACATACACGTCTGTGGCTTTTCTTTGGTAGATCAATCTCTTGTACTTCTTTCCTGACCTTTTAATATTTAATACTTAATTCTCCTCAAAAGAGCTTAATGATGAATAAAACATATATTGTTCGTTGCAAATAAGTAGAAATTCAGAATAGGTACTAAACAGCTGTCATATTATTTAATGTGGAGTGTGTGAATTTGAAATAGCTATATGTAGTTTGCAGTCGATTTTATACTCAACTTTTATTTGTGACATGAATATTGTTATATACTGGGGTGAGGTCAAAAGGTTTGCAGCTAGATATTAAATTTTAATTAACCCAGCATATACATTGGGAGGCATGGCTGCAGAGGTAGCAAGAGGACCAGAATCTTAAGCTACTCGTTCTAGAGCAGGCGTGGGATAGTTATAACACACAGAATTTCACATTAATCACATTACCTGTGGTTTATTCAGTATAAACACGGTACCCCTACATTACACACAAAAGATAAAAAGGAAGAAATTGAAGGGAGATGCTACATCAAGGCTACATTCATACGATTTCACATACAGCCTTCAGACCTAACACTCGACCTAAAGTGACGCTAACCACACAACACACAAAGGAATAACGCTCACCTCCCCCACTCTAACCACCTCTGGCCAGGATTGCCAGCCAGACGGTGGCGAGTCGCCACGCCAGACGAACTTCAAAACCCAAAGCCGAAAGAATTACCCTAACAATACTGTCGCCAACGACGCAATAATGTGTCTAGCGTGACAATACACACACATACACGCACAATATGCTTAAAAGTTCATTGGCAATCAAAGGTTCACGAGAAAGATAATTTGACTGCGTAAAACGACAATGGTGAACATTTAATGGATTTCACAGGTCTCTCCGGAGTTATGGCAGAGTGCTAACCACTTGAACTATAAGAGGGACTGCCTTTGAAAACCACGAACTACGATTGTCAACGTGCTATTTCAGTGCTGCGTTAAGATATCCCTTTATATGTATATAACAAAAAAGTATTTCAAAACTTTAGCGGCACACCTTTTTTTTGTAGAGGATAAGAACATACTACATGAAAATGAGTCCTAAAACTCTTCACTACCGCATTATAGCTGTCATTAGAACTTGCTTACATTTTGAAATGCGCAAACTCTTCTGTGTTTGTGCGGAATGGCATCCTAGCTATTACGTAGCAACAACCCCGTACCAGAACATTCATATTACAGGTATTTATCTATGATTAGTAAGGATTTATAAATGTGGGAGCGGACTGCGCTATGTAGCCATTGCTTTATGAGCGTCAAAACCATGTACCATTCTCCTATAAATCAGCGCATTCCAATTTAGCGTGAGCATAAATTAATGCACCAGTGCGTACTGATGCTTTACGCTAGTGGGGGTCATTTTGAGCACTTCCTTTAAGAGAGTTTCCACATCATATGACATTTTTAATTCACAATACATCGCACCATGCAATATAAGCACTTTTGTAGAAAAAGGGACGAAGTGTTTACGCATATAAGCTCATTTGTGGTGGATTGGTATTGAACTATCTGAACAGTTAAAGATATAGAATTAATAATGGAGGCCATAAGCTTCCAAAGAACCTGCTTACGCGCACAAAACTATGGTGGCATGGCTACAGAGCAGCTTACATGTCGCTAAACAGTGATGCCTTTGACCACAGGTTAAAGTTTCGAGTTATGGTAAACTGCAAGAGTATTACTGTATTAGGAAATGCTGATTGGACATGTCCGGGTGTAAAAAGTTATCGAAATATAGCCCCTCTTCTTTATTGCCTCTTTCAGCTGGAAAGTTTGTTTTTGGACCATTTGTTTTTCGGATCCTTTTGGTACTCACTTTGACCTCTATCGTTTTGCGACGGATGTGTAAACGTCTGAAGGTATACGTAGGTTGCCACACGTAGGGTAGGATCACACCTGCTCCCAGCTATTCCAAACTTTCATAGGTTCAATAACAAAAGCAAACAAGAATGACATACAAAATGGGTAGCTTAATTCTAAATACCACAGATCAGCACCTTATTGTCGGTTCCAAAACTCCTGACGTTTGAGACGTGTCCACTAATAAGGCACTAGTGAATAGCAGCGGTTCGATGAAACCTCATACGGACAGTAACAGCTTGCCGCTTGTAAAACTCGAAATGCAATATTATGTGTGCGCAGGCGTATTTCATATTATAGAAAAGCAAGTAGCGATAACAGGTGACGTGTTTCTGAACAAGTACAAAAACTAATCATACGTTTACACCCAGTGTTCCGAATTTTACGTCTTATTAGTTTATAGTTATCTTTCGTGAAGTATAAACGAAGATTTTTCGTTACAGTTAACCAGAGAAGCCCAACCTTGTCCTTTATGAGTTAATGATGTCACATTTTCGCCTTACCCCATCTTTTTCGTTTTGTGTTATGAAACATTTCCGCTTCATTCGCAATGACATGTTACAAGGTAACAAACATTGGAGTTTGGACAACCCATGACCCTGTGCCATGACCACACGAATACGTCATAGCTCCGCGAACAATGCGTGGGGGTAAATCCGTCTCCCCTGTTTCGCTTAAGATTGAGCATCACTGGTTCTGCTTAAAATAGTCATAATAATAATAATAATAATAATAATAATAATAATAATAATAATAATAATAATAATACATACATAAGTTGCTGGCATATGTTAAGTTACTTGCGTTTTCTTTAATGTTGTCAATTGGTCGTTATGTTCTCACAGTTTGATGAACCAAAGTGTACGTGATTTACACAGAATAACTCCTTCTCCGAGAAATGTTGCAAATTGGTAAAAAAAAAAAAAAGTATTCAAAGTTTCCGGTTTAAGAAACATTCCTTCCACGAAAGATAATGCATTGCTTGAAGCAATCCTTTAACACGTAAAAGAGGATATATAGAACATCAGAGGCCCATCCGTAACTTCCTCCAGGTTGTATTGGTTGGCAATAACAAAATCCTTGAATAGCAAAGGACACACATGTACAAGGATATGCTTTTGTTTTGTGCATTATGTTTCAATTATTGTGTCCCTTGTTGTTTTCTTATAATTTTTAAGCGAAAATTGCGATTGCATTTGCCACAAACCTGGAAGATTCTGCCGAAGAGACTGAGTTTGGCAGCGACGCTGTTGCACTGTATTGGTTCTCGCGAAACGTCAGGTGGTTTGGACTGCACTATAGTTTAAGGGTGGTCGGTGGAAATTTAACACATTTACTTCCTCTACATAAGAGCAAAGTGCCCGTAATATTTCGGTTACATTCCGAAAAGTGTGGGAATAGTGCCTAACAAACGCGAATTGCCTTGAAAATTCGCCAATATAACCACTTCTTAATCACCAAACTGAAAGAGAGGAAATACTACTTACCACGTTTTATCGCTTTTTTCATATTCCCTTGAAGTACTTTCTTTACTTTTACTAAATATTATATTATTCTCACTAATCTGCTTCTTTGTTTAATCCTTTTCTTGTGTTGTAAAAAGCGTCTATAATAACAGCTTTTAAAATGGTTTCTAAATAATTCAGACAGCAAAATTCTGCTTTGTGTAATGCCTAAAGCTGTCGTAAATGTGAAAACAATAATGTACAGATTGTGTGATAATTACCTTTATTTATCTAAATACTTTTCGATTTATAAATTTCACAGTTTTTAAAAATCGTATTCTACAGATTAAACCTTAAGCTATTTTTTAAGAGATGAATGCTCCCTGATATGATTTTTAAACATTCGACTTGTCGATTCGTGCAATTGATGAAGCTATGAAACGTATTTTTAATATTCCCCTCAACCTTATGAAGACAAAACCTCCTTTTTATTTTTATAAACTCTTTTCAACAAAGTCTCTCTTAATTTTCCTAGAACATTTTAAAACATACCAGTAGAAATTATTATTATTCTGTTTCACTATAAGCATTTCTGGAAACTATAGAAATTTAGGTATATTTTAAGGACAGGGAAAACTTATATGGTCATAAATGTGTCTAAAATCAGCTTTATAGAATAATAAAAGTATTACATCATTATTCACAAAAACGCTATTTTAGTTAACAAGCAACTTGATCTTGATTTATCTCTATGAGCTGTGATGAAATTCAAACAAATTTTTATCTTTTGCTCTTAATTTCCTGGAGAATATACATAAAATAAATTTATAAGTTTTTTACGTAATTTTTCACTATCAAAATGCATTTTTAACAGCACCTAGAAGTGTCCCAGGAAGTGAATAGATGTGTCTGCAAAACCACTTGTAAACGAATTCTTCCATAATGGCGCCCTTTTCATATGCCGACATCCCAGACTTATTTTATTCACCCAAACACATCATGATCGCAACTGGATGATGGTAAGGAAGTGTGGTGAATTTCCTCAATTGTATCTTCTCACCGGCGAAAATGCGTGAAACTCCTTCCGATGAGATTCTTCGATGGACCCTGGTGTCATGAATGATCACTTAATATCACCACAGTTTGTACCTTTGGCGAAAGAAGTTTCAGTCGCTATGGAATGATGGCAAACTTCAATAAGATCACGAACAGCCCATAAGTGACGTCAATTTTTGGCAATCCTTGACTACTTTCGTTTTCAACACTTTCCCTTTATTTAAAACATATTTTGTGATGTTCAAAAATATCGCCTGGCTCATCTCGTACTCTATACCAATTTTTTTATTAGTTTCTTCCCCTGATTACGATGCATGATGCAAAGAAGACCTACCTTTCTTTCATTCATCGTGCCGTCGAATGACGGCGGGTTTCTGGTGAGGAATGGGCTTCACTTTAGCACTACAAGTCCGTATAGTATCTTTCTGACCAGGAGAGAGAGAATTTCATTTATATTTTGTCGATCTTTGTTGGTGGAGGGGTAGTAATTATAAGAGTCAAGTTGTATGTGTCGTCCTCCGTGGTCTACCATGCTAATCTCTAGCTACCGGGGTACTATGCCAGCCTCTAGTTTCCGAGGCCACGGGCTCAAACCCGGTAGAGGGCGATGAATCTTTTCGGCAGTAGATTTACGACACGTAAAAGAACCTCAAGCCTGATAAAGAGGCCTCTGAGCAAAATTTCCGGTCTTTACGCCAAAAATAGAATGGAACGCTAAGAACCATAGTAGTTAAAGAGCGTCCATAAACAAAACTCAATATTATTAAGTTACATAATATGTCAAGAACATCAAGATGTTTCTAAACAGCCTGCTGTCTCCTGAATACTAATGCATGTATACATAGAATTTCCAACCACATCTTGGCCAGAATTCATCTATAGCATGTACCATATCCCACCAGCTAATTGCTGTGATTATTTTCACTTTCTTCGTCCACAGTGTGCAATCTTCAATCAGTCTTTAAGAGCATATTTTTCAAGGGCTGATTATCCTCAGTTTTGAACTGATTTCCGTAACTGCTGAATCTCTGATCGGAGCAAGAGATTCTTAATTGCTTCCCTCAAACTAAATGTTAAAAATTGTCGGTTTTCTTTTTTACTGAGGATCAAAAGTTTACATCCAGTAGAAATATCAAGAAATCCATTATATGGAACAGTCTAGCTTTCCTTCTGTTAGATATTCCTGACTCATTTAGTATTTTCTTCAGTTTCTTTTATTGTAGCTTGGCACAATGCTGATTTCCTTGCCGTACAAATGCATCTTTAATGAAGCAGCGTATTGGCTACATAAAATACTGTTACGAACTTAATGCATTTATTCATATGTTAAGGCATCCAAACGAGGACCACAATACAGAAACCTGCAAAATATTGGAGGTGATCCCTTAAGTGAGAGATAATCTATTTTGCATCAAACGAGATGAAAAATGCAAATTTTTATGATTTTATGAAAATTACCGTAAGCTTTTCTTTTTTATGTGTAATTTTATTGAGAAACACCAACGGACGAAAAAATCTTCTTTTGGTATACTGAAAAATTAAAAGGCATTTTACATATAAAAAGTTACTTACTTAGTGAAGAATAATATGTTATTTATTTATACATACTTACTTTGAAATATAGATGTTTTCTTGATATTTGAATGAATCTGTATAGGCAGGAAAATGAGAAGGGAAATATTTTAATTTGTAAATATCTATAACGTTTTTAAATTGAATTAAATATTCAATAAAATAGTTTTCCAAAATCTATTTCAATGAGTGATGTTTTTTTATGCAGTTCATCAACATCGTTGTGAACCTTCTGGACGCCCTCAAGACATCCTTCAGCCACCGATCGCTTGCAGCTCGTTCAATGGGAAGGAAGGACTCTGTGTCTGATGCCGCTGTAGCAGGTCTTTCCCTTCTGAAGGTTTGTTTTGCTTAATATCTTCTTGAATTATTTATTTAAATGCATATCCAGATATGAACAAATAAACTATGACGTAATTGTTTATACAGGGTTACGTGAGGACATTGAAAACCGATGAGGACAGTTGTATGCAAAAGTACGTCTGTGAAGCCAACAGAGAATGCTCCATGGGTACTCAAGGTGCCATCTATTGCCAGCTTGGAACGTAAGTGCTTTTGATGAATATTTATTTATTAGTTTAATGTAATTACATTGTTAAAGGGGGTGGGAGATGCGCCTTTCATAGCTTTAAGCGTAATACAGTTCAAATAATTATAGCTCAGCAGCTGTAAAACATTACTACCTTTTTACACGCTTAATGTAATTTATTATTCTTCGTAAAATACATGCTGATTTCTAAATAGCCTAACAGTTTCCTTTAACAATTTATATTAATAATTTGCATAAAAAGTAAAGTTTTGCATATGTTTGCGGAGGTTTTACACAATTATTTGTTAAAATAAATTAACGAAAATAGAATCTCTAGAAAATATAGGATATTCCTTCAGAAAAATTGTCCCAATGATTATCCTTCATATCAATTTGTTTAAAGTTCAGTAGTCATTGTTTTTTAACTACATATGACAAAGGAAAGTACCTCATGCATGTTGTTTATAAAGTAATATACTTACAGTGACGAATTTCATGCAAACATATTCAGTCGCTTTTAACTATGATGAAAACATGTTTAAAATCAATGTTATGGAAAATTAGTCACAAATACGAGGCATATTTTTAAAGTGAGTACCATTTTAATACTTTGCCGCTGCAGTCGCGATTTTGAGCATGCGCGGTCACTTCCTCCATTCATTAGGAAGCCAGACACAGCTGTGAGCAATCGCCACTTTGTGTTTTCCTGTTGTTACAGTGTTTCGAAATGTTCAAAATAATCGAACGACTCGCTGACTGTGAAGTCAGATTCAGTGATTCGTTTTTTGAATGCGAGAAATATTACGCCAGCAAACATTCATCGTCAATTGTGTGAGGTTTGTGGGGAAACAATACTGAATGACAATGCCCGTCCACACACAGCCACACAAACTCAAGATCTGATCGCATCACTTGGTTGGTAACAATTCGACCACCCTCTCTACAGTCCGGATTTGGCACCAAGCGATTTTCATCTGTTTCTTCATCTGAATAAATTCCTTGGTGGAAAACATTTCACCGACGATGATGATGTGAAGCATGAAGTGCGGATTTGGCTTTCATCATAGGCGGCATCATTCTTTGACGAAGGCATACAACAACTGGTTTCCCGTTACGACAAATGCCTGAATAACGGCGATGACTATGTGGAGAAGTAGTGTAAGGCGTAATAATAAAGTATTTGGAAAATTATGTTCTGTTATTTTGTAAAAAATTATCGGTACTTACTTTAAAAGCACGCCTCGTATGGCTGACTTAGACATACATATGTTAAATTCAAGGAAGTTCACAGTACAAACTATGAAGGTAATGAAAACATTTATTTGTTTTGTTTTTTCGTCGTATTAAAGAGAATGTATCTTATACAGAAAAAATTAATTTAAAACACAATTTTGGATCCGAACACTGTACTGCCCACTTAAGAGATTACCAGTATCTTATTATATCTAACGGACGAATATGGAGGAAGTAAGTTATCCTTTTCTACCGGAGAAATTTAACCATTCTTGTGCAACTTTAGTGCATAGGTCAAGATGTTTGTTTATTGAGGTCAAAGTAAAGACTGAATGTGGGTTGGATTTCCAAACGCTGGATTTATGAATCGTAACCTAAATTTAAGCTTACTGCTACAAAGAAAGCCGAGTTTTGTATTATTACTTTATTTCGGTTGCTGACTTTTGTCGCTTTGGACAACAAGCAAAGAGACAAAATCTCTTTTGATTTTGAGTAAGCATATGTACGTAATCTTCTGCAGAGTATCTCAGCATATTACTAAAAAGGATTATTTTATAAAGAGGTAAAACGGAGAAAATAATGTATTTTTCGGTTTATTTAACATCGCTTTAAGCGTGAAGTCAAAGGTAGATTTCCTACATGAGTTTTTATTTGGATAGATGGCCATTGTCCGTTTATTGAATCTTCTCCTTGAGCAGCCTGCTAAGAGCGTCAGTTATGCAGTCGCCTTCCTGTTTTACTCATGCTTCTAGTTCCAGAGGTTGATGGATTTTTTCGGACGTAAAAGGAAGTATGGCTTGCTTCGGAAGGGAAGTAAAGCCGGTGGAACTGTAGATTTACGGCACGTAAAAGAACCTCAAGCCTGATAAAGAGGCTCTGAGCAAAATTACCGGTCTTTCACGCCCGATTTGGAATGGAACGCTAAGACCACAGTAATTAAAGAGCGTCCATAAATAAAACATAATTTAATTTAATTTTTCCTGTTTTACCGCTATGGACTTCGTCAAAAGGACCTTTGGAATCATGAATTGTTGTTTGTGTTTTTTCCCCTTATTGCATGCCTTTGACTTAGGTTGTGGTATTGAGATATTCGGTCCTGCATTTACCCGGCGAATGAGGAAAACCTCCAGTTAAATTGGCTGATACGAAGGATGGGAATCTGCAATCCCGAGTGCGAAGCACAGATGCTCTGTGAAAATGTTAGCGTGGGAGAAATGTAATATTGCAATAAAAAGAAGTCTTCTTGGGCTATCAGCTAGATGATCTCTGGAAAGGTTTCCAAGCTTCCAAACATTTCTTAAAGATGAAAGCGACGTTAGCTCCTGAAAGCCTTTCCAGAGATCATCTGGCGGGTGATTTCTTTTCATACCACCGCCATAATGTTTCAAGTTATATTATTGTGTACTACATATACAAAAATGACACACCAAACGAATATTATACTTGTGCTTAGAGGACATTTCCAGTGTTATGCGACTTCTTTTGCATTATTTTCTGTACGTTACGATGCTTAAGCTCAGCTCAGGTATTAGCTAAATAGCTATGGCTCTCGCCAATGAAGGGGACGCAAAGAACTTAAGCGTAAATGACGGTCTAACGTGCAGGGATACGTTACTATAGGTCATTCTAAAACTCGGCTGTCTGATTGGATCTTACCTTTTGGAAACAAAAATTCGTATATAAAAAAAGACAAAAATATTATTAGGAAGAATGTTTCAAACTACAATATGAATTGTGCAGCACGATCTGTACTCGTGAGGCAAGGAGAGGGAGAGATAAAGAGGTGCGTGAGCAGATTGATTATGTAGATTTTCTGGTCATGGTATTCCCACTTAAATGAAGTCGCCGTTTTTGGCTAAACAACTTTATTTACACGCATATTATCATACCTTTGCTTGTTCCACTCCCTTAGTGAGATCCGACAACACAAAAACATTTCGCGTAGGCTGTTTGACTCGGAGCTCTTCGCGGCAAACTTCATTTATTGCCAGCTACAAATTTAAAAAATTACATGTCCGATACTTGAACAGTGCTGTTTGTAGCAATGAATCGTTCATCTGCCTTTGCGGACTTCGAAATCGCGAAAGATTTTACTTGTGGATGTAAAATTTCGTCATATAATTTGTTTCTTCCACTAAGATACGTTACTTTAATATTACTCTTCACACGTATTTCTATATAATAAATTCAATGTTTCTATTGGTCGGTAAATATTACAGAAACTCACCAGTTAGCTCTCTTATATGAATTCCATAACAAGATAAGTCACTTCAAAACGTAACTTTCCAACAAAATCCTAGCTTTTATTTTTGTTTCTCTATTTATTTACGTCGTCTTAATTACGTAGTCATATCCCGACGGATTTGTTAGGAGATACTTCGTGGATCGGTGTGTGGCGGGCAGTTATCCTTCTAGGTCTCATTCCTATACCATACCATCTTGCTTCGTCACGTGTCCACAGAGGCCTTAGGCAACTGTACTTCTGCTTCTACAGTGACGGGCAGATGGCAGCTTCGACACGTGTCCACAGAGACCTTAGCATTAGGCAGCTGTAACTCTGCTTCTATACGTGAAGGGCAGATGGCAGCTTCGACACGTGTCCACAGACCTTAGTACTAAGCAACTGTACTCTGCTTCTTCAGGTGCCGGCTGGTGGCATTAGGGTACCGTCCAGACTACCCGCTTTAATTATCTATGAATAGTTGGAAGAGCATTTCCGATTATCATCTATTTCATTTTTACTATGCTTTAGACCTAAGGTGGAACTTTGGGTCGTGATATTAAATATCCAATTCGGTATTTACCTTGGCAACTGAAGGGAACCACGGAAAAAAAATTGGTCGTCTCATCACGGGATTTAACCTGTGACCTCCCGAATGCGCTAGCTTGCATTGATACGCACATGTCTTCTTTACTTACAATAAAACTTTTAAAAACTTGATACTGGACGTGGATTTGGAAAAGGTTTCCTTACTGTCCTACTAAAATGGTCTGTTTCCCAATGAACTTACATTTCTCTGTAAGCCGGCACTGATTTCAACAACGCATTGACTTCCTAGAATTACATTACATTAATACAAAACTACACCTTACTATTTACGATAATTATTTGATTGTAGACATAATGTCCGTCGTTTCATAATCGGTATATGTTAAAAAAAAGTTTACATTTTAGTGTCCTAAAAGTAAACTGAACACAGTGGTGGTTGATTAAT
Organism: Deroplatys truncata; assembly: GCA_030765065.1. Lineage (NCBI taxonomy): Eukaryota > Metazoa > Arthropoda > Insecta > Mantodea > Mantidae > Deroplatys > Deroplatys truncata. The sequence continues at coordinate 83,928,626 of CM060988.1, forward strand.
GCGAAAATAATCCATATATCCAGCCACTAGCCTATTTCTACGGCAATGAACATCCCTGAGCCGGAACTATAAACTATTGCATGTTACAGGTATGCCACGAGCTTCATCCTCGAGAGATCCAGCACGTCGCCATTCGACTCCTTCTACGAGGCGGGACGTCGTGGTCGTAGCGGAGAAGATTGTCGCCAACTGTATCTGACGTGCAACGAAGTCTAACATAGCGGCAAATTAGTAATCCTATCGCCTTTTTCATCATCACCAACATCAACTTCGCTCCTTGATCGTTTACTTATGGACAGAAACATACGAACACTGAATGTAAACGAAACAAAAGACCAATATAGGATGGTTACATCGAGTTCCACATGTAAGATCCTTGTCTAGTCTTACATAGGTGTGGTAACATGTTATCGAGAACAACTTTCTCAGTACTTAGCTCAATTAATTAATAACAAAAAAACTGTGGTGATTATTTACCTTCCTTGCGTGTGTTTGTTATTGTGGAACAACGTTCGATTTGGAACAAAAATTTCCAAAAAGGGCAAAGTAAATTATGTTAGATGACACTAGCCTTGCTCTCACATCCTCGAACCATTTCAGAGGACTGTGTTTAATTATCTTTATGGAAATTTTAGTCTTGCCCCTAAATCCTTATAGTATGCTACTATCAACCGCATTATAACAAAAATATGGAGAGGAAAGTAAATAATAACCGTGAAATAATAAATGGGACTAAATGTAAAGTATGTTACTGCATCATCACTTATCACAAAGTTTATTGCTGCGTCTAGTTAGTAACAAAACTGTGACATTTCACAAGTACAAAAACCTGTTTATTTCACCCTTAACGTTTTATTTATTACCAACTGTGCCCTTAGCAAAAATGAAAAATAATTGCAATCGTCGTTTGGAAATCCTTATAAATTTATTACATCTTCTAACATAACCATCAAATGAAGCAGTAACATGACATTAGCATAACTTGTCCCCAAGACTACAAATCAATAATAACATTATTTAAGCACTGACAGGCGTATTTCTCGAAAAAGGAAAAAAGGAGTTTCGACAGACCTAAATGATGAATGCTCATCCTTAACTCAAGAAATTTCTAGACGTGTAAATGATATTCCTTGTTGACACAAAGACTAGAACCGCACTTAGACCTTACGTAATTTATTTATAACTTAATATTTATTAGCACTTAGTAGTTACGCCAGAATCACATGCTTTTTGTTTTATAGGAATTACTGTTATAATTTTAATACAAAATGTCTTTTCTAGTACAATAGTAATAGTGTTGTTAAAATTCAGCGAAATTGTACACTATTTTTTAACCCTGGAAGAAGCAACAGACAATTCGTATAGCAATTTGTTATGAAAATGTTGAACTGAAAAACTATACAAGCAGATACACAAGGAAGAAACTTAAGCTAGTGCATGCGAAATTACACTAGGCTTAAAAATAATAAAGTTTCTACCAAAAAGCATTTATAAACGAAATTTTAGGACAGTTATTGATCCAGGATTCATGTTATAAATGGACTTCACTTTTTATTACTCCATATCACATACAAATATGAAGTTGCAGGAATATAATAGCACGTTATTTAATTAATTAAGTTTAATGTTGCTTCTTTGTCCGGCCCCCAACCCTGAGAGATTGGAGCACAGTGCATTATCAGAAACTCCACTGTTTCTTGTAATATAGCGTGGGCATGATATGACTGAAATATTTACTATTTATCTTGTTGAATAGGATAAATTAATTCTGTATGAATGGTTTGTGTGTGAATGTTTACTTCTCTAAGTGAGAACAACTTTAATTGTAAGCAGGTATGTATGTTGAAAATGTGTAGCTTTCTTTGTGAATGTAGGCTTTATGGAATACATCTAGTAGTCATTCATTTGTAAAGTTTTCTGTTAATAAACATTTTACATTTGAATGTGTCTGTTTCTTTATCTGTTTGCAATGAGAAGTTGTAAATGAAAATAACTAAAACACATCTAGCTTTAATGCAGCTGATCCACCTAAAGCTTGAGTTTGAAGAAGTTTTATTATTACGTTGTTTGCACCACGTTTTGGGCCTCAATTTGAAGATGGTTTGTTGCTGCTACGTATGGAAAGTCGATTTGAAGTAGGAGTTGTATTGTAGTTCTTATGTTGTGGAGCCGAACTTGAAGTAGTTGCAACCGCACGTATGGTAAAAAGTTTCCGGTGGCCTTTGCCCCAAAAGAATGTTTAAAAAATATTAACTTTGTAATTTTGACTGTTTCTTTAAATCTTATATACTTGTGTTTGCCTCGGCTGCGTCAGTATTTATACTTTTTTTTAGAGACATGAATGTCTTAGCAGGGAGTGGTGCGACTGAAGAATGTAGGCTTACACAGATTATAAGTTTACTTCACTCCATTTATTAATGCTTGACACGATTTAAATAGCAGTTCACTAATATAGAGAGAGAGCTTGAGATTTGTTTTTTATTAAATACTTGCACTTTTTAACACGTAAACTATTTTCGTCTCACACTGAATACGTATTAAATTTCTGAGGACGCATCTCGCGTCCGGTTAGGAACACTGTCTACAACCAACTGACTTCTAAATTTGTAAATTTTACTATATTTCAGTTTCTGATTGGCTAATCCTACTCCAATAGAATACCTTCACTTAACTAAAGCTTTTTCTGGTTGTTGATTGGCTATTTTATAAACTGTCACAAAAATTACATTATTGGCTCAAGGTTGCCTCATTGTTAGCAACTTTTAACCTATTATTCTCACAGCTCCTACATTATTAAATTATGTAATACATTCACATAAAATTGTTGAACATGTATACAATAATATAAACATATATAATGACAGTAATATACACTTTTTATATACTGTTACATACACATATTTCTTTAAGGCGGGCTGTTATTGAATTTATATATTATACGAGGGTTGGGGCATAAGTCATGGCAACTATTTTATTTTGTGAGAATACTGGGGCATGAGGAAAATGTGAAATATACGCATTACAGGACAAGGTATGAACTACGTATATGGACATTAAACATAATGCCAACATTGTGCTTCACATATTTATTAAGGTAGTTGACATGCAGTACTTGTTTTATATTTCACACTCATTACAGCACAGCACACATAGCCATTATAAAGGCTCTTAAAGAAATCTCCTGCAATGTTCAAAACATGTTGCCAATGGTGTGAGAGGCACTGAATACCATCTGCGTCACCACTTTCCTCCCCATGAGGGAATTTGATCATCTGCTACTGCACAGCATTTGCAATGTCCTCACTTGTTGAAAACTACCTACCACGTAATGGTTCCTTTGCCTTGTGTATGAGGTCGAAGTCACATGGAAACAGGGCAGGAGAGTATGGTGGATGCTCCAATTCTTCCTATACCCATGCTGTAGTAGCCTTCTGATACTCTACTTTATGTGGTCTTGTGATGTCGTGAAGAATGATTCTCTCTCCAGCATTATTCCCAATAGCTTCCACCAATTCCCTGTAACATTCTCTGGCAGTTCTCCCATGGAGGACTATATTAATGTACAAGTGCTGCTCAACATGAGTTACATCCATCTTGCACAGTGGTCACTGGACAACTGATTTCAAATTGCTCTCTGTACTTGTACAGGCCATCCCAGTGCCATCTATCATTGTCAATATACACTAGGACTCTCTTTGTTTCCTGTGACATACCATTTTGTACTCCAACAACAATTTGTTACAAAAAAACAAAATAGTTGCCATGACTTATGCCCCAACCCTGTATAATTAGACTGAAATCATTTAAGTGTTAAAAATACTGCCTCAAGTTAAAATATTGGTATTTCAGATAACTCGATCAAAGTATTTAAAATACGTGTAAAAGACATGCATTCTCTACCCTCTAGCACTTATTAGTGGATATGCAAATTAGTCTTCCGAAAGATTATTTCTTATCTTCTTATTTTAATCCAGATAAAACTTTCTTGGAATAGCTGCATTAAACATTTCTTAAAAATATTAAGCGAATAGCGATAGTCAAATGTTTAAGAACTGCACACTATGTCTGGCCTTAAAATTCCATGCTCTTTGCCTGCAATCGCGAGAAACAACTGAATGTCGAAAAGACTTGAAAAGAATGGCAAAGTATTGAGCAATTTGAGCCATTAATAACGGATATCTCGGAAATGGCTGTTGCCACAGAAAAGTTATTTGTAATAAATTGTGTCTTAAAGAGATGTATATTTTTCGTGGAGTACCTTTTCGTCTATCGCTTAATATTTACCAGTTATACAGGATTATACAAAACTTCTTCCGAATGAAGTGGACTTCACAGGCTATTCCCAGAAAATTCAAGATATACATTTTATTTGTCATGCACATATCTTAAACATATGGTATTTTAATCAAAATAACATTTGATAGAGCCATTTTGAGAAACCCCGAAATTTCGAAAAATATTCCATGTAAAGGGTGGTTTAAGGTGGGAGACTTTTCCTGAAAATCTTCGTATCTTATCTTTGGAAGATGCTGAGCCTAAATACCAAGTTTGGTATTTATGGGACATTTCGTTTTTGGGTTATGCTATTCACAGATACACACACACGTACCTTTTTCTAAAAAGGTTTCTTTTTATTTAGGGGGCTTCAAAACATGTATTTGCGGTGAAATCTCGACATTGAATTCAAATAATCATCACGAGGCGCACCACGCCAAACACCGTCGCCTGATCCTTCAATCCTGAAACAGATGGTGATGAAGAAAATGATCGGTACAGGAAATGATGAACAGGAAAGTTGTGGCAGAAGAGGAATCACCAACCCGGGGAAACTACGAAAAACGCATGTTCAGAGTGGGCGGTCGCCGGGAATCGAACCTCACACTTACTGCGGAGCCATCTCGTTCTGTAGGATGTAGGATGCGTTTATCGAATGGGGACACTCGCCACTCGACCAGCTTGATCTCCCCCCGGGAGGAAGAGATGAGGTAAAGAAGCCATAGGAGGTCTCAGATCCGCAAGCAGACAGACCGACAGGGCCGCACAGAAGTTCCTAATATTTCCAGTTTGAACACCCGCGCACCAGTAAAGGCAAGAATCCTGAGAGAGGGCGACGAAATGACCTAACGGGCGGAACTTCGCACCTTGGCGTTCACGGGGAGAAATCTTTCCAGTGCTCAAGCATCTACGCCATCTGTCCGACACCACCAGCACCGCAGGATCCGAAGACACATCGAAATGTGAAAGGGAGAGATGGAATAATAAGAAATGGGGGAAGACGAAATGGTGGTAGAATACACCACCCGGCATTCGCCTACGCGACCAGGGGAAACCCACAGAAAACCCTATGGTCAGAGAGGGTGGTCACTGGGAATCGAACCTGGGATCTCCAGAATGCGGGCCTCAGACGTTGCCGTCTGAGCCTTCCCACTCATTACAGTAAATAGAGGAAGTAAAATAAATAAAATAAATCCTGTGGCGCTAAGCCCGCGAAGGGCCTGCGGCAGCCAACCCGACTGCTAGCCTCACACCCACATGCGCACGGCAGAAGTGGACGATCATCCAAACGATACGGAGAGGTGACGTGGCCAGCATCGCGCATCATTGGCTTGCGAGACCAAAATAGAGGAAGTACATTAAAAAAAATCGATATCGAGATGTCACCGGAAATACATATTTTGAGGCTTCTTGAACCCTAAAAGAACATTTTAGAAAACTCGGAGCGGGCGTATATCGGAGCAGCACAATTCAAAAACGAAAAGTCGGATAAACACAAATTTGGTATTTTAGTTCAGAATTTTTAAGGGATACAACTCAATGATTTTCAGGAACCTCTCGCCCCCCTAAACTACTCTTTACATGGAAGATTTTTCGAAATATAGATTTTCTCAAAAACGTCTCTACGATTTTGACTAAAATGTCATGTGTTTAAACTATTTTCATGACAAATAAAGTGTATATCTTCAATTTTCTGAGACTAGCCTTCTCTCTTCATTTGGAAGGAGTTTTGCATAAGTGATGAAAACCATTTAGAGATAAATAAAACCGTACTATACTAGATCCCTTTAAAGCACACAATTTATTCAAATAACGTTTTTTGTGATATCAGCCATTTGCGAGATATCGCTTGTTGTCGGTATGAATTTTCAATACTTTGACATTTCTCTAAAGTGCTGTTGCTTTTCAGTCGCTTCTCTCGATGTTATGGATAGAGTATGGAATCTGACCACATATAGCGATCTACTATCGATTCCGTTTTCCTCTATCCCCCTTGTACCTTCAACGAAATGTGTAATTAATCTATTTCTGCAAAGGCTTATCACGATTAACGTGAGGTAGATACAGATGATTTATGAAGAAGCAACACATTTCTTTCTTTAATTATTCTGTTCGAAATTCACTCAATGCCCCAATTTTAGCACCAAATTAAGCTGGAGTTTCGATTGCCTGTCACTAGATGCGCAGATGTTCATATTTTATTCGTAATTGTTAGTTTTAATGTCGGCAACTGTTTTTGAGATTTTGTTCTAGTCAATGTGAAAATGGAGTACACATTAAATGAACACATTAAATAATCCTTGTAAAGTAATACTGGATTAGGAATTCAATTGCAGCTACTCAAAAGGCATACCAAAGAGAATTTGGTGTTCGGAATCCTCTCCAAAAACACAATACTGGTAAACAAATTGGAAACAACTGGATCTCTGGTGAGTGAAAAAGGCAAAACTCGTTCATCTAGGCTTTCCACGGTTGTTGTTGACGTAAGAGCACGACTGGATAAGTCACCCAAAAAATCATTAAGACGTTTGTCGCAGGAGACAGAGTATAACTACTCAGTGTGTCAGAGAGCTATGAAAAGTGTAGGCCTAAAGCCGTATAGGATTACGGTTGTCCATCAGTTAAAGGGACCAGATAAGGATAGACGACTGAATTATTGTCGTTGGTTTCAAGCGTTAATTACGCAAAATCCTGCCATATTGCCCATCACATGGTTCACAGATGAAGCATGGTTACATTTATCCAGCCATGTGAACTAAAATAATTCAGTCATTGGGCCAGCGAAAATCCACATGTTATTCATGAAGCACCTATGCACCCGGCTAAAATCAGAGTTTAGTGCGCAATATCCGCACAGAGAATAGTGGGACCATCTTTTTTTATACAATGTAAACATTGCAGAGTATCGACGAATTTTCATGGAGTTTGTTGAGCAACTAGACGATGTAGAGCTGAGTCAAGGACATTTTCAGCAGGACGGCGCTATATGCTATACATCAAATGAATCTATGTCACTAATTGCAAGTTTCTTTGACGAACGGATAATTTCCAAGAACCTGTGGCCACCGAGATCTCCGGATTTGACATCGCCGGACTTTTTTCTATGGAGTTACTTAAAAGACAGGGCTTATGCCACACGTTCCCAGACATTGGACGATCTGAAGCACAACATTACACAGGAGCTTCAAACTATTGACAACAGAGTCCTTCAACGGGTGGCCAGTAACATGCAACGTGTTGAGTTGTGCCTTATGCAGGATGGAGGACATTTTCAACATTTGCTACAGAGGTAAATAATCTCCCAAAATTCCTCTGCATTTCAGGTATAATAAGTTGTCGCTAGCATAACTCATTTTGAAACAATTAAAGAAATAAAACTGTCGGTTCTTCATAAATCACTCTGTAGCAAAAAAAGTTTTAGTAGTAATAGTTTGTAGAATCTATATAAAATTAAACGATAGTACGTTGCCTACACAATCCTTCTGCTACAGAAAATGAAATCCATTATCAACCCTATATCCCCTCTAAAAGAATAATTTCCCAAATGTTTAACAACACATCTTTCCAGTGAAGAGATTAGTATTAAATTGTGTACAAGTGTTTTGAATTAATTATGTATAATTTGCCACACATGAAGTCTTGGATTAGAATGCTGTGTCTGTATAGTGAAGTTTTTGCTGTCCTCAGGTAACCCTTCCGTTAGACGTAGTAGAACGGACACGGTTATGAACAGCACCGAGCATTTCACGCCCAAAAAAAGACAAATAACCTTCTGCTGGTGTAAAATACTCAGTTTGTATCCGGCTATAACGACGACCAGTCCCTTTGCAACTTTAAAGGTCTGAAAATGACATTTTCGACTTTGCTGCATCACAGAGGAGCAAGCTCGTCACTATCTGGCGACAGGATGGATATGAGTGGCCCATCAGGAATGGGTGATGGGTTGCCCTATGTCGAACGCGGCATGGATCGGGGGACCTACGGTGGAGGAAATGGTGGAGGCAAGTACGTGTAATTGTCATTCAGTATACAAGTTATAAGTAGCTATTACTTCAGCACACAATTTATTCAAATAACGATTTTTGTGGCATCAGCCATTTGCGAGATATCCCTTGTTGTCGGTATGAATTTTCAATACTTTGACATTTCTCTACAGTGCTGTTGCTTTTCAGTCGCTTCTCTCGATGTTATGGAAAGAGTATGGAATCTGACCACATATAGCGAGCGATATACTATCGATTCGGCTTCCTCTATCTCCTTTGTACCTTCAACGAAATGTGTAATTAATCTATTTCTGCAAAGGCTTATCTCGATTAACGTGAGATAGATACAGATGATTTATGAAGAACCGACACATTTCTTTATTTAATTATTCTGTTCGAAATTCACTCAATGCCCCAATTTTAGCACCAAATTAAGCAGAATGTTCTGGAGTTTCCATTGCCTGTCACTAGATGCGCAGATGTTCATATTTTACTCGCAATTGTTAGTTTTATTGTCGACAACAGTATAGTATACAATAGTACAAACAGAAAAAAATCTGACGCGCTACAATCATGTAACTGTCTCTACCCACTATTGTTTATTTTTATATTGCGTCTACAAACTATTCTTGCAAAAGCTTATACGTTAAGATAAACTTTTGCATAAAAATAGTTTCACACATTTCGTTATAGGTACAAAAGTAAACGCCATGATCAAATGTTTAAACAAGACTCTTTACATGACATCGCAAGAAACAACTGAATAGCGACAGCACTTAAAATTGAAAATTTGTAACCAGTAATAACTGTATCTCGGAAATAGCTGATGTCACAAAAATAGTTACCTGAAATAAGTTGTGTTATAAAGTGTTCGACATTTTAGTGTGGTACGCTCCTGTCTGTCTCGGTTTACTAATTACATGAGTCGCTCAGAAAGATGAGGCCTTCCCAGGCTATTCCCATAAAATTCAAGATATACATTTTATTTGCCATCTAAATATCTTCAATATATGGTATTTTAATCAAAGCGTTAGAGCCACTTTTGATAAAATAAAAATATAACGAAACATTTTCCATCTAAAGCTAGTTTGGAGTAGGCGGGATTTTCTTAAAAGCCTTCGTGAGGATGCTGAGCTCAAATACGAAGTTTGGTATTTAACCGACTTTTCCTTTTTGAGTTATGCTGTCCACATACACATAATACACACACACACACACAGAGAGAGAGAGAGAGAGAGAGAGAGAGCTTTTTCTAAAAATGCATTTCTGGATTCTGATTACTATAGTAAGTGGTAGAGAAAGTAAAATGTACAAGTATTTGAAGATAGAAACCAATAATAAATAATATCTCGGAAATGGTTAATGACACGAAAGATTGATTTGAAATAACTGCGTGTACAAAGCTGCTAATACAGTTCATATTAGTGCTCCCATGGATAAGCCCTGATGAAGGCAAAATGAGCCATTTTTGTGATTTAGTACTTATACTGTAGAATGAACGCCTTTTTCTTTGCAGAAGAAATAAGTATTGCTTAGAACTGCTACAAAAACAACTGAACTTTTCTGTTGCATTCTTAGCTGTGGGAATTAGTTGGTAAGGATCAGTGTGAAGTACTTAACATAAATCCTTATAAAATTAGCCAGTGATTAGCTGGGCGTTTACAGTGTCTCTACCACGAATAAGTTTAAATACGTTAAATATGATTGTGCAGTACATATTTACTTCAAGAGTAACAAACAAAACTCTTTCACTATTCATGAAAATGCACAATAATATTGGGTTTAGTCTCTAAGCAACGAGCAGCCTCATAGGACCTCGACCTAAAAGAGAAATTTCGCACAAGGAAGAACTAAGTTTCACCTGTTTCAGAAGTTTAAAGCTCGTGGGAACTCCGGGGTTGCAGGCAACTAAGTCTGCTGACTATTCTTAAAAGTGACTGACCTAATAGTTTTCTGACAAACCTTATTGCATACTGTGAAACGCACTAATTGAATAGATAACTTTTATTAGGGTTCCATGGGTCAAAATATGATGATATACTTCTTAATCCTCTATCAATGTGTAAGAATCAACTTGGCCAAATATAAATCGTATGTCTAAGATTATAAGGGCAAATTTACCAATCGCTCGAATAAATGAATGTGTGTGAATAAAACTAGAGGTCAGCATTACCTAATAATTTGTTTCTTGCCTAGCCCACTGGAACCTGAGGCTGTATTTTTAACACTTAAATGATTTCAGTCTAATTATATAATATAAAATTCAATAACAGCCCGCCTTAAAGTAATATGTGTATAAATAACATATAAAATGCATGTAACAGTCATTGTATTATGTTTACATTATTATGTACATGCTTAATAATGTTATGTGAATGTATTATGTAATTTAATAATGTTGGAGCTGTGAGAATACAGGTCAAAAGTTGCTAACAATGAGGTAAGAATGAGGTAACCTTGAGGCAATAATGAATTGGAAAGTTTAATAATGCTACTAGTAATTCTTGGAGCAACAATAACGTAATTTTTGAGACAGTTTATAAATAGCCAATCAACAACCAGAAAAAGCTTAAGTTAAATAAAAGTATTTTATTGGAGTAGGATTAGCCAATCAGAAACTGAAATAGAGCAAATTGTACAAATTCAAGCGGTAAACGTCAGTTGCTAGCAGACAGCCTTCCTAACTGGATGCGAGACGCATCCTCGAGAAGTTTAATACGTATCCAGTGTGAGACAAAAATTCAATACGGCGAGAATATTATAAAGTTTACGTGTTTAAAAGTGCAATTAATAAATAATCTCACAGCTCTCTACATAAATGAAGTGCTATTTAATCGTGTGAAGGATTATTAAATGGAGTGAAGTAAAAATAATAATTGTGTAAGCCTACATTCTTTAGCCGCATCACGCCCTGTTAAGAAATACATGTTTCTACAAATTAGTACTGACGCAGCCGAGGCCAATCTAAATATATAATATTTAAAGAAACATTCAAATTACAAAGTTAATTTTTTAAACTTGGGGCGAAGACCATCGGAAAGTAAACTTGGGGCGAAGGCCACCGGAAACTTTGTACAATACGTGGTTGCAACTACTTCAAGTTCGGCTCCCCAACAACAGAACTACAATACAACTCCTCCTAAAATTAAACTTCTTCAAATCTTATAAAACCCTCATCATGTTTGGGTGCTTATTTTGCCCTGCAAATGAACTTTTAGCATTGGAAGACTTCTGGTTTTTAGTTATCTTGTCACTCAATTTTGGAGCAAAGAGACTTATAGCGAGGTTTTCTATAAGAATTTAACTTCCTGAGCATCTACTGCCCATTCCCAGAGGTCGCGGTGGTGAACGCTTGGTTCAACGCTCGCAAAATGGCACTGAGGGAAGGATGCACATGCTGATAAATTTTGCTAATAATTGGAACTTCTTTTATTGCGAATAAACATCACATACAACCAACGGTTGTGCAAAGGATTTTACACTCGAAAACATCCATTGTATTCACCAAGATCTGAAACCACTACTTCTAAGGCAAGACCACTATTGTTTTCTTAGGTATGTACACTCGAACAATTTAAAACTGGCCGGCGTCTGAGAGACGGAGCTCGAATTGGATACTTCCGTGGGCGTTCAGGACAGCCAGGCTTTGTTCACAAGACTGCGCGTATTCTTGTAGTAGTTATAACGGGGAGTACAACTATAATCACAAAAGCATTCCGAGAAAATAAGTCATTAGCCAGATTTCAAACCGACAGATGTTTCAGTGCGTTTGAATATTTGTAACTAAAACACACTTTATTGATTTATGGTTCTCAAGTGGAATATGACTAAAGCTCGTTACAATGCCACGCTTACTGCAACTCTTAGCTCAGTAGTAGAGAAATAGCTTACTGTTCCTAAGGTTGCAAGTTCAAATCCTCGCTAAGCTACTGAACTTTTTTCCCCTTTCATTTTAAGTATAGGAGTAAAAATATAACACTGTTTCTTCGTTTTTATGTATATGGGGGCTTATTTAGTAGTCCATCATACCGGTAGATGGCAGTCATGGTACATATTAATTTATTGGTGGGAGGAGGTTTCATACTTAGTTAATTTAATTTTATAATCACAAATTTCACTATTATTATAATTGTATTTGTAATTAAAATGAATTAACACAAGCAATATTATTCAACTCTGTTACAGTAAAACGAGTTGTAAAAATAAAAGATAACAATTCACTACAGAGCTACTTGCATAAACGTTAAGTAGCTTAACCACTGCTCTGCCTCAAGCACGGTGTGGAGGTAGCCCAAGTTAGTGTCTTGTGGCTTGTATAGGGTAGTTAAATTATATTCGAACCCACTCGCGGCCTCTCTCTACTGTGCGAGACAGCCGGCAGTCGCCGGGGAAATTACGTCGGCAGAGGCAGCCTAAAATCCTTACCTTATAATAGATGCTGGAAATGTTGACCTTCTGCTCTCAAACAGGCAGCATATCTCGTGTAAATATTCTCGCTCACTCTCCGAAGCTCAGCAGCAGGAATTCTTGTGATTTCTTGCACAATGTTTTCTCTAAGTTCCTGTAGTGTGTGAGGATTGGAACGATACACTTTGTCTTTTAAAGAACCACATAAATAAAAATCACAACTCGTTAGGTAAGGAAAACGAGGGGGGCACAAACCAACACTAATTATTCTGTCATCAAACACCTCTCTTATTGCATGATTCTGCAACAGCACATACGGCTGTCGAATCATTACATGCAATAAGAAAAGTGTTTGATGACAGAATAATTAGTGTTGATTTGTGGCTCCTTCGTTCTCCTGACCTAACGAGTTGTAATTTTTATTTATGGATTCTTTAATAGACAAAGTGTATTGTTCCAATCCTCGCACACTACAGGAACTTAGAGAAAACATTGTACAAGAAATCACAAGAATTCCTGCTGCTGAGCTTCGGAGAGTGAGTGAGAATATTTACACGAGATATACTGCCTGTTTGAGAGCAGGTAAACATTTCCAGCATCTATTATAAGGTAAGGATTTTAGTCCGCCTCTGCCGGCGTAATTTCCACAGCGAATGCCGGCTGTCTCGCGCAGTAGAGAGAGGCCGCGAGTGGGTTCGAATATAATTTAAATGCCCTATATAGTTAGCCAAAGCGGCGCACAGAAGTGACAGTTGTGAACCACGCACTCACTCGAAGGGACTTAGAAGAAATTTAACTGCTCAAGAGACCGGCCACTTTTAGTTTGACCGGGTGTGCACAAGTAAACATGCCCATATAATCCTTAGCAAGCGAAGCCTGTTACAAATTAAAGCTTTTTGACTTTGTTTTCAGAGGTAAAGGAGGTAGCAAAGGAAGTCAGACTGCTATGTCGGCCCTAACTCTATTAGCTTTTCTCTTCTTCATCAACATGCTTCAGGTAAGAAAAATATAATAGATAAGCTGATACAAGTATAACTTTACTACCACTTACCTGTCCAGAAGTTCTTTGAAGATAGCACACTGTAGAAACAGAAAAAGTAGTTTTTTTGAAGAGCTGTTCCTTTAGTAGCCCTTGGGGAATCCTAGTCATATCTTGAAAACCTGAAATGTTTACAATGTACAAAGATGCATGGAAAGCTAGCTTAACGCAACATACTCCCTCGACATTTCACACAGATGTAGCATTTATGTTTATACCGAGTGACCTATTAGCGCTGGCTGCAAAGCAAATATAAACAACCTTCGAGCAGGTTAAGACACCAAGAATTCTCTACAGTGTTTTTCCTTCACACTGTGGCCACCACACAGCTACTCGCGCGCCGGCCGTCGTAGTTCGGACTCCCGCCGAAACAGTTATAATATCCCCGCAACCGCCACGCGTTCTCATATTTACAGTTACAATGATAATAAACGCATACTTTATTATGAGAATGTTGGAAAGGTTGTCCTTCTCTATTCGCCTATTTCTGGCATCTTCTCAGAACATTTTCATTCACACTGGGAAGATCAGTATCGAAACTGAGTGAATTTTTCGTCTGATGTTTTCTTTTAGTTCTTACAAGTTTATTGCACACGCATTATTTTTCAATTTCCTCCATAGATAAAAAGCCACATACAGTTAAATCAGGATATAGCGAGAGCCATAATTCTCTACTAATTATCCTATCTTTAAAAATTTCCTGAATTACATTTAATGATCATCAGCTGTATGCACGCTAGTAGAGTTTTGTTGAATAATCCAGACGGCATTCAATGTCTATCAGCTGTTCAAAAATGGTAAGATATCTCTGTAGGTACCGCTCTGAATTTATTTTAAAAAATAAAGGTTCTTTAATTCTGTATGAATTTACTGCACACTGATTTTGGCGTCATACACGGGAATCGTGTGTAAAATCGGGTTTCTCTATACTCCAATATCTGTTATATTGAAAACAAACATAACCATATAAATTGAACTATGCTTCATCTGAGAAGACTATTAAGCGTGGGCTAATTACTCTATCATTAACGTTTTACAAAATCCAATTACATAAATTTACCCGACTCTGATGGTCCCATGAAAAATAAGGTGTATGCAACAAACCCCCATAAATTGCAAGAACTAAAGGAAAACATCAGGCGAGAAATTCACTCAATGGATATTGAACTCCCGAATGTGAATGAAATTTTCCTGAGAATATGCCAAAACCATGCGGATAGAGAAGAACATTTCCAACATCTCTTAAAATGAGGTATGTGCTTCTTATCATTGTAATTGTAAATGTGAGAACGTGAGGCAGTTGCGGGGATATAAATGTTTCGGCGAGAGTCCGAGCTACGGCGGCCGGCGCGCGAGTAGCCATGCGGTGGCCGCAATGTGAAGGAAAAGCACTGTATAAACAATCATTCAAACAGGAGAAAACACGAAGAGTTTTCTTTGCTAAACGGGTAATTCAACGGGTAATTTTCAGAGAAAATCAAAAGCCTGGTCTGCACAGCAAAAATGGAATATAGCAGCTGCCGGCGTAGATGGGTCACATAATATATCTACTCTGCTGTCAGATTCATTAATATCACTTGATGGATGTTTTATAATAAGTAATTAAAACGGGCAGTTTTAGAGCCAATCGAGTACAAAGAAGCATGCACATTGGAATAACGTAAGAGGATTATTTTTAAAGAACACGGTTATTTTAAACAACAAATCGTTAAGGAAGTAGGTGAGGAAATTAATAAGAGAGGGTTTATTTATAATTTTTGTAAATATGAATAACTGGCTATTTTTCAACTATAGCTTTAAAATAATGGAATTCGTAATTTAAAAAGTAAATTATTCAGGATGGGAAGCTTACTATATGATATGTATTGGGTACAAACGTAAATCTATTGTGAAATTATCAGTGGTTTAGTATTATAAAACAAGTAATAGCAGCAACAATGTTTATTCATATAAGTTGTTATACTAAGTCTATGAATAAACCAAATTCTCAATTCCTTTTATCTTATTGGAGAAAATTGTCAAGAAAAAATGAACGCCCTAATTTTATTAAATAATCCACGAATGTATAATAATCGAAACACAAACGGTGATATACTTTGTCAAAACTGAAATAAATTCTGTGATGAATGGCCAATTGAGTGTTCGAAAAACAATTTCCATTCACTCGTTACAGCTTTTGTTGCTACTGGGCCGAATGAGAATGTCTCTGTACAACCTTAAATGTCCATTTGAATTTTGCCAATGGATTTCACTACCTTCAATGCGAAGTTTGTCACTGTAGCTCAATACTCACTAAGTTTAACAGATATTTTCAAATTAAAAACGCTAACAGTCAAATCTAACAAACCCGAAGCAGGATTTCCACAGAATTATACTATTGGATATATGTTCTAATCCCCGGGTTCAACTACTTTTTAAAATGAATGCTAAGAATAGAACTGTGCTTTTTAAGCATACTACTATGTATTTGTCTATTCTGATTCAACTGTTACTCAAATGACTAATTATTGCCAGCGCCCGGATTCTGGTGAAAAGCAGACGTTCCACAGGGCTCGACACTCGCTTCGATCTTGTTCAACATATACACCTACGATCTTCCTGGTTTGGTCTTCACTTTCATAGTTCCACATGCCGACGATACTTCTTTATTCCACTCATACGCAGATCTCCCCTGAGGCTTTTCGCACACTTCAAGCTTCTCTTAATCGCCTCGCGGAGTGGTTTCACGCTTGGCGAATACTTCATAACACAATAAAAAAAATGAAGTAAGGATTTTTTCCTTAGGGCGTATCACTAAACCCTCTGCCTGCATATTCACAAGAAACAAATCCTCGGGCTACCTTCCACCAATCCTGTTAAGTATCTTGGAGTAATGCTGGGCACCAAATTCATTTGGCGTGCCCATATCGATCGCCTGATTTCATTGACATCCGGAAGGGTTTCTAAACTCTATCCATTGTTTCATAAATACACACCTTTTGGTCTTGAATGCTCTCTTCTTCTTTACAAATCTATTGTTCAACCATTCTTACATATGCTTCCCAGGTCTGGGGCACTGCTAGAAACACCTCCGCCGTTTACAAATGCTCCAAAACAGATACCTGAGGATCGCTACCAATGCCTCTTGGTTTATCAGGATCCAGCAGCTACATGTCATCAAGAGCTTGGTCTCCTTCCTGTTCACCAGTTTATACTAAGATCGCCTCTCGCTTCTGCTCACACTTGCCAGACGTTCCAGCTCAATATGCTTCCCAGGTCTGGGGTCTGCTAGAAAAACTCATCTCTGTCGTTTACAAGTCCTCCAAAACAGATTCCTGAGGACCGCTAACAATGCTCTTGGTTTGTCAAAAGCCAGCAGCTATATGTCATCAAGAATTTGGTCTCCTTCCTATTCACCAGTTTGCCTCTCACTTGCCAGACGTTCCAAGTGTGACAGATTTAGGGACTTCCCCGTTTCCGCTATGATGTCATGCAACCAACTCGAGCCCATCACAACTTATTGATACGTAAGTAGAGATGATGTAATATATTGTGCGTACAGCTACTGGTAGCGAGTGACAACTTGGAAATATATTTTATTTCATATTCACAAAACAAGAACGTATTTTTAAGAAGTATAAAAATTGTTAGAATAACTAAAAATAACCTTAAAATTAAAAAGAAGACAAAAAATTCCTTGAAATTTAAAAAAGTTACCTAAAAGATTAAAACAGTGAAAAATGTCCAAAAATGGCTTAAACACTCCACGTTTCTGCACTCAGCAGCTCGTATCCAGGATTTTTTCGGGTGTAAAAATCCTTAGCATGGATGCTTTCGGAAGGGAAGTAAAGCCGGTGTTCCCGTGTCGTAGCTTTATGGCACGTAAAAGAACCTCAAGCCTGATAAAGAGGCTCTGAGCAAAATTAGCGGACTTTCACGCCCAATATAGAATGGGACGCTAAGGATCACAGCAATTAAAGAGCCTCCATAAATAAAACTCACTTTAATTTTTTCTCGCATTCTTGGAAAAAAAATCATTTCAATTTAGTGGTTAGTCTGAAAAGAGTTGCTTGCAGGTGAGCGATGACTATTGTCGGGGAGCAGGTATAATAGCTATGAATTCATGTCTCACCCAGGGATGAGACAATCATTTTTCCCTTTTACGTATTAATGAATGTGTATAGTCAGGTTGCTATCATACGCTGTGATTCGCCATGATTGTTGAATAATCCAAGAACTCAAGAATTAATGCTAAAATGTTGAAGACCTTATTAAAAACATTTTCTTAACTTGCTTTACAGAATCTTTAAACAAGAACATGGAATAAGTATGTTGTTAATTAATTTTCTAAAGTATTTCATTATTCTTATACCTACTTTTTCTACTTGTGTAGCAGTTATATTTGCATAAATTAATTTATGACTTTGTGTATGCTAATTTTTAATAAGTTATATCAGTTTTACGCCATTTTTTCAAAATTAGAATCATTTTGGTCATTTTTCAAGCATTTTAGATCATCAAAGTCCGGGTCCTACTTATTACTATGTCCCACAAACTAATACATACTTCCTATCTTGGAAACGTCACTCACCTGTCAGTAGTGTTATTAAATGCCATAAAATTATTAATTTTTGCAGACCTGCCTGCAAGAAATGAGTACAACGGATGAAACAGCCATAATGATAGTCGCTAACGCAACAAATAGTCTGATAAGACCCCGCCCTAAAAGAGAAACTCCAGACGAAGAAATTGCAGCTTCAGCTGATTCAGAAGTCTACTGGGATTCCAACAACATGGTAAGGCGAAAGGGTGACTTAGGAGAGGACGATACGTTTGAAGTTGAAAATACATCAGACCCTGATGGAAACGAGGAACTACCGGTAGACTTTGAGGAGGAGGATTATGACTATCCAGACGTAACAGAAATCAGCGACGAGCCAGAACTTGTCTCCGCAGCCTCCAGTATAACTAACAATGTTCATCAGCAAAGACACTTAGGACATGACATGCCAAATGGTGTCGTTCAGTCTAAGGAAGAGATAAACCAGGTGGATGGCCATCAAGAATTTAGGATACTGGGAATGAAAGTTGGCAATGGCGAACATTCGGAATATAAAACTAACAAATTATTCCAAATCGAAACCGGAACAGTTCACCAAAACAGCAACTCAGATTCTAATTTTGAACACAACCTGCAACAACATAATGATCCTGAGATGCCCTTCGGCGTCTTCACCTGGCTGATGAGCAACTTCGTCAGCAGGATTGGAAGCAGTATGGAGATAAGTCATTGTTATGAACTGGTGGTGTGCGAGATGCACAAAATGAGCAGACATTGGGGAGAACCAGCCATCTTTGCAGCTTCAGGACTCAGGTAATTTTCTTTCAGTTATAATCTGGTTACATGCTCTTTTATTTTTAACTAAGGCTGTTTATCTCGAAGAATAAGCGTTCCTTCTATGCCGGATTCAATGTCAGTACACATGAAGTGGTTAGATTCAGAGCCCACCATGTTTCATAATACCTTTCAGGGAAAATAAAAGCACTTCAGATGGACAAAACTTTTACACAAAATACTTAATCAATGGTTCTCTAAAACAGTTTACTATCTATTGATTTTCATTTAACACGTGCCTTTCCATGGGAACTAGGAAAAAGCTATTTTATTTCGCTTTAATCATTTTCGAAACCGAGAGTAGATATAATGTATTTGAAAATAAGGAAAGCATTTCAGTAACACATATGGCAATATTATTACATGTTATTGTAGGAAAAGTGAAAACCCCTTCAAAATCCTTACTCAGAATACATCGCAATCGAGATTCAAACCCAAGATAACTAAGCAGACACGCTACATCATGAAGGTGATGTTGAAGGGACATATGGAAAATATAATACTCGCCCAGGTGACGAATATAGCACGATATTTCTTTTTCAATGAACGGCGTTCACAAAGACGAACATTTGAGTACGGAGAGACAAAAGAATTCAGACTTTTTTTCATATTGTTTTTATGTATGTAATATGGCACATTCCAAATTTCTTTTCATTATTTTCAGTGACCTTACCAGAACCAATGATCTGCACATACTCGTAAATGTTACCAATCTGAACAGAAAAGTGCTAAAAGTCTTATTTTGTTTAAATTTTATCCATTTTGTATCCATGGTTCCATTATTAATGAAATGGAAATAACGTACATAAGGTTTACAATTAAGCATTGGAAATGTCAAAAGTAGTTTAGCCATGCTAATAAAGCTATTGATGAGTGCAGTAGTTGATAGTCCTGGTCTTGAATATGCACTTTGATGTTCTTGAAACTCCTACAACAAACCAGCCGTGATTAGCCAGTATGTTCACTGGTATATACCACATGAAAAAATCTGATGTATCCACTCACATGACTTTCTCTACTCTTGTACAAACTATTTTTATAAACGCTTATTCTCCATATGCTTCATGTTAATCGAGATGTTAATCTTATTGCTAATTTTCTTGTAGATGCAAGGGGAATTGGTAGGCTTTAACCGATACTCAAATATTTTAAGAGCTGGTTGCTATGTGCAGTATTCCATTCTCTTTGCATTACCAGGACAAAAAAAAATGAATAACGAATTCCCATTTGAGAAAAAGTATTGGAAAATTTAAGGAAATAACAAGCAATATCTCGAAAATGGTTCACTCAACAACAAAAAATGTATATGATATAAATTGTGTATTTTAACATACATTTTTTGTGTAGTAAAAGTTTGTCTATCTCTTAGGGTTTACCAGTTATGCAAAAGTCGTTCACAATGAAGAATACTTTTGGAGACATTCCCAGAATATTCGAGATATACATTCCATTTGTCATGAAAATATCTTAAACATATGATATTTTAATCAAAATCGTTAGAGCCATTTTTGAGAACATTAAAATTTTCGAAAGATGTTCATGTAAAGGGTAATCTGGGGTGGGGAGATTTTGTTGAAAACCTTCGTGTCGTATCTCTGGAAGATACTGAACCTAATTACCAAGTTTAGTGTTTATCCGACTGTTCGTTTCTGAGTTATGCTGTTCACAGACATGTTTCCAAAGATGCTTTTTTGGATTCAGGGGGTCTCAAAACATGCATTTCCAGTGAAATCTCGGTATCGAGTTTTTGGGTGGAATACAATACTTCCCCTACTTACTATACGTAGTAGAGAAAGTAAAAAGCAGACATTGAATTTACCATGCAAAGTAACTTCTTGGATAGACTTGATAGGTTGAAAATCTTGAAGCCCTATTATGTGATCAAAAGATTAATTTCTAATAGTAGTGTTTGAATTTATTTTTCAGTGAAGCATTTTTATGGTTCTATGGCGCCGATGAAGGACGCAGAAAAGCTGTTCTTGAAGCCGCGGAGAACGGGAGAGATCACAGAAACTGCGGGGTACATATTCAACAATGTCAAGACAGAAGCAAAGATAGATCCTTGTTACCCTTTTTGGCAACATTTGTTGAGCGGTTTTTGTAGAAAAGTCAGGGGACATGGCATTTTGTTTAAACAGCTGTTTTATATCTCTCACTGAACACTAAGTATGATAATCCAAGCATTTAAATCACAGATTCTCATGGTTTTGAGGGAAACTCCAGGACTAATTGTATTCTTCTGATAAAATGTTTCTTATTGCTTATGGACAGGGACAATACAGACTGAGAATCATTGGTTTAAACGCAACTACATTGTAGTTCGGGGTTTCACAAACTATGGGATACAGTCCTCCCAAAATGGGGGAACGGTGCATATACTTTGTGACAGAACTTTCCCTATTTTTTTAGAATTATATTACTATAAAATCTTATTGTTAGTCCACTTTAAGCTAATAATAAATATATGCAAAGACACGATTTAAGTACAAACTTGCAATAGGAATGCAGAGATAAACAGTCAAATGTTTAAAATAATAACCGGTTTTAAATGATTAGTCGTGAGCCATCCGAAATAAACATTAGCACTTTTTTTTTCTTCAAGGTTTACGCAATAACGCACATTCAAACACCTACAAATGTTTGAACATACAACGAACATTTTGGAAATTCTTAATATGATATAAAGCCAAGATGCTCAACTTCTATTTTGCAATGAAAGCGTTTCATCACATGATTGTAGCACTAAGTTGCGCTATTACATCAAATTTCAAATTTGCACCTGGTTTGTGAGTTTATGACTATAAATAAAATTGAAACTGCTTTATATAAAATGCTCCTTGCTTTGAATGTTGTTTTTCCCAGTTGATATTCTATGAGTAGGTTACACAATAATTAAGAATTTTTCTGATTTTATCTGATTATTATATTCGAATCTACAAACCTAAAAAGATGCCTTTTATTATACCAAAATATTTCTTTTTGATATTAGCACACGATATGTCAATTTACCATATATATGAACACATCTTGAAAGTCAAAAAGATTTTACAAAAACAGTTTGAAAGGAAGGTTTCATAAATCTCAAAATGTCAGAAGAGAGGAAGGCGAGAACGCGATATTTAAAGAAAACATTATGAACTAGTTTCAAAATAGATCTGCTTTATTTTTTTATTCTTTCTGGAATTTCCTTCACTTCTACACTGATATTTATAACACTCCTGTCTCCTTTACTCTGCTTTTGTTTTTTGCTATGAATGCAATGGTAGGGTTTACAGGTGTCTGGAGTTCAGGGAAAATACCTTAAATATAACTACCAAAATTTCCCGTTATGGGTTATAGTGAAAAGTTACACGAAACTAGAGGTGTGCACGCGCAGAAAATCTTAACCCGAAACGGCCCGCCCCGACCTGAACCTAGTCTGAGCTCGAAAATAAGTTGTACTGTACCACAAGGCCCAAGCCCGATTGTCTAATTTTGTTTTAAATACAATTATTTTGCAGTTCTTGACTATTAGTCATCATTATCATGTCCACGAAGCGCTGCTCGCTGCGGTGCGATTTCCCTTATCGACATGTGGATTTCTTCCCCTGCGGGGGGGGGGGGGGGGTTGGCAAGGGATGCACTCAGGTCCTTGAAGCCAATTTACTGTAAGAGGTCAGTGATGTCCTGGAATTCGCATGCAGACAACTACTGCATTAGTATGGCTAGACCACATTTGTGCAATCAGCAGCTCGTATCCAGGATTTATGTACTTACAGGTTTTGCGATGTAAAGAAAAAAAGATGACGTCATCAAAATACGTATCCTGGTGATTAAATACTGTGTCTGTGATGTTGACATGAATAAAATGTGTATCTTTGAATTTTATATAAACAGCCCGCGAAGTTATTTTCATTCGGAACGAATTTTGTAGCTATAGTGCGAAACTATGAGATAGACAGAAACTTACTAGATATATGAAAAATGCAAAAATTCTCTGTTTTTAATCCCTTTTTCATAAAGTTGTGTTTTTAAAATATTTCATGTTGTATGTTACATTTTCCCTAGTGCGTCCTCTGATGGTTTGAAAGCTTGCGATTCTATTTCCATTTTGTTTGCACGAGCTCGTTACTACGACTTCTGAATGTATTCCTCCATGCTTTTGGCATTAACAGTTGAATGTTGCGCCCGTATTTTATATATAGCTAAGCCTATATCGCTTAGTTTGGAATCATTTCTAGGCATCTCGTATACAACGTAACGTGGATAAAAGAATCACTCTTTATATTATACTACTTTAATATATTAGAGATATATGTTTGTTTATAATTTGTAGAGAAATTAGTATGAAATTACGAAAGCGGCTTTTTGCCGATAGCATCATTTAAGAGAAGTCAAAACGAATGAAGACGACACAAAAGGTATTCTGCACAAAGTTTATTTATCGTGTAAATATTCAGACTCCTGGTTTTAATCAGGATCATCAGAGCTACTTTTGAGAAAATAAAATATAACAATTGTTACCCTATATGGGTATGTATATTGTTAATATCCTGAAAACCTTCGTCCTGCAGCCTTGTAAGGTGCTCTATCAAGTCAGAAATTTGTATTGTGTTAAAAGAGATTTAACAATTATTTTTTGCAGAGAGTGAACAGATAAATTTGCGAATTGCTGATTATAACAAATAATAAAGTTTTAAGCACAAAGTTGATGAAACCATAATCTACTGCTACGAACATCAACAAGTTTTAGACTTTCATAATAGTTTCATTCATCTCCAAATATCATCGTTAATGGATAATTTCATCTTTATAAGTTATTCTTGTAAAGGATGTACAGAGGTAATATTTATTCTGAAGTTGATAATGTATATTAAGTCCGTAATAAATAAACATCACGTTAAGGTTTATGGTTTAATGTTTAGTTTTTAAACTATTTTCGATTTTGTGATTAACAGTGCTCACTGTGCAAAATACTCTGTGGAGGTGTTCACCTTTAAAACATTGCATTATTTTGTTCTGGAAGTGCCGTTTTATAAAATAGTATTGGTTTAGTGATATAAAAGTGTATATTTTTATCTCAACAAAAACTGATTATAGACGGCAAAAATGTACAAAATCATTTTAACGAACACAAATTCTTTATTGTGGTTGGTACTGAGCTTAGTTATGTATCGTCGGTTTAATACAAGCTTCCTGCACTGTTCAGTTGCTTTCGGTTTTCAAAGTGGTTGCCGTTTGCGGCCAGACACATATCACAACTGTGAATGGTTGCTTGAACAATATTGGTCAGCATGTCCACGGGGATTTATAGAGATGCTCCTGTAACTTCTTGACGAAGGGCCTCCAGCGTAGGTAGTTTCCTGTAGGTAGTTTTCAAAGCTCCAAAAGTCCAGAGGTTTTAAAATTTGGTGAACATTCAGGGAACTCAAATGTACCTTTTCGTCCTATCCAGTGTTCCTGCAGATTTTCGTAGAGGGACCGTACACCTTAGTGATAATGTGAGGGTGTTCCGACTCACTGTTTCCGCAAAATGCACTTATAGTAGGCAGAATTGATGTGCGTAGCATTTCCAGATAACCGGCGTCAGTAATTATACCTTCAAAGAAGAACAGACCCCATGTCGATGAGCGTGTGGATTCTCTGGTATCCAGTAAACACAATTATGATGATTCACTGTTCCATTAAATTTGAATTGGGCCTCACACTTTCCACTCAGCGGCTTTCAGAATGCCTGATATACCCGCACTGTTAAACCCTGTCTCATGAGCACATTGTGCAGCAGACTTCTAAGGCGACTCTGCAAACACTTCTAAGACTATAGCAGAAGAAGCAGGACTTGCAGCTGCATGGATCTGACTCTTCCCTTCTGCACACCACAAATGATACCACACATCTCAAATTTATCACAAAACCGAGTAATTGCCGATCGTATTGAAGGTTTGTGTTGCAAACTCACGTTTCCATATACGTTGAACTTCAGCGACATTTTCAAACTTGAAACATCACATTAAAGTGAACTTCTGTTCTTCAAACGTCAAGCGTATCCTGCCGATTTTGATTCACTATCACATGCCAAGTCATAAGCAACACACGGGTACCCACATCTGTTGAGAAAATACCATACCATACATATTCCATAGATAATTCAATGCAGCTCTGAAAACAATACTCGGATACCGTCTGTTAAAGCATATATACATTTTGTATGGACTCCTAGAAAATGATTTATATTTCATGGCATACGAGAAGCCAGCTTTTTCATAACCTATTTCTGTACATGCCTTAAAACCTAATAATAATCGGGCAGAAATCTTCCTACACAGAGCATTTTGTATGTTGGAAAGTGCCGATAAGAAAGAGAATTAGCACATAGATTTGTTATATAGCCAGGTTGTTTCGATCCTATTCATTTCCCAGTAACGGCACAGATTATGAATTTTGAAAATGTCATATTCAAAGTTGTAATTTTAAAATACTTGAACTTTTCCACATTGTACTTACGTGCATCCCCTTATTGTGTTATGTATGTAAATGCTGTCTTTGTTAAAATGCTCGCATGAACCTGTAAAATAAATGTACTTTTGAAGTTCTAATTTATTATTGTTTTTTCGAATACTATCAGCAAAGTGAATAATATTCCCTAGAAGTTCGCACTTCTAAACAATATTATTATTTTAGCCACTTTTCTGTTGAAAATTATTTGCAAGAAAGTAGAATTTGCTATTGACAGACTTGGGATCCATGTACCTTTCCGGTATTATAAAGTATGACAGATACACTCAGTGTATACTAATATGGGCAAGCTGTGTAATGTTTAGTCTAGAAAACAAACGTTATCCTCGCCCATCTGCCACCCACGTGCTGTTTACTCTCTTCCGGAAGGCGCCGAGTTCATTCCCCTCTTTGCAAATGGAGTACACAATTGCTCTCATTGTTTCATTATGCCTCGTTTACTGGGGATGTTACACAAGTAGTCGCCCCGAGAAACAAATATGAAAGAGGAGGGAAACCAGATACTTATTTTGATCCTTGCTTTATTACTTTTTCTACACGTACCTAGTAGGTAGAGGAAATATTGTATTCACCCAAAATATCCATGTCGAGATTTTTTGTTTTCGGAAAAAGACAGAGAGAAAAAAAAAACGGTCATTTAAAATGTTTGTCGATGACGTCCCACCTGCGCAATAATGGCTGAGTTTTTCGTAAAATTTCCCTTTAAAATATTAAATTTGATGTGTCCAAGCAGTTTTAAAAATGAGTTAATTTGAGTTTGGTTTGCATTATTCTTTATTTATGAAATACCATTTAAAAATAAATATATTGATTCCTATAAAGTGAATTTTACAAAATGTTACACAACATATTTTCAGTTTATAATTTTTGAAACATTTTGAAAGAACAAACATGTTTATAATACAAAATCAAGTCTTCTTGGGAACCAGCAAACTTATATACTACTTCATCAGACACATATCACGGCGAACTGACAAGAAAGCAAGACAATTTAATCGCGATTCAGATGTACTTTTCAACTGGAATGTCAGTAATTACTGCCTTATGGTCGTGTGCACCATCCTCCATAAACAACCCTTCAAGGACCTTCAGCTTACCAAGGTAATCATCATTGTGCACCAATGTTCACCGTAGTTTAGGTCGCCGTGGTTACCTGGCAGGCGCTCATCTTGGTTGAGCGCACTGTTCATTGCAGGTAAACTCTACTGAACGCACCCGGATGTATATCATGTCTGTTTTTCACTTGTTCTACCTCTTTGCAGAAGCGCATGCATATAGTTTAGTGCGTAATGGAGGAAAGCAAAAGCAGACCTAAGTTTTTCTATTACGTTATTAAATTTAACATCGATTCTTAAGAAAGGATAGAAAGTACAGAGATAGAAGCAATAACTTTAAGATGAACACATGGGAAAAGCTGGCATTACAACTGATTACAAAAATATGCTGAACTATTGTACACTTTTTCCTTTCTTCCCACACTGACTAAATCCAGTTAACTTGGCCGATATTCACTGAAATACAGGCAGAAAAAAAATATTATTCCAAACAAGATTTGAATCCGGAACCTCTTGAATAGGAGGCGCACATGCTACCCTGATACCAGAATGACTACAGGTTCCAGACTTCGGTACCGATTTCTTCAGGTACCCGGATTCCTATATCTGTGCAATTATAATGTACTTAATATTCTTGAAAATGTACTAATTGTACTAGATCCATTCATTACTCTCCTTATTTTTGCTTTGTTCTTGTAACTGTGCTTCAACTGATATAATTGTGATATGTAACGCCGTGATTGTGTGGATTTTCGTTACGTCTTGGGTCAGGATATTTAAGGCACCTGTCGCACAAAAAGGCCTTAAAGCATTAAAATTTATAAAGTACATTAAAGTAACACAGGATGTATTCATTGACGAAAATGTAGAGTATCTATTCGTTTGGAATTCTAACCTATACATTTCAGCACAAGTTGGAAACAATCGACGAAAACCGGCCGTTCATGACCGGTTAGATTTAACCGCGGTAAAATCCTCAACAAATTTTTAGCGGCGTCGATGCAACACAAAGACCGTTTACCGCGGTAAAATCTTGATCGAGAAGGTGCACACGGCCATTAGTATGGATAGCAGTGGCTACTGGTTAAAAATGGTCAATATCTTGAGAAGAACGTAGACAACCAAATAAGTCAATATCTTTGAGGCTTTACATGTTTTCAGATTGTCTCAATCCTTATCAAATTATTTTAATCGCTGTTGTATCAGGAAGCAGGGCCGTATTTAGAGGAGGGGTTCTTAGGGTTCAACCCCCCCCCCCGAAACTTCTGACAATTTTATTTATTTAAATTCATAGCAAACCAATAAGGGAAAATGTCGTTAGATAGCAGTAGCTCTATTGCTAGAAGCACATTTACAAGAAAAAGGGAAACTTAATATTGTCGCCTTACATACGTAAGGTGACCAACATTCTGGTTTTCGAAGCAGTCTCCATGTTTTGTGCGGTAAGGTGGAATATCCTCATTCTGGTGAGTTTTTGTTTATATAATGACTCCAAACACGGAGTAGGTACATGGCAACTGTGGGGTACTGAGGTTCAGATCTATTTGTGGAAAACCCTCCCCGAAATTTTTTTCTGGGTACGGGCATGTCAGGAAGAAGATGTTTCGAGGGAGAGAGGGACCCTTCAAATAAGCCTCTTATTGCAGATTCTTCTTTTGAACATGATGCTAAATCTACCCGAACGGATTTACGGCATCGACAAAAAGACTATAGTACTTCTTTGGGATTCAGAACATCGCCTTCACACCTCTGAATTGAATGTTTCAGTGCAGAATTATTGGATCAATTAATTTTATCCTAGTTATTTTCTGGCCAACTCTTTCAGCACTCCTGTTCTCTGAGAACAGAACAAGACAAATCGAAGAAAGTTATACACGCTCGATTCTGCTTTCTAAATCCGAGGAAACTGTTAAACAAATTTTAATATTACTCCATCGAAGCATCTTCTCCGTATGCTACAAAACGCTAGCTGACGAAGAACAGGTCCCGGAAAACGTCTTTGAAATATCTGGCCAGATGGTAACAGCGTCTAAAGAAAACTCAATAGCAGCGTAAATTAAGCGATCAAAAAGCCGGGAATTACATGTTATACCACCAATAAACATCACATTTCTTCACAGTTTAGGTAGAGTGTGAACTTGTTAAAGGCATCTCATTGCCGGTTCCGCCATGCTTTTAACGAGGTGCAGGGTTCACAAAAGCCACATGCAGGTTCTGTTTTAGCTTATTATCATATGGTTACGTTTATTCACAGCTTATGTTTGGGAAGAAAGCACCAGACAGCGAAAAGGATGGCTGTCGGTGACTGCGGTTAAAATGTTTCTCACGTTTCTAAACAGTCTCCCCCCCCCAAGTTTCTAACCCACTTCCTTCTCATATGGCAGCGAACCACATATGGATCATTACACACATTCGACAATTGGGGAAAAAAAGTAAATAAAATGTTACGTTCACATGACTTTCTCTTCCTACTATCGTTTATTTTTATATAGCTACTACAAACTTTTACTTCGAAAGCTTACTTTTCTATCTACTTCTTAATTGAAATAAACCTCTGCAGAAATAGTTTCATTAGACATTTCCTTGTTGGTACATGGGGGATTACAGAAAGTAGAATCGATAGCCATATCACCACATGTCTCTATACGCTGGCCTTGAAATTCCATAATTTTTCCACGACATCGCGAGAAACAACGAATAGCAACAGCACTAAAAAATGTTAAAGTACTGAAAAATTCAAATCAATAACGTGTATCTCAGAAATGGGTGTTATAAAAAAGTTATTTGATATAAATTGTGTTTTAAAGAGATCTCATTTTGTCTATCTCTTAAAATTTACCAGCTAGGTATACAAAATTCCTTCCGAATGAAGAGGACTTTACAGGCTACTCCCAGAAAATTCAAGATATATTATTTGTCATATACCTTAAATATCTTAAAACATATGGTGCTTTAATAAGAGCTGTCTTTGAGGACAGAAAAATCTTCCAAGTAAACGATGGTTCTGGGTGGGGGATTTTCTTTAAAATATTCGGGTCGCATCTTTGAAAGTTGTTGAACCTAAATACCAAGTTAAGTATTCATCGGACATTTCGTTTTTGGGTTATGCTCTTCACTCACTCACACACACACACACGTACCTTTTCCTAAAAATGCAGCTTTTTAGATTGAAGGACGTCTCAAAACGCTTATTTCGATGCAATCTTGGTACTTATCGAATTTTTGAATGGTATGCAATACTTATTATAGGTAAGCAGTAGATAAACTAAAAATGACCACATGCATGGAGAGCCTTCTAACAATACCTCTAGGTGAACTATTCTACTTTTTGATTCAAATATCGATTATAGAGCTTAAAGAATACCTATGTATTGTTACATTTCAAATGTTGAAATCGCTACATAAGGGTAGTCATACATTTAAGATTTGTATGCAAATTGCTACATTAATGGAGTTATAAATCAGTTTGAAGAAAGTTTGCCGACACATTTAACATATTAAAATCAATACAAAATTATGAGTAGTTATACTGAAAGCCTATTAAAATATCACCATTTTGTTTTTATTTTCCCAAAACACCCACAATAATAAATCTTGCCAACACAAGCACGTGGTAACTGAGGTCGTTAACGTAAGGACTCATGAACAGGATTCCGCGGTTCAGATCCCGTAAGGACCGTACTCCGTTTTATATACCAGGTTTTCTTCAGTCGCCGAGCTATCAAATGTCGGGGAGGTACATTAAACTTAGGCTTGGAACGTTTTTTTCCCAAATTTCCTTTCCCCAAGTATCATGAGCAGGCACAGAATTTCTAAGCATTAAAGCCAGGACAGAAGGAACTAAAGTTGTATAGACAGGGACGTCGCAGTAACAAACCCGCCCCACCCCTCGCAGTCTTTTGGCGTCACAAACAGCACTCAAGACTAGTTTTACTGCCTGTCAGCGATCCTTGGCCACGTTTATTTAGTTCTTTGTACTAATAATGGTTTGAATGTAAGTAACTTGAAATTAACTGCCTAAGGATTCCTACACCTGATCACCAGTGCCCACCGCCTGTGGTGACATGCAGTAAGGACGGGCATTAAATACTCCCCGCCTCCCAAAGAAATACTCCATATATTTGCCACAAACTAAACGGGACTCAAATTTAATATGTATAATTACTGTCTTCTATTAAACACACAGGTTATTCAAAGAAACTTTTATTTGGCAACTTGGTGGATATTTTTTCTATGGAAAAAACAAAGTTATCAGTAAATTATTGCATGGACTTATTTAACTACGCTAATAACAGCCATGATGCAGCGCCATTGGTTTGACGGAATTTTTTTTGCAGGAATTCTTCTTATACATGCCATTAAACTTACTGACACAAGGCTGTTGAATTTATACCCTTAAATGTCATCGGTATCGACGGGGATTGAACCCAAAACCTTTGGCACTGAAAGACAGACGTCACCCAACTGCGACAGAAGCGCCACAATGTTTCTAAGAAATTGTCGATAGGCCCGCGATCACTATACTAATAACACACGCATCTGAATTGTTTAGGATGAGTGAATAAACATAAGCACATGCATTCCTTGTGTTATAATCTTATTGCGCTAAGACTCGGTGTATGAGTCTAGGCCAGAGACGCTTCACACACGGCACACAGGATCCGAAACAAAAGAAGCTGATCGTTGGTATTGAGGGCCCTAAGGCGCAAAGCGTAGCCGAAGAATGTCTTTTAGAAGTAGAGCAGTTGCGGCCGGCAAAGCGACATGGGTTTTGCGCGACTAAAATCGAATGATTCAGGTTAATGTATATTAACTTTTATTGCCGTGGTGGATACTCTATAACTCCAATTTTTAAAGTAAATCATTCCAATTTCTTCCATGTTCACATACTGAATAAGAACCCCTTAGTGACACATACGGAATTTTGTCCGAGATAGCTACAGCGAAGTCGCCTAAATGTTTCAAAATATATTATTTTCCCCATTATAAGCAACATATCTCACGTGGCTGTGCTTTGTATTACCGCATTGTATAGCAACCACATGGATTTCCTTAAAGGCACGTCAAATTTTTAAAATTCCATATATTATACATAGTTTGAAATTTATTTTATACGGAATTCATAAACACAACTAGAAAGGCGCAACGTTGGTACAGAGCGAACTTCTTACTGGAGTTGCAGCCAAAGGATTCAATTGCATCTTGTTCTTATCATAACCTACAATTACTATAAGTATTGAATTACAATATTAACTTACATTAGCAGTAGTCTGAACTATCCCTTTTAGAATACTGTACAAATGCCCTGTGTCAGGACGGTTTGAAACACTCAAATTGTTAATACGCCCTTTTATCATCAAAATACGTAATACGAGCATTGGCCATGGATATTTGAATTCAGAGACCGGAAAATAAAAAGTGCTATTAGTTGCATTATAACTATGTGGCATTAACGATTTCCATTGCTACTGGTTTGACTTATTCCATAGTCATTCCATTTTTACTTTCTCTACTACGTATAGTAAGTAGGGGAAGTATTGTATTCCACCCAAAATTTCGATACCGAGATTTCACCGGAAATACATGTTTTGAGACCCCCTGAATCCAAAAAAAAAAAGCATTTTTGGAAACATGTCCGTGAACAGCATAACTCAGAAACGAACTGTCGGATAAACACCAAACTTGGTATTTAGGTTCAGTATCTTCCAATGATGCGACACGAAGGTTATCAAGAAAATCCCCCACCCCAGAGTACCCTTTACATGGAAGATTTTTCGAAAATTTTAATTTTCTCAAAAATGGCTCTAACGATTTTGATTAAAATATCATATGTTTAAGATATTTTTATGACAAAATGTATATCTTGAATTTCCTGGGAATGTCTCCAAAAGTATTCTTCGTTATGAACGACTTTTGCATAACTGGTAAACCATAAGAGATAGACAAAATTTTACTACACAAAAAATGTAAATCGCGTTAAAATACACAATTTATGTCATATACATTTTTTTTGTTGAGTGAACCATTTTCGAGATATTACTTGTTATTCCCTTAAATTTTTCAATACTTATTTTCTAAATGGGAATTCGTTATTCATTTTCTTGTGTTGGATATGCAAAGAGTATTAATTTGTGGCAAACAGAATGGTGCTGCACATAGCAACCAGCTATTAAGAGATATGTATGTGCTTATATTGCCCTTGCAAATACAAAACAAGGGGAGCATATTAGGCCTTAAGCGATGGTTAAATATTTTTAGAACTGGTCGCTATGTGTAAAATGTAATTCTCTTTGCATGTCAAAAGATCGTTTCTGCAAATGTTTATCTCGACTAATATGAAATAGATGGAGAATAAGCGTTTGTAAAAATAGTTTGTACAAGAGTAGAGAAAGTCATGTGAGTGTAACACATCAGATTTTTTTTAAAGTCCTGCTAACCTTCAGTTGTTTCTCGCAAAATCATGAAAACAGCATGGCATTTCAAGGGAGGTTTAAAGCTTTTAAACATTTGAATACCGCTACCCCTTCGTACCTATAACGAAATGTGTAGTGCAACTATTTATGCAAACGTTTATCTCAATTGACCGGGAGAATAAACTTTTGCAGGAATAGTTTGTAGAAGCTACATAATAGTAAGCGACACTGGGATCAGAAAGTAATATGAACGTAACACATCCGATTTAAACAGTTGTACTATATTCCATACGTGATTATCCATAGTATCATAGGTGTTTACTATTAAAGGAGTCTAATGGTTCCGTTTTGCGTTTCCAAATGATTCAATGAATATCCGAATGTCAATTATCCATCGCCGACATCTGAAGTGCGAAAGAAAACTTTTCTTTTTGTTGAAACTCGTACGATTTATTATGGAAGGGGGGCAAAAATTGACACGAGAATAATTTATGATTTACAACGTTTACGTTCGATTGAGATTTATTTATGGTTATATAGTATCTACTTAACGCACCTGTCATATAAACAAAAAGAATCGGGAGCAGCAGCGAGTGGTCGTGGAAGGAGATAGTTTCGGTTTTGAGGGGGAAGGGTTCTCAGAAGTTTTCAAAGACTCAAAATGAGGACCAATGACAATGAACTGTAAACGCATATATCGAGGTGAAAAGCTTTTTTCTTCGAAACACGCGGAATTGATGGTACCAAAAACTCAGCAAGTGACTAGAATTTTAAGCATCCACTATGAAGGAAATTATCAAGCTAACACTTCGAGTATTGTTAGTTAAAAAAAAATCGCATGCATGTTCCACTTTAATACTTTATTACACAGAAAAACGAACTGAAAATCTCGTCGCGAAAACCCTAAGCTTGCGCAGTCTAACGAAACACCTGTGATATTCAACGATTTTGTCCCTTGTAGTACAATAGTACAACCGGTGGCAACATTTCCATAAGCATGAGCAATAACTTTTCTCTGCCGCTTACCTAAATTATGGTATGTAAAGGAAGCACCTGTTCTACCCAAAAAGGTTCATGTGTAAACAGCATAACTCAAAAAATAAAATAAATATTAACAATAATAAACCAAACCAGGGCTGTATCTTGAATAAAAGTTCCAGAGCATAAAAACCATCTACCGAGTTATTTATTATTATCATTGTTAGGGGGTGGTGATTTTTCGCAAATATGCAAAATGCTAATAAAGGCTGGTGCTCTTATATTCTGAATTTTTACCACCTGTAAATCACGTTCAACGTTTTGAAAATGCATTAAAATTATACTAAAATGCTATATAAATGCAAAATCCCTATTTTTTTTTCCAAATAAAACTTTTTTTTACTTCCTCTACCACGTACATAGTAGGTAGAGAAGGTATTGCATTCCACCTAAGTTTGATACCGATCTTTCACCGGAAATACATGTTTTGAGGTAACCTGAGGAAAAAAATTAGAAAAAGGTCCGTGTGTCTATTTGTGAACAGCATAACTCTAAAGCCAAAAGTCGGATAGCTACCAAACTTGCTACCTATTTAAGTTCAGTATCTTCCAACAATGCAACACGGAGAT
Source organism: Deroplatys truncata (assembly GCA_030765065.1). Lineage (NCBI taxonomy): Eukaryota > Metazoa > Arthropoda > Insecta > Mantodea > Mantidae > Deroplatys > Deroplatys truncata. The sequence continues at coordinate 83,963,274 of CM060988.1, forward strand.
TTTCAAGAAAATCCCCCACCCCACTACCCTTCAAATGGACCATTTTTTCGAAAAATTTTATTTTCTAAAAAATGGCTCTTAACGATTTTGATTAAAATAACTTATATTAAAGATATTTACTTCGCAAATAAAATGTATATCTTGAATTTTCTGGGAATAGTCTGTTACAGCTCCCTTCATTCGGGAAGGGATTTTGTATAACTGTTAAATGATAGACAAACATACTACACAAAAAATGTAGATCTCTTTAAAACATACAATTTATTTCAGATAAGTTTTTTTTTTTTTTTGGTGGCATAAGCCATTTCTCAGATATCCATTATTAATAGTTTTAATTGTTCATTACTTGGTCATTCTCTTCAAGTCCTGTCAACATTCAGTTGTTTCTTGTGATTGCATGGAAACAGTATGGAATTTTAAGGCTAGCGTATAGCATCCAGTTAAACATTTGACTATCGCTGTTTTCTTTGTTTACTTGTAAGGAAATGTGTAATGTAGCTATTTCTGCAAAGGTGTATTTGGATTAAAATATAGTAAATGGAAAAATAAGCTTTGATGAGAATACTTTGTATACCCACTAATAAAAATAGAGGGTAGAGAAAGTCATGTGAATGTAATCACATAAGATTTTTTTTCCCTTTCTTCTGGAAATTTTAACTGCAAGTACAATGTCAGCCTAAATTTGCGACTCAGGTATCAGTTATAATACGATTACCCAGTTGGAGGGCTCTTTTTACCCAGTTTTACGCCTAAGTTGTGGGATGAGCAGCTAACTTAAGCATGGTGGTTAAAGGTGTGGTGGAGAATGATTACCCACATACGTGCACGTTGCAATTCATGGACTCTTTTTCAAATGAAAATTTAAGAAAAAGGAAAAAAGCGTATTTATTGGGGTGTATGCTTAAGTGCAACAAATATGTGCATCACAAGGGGAATAATTCAACATGAGATTGCTAAGCTTTTTAATCCTGGCACTGCTGATCGAGTATGGTCAATATATTTGAATGATTTAAGTGAAAGTAAAAGAAACATATTTTTATCTATCAACCCTTTATAATGTGATTTTAATTTCGTATCAATGTTATTTAAAGCAACATGACTTGTTCATCACAATTTACTTATTACCCATCAAATTTACTCACATTATATGTTTTTCCTTCAAAATGCTAAATTGCAAATTCATAAATACCAAACGTACAAATCAAAATGTGAAATTTCTGCTTTCAAAAAGCTAAAAATCACCACTCCATTATTATATAACATGTGAATGGTAATTATTTCAGTGGAATTATTTGAACCAACTCACAATCTGTATTTTGATCATGTAAGGTCACCCACCTCCGTGGTGTAATAGCAAGCCTGCCTTATATTCCCAAGTTCAATCATGGTTGGAATGTTGCTAGTTCTTGTTTTGCCCAATTCCTTACCCTAACAAGTCAAATGTGGGGCAATTCTAGGCTCTAATGACTCCAGAGACATTTAGGTATCATTCCATGGATCAGTACTTCCAGTTAAAGGAACTTGAAATGAAAGAAAAAATAAATAACAGAAATGTTATGAAACCTGAGGGCTATTTTTTTTCTCCAAAATAATATACTTAAAACATGACATAACACTACTTGTAGCGAGATCAAAACCAGCAAATAAATTCTTTTGACATTTTTCATAATGTTTATGACAATATTTTTGGCCTAATTGGTTCAAAATAAATGGAGTCCAAATTCTATTTATTATAAGCATGAAATACATAAATTACTCCTGTGATAACAATTAGCAGAGTGAGCTTTGTAATAATGCTAAGTATGAAGAGCTTATTATATTCTGCATCATGGCTTGCAAGTCCTAGTACGACAGCACAGAGTTGCATTTTCTGATGTAGAGAGCACTTAAGATGCTCAACAATTTGTCTCTCATAATACATATCAAAGGTAAGCAATTTCAGGTTATTCCTGTACACACTGATGTTAACTCTACTGCAACAAACACCTGCAACTAATTTAAAAATTATGATTATTTTCCTCCTCTTCCATACTTTTATCAATTAAATTGATTAATTTTTAAAATTACACGTGTTCTGCTTCAATTTTTAAAATGGCTAAACTGCCTTATTATTTAATTGACAAGGTGCATCCTACTAGCACTTTGTGTTTTATTATAAGTTAATCATTACCAACTCTTTGAGCTTCCATGCATCTCTGCAAAGGATCAAAAAGAGGAAAATATTCTTTTGGTATAAAATGAAAGTACATGATTTAATCCTTTATTTATCACTTCCTGAACACCACTACAGTTTAATTTATTAAAAAAAGGCAACAATGTTAACACTGTATCATCGAGTTCATGCTGTGTTACTGTTCAGTTACTACTAAGCAAAACTCGTATTTGTAAAGAAAGATAAGTACAGATCCTGCTTCACTTCTGGGTTGTGATCTAACAGGCTGTAAGCAGACAAGCACAATTTAGAATTAGCAGAATTTGCTTTTGTAAATAAACATACCGTTTTAATAAAATCAATCCCTATGAATGCTATGCTGTGATTCTAAAATCAGATTTAAATTTTGATTAAAAACTAGCCTTAATCTGTTTAGTTCTGTTGATTTACAGCTAAGGCAAGTTGGAATGCAACACTGACTGCAAATGTTAACACTTGGATTTAATTAATACTTATTTGTGTATACCTACCTTTACTTACCCACTAAAATTCCAATAATCCTGCAAGTTAGGTAGAGTTTCTGGATGTTACAAGCTGCATTATGAAATGTTGTATGTCAAAGAAAGCCCAAAATGAAGTTTGCTTGTAGCTTCTAGCACCTTCAATGAAGATGAACCGCAGTCATTGATATCCTGAACAGCGAAGTGGAAAATAAAAGCCCAGAACACGAATTCTCGTTAGAAATTGCTTAAAGCACTTATTACGATCGCAAATTGGTGCACTGGCTATCTTTCTAATTGCCGCATTCTACTGAAGCATTTGCAAATGGAGCAATACTTTATTGCTGTCAATCGACTACCACGCAAATAAAAGCACACTTTTTTTATGTGTGTGCACTAATTTAATATTTAAAGTAATGCAGCAGGGATTGTGGAAAAAACTATAGGTTGAGAAATTTTTTCAAGATTAACAGCCTGGAGTTAAACATTTAATAAGACATTACATACATGATTTTAAACACTTAATTACAAAATAAAATACAATTAATATACAACATAACACATCAAGTCTATGAATAAAAACCCTGTCTGTTTTTCACCAAATATCTGATTTTCCTAACTGAATATCCATGTGTAAGTTACATTCTAAGGAAATCGTTAATTTCTTCATACTGGTGCAAATATTGCCATTGCCTAGTAGAAAAGCAGGAAGGTAGAGCCATTACATTTTAGAGCTGTATGAACACAACTCATTTGTTCATTAAGCAGAGTCAGGTAAAAATTATCCTTAACATTAATCTTAACACTGAATACAAATGACAGGCCATGCTTTAAACGATCTGAATCTTGTTTGCTCATAAAGCAGTTTAACTGTGCCAGTATTCAATACCTTAAGTCTACAAATGTAATCAAATATGGTCGTACACAACAGCACTTCGAACAAATACATTCCTGATATTCCTCATTAAACCCACATGTAGTAGCTTCAAAAAGAAATTTTAGCCATAAATCAAGGGTCCATATTTATGTTCTGAATGTACTGCAGTGAACAATTCAGCTATTAGAAAAGTAGTAGTAAAAATAGTAAATGAGGAAAAACACATTTACCAATCATACTTACGAAGTTTCAGTGCTTTTAAACAGAAATATTCAGGCTTCAAATCACTGAATCCTAGGCATTCCCACCCTCAATTGGAAAATGAACCTGGACCTCTGGGCTCAAAAGCTGCAAGTTAAGAATGAGAGGCAATCTTTGGCCTTCCTCAGATAGACAATTAGATCAGCAAATAATCTCTTCAGGTATGAGAGAGGTGTTGAGGGACTAACCTCAGAATCTGATCTGAATCCACTCCAAAAATGTTATCCTTTTTATAATTATTTATAGTGCAAGTTTTCCAATTTAACTCCTTTTCTCAAATAAAAACAATCAAGCTTTCTTGCATCAACAGTACGCACTTTAGATGTAATGCATTAGACAATATTTTAATTCTGTTTTGTCTAAAATTATAAATCACTTATTCATTGAGATTTAAATGAATGGCAACACATCAATGAAATTGGATGAGCCAACTTTGCATTCAAACACTATTAGTTATTCTCTTCGATAATTTGCAAACCGTTAGTTGAGTACAAGGAACAATGTTTTAAAAAGTTTGAACTAATAAAAGTGTTTACAACTGGGTGCAAAACTCTACATTTTGTATTACTTCATTAAGTATCAAAGATCATTATTTGTTTCTGCAAAACTAACATTGATATAGATTGTATGGAGAATGGCTGTTGATTTCAAAGACAGTATTTTTCATTCATTTTCACGGAAAGGATCCAACAAAATTACTCTTCTTGTAAAAACACAACTCTCGTCGATATGAAACTTCATGTTATGGGACACAGCATTGATTTTCGTTTTGTTTTCTATAATATAAGCATGAGCAATATATACTTTTTGGTGTGTATTTACCAAATGAATATTTTACAGGAGTTTAATTTTTATTTTTGTTCCATTCATTGTCAATTCAATTTTATTTAAGACATAATTGCATGGTATAGATTTAAAAGTGATATGCCACTGCTAATAAATATAATTTTGTACACTTCACTTTCTACAACACTCCCCACCTGGAGCTTCTTACAGAAGCAGATGATCTCCTGGATATGCGGTATGTGTTAGTTACCTCTGAAGCTAGGCTTATTTACATTTTTCCATTTTTAAGGTGTTTTACACAATAGCACAAGTTTTGTTTTTCCTCAGTGGCTCTCTTATAGAAGTAGATACTCTCAACACACACTATTCCCCCTCCCCCTGTGGATTTTACATCTTATGAAGTTGTCTCTAAATAGTTATATAGCTCAGTTGAAGTTCTGTTATTCATTGTTCTTCAGCTCCTTGTTTTGCATATTTCCTTCTGTGCTTAACAAATATAACTGAATTCACAAACAACCAAGATGTTGAGGCCTTCTAACCACACATACTAGCGTAGAATTCTTGAAACTTCCAGAAATATAACTCTGCACAGCAATCTCAGATGTGAAATCTTATATGGAACAAAAAGATATTTATATATTTTGAGCACATACAGAAGTAATTCAATACTAAAAGATTCAGATACAGAACCAATTTTGAGCACTTGGTTCTTACCTGATGAATATATGGTCAGCTGTTATCCATTGCTTGATGTCAGTAAGCTCAATGTACAAATGTCACTGCAGATAACCTTATTCTTCATAGGGATGGACAAGTAATTCATGCTGAAAATGTATTTCTTCTAAGCTTTTCTTCTTCCATAAAGTGTTATACAAATAAAAAATCTGCAAAAGCACTGAAAGGCTGTTAAAGCAGAATGTAAAAATTTACATTCATAATGCAAAAGCTTTAAAAATTCACCTCGGGTACTATTTATCTAAAGCAAATTTAATTGAAAATCTGAAAGGAAACGGAATATTGTAGGAGAGCCTGTCACCATCTCTGCATAAAGCAAACAAAACAGCAACTGTAAAAATATACTACATAGTGTGAAAATAGTTTCAGCAATAAACCTAAAAACCAGAATTTAAGAATATTCTTTCATATATGTACATAGCCTTCCTTGAAAAATTACAACATAGAAATTTTCTTACATCAGCTTTGCACTTTTCATTTATACTTCTAGTGTACATAATTAGTTAAATGTATGTCACACAATTAAAATGGAATACCGTTAGTCCTAAGTAAATTTTATGTACAAGAATAGAACTAAAACTGAAGTATAAAACTTCTTTTACTTTAATTTTTTAACTGACAAAATAATTTCTGAAAGTAAATTTTGCTTCAACAATAACAATAATCATCAACAATGAAGGTTGTTTCTACATTCCTCCAACCTTTAAATCATTCAATGTTTAGAATGTAATTGTGAAAAACCAACATGCAATTTGATGGCATGCTTTAAGAGTTTGGATATACTAGAGATAAAGACTAGCATAAAGCGAGAATTCATTGTTAGTTTATATGACAAATGTTTTGCAATTTTCAAGTGATTAGTACTCCTAACAACCAAATTGCTTATAGAAGACACAGGATTTCTATAAAATGACTGGAGAAGCTACTAAACTGCAGTATCACTTGATAAACTGTTTAACTTTATCTTGAGCATCTGAAATATTCGGCAATTACATGATTTTCTGGTTTATTAAGTGAGCTATTTTCCCATATAGAAATACATCAACCACGGGTAAAATAAGGTTGTTACAGATATAAACATAATCCTCAATGCCCTTACATGCCTTGCAGGTTGCAAATTGTTTAATGCAATTGGTGTTCAACCATCCTGGGATACACGAATACTTGCTTTATTATCAAACCTATTCCTTCTTAAATATGAAGTATTCAAAGGAACATTATTTGAAAGAACCTTTTTGCCACTTAGGACTATTTTACATTCAAGTTCTGCTATATATGACAGTAAGATTACTTCCAATCAAATATTTACTCTTTTGCATGATGTCTACAGACTCTCCTGTATTATGTATACAATTAAAATACTGAGGTACCAAAAAGTATTTTATTATAATAATTTAATATTATATACTGAACCTAAACTATTGCATCTACAAAGCTGGAAACAAGACTCAAAAATATGTTAAGGTAAACTTACCTCCTTTTTCAGGGTGTCTTCTAATTTATGAAGATGACATTCAAAGAAATAAAAGTTAATTTGGCTGACTTTAATAAGCTCATATGCACCGGTATCTGCCATTTGCATCTCATTCAAGCAGGTTTTGTAGGATTTAAACCAAAAGATTGGCAAAGAAGTTTATTTTACCTGTTGAGTAAATGATCTTTTAAATCTTTCATCTTTATTATTTCTTATTACATTTTTTTAATGTTGAACGTATCACTGTCTTCCAATAATTCAAACCATTTGTATGATTGCCTTTCTTTCAAAAGCGAAAAAGTGTGGCATTATAATGCCTATCATTGCATGTAGTATGATCTCAAGTGCTAATACATACAACCATTATGAGTTTTCAAAATATCTTCCCTTTCACTAATAAGAGTTGCTTCTTCATTTTTGATTTTCACATGTTCAAATAAACATTATAATATGGTAAATCCTGATTTTAAAACCTCCATGGAACCTTTTGTCGTGCCTGTTTTCCAGTCTTAATTTTCATTTCATTTGGTTTAATACTTGAAACTCAAAATTTTAAATTTTATGCACAAATCGTTATTTAGTTGCTGCAAATTGACAGTTATTGCAGTTTGCAGCATCATTTGTGAAGGTAAAATTGCACACTGATGGATGCAATGCGGGTGTAATTCGTACTAGAGTAACGTGTGGAGGAGCACCATCAATGGAAAGAACTATGTAAACCAAGTACATGTAGACATCTCAATTCTAAAGGAGGGAATGGAGGAAAGCACACAGCTGCTTTGTCAGCCATGTAATGAACATTTAACATTACATACATCCTTATTCGTGCTTCCAGTATTTAAGAAAAGGAACTCTCTTCTTAATACAATAAAATTAGGCAATGTCACATGGAATAATATTTTATACAATATTTTAAAGCTAGAACTTTATTTTCTATTATATATACAATAAGTGTACAAAAATGTTTCTTACAGTATTTTCATGAAATTCTTAAAATCATTCAACATATTGCTTTGCACAACACTTACAAGTTTTATTTAAATGTAGATGAAAGTTGTCCTCCTTCCATCACATGCAGTGTCTTCATTATTCTGTTATCTGGATTTTGCTGAAGGTAAGTTGATGCATCACTAAGTACCACTTGAATGGATTTGCGAACTGCAGACTTGTCTTGGGCAAGCTCATTTTTGTACATTTCAAATTAACACATATACCCCACATTACACAATGGAAGATCACACTATCAGCATTTATGCTGTCTGTTTACCCCTTTCAGACGGAGCTCTTCTTTTTTTCTCACTACAAAGCTCACATTTTTGCATGACCTGAGATTTTCCGTAAGCGAAGAAAATGACTAGGAGGATGCAGTTCCTGTAGACAAACTTCTTTTCCTATCTGTACACTTGAGAGACGTAAATATTCCTGTAACCTGATGCACAAAGTTTTTCCTGGCACCACAAGCTACACCAATTTGAAAGATCATACAGAATGAATAAATATACAATACACAATCTTAGCATGGTTGTTATTATGCCATCTTCACTTATTCCAAGTTGTACAATAACTGTTATCTGCCAGCATTGCCTTCATCTTCATCCTCTTCTTTTTCTTTGGATGAAAATGAGGTAAGATTGCTATCAGTCCTTTTGTAAAATTTCCACATTTGTTAAGACATTTACGGGATGCACGAGATGTAGAAGCCATTGTCTCAAACCAATCTGAGCTGTTAGAAAACTTCTAACATTTGGCGCTGAATTTATATAGGCATTTAATGTTTATTGATGTACATACTAATCAGCATGATATGAGTATGTGCAGTGGGAAGAGGAAGTAAACAGCTATAGAACAAGTGGGCAGGGCATCGGCAGGACAGTTAGGTAAAAAAAATGCCTGCAGTTCCGAGTTGCATTTACTATAAGTGAAGCTGAGGAGTGCAAAGGAGTACTGTTTTCATTGTACACTGTACGTTCCCCTAACGCCTTGTCCCTCACTCCCCTCTGATCCCTATCCTTAATGATATTACGCAATATCAACAAAAAATACTGGCATCCTCCAAGCGCATTCATATAGTGTACAAGATAGTATATGAGCAAAAATATTTACTAATGATAGCATTAGGTGAGGCTTCTATCAGGTGTTGTTCCATTCTCACAATGTGACTGCCACACACATACCTAAGAGCATTTTGGAGCATTTAGGCCAGCAGAAAATGTTTAAATCTTGAAAGCTTTAGAGCATCAGGGCTGGCAAAGAATTAATTATTTACAATGAATTGAGACAACTAACTTTACATTACACAGATTTCAGCTCACCCATTTCAAATGTATAAATTATTTCCTCCAGATACAAAAGTTTATAAAACTGTGACTAGGTTAACCTTAAATTTGACAGGTGTTAAAGTTGTTGAACTTTTGCTTAAACCAACTACTCTTCTCTTCTCTCATTTTCCCTAGTTTGCCATAAAATCCCTCAAATAATGCTATTTCAATGAAAATGCACAATTTCTGTTATAATTAAAAATCAACAAATGTTGTTTTTGGGATGTGTAAACATATTCCTGCAAGGCTTTTGTTAGTCTTTTTTTTCAATCTTTTTATTTAAACTTTTCCCTCTCATGTATCTTATCCCCAAGGCCCAGCATAATTTGAAGTAAATAGTAAAAGCTGTAGGTCCTCTCATTCCATCAACATCCTCGCTGTCATTCTACTAACAGAAGCAAAGGAGCTGCCTGCTGGGTGCCTTCTAACTCATAAAGTGGTCCAGTCATTGCTTGGTGGAATGAGGCTGCCTGAAGGTTAATGGCCATATGAGGAGTGTTTAAACAACCACCGCAAATTTTCCCATTCATAATGATTAATAACATTTCTTTAAACGTTTCCACACATTCAGCCTTTAGTTTTGGAAATTTATCTTTAGCTTGTTTCCAATATGCAGTTATTTATATAACTTCAGCAATAAAGGTAAACACGTAAAATTATGAAAGAACATATATACTAGGTTTTAACATTGACTTTCACAATATGCACCAGTATCATGTGCCAGTTAGTGCAGAAAAATAAAACCAGTAAGCTTAAGATGCAAATATTTATTTTATTACCAGGTTTGAATTTACAAAGCAGTAAATTACAGGAATTACAGATTTTACAGACAAATCAGCACTCTGCTGGATATTCTTGAAGTTAAGTTTCCATGTATTTCTTGAATTTCAATGTCCTCTTTGAAGCACTTCCAAAGTCTTCTCAATGACCAAATCAACTTGACAATAAGCTGTGTTAAATGGACTGCAAACAGGAAATAGATGTCTTCAGAATATGTTGTAGCCTGTAAGAGCCTCACAATACTTCCAACTTGCATTTTAATTAAGTTTATATCTTCTTATATCTGCTGCTAGGATTCTGCATTAAACATTGGTCATCCCTGGCAGTAAGTTTTCTTTCGCAAGTTTCTACATGTGATCTTCCTGTTAAGGAAGATATCTGCTTAATGCCTTGGAAAGAAATTGCAAGGAAATATTCAGGCCTAAAAAGCAGTGGATTTTTGCTAACTTATCCTGCTTTATAATTGCCTTCAATGTTGGAATGATCTGCAATCTGAAGAGTAACCAAATCTCATTCAGCATCCTCCGACACTTCTGTACCAACTCCGAGGAGATCTTATTGCATATGTTACTTTTACTGCTAACTTCATATGATCATCTGGATACAAAATAAATGTTTCTTGATGAATATTATACTGCTAAAAAAATACATTCAATGCCAAGTTGGCGCATGACAGTGAGAAGGTTTGAAATGAGGCAGAAGAGGGAAAACACATGCTATGAGAGCTGAATTATAAGAAATAATTTGCAAATGATGCTGCTTTCAGAAATAGAAAATGTTTAGTTAAAGGTTGGTTAAACTACCGGATTATTTTAATGCAGAAAAATAAAAGGATGAATAGTTACTTCTGCTATCAGTATTGTAATGATTTCAATGTTTAAAGAATAACAGAGAAATGCTTAAAAACATACCCTTTATAATTAGACTTATTCAAGCAATAAATATATGGGTACAGCAAGGACCTGTTAATTCAATCTAACAGGACTGGGACCTATTCAGGTTATGCAATTTTCAGATTCCTAAAGTGAAGTATTGCAAGAAGATGGCTTGACATGTTAACTTCATGTTATCCAATTGGAAGACAAGTGAACAAGTTTGCACATCAACAAAAAAATGGCAAGCAAACAAAGGCATACTTCAGGTATACTTCAATTAAATTCTGAAGGCTGAAATGACTAGAAACTGTATAAAAATGTAACTGCTTGTTAGAAATGATGTTATTTCCAACTGCAAAAGAAAGTTGTTACAATCATATAGCTTTGAACAACATCAGCAAATACCTGGAAAACTGCCATGCATTTCCAAACAGCCAATCATTCTGCATTGCATGTCCTTTGTAGCATTAGCAACTCGATTGCTGCATGAAGATTGGAACATGTTAAAACTGGCTCAAACTAGAGATCTCTTTTAAAAACATAAATGTTCATGTGCAGCCGAGTTTAAAGCCCAATGAGAATATGTTGCCATTTAACATGGCAATAAATGCTTTCAGAATGAATATGCAGTTTCTATAAAATTTGGGATATTAAAAAATACTAATACAAACTTTCCTCCAGTTTACCACAGGAAGCAAACACAGACATGAATAGAATGTACAACTTTTTAAAATAACTGTTTGAAAAAATATTCCTCCCTCATCAAAGGCCAATGAAAAACTGATGTGCCATCTCAGGCACACTACTAATTGAACATGTATTCAATGGGGTGAATTAACTTGTGTTGAACCACCTAATGCTACATTGGTATTGCAGCCAATGAGTAAAGGATATTTGCAAAATATAGCATCTGCAATCTCTACTCTTTCACCTTCTCTATTACAGAAAATGGATACTTATGATGGACGATAATCTTATGTGATTTACAACATACCTTTATTCTGAAATGTATTCTGTTATTTCAAATAACTTTTTCTGCAATGTTTTTAACCTTTTGACCTTATGGACGGAAGTGTTCTGTCAACTGATGCTGGCTTCCACATTATGGATGAAATGGTTCCGAACATTTTGCATAAAGCTAGAAGCTGTGAAGATTTCTAATTTTACTGTATTTGGGTTAATTACATGTCAAATGGATAGTTGCAGTGTGTCAACTATAAGTTACAATCCCTGCGGTAAGTTTCATACCTTATATAATTTTATGATTTATTCATATGTGAAACATTTCTATGTGCACTTACCCAGAAACCAAGAGCAAATGATACAGAGCATAAGCATTTATTCTCACATCGCTGCTTTTTTTGTGAAAAAAGCTCAGGTTTCACTTCCTTTTAGTTCTTCAGTATAAGTCTATAAAGAATTAAAAGTAATCAGGCTGATTCTTTATTTGTGTTATAAATTAAGCTAAATGCCAATATTCTGTGGAGTATATCACTTTAGGATTAAAACTTAAAGTAATTATACACTTATATGGTATATACGCTTAGTTGCTGGCTATAATTTCACTTATTACACACTTTCTGTTTCACTCAAATATCTTGAAAAATGATATGATTAAATTGTATTTTCTTTAACATGCACCAACTTCACGGATATTTAAATAGCTGATGACAAAACGGATTAAATGGCAACTCAAATAAATTGAAATTTCACCATATGTGAATATGACTATTACTAAATTCATGATGTTATTGCTTAGAAACATTTCTTTTACACAGTAAAGTTGGATTAAGATAATGAATCTTATTTCAATTCTGTTCTAACATATAAGGTTGAAACACAAAGTCATTAGCGACTTCCTGGAATTCGGTGAATCACGTTTCACAGAAATCTGGAACACTTTTCTTCATGCCGTCGCTTTCGTACACACATCCATTCTTCAGTTTTATTCTTCTTTAGCCTCACTCACAGTAATATAATAATTCACCACATTTATACGAGAATAACTTGATGAAATTCTAGAACTTACAACTAAAGAAAACACAAATGATGTTCCACAAAGCACAAAAGCACAATTTTCATTACACATAAAATGAACACGATGTGAATCTTCACAATCTTCAACATATATTGCACAATATTAAAAAAATGATGTAAGCCATCTGCAGTGGTGCCAATTCTTCTTCCTTTATATGCGCTAGTATACATCGCCTGTAAATGCTAGTGAGGAATACCACAAAGTGCTTTTACAAACTGTGTTTGAATTGGTGGTAGCAACATGGGAAAATTATAAATTACTTCAATGGGGGTATCATAGAACGCATTAAAAGGCATTTGTTGCATGATTATTTTTTTATTTCTTAATGAACATAATGAGCGTTTTAAGAGAGCTGCAATAGTACTGATCTGAAATACTAGATAACTTATGAAACAAAAACTGCACTGAATATTTTCTTCCGATTGGTCGAGCACATGGAAATTTCTTATATAAATCTTACTTCTGGTAATTCTCTAAAGAACATAATCGCATGGTTTTAGATCTGGAGAGTGAGCACGCCATTCAATTACTCTGCCATAAAAAAACTCCACTATAGACTGACTTGTGCTGTTTGCAGTTACACTGTTATATCCTTTTCTTGCAATGACAGTTATATGAATAAAGGATGCAGTACTCAATGTATATCTCCAGCAAAGGGTACAGTTTTGGGCAATGCATTTGGAGTCAACTTGCATACACACGGTTGCACAATACGCGGTAACCATACCACATGTATTCAGCTTTTACCTAATAATTTAATTCAGCAATTACTGCTTCCAGTATTATTACTTCAAGATTGCGCTTCTATATCAGTTCCATGTATACCTGTGCTGGTTAACATTAAAAGAAATACAACAGGGAAAAATTCAAATCAATACTCAGAGAGAAGTTTACTTTTATTTTTGGAGTAAATAATAAATAGTCACAGTCTCTAGAGAATAAACTATATACAAAATCAGTTTTCTTTATTGTAAATAAACACATAAAACATGTTCTTATCTACATACAAAATTCATTACAGAAAGAATTAAGTCTGATTCAACATTCAACAGCAACACATAGATTGTGTATTTAGTCTTGACAGCTAACTAAAGGAATAATCAGCTCAAACTCTTTTAAGTCCGAGTCAATGTTTAATGAAAATATGACACTGAATTGCAAATAAGATATTCAATTGCTCACATACTTAATTTGCTGTGCAAAAATTAACACACAGTCCAGGTAAGGAAAGAGCATTTTCAAGACCATAGGACAAAGTGAGAGCTATATGCAACTAGGACCTTTTGGTACTATCTTTTCAATACTCTTTTTCATCAAGGAAAAAGTAACAATTTGCAAAACCTAGTGAAAACAGTAAACTGGTAATGATGTATGGATTTTAGTTTCACTTTATGACTGTAAAATTATTTTACGAGTTCCTTAAATCTATGTAATCTAAAAGTTTACAAACTGATGAACATATACAGCAATAATTTCAATAAATGCCATGTTCATCACCATGTCTTTTTACACAGAGGTGAATTTAACTTCTACTCTTATTTTGCTTGTATTTTTTTCAAACCCATTTGTATGACAAGAAAAACTCCAACGCACCATGGAACGAAGCCATTTAATGAGATATTGTTTCAGCGATGTTTATTTGCTATGAATGAACAGTCTATTTTTAAGAATTCTTTTCATAGTAATTTATATAAAAAAAAAAAAGGCTGCGTAGTCGCTGTTGGCATATTGGCAGCAAATGAATACAAAGTAATAACTAAATACTGGAGATCCTTAATGTGCAGGAGTAGCTGCTTTACTCTGAGGATCACGGCACTATATGTACTTGGTCTGCGTCAGTGCACCTTCTCCAAAGGTAGGGTCAGTCATCCGTGACCAGTCTGTCTGTCCAACAACAAATCCTATTGCACGCATTTTCTCCTGCTGCCTTCTTTCCTCTAAATCTGCCCATCGTACCTAAAATAAAGGAAAAAGCATTTAAACATGCCATTCAATGTCCATCCTGGAAGTTAGCAAAACAAAGAGCTGAGACTGACATGCTTCAAGCACATATATATATTACAAAGCTTTCAAAACTGCTCACATTGCTAACAACATCACCAATTTCAAAAGCAGATCCCCAGCCCAATGGCTATTCGTTATCCTTCTACAGTCTATCTGAGAAGTCCCTGTACTCTTTGTTATTAGTTGTACTGTTGTTGCTTTTCAGATATTGGTATTCCTGCTTGTTTTTTGCAGTTCAGTTTAAGACGTGGCTGATGTAAGTGGACACAGCTATACATGCGTGTGGGTGCATAAAGACCACAAACAGGGCAAATTATGACATAGATAATGAATGTGTTTAAAGATCAGTTTGTCAAGGCTCCAACTTGTAAAGCAACCTTGCTTGCATGGGAGAAATGAGCGTTTGCTTTGGGCAGTGTCAAAGACAGGCCACATAGTAGATGTAAGAAGACGTGAGAGGAAACATGTGCCACCGTAGCCCAATCAATTGAGCAGTCTCCAATTAAATTGATTTGCAAAAGAGCAGCTGAACTTCTGCACTGCCTTCAACAATGCATGATCATATTAAAAAAGTATTGCATATGGAAGCATTTAGACAGACTTTCATGAATGAATTAATTGATGACATGGAGCAGTGACTTTCAGCCTGTTGTGCATTGTTGGCACAATTTCCAAATGCTATGTTTCACGGAAGAGTGTCATTTTCAGAGGAGTGTGCAATGTATTGCAGTTTTCACAGAAGGAATGTGGCTTTCTAGTCTAAAGCAAATCCTCATTTTGTGCAAGAATTGGAAATGAACCCACCTCATGCCATGGTATGGGCGGGATGACAGCACAACACCTGATCGGATCTTATTATTTTAAAGGGCATGTAAATGGGCATTATTATTTATAAATGCTGAAAATGTGGTTAATACCTCAGCTGCAAGAGAGGGGAATAATGGAATATGTGTGGTTGCAGCAGAATGGGGCTCTGGCACACTTTGCCATTCAGGTACATCAATTTCTTGATGAACAATTACCAGGCCGCTGGATTGGATGTTGTTCAGCAACATCTCCAATTCCATTGAAATAGCCCCCATGCAGTCTGGACCTTACCACACCTGATAACTTATTGTGGGGAACAATCAATCTGCCTTGACGGCGATACAGGACAAATCAAGGATTGTGCGAAAGTGTGGAGGAAGCCTTTTGACACATAACTCCTGTGATGCCTCCCAACATGTTACGGAGGACATGAGGATGCATACATTTTTGTGTGCAACAGCACGATGATGCACAAACTGATCCACAAGATCCATAATTTGTTCTTGTAATTGTGCCCTTCTAGTGCATTCAATTTATACACAATATGTACCAATCAATGATATAATAATATAATATAATAATATGGATTTCTCAGACACACTGTAGAATTGATAGCTTTGCTTTTTCTGTTCTGACTCACAGTGCTATAAAACTGTAGAAAAAGACATCTGCTAAAGCTAATAACATCTGAATAATGAATCAACTGAACACAGACAGAGCTGTAGCAATGGAGTCAAACTGAATAAAAGATGTCAATGAAATGGCGAGAAATTTAATTTTCAATTACAATAAAAAATATATTCTTAAAAGTTTATTTAAAAACTCCACTATGAAGTTCCCCAAGAACAATAAAATATTCTAATGGTACCTTATCCCATTTTTCATGAAATTTGGTATTTTAGGTATCTCAATAACTGGTATACTTCATAAACTATGAACAATGATCTGATAATACAAACACAGTTTTGAAAATTATTAAAAACTTTTTGCTCAAAAGTAACCAAAAAAAAAAAATATCTGATGTGTTACACTCACATGACTTTCTCTACTCTTGTACAATCTATTTTTACAAACGCCTATTCTCCATATGCTTCATGTTAATCGAGATATCGAGATGTCAATCTTATTGGTAATTTTCTTGTAGATGCAAGGGGAATATGGTAGCTTTTAAGCGATAGTAAAATATTTTAACGCTGGTTGCTATGTGGCGCATTCCATTCTCTTTGCATGTCCAGGACATAAAAAAAATGAATAACGAATTTGAGAAAAAGTATAAGTATTGGAAAATTTAAGGAAATAACAAGCAATATCTCGAAAACGGTTCACTCAACAAAAGAAATGTATATGACATAAGTTGTGTATTTTAACGCGATCTACATTTTTTGTGTAGTAAAATTTTGTCTATCTCTTATGGTTTACCAGTTATGCAAAAGTCGTTCACAATAAAGAATACTTTTGGAGACATTCCCAGAAAATTCGAGATATACATTTCATTTCTCATGACATTGTCTTAAACATATGATATTTTAATCAAAATCGTTAGAGCCATTTTTGAGAAAATTAAAGTTTTCGAAAAATGTTCCATGTAAAGGGTAGTCTGGGGTGGGGGGATTTTCTTGAAAACCTTCGTGTCGCATCTCTGGAAGATACTGAACCTAAATACCAAGTTTGGTGTTTATCCGACTATTCGTATTTGAGTTATGCTGTTCACAGACACACACACGGACATGTTTCCAAAAATATTTTTTTTGGATTCAGGAGGTCTCAAAACGTGTATTTCCGGTGAAATCTCGGTATCGAATTTTTGGGTGGAATGCAATACTTCCCCTACTTACTATACGTAGTAGAGAAAGTAAAAAGATATATATATATATATATGCCAAGCTGCTCATCTGCATGTAAAGAAAAATGGTTGGTGCACAAAGGTGCAGAAGTATAACACACACACACACACAAAAAAAAGTTTAAAAATCTCTCAACCAAATTTGGTCGAAATACTGGACTACCATTCAGCAGCTCATTGTCTATATGCAGATATCCGAACCTTATTAAGCTGTGGTAAAAACTAGGGAACTTCTGCAGCTTTAGTAAAATAGTGCACTTTCATTGACATCTCCCCAGCAGCACCCCACCCAAACTAGCACTTTGTCTGAGGGAAGGCAAGAAGAAAATTCTTTCTCTAAGTAGGCCATGCGTGAGAAATCGTGAATGACCTTAGAACTTCATGGGGACACTGATCCTGCCAATACCAAAGCAAAATGATGGCAAGAAATGCAAGAATTTCAAGACTACTAACTTGATGTCTCATTTGGGAGAAGCATATGACAAGGTTGACACTATTACAAACTGTCCAACATATACCCGGTGAAGATTGTGAAGAATTGTTTTCGAAAAATCTGAGTGCTATATTCATATGATTTTCTCTACTCAATCTTTTACAAATTATTCTTACAAAAGCTTATTCTCCTGTCTACTTCTTGTTAATTGAGATAAACTTTCATTACACATTTTGTTGTAGCTAAAAGGGTATTTTAAGCTAACGTGGTACTCAGATGTTTAAAACGTTATCACTATGTGAGGCTTTGAAATTCCATGCTCTTTTCATTACCATGAAAAAACAAATAGCAACTTACCACTTGAAAAAAAAGTTTAAGTACTTAAATATTTAAAACAAAAATAATCTAGAAAATGATTAATGCCACAAAGATTTTATTTGATAAATTGTATGCTTTAAAGAGATATGTATTTTTGGTGTACTAAAATTCTGTCTGTCTCTTATGGTTAACTGATTTATTTAAAAGTAATTTAAAATGAAGAGGATTTCACAGACTGTTCCAGAACATTTAAGATATACATTTTGTCATACAAATATCTTAAACATATGGCATTTTAATTAAAATTGTTAAGAGCTATTTTGAAGAACATTTGAGTTATGCCGCATAGATTTTTAGCTTTTGTTTTAGAGAAAACTGCTTTCTTTCACTTTTTGCAACTCCATTAGTTGACATTGCTTAAACCAGACTTGCTGTAAGCGCACTGAAGTTCCTATCTATGTAGCTGAAACCACACGAGACAACAATAAGTAGACAAAAAACAAAAGTTCACCATTTAAATGGTACATTTTGAACAAGCTACCGAATTATGGAATTCAATTAGACAAAAGAGAACTTTTATGACAAAAGCTGAGGCAAAACATTGTATAGTCAAGGATGAACAAACCACTCAGCGTGCAACGTTGTATGGTCAAGGATTAACAAACTATTCTCTGAATCAGGAAACAACACTATAATTATTCAGTAAGTCAAGAAAACATTTTAAAAATTTGTTTAATCGGTCATATATTCATTAAGGGAAATTTCTTATTTTGATTATACTGAGATTTGCGTTGTACCAACGCTCGTACAATTGAAATAATTTAACACAGATGCTTATGGAGATATAGAAGGGAATTTCATTTTTTGTTCATTGAACTGAAATATTCATTAAAGTGGCGTTCGTTAAAAGTATATTTGACTGTACATGTAAATAGTAAAGAAAGTAAAAAAATCTGATGTGTTACACTCACATGACTTTCTCTACTCTTCTACAATCTAATTTTACAAACGCTTATTCTCCATATGCTTCATGTTAATCGAGATATCGAGATGTCAATCTTATTGCTAATTTTCTTGTAGATGCAAGGGGAATATGGTAGCTTTTAAGCGATAGTCAAATATTTTAACGCTGGTTGCTATGTGGAGTATTCCATTCTCTTTGCATGTCCAGGACATAAAAAAATGAATAACGAATTTGAGAAAAAGTATAAGTATTGGAAAATTTAACGAAATAACAAGCAATATCTCGAAAACGGTTCACTCAACAAAAGAAATGTATATGGCATAAGTTGTGTATTTTAACGCGATCTACATTTTTTGTGTAGTAACATTTTGTCTATCTCTTATGGTTTACCAGTTATGCAAAAGTCGTTCACAATGAAGAATACTTTTGGAGACATTCCCAGAAAATTCGAGATATACATTTCATTTCTCATGACATTATCTTAAACATATGTTATTTTCATCAAAATCGTTAGAGCCATTTTTGAGAAAATTAAAATTTTCGAAAAATCTTCCATGTGAAGGGTAGTCTGGGGTGGGGGGATTTTCTTGAAAACCTTCGTGTCGCATCGCTGGAAGATACTGAACCTAAATACCAAGTTTGGTTCTTATCCGACTGTTCGTTTTTGAGTTATGCTGTTCACAGACACACAGACACACACACACACAGACACACACACGGACATGTTTCCAAAAATGCTTTTTTTGGATTCAGGAGGTCTCAAAACATGTATTTCCGGTGAAATCTCGGTATCGAATTTTTGGGTGGAATACAATACTTCCCCTACTTACTATACGTAGTAGAGAAAGTAAAAAGGAACAAATAGTAGTGCAAGAAAGAAGAATAAAGTGCATAAGATCTGCTGCTATGGCAAAGGACGAAAAAAATCTTAGGAGCATGTTAATAGAGCTAATCAAGCATTAGGGTATACGTTAATGCAACAGAAGGTAAAAATTAAATTATTGGAAGGAAAGCAAGAAAAATACACACATGAATTTGAGATTAGGTTATAGAGAAAGTGAACAGCTTAAGATACTTAGGATATACTATTAGCAGTAGCATGACCTGTGTCCAGATGGGAAGATGAAGATAGCAATGGCAAAGGAAGCTTTTAATAGAAAAAAATTTCCCTTGAAAAAATAACTAGGAATATCATCAGTGAAGTGCTTTGTGTGCAGCACTGCATTGAACGCTGCTATACTTAGGTATTCAATAAAGTGAGAAAAAAGAATTGAACATATCTGAAATGCAATTAAGAAAAAGAAAAAAACTGTAAAAAGGGCAGAGAAAATAAGAAGTTATTTTTGTTACAAAGGATGAAGAGCAATGCTAAGATGATTAGGTAGAGGCAGATGAAATTAGCAGGTGATGATGATGATGAGGTGGGGGTTAAGGGCGCTAAAGATCAAAGGTCATCAGCGCCCATACAATGTATAAAATTTAAAATCCCATAACTTAAATATGGGACACAAACCAGCTTAGTCTAAAACACTAAAAAACAAGGTTGCAAATACTAAAAATCCACCACACCAAAAAACATGGGAAATAAAACAATAAAAGATTAAACGACGTGTCAAGAACTGTAGAAGTCAAGGGACAAGAATGCCATATGTCCGCCGGGGAGAAGAGCCCCATTAAAACAAGACAATATAAAATCACAAAACTAAAGACGCTCAGCGCATCAAATGCGCCGAATAAAACCACTGTCACTAATAAAACGTAAGAGACATTCTACAGCATGCGCGTCGTCTGCCAAAACGTTGGCTATGCTAACAGGCAGAGACACACGAACGCGCAATGGAGCTAAAACTTGATGCTCAGCTAAAGTGTGATGCACTGTTAAGGGCACATCACATTGCTCACAGAGTGGTGCGGGGTCACCACTGAGCAGGTGTCTATGACTAAAAAGGCAATGTCTTATATGTAAACGAGCTAAAATAACCTCTTCCCGACAAGAAGAATGTGAAGAGGTACCCCAGACTAACAGGAGAGGTTTAACCTCCCGCAACTTGTTCCCCCGGAGGGCCGTCCACTCATCGTGCCAACACGAGAGGATGCGGCGACGTAAAATAACAAACAAATCTGTGGAGGGAACAACAGAGGTAAAACATCTGGGCGATAAAATAGCCGATTTGGCAGCGGCGTTGGCAGACTCCTTCCCTGAGATGCCCACATGACCTGGAATCCACATGAAGGAGAAATTAGCAGGACAATGGATGACGATAAAAGAGTGAAAAAGTTTCGAGGCAGATGAAGACATAAAATGATACACAATACTAAGATATTTGGTTCATATGTAGAGATGGGGTTGAGTTTGCAATGTAATATAGCATTCACAATAACACAAGACTGCAGTTCAATAATTCCATTAGTGAACTTGCACTTGCAATATTAAGATATTGAACATCTCAAGATGAAATTTGGTAGGTGATCAAATATCATAAGTGGAAGCGGATTAAACATATTCTTAAAAGAAAACATCAGTGCATTCTAAAGAGAGCCCTGGAATGGAATCCTTGTGCAGTATCAATAAAAAGAGGAAATCCAAAGATTACATGGCGAAACACACTGGGAAGAAACTGAACAAGAAGGGAATAGTTGGAATGACAAAAACTTAAACAGTCCTTGTTGAAAGGGTTCATTCTATAGTAAAGCAGAGGCAGCATTTTGGAAGACTGTCACAATCTCATCCCCCAAATGATTATATTGGATATTGAATGTTATTATGGCTATATGGACTTGACATTTTCATGGTTCAACCATTATATTTACATTCCTTTATATAGGTAGAGTAACTCTGATCTTTCAATCAGATTTTCTCCATAAAACTATTGATTTTAAACCAAGTCAGCAGATATGCACTAAGTGAAAACAAATAACATGTATTCAATTTTGAGAGCAAAAGTTAACTGTGAAGCAACTTTTATCACATGCCATCATAAAAATATCTTCCTATTGGCAGGTAATTCAATGTCATGTCACAGTGTCATACTGCAATTTCATGCAATTGAACCGCTAAAAAATGGCTCCAGTTGTTTATATGCTCCATACTGGCAGAAAGTGTTACACTTGGTTTCAGTAAGAGATCTTGCTTAAATTTATAGTCTACTTACTTAAAGACGATTTTCTTTAAGGTAAATAAGGTAAAACTAATTATTAAATTGCATAATCAATGCATCACATTATAGAATACTGTAAACAGTGAGTGCAAAATGTATTTGTACACCTATATTGTTTTAAATTATAATGCGTGTTAAAAAAAAAGCACAGGTTTCAAGAAATATTACATATAAGTAAATACTAATTTTCATAAGTACACCAACAAAACTACAATAAGACAAGTAAAATGTTTATAATTAAATAAAATGCACCAAAAGATTTTTAAAATAGACACCAGAATTGATCATACACCTGAGGTAGTGTTTCGAGAAGAAGATATCAAAGGCACAACTAGCCAAGATTCGCTTACCTGTGGATTGAAACGATAAAGAAACGGAATGAAGCTAGTTGTCAGAGGAGGAGAAAAAACACACAGGCAAGTCCAGATGGGAAACAATTGCAGGGGAAACTAGCAAAGAAACAAGAAAACTAATTATTAAATTGCATAATCAATGCAAATTGCTGAGAGAAACTGGTTGATAGACCTCACTCCACTGTGCAGTCTGCAATTGATAGGGTTTGTTTTAAAAATGATGAAAAATAGACAGAGAACTGTATGACCAAAGGTGTTGATAGAGAAAGATAAATGATTTATAAGATAAATAATAATCAAATGAAGGGAAAGGTGATTTTTTCGGATGAAAGTAAATTTAACATTTTTTTTTTCTGTCGGACGGAAGACGTTATGCTCTGGTGTAAGAAAAATACAATGGATCCAAAAAAATCTAGTACCCACAGTAATACATGAAGATGGCTCAGTGATGGCCTAGGGGTGTATGGGTGCTTCAGATGAGGGTGGACTGCACTTTATTGATGGACTGATGGATCATAAAATTTATATGAGCACTTTAAAGCAAAATCTTTGTGCTAGTGCTTAGAAACTAGGTCTTAAGAACAGCTTTATTTTTCAGCAGGATGACGCTAAATATAGAGCTAGAAATACTCGCTTGTGGCTGCTTTACAACACACCAAAGTAATTCATACACCACCTCAATCACCAGATATTAACCCTATAGAATATCTGGGTCTATTTTGGGGAAGAGGATCATAAAGCACAGACTTTTCTAGTAAAGAAGGCTTGAGAAAAGCACTTAAAAAAGAATGTGACTTAACTGAGCCAAAGACATAAGCAGAGCTAGTGGAATCAATACCAAGGAGACTGGAAGCAGTTATAAAAGTAAAAGTGAAGCCTACCAAATATTGAATGATGGCATATATTTATAAAAATGTTACTAAAATTGTAGGTGTACGATTGCTTAATAGCATTTGTTTACGTTAGGGGGATATTAATTAACTTCTATATATTTTGTGATATAAACTATGACCAAATACAAAATATGAATTGCTGAACATGGTTATGTTAACTATATACAGTAGAATCTCGTATGTTTTTGTAGGACCCAAGGATTTGGACGTCATAGACGGGAAAACGTGTTAACAAAAATACAAAATCTGCAATTTAAAAACATAGTTATGTAATAAAATCTAATAATTACTACGTCTCCATGGGCAGTTGAAATAGATTTCAAGTACAATTTTATACTGAATACGATCCGTGTTTCCATGTTAAACTCAGTATGTGTTCAAATGGATTTGCATACACAAAACCTGAGAATAAATAATTTAAGCTTTTATGTTGGTCAACTTGGATTTTTGAGGTTATGAATGTTTTTGAGAAAATAAATTGCGAATTATGGAAGCAACAATAGTGGCTTTGCTGTGTGTTTTATTACACATATGATAACAATTTCCGCTATAAAAAAGAAAACAAAATTATGTGTGTGCATCATGTTACGAGTACAATAGACGATAGTAACTTTGGCGTATTCAATATGATTTGAATACGGTAGGTGCTTCCATGCAACAAATTTCATTCCGATCCTTTTCTGATCCTATTTTCCAAGAGGAAAGTTTTGCTTTAGCATTTTTCCCTTCTTTAAAAGCAGTTTCAATCAATTTAAGTTTGCTAACAATCATGTTTAAGGTTGACGGAGGAATGTTTAACTTCCGCATTATATCCACATGTTTCATATTTGGATTGTGGTATACTTCAAGGATTTTCAGTTTTTCAGTGTTGGTTATTTACTAACTTTCTTTTTTTCAATGCAAATGAAAAGTTAAAATACAATCTACGTATGTTTGGTCAACACTCAACAGTAGAAACTTTGTTGGCATTTACCACGCCAAGTTAAAGCATTCTCTATCCCATCCACATAAATCGTGTCACACAAACATTTACATACATGCATGTGATTGGCTGCCGGTATCCACCCCATGACCAAGGAGTGACCAAAGTAGCAAATGGAGGACGTCAAACTTTGAACGTGTTAAGCGCCTACTCCCACTGGACTGACCAAGGATTGGCCAAAACAGCGAATAAGGACGTCAAACTTCAAACGTAGTAAGTGGGAGTGGGAAAACGCACTAAGCAAACGTTATTTATTACATATGGTGATGTGGTACTGGGACTTTTATAATTCAACGCAATAAATGGGAAAATGTGTTAATGAGGAATGTGCGAGATTCTACTGTATTTGCCCAAAATCCCAGTCCTATTCCTCCAGATATTTTAATTTGATTCCCTATGTGTATGAACACGTTTTACACTCACTGTAGGTTATCTAATGCCAAAGGAAGGGGAGAAATCTTCTAGAACTTGTTGGATCACGAAAAGCTTATTGGCTCTTTTACAAATTATACCATTATAACAATATGTTATTCTGCAAAAGAACTTCAAATATTTTCTCAAAGAGAAATAAATAGTGCATCAAGCATACGATAGGACTGGAAGTGTGCAAATTCTGCTGTAACTTGATGTCACACGAATGCATTTATTGTAACTCATTAGACAAGAGTATCAATGCAAGAAGAATAATGGGACTTGGAAGAGACTAAGACTGTAATCACAAGCTGCAATTTTTTATTTATTTATTTTAAGGTGTGATGCATTTTCAGGGAAACAACGGCCTTCAGTTTGTCACATTCAGCAAGAGAGATCAACTTGCACCTTGGGAGATGATGCAAGACACACAAAGCTCTAAAACACTCAATTTCCTATCCTGTGTTTTGCATGGCCAACTTATACTTACCATTTTCTTCCCAGGTGTTGTTTTTCGCCTGTCATAATCATCTGTAAGTTGCAGCCAATCTTCCAAGGTTTGTGGCTTATCTTCAGTTTTTCTTTTCTTTGCCAAACCATCAAGACGATCTGAAAATAACGAATACAATATAGCTACTGCAGTACTGAGGCATATATTACTTCAAATTACATTATAAAATTTAGTTCAGGTGGGCAAAATAACAAGGTAAATTTAAAAACATGCGGCTCATGTTACCTGATATGGCTAGT
The DNA here is from genome assembly GCA_030765065.1 of Deroplatys truncata. NCBI lineage: Eukaryota > Metazoa > Arthropoda > Insecta > Mantodea > Mantidae > Deroplatys > Deroplatys truncata. The sequence continues at coordinate 83,988,986 of CM060988.1, forward strand.
ATTGAGAAACTATTTTACGTAAATATCCAATTAAAACCAAGTTGAAATTTATTTTGTCTTTGCCTTTTTTGAATCTCACCTATAGGCTGTTTCATTTATGCTTTGGTACAACAACAGACACATCATAATTTTTTTTTCAACAAAATTGCAATAAAATTACATTTTTCTACAAATCTGTTACATCTGCTGTTGCATAAGCACTGATCATCTATGATTTGCCCAATTGTATCAAATACAGTACAAAAAATTTTAGCTTTTTAGGGGGAGGGCACTAAATAATGTGATTATTTTGTATTCTTTCACATCCTAGGAACAGCCACTCATTTTTGGATTCTGCTAGTTTGATGCTAGAATTTAGTTAGTGGCAAGCATTATACAAACAATCAGGAGTGCATGTTTACTAGTTGGATTTTCAATATATATGTTGATCTAAGCACTATATAATACAAATGGTACTTTCAGCTTTATAGTACTTAAATTAAATGATACTTACTGAGCTTATCCCCAGATGGCTCCATCTGCTCCCATTTGCTGGTAAAGGCATTCTCAGGTTCCTGAAGCAATAACTCCCAACATTTAGAAATTGTATGCAATTTAAAAGATGAAAATGCAGTAAAAACAATTTTAAATCAGAATGCACAAATGGCATGGACAATTAACATTAAATTTATTTTGTGTTAATAAACATTAGTGAAGAAGAGAATACAATTGATATATCTTATATTACTAAATAAGCAATATGAAGCAAACAAAAGTAATAATTTCTGTTGATCACATAAAATGTTTAAGTTTAGCCACCAAAGAAATTCTGCAAATTTACTGTTGAAAACTGGAGAGAAAAGATATGTCAAATTCTTTTATAATGTTTCTTTCAGGCTTAGTTACAGAACCAAAAGCATGCTACTTTAGTGCATAAGAAAGTAGATCGGTTCTAGATTTATTATCCATATAATATAATATATACTGTATCAGTTAAGATTTTTTATTTTCCTAAAAAATATTAAAACAAATATATTTTAATACATTCCAATAACTACCAAGAGCACTTTTATTTTTTTGTCTGGTTGCAATATCTTGTCTTTATACATATCAATGGGTGTATTCTGAACCAAATACTTAAAACTGAATTATATTAGATTATTAATAGAATTTGTATTCATTTTGGAAATTGTATATATTAAAAATACTGAACCCGAATACTTATATTGCAATATTTGTTTACGACAATTAGTATTTTTAAGCACAAATTGTTTTATTAGAAGCAGGCAATTTCCCCCTATAATATATAACTTATGGTTCACAATGCTAGTAAAAGCATTCACATCACAATAACATATCACCAAAATCTTTTACTTCAAATCCACTGAACATATATGAAAAGCATTGTTGCAAATTGTATTATATGCACTTGAGGACAAAACTTCATTAGGCAACAGTTGTATAGCTTATTACTTGAGCTTTTAAGCTGGAAACTCAAACCATGTTGACTGCCTTCAGTTATTATTACAAATCAAAATTTGTCAATTGGAATATTTTTTTATGTTGCTTAGGCTGTAGTTGAAATATTTTCTGCTGGGCTACCAGACTTGTTAATACACTGTTATTCAATAATTTTGCGAAACTTCATATCATACTTACTTTTACTTTAAAATGGATAGTTATTTGCACTTTCATAATACCATAATGTAGAAAAAATATGTTTTATTTTCAATAAAAACAGATGCAAAATTAACATTTTGCACATTGTTGTATACTTTTGAATGTAATAATGTCAAGCCATATTATGTCCATAACAGTACCACAAATGTTTTAGCATGATGTCTGAACACTTTCATTTAAAATAATTATCATTACCCTAGTTAGCAAACCTAATATTCTATTTTTTTGTGAGTTTTGAGATTTTTGTATCAACTTTTGAGAAAACATACAGCAAAAATAATCCCCTTAAAGTTTAATAAGTGCAGTTGTTTTTCAGCCTAAAATTTATCTGCTGGTTGTCAAAATGTTCTCCAAGCTCCTTTTACTAGTACCTCTAACAAACACTGCAAAAATGAACCATCTATTGAAGTGAAAAACAAATACCACTCATTTGGAATTGATAACAATGATTTATGAACCTTATGGCAAAATAAAATCTTTTAAAAGGTTTTTAATTCTCCTTTAAGAAGATTATTATTATTATTATTATTATTATTATTATTATTATTATTATTATTATTATTAAAAGAGTTACAGAATTAGCTTATCAGGCCGACAAATTATTTTCATGCAATACTTGACTGTTTACTAGTATAGCATTTTTTTTTCTTTTTTTTTTTACAGTTTGTAAAGAGTTACTATGATTTGAGAAAATGCTTGTCATATGTGACAAGGGTATATTTCCATGACATATCAAATGGTACATCATACATCTTGAAATATTGCACAATAGGGTGTTTCCAATAGTTTAAGGGAGAACCTTGATGAACAAAATCCAGCCTGTTTCTTTCCAAGTAGTCATAACATCCAAAGTGTGGACCATCTAGCCTCGTATCTAATGTAATTCTATTATTGATGGTTGTTGGATGTCAATTCTTCATTTTGAACCTTTACTCTTGCCTGGTATATATCAATGCTTCTATGCTACCTACTGCAATGCATTTGTATGACAATGATTTCACACCGACATCTGGTCTTACAAGTTTCTGCAGAAACTGAATCCATTGACTATGAAACATACTGATCTATCTTTTCTAACAATGTAACCGAGTCCTAGACATTAGGAGGTGAAAAAAAAGATGTCTATTAGTAACAAAGTTATCAGATTACTGACTTTTGGAAGTTCAACTGCTCAAACATATTCAGTATACCTAATTCTTAAGGCCATATCATTGCTAACATCTGCCAAAGTAAACTTAACACAATATAAGGTAAGTCCAAAGACTAGTCATACAGAACTACAGAAAGTCCATGGCTTGTTCTAAATTTTGGTAATTTGCTCTCCACAATGATTTCAATATATCTGTTTCCAATCCCTTTGGTCATTTCATATATGAGGGCTATAATTTTTTTTAACCTCCGATAGGCCATAAAATCAAAACCAATGTGAATAACAAAATGGTTTTATTGCAAAAATTAAATACACCTATAAGGTACTTTTCAACATAATCACCACAAATATTCCAACATTTGTTGTATCTATGCACTAGTTTTCCAATACTCTGCAAAAACAGTTGCCATTTGTCTCCCAAGCCAGATCTGCACGGTTTCCTTTAGCTCATTGGATTGGTAATGCTGTCTGCCCAAACATCTTTTTCATCTACAGGAAAAGATGGAAGCCACTTGGTGCTAGGTCTGGGGGCTTTAAGGAGCATGATCAAACACTTCTGTCCTTGACCACCATTATGAACTTCTGATTTGGCCACATCCAAATTTCCTGCACCATGCTGTCAGACCAAATTCTCACCATACACATGGCTTATTCTGCGGTGGATTTCCGTTGCATTATGCCCATCTGTCTGTAGAAATATAACACTGTGTAACTCACACTTGGCAGGAGTGTCATTGTAGCAGACATCTTTATGTGCCCATAGCCAAGCTTTAACTGACCAGTTGGCCTTTGAGTGGCAAAAAGGACAGCCTATCATGCTGTGTGATGCCCCATCTTGTATAAAGTTCTGTATATAAAGAACTTTAATCTCATATTGCTAATCAGGCCACCTGGTGGTATCATCAAAGGTTGAAAAAAAAAAAAAAAATACCCCTCAACTATAAATGGTGTCACTTTAAGGCTTTATTGTGTTTCCCTTCATTTCCTTGACTATCCACTGAAATTAATCAGCCTTCCCAATTTTATAACTTCATTGTCTTCAGAATGTCCAATACTTAAATTATAATCAAATGATAGCAGACTGAATTTTCAGATTAGCGTATGGGCTTTCATGGCTGGAAATATTGTCTATCAATGTGTTTTAGCCAAGGTCCACTAATGATGTATCAAACATTTTGTTGCATTTTATGGTGGATACTAACAGATGATTACTCATGTCTTCTCAACAACTGATTCATGTGTCCTCATCTGAAGTGGAAGATGTAGCTGGATATCTCTTATATTAAATGAAGAAAATTATAATGAACAGCTGCAATAATTATAGTAATTGTTAACTTTATTTAGTAAAAATAGCAATGCCAGCCTCATATCAGCATTACTTATGTGCCAGGATTTTGTCTCAGAGGAATACTTTTACATGCCAATAAATCTGACATAAGACTGTAAAATTTAAGCACTTCCCATCATCCTTGATCTTTTCAAACTTGCAACTTTGGCCACAAAAAGCTAGTGCTTAACTGTGGTTAACAATGCATGTAATTATGTCCCTTTAGGGAATGCAAAACATCTATGAACATGGGATTACCTAACATTGTCAATAAGACAGAAGAGAGAGATGAAGAGAACTACCCTCCCTCTCTCTCAAACACTGCACCTTGCATAGTCCACACATGTTACGAGTAAGTAGCAAATAAGATCAAGTAATAAAAACCTATTTTCTAACGAGAGCAAGGGCTTCACAGAAAATAATTATTTTATATTCTAAATTGATTTTCTGTAATACTTGCATCATATATTTTTAATTAACGAAAACATGTTTCAGGGGTCTATCGCTCCCGTCCTCAGTTCCCAGTCGACTGCCACTATTGCTCCTCATGGCCACTGTATTCCTTTCCGGTGCAATCAGATTAACTTTTTCACTATCACCAGGCAAGATTTCAAAGTTGAATATTCAGTTGTTCTTTCAAATTAGGATATTTTCCTAAACTACCAGTTCCATTCTGCTTGCAATGTTTTTGACAAGTTTTGTTTCTCTATTGATGTGGTTTTCCTTCCAAAAGTGCCAAGCTGTCATTGCTTCTTTAAATTTATATTTCTGGCATGTTCTTTTGCCCTTGTTTTAATTTTTTTTTTCCCCAACATAGTCTTTCCCACAATAATTGCATTCCAACTTGGTAGATTTTTAACTTGTTCTGTGGAATTTCAACCTTTAATTTAGAATTTGGTATATTTTTAATGGAACAGATGCTTTTGGGAGCCAAGACAATGTTGTGCTGTTTCAAAATCATTCTGAATTTGTAAAAAGCTGAGGGGTGATAAATGAATTTTCTGAATGTTTGGTTTTCTTTGACTGAAAGTAGCATGTTGGTGTCTTAAACTCTTCCTATATTTTGCTGCTTATTTTCTGTACTAGTTCTTTCTCAAATCCATTTTCTGCAGTTACATTAATCACAGTGTTTAGTTCAGCTCATATTTTTCAGTGTTCATGGAAACATTTGCTAACCTGTGCCCAAAGCTGTTAAGTACTGCATATTTATGTGAAACTGGATATAACTGTTTTGCTTTATGTAACTGCTGGTGTGAGAAGGTTTTCTGTAGATGCCAAAGGTCAAACAATTTTTATTTATAATTACTTTCACAGCGTTACAAAAACCAATTCAAATTATCAAATTATTATTCCACATCTATTACGACAGTCTACTCTAAATAATTACTTTATCCATAAAAGTGTGCATATAGTTTGACATAAAACACATTTCTGAAATCATCTTGTGACATGCTTCTGGACAGTATGGTATTTTCCCAGAGACCTAAAAGTAGGCACACCTTCCATTTCAGCACTCTTTTCCCTCCTTCATAATATTTATAACAGCACGTATGCTAACATGGCAAGCTTGAGCTATTAAATTCCTACTCTGAGCAAAATTTATATTATGGTGCACTTCTTTAGGAGAAAAGCTTTTTGAAAAAAAAAACAGTACACATGGAAAACTACACTTCTAGCTCATTTATCCAAAACCTTGTGTATAATGTTATATCACACAATTTGTTTGTTCTGGGCTTGCTAAGAAATATTAGAAACAATGTGATTGTAACACTCAAATGCAATACTTTCCATGACACACATGTATACTCTTAGGTCACTTACACCTTATTGAAGCCATAGAACTGTACGTTATTCTTTACAGAAAAAGAATCTGGAATACGAGTTTGACAGCTACAGACAAACTAACGTTTTTTCAAGTTCAAGACCAGCTTGTATCTGTTCAGCAAAACATCACACAAACAGAATTTAGACAGTCAACTTTAAAATGACCTCTACCTCAATAGAATTATCAAAGAAATTCTAAACCTAACATGTTTGGAGTGTATAAGGAAAGAAGTAAACTGCTTTGCCACAGTAAACTAATGCTTTTCTTTAACTAGGCAACATTATATTAATATCACTGACTAATCACTAGTCAGTGGGTTTATCTACCCCACGCCTCTGAAGTTCACAAATGTTTTGTGTTTACCGTGATACTTATTAATAATATATGCTGATATCTCAAAGGGGAGGGTAAGAGACAAAGTGGAGAGCAGGATCTTAAAAGTCCATTTGAAATAACACACAGTAAGTAAATATAGATTCCACTTCTGAAATTTATGCTTCAGTGAATGGCTTGATCAGTAACTGTCAATTGATAAGCCATCCTGCTTTAAGAAACAAGTCACTTAATTTAATTCTTGAAAGCTGAAGATAATGATTTCAAATTGATGAGCACTCAATAAGTATACAAACATATTTCTGGGATTTCAAAACATATTCATTTCAAGGACACTGCTTACACAAAATAAAATGTGTTACTTATGAAATTAAAAGTGACCGCAGAAACATTTAACAGATCAGCCTATCCTTTACTTCCATATTTACAACTTTTAAAACATGGGTCATTGCTGGAAAGCTCATACTCTTTTAATAAGAGAGAAAACAATAGCCATATTACACATACAAAACATGCTTTGAGTAAATAATTACTAAACAAGATCACAATCATATGCTTACAAAGTTTACACACAAACTGTGGCATACATCTGAATCACAGGAAGTCTATATTGAAGTTTATGTATTACAATATTAGCACACAAAAATGAAAAATGTCTACAGCAGCAAGTACAACAGACAGCTCAGTAAAATAAATTTTGTTAATTGCTCATACTTCACAAGGGTGAAACTTCCTTAAGTAAATTTATGATACTAAAGGTGAGTTTTTTTAATTTAAAAGAACTGCTCAAAAGAAATGGATAAACAGTATCATATACCAAAAAGCCACAACTACTTGAAAACTAATACAAATTTTAATTGTCATAAATAATCAAAGTATACATCATTTTTCAATATATTCTCTATTTCCTCAAATTCTAACATAACTAATTTTGAAAAATTAAGCAATGGTACTCATTTTTGCTGGATTATAGTCAGTACACTAATTCAGTAATACTTATATTTATAGGTTTCAACATTAGAATATCCTAAATGTAAGCAGTATCAGAAATCCAATCAACATTCTGGACAAAAGTAAATGGTCATAAGTAATGCACTTTCATTTTTTTTTCAGAGTAAATCACATGACACGTCAACATTCACTTGAGTATTTTAATCACAGTGAAAATCTTTTTCTATGAGGTGTGTATATAATCAAGTTAGAACTATACATGGAACAGAATGTCCTGGAATCCAACTGTAAATCTTGGACTTACCTTCAAGACCTTACAGTACTTTTTAAAGTTAAATCAACTGATGATTTTGCTGTCTAAAGTAGTAACAAACACATACTAAAGAGATGAAAAAACGTACGGAACCTACATTCTAATGAGGTAATAATGGTAACATTTAAAATGTTCGTAAGGACTCAGCAAAAGAAAATCAGTGTTGTTTAGAAAATTGCCTTGGTGGAAGTTTTGCACCAAGCCATTGTGAGCATGTACTTTGGACCAATAACCATAAAAATGCACCTTTTAAAATTACGTCTGTAAAGAATGAACATTTTTCAAGCATTATTTATCTGGTTCAAGAATACACAATTATTAACTGTAAAATTCATATAAACAACAGAAACTTCAGAAATAAGACAGCTTGTTCTAAAATTATTATATGAAAAATAAATACAAATAAAATAAAATTCTCAACACAAATTTTCGCTATTTCTGGAATTACTAAGCTTCTAACAAATGTCTACTGACCCACTAGAACTGATCAATCATGAATTAGGATGCTCAGCTCACTGCTTCTGTGTAAAATGGGAGGAGAAATATAATCAGAAATACTCGGAGCATTCTTTTCTGATTAAAACAATGGACCGAACTCAATTTCATTTTGAAATAGAAATTCTACCTACCTTTCATTTAAAAAGGGAAATAATTCAATCTGTTTCACATAAAGTTTGCACCAGGGTGATCCGAGAAATAATGCAAAGAGTTACTTAAATTATAAGTTTTTTTGTTGTTTAGTGAGTTAAAGATTTGTGAAATATAGGATAAATTATGCCAAACATTTTACTTTTTCAATTCACTTCATCATTATAAATCAAGATAATTGCTATGAAGCTTCTCTACAATTAGTGCTGCTGAATGACATTTAATTTTTCTTTGAATTTAACTCTCAGAATGTCTGCTCACAGTTGGATTAAGGCTGATTGATTTTCACTGCCCATTCCAATAGTTTGCAGACAAGTTTTTCAGGATGAATGTCGGGTAGCTTTAAGCTATAAGGACTCCGGTCTTATCTGTATCATTTCAACCATTTCATTTCATTCATTGCACAATATGAACAACTTGATTAAAGGACATTAAATTAAAAAAGTTTTTAGCAATTCAGTTTAAGTTTGCTCAGATCTATTCAAGCTAATGATAACCAAATATCTCCATGAAACACGGTTCCAGTGCAGTGTACATTATTTGAGATTGTTGTAACTTAATGAGAAGATTAAAGGCAGTAAATTCAGGTAAAACTCATTTACAAAATTAGATAATGCATTCTAAAGATTGTGTTGTTAGCAGAGGTTTTCAACTATGGATGGCAGGACATTTAGACTTGTGAACAAAATATCTTATCATGGATAAAGTGAAAATGACAATGCATTATAGTGGCAGAATGAGGGATCAATTTTATTGTATTAAAAATATGACTATAATGAAATAATGCTAAAGGAACACAATCTATAAATCATAAACCACAAAACTTTCAGAAAACTTATTCATGTTACATAAATTTTCTATGAGTAGACCAAGGATTTGCAAATAAATGTAGGTTTTCATGGAAGCGTCATATTTATTAATGTTTACATACTTCTGCATTTAGAAAGAAATGTAAAAAAAAATTAGACAAATTTTATTTTATATGTAACTGCAGTATTTTGGTATTTTTTCATATTTCTCATTGAAACTTAAAATAGAGCAATTTTCCTGAAGTGAAATTATGAATTTGTCAGAGAATCCATGGCTGACTGTTGCAATAAATGTATTTTTAATAAAAAAATCTATTGGAGTTAAACTTTAGGTACCAGAGTATTGTATATCTGTTTCACAGAAAATTATTAACGATCTTCAGTATGGTTTCTGAGAGTAGTCCAACTAGCTTGCCATACAGGTACTGTCTTCCACAGCAAAGAAAGTCTGGGGAATGAAGCGCAGGGCGGAAATTGCCGATTAGACCCGGTCTGATACCCTGCCTACTTGCCTATAACACTCTTTATTTATGACAAACCCGACAGCTCAGTTACAGCCCAATGAATAGTTTTACTCCTTGCTAGCATGTCTTCTCCGCCACATACATTCACTGTCCTTGTCGCATTGTTTCCAAACAGATAAGGGCAGCACATTCCTGTCAGGGACTTTCTCTCCGTTGGTGAACAGTAGGTAATAAGTCTTTATGATATTTGGTTTGAGAAATTTTTCAGACAAGTTTGTATTTGGTTGCCTGTGAAGTACAGGTCAACTAGAAAGAAATGTTCTTAGTATGTTACAATAATTAATTGCTGCCCAAGTTACCCAGATATCAAATACTATATAATGAGAGTAGAAATACATTTTTATTTAATATAATACATTTTATAATTGTTCAAGAATATAAGGATTCTTAAATCTACCTGTTGGTCCATCAATGATTCTACACAATTAGTATATCTGCAAAACTTCTGGTAACGTTTGTGCATATGCCTCATTAAACGCTGAGGACAAAGGCATGCCAACTCAACCCCCCTCCCCCGTTTCAGAAGCCACTACTGTCCTGCACAATGTAGGAGGGGATATCAGTTACCTCATTTAGTGTTTGTCCAATGGGGTTCCTCTTGCAATCTATGGTAGCAAACCTGTTATGCAGAGAAAGCTGCATTTCAACTCCATGTGGAGTAGCCAATAGCAACTGCCTTTGCTTGTTTGTCAGATGTTGCTAATGCTGTCATAATGTGGAGGCATTGGGAAACAGGAGAGCAAGCTGAGGTTTCTCTATTCAAGAAAGTGAAGAGCCTTCAACCAGCAGCAGTGTGACGGGGGGGAAAATTACAGGTACTCTATGCAAGCAATCTCAAAATTAGTTTGCAGTGCTTAGGATTATGCTATTAAAAATAAATAAGGTAGAGGTCCAACTACAGAAATGTTGAATTTGACTACTGTCTAAATCCAAACCCGAGTTCCCTCTGATGTAAACAAAAGCACTGCTTCTGCTTGTCATGAAGCTAAGCACACACTCTTAAGCTAATGTAAGTAGTTCCTTAATAAATGTATTGTATCATGAAATATTGGGGCAGGAAAGGTATAGAACTGCACATTTCATTACGGTTATCATTAGAACTCATTGTTAAGGGTAATGGATATATACTAACTGTTAAGGGATTACAAAATATTATTTTTGTCTGCTATTGCGCTAACGCTGAGGGTATCTTGCTTGTTAATTACCAACTGTATGTATGACTACCATTCTCTTGCATATACGAGAAATGTAGCAATGAATTCCCAGAGGTGCTATCTGAGTACCAAATAAACATTTTGTATAACACAGGAAACATGATAGCAAACAGTCATTCATAATACGCTAGCACACGCATGCTCAGGTCAGGTCACATCTTGTGATTTAGTCAGTTGGTATTTGAGTTTTCATGGCAGAGGAAGGTGCATGTAGTGCGAATAAATTGTTCAAACACAAAAGCAGGAAACTGTTAAATAAAAGTGTTGAAAAATGAATACCTTAATGTAAAATAGCCAACACTTGCATTAGTGCATATTACAAACATGATTTTGCAAACTAATTTTACAGGTGTTTCAGTGAGAAGCAACCAAAGCACGCAGGGAATATAAACAGACATAATAGAACATAATAGAAAAGGAAAATCAAATGTGGGAACTTGTTTTGTGTGTGACAGTGCTGTGGAATTGTGGATAAGATTGCCATTATTTTGGACAGTAGTTCTGATTCCAATATGGCAGTTGAGTCATCTTTGGAGGATTCAGATTTGGGTGTTACCCTTTGCCTGAGGACTGTGATTAACATAAGTAAAATGTTCATTTCCGCATGCTTGTAAAATCAATTGTTACTTCAGGTTGCATTTTGAACTATGATCTTCACACAGGGCACCTTTTTATAGATTGAAACAATGTTCAACTTTAAGGGATATGCACCAAGCACGTGCGAGAGGAAGAAGCAGTTGTTAGGGGTGGGGATTGCAAACTACTTTTGCATGGATAATACAAGGAGTTTATTTGCTGTGAGAGGTACTCTGGTTTAGAATGGACAGTAGACAGTCAGTAAAACTGAAAAGAGAGGGCATAGTTTCTACAAAAGCCAATAACTAAAAGAAAAAGATTTGAAAAGATAGATAATTTTATATGAAATGCCTTTGTCTGGAAATCTACAAACTGTTTTCAAAAGGAACCTCTCCCAGCTTACAAGAACTGCTTGTTCATTTACAGATGAAAATAAATTTCCCATACAAAAGGTCCATGCTGAGAAAGTTAATTAATCAGCTTGGATTTGAATACCGCTAAATACACACAGAATCATCATGGAATCACCACAAATAGTATCATAGCGATACAAGCTTTTAAGGAAAATCAATCAGATTCAATCTTGTGAATATTTAGTGATTTCCTTGTTCAAGACATGCAGGCAATTGTGAGGGATGGGTACTAAATTGCCTTTAGTTATTGGCAATGCCAAAGCAGATAGACACTGACATGAACCCCAGGTATCTAAACACTTATTCAGGTTCACTCTTTTGGAAAATCTGTCAAAGGACAGAAAAGTCTACCTTCCTAAACAATGTCAGCTATCACTCATGGGTTCAGTTCAAACATCTCTACACAAAAACAGGACATTTTAAATTTCATGCAATACATGGCATAGAAGTCTCAGATCCTGTGCCTGTAAAAGCAGTGTTATTGATGAGCATTAAAAAGGCAAACATCGAGAAGAAGTTTGTGATTAACAAAATAGCACTTTCTCAAGGACACAAGGTTCTATGTCTTCCACCTTACCACTGTGTTTTTAATGCCATTGATCTCATTTGGGTATCTATTAAAGAGTATTCAAGGACACACAATGTGCAAGTGTATGTCAAATTTATCGAGAAGGTGTAAATAAAATTGACAAAGCGTATTGGGATAAGTGTAGAAAAAGGAACTGGAATGCTTTAACAGGGACAATGAAGAGGAGTCCATTATTATTAATTTAAATGCTTATGATGATAGCAGCAGCAATGATGAATAAAATACGGCAGAAATACATTTGGTTTTTAAAGCTTTTATTTAATTTATCGTTATTTGTGAGATGTATGTTCATAATATTCATATGTGTGCATGCACATACTTATCCATAAAATAATTACTATTATGCATTTGCTCAAGTTCATAGTTCCCACATCAACTCACTTTAGAGCTCCTGTGTATATACTTCAGCATGAAATAAACATGGCAACATTGCAGTGACAACAGTAAAGGCAGCAGGGTGCTTACCACTGCTTCCGTGCATGATACCAGTCATCAAATGAAACTGCATATTTATATAGGTAATGTGCCAACTTCAGTTGCTGACATGGAGTCTGGGTTAAAAGCGAGCCATGGAAACATTTGTAAAAGTTACCACAAAAGTACAGATATATATATATATATATGTGAACTTCCATTTTTAGGTTTGTCCCTAGTTACAAATTATGGTACTGAATCCCTTTACATAGGCTTGAACTTGCTGGAAAACAGTCACTCACAAGAGTAATTTCGCAAAAAGTTCTTGCAGTTTGTCAGTAATGTTAAATGCCATTCCCAATGAAATACAACACATAAATATAATGTAAATGTAGAGGTTTGTTTCATGTTATTTTAATGCAAGGGTTCACATTGCCTGATGTTAACATAAACATAACTGTAAACTTAAAACTCAAACACACAAATCTGCAAGCCCCAAACTATCACGTTTATGTCTACATTAAATATAAGAAACCAGTCAATCAGAGAGCAATTCTCCATACACCTCATCTCATGATCACTCTGCCATGCAAATCAGATTTTCTGCCACCAAGTGTTAACTTGCAAACTGCATTTGTGTGTAAGGTCACGGACCAGGAATAACTGGGTTACGTACAAAAATCCATGTATAAGATTTTGCAGCAAAATTGTGATGGTAGGTAATCCTTTTTTTGTGACTTTAATGTCCTTTAACTTGCTGTTGTTCCTTTCCATGCACGTACATCTGGCCACTGTATTACCTTGGCTATTTCATGCTTTCTGGCGATTAGCATTGTTTCTAATTCTCATGTGAATGAACTTTATGCTTAAGTTTTATGTGACGTTAATGCTCATTGTGAATGACTTTCTATGGTTTAAAAGTGTGCTAAAGAGATTCATGAATCACTGCTTACCTTAAATATTTAATGCATATTCATGTGCATAATTTTAATACTTGTATGTGTAAGTGGATCTTTTAAAGGCTTTTAGTACATACACAAACTGGGATTTTATCTTTCTCTAATGATATGGCACCTTTTTATTGCAGTGGTTGAAAAAGAGAACAAGATCTTTTTATATCTCATGCTGCCATTAAGTATTTATGGGCAGTAGATGGAAAGCAAGTATCTTATTTTTTCCTTTAAACTGTAGATATGTTGGTGTTGTACCTAGTCTTACTGTTAACATTGTTACAAATACTTAAGTGCATTATGAGCACTAAGCATACTTCAGTGTTTTAATTTTGTTCGAACACACACTCAGTGCTCCATCAATGACCTATTACATGTTTCATGACAATATGAGGGTGGTTCAATAAGTACCCCTGTTAGGAATGAAGATGCCATTTTTTCAACACAAATGATTTATTTCAAACACAAATGATTTATTTCTCAACACAGTCCCCTTTTAGGGATATACATTTCTCCCAATGTTCCTGCAATTTTTTTAACCCCTCCAAAAAATAGGAATTGTGAAGCTCTGCAATATAGGCCTCTACTTCGACAATGACTTCCTCATTGGATCTAAATTTTGTTCCTGCGAGCCATTTTTTCACGTTTGCCAGGTCAGGAAAATATGGAGGGGGGGGGGGATGGCAGCAATTCATGCAATTGGGCAGCGAAAACCACAGATGAATGTGTTATCGTGGTAAAACTGCTTTCTTCTTTGGCAAATGGGGCTGTATTTCCTTCAACTTCTTATCGAATGGGTCAATAACTCACTGTAGTATTGTCTAATGATTGTTTTCTGTTTTTTTAAAAAGTCAATGAGTATGGCACCCTTCGCATCCTGAAAAATGTCACCATCAGTTTTCTGTCCGATGGAACGAGCTTTGCCTTCTTTGGAGCAGATTCACAGGAAGCAACCCATTCTTCTGATTGCTGCTTGGTTTCTGGAATACAATGATGAATCCAGGTTTTATCGATGGTGACAACTCGACACAAAAAGTCCTTTTTGCTTAAAATGCTCCAAACACAGCTTTGAAGTTGAAAGTCACACCCACTTGTTGTTCACTGTGAGCAATTGCAGCACTGATTAGGTCAACAATTTTTTCATCTCCAACTTATAATGCAGAATATGGATTGCTGTTCTCATCGACACACCTATGGCCTCTGCCACTTTGCAAACTTTTGTTCGATGATCAGCGAGAATCTTATCATGGACTTGGGCTTTTTCAATGATTTCCTCGGTAACCGCATCTGGCAGGCATTCTGAGCGCTCTTCATCAAAAACAGATGTTCGACCACTTTTAAAATCTTTGAACCAATATCTAACTGTTGTCATAGATGGCAAAAGGTCCCCTAAACAGTATCCAATTTCGCTTTTATCTTCTTGCAAGTTTTCCCATCCAAAAGTAAAAAGCAAATCACTGAACGATACTGCACTTTTTCATTTTAGCGAAAACATGTTGAACGACTAACTGAAATGCCTGCCAAATGCAAACTAACCTATGAATCAAAACCAAATTTGTTTTGGCACGTCTAACAAATGACAGTACATGATGGTAACATCAACTTGCCTTAGCCACACCATGTGTTTTGCAACACAGGTACTTATTGAAATGCCCTCTTATGAACAAGAAACAAGTACTAGATAAGATACCAAAAATTAGCAAAGCTTTGAGTGTGTGTTGGAATGCACATTAAATTATTAATTTGTGCTTCACTGTGTTAA
The DNA here is from genome assembly GCA_030765065.1 of Deroplatys truncata. Classification (NCBI taxonomy): domain Eukaryota; kingdom Metazoa; phylum Arthropoda; class Insecta; order Mantodea; family Mantidae; genus Deroplatys; species Deroplatys truncata. Next base: position 84,004,443 of record CM060988.1, read on the forward strand.
AGTCCAATTAATTTCCTCAAAAATACTTTAATATCCTTATAGTATAGGTTATTATCAAGTATTTTGAATATTAAGCTTCAATTACTTTTCAAAAGGACCAAATATGGGGATCTATTTTCTAAGCTTATTGTTACAAGAATTGTTATTTCATACTGAGTTTCATTAAAAAGTTCAGCTGTAACGGTAAGCTTAGAAAATAGGACCCATGGTATCCACACAATGCCTTGTACCCACTACCTGGCTGCATTTCATCTCTTGAGGGAACTCCACTATTGCCTATCTAGAAGAAAGTTTCATACTCTTATTTTGGCATGTCATTTCTTGCATAGTCTCCTCAAGCACTGTCCCAACTTGCATTTTTGTTTTCTATTTCTTCAGTTTCCTGACTAGTCCAGTGTGTTGGGGTTGCTGGCAGGTCAATCATCTGGAGAATGAAGTTTGCCACATTTGCTTTAAGTGACTCTTTGCCTTTGCAAATCTTTGCCTTAAAAGTAGGCGCAGAATCTCTGAAAGAACCACAGTAGACTGTGGGACACAGCACTCAAAGACCGGCATTTATACAATGGTCCTAGCACATTAATGTGTATGTTTTTAAACTTCTTTTCACGAAAATGCAGTTTAGTGTTACCATCATACACAACTCCCCCCAAAATGACTGAAACAAGCTGATCCCTGTGTCTTTTAAGTTTCCCTATAGCTTGAGATATAAGCATAATTTTGCTGGCTTTAAGACACATCAACACTGATGCTGTTCTCAATGGTATAAGGTATCCTTCTATGCTTGTTATGCATGAAGTACTGAAGAAGCCATCTTGGCTTTATCTCCCTGTGCTGCTTCAGTTGCACAGTATGCTCTTATTTCTAGGTTACTTCCAGTTAAGTACAGAAACATTCTTGAAATCTGCAGTTCATGAACTAGCACAGTGTTTCCCGACAGGATTTCATTGAATGCGAGTTGCCACTACTTTCACAAGTGTGGGCTAAACTTGAGACAGGCTTCATTACCTATTTTTCTTTTACTCCGAACATGTTTCAAAGGGTCTTCCATCACAACTGGCTCCAAAAGACATAGCTTCCATTCCCCTGGCACTGGATGTTCTGAATAAATAACACCCAGGAAACGAAATTGTGCATAAAAATCCATCTCAATTTTTAGCGGCTGTGAAAATCTAAAAAACCTGATTTCTCAACCCCATGAATTGCAAATGCAACTACATGATTTGTATATCATCCTATTCCAAATTATTTTTATTTAAGAATCTGATCCAAAAACGACTTGCCATAAAGACACAGAATAACAGACAAAAATTCTTAAACAAAAACACAAATTAAAATTTGTTAATAAAGTAGCATATAAAAGGTATGTAATAGTTGCTCCTTCTGGAAATAAGTTATAAATTAAACACAATTTAAATATGAAAATGCAAAGCACACCTCTCCTCTGTATTTGAAGTCACATTAACTTAACACCAGGTTGAAAATTGCATTCAAGATTGACTGTATGTTCCTTGAAAGTTTAAGAGTATTTGCATTAAGACTATGTAGTTAAAGTGGTATCATCTCTCTTCGTTTGGATATACATGGCTTTGAGTAGTTGGTACAAGCAAACTTCTATGGTAAAAAAATGATATGCAGAAGAGTGTACACTTGGTAGGCATTTTATTTCACTTCATTACATCAAAAGGATTACTAGAAGAAAGTCTTTAGAGTAATAGAAGATTTGTACTTTTGTTTTTTGTCTACATTATAAATCATTTATCAACTGAAAATAAAACAACTTTGAACTACAGGTGCAAAAGTAAGACAGAAGGAAACAAATGAGGTTAACTTCCTGAGTTTAAAGCAACTATTTTTAAATTAATCTCTTTCTTCCTAACATAAGTACAGCATTTATTTAGTGCTAAGCAGAGCAGCTTCTTAATATGGTAGCATGTTTGTGCTACAACCAAAATCTTGACTCTCCCTTTAATGCAAATAATGTGTACCATTTATACATTTTGAGTTCATTCCGATCTGATCTTGAGGAGTGGACTTTGGCATATTGTTTGCAGGTGCCAAGTAGTTCATTTCTGGCTCCAACCCGCAGTCTTACAAGGGCTGGGTATTGGGCATGATGAACCAAGGGAGTATAGAGGCATGGAGGGTGGGGGAGGTGCAGGGCATTAGGCTGCACGTTGTTGGTTAGCTTCGTAGCCAGAGAGCATGGAAAAGAATGGTCACTGACTTTTATCACATAAACAGCGTCACATATTGGTTTCATAATACATTTTTGCCTCTTTTCCAGTCATCTATATACTGAGCATCAGTATGTTGCCTATATGCCACAGCAATTAGTTAAACGCATGTAAATGGTGCTATACTAGGAAACAATGAATTCTGTTCAGTTCTTTCAACTAAACTTGGAAGAAATAAGTGAAATTTAATGTCCTGAAGACACACACCAAATCTAAGATCACCCAAGTAGTTAAAACAAAAACAACTTGTTTTAACAGCAATGTATAGGGGAAATATGACTAGATGTGTGGTTGTGATATTAAAAATGCCCTGTTTTGTTTTCCTGCATTTATTTGGTGCTAAAAATGTAATGAAGATCCATGGATAAAACATGGTGTGCATGATTTGCAGCATCTTCACGACTGCCCTAAAAACTAGGTACATATAATAGCACAGTTACAGATAAAAAATTTATAATCAACATGCTGATCACATTTGGAGGTGTCTTATTGTTAAGAACATTCAAAGCAAAATTGATGGTACAGTGTTTATTACTTTAAAAATTCAAATTGCAGTGATAACTTTGTGAATTATCAAAGTTCAGTAACCAGCTGTCCCTGGGGCGCTATATAAACTGCATAATGGAATCTCAAGGATTTAAGCCTGACCACTTTCCTTGCAAATATGCATTCATTGAATTCATATAAAGAAAAGCTTAAACTACCCTTATGATATCCCACTTCGAATGATGCATAATTTCTATAATCAATCCCTGCTAGCTTTTATCCAATGACATTTACATTTCCCCTTAACATTCCATCTCCTGAGCTGAGTAAGATTATTCGTTTTCTTTATGACCATTTTTCTATTGCGCCTATGCCATTTTTCTCTAAAGCTTTTCTTGATTCATTGGGTTACTTTAAATTCCAAAATAATATGGATTCCATCTTCACTATGCCCACAAATTGGGCATCTACCTTTGAATTATTACCTCTAGCACTTCCTAATTTCCTCACTCCCAATCCAAACCAAGCAATACATCCTTTCTCCATCCTTTTACAAACATCTATATACAATTCTCTATTTGAATCAATTTTGATTGTTATACACAAAAGCAGTATTGGTGTGGGTATGTATTATATAATATATGTGGGTAATTAACTAATTAGGTGTATTTGTTTTCTTTGTTTGTTTATAATATAGACATGATCTCCGGTTTTCACATATTCACCTAACATTTTAGGTTACAATATTGCAAAAAGTGGGTTCTGTAAATACAGTATTCTATGTACACATTGCCAAAATAAATTTAAGCTAAAATTTCTGGAAGTTTCAGATACTGGATAGCCCAAAAGCTAATTATACAAGAGTACCGTACACAAGTGATATACTATTATGCATGTTGTTTGTCTAAAAGTACAAGTCCACAAATGGAAAGTATCTCTTTAATAGATAGAAGAAAACCTAACACAAAACAAGCAAATTCAGTTTTCATGATGAGAATGAAAAGCAATTTCAATCCTTACCTTGCTCTGCCAATATGAGATCTTGCATTATATATACAACACTCAACAGTTTTTAGATTTGTTGAAAAAATGCCAAGATATATGACATATATTCTCTTTTCATCTGTTTTTATTTTATTTTTCTTGTCCTTACCTTTAAAAACTGTTATGCTTCATTAATTTCTCTTCGATAAGGAGATGCTTAGTTCTAATCTCTTCTTCTTTTGCTTTTTTAGGCAATTTTCTTCCTTCTTGCTGATAAGTTTCATCGATTTATGATGTAATTAATTTCGCTTATTTATGATATACTTGCTTCTGATCTTTTTCGAATATAATTTAACTCATTTGATAAAAGTTGATTAAAAAACTTAACTAGCACTAAATGTACAAACAAGTGCCACCTGATGTTGCATTGTACTGAGGTTGAATGAAAACTTAACTGCTGTGGAAGGAACCTTGGCAAACATGACATGGCAAACTTTTATGCATAAACACTGAAAATAAAGTTTTAGAATCTGACTTATGCCTAATCTTACCAGAACTATCCTTACCTCATCACCATCTTGGCTATCCTCTCCTTTTCCATCATCTCCTTCCTTTACTTCCTCCTCTTCCTTTTCTTCCTCAACTGTTGTGTCCTCCATTTCAACCTTTTTTAAAACACATCCGTTTAAGTGGCAAATGTAAACCAACCTTATTTACCTTTTTATATATTTTTTCTTTCAATATTTACTATTGCTCTTCATGAATATTTTAAGCTTATCAATGCATTAAAATCTGGAGAAGTTTTTATTTCAATGATTTTAAAAATACGGGTGCCTTATCAAAAGATATCAGCATTATATAATTTTAAACTACTGGGAAACATGTTTTGCTCTTCGAGCTCTCTGTTTACTAAATCCTGTTCTATATAAACTTGCACCGTATCTCTTAACTTTCATGTGTACTAGTCATCTCTCGACTGCTGTTGTGTGATACTAACCAGTTCCTTACCTAAGATGAAGATTTATCTTAACACATTCAGAGAGAATTCTCAAATTTACATTTGCATACCTGTATGAATAAAATATATTATGTATATAACAGAGCTAATGCATCTGGAATGCAAATAAGTAGGAGGAAAAATTATGAAAATTAGAAGCACTATTAATAGTGAACATAGAAACGTTAAAAGATAAATATTGGAAAAATATGAACTTAAATCTAATGTAGATCAAAAGGGCTGGGAAGAGAAGATATACAACATATTATATTTGAATGCAAAGAAATAAGAGATTAGGGGAAAAGAAAGTTTATGTTATGGAATGAATAGGAATAAAAAGATATAGACAAAAACTGCAAAACTATGGGTAAATACTTAGGGAAAGTAAAAAAAAATTAAAAAATTATATATATATATAAGAATTACTAATTGTATTAACATGTAATTGAAATTCACACGACTGCCCATCTTAATGGTCAGGGCCAAATAGAGAAGGCAGTCTAACATGCAATAACTTAATGCTCAACAAATTAATATATTATTATAACCAAATGAGGCGAGATGACTATAAAATGGCCAGAGCCAGAAGCAGTCATTCCCAATACGATTGTAATTATCTTGGCACTCAATAAATATTACATTACAATATTACATTACATTAATAGTGAAGGGACATTTGTATTAAACCTATGCTTCGTCACTTTTTTAAAAATCTTACTTCAGTCATTGTTCGAGTGTCACATTGGAAAAGATATAGCAAAGCCTAATGGTTTTGAGCCTGCTTCCCTAATTAAAATGAGTTGTTAAACAAAAGAAAGTAAAGCAAGTGATATCTTTAAAGAAAATAGAAACGAGAGAGAGACAGACAGACAGAGAGAGAGGGAGTGAGAGAGGGAGGGAGAGAGGGAGAGGGAGTGAGAGAGGGAGGGATAGAGGGAGAGAGAGGGAGAGGGAGAGAGAGGGAGACTGGACATACAAAAAATTCACTTTGCATCTAGAGTCTTTTAAGAAATTTGAAAGGATTTTGAAGAATTTTAATATCAGATTAGCGCTGCAGAATAAATACAGCCTGAGCAACTTATTGAACAAACCACTCAAGAACACTATACCATATAAACTAGTCAGGTATCTACCAAATAAATTGTGAAAAATCTATAAAATTTTATATGGGAAAGACAAAAGGAAATTTAGATGTTAGATTAAAGGAACACCAAAGAAACACAGTTTAAACAAATAGATAAGTCAGCCATAACATACAATTTCTGGATACACAGTCATAACATAGGACAAAATATCAAATTATTAAAACCTGTCACTTCTACACTTGACATTCTGGGAAAAGGTTTTTGTTTTTAGAAGTTCTAAATTTCAGATCCTGCCAGCTCACGAATGTATAAAACTTTGCAAATCTACCAGCAGATGTTCTCAACTGAAGGACCAAGATACAAGAGAAAATGACCTGTCACCAGGACAGCTGAAGATGGGACAAATGTCGCTGTAAACGTTCCTATTTTCATATCAAACAATGAGTGAAGTAAGTTTTTAGAAAAGTAGCTAAGTACAGAGTTTTAATATAGGTAGGAGGAACCTTTGTTTCAAACCTGCCTCTTAGAATGACAAAAGTATATACATCTATCACGACAGTGTGTCACTTTTATGCCTGTCCTTGCATTGCACATCTCCATTCAAAGGTGTACATTAGCCCATTAGGGGAAAGGAAAGGGGGCACCTACTGTATTCTTCTTGTAACTACAACAAATGTGTAATGAAAATTTATCTTGATTAAGAGACAGAAGAATAAGATTGTGTAAGAATAATTGTAGAAGAGTGAGTAGAGAATTTCATGTGAATGTAACACCTCAAATTGCTTTTCTCTCTCATTTTGAAAAATTGGATAATGTATCCTATACCAGTGGTTGTGGTGCATGTATAAACACACTTTAAACTGCAACTCAAGAATTATGTAGCAATTGCCATAAAGTGTGTAAATGTAAAGGATTAAAGACTCTGCTGAAGTACAGAACTAGAACACAAGGAATGTTTTCAGTAAGTGCTTCAAAAGCTTCAAATGTTTTGGCTGGCAGAGGAGGATGTTGAAATATATGACAAATAGAAGGCAGTCTGCTTAACATTTTCAGTAATAGCTACTTTATCTTGGCTAAACAAATGGTAATAAAATGCACTGCAGACATGCCCTTTGCTAATTCCATGAAGAGATACATTTAGTATCCCCCATCTCTTCAAACGTTTTAGTGAATGAAGTATACTTTTTCTGGCTTCCATTTCCTAGAGCATAAGTACTTTATACTCTTTACATGATTTCTGTGCACCAAATCAACTTGCTAATCATTAGACTTCGGATATTTAGGTTTTTACGTATTGGTTTCCTTTACAGCCTATTGAGCCTAACATAGATAATTAGTAATCACTAACAAAAACAATAACTGAAGCTTATGCTTAGCAGTATTTATCTTTATGGAACAGGTAAGTATCTAATGTTCTACACTTTAAGTATAAATAACACTAATCACAGCTAAAAATATTTAAAATTAGTTCATGTGCCTACCTCAGTGATGGCAATTGACTGCAGCAATGATCTTACATCAACTCTTAAATAATGACGTGGCGTTTCTTCCCAGTTCTTCACAATTTCTGCTATTTCTTCCTCTGTGCGATTATGAATATTGCGCTTAGTACACGCACTGACATCCATATCCATTTCACATATATAAACCTTAAAGACAAGAATAAAACAAAAGTGAATAGAGCTATGAAAGTAACAGCTAAAGCTATCTTAAGACTAAGTTTTTATTTGCTTAATCTAGAGTGGCAAACTCAAAAGACTTTAGGGACGGTTCCCTGGAGCAGAATTCACTGCAACAAGTGACATACGTAGGAGAAAATATGATTTCCTGAAAAGAATTTTGTAGCAGAAATTCGTTTCCCCCCCATATTCACTTTCTCCATCAGGTATACTCCTGCCAACTTTTCATATGAAACCGTGTTTTTGGATCCAATTTGGTAAATGGAATAACCGACATTTGAATTTATCCTCTTCCTTTCCTCCCTTCCATGTTATCTGCCTACAAGAGCACAAGCTCATATGCCAAGTGTGAACATGCATTCCACAGAGGCTTGGAATACTACATCCTGCAAATGTGCCAACTTGAAGAAGACCTGTGTAAATGGAGGTTTCATGTAAATGCACTCATGCACTCACTGAGATGATACACACTTGATTAAAATAATAGTATCATTGTGTAATTGAGTGAGTTACATCGTGTGGCGAAACATTTATACTGAAAGTTTGAAAAGACATTCACCCTATTCTGTAACATCTGGTTTAAGTTCAACAACTTGTTAAGGCTGCTAAACAGTTGCTACATGCTATTTGATATTCTGTAACATCATGACATCATCTTGTTGAGAGGAAGAAAATTATTGTTAACGATACCAAGAGCTGAGACTGTGTAGATAGCACTTGCAATACTGCCACTACTGGCTGGAAATGGATGCACCTTTAGTGCTTCTTGATCTTAAGGAGTAACAGTAACAATTTTCTTACCCAAAAAGTTACAGAATAGCCCTAAATGCCAATGGTACCATGAAAGCATTGCAGTAAAATACAAATGGTTATATGTTCACAGCATTGCTAAACTTTATGACAGGAGAGTAAAGCTTTAAAGTGAATGTAAAACTGATGGAAGTGATTGCATTTCTACAGAATGAAGTGATAATTTGGCAGCATCAAATAATACTGCAATACAAAGAAGCAGTAATGCTACAGTTTCACATCATTGTGGAAGTGCCAAAGATATCAACACAACAAAGTATTGATTTGTTACGTTAAATGGCCCATCCTGTAGTTTCAAATACAAAAAGAGATTCTTAAAAGCTGCATTAGTTGCGAAGTATGATGTTTCTTATTATGATTACTTTTACAAAGCATCTCACTCCATCATAACTAATAAGTTACTTCAAAATTGTCAGTAGAATTCCAGATAACTCAGATAACTGTCTTGTTTTGACTGACTATTACTTCTAACAATTTTTGAAGTGGTATTCTTAGTCATGATTAATATTATAATTTGACTGTTAAATGGTAATAAAACTGATACTGCTAAGACTTGCGCTTGTATAACTGCTTCAATGTACAGGCTATTATCTGTACCCAGTACAGCTCATGGTCAGTATTATCTGCTTATCTCTTTATAATATATCTGGAGAAAATTTTCATTCCCAATAGTAGTCGGAAAAAGTCACAACATTTTCTGCTTGGTGTGAGATGGGATGGGAGGTGAAAGGAAAGGCATACATCCAATGCCTGCAGGAAAGGAATAGATCATCATATCCGGAACCTGAGGGAAAAAAAATTGGAGGCAACAAATTTGGTAATACAATATGGGCATTTATGTAGACTTTAACACTTAAAATTTTGAAACTGAAAGGAGAGGGAGAAAAAAAAAAAAAAAAAAAATGGAAAATACACTATAAGAAAACTGACGCCAATTAGGCTAAGATAGAATTAATAAAGTTATTAGCTTTCATGCAAGGGAGCAAAAGGATTGATCAATTTTTATTTTAATTTTAGTTAATGGAACTCCAATATACCAAAAAGCAAATGAACAAACAGAGGTAAGACAACTGTGGTTAGAGCAGACATGCAAATCAAAGCAGCAATAAAATTATGTAGAACTGTTAATAATATTACAGTCTGTAGGAGGAGTAACATTTATTCATATTTACTGGTTTTTTATAACATTGTTAATTTTAAATTTATTACATCTCCTCGTGTATATGTTGTCTCTGGCAACTTTTAGTGATGAGATACTCATTAACGCATGGTTTATTTTGTTAAGCAGTAACTGCTGACTATATCATAAAAATTGCATTATCTTGGACAAGTTCTCTGAAACATTAGTTTAGAAAGATTAAGGCTATAAAATCAGAAAATATGCACCAAAATTTATTATACACACATATCACATAAGCAATAGCAACCTCACCTTCTACCTAGTAATATAAAATTGCATACTAAAGCGATACCTGCATTAAATTTTCACAGAAATCACTAATTACCCTAAAGAAACCAGCTAAATAAAAACTCAGTATTTACAAATATGTACGAGGATTGTTTGAAAAGTTCTTGGAATCATCAACAGAGGTCACTGCTAGTACATTCTGGATCTGACATAATAATTAGTCATCCTTCTTGAGTAAACACGTGGTGTATCAGTGTTCTGGGTACACAGCCATGATGCTGACACCTCTGTATTGTTGTTCCCATGTAGTAATTTTTGAAGATGGATTCTTCAAAACCGAGATTCGAGCAGTGATAAAGTACTTCATTAAGAAAGGTATGAAAGCAAGTGAAATTCATGCCAATTTTCAGAACACACTTGGGAACTCTGCTCCTTCATATTCAACAGTTGCCAAGTGGACCAATGAGTTTAAATTTGATCAGAAAAGCTTAGAAGATGATCCACTTAGTGGTCGGCCAAGATGTGTCACCGCTCCAGAAGTGATTACAAAAGTGCACGATATAGTTTTGAAGGATAGCCGACTCAAAGTGCAAGAAATTACTGATGCTCTAGGGAATCATCTGAATGGGCATTATCACATTTTGACTGGGGAAATGGTATGAAAAAATTATCTTGTATGTGGGTGCCGCAACTGTTAACACAGGATCAAAAACGCATCAGAGTGCAAATGTCTGAACAATGTTTAGCTCATTTTCAGAAAAGCCCACAAGATTTTTGCATCGGTATGTGACTACATGAGGCATGGATCCACTACTATACCCCAGAGACATAACAACAGTCAAAGCAGTGGAAACATGCTGGAAAGGTCACAGCATCAGTGTTCTGGGATGTGAAAGGAATTTTGTTGATACATTATCTTCCCAATGGTCAAACAATTATGGGAAAATACTATCACAACCTTTAGGACCAACTGCAGCAAAAAATGAGAAAAAATGTCAGGTTTAGCAAGGAAGAATATCTCCTTCATGAAGACAATGCATGGCCACTAACATGTGTCCCTGCCATGGCAAAAATTCCATTGTTGCCTCACCCACCTTATTCACCTGATATGGCTCCATCAGATTTCCATCTCTTCCCTAAGCTCAAAAATGTCCTTGGTGCACGGAGATTCAAATGAAGAATTCATACCTGGAGTTAAGTGTTTTGTAGGCCTGGAAGAAACTCATTTTCCAAATGGAACATTGATGGACCAAGTGCATTAGTGTAGAGGGTGACTACATTGAAAAATATTTTGGATGAGGTCAGTTGTTATTTAGTACGCATTCCGAGAACTTTTCAAACAATCCTCGTAGCACAGAAAAATTTGATGGCAAATAAATACGAATGGATACCAATATAACCATATAACAGAAGTTATTTTGGAGTAATTCCTCTGCTTAAATTTTCATTGTGTTTAGGGTATTACAAATAAAACATATGCATGAAACAAAATGGAGTTTTATTCTTGAATTCAGTAAATTCATATTTGATACGGTCAGAGGCACCGGACTAACTCAGTGGTTTAGTTCGTGTGAAGGTCCATGGTTCAATTCCTGGCTCCAGGATGCAATTTTAAGTTAGCACTATCCAAGCCTTCACCTCTGGTTAGCTCATGATAAGTATCCCCAAAACCCAATGTGCTGTGGAGTCCATTGCAAAAGCTGTAGGTCCTCTTGTTTCATCACCAACCTCATCATCATTCTCCAAACATCGGAAGTAATGGGGATTGTCTACTGGGTACCTTCAGCTTATATGTATTTATTCAAATGAAAATGAACCCAATTTTCCAGAACCTAATTTTGGAAATTTAACAGTTGTGACACTATGATAATGGCAATAGCAGTGACGATGATAATAATAATAATGATGGATATGATGATCTATCTGGTCACTGTATATTGAATTCTTGTAAACAGTTATAATTCAGATTCAAGCAGAAATGCATGTAATGGGTGGAGAAGGTCGAAAGGAATGGGAGTATGAAAATGTAATGGCCTTTTACTGCACAATTATCATGAGTCATTCCATGTCGAATCAAAGATTTTTAACAAAAATTGACCATTGTGTGTTTGATTCTTTTTAAACTTCTATATGCTTTTTTATGACAAAAATATGCGTGTCTTAAAATACTATTTAACAGCAGTATTATGCCTGTTACTAAGTAACAAATTTTCAGAAATAGCAGCCTCCTCGACATGATTAAATACGATAGTTTCGGTAATTTTTATATTAAAGAACTCAGAAAAAGCACTTCCTTGCTATATTACATAAATCATTTTAAACAAAACATATCCAGCTTTAAAAAAGGCTTTTAACTTAATTTAAATTTAAGTATATTGAACATTTAAAAAACTGAAGAAAAAAAATCACTCTTCCTACTCCATGTGTTTTATAACAGCATGCCAAATATCATGAAGGTATTATTTCTGGTTTGTTTGGAATTCAATTATTTGCCTAGTCGTGTTGCACAGTGTACTCGACTGGTGGACATCTGGAGTGCCACACATCAAGTCGAGCTGGGTATAACTGTACCTGACAATGAATGGGAGGAACGATGCACATAGTTTGTTTCAAGGCACAGTGCTCTAAGGAAACAATCTATAGGCCTAAGTCACACCTAACAGAGTTCTTTAAAAGGAAAAACGATAACCTTTTATCCTTCACTTTGAAACAAACAATTTCACTACAGCTTCAGTTATTGATAATGGTATGAAATAATGTAGCTTTAATGTGCCTGTTATTGGTTTGGTTTTCATATCTTGCCTCCAAAATATCTCCCTTGTTTGTGCTGAATAACAGTAAAAGATTAAATGTAATGTTTGTAATATGAATCTGCATCCAAGTAAATAATTAATGAGGTGGTGTGATGGGATCTTGTCCTGGTGGAGACTGGCTTTCGCTGCTAGAAGTTTAGTAATGTCCCCAATTACATCACAAGGCCCCTTGTCGAGTGAAAGAAGAAACCCTGAAGATCACTGATCATATGGGGAACATTGGAAACGTACGAGGTGGTATCCAAAATATTTGGGACTGGTGCTGCCATCTGGTCAAAAACTTACTTTAAGACTAATGACCGCTGTCACCCTTGAAGTAGTTCCCTTCCACACGTATACACCGGTCCCAGCAATTCTGCCATTTTCCAAATGCATCCTGGAAGTCATGTTCTTTGAGGGTGTTTAGCACAGACAGCATTTCTTCTTGAATCCTCTCAATTGTGTCAAACCGATGTCCTTTCAACTTGATTTTCAGTTTGGGGAATAAGTCGCAGGGTGCCAAATCAGGTGAGTACGGTGGGTGGGGATGACCGTAATGTTGTTTTACATCGAAAAGCTCCTAGTGAACAAGGAATTGTGACAGGGCACATTATCATGATGCAACAGCCAGTTCCCTTGCCACCAAAATTCGCGCCATCGTCTCCGCACATTTTCATGGAGCAGTCACTAAACGTCACAGTAATATGTGGAATTCATTGTTTGATTTGGTGGGATGAATTCTTTGTGCACAATCCCCCTGGTATCAAAGAAAATGAGGAGCATGCAACTTGTGAGCTGACAGGCCTACTGGTGTGAGCATTATCTTCCATAGCTGTACGGCCCACCCTAAACCGAGCATGCCGCTCAAACACACGTGTACGGCTCATACTTTGTCCCCCAAACACTTGTTGAATCATTGCGAGGGTCTCCGTAGCATTTTTCCTGAGATTTGCAAAGAATTTGATGCACACTCTCTGTTGTAACCTTGGACCCACGTATCATGAAGAGTACTATAGAATCTCAACACATTTACCCAGCTGCATGAAACTTTAAACACTCACTCATCAGATTTGCTAGTGTTGCCACCTAACAGTACAAAACTCTACTGCAACTACTGTCGAGATGGCAGCACAGTCCCAAATATTTTGGATACCACTTCGTATTTAATGAAGTCATTTCAGGTCAAATCAGAAAAGGTTTTTGTACTACATTTCCCTACTTAATTTAAAATGATTTGCATGTTGATAAATGAAAGATAACCATTTAATTTTGTTGGCAGAAAGTTATTTTGGAATTTATAGTACTTTTTCAAAAAAATATACACACTGACGCATGCAAATGCTCATTGCTTATATTTTATTTGTTGTATGAAATAGAGGTTAGCCTAATTTAAAAGATTAAAAGACGAATGCTTAGTTGTGTATTCACTTTAAATTAATTTATGTCTTCACAATAAGATACACTGTAAATAATTTTCATTAAATTTGCACTAATAGAATACTGGTTTTAAAACACTAACGTCTTTGGCATTTAATTTTCTGTAAGCAAACCAAGTTTCAGAGTTGGAAGTAATAAATGATTATGCAAGAAATTACTAAATGAATGCTGTTACACAATGCAGGTTGCATGCCAAGACAGAGAAAAAGTTCAGGACATATCAATGTATGTGAAGTACAAGGTATGTTTTTAAAGTAAATATCGTTTTAATATTTAGCCACTGCAGGCTGCAGTAGTGATTTTGGGCATGCACGATCACTTCCTCCATTTGTTAGGAAGCCAGATGCAGCTGTCAGCGATTGTCACTTTGTGTTTTCCTGTTATTAGAGCATTTTGAAATGTTCAAAGGAATCGAACGATCCACCAACTGTGAAGTCAGATCAGTGATTCCTTTTTTGAATGCGAGAAATGTTATGCCAGCGAACATTCATCACCAGTTGTGTGAGGTTTATGGGGAAAACACTAATGAGTAACAATGCCCAGCCACAAACAGCCAAACAAACTTAAGATGTGATTGCATCATTTGGTTGGAAACCATTTGACCACCCTCCCTACAGTCCAGATTTGGCACCATGCGATTTGCATGTTTTTTCATCTAAGAAATTCCTTGGTGGAAAACATTTCAGTGATGATAATATTGTGAAACAAGAAGTGCAGACTTGGCTTTCATCTCAGGCAGCATCATTCTTTGTCAAAGGCATACAAAAACTGGTTTCCCGTTATGACAAGTGCCTGTATAATGGTGGGTGACTATGTGGAGAAGCAACATAAGGTGTAAGATAATGAATGATAATAAAGTCTTTGGAAAATAATGTTCTGTTATTTTTTTAAAAAATTTTGAGTACTTACTTTAAAGTAAGCCTTCATAAACAGTTTTATAAAAAGACTCAAAATTTTAAATTACACTTGCAAGATGCAATATTTTAAGATCATTCAATAAAATAAAGTTAAGAGGGTTAATTTTCCTTTAGAGGTAAAAATACATACCTGAAATCCTTTTTGTTTTGCATAGCTCCACATTTCTTCAAAATGCTTAACCTGATGATTAACACAGTCTACAATGATGAATGGGAAGTATCCATCATTAACAGTTTTTCGGAAAGCTTTAAGAAGGGAGCTGCGATAATGCTTTTCCATTGCTGCTTCATATTCATACTCCATTACCTAAAACAAATAAATTTGCATTACTACAGAATTCTACCCTGTATGCATAATCCTGAGTACATATCACTATTTTTAAACACTCATGTATTATACAAGGGTCTTTACTGTCTATGTTTTTTCTTTATTCTCAGCCTTTTGATTAGAGAGAATCATTTGTGGGAATGAAATTAAAGCAAATAAACTTAAAACTTTGCACACAAAGTATCCTAAAGAGCATACTTCTCCCATTATAGTGCTCTTGGGTTACTTTTGGTGACACACTATTTATACACTTGGCATCAATACCAGCAACTAGTCCTAAAATATACACACGGTAAAGATATGGCCACAGTTGGCATTAATTGTGGCTGTTATGTTTGCAGTACAGGCATTATATTGCAGGATATCACCCGACGAGTTTAAAGTAAATAATCCCAGCTGGGTAGATGTCATTGAGTTTCACGTGTGCATTTATTTGAAATAGTTTTAGTGCTTACATAAATATTCCACACTTTTTTTTACAACAAAATTTCCCATTAAATACAATACAATGTGATGTAGCACTGGGAAGAGATTTAATAAACTTGTGTTGTTTCAAAAGAAGATTTTGATTTACAGACTGGCTTGAAACTATAATTCCCATTGTAAGGTTGGAAGTACTTTAGTGTAGTCACCTCTTTGAATTCTTGGGAACTGCCAATAAATGGTTTCTCCTATATTGTATTGTTTTTTTTTTTTGTATTGTATTGTTTTATTGTGCTAAGAGATTTATAATTTGATTGTCTACTGAACTTTGACCTTGGCCACTCATTTGGTAGACAATCACTACACGATTTTTTTTTGTTTACAATTTTGCGTCAATAAATTATATTGCTTCAGTTTTTCATGTCCCATTTCCATTTGTTTTTCACTTGCCACTTATTGATTACTTTACCATCACACATTCACCATAGTTTTCCATTCAAGGTAAGGTACACTACCTCTTACTTTTCTCTATCCACTGTCCAAAGCCATCTATTTTTGACTTCACACAAAAACTGTCCAATGCTCCTAGCGTGCTTTTGATTATAAGCGTATTTCTATCCCCCTTCAACCACTTCTTTTTAATAAATTCTCTTCTCCAATTTATGTTCCTTGGCACTTAAATACTGTATGTTCAATGTCTTCATTACCACCCCATATCAGACATTGGTTTTGAGGAATACCCTGTCTTAACCCTCTTAGCCTCCATGCTCCGGTTCTTACCCATGCAATAGATTCTCTCTCTTCATTTACTATGTCTATATATTTTTCTATACCCCATGTATTGGCCTATAACACACCAATGAGCTCTTTTCGGCAATCTCACTGAACATGTTTTGTATTTCTATATCTTCCAGTCTTTTCCTTGCCTTTTTCCAAAAATTTTTCACGTTATTTTCCCTCCTTCTCCACATGTCTCCTAACCCATTTTTCTCCAAAATGTTCCATAAATTACTTACCCATCCATCATTCATTAAACTATTCTTTTGGTATTCTATACACTGTCTTAACACATCACTTTTTTTCTAGATTTAAAGTTCTGAACCAAAATTTCAAAGCTCTTTCCATTATCTTCCCCCTAGTTGCCACCTTGCCCATCTCTAATTGTGCCTGTCTTACAATTGCCTTCAGTAACCCTCAGAGCATTGGCCCAATAAGGTAAAAGTCTACTGTTCAAGTCCCAGCTGTGTCACTACCTATGACTTAGTCACGGACCCTGAAAATGGTGAATAAATGAAAAAAGTGTATAAACATGTAATGTTGGTGGTTAAACCTAGCTTTTTTTTCTCTCTCTCTCTCATGAAATAAATAAAAAGATATTTCATTTAAACGCCTGTTAAAGCATCACAAAAATATGCATCTCGTAGGTGAGCACCTGCTGCTTAATTCTTGCAGTTTCATTTGCTTATAAAGCTGCATTATAAACAATGAGCTAACTGTTCTCCTCTCTGAACTCAATTACAAATGTCTCATAAGTTCTTGATTCTACACACGCTGAAGATGTTTCAGGAAAGGGTCTGAATATTTCATATTTGACCTATGATTTTTAGTCCTTACGGCGTAAAACACCAATTAATAAAACAGTTAAGTTTTTCTAGAATCAATAAGCTAGAAACACGGATTAAAAATCCTTACAGTATTTGTATTGCCTCTCCAGATATGAATGTATAGCTGAGAAGAACTTTGAGGTATCAAAATATGCAAATACAGTAGAATCTTGTTAGCACATTCCTCATTATCACATTTTCCCGTGTATTACATTGCATTATAAAAGTCCCTGCACCAAATGCAATAAATAATGTTTGTTTAGTATGTTCTCTTGCTCCCACTTACTACGTTCGAAGTTTGACGCCCTCAATTGCTATTTTGGCCAATGCTTGGTCTGTCCAATGGGAGTAGATTTACTACATTCGAAGTTTGACGTCCTCATTTGCTACTTTGGTCAAACCAGCGGGGTGGAACCGGCAGCCAATGGCATGCATGTATATATTTGTGTGACGCGATTTGTGTGGGGGGATAGAGAATGCTTTAGTTTAGCGTGGCTTGGCGTGGTTAGTTTCTGCTGTTGAGTGTTGACAAAACATAATTGTATTTTAACTTTTTGTTCACAATGGAGAAAAAGAAAGTGCGGCAAATAACCAACAGTGAAAAACTGAAAATCCTTGAAGAAGTAGATCACAATCCAAATATGAAACGTGTTGATATAGCGCGGAAGTTAAACATTCCTCGTCAACCTTAAACACGTAAATTAATTGAAATTGCTTTTGAAGAAGGGAAAAATACTAAAAGAAAGTGTAATCTCTCTGGCCAGTTTCCAGAATTAGAAGATGTTCTGTTAAAGTGGTTTACACAAGCTAGAGCTTCAAATGTACCAATAGACGGTACTGTGGTTCGAACTCAGGCAACATATTTAGCACAGAAGATGGGACTAGATGATTTCAAAGCGTCCAATGGCTGGATTGAAAGATTCAAGAATCGACATGGTTTGGTCTACAGAAGTGTGCGAGGTGCGGCTGCTGCCCTAGATAATGATGCTACACTTGTGAAAATATAGAAATGTGAAAAAAATACAACGCTCCCATCAATTTTGAAAGACTATAGCCCCGACGATGTTTATAATGCAGATGAAACAGGACTATTTTTCCATCTTTTGCCAGACAAAACCCTGGATTTTAAGGGCACTAAGTGCCATGGTGGGAAGCTTAACAAGGAGAGGATTACAGTTTTGTTGTGCTGTAACGAAAGCAGAACGGAGAAATTGGTACCGCTGGTTATTGGAAAAGCACGCAGTCCACGATGCTTTAAGAATGTGCGATCTTTTTCATGTAAGTACACTTCCAACATAAAAGCCTGGATAACTTCTGCCATCTTTGAAAATTTCTTACGAGCATGTGACGCAAGACTAGGCATAAGAAGCAGGAAAATTGCACTCTATATTGATCAGTGTGTGCTCATCCACCAACTGTTTCAAACTTAAGAAACATAATGATCATTTTCTTCCTAGCAAACTGCATGAGTAAGCTACAACCTTTAGATCAAGGCGTAATTTGGTGCATGAAGCATACGTATCAGAAGAGGCTGGTACAGAGAAGGTTGGCTGCAGTGAAATCGACAAGAAAAATCACCATCTTAGATGCCATGCATTTTATTAGAACTGTTTGGGATTGTGTTACGCATGATACCATTAGGAACTGTTTCAATAAAGCTGATTTTTGCCGGGTTCTTGGTGATGCAATCACGCAGGAAGATGAGTTTTCCGAGAGGGAAGAATGGCGCCAAATAGCAGATGATGCTGCCATGTCTTTTGAAACACATGTAAACATTGACAATGAAATTCTAGTGTGTGAAACAGCGACGATGGATGAAATACTTGAACAAGTGAAAGAAGAAGGTCAGTGGGAGATGAAAGTGATGGTGAGCCAGATCCTGAGCCAGTACTACAATGTTGGAAGCAATGCAGGCAATGGACATAGTGAAGCGATATGTGTGCAGTTTCAAAGTTGATGACGATGTAATGACTTTACTAAACAAAATGGACAGTAAAATTTTGGCATTAAAACCAACAAAGCAATCAACTATAGATATGTGTTTCAAACCAGTGTAAATAGTGTCTATATTTCACATCTGTTTTTGAGGTAAGATGCATTATTAGATTTTATTACATAAATATGTTCTTAAATTGCAGATTTTGTATTTTCGTTAACATGTTTTCCTGTTTATGACATCCAAATCCTTGGGTCCCTGCAAAAACGTACTAACGAGATTCTACTGTACTTTTACAGCCTATTCTCAATCATTTACCTTTGTAGTTACTTTTCGTCCAGTATCAGGATCCTTATCTTCTTTCTCCACTTCAACCATGAAATAATCATCTAAAGCTAATATTCTTGGAGCAGAGCCACCCATTTCAACTTCCTTGTCCTGAAACAGACATACAATAAATTTGCCTATTGCACTTAACAAGAGAGGATATCTTACAAAATACAGCAATTTTTAAGGATATCATTATATGTTATTTTATATAATGTTTATTTTATTACAAGCTGCATGTATATAGATATGAAACTACAAATATAATTAGGAATATGACTTATGCAAATACTGGCAACTTTCTTGGAAGGAATGCTGAGTGCAACTTACTTTTGTATATCCACATGCATTTCTTTAAGTTCAACACAGCAAGCATTTGGGAAAAGCTTTAAAACCAACAGAGTTTAAGTTACAGTAAAACCCTGCTTAACTGAACTGTGCCAGTTTAATCAAAATGGCACAGAAATAAAACAAAGTAAGAAAAAATGAATGAAAAAATATGAGAAGCTCAATTCGTGCAGACAGTGTTTCTACGACAATTGGCAATGTTCTTTTGCCCCAACCCTAATTCCAATACAGGTACTTGATATTGTATGCAGCTAATCCTCACCCCGTATTCCACATTGAAGAAATATTGCACCATTATAACAAGTGTTAACTGCCTGCACATGCATTCAGTGCAGAGGCCCACTCTTATTTTATTGTTGATGGTGGTCAGTGTCGGTTTGTGTGTGTTCACGATCAGTGAAAAGAAAGCATATTGTAATAAGCATTGAACAGAAACTAGAAGCTGTTAGCAACAGAACGGACAAGTGATTCAAAGCGATAGAGATACTGAACACTACAAATTCATATTCAAATCTTAATGAAAAATAGTGAATTATGGCACTATCAACAATACAAAACTTTTAGTTTTTAGGTTGCCTTGTATTTTGTGGAACAAAGCAGTGAATCAACACCAAGAGATATAATGCTTATCAAACAGTGACATGATATAACTGCAAGTGTTGCAAGAAGAAAGTTTAGAAAAAAAATTGCTGATTTTTATGAAATAATCTTCATTAATACTGTAATGCATATTTTAATACTGTATACAGTGGTAGCTCTTTTTTTTTTATTAAAAATTATTTATATGCATTTGTACTAGAATAATATATATTTTTCTTGCTTCTTAAAATCATTACCATCCCAAGCCTTAGTTTTCTTAAGCGGGGTTCTACTGTCTTTTAGAAAAAACACTTACTTTTTCTACACATAAAAAGGACGCAGTTTTGTTAAAGCTAATTTCTTTACTGTCTACTGACAGAAATGAAGCATTGCATCTATGAATAGAAAATATCTTGGAGAATTTAATAAAATCTTGAGTCGGTGGATACACTTAAAAGCTTCACTTGAAATTAATCGAACATGTTTTGAAAGCACTGCTTGCTTTCATCTTCAGCTATTTTCCGACCGAACATGCCGGGAATACGGGTCTGCAGATGTAGGTGGCGTGGAAATGGTATCATTGGTGTGTCCGTGTTGAAGCTGCTTAGATTGTTGAGTGGCGGGATTTCAAAGTTCATTGCTGTTTTCATGCATTTGCTTATGTGTATGTCTTCCCAAACTTTTAGTTCTATTGGATTGGTGATGCATTTTAGGAGTCCGACTTTGGGGTCCAAAAATAATTTGCTATGGCAGATTTGTTCATCTGTTAATTGGATATACATCTGAAGTGTTCTTTTCTTTTGGTCTCAATACTTCTTTTTGAGAAGAACAAGAAGAAAGGGAGTGATATTAGAAAGGATATTGAAATTTTGGTTTAGATGCCTGAAAAGATGAAGGAGAAATTTTAAAGATATGTATGGAACAACAAGATTACGAAAAACAAAAATAGCTGATGGACAGGAGTAGAAAAAATTATGGAGAAGATAGGAATGGGAGATATTGGAGAGCAAGAGAAAAAAATAGCAACGGTTCTGGATAACAGTAAGAAACAGAGTGGAGGACATAGAAAGACAAGAGATTTGGGGAAGCTTAGAGAATAAAAAATCACTAGGGTTCTATAGATTAGTAAAAAGGAAATTGGGAAAAGAAGGGTACGTGGATTGTAACAGGACTGAAAAAGAAGCATTTGCATGGATGAGAACTGGATCAATATCCTGAGGTGGCTAAGAGGCAGAAAAAGTGGAATTTGTGAACTATGTGGAGGTAGTGAAAGCACAGAGCATTATATGACAGAATGCAAAGAATTAGCAGAATGGAGACAAAAAGTATGGGAGGTAAAATGGAGGAAAAATAGTAGCAATTAAAATGTTAGCAAGAAGAAAAGAAAAATAATAATATTGGGGAGTTCTTAAAGAAAGTAAAGGAGAAATGGATTAGAAAAGTAAGAGAGATAAGAAAGGTAGATGGCAAACAGAGGAGGGAGAGGATGGATCATAGGTGATTAAGGGTAGCAAGGGCTGCTCAGCTGAGCTATAAGGCCAGGGTGCCAGACAAAATGAGCAGTATAGGTAGAACATAGTTGGTAAGAAAATTTGTACATAGGTAAAGTTAGTTTATAAGTGGAATATTGTAAAAAGGATTGTGTTTAAAAAAAATGTACAAATAAAGTTTATTCATTTATTATTTAGAAAAAGGTGCAATACAACAAATAAAACTTGAAGGACAAATAGAAAAAATAAACAATTAAGTAACATTAAACAACATTTCAAAAAGAGACTTGATGAAGAAGATAAATTAATGGATAAAGATTATAGGAATATTAAAGATAGAGTTGATATACAAAAAATGCTAAGGAAGACTGCAGTGGCCTTATTTAGGATGGCAACTGGTCACGATTACCTCGCAGAACACCTCTACAAGATAGGATGCCTACCTACACTCAATGCACTCTCTGTGAAGATGTCATCCTGAACAAACAACATCTCGCCAAATGCAAAGGCCTTAAAAGTAATAACTTAGACTTTATATTGGGAAGCCAGAGGGAAAATGATGCAGATCAATTAACCCCAAGTGCCATTGGTGAACAACATTTATCATTTATTATTATTATTATTTTACAGAGTAACAGTTTCAATCCAAAACCTCATCAACACTCCATTTTCAACAGTCTTGCTTACAGACTAGTCAACCTTCCCCTCAGCAAAGAGGAATATGAACATGAATACAACTACATCCCCCACATAGCAGATGTAAATGGCTACAACACCAATATAGTCCACAGCAAAATAAAAAAGTTCCAGACATAAAATTGCATTACAGAAAATACAACCATCTGTACACAGGCACCAAAACAACAATTCATACAATTCACATACCATCCTCAGCTTAATCACAAATTTGGTAAAATCTTAAAAAAAATATAAATTATCATTGGCACCACAGAATAAACACACAATTCAGAAGCTACTAGCTTCCCCTATCAAAGATAAAATTCCACAGGAACAAAAATCTGGCATCTACCTAATTAACTGTGACTTGGTGTATGTTGGTAAAACAAAAAGAAATATTGAAACCAGAAGGAAAAACACCTCAGACGTATATCCAATAAACAGATGGACAAATCTGCCACAGCAAACTATTTTTGGACCACAAACCACATCAACCCCAAAGTCACACTCTGAAATGCATCACCAATCCAACTGAACTAAAAGTTTGGGAAGACATATGCATAATCAAATGCATGAAAATGGTAATGAACTTTGAAATCCCGCCACTCAACAATCTAAGCAGTTGGTAAAAAGCTGAAGAAGAAAGCAAGCGGTGCTTTCGAAACATGTTCAATTAATTTCAAGTGAAGTTTTTTAGTGTATCCACCAGCTCAAGATTTGATTAAATTATTGTTTCGCTTCAATGTCTCTAACTTCTGAGTAACATTTCAATTATCTTGGAGAAGTTCGTAATTTTACAAAAAATGTGGGCTATTAAATCCTTCTCTTCACTGTCATGTAATCAGGTATCTTCTGAGCATTTTGCAGCAAATTGACACATTATCCGATATGAGGTAAGTCCAAGTGAGCGAGCATAAAATAAGAGATGAGGGCGATGTTACATACCTTGATTAGTTTTGCAACAAATGTCTTCCCTGAACCTGGTGGTCCACGAAGCATGATCACTAATCGTGCTGGCCGTGTACTCCTTCCAGGAGGGCAAAGTAAATCTTCCACTAATACAGCTCGCACTGGTGTTTCCGAAACTGGCAAAGGTGAAGTGAAGCTTGGTGGTGGGGGAACATCAGGAGGAACTGGAAATTCTACATGTGCACTGAAATACATGAAGACATCTATAATACTGATACTAAAATAAAATGAAAATGAAGGCATCAGAAATATGTTTATTTACAAACATCAATGAGCAACTGCTTAACTTAGTCTTTCTGCAAACAACGTAGCCATCTATTGGAGGTCCTTCAGTTACCACAGCAAGATAGAATGGTCATCTTCACACGACTGGTTAACAAATATTGTGTACTTTACAAAAACATCTCCCAGGAACAAACCTTTTATGTGTGTGACTGAAAAATCATCATGCAAAGAAGCATGCCAAAAGCAAAGCACATGGGTGATATAAATAAAAGCAAGCATTGGCTCATGTCTCACTAATTCCAAACAGTTGCTGGGTTTCATATAAATAAAATTTTTCTCCTCAACACCCTTGCGAGCAACTGCTTGTTGACTTTGATCGCTGAGCTATTGCTCAGGATATAGTATAAATAAAAACAAGCCCTGCTCACTTTAGTAAGCTAATGCATTCTATTTTTTGAGGTATCTCCATAGATAACTCAGTTTGCTCAATGCAGTTTAGTATCAGGCGGAGTTCATTATGGTTTCCTGAACCGAAAATAAAAACTTATACAAGACACAGGGTCTCGGATGTGAGCGGATATATAGAATTATAGCATTTTAAAAGAGAAAATTTAGACTAGCCTGCATAGCATTTTCTTCCAAAGAAAAATGAAACAAGATGGAGATCTTAACAATGCTGAAAAGATGCAGATTCCTGACATGTTTTTATCTTACCGGGGTATGTAACTCTAAACTGAATGTGAGTGAAGTCATAGTAATCCAGTCTCAGCACCAGAAGACCGATCACCTAAGCAAAGAGCTGTACAAATGTCCACATGTACATAGAGCAAAATGCTTGTATTACGCAGGACATTCAGCAATAGCACTGGTTTGTGGTACTGTTATCATGTTTACATTCAAGTAACCTGTACTCGCAAACTTGCAATAAACAACAGGGGTAGCTGCTGCACTGACCTCAAGTAAACAATGCTATTGTCCATTCCAAATCAGAGTGCCTTTCACTGAAAACAAACTCTTTGTATTATCCGCGCGAAAGTAGTTCGCAATCCCCGCCCATAATGGCTGCTTGTTCCCCTCCCACGTGCTTGTTGAACACTATTTAATCTATAAAAAGGCACCCTGCGTGAGAATCATGGTTCAAAATGCAACCTGAGGTAACAATCGATTTTATAAGTATGCGGCAATGAACACTTACGTTAATCACAATCCTCGTGCAAAAGTGCAACACCCAAATCCGAATTCTCTGAAGATAACTCAGCTACCATATCAGAATCAGAACTACTCTCCAAAATAATGACAAGCTTATCCACAATTCTACAGCACTGTCGCACTTAAAACTTTATCCTCTTCTATGTTGTATTATGTCTGTTTATATTCCCTGCTCGATTTCGTTACACTTCTCACTGAAACGCCTGTAAAATCCGATATTAGTTTTGTAATATGCAATAATGCAAATGTCGGGTATTTTTGTAATAGTAAGTTGAATATATGAAGTATTGTTTGTTTTTAGCCACTTTTCAACTGTTTCCCGCTTCTGTGTTTGAACAGTTTATTCGCACTACACGCACCTTCCTCTGCCAAATGAGCTCAAATACCAACTGACTAAATCACAAGATTTGACCTGAGCTGAGCTGTGTGTTAGTGTATTATGAATGACTGTTCACTTATCATATATCCTGTGTTACACAAAGTGTTTATTCGGTACTCAGATAGCACCTCTGGGAATTCATTGCTGCATTTCTAGTGTATGTAAGAGAGTGGCTGTCGTTTATACGGTTGGTATTAACAACCAAGATGCTCTCGGCGTTAGCGCAATAGCAGGTGAAAGTCATATTTTGTAATCTCTTAACAGCTAGTATATATTCATTACCTTTAACGATGAGTTCTTATGATAACCACAATAAAATGTGTAGTTCTATACCTTTCCGGTTCTAATATTTCATAATACAATACATGTATTAAGGAACTATTTACGTTGGCGTAAGAGTATATTCTTGGGTTCGTGACAAGCCTAAGCACGTGCTTCTGTTTACATCAGAGGGAACTCTGCTTTGGAATGTACAGTAGAGATATATGTCCTGAGTAGTAGTACAAATCAAATCTGGATTACAAGTAAATAATTTCCTTTAAAACCATCTAAATTTAACAAAATGAAACTTTCATCCAGTATAGATTTAATTCATAACACCTTATAAAGTCTTGGAGTTACTTATTGTAATTTTTAACAGATTTTAATCACTTAGTTGCTGAGGATACCAATATAATGACGCAAAAACACAAGAGCAAATAATCTACTTTCACCTGATCATTTGGTGAGTGACAAGTTCTTAACACTATCAAGTTAAGGAAATCAGGAATTGAAATTTAGAAAATGGACGAATTGCATATACATATTATAAGTCAAGAAAATCTTGATTTCTATTTAATTTGTCAAATCTTTAATTTCATTTCTGTTATTTAAAATCTTCACTGGCCAAAAGTTTTGGCCATCTCTACAATAGACCTACAAACTGTGTGTTCTCTATCAGTTCACTTCAATTTTTTATACTTTTGAGATCTGATTGTATCATTTTCCCATCTATTTTTAGATCTGCCTCTTGTTCTACATTCATAGGTTCATAGGTTTCCTTTTGTACATTCTTTTAGTTGTTGTCTCATCTGACATCCTATTTATATGCCCAAACCATCTTAGTCTCTACACTTTTACAAAATTTATGATTGTTCTTTTTTTATTTTGTTATATGGTTTTTCATTTCATCTCCCTTTTAGGTTTATTAAATGTATGTTTAACATGCATAAGTATATGAATATTTAAGTGCAACAAAGATTTAAATTGCCTCCTGACAGAAGAATAGGCATGTTTGTCTACTCTGCTGAGGAGCCAAGGTCACCAAGCAACTGCTTCATAGGCTGAATAAGCTTAGCCTAGAATTTTTATTTGTACCAAACAACGATCTGATGCTCAATTCACAGCTTGCTTCTTTTTATTTATATCACCCATTATACCGTCCATGTGATCTATGATGCCTCTGGAAAATGATTCAATTGTCACTTAATGAATTCTTTATATACTTATATTTTTAAATTCAACCATTCTGCTTGAAAGGTTATATTAACAGCCCGTATTTAACTGCTGTACAATTCCTTTTTATAATATTCAAATCTCACTTCAGAGTAACAATCAATTAATTTAATATTTTTATTGAATAATTAAGGTTGCTTCTAAAACAACAAACTCAGGTGCAATTGGAAAATTTATGAAAGCGATAATTATGTGGGTATAGACTATAAATTTGCAACTCAAACAATGACTATAAATATTTCTGATTTGAGAACCTAGCCTCTAATACTAAACATATTATTGTTACTTCGAAGACAGCAAAAGAGTAGAACATGTGTGTTGGGAAACTAATAAATTAATTCTCTTATACATGTGTTGTTGATTTATATATGATTTTGGTCTGAATTTTAACCAATAAAATCAACACGAAATAATGGAAGATCTTTGCAGAAGAGAGTGGTCAGGAATTAAAAACTAACATTGAAAACAATAGTTCACATTTTCTTTTTCTTCGCTTTTTTTTTTCTATTCTTTCCTTCTTTAAATTCTTGAAATTCCAAATGTCTAGGATTAATGTTTATCTACATGTATCTACTATCATTAAATGTTCACAGTAAAAACAAAAAAAATTATTCCACGTATAACAATGAGCATAAATTGTATGCTGCAGAGTCCATTCCCTTCTAAAAGTTAATTTAATTATTTTTGAAAATAAAATAAAGTTAATACTGGGGAATGTGTAACTCATTGAAAAACATATGCACATTCAGAGTTTTCTTGGGTATTAAGGCAGATTATATATTACGTTGCCATGTTTATAATATTTTTGTCTCAATAGAATTAAAATGTTTCTTATATACCTACCTTTCATCTTTTTTATTGCTATCTCTGGAACGTGTGCCACTGCTAGTCCTGTAATTCTCTCTCTCACTGTCTCTCTCCCTATCACGTCGAACCCAACGATCCCCTCCGCTGTTTCTGTATCTATGGACATTCACATAACAATCAACTTCTTTGCTGCTCTTACCATTTATTCTTCAGAGGCCATCCATTTTTATTTGTGACTTCTTATCCAGGTAAAACTATTTTTTTAATGGATAAATACTTTCTTCTCAGTGGGCAACAGGTTATTGCATTGCATCTCAGGTTCTTAAGATGGCTGCATGATTATGCTTTAGCATATCCAGTAGCTACTTTGTTCATATTTTTGTAAGGTATGTTAGCCTATCTTTTAACACTTGAAAGAAATATCAAACACAGCTCCAGCAATGGATCCTACATACTTAAAACTTAGAAATACAACAGATCATAGCAAGGATAGTCAGTAGAAAACACACTGGAGAAAACATCTAAATATGTACGTATTAGGGATAGGACCTCGATACCATGATACTCGGTGATATCGAAGTATGTTTAATACTTCGAGATAAAGCTTCGATACTTTTTTGATACTTTTAAACTTTTTAAGTTGTTGCATTATTGAAAGTTGTTGCATTTAACTTTATGCTAGATAAGGAATGAAAGGAATCGAGACTTCATGTTATTGCTGTGCACGTCCTTAAAGAGTTGTTGGACCATAGTTCTTGATAGACCTTGACTGTGTTTCCTATGGCTGAATGAATGCAACATTCCAGTCACCTGAGTTTAAAATAAAAACACACCAAACAACTGGGGAAGGAGTAGAGGTACTCATGATGTAACATGCAGCGTAAACTGGGTTGCGAATGAAGCTGACACACTAAATCACATTTCTGCAATAGCCTGGCTTGGTGACTCACCAACTCTGTTGACCAAAATCTGTGAATTTAGAAGAAAGAAATCAGAACTTAAGATGTGAGATAATACGGCCATGGAAATATTTGTTTTCACAAAAATGCTCGTGTTCTTAAACAAAAATCTTTGTTTTCTCTATACCTCTGCATACGTAATACTTTTGATTTTTTTCTTCAAATTTTTAATTGTTTTAACTAAGGTTGTGAAAATGTGAATGTTGAGCAGCAGAGTGGCCGACCTCTGTGATCACGGATGATTTGATGCAAGCTGTGGAAGAAAACATTGGCATCAAGCGATTTTCATCTGTTTCTTCATCTGAAGAAATTCCTCGGTGAAAAACATTTCAACAATGATGATGTAAAGCAAGAAGTGCAGAATCAGCTTTCACCACAACTGACATCATTCTTTGACGGAGGCATACAAAAACTTTTCCTGTTACAAGTACCTGAATAACAGTGCTGACTATATGGGGAAGTAGTATAAGGTAATGAATGATAATATATTTGGAAAATAATGTGTCATTTTTTAAAAAATTATTGGTACTTACTTTAAAACATGCTCATATTTTAGGCCATATAAAACAATATTTGCATATGTTTATGCATTAAGAATCTATTAAAAATTTATTTTCATTCAATTTTTGAAAATGATTTGCACTTGTAAGACTAATTTTAAAGAACAACCTCACTTGTATGTCATATCATCTGTATCTTGTCAAAAAATCTTCAGGAATTCCTCCATTTTGCTTAACTGCATGTCACTTGGCAAATGCAACAAACATAACTAAATTGAAGAAAAATTAATTTTTCATGTGCAAATCACAACTGTTATGTATATTATTTCAAAAGGTCCATCTTACACCATGATTTAAATCCACCAGGAGGAGGGTCTAATTTTGATTTAATTTAATCCCCATGAATAGTTTAGCTTAGCTTGGGGAATACCTGCTAAATTCAATCTAAGTTTAAACCAATTTGAAAAAAAATTATCCCTGGTTCTCTTACTCCTAAGAAACTGTTACCAAGCAAATCAAACTAATAGTCTTAGCTTTACTTCCTGAGAGTATGTGTTGCTATAATGTCCTTCCATTCAACATTGCCACAACACCTTAGTTGACCACTGACAGCAACTTCTTTGATGGAAACAAAATTGTTAACTTTTTGATGACACCCTATTCGTGAAAAATCCACTGATACAATATCCTTTGTATTATAAAAACAAACAATCTCAAACTGGAGTTCTATAAATACAAGGTATTTTTGGGGAGATCTCTTGTTCAGTGCCAAAATGCTGTATTATTATTGTTGTTGTTGTCCCATTATTGCAAATAAAACTGAATATTGGTATCTTTCTCAATCTTTTTGTCTCATTTAGTGTTTTTAGATTTTAAATACTATATACAGCCATCTTAAGAACTTCACAGCACCCTTAAGAATAAAAAGCTTAACATTTTAAAATTAATTGCAAACATAAAAAGATCACCTACCTTATGTGCTAATAATTTTTGCATCTTTGTCTCTTTCTAATATAGGTTAAATCCAACATGAAGTACAGAGGTTCAGACTATAAATGAGTTCCCCCCCTCCCCTCAGTAATTATGTTCATGCGCCAAATTCCTTTCAGCAAATTGCACTCATTATAGCAAATAATAAATATAGCAAAGTAGCATTATATGTTTCACACATTCAGTAGTTTTCAAATTTGAAGCAAATTAATAGATGCTCACAAATTCCTGAAAGTGCTCAAATAATGTTACCTTTGAATGGAGTATTTCATTCCTCATTGTACGAAGTTTCACGTAATAAGGTTAAAATGGGGATCACCTCTTTACTTCTGTGACAGAAACATGCAAGAAAGTGCATGCAATAAAAAAAATTGGCTACCACATTTAACACTTACTTTTGACCTTTGGACAAACTTCATTTTTTGCATTCTAGTTCCATTAAGTTTGAAAAAAGAAATAATTCTAAAACAGGATACATAATTTACACTAATGCTTAATGTTTCAACTCTCTCTTGAAGTACATTTTATGTTCACTGCCTGAATTTTCCTATAAGCTCTGCAAGTGGTTTCAGATATAAATGGAATAGTAATTACCTATTTTTATTCATTTGAACTACTAACTTATATACCTATAATAATGAAGTGTTGAATATAAAACTGGAATCTAGAAATTTAAAACAAGCAGTAACAAAAGCAAATGGATACAAATGACTAATTACCCAAATAAGGATCTAACCCAAAAGAAATATAAATTATTGTGTTTAAAACACATCTTGTCCTATGTGTTCTAAAGTAGATTCTAAGCCTAGTTATGCATGTTGTTTTACTGAGACAAATGATAGCTTTCAATTTATTTGAAAAGTGTCTTCTAGATAACCCCCCTACCCCCACAAATAAAAGTCCCAAACAGGTAAATAATTTATCACCATTTAAGGTATCAAAACCCAATTTGAAATTCAGATCATTCATCAAATACGTCACAGCTTGATTCACATCATCCATACTTAGTCAAATGTGTTTGAATGGAGGTTAAAGGCTTTGGAATTTGCTAGCTAAAAGGAAATAGATGAAATGCGGTTTAAATTTACTTATAATATGTAATAGATATATTTTAAATAATATCTGGTAAACATTTTATTAAAATTTGTAAAAATTATCTTGGAATCATATAAATATATATCAAACAAAATAATCCTGTCATCTATTGTGAAAAATCCTAACCAGCTCACTAGCAATTGCTAAGACTGACCTGACCTATGCATATAGAAACATTATAAAGGTGATTTTAAAATGCAGCAGAACCATGTAGTGTGAAGCTGCCTGGCCTAATGCTTTATTCTGAATTTTCCTTCCTTAATTATGTCTCTGAGCTCGTTTCTTGTTCATTTCATGAATGCATTCATCTTTTGGTTTACAGATGCTAAACTTGAAAGAAAGCAAAAAGAACAAAATCCTGAATTCATCACTTTACATCAATGACTCGTAGACCTTTTCAGTACACTACGGTAGAATTTGAACAACATGAGACTTCTGACATTTCTTGGAGGGGTATGTTTCCATGGCAACATCCCCTCTGCTGTTGTTCTAGCGAGTAAGGTGCCACCACCCTCCTTTCCCTTTGCCTACAAGCTGAACTTGAGGGGTAACATGTTGCTATGTTATACTACACTGTAGCAAGTGGTTTACTAATGCTTACTAGCGTTCATTTGTATTCCCTGTTTGTTATTAAAAGTCATGCATTTGGAGAGAATAGCAGTATATAACTATTAATAGCCTTTAACATACAATTTTAATGTTGTCTTAAAACTACCTCAACCACCAATGCAGATGAGGAAGACCTGCAATATATGTTAAAATACATACAAGATTATGTGGCTAAAAACAATAAAAGTTTCACAATGACTAACAATGGAAGCAATAGAGCTAGTGATGTTAGACAATTGGGCAGCTGTGGTATCACATAGCAAGAAGAACAATGGAAAAACAAGGACTTTTAGACGAGTGCATACATAAAATGAACATCTATAGCAGTGGTTCATCTTCTTACTCTTCTTCTGCTGACGAAGGAACCAACTCTCTCTTGGAGTAGTCCTGTCATCACCATGAACATGAACAATTTAATTATTGTAGTAGTGGTAATTTACTGTAACTAGAAGGTAATTTAAGCTAAACCAATTCCTAATACAGATTATGGAAGCTGGTTATTTTCTAAACATTTCGCGAACTGCACATCCACATGCTTACTGCATAAATTAGGCATGGTAGAGCGTCAAATGTATTATAAACATAAAGCTCCGTATTTATTGTAGTAGTGGTAATTTACTGTAACTAGAAGGTAATTTAAGCTAAACCAATTCCTAATACAGATTATGGAAGCTGGTTATTTTCTACACATTTCGCGAACTGCACATCCACATGCTTACTGCATAAATTAGGCATGGCAGAGTGTCAAATGTATTATAAACATAAAGCTCCGTATTTTAAATGCAAAATGTTAGAAATCAAATAAAAATATCAGTCTTAAGCTTCTTTATGCACTGAACAAGTTGCAATTTAGTTTATGATCCTAGCTCTAACTGCATTGGACTTATTAAATAGTAAATCCCTGCAAGTTGTTTGCTATCCGTCACGCTACTAAACTGCTGACAGGTGCTCTAACACAGCGTAGCAATGCAGCTCTCCCACTTCTGCACTTTGAGTGATATATCAGGAGTCTCAGGTTGTTTAAATGGCACTATAAGCTGATTACATCAAACTGCTGCTAAACTTATATGATGTAAAGTTGATTTTAATTTATATGTTCTGTGTGACTACTATAAATTAGACCTGTTACACACTACACTGATCTATGTAGAGATTTTACCACAGATATTTTCAAAATATTGGTTGCTTATATAAAGGCCCACATCAAGATGTTAAACTGCAGCGGAATCACTCTGCTTCAATTCACAAAAGATACCTATCTGCACTCAAATCGTCACTGATATTTTGGGACGAATGTTTTTGCAATTTATTTATTTAGCAGCCTTCCATAAGTTGTGAAGTTGTCAAAAGACAATTTCATAAACTTAGCATTTAAAGAAATGGTATAGATTAGGATAAAAGTGTTTTCTGGCAAATACTTATAAATCACACATTTAGCACACGAAAAATGGAAATAAATGTTTGTTTGCTTAGCTCTTTTTAAATAGCTATAAGCAATTTAAATTTAACAGCACCACTCTTAGTTTTATTACTGAGTATAGGAGCTAATATGATATTCCTTTAAGGTTATGAGAAATAAATCCAGAAGAAAAGGGTTTTAAAACATGAAAGCTTAAGATTCTACTTAAAAAATCTTCACATGCAAACGCTCATGCCTCTATAGCTGATAGTAGGGTAATGCTAACTCAAAATAGCTTGGTAAATCCACCATTTGAAAGTTTGGTATATAATATATAACTTACATATGTATTAAGTACAGACAAAAAAATGGAAAGGAATGTTCGTCTGCTTAGCTATTTTAATAACTATGGGTAATTTGAATATGATAGCATCATTTGAAAGTCCGGTATACAATAAATATCTTACATTTGTTTTATTAAGTATAGGAGCTTATTTATATACTTTTAAGGTTATGAAAAACCAATCGAAATGGATAAATAAATTATATAAGATGAAAGATTACTGTGATAGAGAGAACAAATTTTTTGAATAGATATTGGTGTAGTGCAGTGTGGTGAAAGGATGTCAGCATGGGATCATTTTACCCACAGAGGGATATCTGTGTAGCATGTAATGTACCCAAGTGGAATTCAATGATTAAAAATGGGTGAATGACCACATACTTTATCTCATGTATACATCTAAGTCTGCAATTTATTAATAAAAAGGTGAATTAAGCTGCTAATAGTGAGGCACAGTTGTACAAATACATAATCTGAATATATTTAAAGGTGAGTCGGAATTGTTACACTAACATCACTTAAGTTTACTCACTTAACATGTTTCGGGAAACGGTTGTTCCCATCCTCAGAAGTTAATTCGACTGGCCCGTGTTGTTGGTGTTTCCGTCTTTTGGACTGGATCCTGTGGTGGCATCTTGTGGTGGAGAAATGTACTTCCAGAGAGGATTTGGTGGCGGCAAATCAAAATTCATTAGATGTGTGTTGTGTTTTAGAATGGTGATCTTCTCCCATGCATCTAATTCGGCTGCAAATTTGGCTGGTTTGACTAATGTAATATTGGGTTTGATGTTGTGATTAGTGATCCAAAAATGGTGTGAAACTGCAGATTTGTCCATTTGTTTGTATTTAATACATCTCATGTGCTCCTTTAGCCTAGTTTCTAAGTTTCTTTTTGTCTTACCTATGTATACTTTATTGCAATCTGAACAATTGATTTTATAGATTCCAGCTTTTTTGTCTTGTGGAATGGGGTCTTTTAACTTGTTACAAAGTAATTTTTCTATGTTAAATTTTTTCTGTGGAGCTAGGCTGATGTTATGTTTCATGAAAATCTTCTTAAATTTGTGAAATGTTCCTGGGTGGTATATGTGAATTTCTTGAACTTTAGCTCTTTATCTTGCTGGCTGAGATTTGTTGTGTTTCTGATGTGCATCTGTCGTTTGAATTTTGCAATTTTTTTGTCAATAGTTGCTTTGTTGTACCCATTATGTATTGCTGTGTCTACTATATGCTGGTATTCTAACTGGTATTCTTTTTTATTTAAGGGGGTATATACCAGTCTATGTGTTAGGCTGTTTAGTACTGCATGTTTGTGTGTGGTTGGATTGAAACTCTTATTTTTTTTTTTATGTAATTAGTAGAGTGTGTTGGCTTCCTGTATATGCCAAAGGTTAGGTTCTTTTGTTCTCTGATGATTTTTAGGTCTAAAAATGGTAGCATGCCTTCTTTTTCTATTTCTATGGTGAATTTTATTGATTGGTTCTGTAAGTTTAGTAAGGCTAAGGAGTCTTGTATGAACCTATTAGGGACAACAGCGAAGATGTCGTCAACATATCTGTGCCAAACTTTAAACATGTATGGAAAGGAAGTTGTTATGTGTGTTTCTAAGTAGCTCATAAATAAATCTGCCAAGAAGGGTGAAAGTGGGTTGCCCATGGTTAGACCAGTTGGTTGTTGATAGAACTTCTTATTGAAACTAAAACAATTTTGTGCAATGCATAAATTGGTAAGTTGTATGAGGTCTTCTATTTCTTCTTCAAGTAGGTTAGTCTGCTGTAGCCATTTCTTTAATTGACGCAGGAGTTGATCTGTAGGGACACTTGGAAATAGTGCAGTGACATCAAAGGAAACTAATCTGTCTTCTGGTTCAAGTTCCAGGGATTTTATCTTCTATATTAAATCTTCTGAATTCATTATGTTTTTGCTATTGAATTTTGGTAGTGAGAGAATCTCTGTACTAACCATTTTGCCAGTTTGTAGGTAGGAGAATCAATATTGCTGACGATTGGTCTCATCTCCACACACAAACATGTGCAGTACTAAACAGCCTAACACATAGACTGGTATATACCCCCTTAAATAAAAAAGAATACCAGTTAGAATACCAGCATATAGTAGACACGGCAATACATAATTGGTACAACAAAGCAACTATTGACAAAAAAATTGCAAAATTCAAACGACAGATGCACATCAGAAACACAACAAATCTCAGCCAGCAAGATAAAGAGTTAAAGTTCAAGAAATTCACACATACCACCCAGGAACATTTCACAAATTTAAGAAGATTTTCATGAAACATAACATCAGCCTAGCTCTACAGAAAAAATTTAACATAGAGAAATTACTTTGTAACAAGTTAAAAGACCCCATTCCACAAGACAAAAAAGCTGGAATCTATAAAATCAATTGTTCAGATTGCAATAAAGTATACATAGGTAAGACAAAAAGAAACTTAGAAACTAGGCTAAAGGAGCACATGAGATGTATTAAATACAAACAAATGGACAAATCTGCAGTTTCACACCATTTTTGGATCACTAATCACAACATCAAACCCAATATTACATTAGTCAAACCAGCCAAATTTGCAGCCGAATTAGATGCATGGGAGAAGATCACCATTCTAAAACACAACACACATCTAATGAATTTTGATTTGCCGCCACCAAATCCTCTCTGGAAGTACATTTCTCCACCACAAGATGCCACCACAGGATCCAGTCCAAAAAACGGAACACCAACAACACGGGCCAGTCGAATTAACTTCTGAGGATGGGAACAACCGTTTCCCGAAACATGTTAAGTGAGTAAACTTAAGTGATGTTAGTGTAACAATTCCGACTCACCTTTAAATAAATTCAATACACATCACTGTTTCTAGCTTCTTTTCATTACAATATCAACATAATCTGAATAATTCATAACGTTGTAGCTTCATGTATCACTGTAACTGCTATTAAAACTTAAGTGAAGCTACAGTTGTTAATTTCATGGGTTTCTAGAACATATCCTTACCACTCGCACGAGTTTTGCATCTCAGCCAAAACTGGCTGCCCTACTCACTCACAGTCACTTGCCTCTGGCTGTTTGGAGTTTGGTGTGCAATTAACATAAGATACATATTCAATCTGATTTATTACAGAAGAGAGAGGTATCAGAATTACATTATCCCATTTTTTAACTAGCTGATGGATGAAGAGGAAAAAAGAGTGGTTTCAATGAGATTCTATCCTTACCAACACAGCAGGCTGACAGTAAAATGATGAAACTCTTTGAAGATAGAATTATTAGTGCTATGGATGCTAGCAATAGTGTAACATCCTCTTGCAGTCTATGATTTGTACTTTTGGGTAAACTGATGTAGAAAGTGCATAAAACAAATCCTTACACATTTGAAGAACTAAAGAATAACATATGAAATGAAATCAGAAACATTACAATGAACTAAATTATGTCAATTGGAATGTGTTTACCTGGTACAGTGCCTGTTTAACTGAGGGAGCCAACATTTGTAATGGTCTAAGGTTTTATACACAGCTTTAAGAAGCATGTCAGCATACAGGCACCACCAGCAGTTTTCAGATGAAAAGTCAGCATACAGGCACAACTGGTTGTGACATGTCCTGCAGTCAAGTCATAAAGCCCTGTGCAAAGGTTAAAAACATGTTCTGGAAGCCTGTGTCTTTAAGCAATTTAGTGTAAATGTGTAGAATAAAATCTTATCAAAGTAAATAATAAAATATTACTTTTAACTGTATATTCTGTCACTACTTAGTCAGTCAGGGGTGTCCTACATCTAACTATGAGAAATTACAATTTACGAAGGTTTTACACATTTATTAAGGTTGTGAGATTTATTTACATAGGTCATCTACAGAGCTTTGTTTGGACATGTGGCCATATTATGGGAAATTGCTTGCCCAGCACTGCACTAACTGGTTCCATTCCCCTCTGCTTTCCCTCCTCTCTATGTACTGGCTAATTGGCTGACAAAGTCTTTGTACAGAGATATATAAGTTGTGAGACCACATGCTTCGGTGTTATAGTGAGTTAGTGCTATTAAAGTGCCAAAATGTTTTGTGTACTTTAGCACACAGAATCATCATGTATGATTCCTATGTAACAATAAACTCTTGTAGAAAAATGAGACAGCAATTTATAGACAGATTCCCTGCTGTTGGTGTGCCTCATAGAAAAATGGTACATAAAATTGTGAACAGATTTAGGGAAACACGATTTATTCTCGATAAGAAGCTGAAGGTAAATTGCAGTATTCTTACAGACGAAAAACTCAATGACAATGGATGCTTGCACAGGAATCAGGAATATTGTAAACTTCAGCTTGGAATGTCACTTAACTTTTAAAATTAAAACCCTATCAGATAACTGTAGTTCAGGAATTACAACCACACGATAATGTAAGTAGAGTTAATTTCCACAATTGAGCGTTGGACAACATTAATGACCGCTCTACTGACCTAATTTTTTTTTAATGGACAAAGCATGGTTATATTTACTTGGCCATGAAGAATAAATGAGTGTTAATGCAAATCATCTTAAGAGATGTGTGGCAGCACAAGGACATCATTACATCTTCTATGACAAAGTTGGTGTAATTACAATTTGCATGGGAAATTTATGAGCTTGAATTTAATGGGCTATGAATATCACTGACTTTGCAGGCATATACCACGCTTCCCAGTGCCAAGGAAACTTCAGTTAGGCTGTTCATATGTCCAAATGAAGGTTCTGTAATCACACTTTCAACTTTATGGAGTTTCAAAACACGCTATTGCTACTTTGAACCTTAAACTGTGATACTATGCTTTTCTTTTTTTTTCACCCCCAGTGTAGTGTTGGTCTTTAACAAATATGCCTCCACTATTTTACAGCAATTCATCCTCTATAAGAATATTTTCTTGTTGGTTAGATCCTTATTCATGTGTAACCTTCAATTCCAAAGGGATCAGAATGATGATAAACTCTAGGTAATTACAACTATTTATCAATGATTGAAATAATTTTAAATGTATACTTTTTTTTGGGCAACATCCATAACTATTCCATTTTCTCCTTGATATTTTTACAGAGTCTCTTTAACAATTTTTATCTAATTACACATTTTCTTAGTCATATATGGCAATCTCTTTTGCAATATTTACAGCATAATTAAATCAAAATTCTGTACACATGCATGTCACAGCACCTTTTTTACTTCCTCTGCTGTCTACTTTCTTAAGTTGAAGTATTGCTTATTTCCAGCTTTAATTACATGGTTTAACAGATTTGAAAATGCTTCTTCTAATAAAAAAAAGGGATCTGTTCCAATAAATGTTCTAAACTAAATCCATAAGTTACTAAACTCATAAAAGTTGCTAAGTATCTGAATTTCATTAAAAAGCACTCTGGAACTCACCTATCATCTTCTTCCCATTTGTTGCTTCTTTCATCTCGTCCATTTTCTACTTCCACTCGACTTGCTCGATCACGATCGCGGTCACGATCACGGTCACGCTCTCTGTCACGATCACGTTCACGGTCCCTTTCACGATCTCTTTCACGGTCACGATCTCTATCCCTTTCTCTGTCACGTTCTCGATCTCTGTCACGTTCCCGTTCTCGATCCCTGTCACGTTCACGATTGCGGTCTGGTTCTCTGTTACGTTCACGATCTCTTTCCCATCTACCATCTCGTTTACCAAAATCTGCAAAGAAAACAACTACATTTTTGTATTCTCATACTTTTGTGTAATGATCCAATACGTTAGTGGCTATCAAAGCTCAGTGATAGGTATTATGAATTTATGATGCACTTAATACGCCAATATGAAAAATACACTGATGGATGTTAAAGGTGAATGAAATTATAATTTTTAAAAAAATGAAGAACTGTTTTCCATTCTATACCTTTTTCGCTATAAGTTGAAAGGAGAAGTAAACAAAACTTTATTGTATCACTCTGCCGAGCACATGGCAGCACCACGTGGAGGATGACAGGAACTAAGTACCCATGAGAGGAAATTGCTTCAAACAGAATGAGAGCATAGTATATTGTGCAGCTTGGGGATCATTAGCTTTTAAACATTGTATGTCTTATTCCTATATTTTGCCTTACATCCTAAACTTCTAACACATAATGCTAAGAGTAGACAAAAGTTGTACCTGAACAGTTTTGCATCTGTGGTTAAAGATACTGGATTAAATTGCTGTTAACTTCAGGCTTTAGAAATCATTCATTTAATGACTAATATCAGTATACCACTTATGTTTTAACCTTTTATAGGTCAACTTAAGAAAATGATTAGCACTATAGTAATCACAGAAAACAAATGCAACCCAAGTAATGCAAGCAACAATTCTGCATCACTACTAAAGGTCAAGTATTGCTAAATAATGGCCAACAATACTCTTTGTTGATTAAAGGTGGGTACGTTTCACAGACTTTGTTAAAAGCATTTAACACAATTGTCTTCTTTCCATTTCCCACAATTATGTTTTCCGCAGTGGCAGAGGATTCTCAGCCATGACACTCATTTTCTCAACACATTGCAAAAGTACACCGGCAGCTTATCCGGAAATGAACTGCAGTGCCTGTGCATAGCCTCTTAAACCCTCTGCTATAACGTTCATTTAGTTATAGGTGAATCTAAACAAACACATTTTATTTCATAAACTGAACTGTTACAATAATGGGTTTTTTAAATTTCTCTGCATGAGAATAACCACAAAATGTTATGATCTGAACCGAAATGTTTTATGTAGAGAAAGAGATGACATGCTAAGCGAGAGAAGTTGTAGTTTGCCCACTAGCCAATGAGGTGCTCTCCTGTCACGTGGTTTTGTTTACAACTCCTTTAAACTTAAAGTGAAACCACTTTAGTACTAGTAACCCCCTCAGTATACACCTATGCATTACAATCACATTTTAGTCTAAATGGGCTACTATATGCAGTCAAAGAACACTACTAAAGCAAAGGAATTTGAACTTGATATTCTGAGATTGTGAAATTTAATCTTTATGGCTAATGTGTATATATGATTATGCATATATTTATATTAAAAATGCTTTCAGAATACAGCCTTTATTCAGGGCTACCCTCTCTCTTAAGGGAATAATTACTGACAAATTTTAAGCCTTTAAGCTTTTGGTTTACTGAATCAAGAGACACAATAATGTGATGTATTTGCCATTTTTATGCAAACTAGTGATAATTTGCTTGACAAAACTATTTCAAATCTCCATACCTCTTTCTTCCACATTGCTTCTTTCCCACTCACGATCTCTAGGAAACCTATCCTCTCGATCTCGATCTCTATTTTCTCTTTCTCTTCTCCAGGAATCTAAAAAGGGGTAAAAAAAAATAACATTCAATCTCTTTGATATCATGCATGTTAATACAATCTTTATTAACCTCCCCTTCAAGTTTGAAAGTTACCAGTCACATGTTCACTCAGCATAGAAAGATGTCAATGTCTCCATATGCACCACACAAAGAAAACATATGCTTTTGCCTGTCTTCCATTCCTTCTGCACTTCTGGCAAAGGTAACCGTTAACATCAAAGTAGGTGCTAAAATGTATGGAATATGGAGGTAAGACAATTTCAGCATCTCCTTGCATCACACTAAGAGTAATTTGCCTTTAAAGTGTTTATTGTGTGTAGCATATAGAATTTAGAACTATTAAAACACTTGAAGACCATGCTCAAGTGTATGTATTCCAAATGTAATAAATAGCATCTGAGGCCAAATGTCTACAATCTGAAGCTCATGAATTGGTTTTGTAAGAAATGGACACTGGTTTCAAGCTTTTGCTAGTATGATTCACACCTTCTAAGCAAACTGGGCACATTCTTCCACAATTGAAGTCTTTGGTTTCTGCCCTGCAGCTCAAACATGCCTCTCCAGTCGACAGGAATTTCAGTTGTAATTTTATTATTACTATGACTCACAGTTTTATCAAATTCCATGTTCGAATAACCTCTAATTTGGGTAGATTATGGTGATATTTTTCAAATGCCTGTGGCTATGGAAAATATAGTTTAAAATCTCATATGGCAGCGTAGTTTTATTCTGAACATGCAACAAATGCAAGGAAAATGTTAATTCTTCATCAGGTTAGCAAGAACAATATACTTTTGATACATCATCTTAGTGAAGGTACAGAGATTTAATAACTTGGAACTATTTATATTAGAAATGTATAACTTGGTAAATAATTATTGAAAATAACAAACAGTTACAAAAATAAGGCAGTGGAAATATAGAACAAATATAGGTAACTAACAGATATTATTGGAAAGTAAAAATTAAGTGTTTTAAAA
This sequence comes from Deroplatys truncata, assembly GCA_030765065.1. Lineage (NCBI taxonomy): Eukaryota > Metazoa > Arthropoda > Insecta > Mantodea > Mantidae > Deroplatys > Deroplatys truncata. The sequence goes on from CM060988.1 coordinate 84,046,289, forward strand.
TAAGTACAAACTAGCTTTTGGAACTAAAGCACAGGATTAGGTCAAGGATGCTGGATACCAACATTCTTACCGCTGGTCCAGTGGTTTCTTTATGAGTAATAGGTAGGAAAAGTTAACTGGCAACCAGTTATTAGCTAGTTGCTTCCATTAGAAGTAGATAGGGGATATTAGTCCACTTTTGTTATTTTTACTTTATTTAATTTATATTTTGTTTTATTTAATCTTATTCTTGTACTAGATGTAAGTACTGTTTAGATTTAATCAATTATAGCACAATTATAATGAAATCAAGTATGTAACTGGAATACAATACCATATTTGGCCTATATGTCCTCGGTTAGAAAACCAGATGCCAGGATGCTAATAACAGATTTTATTATTATTATTATTATTATTATTATTATTATTATTATTATTATTAATTTAAATCATTTGAACTCTTCTTTCAAATAGTGTTGCAATAAGTATAAAAAAATATTATCTCTAGAACAGAAATAAAACTGACAGAAGATACTTAACACAATCACTTACGAAATAACAAGCTGCAATCCTAACCTGAATTCCATAATTAGAATTTATAGGTTTCTAAGGTTACTTCACAATATATTAGAAATGGAAACCAGAAAGACAAGAGAAATTGAATGACTTGAGCATTTAGGGCTTTTAATACACAATGGACTGAATTTGGAAACAGGAAAGCATATAATTTACTATATACCCTTATTAATATATATAACATGGAAAATGAATTCTCCACAACTCATATGAGGGTGATGCCGAAAACTTTTGCCATGTTTCTATAAACAAATGAAACTGTTTATACTTGACAGCTGCTTTCTAATGTTTTGCGAGCTGATTGCCATGTAGTTTGTTCAATTTGCTCTAATACTTTACTAATTATCATCAGTTCACCCAAAACTGAACTTGACTAGAGAACATTTCCGGGGTATGATTTTTTTATGATTTGAAATTGTAATTGATGCCTAAACAATGTGAAGATCGGCTTAGAAATGCATTTGGTGAAGAAACTCCATCTAAGGCAACAATTTATAATAGGTACAGCGAATTTGAGAGTTTGGTTTTTTCTTAGTGATGAATTTCCTAAAGGATGTCCAAGAACTGCTGTTACTAATGAAAATATTGCCCCTGTTCGAACAATGCTTGATATCTCATGAATTTATTTGGGCGACATTGGGCATTGGTATGAGTTAAATACAAAACACTTTACATCAACAGTTGTTAGAGAATAAAAACATGAGAAAACTTTGTCGATGGTTTCCACATAAACTCCTGATCAAAAACAACAATGCATTGATCCGTGCACAGAAAAACTCTGGAAAAACTCCAAGGCGGCACTTCAAATTTGGTTTGGAATGTTGTTATTGGTAGTGAATCTTGGATTTATTGTTATGATCCGGAAAAGAAAAGTCAATCGTCTCAATGGACCTTTCGAATACAACCTAAGCCTTCAAAAGTCTGATGAATCTACAGTGCTGGTAAGAAGATGGTTTCTAGTTTTTTTCTTCTAAAAGGGTCATATTGCTACTTTAGCATTAGAAGATAGATGCACCGTTACTGCTGATTGGTACACAAATGTCTGTTTAACGCAAATTTTTGAAAAAGTTAGTGAAAAAGTCTGAAAGGAAAAATAATGTTACATCATGACAATGCATTATCGCATGCAGCAAAACTATCAACTGAGTATACGAATGCCCTAAAGATCAGCACCATGGACCCTCCACCATACAGATCTGACCTAGCATGTTGCAATTTGTTTTTGTTTCCAAAAATTAAAGATAAAATGCGTGGAATCTCTTTCTTGTCATCAGATGAAGCAGTGGAACATTATAAAAACCTAGTTTCTGAAGTGCCATCACAGCTTGCATCTTGCTTTAAGGATGATTTCATTGAATGCAAAAATGTATTGAATTTAAAGGGGGATATTTTGAAAAATCATAAAATCATTTAAATTTTTTAAAACTAATCCTTGTTTGATTTTCTAAAAATGTTCAGTGTCACCCACGTATCATATGTTGGATGGTAAACTTTTGCATCAGGCTTAAATAGTTAAACTGACATATGTCATTTGTAACAAACATAATTTATGCTGCCATTGGACAGCTTTACAGTGTTTTAAGAACAAACAGTCTTGTGAGAAGCAATCTTTTGTCTTGATACACATTCTCCTTCAAGAAAACACAATGATGAAATTTTATCAAAATAGTTTTAAATAATTCAGTTATTGAGTTTAAAGCTTATATAGTCTTTGAACATTCACTGTATAGCTTTTTATGTGAGCGGTTTTTCAACCCATCAAGTGACTTTCTAATATCCATTTACACACAATATGCTAGTGTTAGATTATTTCCGTTAAGGCCCTGCGATAATACGTATCTTACCTTAGGAGCAACTGTCACTACTGATAGGCATGGCTTAGGCGTGAGGTTGAGGAGGGTATTTTAAGGTGATTGGTCAAGTTCCTCGATGCCATCTAGTGTGCATGAACTGCATTTTTGGATAAAGTACATGCTAACCAAGTTCACTCGTCTAGAACATACAGACTAACATAGAAGACAAGGCAGTAGGGAGGAACTGATGGACATGAGATAGGCTTGATGATTGAAAAGCGATTTGCCCGCTGTAGAATGCTAGCTTTACCATGAACTTCATGGGAGTGCATCTACTCTACATGAGCTACACCTTCAAACATGTTTTCTGAACATTTGAATTATCTTACACTTGCTGCAGTGTTTATTCAGTTTCCTTCAAATTTTGAGCACAAACTAATTATACATTCACCTGACTTTCTCTACCAAAATTCACAAATATCCAATATGTGTACCAATACTATTAAGAAATTTGTATGTATGTACGAGGGCGGATTGGTAAGTCAGTGACTTTTTAAGGAAAATAATAAGTTTTTCCAAAAAATCAATTTTATTTCTCAACATAGTGTGCTTTCAGTTTAATTCACGTTGTCCAATGTTTCTCCAATTTTTTTAACCCTTCCAAAAAATGATTCTTCGAAGTCTGCAAAATATGAGGTTATTTCTGCCATGATGTGTTCACTGGACGTGAATTTTTTCCCAGCGAGCCAATTTTTCAGGTTTGCGAACAGGAAGAAGTTGCTTGGAGCCAAATCTGGAGAATATGGTGGGCGAGGTAGCAGTTCGTGGCCCAATTCCACAAATTTTGCGATGGCAATGACTGACTTGTGTACATGTGCATTATCCTGGTGAAAGAGAACCTTTTTCTTCACCAAATGGGGTCGTTTCTTTAACAATTCCTTGTGAAACTGATCCAGCATTGCGGCATGTGATTGTTTTACTGTTTTCCAGATAATGGATGCCTATCACCCCTTGTGAATCCCAAAAGACAGCTGCCATGATTTTTTCGCTTTCTTTGGAGCAGGTTTGCCGAAGGAAATCCATTGCTTTGATTGTTGTTTGGTTTCAGGTTGATAGTAATGGATCCAAGTTTTATCAACTGTGATGCAACACTGGAAAAACTCATTTGGGTTGTGCTGGAACATGTTCAAACATCCCTGTGAAATGGCCACATGACTCCGCTTGTTCTTAACTGTGAGTAGTCATGGCACTCATCTTGCTGACAGCTTTCTCATACCCAAAAATTCGTGCAGAATGTTATACACCCATTCACACGAGATGTTTATGGTCTTGGCTATCTCACGGATTTTCACTCGGTGGTCTTTCAACAAAATATCTTGAACTTTGTTCGCCATTTCTTCTGTTGTGACTTCTACCAGCTGTCCTGTGCGCATGGCATCTCTTGTGCTCGAAGGGCCACATGGAAATTCTGTGAACCATGCCATGTGATGGAGCAGCCCCCATAATACTTGTTCAGCTTTTCTTCCGTTTCCTTCACCATCTTACTATGCAAAAAGTAGTGCTTTATCAGAACATGAAATTCACTTTTCTCCATTTTCTACACACATCTGCTTATTTTCGATGCTCTCAACATTGTTCTAAGAAACAAATTACGAGTTTCTACAATTATACCCAGAATAGATGTAAGACTTGGGTGCAAACAAGAAACCTGTGATTAGAATGCTATCTCTCATCAAAGTCATGGACTTATAAATCTGCCCTCGTATGTAGGGTAATCTCAAAAATCACTCAACTGGTTTTGATAACTCTTTCACCATTGCAAAGCCCTATTCTTTATCATGGACACGAGTTATAAAATATTTCCTAATTTCAATTCATAAATTACTAAAATAACTAAACAGCATTTAAAGTCTATGTACTAGAATATGGACACATTGGAATTATAAAAGAACATACTTATGAAGAAAGCTTTGGCTTTTAGTTGAGATTGTTTTGGAGTAGCAAACAGCCGTTGCTACTCCACAGAGAATGCATTCCAAACTATTTAGCAACTAAGAAAAACAGAGGATGCAGCAAAATGAAAGAGAACTGAATCTGCTTATAATGCTACGCTACACAGGCAATATCAATGTCAAAATATTTTGATAATCTTTATGTATGAAAGTTTTGCTTTATTTCCTTTGCATTTATGTTAAATCATTAGCAGGGCATACTAAACAACTGTATAAAGAGGGAAAACTGTATCTAGCTAACATTACAAATCAGTCAACTGATATAATTAATAACCAAGATTATTTTTCTCAATGGTAGCAGAGTATGAACTATTTTACCTTCCGATGCTAAAAATACTCTTGTATCTTGTTTGTAAATTTAAAACTCTTGTATTTCATCTAGCTTTTACAGAAATTTGTTAGCTGACAACTTGTTAATCGTCAAAGACAACTGCAAACGACAATTTTCATGAAGGCAGTGACCGAACTAGGCAGATTATTAACCTACTCCAATGCATTTTGTTTACACATCACAGTGTCCTCTGATTCAACAGCAACCAGTTACATTCATATACCATTGCCATATAATTTTCCTGAATGTTGAGGTTAGAATAATGATGCCAACTGCTAGGTGCACTGTTTGAAAAGGTATTAGTTACTACAGTATAGCCGAGGAATTACTGAGTGCAAAAATATAGACAGGCTTAAATTAAATAAGGATGCAGCCTGGGAGAAAATCTCTAAGGAATTTAGTTGCAATGCATGCATTTCTCCCAGGTCCAGTATGAATGAATTTTCTTTGTACATCTTTTAATACACAATCCTTTTTTACAGTATTTCACTTGTAAACTAAGTTAACCTATGTATAAATTTTCTGGCTAGCTAGGTTCTTCCTGTACTGCTCATTTTGCCTGGCCTTATAGCTCAAATGAGCAGCCCTTGCTACCCTCAATCACCTATGATCCATCCTCTCCCTTTGCCCTTCTATCTGTATCTCCCCTACTTTTCTAATCCATTTCTCCTTTACTTTCTTTAAAAGCTCCCCAATATTCTTATTTTTCTTCTTTTCCTGTCAACATTTTAATTGCTACTATTTTTCCATCTATTTTTTCCCATTTTTCCTCCCATACCTTTTATCTCCATTCTGCTAATTCTTTACTTTCTGTAGTTTCACTGCCTCTGCATAATTCTTTTAATTCCACGCTTTTCTGCCTCTTAGTCCTCTCAGGTACATTGATCCTGTTCTCATTGATGCAACCACTTCTTTTTCCGCTCTATTACAATAATCAACGTACCCTTCTCTTCCCCATTTCCTTTTTACTAACCTATAGAATCCTAGTGATTTTTTATCTCTAAGCTTCCCCAGATCTCTTGTCTTTGTATGTCCACCACTCTGTTTCCTACTGTTATCCAGAAGTCATTGCTATTTCTTTCTCGGCATTTCTAATTTATATTTGTACAACCTTACTCCTGTCATTGCTGCCTTTCCTTTAGCCATAACCTTCCTGCTATGCCCACCCATTCTCCATTACTGCTCATCCTCACCCCCAAATAATCAAACTCCTTAACAACTTCTAACTTTAAACCCCCATCTGCCATTTCTCTTCTTTTTTTAAATTTATTTCCTCTTTTAAATACGATAAATTTTGATTTGTTTATATTTACTTTAATTCCCTATTCTTCGCAGAAATCCTGTATTCCATTGATTGCTTTCTGTAGCTCAAATGCTGTTATAGACCCAACCATAAGATCACTTTAATATGTCATCTATGAATATATTAAATAATATGGGGCTCAATTTGCACCATCTTAATCCTATTTTTTGCTGTCATTTCTGTAATACCATTACTTCCTCTTATACAAAATTTTGTATCTTTGTAGATCTTCCTGATTTATTTTATAAAATTTTCACTTACCCCTTTCCTTCTTAATTTATAAACTAATGCTTCTCTATTTATTGTATCAAATACTTTCTCAAAATCTGCAAAAAAAATATATATCCTTCCTCTTTTCCTGCTCAGATACTTATCTATTATAGTCCTTATTATGAATACATTATCTATTGTTTGTGCAGCTTGGTATTCTGACAGCTTTCCTTCTTCTTCCATCCATTTTCTTAATCTATCAGACAATATTACTCCTGTAATATAGATAATAAACTTATTCCCCTATAATTCTCTGGTCTGTTTGCTCCTCCCTTCCATTTGTAATTTGGTACCATCATACTTATTTTCCAACATTCTGCCACATCATTCTTTTCTTTAATTTTGTTATCACTTTTAAACCATTCTGCATTTCCCCATACATTTTTCAAAATTTCCCTGGTATTCCATCTACTCCTACTACCTTGTCGTTTTTTAAATTTCTTATATGCTGGTAAACTCCCAGCTCCGTGATCCTACCATATAATTTTTCATTAAATATTTCTCCTTGCCCTGCCTCTTTTGGATATAGCATTACTCTCTTCCCTTTTCCAATTAGCCTTCTAAAATATCCTATCCATTCAGTCAGTGCAACTTCATTTTTCTCCCCTCCTCCTTGTTCATCATTCTCACTATTTCCCATATTTTTTTAATATCCTTTCCATCTGTCGCTGCCTTTAGTTCCTTTCTATATTTCCCTGCCATTCTTTCCTCTTAGACTCTAGCAAATCTACATATCCCCCCTTAAGTTTCATCAGGTTTTGTCTATCCCATTCCTACTCTGATCTCCTTCTCCTTTAAATACCTCTCCTTTTCGTGCTCTACACTCATCAAACTATCCCTTGATTTTCTGGCCTTTTCCCTGCCTTCTTTCCATCCCTAACCCTGCTCTTGTTAGTAATAATTTTAGTAACTCTTAATACTTTTTCTAGTTTTCCCTCATTCAGAACCATTTTTTATTCCACACTCCAAAATCTGACTCACCTTTAAATTCTTTTAAAAAAATCCTCTTATAGTTCCTCCCTCCATTAATACATTTTTATTTTCTTTATTAGAGCTATTTCTTTTTCTTTACCTTTTGCTTCAAAATATTTATTTCTACCATTAATGGGAAATGGCTACTACTTGCTACTTCATTATTATTTTATATGTAGTGATTCTCTCCTCCAGTTCCTCACTACATGACATGTAGTTTACTACACTTGGCTCATTTGCTTTACAAATGTAAACTCCCCTTCATCTCCTCCTATTGTTCCATTACATATTAACAGGTTGTTTACTCCACAGAATTCTAGTAATATTTTTCCTTCCCTATTACTCACTTAATCCCTGCTTTTCCTTGGCCTTATCATATCCCTATCCTCTTCTGCCTGCTCTTTTCCTGCTAAACTTCATTTTTCCTCCCCTATTCTCGCATTCAAATCTCCTACCACAATTGTCATCCTCCGTGGACTAGTGGATCCGTTTTTAGCCTCTAGTTCCCAAGGTCGCGGGTTCAAACTCGGCGGAGGGCGATGGATTTTTTCGGGCGTAAAAATCCTTAGCATGGCTTCCTTTGGAAGGGAAGTAAAGCCGGTGGTCCCATGTCGTAGATTTACGGCACGTAAAAGAACCTCAAGCCTGATAAAGAGGCCTCTGAGCAAAATTACCAGTCTTTCACGCCCAATATGGAATGGGACGCTAAGAACCATAGTAGTTAAAGAGCATCCATAAATAAAAACTCAATTTAAATTTCCTACCACAATAAATTCTATCTCTGGCATCTTTTCCCATATTTCCTCCATGTCTTCTAAATTAATATAAAAATTACTGTCATAAAAATATGACATTTCTGGAGGGTTATATGCTACCCCTATTCCTATTCTTACTCCATTTACCTGTTTAATTATTAACCACAACACATTGGAATCTCTCTATTTCCCCATTTTTTCTGCATCAATAGTCGTTTCCATATCATTCTTTACAAACAGGTCTACTCCTCCTGATGCTCTTCCCCTATCACATCTTTTCCTTGCCTTTTTCTTTAGAAACTTAAAACCTGCTACCTCTTCCTTTCCCAACCACATCTCTGCCATTCCTGCAATATCCATAGAACATATGTTTTTAATTTCACTATTGCCTATCTTATTTCTTAGCCCTTTCACATTCCAAAACATTAATTTCAATCCCTTTCCTTATTTGTTCTTTGGTTGTTCTGGAAACTTAAATCTCTACAACATTTCCCATGTAGTTCTAGGCTCCATTTCCCGTTCTTCTCTTTCACCACTAAGTTGAATATAATCCTCCTTGGATATCATTTCTAAACCCTTCTTTTTTACTATTTCTTCTGCCTCACTCATGGTTCCTACACATGTCACTTCCCTTCTCTGCATCTTACCCTTCCCCACACTTTTACTTCTCACTGGTTCCCTTCCCTCACTCCTCGCAACTCCTTCTGCCTCTCCTCTTCTTTTTTCTGGCCCCTCTCCCTTGGTCATCTCACTCACCAATGTTGCTTCTTCGCTATCTCCTTCCACTGCCAACTCTTCTTCTTGCCTTCCCCTTGTTGTCTCTTGATGTATCTCTCTTGTCTTCTCGTCTCCCTCCAAAGCTGCTTCTCCCACCTCTCCTGCCCTCCTGGTCAGTTGTCGTATGTATGCATGTTCTCTCGAGTTGATGCCCTTCTCTCGCCATGTTTGACTTTACTGAAATCCTGCTGATGTTCCCATTCTCTGCTCGGGTCTTTGTCCTGTGTATTCCGGCCGTTCTATATTTTGCTGTGGTCTGTGCTCAGGCTTTATTTCTTTTAATATAAATACTCCATTTTTCACCTTTGGCTATTAACCTCTTAAACATGCTTTTTTCCCCTCTGCTCTTGCTTCCTTCATTCTTTGAATTAATTCCTTCCTTTGTCCCCTTAAGTCTTCTTGCTTGTCTTATAATCTCCCATTTTTCCTCATTGTTGTCAGTTTCAAAATTATAGGACTTGGTCTTCTTCCCTTATTACTTATCCTAAACATATCTTCAATTACCCAGCCATACATATGTATTCCCAGTACATCCTCTAAGATTTCCTATACTGTGTCCTCCAAAGTACTTCTATCCTCTCTCACCCCAAATATTACAGTTTTTTCCTCTCTTATTATCTTTGTATCTTCTTTCCATCCCACCTATTCTTTCTCTACATTCTGGGATCTGTTTTTCCATTTCTTCTCTCTGTATTTTCATTGCATATTTCAACTCTTTGTATTGTTGTCCATTCTTTTTTCTAGTTCCTTTCCCATCTCCCTTATTTCTTCCATTAACTTGTTCACTTCCACTGGTCCTGGGTTCTGTTCCACTCCTATTATCAGCAATATCGCAATTACAATCATGATGACTCTCCATATCCGTTTCCATTTTTACTTTTTCGCCTTTTCTTATTTTTTTTTCTGACAAAACTTCCAATTCTGCATTGGTATGTTTGAATGTCCACTCCCATTTTATTGTGTTCTCTCATACTTGCTCCCTACACAACCTTCCCCTCTCACTGCTGGCCTATGACCTCTGGTCCAGTAGGCAACTGCAGCAATTTTATGCTAATGTACAATGCAGCATCAAAAATGCCAGGAACAGAACAGTTTAAAACTACATTGAAATCAAAGTGGGCAAAAATGTGTTATCATTGATTAAGGGTAAAGCAGACACCAACAAAATTACTGTTTGTTTCTTGAAGCGATTGCTTTGGAAACCTTCCAGATAAACCCACATATGGCAGCTTTGAAATGCCAACATTATCACCTACCATTATATGAAAAGTGCCAATAGCATAAAACCTCTTGTAGCATAGGAAAAAGAGACATGTTTCTGTTATTGGTATTCTAACCTCTTATATTTTCTACTTTTTTTTTTCTTTCTTTACTTTCTTTCAATGCATACTCCATCATCAATGATTACACTGTTCTGCAACAGTTTCCCAGTTTTGATGAACATTGGCTACATATATGGGAAAAATTGCGCCAATTCTGAAAATCATAACACTTTTTCCATAACACGTAGCATTTTTATAAAATTTGATATTTGTTTTTATATACTGGACACTGCATATATAGTTATGATTATAAATATCTTTTTACAGCAAAATATGAATAATTTAACACATACTATGGATCTTCAGGCATGTATGTGTGTGCGTATATATATACACAAAACAAACCACTCCTTGTGTGTTTCTCTATCCATCTATCCTTTATTTTACTATGTAATGATCTGATGGCTACAATAGCTTGAGTACCGAACAGCTGGCATTTACTTATCAATGTGTGACCTGTGCAGGCAAAAAAAGCTTTCAACTGTTGCATCTTAGAAAAACAGCAACTGATAAAACACTCACCCTTATAGAGGCATGTGTGTCTTAACATAACATTTCAGAACTTTAGCTGCTTTATATAAGTCACTGTGATCAGTAGTGCAGTTCCCGCAAAACATTTATCATTACTATTTTCTATTTTTAGTTTGTGTTGTGCAGTGATGCATTGTTAACAATGGCTTCCATCTCTTCTAGGAGAAAATGTGTGAACAATCCAAGTAACTTCTGTTACATATGTGGCTCTTTCTTGTTACGGAGACAGAAAACTAACATTACACCATTTAAGAAAGTTTATTTTGCATATTTTAAAGTTAAGTTAGGAGATCAAAGTCAAACATGGGCTCCGCATACTGTTTGCAAAACCTGTAGTGAAGGGCTAAGGCAGTGGTATAATGGAAAACAGATATCAATGAAGTTCAGAATGAACAAAACATCACTATGATTGTTACTTCTGCATGTATATAAGATCAGAGTACAATAAAACAAATAAAACCAAAATTAAACATCCAAATGGCCTTGCATCAGCAACATATATGGGAAACACAAAACATCCACTGTAAGACCTATGCCACACGGAGTAATGTCCCTATTCCTATTCCACCACTCAACTAGAGGATACTGAGAGTTACTTCTGGGTCAACAGAAAGTTCCAATATAGATGAAGATTTCTCAGCATACACTGTTGAAGACAAGTCGCAGCATTTTAGTCTAGAGTTAAACGACTTAAGAAGAGACTTAGCTCTTACCAAGGACAAGAGTAAATTACTTTGAGAATGCAAGAAAAATATACTAGCTCCGGACACATTTTCCTGGTATAGGAAGAGGCAAAAAATTTACAAAGTTCTTTAAGATAGTAGATCAGCTTGTTTATTGTTGTGATGTACCAGGTTTAATTCAAAACTGGGAAGACCAACATACGATAATAACGACTGGTGTTTATTTATTGACATTTCAAAAAGAAGTCTAAAAGCCATTTTACTGCACAATAGAAGCAAATTTCTCTAATACCAGTTGCACATTCTGTGTTTCTAAAATAATCACATGAAAATCTGAAAACATTTTAGAAAGAATTACCAGGAACATCAATGACTACTGTGAGGAGAACTAAAGGTATCCAGTATCTTACTAGGGCAGCGAGGAGGATATACAAAATACCCATGCTTTTTATGTGAATGGGGCAGTAGAAATAGGGTTAAACATTGGACAATGAGAGAAAAGTTAAACGTCAGGAGAAAAAAAGAAATCATTCGTGCCAGTCTAGTCGATCCAAAGAAAATCTCATTGCCTCTCTTACATATAAAACTAGGTATTATGAAACAATTAGTGAAAGCACTGGACAAGAATGGTTTGTGTTTCAAATACCTGAACAGTAAATTTTCAGTGATGTCTGAAGCGGAGATAAAAGACACACATTTGATGGACCTCTGATAAGAAAACTAATAAAGAATAGTGCATTTTTGGACACCTTGAATGATGGAGAACTCCAAGCATGGTGTGCTTTCAAAGAGGTAATCAATAAGTTTCTTGGAAATATAAAAGATCCGCAAAATGAAGAAATTGTGAAAAATATATTACAAAAGCTACGAGCTCTCGGATGTAAAATGAGTTTAAAACTTCATTTCTTGTATTCTCATCTAGACTATTTTCCTGATAATTTGGGATCCCTCACTGATGAACAAGGTGAAAGATTTCATCAAGAAATCAAGATGATGGAGAGGAGATATCAGGGTCAGCGGAACATTGTGATGTTAGTGGACTAGTTAGTGTTGGTGCTTTACGTAAATCAATGCAACCATCCTTCCAGCCAAGGAAAAAGTAACATCACACCTTCTTTTATGGGTATGTATGTATTTATTTTATAATGCATGCATTTTTACACCAAAAACACTATTTTCATTATATAATTTTGTGATTTGTAAGATAAACCTTAGGTGATGGTGAAAAATGGAAATCACCATTCAATTTAGCACATCAAAATTAATTAACATCACCTTTTAGATCTCAAACCGGCAAAAAAAAAAATCTGATGTGTTACACTCACATGACTTTCTCTACTCTGGTACAATCTGTTTTTACAAACGCCTTTTCTCCATATGCTTTATGTTAATCGAGATATCGAGATGTCAATCTTATTGCTAATTTTCTTGTAGATGCAAGGGGAATATGGTAGCTTTTAAGCGATGGTCAAATATTTTAACGCTGGTTGCTATGCGGCGCATTCCATTCTCTTTGCAAGTCCAGGACATAAAAAAATGAATAACGAATTTGAGAAAAAGTGTAAGTATTGGAAAATTTAAGGGAATAACAAGCAATATCTCGAAAACGGTTCACTCAACAAAAGAAATGTATATGACATAAGTTGTGTATTTTAACGAGATCTACATTTTTTTGTGTAGTAAAATTTTGTCTATCTCTTATGGTTTACCAGTTATGCAAAAGTCGTTCACAATGAAGAATACTTTTGGAAACATTCCCAGAAAATTCGAGATATACATTTCATTTCTCATGACATTATCTTAAACATATGATATTTTAATCAAAATCGTTAGAGCCATTTTTGAGAAAATTAAAATTTTCGAAAAATGTTCCATATAAAGGGTAGTCTGGGGTGGGGGGATTTTCTTGAAAACCTTCGTGTCGCATCTGTGGAAGATACTGAACCTAAATACCAAGTTGGGTGTTTATTCGACTGTTCGTTTTTGAGTTATGCTGTTCACAGACACACACACACACACACACACACACACGGACATGTTTCCAAAAATGCTTTTTTTGGATTCAGGAGGTCTCAAAACATGTATTCCCGGTGAAATCTCGGTATCGAATTTTTGGGTGGAATGCAATACTTCCCCTACTTACTATACGTAGTAGAGAAAGTAAAAAATTGTTTTGCTGGACAGTGTTATTCTTTTTGGTTCCCAAATCTGTTTTCTGATCTTAGTGGGGCATAAATCTAATTAAAGTTTAAACTACAAGCATTTTATTTTTAAATAAACTGTTAATACCCAGCATCTGCCTTTTAACAATATAATTTGTTCTGATGTCTTGGTCTCTGGTCTTTAGCCATGAAATACTTCCGAGAGAGGCAGTTATGATATTAAGATGGCAGGAATTTTCATTGTGCATTTATATTGAGAGCTATGTAACACAACTTAGCTTTGATAGTGCAATGTTTTCAAACTAAGCACTAAATATTTGTGTAAAAAAACATAAATAAATAAATAAAATGATTCTTATTATTATTATCATCATCATCATCATTATTATCATATTTTCTAAAAACCATGCTCACAACCACTATGGACAGTCTGTATCACTTTAAAAATTTCTCCTTTTGCAGGTTTTTAAAAGGAATATTATTGAAATACACCAAATACAGCAAACTAGCATCAACAGGCTTGCTGCAGGCATTTTCCAACTACTAACATATGTTAAACACCTCAACACAGTGTTAAAAGTTAACATTGGTGAATGAAACGGAATTTGTGTTAACTTATATATTAAATCACTTTAACATTGTGTTAAATCTAACATTGATTGGTGAAAATAGCCTATAGTATCTTTTCCAAAGATGTTAACTTGGTTGCCTGAGAATGTGGAATCTTCATATTCACCAGCTTCACCTCTATTTTATTGTATATGTTTTCTGCATTATGTGAAAGCTATGTAGCTTTTATGTTAAGTAACTACAGAGGCAAGAGAAGGTACTAAGATTTAAAATTTCACCTACTCCAAGTACCTAAAAAAATTGCTTGCTCATTTTAATGATTGATTGTTCCACTGCCATTAGACTATGCATGATTTGCAGAACTTGGGAGGCTGTCGACACGGGGTGGTTAAAGAAGTCAATGTTTTACATCGTTTTGAGTGATCATCAGGGATTTTTCATCCATTATTAGGAATAGTGGAGGCTGTATGAAATTACAATTGTAATGGGTAAAGGGGGGACCATAAATATTCTCTAGATCATTGTACAATAATTTCATAAAGAACAGGGACAGTAATCGAAATGAATTAATTTGTCATTTGAGTTCCAAAAGTTTAACTTATGTGCAACGTTAGGTAAGCCAGCTAGTATGCTATATATTCCTATAAAAAGTGATTTTGTTTGGTGTTTATCCAACATTTCATTTTTTTTAGTTACATAGGTAAGAACTAGTCAAAGGGCCAAAATTATTGATTTTAATGACCAAATACTAATTACTGACAATTTAGTTACAGCTTACTGATAAATTAACAAACCAATTGCCAGGCATCACACATCTTTTTATTGAAAAAAATCTGATGTGTTACACTCACATGACTTTCTCTACTCTTGTACAATCTATTTTTACAAACGCCTATTCTCCATATGCTTTATGTTAATCGAGATATCGAGATGTCAATCTTATTGCTAATTTTCTTGTAGATGCAAGGGGAATATGGTAGCTTTTAAGCGATGGTCAAATATTTTAACGCTGGTTGCTATGCGGCGCATTCCATTCTCTTTGCAAGTCCAGGACATAAAAAAATGAATAACGAATTTGAGAAAAAGTATAAGTATTGGAAAATTTAAGGGAATAACAAGCAATATCTCGAAAACGGTTCACTCAACAAAAGAAATGTATATGACATAAGTTGTGTATTTTAACGAGATCTACATTTTTTGTGTAGTAAAATTTTGTCTATCTCTTATGGTTTACCAGTTATGCAAAAGTCGTTCACAATGAAGAATACTTGTGGAGACATTCCCAGAAAATTCGAGATATACATTTCATTTCTCATGACATTATCTTAAACATATGATATTTTAATCAAAATCGTTAGAGCCGTTTTTGAGAAAATTAAAATTTTCGAAAAATGTTCCATGTAAAGGGTAGTCTGGGGTGGGGGGATTTTCTTGAAAACCTTCGTGTCGCATCTCTGGAAGATACTGAACCTAAATACCAAGTTTGGTGTTTATCCGACTGTTCGTTTTTGAGTTATGCTGTTCACAGACACACACACACACACACACACACACACACACACACACACACACACACACACACACACACACACACACACACACACACACACACAGACACACACACGGACA
This sequence comes from Deroplatys truncata, assembly GCA_030765065.1. Classification (NCBI taxonomy): domain Eukaryota; kingdom Metazoa; phylum Arthropoda; class Insecta; order Mantodea; family Mantidae; genus Deroplatys; species Deroplatys truncata. The sequence continues at coordinate 84,061,954 of CM060988.1, forward strand.
TGTTTCCAAAAATGCTTTTTTTGGATTCAGGAGGTCTCAAAACATGTATTTCCGGTGAAATCTCGGTATCGAATTTTTGGGTGGAATGCAATACTTCCCCTACTTACTATACGTAGTAGAGAAAGTAAAAATCTGATGTGTTACGCTCACATGACTTTCTCTACTTTTGTACAAACTATTTTTACAAACTCTTATTCTCCAGCTATTTCATATTAATCGAGATAAACATTTGCAGAAAAGATCTTATTGCTAATTTTCTTGTAGGTGCAAGAATACGGTAGGCTTTAAGCGTTAGTCAAATCTTTTAAGAACTGATTGCTATGTGGACCATTCCATTTTCTTTGCATGCCCAGGGCATACAAAAAGAAAAGAAAGGAAAAACAAAACGAATAACGAATTCCCATTTGAGGAAAAGTATTAGGTATTGAAAAATTCAAACAAACAACAAGGAATATGTCGGAAATAGTTCACTGTGCACAAAAAATGTATATGACATAAATTGTATGTTTTGTGGTAAAATTTTGTCTATCTCTTACGGTTTAACAGTTATGCAAAATTCTTTCAGAATGAAGGCGACTTTTGGGAACATTCCCAGAAAATTCTAGATATGCCTTTGCATTTGCCATGAAAGTGTCTTAAAAATTATATTTTGATCAAAATCGTTAGTGCCATTTCTGAGAGAAAAAAAAGCTTTGAAAAATGTTGCATGTAAAGGGTAGTCTATAATGGGGGGATTTTCTTGAAAATCTTCGTGTCACATCTTTTAAAGATACTGAACCTAAATACCAGGTTTGGTATTTATCCGAATTTTCGTTTTTGAGTTACGCTGTTCACAGACACACACACACACACACACATGGGCCTTTTTTTTTAAAAATGCTTTTTTTGCATTATGGGGCTTCAAAACATGTATTTCCGCTGAAATCTCAATATCGAATTTTTAGGTGAAATGCAATATTTCTACTTACTATACGTATTAGAGAAAGTAATAAGCTTAAGTAAAAACACTTTGTATACCCACTAATAAACGATAGAGGGTAGGGAAAGTAATGTGAATGTATCACATCAGATTTTTTTCTTCTAGTTTACTGCTTTGCTGGAAACACGTGCTGCCTCACTTGTACCTCAATTATAGCCTTATCCGAGTGCACTTCCGCTCATTTATAATCACACCTTGCTTTATCCACACACATCAGTACTTCCGTTCGTATATAATCGTATCTTGCTCTGTGTTTTGGTTTTCGGTATCCTTGCTTGTATTACAAATATCATTTTGACTGTTATTACATTCTCATTTCTCTTACGCCCACAGAATATTTTTACTTTCTCTACTACGTATAGTAAGTAGGGGAAGTATTGTATTCCACCCAAAATTTCGATACCGAGATTTCACCGGAAATACATGTTTTGAGACTCACTGAATCCAAAAAAAGCATTTTTGGAAACATGTCCATGTGTGTGTGTCTGTCTGTGTGTCTGTCTGTGAACAGCATAACCCAAAAACGAAGAGTCGGATAAACACCAAACTTGGTATATAGGTTCAGTATCTTTCAGAGATGCGACACGAAGGTTTTCAAGAAAATCCCCCCACCCCAGACTACCCTTTACATGGAACATTTTTCGAAAATTTTAATTTTCTCAAAAACGGCTCTAACGATTTGGATTAAAATATCATATGTTTAAGATATTGTCATGACAAATAAAATGTATATCTCGAATTTTCTGGGAATGTCTCCAAAAGTATTCTTCGTTATGAACGACTTTTGCATAACTGGTAAACCATAACAGATAGACAAAAATTTACTACACAAAAAATGTGGATAGCGTTAAAATACACAATTTATGTCATATACATTTCTTTTGTTGAGTGAACCGTTTGCGAGATATTGCTTGTTATTCCCTTAAATTTTCCAATACTTATACTTTTTCTCAAATTCGTTATTCATTTTTTTTTGTCCTGGACATGCAAAGAGAATGGAATGCGCCACATAGCAACCAGCGTTAAAATATTTGACTATCGCTTAAAAGCTACCATATTCCCCTTGCATCTACAAGAAAATTATCAATAAGATTGACATCTCGATATCTCCATTAACATGAAGCATATGGAGAATAAGCGTTTGTAAAAATAGTTTGTACAAGAGTAGAGAAAGTCATGTGAGTGTAACACATCAGATTTTTTTATGTTCTTGACATGCAAAGAGAATTACATTTTACACATAGCGACCAGTTCTAAAAATATTTGACTATGCTTAAGGCCTACTATGTTCCCCTTGTTTTGTATTTGCAAGGGCAATAAAGAAATACAGTAGCATTTAAGCATAGGCATATCTCTTAATAGCTGGTTACTATGTGCAGCACCATTCTCTTTGTCACAGATTAATACTCTTTGCATATCCAAGAAAAAAAATGAATAACGAATTTCCATTTGAGAAAATGTTTAAGTATTGGAAAATTTAAGGGAATAATAACAAGCAATATTTCGAAAATGGTTCACTCACCCAAAAAAATGTATATGACAAAAATTGTGTATTTTAATGCGATCTACATTTTTTGTGTAGTAAAATTTTGTCTGTTTCTTATGATTTACCAGTTATGCAAAAGTCGTTCACAATGAAGAATACTTTTGGAGACATTCTCAGAAAATTCGAGAATGCAATTCATTTGCTATAAAAATGTCAAACTTATGGTATTCTATTCAGAATCGTTAAGAGCCATTTTTGAGAAAATTAATATTTTCGATAAATGTTCCATGTAAAGGGTAATCTGGGGTGGGGGGATTTTCTTGAAAACCTTCGTCTCGCATCTCTGGAAGATACTGGACCTAAATACCAAGTTTGGTGTTTATCCGACTGTTCGTTTCCGAGTTACGCTGTTCTCTCTCTCTCTCGCACGCACACACACACATGCGCGCTCGCGTTTCCAAAAATACTTTTTTCGGATTCAGGAGGCCTCAAAACATATATTTCCGGTGACATCTCAGTATCAAATTTTTGAGTAGTAAAATAAAAATAATTAAGCAGGGGAATGCTTACATTAAGGTAGCAAACAACTTAAGAAAACGTATGTATTGTAATGAAAAGAAGCTAGAAACAGTGATGTGTATTGAATTTATTTAAAGGTGAGTCGAAATTGTAACACTAACATCACTTAAGTTTACTCACTTAACATGTTTCGGGAAACCGTTGTTCCCATCCTCAGAAGGTTAACTCGACTGGCCCGTGTTGTTGGTGTTTCCGTTTTTTGGACTGGATCCTGTGGTGGCATCTTGTGGTGGAGAAATGTACTTCCAGAGAGGATTTGGTGGCGGCAAATCAAAATTCATTAGATGTGTGTTGTGTTTTAGAATGGTGATCTTCTCCCATGCATCTAATTCGGCTGCAAATTTGGCTGGTTTGACTAATGTAATATTGGGTTTGATGTTGTGATTAGTGATCCAAAAATGGTGTGAAACTGCAGATTTGTCCATTTGTTTGTATTTAATACATCTCATGTGCTCCTTTAGCCTAGTTTCTAAGTTTCTTTTTGTCTTACCAATGTATACTTTATTGCAATCTGAACAATTGATTTTATAGATTCCAGCTTTTTTGTCTTGTGGAATGGGGTCTTTTAACTTGTTACAAAGTAATTTCTCTATGTTAAATTTGTTCTGTGGAGCTAGGCTGATGTTATGTTTCATGAAAATCTTCTTAAATTTGTGAAATGTTCCTGGGTGGTATGTGAATTTCTTGAACTTTAGTTCTTTATCTTGCTGGATGAGATTAGTTGTGTTTCTGATGTGCATCTGTCGTTTGAATTTTGCAATTTTTTTGTCAATAGTTGCTTTGTTGTACCCATTATGTATTGCTGTGTCTACTATATGCTGGTATTCTAACTGGTATTCTTTTTTATTTAAGGGGGTATATACCAGTCTATGTGTTAGGCTGTTTAGTACTGCATGTTTGTGTGTGGTTGGATTGAAACTGTTATTTTTTATGTAATTAGTAGAGTGTGTTGGCTTCCTGTATATGCCAAAGGTTAGGTTCTTTTGTTCTCTGATGATTTTTAGGTCTAAAAATGGTAGCATGCCTTCTTTTTCTATTTCTATGGTGAATTTTATTGATTGGTTCTGTAGGTTTAGTAAGGCTAAGGAGTCTTGTATGAACCTATTAGGGGCAACAGCGAAGATGTCGTCAACATATCTGTGCCAAACTTTAAACATGTATGGAAAGGAAGTTGTTATGTGTATTTCTAAGTAGCTCATAAATAAATCTGCCAAGAAGGGTGAAAGTGGGTTGCCCATGGTTAGACCAGTTGGTTGTTGATAGAACTTCTTATTGAAACTAAAACAATTTTGTCCAATGCATAAATTGGTAAGTTGTATGAGGTCTTCTATTTCTTCTTCAAGTAGGTTAGTCTGCTGTAGCCATTTCTTTAATTGCCGCAGGAGTTGATCTGTAGGGACACTTGGAAATAGTGCAGTGACATCAAAGGAAACTAATCTGTCTTCTGGTTCGAGTTCCAGGGATTTTATCTTCTGTATTAAATCTTCTGAATTCATTATGTTTTTGCTGTTGAATTTTGGTAGTGAAGAGAAACTCTGTACTAACCATTTTGCCAGTTTGTAGGTAGGAGAATCAATATTGCTGACGATTGGTCTCATCTTATTACCCGGTTTGTATATTTTAGGTAGAGCATACATTTTTGGTAAAATGGGGTGGTCTGGTTTTAATCTAGATTTATCAGTGTCTGTTATAGTTTTGCTTTCCTGGATGGTTTGATTGAAGGCTTTTAAATGTGATTTTAATGGGTCTTCTTGAATTTGTATGTAATTTTCTTGTTGCAACATATTTTCTACTCTGGTAATATAATAAATAAACGCTGAAATTAAAGAAAAAACTAGACATACTACGCCGGAAGCAACATTCATATAAACCTAACCTAAAAAATGAAAAAACGACGCCATACTCTGACGTAATTAATCTTTCAAATGTAACTTTCACCAAAGCAGAATTATCGGTATTAAACCTTGGCCTAAAAACATGTGTTGGCTACACAAAAACAACCGATGAAATAGTCGCAGACATTGAGATTGCTACTTACAACCTAAATGAAAATAGTAAAACCACTATAAAAAAAGAATGTGAAATAGTTCTCCAAGAAATACAAGCAGATAAACATAACAATTTCCCAACCAAACATGTGATCAAAACATTAAAATCAAAACCAGTAGTATACACAAAAGCTGACAAGGGAAATAAACTAGTTGTACTTCAAAAAGATGATTATATTACCAGAGTAGAAAATATGCTGCAACAAGAAAATTACATACAAATTCAAGAAGACCCATTAAAATCACATTTAAAAGCCTTCAATCAAACCATCCAGGAAAGCAAAACTATAACAGACACTGATAAATCTAGATTAAAACCAGACCACCCCATTTTACCAAGAATGTATGCTCTACCTAAAATACACAAACCGGGTAATAAGATGAGACCAATCGTCAGCAATATTGATTCTCCTACCTACAAACTGGCAAAATGGTTAGTACAGAGATTCTCTTCACCACCAAAATTCAACAGCAAAAACATAATGAATTCAGAAGATTTAATACAGAAGATAAAATCCCTGGAACTCGAACCAGAAGACAGATTAGTTTCCTTTGATGTCACTGCACTATTTCCAAGTGTCCCTACAGATCAACTCCTGCGTCAATTAAAGAAATGGCTACAGCAGACTAACCTACTTGAAGAAGAAATAGAAGACCTCATACAACTTACCAATTTATGCATTGGACAAAATTGTTTTAGTTTCAATAAGAAGTTCTATCAACAACCAACTGGTCTAACCATGGGCAACCCACTTTCACCCTTCTTGGCAGATTTATTTATGAGCTACTTAGAAATACACATAACAACTTCCTTTCCATACATGTTTAAAGTTTGGCACAGATATGTTGACGACATCTTCGCTGTTGTCCCTAATAGGTTCATACAAGACTCCTTAGCCTTACTAAACCTACAGAACCAATCAATAAAATTCACCATAGAAATAGAAAAAGAAGGCATGCTACCATTTTTAGACCTAAAAATCATCAGAGAACAAAAGAACCTAACCTTTGGCATATACAGGAAGCCAACACACTCTACTAATTACATAAAAAATAACAGTTTCAATCCAACCACACACAAACATGCAGTACTAAACAGCCTAACACATAGACTGGTATATACCCCCTTAAATAAAAATGAATACCAGTTAGAATACCAGCATATAGTAGACACAGCAATACATAATGGGTACAACAAAGCAACTATTGACAAAAAAATTGCAAAATTCAAATGACAGATGCACATCAGAAACACAACTAATCTCATCCAGCAAGATAAAGAACTAAAGTTCAAGAAATTCACATACCACCCAGGAACATTTCACAAATTTAAGAAGATTTTCATGAAACATAACATCAGCCTAGCTCCACAGAACAAATTTAACATAGAGAAATTACTTAGTAACAAGTTAAAAGACACCATTCCACAAGACAAAAAAGCTGGAATCTATAAAATCAATTGTTCAGATTGCAATAAAGTATACATTGGTAAGACAAAAAGAAACTTAGAAACTAGGCTAAAGGAGCACATGAGATGTATTAAATACAAACAAATGGACAAATCTGCAGTTTCACACCATTTTTGGATCACTAATCACAACATCAAACCCAATATTACATTAGTCAAACCAGCCAAATTTGCAGCCGAATTAGATGCATGGGAGAAGATCACCATTCTAAAACACAACACACATCTAATGAATTTTGATTTGCCGCCACCAAATCCTCTCTGGAAGTACATTTCTCCACCACAAGATGCCACCACAGGATCCAGTCCAAAAAACGGAAACACCAACAACACGGGCCAGTCGAGTTAACCTTCTGAGGATGGGAACAACGGTTTCCCGAAACATGTTAAGTGAGTAAACTTAAGTGATGTTAGTGTTACAATTTCGACTCACCTTTAAATAAACTTAAGAAAACTTTTTCTTTTAAAAACAATAAGTGTATTTTTTATAGTAAACCAGTAAAAATATGATTTAAATATTAAGATGAGAACTATCTTACTTTTATAGTGTCCTTGTATTTTTTGCTGCAGAAATAAGTAATTAATGTACTTTTCAACAGTTATATGCATGATTTCCCCCTTTCATTCTCTGCTTCCATTGGTTTCTCCACTTCCTCTAGCATGAGATGAGCAATACTGAATCCCACCAGGTCCCTCCTCAGCAGCCTCCTTAATACTAACACGTATTGTTTGCACTATCATCCTCTTCTCATTCTGTTCTTGTCTCAGCTTTTTTAGTTTTGCTTCCTTCTCACTTATTTCTTCAAGTTTGGTAAATCTTCTGCTTTATTATTATTATTTTTTTTCCTCCTCTTTAATTACATGCTGTTCATCACAACACTGCTTATAATGAACATGAGCTATTCTTGCTATCTGTAAAATTTTGTTTGTAATTTTATGATGCACCTTATTTGGTATACATCATATAAAATGACTTTTGACTACAGGTATTGCTTCACAAAGCGACAAGTATCAATGTAACAAGAGATTGTGATGAGAGAAATTACTGGAGTTCATTTCATGAAGCACTTAGTGACCAGCTATGAGCGACAGATAGACCCAAGTAGGGTGATAGGTAAATTTGTCATTTGACAAGAGTTTCGTTTCATGAAGGTAACACATCTGTTTCAGTTGTCACGCATGTTAAGAATTCTAATTCTAGTAGCAGCATTGATTACACTTGTCAGTATCCTGCATGGCAGTGTTTAGGTACTTGTTCATCAAAATAACAATGTCTAATAATAATTTGGATGATGAAAATGTTGGTACACAGAAATTGTTTTTGCAGTAGCAATAATGTAAAAATCTTTTGAAAGTGTGCATAAAAGCTAAATGAGATTATTATTATTACTGATAAATCTGAAAAAGGTTTTGAAACCCCAACAAAAGTGCATGCTTCATGAGAACCTAAGATATCAACAGAGTATTTTTAAATAAAATTTAAGAATTTTGTCGTTTAAAATTAAGTGTGTTTGGAAACTGGAGGATTTCACACATTCTCCATGCTAAGGGGATTTAATTTCTAACTTCTATAGTTTTAAAGCTATTATGAAAATGTAATCGCCATGTTAATATACTTCTCTGGAACAAAATTACTACACCAAATTTGAACAAAGCATATCTTTAGTTCCGAAGTAGTTAAGATTTAATTAACTTTAAATATCACTCAGTATAAAAGGTCTGTCGTTTAAGAGCTTTAATTGTATGTGTATGAAAATGTGCAGCAATGTTTCTCAGATGTGTACAAATACTAGTTATTCTGGGTTTTAGTATCCTCTGAATAATTTGGGTGCACAAAAATATATAACAAATTCATTATGCATAAAAATCCAGTATAGCTTTTAATTCTTGCACTTTCTACTACATTCTCTTAAATTTTTAACTTATTTGGACAGTCTGTTACATTTTTTTTTATACACAATTCTTTTTACAATATTCCACTTATAAACTAACTTAACCGATGTACAAATTTCCTTGCCAGCTATGCTGCCATTTTTGCTCGGCACCCTGGCCTTCTGGCTCATCTGAGCATCCGTTGCTACCTTTAATCCCTATTGCCCATCCTCTCCTTCCTCCATTTGTGTTTCTACCTTTCTTATCTCTCTTACTTTTCTAATCCATTTCTCTTTTACTTTCTTTAAGAACTCCCCCATATTCTTATTTTGCTTTTCTTCCTTTCTCATTAGCATTTTAATTGCTACTATTTTTCTATCCATTTTTTCCCATACTTCTTGTCTCCATTCTGCTAATTCTTTGCATTCTGTCACATAATGCTCTGTGCTTTCACTGCCTCCGCATAATTCACAAATTCCGTTTCTTTTACCTCTTAGCCCTCTCAGATACATTGATCCTGCTCTCATCCATGCAAACGCTTCTTTTTCTGCTCTATTACAATAATCCACATACCCTTCTCTTCCCCATTTCCTTTTTACTTATCTATAGAACCCTAGTGACTTTTTATTCTCTAAGCTTCCCCTAATCTCTTGTCTTCTATGTCCTCCACTCTGTTTCTTACTGTTATCCAGAAACCATTGCTATTTCTTTCTCCTGTTCTCCATATATCTCCCATTCCTATCTTCTCCATAATTTTTTCTACTCCTGTCCACCAGCTATTTTTATTTTTCATACTCTTTTGTTGTTCCAAGGCGGCGCCATGGCTGAGTGGTTAGACCACTCGCCTCCCACCGAGGTGGCCTGGGTTCAATCCCAGGGACCTGCATGTGGGATTTGTGGTGGACGAAGCAGCGTCTGGGCGGGTTTTCTCCGGGTTCTCTGGTTTCCCCCGCCATTCATTCCACCAACTGCTCCATCATCACTTTCCTTTCATCCATTTCACCCACATTTCGTTTCATCTACTTCCTTCATCCCATACCAGGCATCGGGCTGATCACCCATCCTGGATGTTCTGTCTGATCCATAAGTATCTGCTCCTCGACGGGCCTCTGACCCCAGGCACCCGCCTGTAAGTCCTGGGGGGTGTAAGACCTACATAAGAGGAGGGTAAACAGATAATGATGAATGAATTTTGTTGTTCCATGCATATCTTTAAAATTTCTTCTCCATCTTTTCCCAGGCATCTAAACCAAAATTTTAATATCCTTTCCAGTATCACTCCCTTTCTTCTTGTTCTTCCTAATTCCACTAATGCTACTTCCCCTGGTGCTGATCTTGTTAATCCCAACAGCTCGTTACAGAACGTTCTGTAGCTCTGGTCTATTTTTCTGCTTAATTCAGATCCCCCCCCAAATTTCTACTGCATATAGCATTCTTGCTTCTATCAATGCTTCATACATTCTTTCTATCCATTTAGTTGGCATTTCTAATTCATATTTGCACACCCTTACTCCTGTCATTGCTGCCTTTCCTTTAGCCATAACCTTCCTGCTATGCGTCCCCCATTCACCATTACTGCTCATCCTCACCCCCAAAATAATCCATCTCCTTGACAACTTCTAACTTTAAACCCATCTGCCATTTCTCTTCTCTTTTTAGTTTATTTCCTCTTTTAAATACCATAACTTTTGATTTATTTATATTTACTTTGATTCCCTATTCTTCACAGGATTCATGTATTCCGTTGATTGCTTTCTGTAACCCAATTACCGTTATAGCCCCGACCATAAGATCATCCGCGTATAGTAAACCTGGTATCTCTGTATTTGCTATTATGGGGCAGTGCAGATTTTTTTTTTTCACTCTTTCTAATATGTCATCTATGAATATATTAAATAATATAGGACTCAATTTGCACCCTTGTCTTAATCCTATTTTTTTGCTCCAGCATTTCTGTGACTCCATTATTTTTACATCTTTATAAATCTTTTTGATTTCTTTTATAAAATTTTTGCTTACCCCTTTCTTGCTTAATTTATAAGCTAATGCTTCTCTATTTATTGCATCAAATGCTTTTTCAAAATCTGCAAAAAACATGTATACCCTTCCTCTTTTCCTGCTCAAATACATATCTATTATAGTCTTTATTATAAATATATTGTCTATTGTTTGTTTACCTTTCCTAAACCCTGCTTGATATTCTGATAGTTTTCCTTCCTCTTCCACCCAGCTTCTTAATCTGTCGGCCAATATACCTGTGTATATTTTCCCTAATATTGATAATAAACTTATTCCCCTAGTTTTCTGGCCTATTTGCTCCTCCCTTTCCTTATAGATTGGTACCACCAAACTTATTTTCCAACATTCTGGTACATCATTCTTTTCTTTAATTTTATTTAATAATGTTGTCATCACTTTTAAACCACTTTGCATTTCCCCATATATTTTCCAGAATTCCCCTGGTATTCCATCTATTCCTACTGCCTTGCCTTTTTTATATTCCTTATTTGCTGGTAAACTTCCAGCTCCGTGATTTTACCATCTAATTTTTCATAGAGTATTCTTCCTTGTCCTACCTCTTTTATGTCTAACTTTACCCTCTTCCCTTCTCCAATTAGCCTTCTAAAGTACCCTATCCGTTCGTTTGGTGTAATTTCGTTTTTATCCTCTCTCTTCTTGTTCATCATCCTCACGATTTCCCATATTTTTTTGCTATCCTTACTCTCTATTGCTGCCTTTAGTTCTTTTCTATATTTCCCTGCTATTCTTTCCCCTTAGCCTCAAGCAAATCTTTATATTCACCCTAAGTTTCATCAGATTTTGTCTATCCCTTTCCTTCTCTGACCTCCTCCATCTAATAAGCTCTTTAAATACCTCTTTTTTTTTTACTCTGCACTTTTCACCAAACCACCCCTTAATTTCTTGGCCTTTTCCGTGCCTTCCTTCCATTTCTGCTCCTGCTCTTGTTAGTAATTATTTTAGTAACTAACATTTTTTCTGAATTTCCCTCATCCATAGCCATTTTTATACCACACTCCACAATCTGATTTACCTTTGATTTTAATTCTTTCACAAAGTCCTCTTTTAGTACTTCCCTCCATTTATACACATTTGTTTTTATTTTAGCTATTTCCTTATTCTTTACCTTCTGTTCCAAAACATTTATGTCCATCATTAGTGGGAAATGGCTACTACCTACTACTTTGTTTATTATTTTAAATGTGGTGATAAGTCTGTTACGTAGGGAGCCTTTTATATAGAGAAAAATGTTGGAAAAACGGAAATTAAACTCACATCACTGTAGAATTGCCCTGTAATAAGGCTTTTAAACATTGAAATTATGTATGAGCCGACAACACACTGAGCTTCAATTATGTTAAAGTTACGTAAAACTATTTTCTTGGGCTATTGCCCATATCCTCAACTACTTTTCAAATGTGTGTAATTAAGTTTCAAAACAATGTTATTTCTTTCTGTTGGTTATTTTTTAAAAACATTTTAACGTAGAGCAGGACAATCAGTTTCAGCACCTTCATGAGTACTGCATACTCTTCATCTCAAATCCTTCCAAGGCGAGATCTGTTTTTCACTTGTCTCAAGCTATCTGCTATTTCCGCACCACTCACTAATAACTCTCAACAGAAACAGCAATGACTCACCACTCACTAACAACTCCAACAGAAACAGCAATAAGACTGACTGTAATGGTAATACAGTGACAAAAATGTGTGCATAAAGCCAAAACAGCATCTGAATATGCCTGATAAACTGTGACTATATGCAGTTCCAACCAGCTTTAATTTCTTGAATATTACACAGGACTTAGCATGTAATATTAATACTGAAGATTAATTTGCATAAAATGCACTGTATAAAGTTACGCTGCTCACAATGAGAAACATTAACATCACCTTCTTGTTCCCTACTTTCATTTCCTCTAAATTCTTTGCCAACTACACTGTACAACAATGAATTTTTCTCAGATGCAAAATTTATGAATTACTAGGTTTTCGGACCCAAGAACATGAAAATGATATTAATTTTTTTATCGTCACCTAACATTTCTTTTAATATTGCTATTGCACCATGCAATAAAAGCGGTCATTTGTCTGGAATACGGAGGGCGCTTGCATCTCAAATATAATTTACTATGTATTGCTATATTAATCAACTGCCATGTTTTCGGACCCACAGAACACAAAAATATTAGTTTTTTTTTTGCATTATCTAATATTTCTTTTTATACTACTATCGTATTATATAACCAAATGCTCATTTGCACGGCATTCTCTCATCCCAAAGAATTTTCAATCTCTTACTTCCTTTCTTGGAAAATCATCCCTCTTAGAATGACTGGCACTTCCAGGTATAAAGTTTGCTGCCGCTATTGTTACACTGAGGGTCAGTTAAACCTGTGAATAGCACGAATTACTATAGTACATTGTAATACCTAAATCTGTGCTGTTCGTGTTATACTAAGTGAATCATTGTGTTAATGTGTAGTGTCATTTTAGTACAGTATTGTGTACTAAATTAAGAAACTAGGTTAAAGCAATCTGCCATTTGCAATATTTTTACATAAGGTTCAATATTTTTATAATGCCTGTTGCTGTAAGAATTCTAATTTATTCTATTAACAAGTGGAGAGTATAGTACAAAATCTAAGTGCAAAGCTATCATACCCCTACTCATGAAGGCTTACAATTTATATTTTGGGAGTTATACTAAATTTGGAGACAAAGAATAAATATTGGGCCCCAAAATCCTACTGTACAAATTTTCAAAGAACTTTAACAGGTTGGTTAAAAGGTATCCACTCATGCATGCCATTCCAATGCTGTGTTCTAATGACTGCTATTTCTATATAGTCAATATAATTTGGTTTCACTTCGAAAAGTAAGCAAGCAATTGAGTATCCCAATTTGTGTTCAGCCGCACGACCTATTGAACATAGTGATTCTTTACTAATTCCAAAACCACCTGTAAAATGGACTTTGGAGGAAGAAAACACATCTCCTGGCTCTGGTTCCTCTTCTGATTTCACTGTATCTCGAGAGCCTCTAAACCTGAATTAAATGATCTTGTGCAAGATTTATGATTAACTAAAACACAAGCTGAGATTTTATCATATCGGCTTCACAAATGGAACCTTTTACAGCCTGGTACGAAAATAACATCTTACATAAAATGAATTAATTTTCTGTAATGATATTAATGGGCTAATGAGTGCATAGGGAAGAGATCATAATCCTCAAGAATCCTCTTCACAGACTCTTCAAAACTGAGTTTAAAGGCTATGCTTACACGTAACGGGAATTTATATCCAGAGTCCCAGTACCCTACTCTGTTAATATGAAAGAAACATGATAGTTTGGGCATAATAATTATATCTTTGAATTATCCAGAGCACGGTTGGCAAATCTGTCAATGATATAAAAGTCATAGTATGCTAAGAGGAATGTAACCAGGATTCACAAAATTTTGCTTCCTTTGTGAGTGAGTTAATAGGGATAGGTAATAATCATTATGAAATTAGGGAGTGACCATCAAGAGAAAATGTAGTAGTAGGACAAAAAGGTGTGAAATACAAACCACTTGTTGATGAAGGTAAAATCATTTTACTGCCATTGCATATAAGACTGGAGCTGGTGATGAACTTTGTTAAGGCAATAGACAAATCAGGAAAAACATTCCAATGTTTAAAGGAACTTTCAACGTTTGAACGAAGCTAAGCTAAAGGAAATGCGCTCTGATGAATGATGTATTCAAGAAGACACACCGGTTGAAAAAACAGCTTGGTAAGCATGTAAATCAATATGTGTGGACTTCCTGGGGAACTACAGAGCAGACAATTACAAAGATTTGGTGGCAGATTTGTTGAAGCTATAAAATGCCCCTTAAGATTCACTTTCTTCATTCCCACTTGGATTTCTGAACATGAGGAAAGGTTTCACCAGGACATATTAGAAATGGAAAGACAATACAAAGGGAAATCAGTAACCACTATGTTTACTGATGGTAGCTAATCACAGACATTTCCGAACCATCTTATTCACCATAAACCATCCAGGAAGAAGTTTTAAAAAGGTGAGAATTAATTTACAATATTCTGATCCTGTGTTGCAAAATAAAATTACAATTTTATCATTATTAGAAATACTTGTTGGGGTGTCTTAGATTATAAAAATTATTATTATAACTGTACATGCTGGAAACTTCAAAACCAATTAGACCACAGCCTACAGGGGAAATAATTGTATTCTACTATATTATTTATGATTTGGTTTAGCTCGATGGATTGATTCTAGTAATATTATTATTGAAAAAAAAATTGTCCTAAAACTGAGTATAAATAAACAAGACATAAATGTTGCGAAAAATTCAACACGTCCTCTCAAAACATCATTTGTGAGAGAGAAAAAGCAACTTCAGATTTGAAATAAACGCATGCAATCCACTAAAATCACAATTTTCATTTCTGAGAGGAAAAAAGGTTTAAATTTGTTGTACAGTGCCTATTAGACATAGCGTCTTCTGGACCGTTAAACATACTTCCTCGCAAATCCCTATTCAGTAACAGTATGTAGTACAAGCTTAACTCTTACTTTTTCCATTTAAAATATTGCATTAAGATATCTCATATCTCTAATCTCAAAACAAATTTATGAAATACCATCATATATATATATATACATATATATATATATATATATAATGAAAATAAAGCACACTGTCCATATTTATATTGTTACGTTCTACTGCTCTGCAGTCTATCAGATACATGGATGAATTTTTGTTTTTGTTTTTACTTAACACTTTAAGCTGAATTTATTATGATCAAGCCATTTGTAATTATGTACATCAATTATAGAATATTTGGTAAATATGTAGCACCAGAGTTAAATTTACGTTATTGCACATGTTTATTTTAAATATTGCAATGTGCTCATACAATATTATCAGTAATGTGTAATTAATATGCAATTATAAAACATACTACTTGTCTGAGGAACATGTGCTGACAGCAGCAGAGAAAGCTTATGCAGAAACATAACAGACAGACCGTATGTCACCTTTCCTAGTGTGTAGCATGTACAGGTCTGCAGTAAGGAAATGTAGCCTGTTGAGTTTGTTAGTCACAGTGAACGGGTTTGTAAACAAGACAAAATGAACACTGCCACGCAAAGTCATAAACTCAAAGTGGAAAAATAATATTCAATGTGTTATAGTCTTGTAAAGAAGAGAAACATTAATGTTAACTATTCTGTCGATATTTTAGTGGTCAGATAAAAACGTACTCTCATTCAGGCATTCTCTCTCCTGTCTAAACCTAGCCAATCATAGCTTTAGCTCCCTTTCCTGATACTTCTATTAGCATGTGCATGCGTTTACAAGCATCTAGCTCTCAAGACGTACATATAGTTGTCACTTCCAAATCCCACAGTCAAATTAATTCATTACATATATTAATGCAATGTGTTGGAACTTGTAGGAATAGTGTAAAAGAAATAGATGTGCAATTTTAGGACTCTGTATTCCATGAATAAAATACCACGTTTGTTTAATGACATCATTCCGCGAGTGATTATTTAATAATCACTAATAACAGCAAAGCAATCACAAGTTTCTTACGGAAAGTTCAACTGTGTAGTTGTCACTGCCTCCGACTAAGGCTCAGATGAGTATAGGGCTTATATTTCGCCTTTGTTAACATCATTGGAACACCAAGAGGCAGAGCCAATTTGGGAGCATCTGCTCTAGTAATAAGTTGAACCCCCCTAACTTGTTTCATATTATTAGCACCCAACTTTTACAATTTCCTTATGCCACATCTAACCCAGTATTATTTTATTCACGCTCCATAATGCCTCAACCATAGTTTCTGCACCATATTATTGGCATACCAACAAGGTGCATTTAAAACCCTTTCACACTCCAGTTAATTTATAACTATGGATCGGTTTCGCTAAACTGAATTAATTTTCATAAAATCGCATGTAAAACAATTTAAATATTTAACCAATTGCATTTTAATCCTGACTAGCTTATGGGCTTTTAAATGCAAAACTAACAAATTTTGCAACTTGCAGCAAAAATGTGAGGCTTAAAAGAATAAACCTTATGGAAGGAATCTATTTCTGCCTATTTTTCTTTCTCTACTTCAACAAACCGGATCTAACATATCAAGGAGATATTACAGTACAATGAAATGATTTTAAGCATATCAAGTAAATATTACAATTATTAAATATTAACTGTACTCGTTCTTTCTTGCTAGCTATTCTAGCCTTAAAAACCAAAGCTGTCAGTATATACACAAAGTCCTAGTACAGTTAATTTTTCTTTCTGCAGAACAAATTTCTGAACAAAAATTCAGTACTTGGAAACCACCATAATCCACTGGTTCGATTTCCAGCTAGGGGTAGGAATTTTTCTCTAGCCAAGAATATTCATTACCCTTCCCAGAGTCTGGAATCATGAATGAGTGTGTGAATGTATGCATGATCTAATGAATAAAAAACCCAAAGTTTACCAGCTTCATTAGAGCCCTTTGGGGGCAAGTAATTAAGATACTATATAGCCTATTTTCTAAATGGCCTAAGGTATGTTAACTGGTTTGTCACATCCACTTCTCTCTCTTTTTAAAATACAACTTTTTGACTTCTATATTAGTATTAATCCAAAATTCCAAGAAAACTTTTATTTATGTTATACATATAACTGTAGTTAAGTTGAGAGGTTGGTGAAATGACTCAAGAAAATTTTGTTTAGTAACACAATATACAAATACATAAAAAAAAATTAATGTAGTGTAGCTTCGAAATATTTAGCTAAATTGCAGTGAAAATGCACACTTCACAGCTGTCCAGCATTATTAAAACTAAGGGCATTTTAAATTGTTGAAGCTTACATAAAAAACGATGTCTTTAACAGAATGAAATTTACTTAATATGATTTTCTTTATATCACTTCTCAAGGTGTTAAACATCCATTTAAGACTTTGGGGTTTGGCTTCTTCCATTTTTGAAGTGCCCTTACAAGAGAGTACCTGAAAAATGTTAGTGTATCATCTAGCAGTATAATACATTTAAATACTCTCTCTAGTCCAATTCTGTATTCTTTATTTTGAGTCTTTTAACATCGAATGTTTATTCTGTAATATGAAAGAATGGTGCTAAAGTCGGAAGATGAAGGAAACTGAAGAGGGGGGGGGGGAGACCAAGAAAACAATGGATGGATGGGGTTGGGGTCTGAAGAAGCATGGTGTCTAGATAACAGATAAAGATATGGAGAAATAACATTATGAATGGGTTTTAGGGAACTACTGTGCAATAGATAATTCCTAAATAACAATAATGGCAAAGGTTCAATTCTGCCTATTTCCAGTCTTAGCAATGCATATTGTACTATTAAATAACACTGCCCATGCTCATGATGGTGCCTACAGCTGCATATGGCCCATTAAGTACAGAAGGCCATAACTGAGCTAAGATAAATCAGAGGCATGTCAATCCTCTAAAACATTTTATTCCACAGCAATAATTTAGTGTCCATAGATTATGCACTCATTAGCATCAATGTTTACTTAGATGCCTTTACAACTCATATTTATGCCATATATATATATATATATATATATATATATATATAAGCTCTTTATTAGAAGGGGGGGAGGAAGAGGTGTTTGCACAAATCTGTCGAATACAACTTACCTGATGCTCCCATATCTGTGTTGCCTGCAGGTCGACTATTTCCATGTCCATAATCAAAAGTTTGTACTGGTTCGTTGAATGTGGGTGCAGGTGGATCTAAAAAGACAGCATTAATCTATAGCACTTTGCCCCAAACTAATACAGAATAACTTCAAATTTCTCACAGCAATGAGTTAATACATACCAGGTATGCTACTACCCAGTGCTGGTCTGTGGCCATAATCTACTACTGTTGCAGGTTCCAATTCAAAGTCTTTTTTCCAATCTCTCTGCCAACCAGCGCCTTCCCATTGCTGTCGTCCCCAGCCATCCCTCTTTGGTAACTCCCCAAACCTTTCATCCCTGCTTCCTTGTGGAGGAAATCTTGGACCCCCCCTTTCTTCTTCACCTACCCAACTCTTACCAGTTGGCTCGTCACCAAACCTATCCCCAATTAAAACTCTTTTTTAAGCAATGCTACAATGAGTGAAATGGGTGAATGTAATTGAAACATTTCAGTGACCATTAAGAAAACATTTAATTTTTATATATAGAAGAAAATACAGTTTTATTTACGATGTTCAGCACTGAATTAGTCTGATACATGCTTATGCCTATGTATGTAAAGTAAAACAATGATAAGTGAAAGAGATGACTAAACAATGCATGCCTCTTTGATCTTGAAAAGTCCAATGCATTAATTTGGTTATAATATTTACAGTCTCATTTTATTCTTTGAAAAGAAAGACATATTTGTTATATACTGACTACGAATACCACATATCCTCTCTGCAGCTTTATTTAATAAACAAAACCAATATTCCCCTCCCTTTGATGCTGTACTTAGAGAAGCTCAGTAGCATCATTCTTCAGTAGAAAACATGTCTTTCCTTTTAACAGATCAAATATATTAAAATGGATAAGCCATTTTAGAAACATAAATTCAATTTATGTCTTAAATTTTATGATGGTATATAGCAACAATATTGTACTTTTGTGATTTAGGTTTCCTGTACTCAGGTTAGAAATCATGAAATCCAAGTAGCAAAATCATAACCCTTCTACCACTTCAAATGTGTTTATACCAAATGAATTACTTTTGATCCAATAGAAAAGCATTAACATAAATTTATAATGTTCAGAGATGAAGACTTTGAACAATCTGTAATGTTTAATGTGGTCACATTGATGTGGCTAATATAAACAAAAAATTATTCCTTAGAGACTAACCAGCTTTTCTGAAGCTAATAGTATTTACAGCAACATTAATCATTAAGTAAAATCTTTGGCAGATTTAATACATATTCTAACACTTCATGGGTAGGATATGAGCACTCAATGCTGCATACTCTTTAGTGCTAAATTAGGTAGGAAGTACTTATTTGTGGAAGGAAAAGAAGTTTTATGTGAACTACCAATACACATAAAGCTATGCT
Source organism: Deroplatys truncata (assembly GCA_030765065.1). Lineage (NCBI taxonomy): Eukaryota > Metazoa > Arthropoda > Insecta > Mantodea > Mantidae > Deroplatys > Deroplatys truncata. The sequence continues at coordinate 84,081,514 of CM060988.1, forward strand.
GAACCAAATGTAAAATATTTTCAATATGACTGAATTATCATACATATACTGCATCAAAATAAAATTAAGAAAAGAGTTAACTATATTGAATTATCCAATGAAAGAGAAAAAGAGCATTTATTACTAGCAGTAATCAATTTGGTCCACAAATAAAAAATTCTTACAGTTATCTTAATAATAGTAGTAATAGCATCAACAGTAGTAGAAGGGTTAAGGCATTCTGAAGCAATGACTAGCAGTTGAGTGATTTTGGAGAAACCAAATAGCAGAAAGTTCACCTTAATTTCAGTGGCAACAGTTATAATAAAAACAACAGACAGTTTTATTTGGCAATTGTGCTTGAAATAGCACAAAAAATGGGGAGAAAAAAAAAAAGATGAGCCCTTATTACATTACTGGTTGCAGTCCTTAATAAAACTTTCTGAATGCTGTTCTACTTGAACCTCATGGATATACTACTTTTAGCAGATCATTTACAATGTATCATATCAGGAAACAATTTTAAGTTCACAATTACAGCCACTTCTTACATACATGAAATACCAAGGAAAGAAAAAACTTTAAACTGCTTAGTTTATTTCTATATGGGTGAACAAATACAAAAAACCAAATGGAGCCAATTCTGCTCTATATATTACACTATGAGATGCAGTTCTGATATATTGTGATAGTACATCATAATATGCTAAATAGCTGTAGTTGAGACAAACTGTAAATACACTTGTGCCATTACTCTAACGTCACTTTATTTTAAAATCCATGAAAAAGTTCAACTTTGTCCTCCCGATAAAATTTTCTACAATTAAGCACATACACAAATGTTTCCTCTGCACTACACAACTTCCCTTCAAAGCATCTGGTAGATCAATCACAGAACTTGGTCCAGCCTTTGATAACAATCTCTTAAAATGTCTTCTTCTATGCTCAGCAGTTCAGGCTTTCTTTAGATGAATTTTTCGATGAGGTTAAGAGGGCATCTATTAGCTGGATAGGGAAATAAGATGGGAGAAAATGAGTGTTATATACATGTATACCTATTAAACTATCTCCATTCTTTAGAAGGATTTTAGAAAAAAATATTTTTAAAAGGGACAAACCTATTCTGCAAATCTTTACAATAAGCCAAATAAATATGCTGCATTTTATGTATTTGCATAGTAATAGAAAGTGCAACTATAAAACTACATAGAATTGTCTTACATAAAACACTTAGGTGCTTAGATAGCTCGTATTTCACTTTGTAAATACAAACTGCCTTTTAAGCACACTTCATAGCAGTAACATCAATTAAAAAGTATGACTTTTTGCACTTTCTAAATAGTTGCGCAAATACACTAGAACAATGAAAATATGCCACTAATGAAAATTACGTTTTTATTTTCTATTCTTTTAATTTAAACAACATTTGGAAAACAATCTGTGCTACATTTACTTCAGAATGCCTCTAAAATACTAAATAAATATCTGAAAAACATAACTAAAGCTTCACTCATTTATGTCCTGAATTTGATTTTGTTTAAAAAATTGAAACTGATTATTCAAATGCTTGGTTTTTACCTTCTTAATACTAATGTGTGATAATGCATTAACTTCACAGAAGCATATCTTTACTACCAGTTCTCGCCATGAAAGCATTTAACAAACACAATGGAGTTCTCCTGTCACATATTTCATGACAGTGAATATGATAGCAACTGTTGAATACATTAACCTCCATCATTGATATTTGAATGACTAAGGTTTTTTTTTTTTTTTTTTAAAAAAAAGTATCATTGTAATGGTTATTTAAATACAGCATTAAAATTCATGAGCCCATATATTTGAACCAAATAAGTCAGCTAGTGACATAGGAATCGTTACAGAATTTTAAAATTTGCATAAGTTTTACTTTATCGCGTGCCTATAGCAGGCAGACGAAATAATGTATTACACCCAAAAATTTGATATTAAGGGTTCACTAGAAATACAAGAAATAACTTCTTTTCACAAAAAGTTTGTGTGCATCTGTGAAAAGTATTACTTAAAATATTGTATAAATACAAAACTTAATGTAACTTCAGCATCTTTTAAAGATGTAGCATCAAAATTTTCAAGATCCCCTTCAAAACTACTCTTTACATGGAGAATCTTTTATTTTCTCAAAAAACAGCTAATGATTTTGATTAAAAGATCATAATGTTTAATGTGTTAAACACTTACATGACTGCATCTTGAATTTTCTGGGAATAATCTTTGAAGTTCCCTTCCAATGAATTTTGTTAACTAGTAAACCATACAAGATAGACAAAATGCTATCAAACAAAAACTGTACATCTCATTAAAACACACAAGTTAAATCAATTCTTTTTCTAGCATTAACCATTTCTGAGATCTTAGTGCTATTGGCTTTAGTTCACCAATAATTTTACATATTTTTGAAGTGCTACACCACCATTCATTTGTTTCTCATAAAGTCATGAAACAGTACAAAATTTTAAAGCCTGCATATAGTAAGCACTTTTATTTTAGAGATCTATCTGTACATACAGCAAAGCATATAAGAAATTATTTCTGTAAATGTTTACCTCAATTAACAAGAAGCAGATAGAATACTAAGCTTTTGTAAGAATTCTTTTGTGTCTTAATATGTAGCAGTGTTTGAATTTCATAAACTGGTTTTATCATATAGTTTTTAACTGAGGACTAACACAGCAGAAACCTGCTTATCCAAGGTAACTGGGACCGAGCGTAGCTCAGATAGCAGAAAACTTGGTTAAGATGGAATGTGTAGGACATCATGGTTTAAGGTTATAATTGGTGAAAGTGTTGCCTTAATGGAAATACGTATTTAATTAATTCAACTTATGTATTATAAAAAATGAAAATACAGTAGTATTTACAGTACTTCTTTTTTAAATTAAGTTACACTTTCATTGCAGTCCTCTATTGTTTGTTGTTTAGATTATCCTTCTTGCTCGCTGCAACGTTGTGCCACCATCTCATCCAAAGCAAATTGTGTGGCATTGCCTCCTCTTGTTCTATATAAGCCAGGGCTGTCTAATCGCATGTAGACCTTCTGTGTGAGGAATGCATTGGATGCCTTTATCATTACCTACATTATCACTTTCGTCACGTCTTCTGAACATACAACTTCAACAATGTCATTGTCTGTTAGTTCCTGTTCATCTCCATCCAACCAAGCCATGACGTCTTCTTGGTTCACAGGCTCAATAACAGGAAGACTGTTGTTAGAGTTAAAAGTTCTTTAACATCATCATTATGGCTGTAGTTTGCAGTAGCAGGCATTTTCTCAACTCCAAACAGTTTTCGCCATGATTTCCTTATTGTATTGTCCTTGATGCTATCCCATGTCTTGGCCACTGAATACATATCCTTTAATGTTCCTGATTTCAGAGTGTCTGTCAAACCTTACTTGTCGCCCAAATGTTCCGAGTAATGTTTTGAGCAGTTTCTTCCTATAATTCCTCTTCAGGGTTTCCAGGATGCCTTGATACCATCACTGGCTAGTGCCTCCACATCCGGGTGTGACCTTGCATTATCAAGCAGAAGTAGAGCTTTGCATGGTAGTTTTTTTGTGTTCTAAAAATGTCTAACGGGAACAGATTCTCCATAAACCACTCCAGAAATACATCACATTCCATCCAAGCATTATTTTGATTTTTGTAGATGATAGGAAAGTTTTTTATTAAATTCTAATGGTGAAGAAGCTGGTAACCGTGATGTTAACATTTTAATTAATGGGTCAATGGTTGCGACACTACATTACACTTTAGTAATTACTTGTACATATTTCGGGAATGGTTTTGGTCCCATTTTCAGCATTTGTCTGACTGGCTGGCTTGGTTATTGTTTGGTGGATATAAGTTGAGTGTGGTGATATTTATTGATGGGGTGATGAATTTCCAGAGGTTGTTGGGAGGTGGCAATTCAAAGTTCATAAGCTGCCGCTTGCATTTAAGATGTATATCTTCTCTCACATGTCCAGCTGTGGTGTGTTTCAGCAGATTTATGTCCAGTGTAATGTCATAATGTGAGGACCAAAAGTGGTGTGCTACAGAGTATTTATCAGTTTAAGATATGTGCATCTCATGTGTTCTTTGAGTCTGGTCTCTAGATTTCTTTTAGTTTTGCCAATATAAACCATGTTGCACTCCTCACTATCTATCTTGTAAATTCCAGCTTTTTTGTTGTTGGGGGCAGTTCTTTTAATTTGTTGCACCATATTTTCTGTATGCTGTAGTGGTTCTGGGGAAGCTAAATGATAGTTTTATTTTTTAAAAATAATCTTTTGAAATTTGAGGTGTGCCCAAGGGTGGTATGTGAATTTCTTGAATTGTTGAACTTTAAGTGTTGTTGATTCCTTAATATGTTTTTGTTTCTTAAATTTCTTATCTTATTGTCTATAATGGTGATTTGAAATTCATTGTTGGAGGCTGTCCGGATAAACTGTTTTTATTCTATTTGGTACTTGTTTTTTTCCAGTGGTACTTGCACTAACCTGTATATCATGCTAATTGCCTGTTTGTGTGATGTAGGGTTATAACAGTCATTTTTAATATAGTTATCGGTATGTGTAGATTTCCGAAGTATGCCAAATGTTAGTCTAACTCTGTATCTTATGATCTTGATGTCCAGAAAGGATAGGTAGCCATTTTCTTCAGTTTCTATGGTGAGTTTTATGGTTTTCTTCTGTAGATTCTATAGTTACTATAGTTTTAGGGCATCGGCGGTCAGTTTTTTAGGAACTAAGGCAAATATATCAACATAATGGTACCAAGATTTAAACAAATGGAGTAAGGATTTGGTGATGTAACATTAAATGATTCATATATAATTCAGCTAAGAACAGTGATACAGTGAACTTTACTGATGGAGCCTGCTTTGGAAAGTGAAATAGTGAATAGAAAGTGAAATCAATTTGAGCGGTGATTTATCACCAAATCCTCTTCCAGCATTTGTTTAAAGCTTGGTACTGTTATGTTGATAGATACCCAGAACCAATCATCTGACAATTCAATCTGAAATAAATGTTAAATGGATATTTCATCCAATTTTTTCAGTATGTTATCATTAAGGGCCAGATTTTTAGGTGGAATAAACCTTCATTTTAGTTTCTTATATGCTCAAAATAGGTTTTTTTAAGGGTTTTCTTGATTAAAATAGTTTTTTTTGTTTTGCTTTGTGAATCAATACAGGTATCAATAACGTTCTTTGGTACTTATTTTTAAGATTTATTTTTTGGCTTGTAGTATATAGTTGCATACATTTTCAAATTTTCTGGAGTAAATGATTTCCTATTATCATGTAACACATTCTTGTATGAAGAAAAGGTTCTTTCAATGGAAATTGTCATTGGAGCGTAGAAATAGATGCCAGTGCAGCAGATTCTAGGGGTAGTATTCCTGTATCTTTTCTCCCTGCAATACTGAATTGATGATTTTCACATCTTCAAAACCAGAATTTTGTTGAAGAATCTTGTGCAACTTCGCAGAACGTGCAACTCCCACTGTCCAGGTGTTTCTTTACTGGAAGAATTTCCTATGATATCTAGAGCATCTTTCGGTGGCAAAGTTGTACTTTGCAACCGGAAAATAGCTTCTGGTACAAAACAAAAATGTGTCTTAATATATGTAAGGGAAGCGGCAAGAGTGGGGTACTCGGGTGATTTCTTAGCTTTGGCAATGCAGGAAGCTTCTGTTTCATCCAATTCATTGACAACCTTTTTAATGGCTTGTAAGTGCTCGGCATAGTAAATGGCAGCAGACAGCCAAGTTACCCAGCATGTAAGTATCGGCTCAGGTGGAAGAGGGGTTGCAGTACTTTCTCTTTAAACAATTGTATACGTGTTGGGGCTTTTAAGAAAACCTTCTTGACCAAAGATATGCCGTTGACGTCATCGAAGTGGCTTCTAAACTCCTCCGTAAGGCGGTGCAGGCCGCGGGCCAAGCATGTAGCATGGTAGGGTGGAAGAAGTGCAGAACCCCCCCCCCCCCCTGGCCTTCAACATGTAGGCAGCACTGTCTATCACTAACAAAACCGAAGTGTGCAGCAATCCACTTTTTCAATAAATGTGATTTAGTCATTGTTTCACTATACAACAATTACATTAGAAAAGTATTGGATCAATCTATCACCAAACTTTCTGCCTGTTGTACTCTCAGTGAACAATTGGAGGCGATCTCGTTACACAGGTTAGGCTCCACCTGACCTTCTATCAGCTGCATCCAGGTGTCACCACGTCACATGTGCTGCGTTTAACTATGGTAATTTGAACTACTGGCTATAAGTGTTGGAAATTATTTTACAATGAGTTACAATCCGAAAATAACATTCTTCATTTCAAAAAAGAGAAAACAGCTATTTAGGTTTTTTTTTTTTTTTTTTAGGTGTAATGAAATTCACATGTTCTGCTCCAGAAGTGTGAAACGAATATATATCCTTAAATGTGTTAATTAAATAGCGAGGAAAATAAAGGTTAAAACCTAAAAATCTGGGCCCTAATAATCACTAATTCCAGTATATATATATATATATATATATATATATATAAATAAAAAAAATTCAAATATATTTCCAGTATCAGTAGACACACTTAATATTGGATTTTTGGGTGGAATTCAATACTTTCTCTACCTACTAGGTATAAGTGTAGACAAAGTAAAAGTCTGATGTTACATTCACATGACTTTCTCTATTGTTTATTTTTATAAAGCTTCTACACACTATTCTTGCAAAACACTAATCCTCTATCTACTTCATTTCCTCAAATAGTTTCATCACACATTTCGTTATAAACACAAAGCTGGTAGCGAGTCAAAAGTTTAAAAATGGGTTGCTATTGGCCTTGAAATTCCAAGCTTTCTCTTAAGGTTGACAATACTTCAACAAATGAAAAGGTATTGAAAAATTCAAACCAATAACAAACGATATCTCAGAAATGGCAAAACCACAAAAAAGTTATGTGAAATAAATCAAGTGTTTTAAACAGATCTACACTTTTTGCCCAGTTAGGTTTTGTCTATTTCTTGCTGTTTACCAGTTATGCAAAATTCTCTATGAATGAAGAGTACTTCACAGGCTATTCCCAGAAAAAAACTTGTAGACCAAAGATACAAATTGTTGTCATGGAAATATCTTACACTGCCGTTTGTGAAAATTGCACACCAAGAAGGAAATGCATGAATTCAATGATTCAGGTTAGGTACATGACAAGTAACAAATGATAAACTTTTCAAATCTATACATGACCTTTGAGCCCTAATATTCAGTATTTGGTATGGCCTCCATGCACTGCAATTAGACTGCCATATGACGTGGCATTGAATCAAAAAGGTTTTGAATAAGTTCCTGAGGGATTTCCCTCCACGCAGTTTGTATTTCAGCCCACAAGTCCGTGACACTGGTTACTGGAGGGCCGTGACATACCAGGTGCCGACCAACCATACCCCAGACATGTTCAACGGGCGACATGTCAAGCAAACGTGCAGGCCAGGGAAGCAATGGTACGCGTCACTCTTCGAAGAAGGCTTGTACATTCCTTGCAATATGTGGCTGGGCATTGTCCTGTTGAAATGTGGCCTGTGGAGATGCCTGAAGCAGGGGGAGTACCTCAGGCTCTACAACCACTGCTAGGTACTGGCTGTTCAAAGTGCCCTCAATTCGTAGGAGGCAAGATCGGTTGTTGTAACCAATGGTGCCCCAAACCATCACACCTTGTGTTTGTCCACTATGCCGCTCAACAATGCTGCCCTCCAGGTTGCGCTCACCACGGTACTGCCAGACATGTATGCGGCTATCACTGTAGGACATGTTGAAGCGGGACTCGTTCAAAAACACTACATTTTGCCACTCAGCATCCCAGTGAAGGTGTTCATGTGCCCATTGCAGTTGGAGGAGCTAGTGGTTTCTGGACAATGGAAGCCAACATAATGGCATACATGCAACTAGTCCAACCTGCAGCAGACGGCAACAAACTGTTGATGCAGACAAGTTCACACCTGTTGCAGTGCTCCAGTGTCGAGCCAACACAGTGGATGAAGCTGTACGGTCCATTATGGCCATGCAGACAACATGACGGTCATCCCGTGCTATGGTCATGTTCCATGGTCCAGTATCTGCTCTTTGCTGCGTACGACCTTCATCTATTCACTGCTTCCACACGCGCATCACTGTCATAGCAGGATGCCCTGTACGAGCCGAAATGTCACGGTATGACAAACCTGCTTCCCGGAGACCGATCATTCTGCCCCATTCGAACTCATTCACTCATGGCTCCCTTTGATGTCGACGAGGCATACTTGCAATCACTTTATTGTTTCCACCTTGTTTGACAGCTCTGCACTGACTACACTGGGCACAACAATGACCCTGTCAGACCGACACAAGAGGGCTCTGCTTGGCCTATGTGTGGCCCATCTCTCTGCAATTCTAATCACTTATTGCTTGCACACTCTTCTACACTTCCACCATGTTTGGAGTTATTTGGGAAATTCTTTCTTGGTGTTGCAATTTTCACAATGGCAGTGTATATATATTTCAATCAACATTTTTACAGCCATTTTTGAGAAAACAAATTATAACAATGCATGTGCATTTAAAACTGTAATCATATTCACTTTGTAAATTCAGACATTTCAACCAACTTCTGGTTAGGGTTGCAACCTCTGGGTTTGACCCTGAGTCATCGGGTGGATATGTAGTTTCTCTGGTTACATTTTTTATATAATTGTATTACTTAAAGTACACTTAACCGTTCCAACAATGCCAAGCTGCATATTTTAGAGACTGCAATACTGTACTCATCAAATTATTTTTCTCAACGCTTTTCAACCTGCATATGTGCCATCGACTAACGGAGTGCTGAGTATTAATAATATTAATATTTTTATTACTAATAATATCATAAGGCCATGAAATTTGCTATGTTTTGTTGCAGAACCAATGAGCATAGACTGTGCTCATTATAGGCAATATCAAGTTTTAAATGAATAAGGACTGGCAATGGCTATCGTTTCTGCTTTTAACTGGGGAAACTGATAGTTATAGTGAGAGTTGAAGGTAAGCGATTGGATGAAATGCTCAAACCAGAGAATTAAGGGACAAAAATATCTAAAAATTCAGTCAACCACTATTATTAAAACTAATATTCAGCTTCTTTTTTTCTTCTTTCTTTTCTTTTTCAGCTCAATATGGATCGAAAAAGAAAGCTGCTAATACTGGTTGCAAAGAAGACAAAGCATTACTTTTGTTAATTTTAGGACTATGGTGTGAAAATCAAGATTATAAAGACTGGATGGACAAAAAAACATATGTTGACTGCAAAATGTTGCCAATTTACGATTTACGTTTTTAGTTAAACATGACCGTCAAAAGGGAGCTATTCACATAGCAAGAGGCATCAGAACTGGTCAAAAGCAAAAACCAACTTACCACATTTTTGCCTAAAACACTATAAACAGAAAAAAATGGCAACTCTCATAGAAGGTGCACAAATACATAATTCATTTCACCATATAACAATTAATGAAGTATAGACTGTACCATAATAATAAGCTGTCCAGTTTACAAGGGCTCAGATTTCTCTAAAAAAAGTTTTCTGTGGCCACACTAAGCATGAAAAGATTGCTGAAAATGAAGTGTGATCAAAATCAGTTTAAGATTGCCTCTAGAAATCTGTGTTAACACTAATAGTACAATTCCATTTTCAATTTTGTGTGATACTTCAAAGGGAACGAATAACCTTTTTCCAATAAAATTGTTCTAGATTATTTAATATGAATTCTGGGATTCAAACAAATTAATATATTCCCATGAAAATGATGATGAAAGCTCTGAAGCTATCCACCAAAGAAATAAAGTAAATGTTGATAAACTGTGTTTCTGATTTAAGTGCTTTAATACATTTTGTGATTCATAATTCAGTTTTTCAAAAGTTGTCTACTGAAAATTTAAATATATTAAAAGCAAACTGCATTTGTCATGTGATACATAAAGCTGGTAGAAATGCATGTAAAGCATTGTCGTATGACCGAAAATTTTGTGCTGAAAGTGTGCCAAATTTTCCAATTCTAAGTTAAATAGTCAACTGATGGACTGCTTACGATTTTTTCTGCATAAATTTGAAATTTTTTGACATGTGATCTCCAGCCCTTGTTGAGTACACTAAAATGTCTCATTCTGTCCTAGCCTGATTTTAAGTCTTATTTTCTAAGAGTTGGAAAAAGAGAATTGTAAAGTGTGGGAATTGTTCCAAACATAGGAAAATGGATTGGATGAAGATATAAATGCACATTTAAGCTTTTCTGAGTGCTATATGCATTTATTCATCATTATACGAAAACATTGCAAACTGCTTTCTTGAAATTAGAAAGTATTTCTTTAACGAGTCCAGAGCTTTATGTAGTAATGGAAGAATTAAGATCAAAGCTTAATACAAGGTTATGTAGCTCTTCGTTAGTAAAGTCATGAATTATTTAAATCTACATGAAAAATAAAGAGTTCATGCAAGAGAACTATTTATATAAGTATCAAGATCTTGAGAACTTTTCTTTCAAAAACTTTGCAATTATGAACATGCTATTGAATTTCTATTAGCAAAAGCATTCAGGCCAGGAATTCTTTCAGAGTTGAAGTAGATGACATTCTTTATGATGAAATTACTCTTTTGAGAGTTGTTCAGAGTACATTAGAAAGTAAATGCTTTAAGGATGTCTGTAATCAAATATGGGTTAAAATTTTCCAAAACAAATTTTTCCCAACCTTCAAAGTTGGTAGCAAAAATAATGTCCATAGTTGTTAGCAATGTATATGCAGAGCATGTATTTTTACTGATGTCAAACCTATGGTATGCTGAACATAACAAATTAAGTGTAAACTTAATTACAGCAGAATTGTGTGTGAAATTAAATTTCAATATAATTTGTCAGCAATGCTACGTATTTAGCTAAAGAGGATAAAAAAGTCTTGCTAAAATGCTCCCAAAGTAACCAAACATAAATTTAAGTTAAAAAAAAAAGGCATTGTAATTTACAAGATCAGTTATTGTTCACTACTCAAATTTGCTTTGTCTTCTAAAATATTGTCATATCATCATGTGAGTAATTACTGAATATACAGGCTGTAAGTGAAATAGTCCTGCAGACTAGGGGAGGTGGGAGAGTGGATGTAGATGAACAAAAACCTCCCAACACTGTTTTATAATTAAATGCACCGTTAACTAGATTAACACATTTAAAAGTAGGAATATTTGGCAACATGGCACAACTTGTTGATTGAGTAGTCTGCTTCTACTGGTGGTGCCTTGAACTATTCCAAAACATAAAACTATTTTAAGCAACGTGGGCCATGTATCGAATTCAGATGTTTTGTCACTGGCACGCGAGACAGCACAAAAATTCTGGGGAAAAGTCGGGTTATTGTTCACCACATGTAAACATCACCTCGAATTCTACATTCCCACGTAATTACAAATATTTTATTTGATATGTTTAAAGGCCTGAATATCTGGCCCATCCTGCTTAAGAGGCTTATACCATGGTAAGGTAACAAATTTGCATGGAATTGTTACTGATATTAAACAGTTTTAAGGTACTTAATACCTATGTATGCAGTTTAAAAGGTACATTTTAATTATTATGCAATGCCATATTGCAGCGATATTTATGACAATGCAATGCTTTGCTTGTAATGAAAATAAGCATTCCGAAGGTTATGGCACTCTTATGTGAAACACCTCAAATGTTAATCGAGAACCTTTGCAGAAAATTCTGCTGTTGTATACTTCTTGAGTTCTCCACTGCCCAGTGTGTGTGTTGTAAAAGTTCATAACGCCACTTCGCGTGAAACAGGCCTCATCTGTCACCAACACATTTGTTACAAAATCTGGATTTTGTGCAAACTGACAATCAAGAATCTATGTGTTCTGAAAGTTCATAACATCACTTTGCATGAAACAGGCTTTGTCCGTCCCAACACATTTGTTACAAAATCTGGATTTTGTGCAAACTGGCGAAGCAGCCACTTGGAAAATGCAACACGTAGATGAAAGTCATTTTGAGATAAACATTGTACTTGCTGGATGTGATATGGGGGCAATAACGGTTCTTTAAAAGTTCTAAGTACAATGCAGTGTGACACCCCCACTGTGAGTGATATCGCAACTGCTCCGATCAGGATTTCCATCAACCAAATTTAACACTTCCTCTTCCATGTTGATAATTTTCTCAGGTCGTTGTCGCCCTCGATTACAACTTGGAATTACACTACCTCTGTCATGGACGTGCTGGCAAATGGCAACAAATGTGTCTGTACTTGGCACGATCCTGTTGGAAATGTTTCAGCATAGAGCCGTTGAGCAGATCGAGAATTGCACTGTGTTTCTCCATAAATTAAAATCATGTCCAGATATTCGGACGTTGAAAATCGCAGCATAGTGTATGTTGTTCTGTAACAAGATTTTCTGTCATTCGTTTGTTTTATCCATGCCTCCTGTAACTGCTCTGATCTTAACTTGTGGCTTTGACATAAAAACAATTGCATGTGATTAAGTAAACATTCCTCGCATCTACACCTATATTGTAAGGAATGATGCAATGTTGCCAGTTTTAACGGAACTAAGGAGGTAACAAATTATGAACTTTTTACACAAAAATCATTCATTCTATTGAAATATACCAAAGGAAAAAGTTGTCATTTACTCAATTTTTTATGAAAATAGTCATAAATTAAGAATCTTTTAACAACAGTAATCCAGCAAAGTGATGATAAATTTTTTGCATGAAAACATTTTTTTCTCGAAAACGGTGCATTTAATTACAAAAAAGTGTTGGGGGCTTTTGTTCATCTACATCCACTCTCCCACCTCCCTCAGTCCACAGGAACAATTTCACTTTCACCCTATATGCCTATGTCATGCTAAAGAAATGTACCACTCCAAGTTTAAAAAAATTGCAAAATCAATGTTCTATTCAATATTAACCTGTCAAAAGGTTATTTACATAACAACATTGCATTATTAGTTCACTTTAGCCATGAATCGAACCTTAGACCTCGGGATCAAGAACCCAGAACACAGACCACTCAACCAAAGAGGCAGTCGAAAAGTCATATAGTCATCTGCATGATATATAAATTCATTTATTTATGCATTTATTTTCTATATCTAGGTAAGGCCAGTTTCTTACATATTTAGAAATGATTCTTACTTTCTCCACCGCGTACATAGTAGGCGTGTGTGTGTGTGTGTGTGTGTGTGTGTGTGTGTGTGTGTGCGTGCGTGTGTGTGTGTGTGTGCGTGTCGGTGCGTGCGTGTGTACTCAAAACTCAAAAATGAAATGTCGGATGAACACCAAACTTGGTATTTAGGTTCAGTACCTTCTAAAGATGTAACAAAGACTTTCAAGAAAATCCCCCAACCAAAACTATCTTTTACATGGAACATTTTTCAAAAGCTTGATTTTCTAAAAAATGTCCAAACGATTTTGATTAAAATACCATACATTAATATATATATACCTTGAATTTTCTGGGAATAGCCTTTGAAGTTCTCTTAATTTGGAAGGAATTTTGTATAACTAGTAAATGTTAAGTGATAGATGAAAACGTACTTCACAAGAAATGTAGATCTCTTTGAAACACACAATTTTATTTCAAATAAGTTTTTTTAGGCATCAACCATTTCCGAGATATCCATTATCAATGGTTCGAATTGTTCATTACTTGGTCATTCTTTGAAGTCCTTTCAACATTCAGTTGTTTCTCAAAATTGCATGGAAACATTATGGACTTTTAAAGCCAGCATATAGCATCCAGTTCTTAACATTTGACTAGTGCTGTTCCCTGTAAAGAAATGCGTAATAGCTATTTCTGTAAAGATTTATTTAAGGCATAGAAAAGGAAATATATGTCAAAATTTGTAATAGAAACAAGCAATCAGGGATTGCCTGGTTTGGATTAAGAATTTGGAAGTTAAAAGGTTTGAGGGGGAAAGTTACTCAGGGGCTTTGCCCAATTTGTGGGGAGAAGAAAATGAATCTCATGTATTGCTTGAATGTATGGGGACCAATGAATGGAGTATTCAGCTGATAAGAAATGGTTAAAGATAAATGAAGTAGTAGAATTAAATAAGAATTTTAAAGATAAAAGCCAGCTGAGAGATTTAGGGGGAATTCCTATGGAGAGTGAAAATGAAATGGCAGAGACAAATAGACAAAGAATGGATAATTTAAGTTAATGTATTAATCTTTTAGAGATAAGAATTTGTTAAAACAAATAGGGAGGTCTGCTGGAGAATAGCCAGGGCCAAAGAAGGTAGACTTTCATGTAATGTATGTACTTAGCACCAAAATAAACCTAAATCTATAAAGGTTTATTTGGATTAAAATGAAGTATATAGAAAAATAAGCTCTAGTACTAACAGTTTGTATACTCACTAATAAGCAATAGAGGGTAGAGAAAGTCATGTGAATGTAACACATCAGACTTTTTTTAAAAAAGTTTTATATAGTTGCAATCCCCCCCCCCCCGCTTAAGTTTTATGTCCTTGAACCGGTTTAGGGCATATCCAAACGGTGAATGAATGAAATGGTTAAAATAATGCTCAAATGGGCATGGGATCCCTAGAGCTTAAGTGTTACCTAACATTAATCTTCTCAAGACAAGGAAAAATCCTGGAAAAAATCTTATCCAGGTAACAAACTCCATCTCAGAAATTTTATTAGCTTATTTTTGCTTTCTATACCACTTACCTAGAACAGATAAGTGAAAGTATTGTATTCCAATATAAAATTTTATACTAAGTTTCTATCCGAAACACTGGAGATTTCCCCTGAAACCCAAAGGGAAGGTGTAGTATAAATCAAAATGTGAAGTCGGTTAAATACCAAACTGTATTTAAGTTCAGTATCTTCCAAGGATGCAACACAAAGATTTTCAGGAAAATCCTGTCATCTCAAATTATATATGAAAAAATGTTCATTATTTTTTATTTTCTCAAAAAACAGCTCAAACGATTTTGATTAAAATGTCATATGTTTAATATATTGACAAGATAAATAACCCTCTTTCTGTGAATATTCCGTCAAACCCTTTATTTGACTGAATTTTGTATAGCAAGCAAATCTTAAAAGATAAAGGAATATTTACAGCTCATTAAAATATACAATTTGTTAGCCAACTTTGAAATATTCCATATTGCATGTTTAACCTTTCTTGAGTGACATCTAAAGGAAATGCCTGTAGGTTCGCAATTCTTGCTTTTTCTTTCCATCACGAGAGCTGTTACCACAAATAAACATTTGAATGCTATTTCCACATATTTAAAGCTTCTTGCTTAATTTGAAACAATTCTAAGTAAAAATATATTGTACCATAATGTGGATATAAGAATAACTTTTCGAAAGCAGCAGTGTATCAACAAAGACAGTGCTAAGAAAAGGACAATAAACCGTGAGTAGAGAATAAATAGAAGGCTCAATTATAATGTATATGCTAATACACATTAGAGAGAATATCTTAACATGAAGGCAAAATGGTATATCTGTAATTAGTAGGCTAAAGAAGCCAAGCAAGAAAGTAGGGTTACAGAAGTAAGCTACATAGAGTGCAACATAGTATAACAGACGATTCAAAAACATCTAACAAGCAGAGAGAAGGACAGCAAAACAACCAGCGACATCTCTTGGAAGAAAGGTGCACGAACTTGACGAGCAGCGCACAGCCAGACAATAGCTATTGCCACCAGCCAGTGACCACCTGAGCTAAGACAGCGGCAACAGATAGGAAAGCAACAGAGCAGATGGGGGGCCCCAGATCACCTCAGATCGGAATGCAAAGTAGAGGTCACCACATAAATCGGAAAGCAGAACAAAAATGGTGAACAATAAGTCAAGTAGAAAAAAACCATGCACAGAACGTGCTAGCCGAATAGGCACAAGCAACGAGGAAGATTTCATGGGAAATAGCAGAGATGCTCATTAGAAGTCAAAATAGCCAACGGAGAAAACACCACAAATGATTTAGTTGAACAACTTGAAGAGACTAAAATCATTGGAAATTGCAGAGGAACATAGGCACTGTTGGGAAAGGAGAAATAACATATCATAAAGAGCACAGACTTTGATGAGGAATCTAACAACACTCAAGATGACAAGGTGAAGACAATCCTTGGAAAGATTGAATGCAATAAAGAAAAGCAACGTTCATAGGCAAGGACAGGCTGAATAGGAGCCTGTGAAGGTACAAATGAAGACTATGGAAGACAAAATTGCTGTGATTAAAAAAAAAAAAGCAAATTGAAAGGAGATGACGGCTACATAGATTCTGATCTGATCAGGCAAGAAAGGGAGATACAACAAGCACTCAGAAACCGCGCAAGAATAGAGAGAGAGAGAGAGAGAAAGGGAATAGTGTAGAAGTCGGATACCAAAAACTGATGATAAATAATCAATGAGTAAACTGGCAAGCTCTCCTGCAACAACAAACATGTAAAGTACTCCACCAAACTGACCATCAAGACAGGTAAACACATCAGCCAAGGAATTACGATATCTACTCTGAATGTACAAACATTTAAAACTGGTGAAAGAGAAGAAGAATTAAAATATGCTTTGAATGATATAAAGTTCGATATACTGGGCCTTAGCGAGATTCGAAGCACAGGAGAAGCTATAATAGAAAAACAAAACGGAGGCCTATTTTACCACATGGGCACAACCCTCGGTCAAAGAGGTATAGTTTCATCATCAAAAAACAAATCAAACATATAATGCAAGAAATAGTAGGAATATCGGAAAGGATTGCAGTCTTAAAGTTAGCTACTAAAGGCTCCACAATAACAATTATACAAGTTTACACCCCAACAAAAGCTTACAGTGAAGAAAATAATGGAAGAATTTACTGGAACGTGGGATCTACCCTAGATAGACACAAATCTACACTAAACTTCATTATTGGTGATTTCAACAGTAAGGTTGGCTCACGCTGTCACGAAGATGAAGACCCAGATGGAAGATATAGGTATGGCAAGAAAAACAAAAGAGGGGAAATGTTAGTTCAATTCGCACAAGAGCACAAATTAAGGATTGCCAACACCTCCTTTAGGAAGAAACCTATCTCGAAATGGATATGGCGCTTGCGAAACAGTAACAAAAAGAACGAGATCAACTATGTTTTAATTGATGATCAAAGGTCCATAAGAGATATCCAAATCATACCTAACCTGAAATTCAGCACAGATTATAGGACGGTAAGTGCAAAAGTGAAACTAGCAAAAAGAAGAAGAAAACACCCAGCAAACATCACAGGCAAAGTATAGAAAATAATGTACAATCACAAATTCCAGCTAAATCTACGAACAGAATTATAGAGACCAACCTCAACCGAGAAGCAGGCGCTCAAGAACTATATAACTCACTGGAAGAATGCATATTCCAGGCATCTAAGGACACCAATAAAGACGTGAAGGTTAAAATGTACGAGGTAAATTAAGTCAAAAAACAGTTGCCCTAACTGAACGAAGATCAGAGCCACAACAAACTAGTGGAACAGGATAGAGTATGCCGCACTGGACAAGCAGACAAAAATGGAAATATGGAAAGATACTAGATAAATAATGGAAACCTCCAAATCTATAAGGAAACACACGGAGGCAAACAATGGATGCTAGAAGGCAAAAGGGGGACCACATCAAACTAAGGTCAGATACCAACCAGTCAGCGCTACAAACTTCTATAAATCCCTATATATAAGTTCCCTCCCAACCCAAGCAACAAGCCATGCACGTCTACTCAAAACTATATCCGGAAACCTTACCGATACCATTCCTCGAATACTGGTTAGCGAGGTCAGAACAGCAATAGAAGAACTGAAAAATGGCAAAACACCAGGTGAAGATGGAATATACAATGAACTGTTGAAACTGTCTTCAGATCAGATACTACCATCAATCACGAGCATCTTCAACAAAATCCTTCAGACAGAGGAGATACCCAAGCTATGGAAATCAAATACAATCATGCTACTACACAAAAAAAAAAAGGCACGAAAGATGACTTTAACTATCGTCCAATACGTCTGATGTCAAACCTACATAAAGTATTTTCAAAAGTACTAACAAGAAGGTTAACAAAAACTCTGGACAAGAAACAAACAATATAACAAGCTGGATTTTGCTCAGGTTTTAGTACAGTAGATTTATCTCCAAGTAATAGAAAAGGCAAAAGAATATCAGTTAACAATGTATCTAGCATTCGTTGATTATAGCAAGGCTTTTGACTCAGTAGAACATTCAAGTGTGCTTCAGGCATTACACACACAAGGAACAGAAACTAAATACATCCGCATACTGAACAATACATATAGTCAAAGCTATGGCAAGGTTAAAACAGAAGGGCAACTATTTCAATTCAAAAGAGTGTGACAAGGCGACCCTATTTCCCCTAACTTTTTACGTGAGTGCTAGAGGACATATTTTGAAAACTGAACTGGAGCAAACAATTCGGAGTGTGCATAAACGGGAGCAGGCTAACCAACCTAAGATTCGCTGACGACAACATACTGTTTGCCGGATCTCCAAGAAAACTACAATCAATGCTGCAGGAATAAGTAAAACTGCTGGCCTCTCAATGAACAAACGCAAGACACAAATCATGTCAAATGGACCAGCAATCCCAATAGGAGTCGATGGAATGGACCTACAATATGTAAACGAGTACATCTACTTAGGACAACTACTCTCCTTCCATCAGAAAATAGAGAAAGAAATAAGCTTAAGAGTAGCTCTCGCTTGGAAAGCGTTATTGTCTCTGAAATTCATATTGCTTGACAAATCACTCAACGGAGGCTTAAATTTGAAATGCTAGAAAGCTGTGTTTTATCCAACTCTCTTATATGACTGCCAAACTTAAAGACTTTCACCGCCAAGCTAAGTATACCCTCCAAGTATGGCAAAGGAAACTGGAGAGGAAAATATTAGGTGCAACTCTGAAGGACAAAATTTCAAACACAACTCTCCAAAAGATGTCAACAACAGACACTGCACAACAAGCCACCGGGGGGAAGGGGGGCACATCACAAGACTTAACGGATGGCAGATGGATGATAAAAACAACCATGTGGGACCCATACACAGGCACAAGACCATGGAAGACCAAGATGCAGATGGGGGACCTCTTCAAAGAAAAAGTAGGGGCACAGTAGTCCAGATTTGCCAGATGCAGGAAGAGTTGGAGATGGGGTGTCAACTGTGCACTACATTGTAATAGTGTATTACTAACAACACAACAGCCAGTTTAACAGTCAGTTATCAGACAGTATAACAGTGCATTACATAGGCACAAAACAGTCAGTGTAACAGACAAATGTTCCACGATTACTTCTTACGGAGTAGCTCACAGTGAGAGATATGTAAAAGAGCTTTGCCCCTCTACAGAGAAGCCTTTGCCCTTAAGGGGACACAACAGGCTTCATTCATTCATTCATTCATTCATGTGAACTTGGCATTGGTAAAGAAGGTGTGCTGCAAATGCACCACACAATTATTATTATTATTATTATTATTATTATTATTATTATTATTATTATTATTATTATTATTATTATTATTTTTTTTTTTTTTAATTTGGAAAGTAGAATCAGACTTTCCAACCTATTGCCTACACACAGATAGTGTGAAAGAACTATAAAATATTTTAACTTTCTCTACTACGTATAGTAAGTAGGGGAAGTATTGTATTCCACCCAAAAATTTGATACTGAGATTTCACTGGAAATACATGTTTTGCGACCCCCTGAATAAAAAAAAAAAAGCATTTTTAGAAAAACATGTCCGTCTGTGTGTGTGTCTGTGAACAGCATAACTCAGAAACGAACAGTTGGATAAACACCAAATTTGGTATTTAGGTTCAGTATCTTCCAGAGATGCGACACGAAGGTTTTCAAGAAAATCCCCCCCACCCCAGATTACCCTTTACATGGAACATTTTTCGAAAATTTTAATTTTCTCAAAAATGGCTATAACGATTTTGATTAAAATATCATATGTTTAAAATATTTTCATGACAAATGAAACGTATATCTCAAATTTTCTGGAAATGTCTCCAAAAGTATTCTTCATTGTGAACGACTTTTGCATAACTGGTAAACCATAAGAGATAGATAACATGTTACTACACAAAAAATGTAGATTGCATTAAAATACACAATTTATGTCATACACATTTTTTTGTTGTTGAGTGAACCATTTTCGAGATATTGCTCGTTATTCCCTTAAATTTTCCAATACTTATACTTTTTCTCAAATTTGTTATTCATTTTTTTTTATGCTGGACATGCAAAGAGAATGGAATGCGCCACATAGCAACCAGCGCTTAAAAGATTTGACTCGCTTAAAACCTACCATTTTCCCTTGCATCTACAAGAAAATTAGCAATAAGATTGACATCTTGATTAACATGAAGCATATGGAGAATAAGCGTTTGTAAAAATAGTTTGTACAAGAGTAGAGAAAGTCATTTGAGTGTAACACATCAGATTTTTTTTTGTCCTGGCAATGCAAAGAGAATGGAATACTCCACATAGCAAGCAGTGCTTAAAATATTTGACTAGCGTTTAAAGCCTACCAATTCCCCTTGCATCTACAAGAAAATTAGCAATAAGATTAACATGAAGCATATGGAGAATAAGCATTTGTAAAAATAGTTTGTACAAGAATAGAGAAAATCATGTGACTGTAACACATCAGATTTTGTTTTTGTTTATAACCTCCTTTTGTTGTTTAGTAAGCTTTTTTCATGATAGCCTCCAATTGGGAAAAGCTGAATTTTTTGATAAATTCTGTACTTGTATATACAGTAGAATCTCGTTAGTACGTTTTTGCAGGGACCTAAGGATTTGGACGTCATAGGCGGGAAAACGCGTTAACGAAAATGCAAAATCTACAATTTAAGAACATAGGTAATAAAAATCGAATAATTACGTCTCCATGGGCAATTTAAATCCATTTTGAGTACAATTTCATACTGAATACGATCCGCGTTTCCATGTTAAATTCAATATGTTTAAATGGATTTGGATACACAAAGCCTGAGAATAAATAATTCAAGGTTTTATTTTGGTCAACTTGGATTTTTTAGGTTATGAATGTTTTTGAGAAAATAAATTGCGAATTGTGGAAGCGGCAATAGTGGTTTTGCTGTGTGTTTTATTACACACGTGATAACAATTTCTGCTAAAAAAGAAAAAATTATGAGCGTGCATCGTGTTATGAGTACAATAGCCGATATTATCTTTGGTGTATACAAGACGATTTGAATACGGAGGTGTTTCCATTCAACAAATTTCGTTCCGGTCCTCTTCTGATCCTATTTTCCAAGAGAAAAGTTTTGTTTTAGTATTTTTCCCTTCTTTAAAAGCAGTTTCAATCAATTTAGGTTTGCTAACAATCGTGTTAAGGAGGAATGTTTAACTTCCGCACTATATCAACATGTTTTATATTTGGATTGTGATTACATCAAGGATTTTCACTTTTTCACTGTTGGTTATTTATCTACTACACTTTCTTTTTTTCACTGTAAATGAAAAGTTAAAATGCAATCTACGGTTGTTTGGTCATCACTCAACATTAGAAACTATCGTTAGCGTTTACCGCATTTATCACGCCAAGGTAAAGCATTCTCTATCCCGCCCACAGAAATCGTGTCACACAAATATTTAAATGCATGTATGTGATTGGCTGCCGATATCCACCCCGTGACCAAGGATTCAACAAAGTAGCAAATGAGGACGTCAAACTATGAACGTGTTAAACGCCTACTCCCACTGTACCGATCAAGGATTGGCCAAAACAGCAAATGAGGACGTCAAAATTCAAACGTAGTAAGCGGGACCAGGAAAACGCACTAAGCAAACATTATTTATTATATTTGGTGATTTGGTACCGGGACTTTTATAATTCAACGTAATACACGGGAAAACGTGTTAATGAGGAACGTGCTAACGAGATTCCACTGTATAAACTTTTCACAGCGCATTCAGTTATAATTGAATTCATTTTTTTTTTTCGTCCAGAAATCTTTCCTTTTGTTTTAAATTTGTAGGAAACCTAGTGAGACACTACTAGGAGAACACTGAAGACTATAATGAACTAGGTAAAGTATCAGAATGTGTTGTTAAACTGAAATCTATAAATGGCTTTCTTCTCCTTTAGCAAAAGCTTTAGTGAGATAAAAGGTTTACATTCTTAGCTGACATCTCTGTTCGTGTAATAAATTTGGAACATAAAAATATGAGAATTTTTTTTTTTAATTACATGCTAAACTAATGAAAGGAATAAACCTTCTGTAAACAAATTTGCCACTTTGATATTTCTATTCTACACAGGAACATCACTGAAAAGATTCTTTTTTGTAGTTTTCTCAATTTGTAAAATGTTTTCCAGGATAAGGAACTAACTCCTGTTATGTTGAGAAAAATTATCCTACATGGCCAAAATGCACCATAAGGATAAACACTAAAATGAATAGCACTCATTAATCAGTTTTATATGAATGGAGTTGATAAAAACTGAATGCCTGGGATTCTTTTTCTTTTTGTTTTCTTTTTCTTAATTCACAGAAGAGAAATGGAAATAAATTTGCATAATTGAGGGATTGAAGGGGTATAGGTGTCAATAAGTGATTGATATACTGAATGGAATACTGTAGTAATTTATTTTTATTTTCTTTGAGCATAAGATTCCTCATGAAAAAGTTTGTGTGTATTACAATCTCATCAATTCATTATGCTGCGATATTCTGCATACCGAAGGATATGCTAAAGGATATGAACAGCTTAAAACAACGGAACAGATATCTTCTCTGCTCTTTCACAATATTTGCTAATGAAATTCCTGCTCAACCACAATCTTTGTGGTGTTCCACAACTTGCAACTCATTGCTTGTGCTGAACCATATTGATCTCTATCATGCAGTTGGTTGAATGTAGGTCAGAGATGATACGAGCTGTTGCATTACAAAATGAAGTGCCAGTAAAAATATCAACCATGGAACTCTTCACAAATCATAACTAGTCAGAAACAATTTTAATTTCCTAGAAACTTCGATGCTATGCTGGAGATTCAACTACAACTCCAAGCTACATTTGTTAGTAAATGCTCTGCAGATGGTCAAAATACCATAGCTGTTGTTCAACAGACACACAGAAAGACATGCCAAAAGGAGAGACTGTTACATTCATCTTTACACCATTAAGATAGAGAATAAATTCTGTAGCAGATGGAGTAAGATTTAGAATATAGTAACAGAAAACAAAGAAACAATCAGTTTTTCTAAAGTTGTTATATGAACACTATGAAATTTTAATTTTGTTGTGAACAATGGTTCATTTTCTTAGTAATGGTGATTCTGAACTGTGAATATGTTTTTGTAAATGGATTGCCGAACATAATTCATGATCTAGATGCTGATAACAATATCGGCACATTTATCTTTGATTTTCACAACAGCTAATTATGCCAAAGAAGAACACAAATAGCAAAAGGCAAGTGCATTTTCAAGAATAATTTCCCAAAATCTTCATTCTGTGTCAATTTTTACATTTCCCTTTCACTCTAAACCGTTCACCGACATTTGCTTTGATTAGAATAACTCATTAACTTGTTTATTAATGCAAATGTTAAATATGGACACTTCATAGACACACACTCTATTCCACTTTACTAAAGAGTTCAAAGACTTGGCAACAAAAATGGAATAACTTAGGTGGAAAATTTTAATTAAGAAAAGTGACTGTAAAAGGAGAAGAAAAAAAACTATAGTGTGTAGGAGGTTATTTTGGTAAAGGAGAGAGAAATGGACAAGAATGGTAAAGAGGGAACGTGAAGGAGGGGGGATATTACAAGAATAACAGGATGGATAAATATAAATAGGAATGGATATGTAATATAATTGTGATGGTTGCCAAAACACAAATAAACTGGAGTTGTGTATATTGCAACTAAATATATTTAGGCAAGCAACTTCATAAAGGCAATATTGAGAGTTGATATGATTTTCACTTCTATTTTAAACAGGAATAATAATTTGATTACAGGTTATACATTATGCAATAATAGTTATGAGACTGTATTTAGTTGGAAACACATTCAATTCAACACTAACAGAGTTAGCAAGTTAAAATCCAGCATTTGCCCAAAAATGAAGTTGTCATAGCAAGGGCTCTAACATACATTCAGCACCTCCTAAGGGTGCAGTATTGTCTAGTATCATACTGCATATCGCTTAAAAAGACTTAGGAGATGGATCACAATTTAAGGATTTTTTCTGCCTTTCCGAATTCTGTTAACAGTTGAAAGGTGTTTATCTATAATCCTTCGACCCTGTAAGAATTTACTTGTATTTCTAGTGAACAGACACATCAAATAATATGAGCAAGAATTACAATGTATATTCCTGCCTTCCATAGTACTGGACATTTATCACTTATACTTCTGAAAGCAAATTCTGCTTACCTTCTTGAAAATGGTTCCCGTGAAAATGCATTTCCTCCATCCTTGTCCCACTTACTCCTATCTGCATCTCCGGAAGGTTGGTTATCAACTGCAGGCCCACTTCTCTCCTCAGGAGGAAACTCTGTGTCGCCAAATCCACCAGGACCTTTGTTGCCCTGTTAATGGAAGACATTTGATGCTTATTTATGGCAAGGCTAGCCTAGGAAAAAGGTTGGTTAAAGAAACTTTTGTTTCTTTTTCTTTCTTCTTTTATATTTAGCCTATTTAAATGCATTCAATCCAACATTAAAAACTCTACAAATACAATATGTTTTACTGCTTAGCAAAACTTTAAAGCCACATTTCTCCACTTCAGAATTTTCAGCACTTCTTGATAATCATAAATTTTTAAAAGTCTTCTATTTTTTTATTTATTTATTTATTACCAAAATTAGGGATTTTCAGAACAAAACATGTTACATTGATTTCATTGATAAATGAACCTTCCAAATCTGAAGTGTTCTGTAAATAAAGGTTATATCTATTCAGGGAGAACAAAATATAGAACATTAAATTTTTAAAAACTAGAGCTGTTTTTTTTTGGACAATGTATTTGTATTTATTTATTTCCATAATGCTATACAAAAATCTTACAATTTTTAATACATTACTTTGAGTTGCTATTTTTTTTTTCCTTTCTTTCTTTAGTCCATCATGCATTTCAACACCGTGGTTATTTATGCATGGAGGGTCATAACAAATTCATAGTGTTTTATTTTTCTAAACCATTTTCCTCTTACTCTCCCCATATATTCTCCTATTCTTTTTATATCCCCTCCTTTTGTATTTTCATTATCCTAACTTATAATTCTTCTTTGTTAACATTTTCCCATTTTTTTTAGGTAAGAACTGATCTCTCCACAGCTTAGTTTCTTCACATTCAAATATAATGCAAATTATTATCTGCCTTTCCACAAAGTGGACATCTATCCAAATTCACTCCCTTCCTATCTCCCCTTAGCCTATGTGCACTTAATCTTGACCACACCCACCCTTCTCTCGCTAACCTGTTACCTACATTCACGTACTTCTCCCTTCCCCAGTCCACTTTTAATTGTCTATATAGTTCCAAGTTTTCTTTCCTTCCAGACTTTGAAATAATTCTTGTTTCTCTATATCTTTCACCCTGTTCCTCACTTCTTTCCAGAAACCTTTAACTAACCCCTCTCTCTCTTCCCATATGTTACCCAATCCTATTTCCTGTAATAAAATTCTCCTTATTCCTTGAGACCAGTTCATCATCCCAGCACTGGATTTTTCTTGGATTATTAAACATTGCCTCAAGATATTATGCTCGTCCAATGATTTCAATCTATGCCAATATTTAAGTATCCTTTCTACTAACATGCCCTTGTTACCTACTCTTCCCAACTCCAACATGTCTGCTCCATTAGGTGATGAAATAGATAAACCTATAATACATTTACAGAACGATCTATGTACTTTATCAATCATCTCCCATCCTTTGTCACTTCCCCAAATCTCTGATCCATAGACCATTTTTGCTTTAACTACAGCTTTGTAAACCCTTTCCAACCATTTAATTTGCATATCTGGTATTTTCTTTAACCATATTCTTATAGCAGTCATCGCTAATCTTCCCTTAGCAAGACTATATCATTCCTTCTCCCATTACTACTTATTCTCACTCCCAAATAATCAAACTTGTTTACTATTTGCAACTCTTCCCCTTCCATTGACCACTTTTCCTCCTTCAATTTATAAGAAAACTTGGATAAATAACTAAAATGTTGTACCAGTTTTCACTCAAGGGTAAAGAATTGAAGATTATTACTACATATGGGCTGTCTGTAAAAGCTACTTAGATCTTGGGCTGAACTTCCACCAGCTTCCAATTAGGAATTTAATATTTCAACTTTGAAATTTTGTCTACAAATTTTCATCACATTCTTGTATCTCGTTTTTAAACAATGATTAGCACATTTTTCAAATAGTTTTATTTTATAGAAATGCCCACTAACCTGCATTGGTCCTCCATCTGATGGTGGAGGTCCTCTCTGGTCATCATTTCCAGGTGGTGGTCCAAATCTGTTGCCTCCCATATGCATTCCACCCCTACCACCTCCAGAACCACCGCCACGTTGCCACCCTAAATCTTCACCCATATTTCTTTCTGATGGTGGTCCAAAGCCTCCCCTTCCTCTTCCTCGTCCTCTACCTCCACGGCCTCTTCCAAATTCAGGTCCAAAGTCACGACCACCTTCCATTTGAAAGTCTCTAGGTGGAGGGAAGTCATGCGGTCCTCCACGTCCAAACTCAGTTTCCACTGGAAATTCACGTCCAGGAAAGTTGAAATCTCCAAAAGGAGGGCCAGAAAACCTGTCTTTTCCACCTTGAAAATTGTCTCTTGGACCTTGCAAATTGTCTCTAGGACCCATGAAATTATCACGGCCACCAGGAAATCTGTCACCAGGTCCAGAAAAATTGTCTCTTGCTCCTTGAAAATTATCTCTATGTGCTTGAAAACTATCTCTTGGTCCTTGAAAATTATCCCTCATGCCATGGAAATTATCTCTGGGACCTTGAAAGTTATCTCTAGGACCTGAAAAATTATCCCTAGGACCTGAAAAATTATCCCTAGGACCTGTAAAATTATCCCTGGGACCTGAAAAATTATCTCTTGGTCCCTGTGGTCCATCACCTGGTCCTTGAAAATTGTCTCCTTGAAAATTGTCTCTTCCACCATCTTTACCAGGACCATCATAACGAGGAGGCCCCTGATTCCAGTTTCCTCTGTTCGGTCCTTCCATACCATCATTCCATGGACGAGGACCTGGAGGACCTCCAAATGGTCCCTGATTGCCTGAGGGACCAAAATTATTACCTCCAAATCCATGGCTCCCACCCTGAAATCCAAAGCCTGGGGGTCCTTGATTATTTGGCCCAAAACCTTGATTACCAGAGCCAAATCCTTGATGAGATCCAAATCCTTGATTTCCATCTGAGCCAAACCTAGGGGCATTCATAGGATTTTGAGAACCCGGGCCAAAACCTTGATTACTTGAATTATCTTGATTACCATGACCAAATGGACCTTGATTTCCACCTGGTCCAAAGTGCTGATTTGGGCCTCCTTGAGCACCAGGACCAAAAGACTGATTAGGGCCTCCTTGATTTCCTGAACCAAAAGGTTGATTTGGTCCTCCTTGATTGCCAGGGCCAAAGGGTGGATTTGGACCCTGATTGCCAGGACCATAAGGTGGGTTAGGCCCTTGATTTCCAAGGCCATAGGGTTGGTTGTGGCCCTGGTTTCCTCCCATGCCATATGGAGGAGCTTGATTGCCTGATCCAAACTGCGGACCCTGTCCCTGCTGATATGGACCCTGACCGAAGTTCTGATTTCCGGCATTTGGACCTGGAGGACCTTGTCCCTCAGGACCAAATCCTTGTTGGAAGGATTTATTCGCTGCTCCAAATCCTTGTCCAGCAGGTGACTTCACTGCATTCTGAGTATTTGAGTCAAATCGTGAGGTGACTGGTGTAGTTGGTTCTGGTGCAGTGGTAGATGGAGGTGGAGGTGGTGGGTCTGTGGTACTAGGCTTTTCATTAGGTATTAATCTCTCATCCACATCATGTCCAACCGAGAGCTCTCTCTCTTCTGCTGCTGCTGTGGCATCATCAGACTTTTCTTTCTCTTTTGGTTTCTCCTGATCAGACAAAAGATCCAGTCCTGGTATACCTTCACTAGAAGACTTCTTCATGAAATCTAGCTTTGTTTCACTTTCTGACGCCTCATCTTTCTTTTCTGTAGCTTCTTCGCTCTCTGCAGGAGTTTTATTTTCTTCAGGGGTTGCTTTTTGTGAACTTCCAAACTGTGCAGCAGGTGTTGGACTTGTCAAGCCTGGTGGTTTCTGCTGTGACTGTGGACTCTGATCTTCTTGAGTTTTATTGGGTACAGTTGTGGGTGCAGTTGTGGGTACAGTTGTAGGTACAGTTGTAGGTAGAGTTGTGGGTACAGTTGTGGCTACAGTTGTGGTTGTGGTTTTGGTATCCTGTGTTACAGGTGGTGGTGGTACAGAGAAAGGTGGTACTGGAGCTACATCTCCAAACTCTCCAGAGGTTCGAGTGGGAGTCTTTGGATCCTTCTTTGTAAGTGGACTTCCAAATCCTGGCCCACCAGCTGCTGGTTTTGAATCCTGATTAGAATTTCCAAAGCCATGCTGTGATGCAAAATTTTCACCTGCTGGACCACCAGGTTTTTGTCCTACTCCATGTTCTCCAAAATCTGCTCCCACTGGTTTTGCATTTTCTTGTGGTGGTGGCGGTGCACTATAAGCGCTGAAATCTGATGGACCTTTTTGATCCCTAGATGCAGGACCAAAGTTCTGCTCCTGAGATGGACCTGTATCTCCAAAATGTCCACGTCCTCTGTAGTCATCCTGTCCCATACCCATACCCATACCGCCTCTTCCACTTCTACCCATGAAAGCTCCTCTTCCACCACGGGCACCTCTTCCTCTTCCACCTCTGGATGCAAAATCTGAATGGTAATCACCACCACCGGCTGTCTGCTCCTGCTATTGAAGAAAATAACATACAGAAAACATTTACTAAAATTATGATCAAAATTTAAAAGCTGTTTGGGCAAACTTTTTCACTCTTTCCAAAGAAAGTAATATGCAAGTCATTTTTGTAAGTATTAGTTCAGGTAGTGCAGTTCCACATATTCTATAAAGGGTACCAATAAATATTTCAGTCAAAAATTTCCTCTTAGCTTATACAGGTTTTGCAGATAACGCATTTGTAAAAAAGAACTCTGCTAGGCATAGATATGCTGTTGGGTTTAGCCAAGTTAAAAGCTTGCATGCTGAAGGCAGTCAGAACTGAAATGTATAATTCTAAACCTTTTTAGAAATGAGCAAACAGTGACTGCAGTATTGTACCCTGAATTATACCCAGCATGTTTAACATCAGAAGCATTCTGTAGCACAGCGTTTGACAAGCTTACATCTTTGACTCAGTTGTATCTTAAGAGCACTAAATGTAGTTACAATGATGAACGCACTTTCTCATAAAACCTGTATTGTATTGTATCTATGTATCAGTCAATGCAGAGTTAATTTATAATAATATAATCTGCACCTTTGACGTGATTATGGTGTTTATATGTTACTCATTAATGCTTGAATATCCAGGATTTATATTTATCTATTGAAATTATAGCAATATAAAACATGACATGGCTAACCTTAACCGAAATTGTAAATAGAGAAAATTTTTACAAAGAAAATATAAAGAACAAAAGATATTACCAAGCAGAAGTTAACAGTATTCCTCCTTTTCTAGAAATGATTCACTTCATCATTCATCATCAGCACTTAAACTGTACAGATCTATTCTTCACTAACATCTTTTCTGTGCAGAATAGTAACTTCATGCATGCATTAAAATGGTATAAAATAGCATCAAATAACATTACAGTAGCGAATTCCTGGATATAAAAGCAATTAATAAGCGGTGTGAAATGAAATAATTGTTACAAATTAATTTTGAAGTGTTAAAGAAATCTACTAAATAAAATGTAATTTGAGTTGCGAAAGAATTGCTTTTTAAATTATTTTAAACCCGGATCTTACCTGTTACAATGCCCTGAGGTGAATATAGATTACTCATTGCTCAAACTAAATTCTAAAGAACCTAATGAAACTTAATAATTTTCCGCAGTATTTGGCTTTCCTAACGTGGGGCTTAAGCATTTAAAGGTAGATTCCAATAACAAACAAAACAAAATAAATAAAATTATTAATAATAGAGAAGAGGATAATATCACAAGAAGGCAACACAACAACATGGCACCAAAAGAAGACTGAAGGATGATTGATGACATCACAATGTAATGACGAGGTGCGACTATAAGAAAGAAGGGACAATGACAAGATGATGAACATCAAATGGCCAAGGACTGCAGCGAGAAGAAGAGGATCACAAGAGTAGAAGACATCGAATAGTAGGAGGAAGATTTGTTTCTCAAATTTTATGTTATTGAGAAGTAAAAAGATAGTACCTTCAAGGATGACCATTCAAAATCCAGTAGTAGGATCAGCTAAGGAAGAAGTAGGAAGTGTAGAGATGGTAGAGAGAGTGTCTAAAGATATGACTCAGGAAAACGGAATGGGATTAACATTACAGGATTTGTAGAGATTTATGAAGGAATCTGAGGATAATAGGAGGAGAGAAATTGTTGGTTTAGAACATGAGCTAGGACAGAAAATGGAGCAAAGAAGTGAAGAAGTATAACAGAGTAGAAAGGAAGATTCAGAAAATAGGAAAATTGAGGTAATAGAATAAACACACAAAACAGAAAAGAGTAGAAAAGAATTAAGACCAGCGGATAGAACATAATAGGAAAGTTGAGGTAACTATGTTGAAACAAAAAATAGAAAAGGGAAGAAAAGAATATAAAAATAACACGAAAATCAAATAACAATTTGAATGAAGTAAAAAGTAGTTTGGAAAACAGGAACCAAATTGTTAGTAATAAGATAAGTAATTTGGAAATCGAGGTAAAGGAGAATAAAGGAATGTTAGGGGAAGATTAACCAAATACACAAACGAAATGCTAGAATGTACAAATAGTAAAGAAAGCAAGGTCAATAACATAAGAATAGAGATAGCTGAGGAAATTGAAGTCATAAAACTTGTCAAAGCAGTTTTGAAATGAAACAGAGGAAGTAAAGAAGTAGAGATAGTAAGAAAATAAATTTTAAATAGTAAAAACTTGAGGCAAATAGTAATATCTGAAATCAAAGATGTATCCAATGCAATTGCAACAAAAAGAGCGAGAAAATATGAACTAGGTAAAGAAATAAAAGAGCAGTTAAAAACATTGGATGAGAAATTTCAGAAAGAACAAAAAATTTAGAAAGAGTAAGCGGGGTTGGAAATGCACTGCAAATTAGTAATGAAAATTGTGAATCAAATGAAAATACTGATGACATACAGGATGTACATGACATTTGGCATAACCACAAATCTCAAAAAGACCATAACCCACACATACTCGCATATCACACGTGTTAAGCAAACAATGCACTACACTGGAACATAATACACATCTTGCTTGATGAACACACAACGAGAAATTCAACAAAGAGAAATCGCTAAGGGAAGGAAGCATATAAATAGATATATACATTAAATCACAAAGTACTAAACAGGAACAAGAGACATATAAGTAACAGATGTTGGCAATCACAAGAATCAAAACACGAAGGAAAAGGGAAATCCAGATATATAAAATGGACCCAGACACAGGGAAATGGTATCAACATACATATAAAACATGCAAAGGGAAACAAAGGTGAAGTACAGTGGCATAAGATTCTAAGATAACCAATACAAATATCATACCTCTTGGGTTGACTAATGTGAATATATCCACTATATATATATGTATATATATAGATATATACAGTAGAATCTCGTTAGTACGTTTTTGCAGGGACCTACGGATTTAGACGTCACAGGTGGGAAAACGTGTTAACTAAAATGCAAAATCTGCAATTTAAAAACATAGGTAATAAAAATCTAATAATTACTACGTCTCCATGGGCAATTTAAATCGATTTTGAGTACAATTTCATACCGAATACGATCCGCGTTTCCATGTTAAATTCAATATGTTTAAATGGATTTGGATACACAAAGGCCTGAGAATAAATAATTCAAGCTTTTATTTTGGTCAACTTGGATTTTTTAGGTTATGAATGTTTTTGAGAAAATAAATTGCGAATTGTGGAAGCGGCAATAGTGGTTTTGCTGTGTGTTTTATTACACACGTGATAACAATTTCTGCTAAAAAAGAAAAAATTATGAGCGTGCATCGTGTTACGAGTACAATAGACGATATTATCTTTGGTGTATACAAGACGATTTGAATACAGAGGTGTTTCCATGCAACAAATTTCGTTCCAGTCATCTTCTGATCCTATTTTACAAGAGAAAAGTTTTGTTTTAGTATTTTTCCCTTCTTTAAAAGCAGTTTCAATCAATTTAGATTTGCTAACAATCGTGTTTAAGGTTGACGGAGGAATGTTTAACTTCCGCACTATATCGACATGTTTTATATTTGGATTGTGATTACATCAAGGATTTTCAGTTTTTCACTGTTGGTTATTTACATACTACACTTTCTTTTTTTCATTGTAAATGAAAAGTTAAAATACAATCTACGGTTGTTTGGTATCACTCAACATTAGAAACTATCGTTAGCGTTTACCACGCAAGGTAAAGCATTCTCTATCCCGCCCACAGAAATCGTGTCACACAAATATTTAAATGCATGTATGTGATTGGCTGTCGATATCCACCCCGTGACCAAGGATTGACCAAAGTAGCAAATGAGGACGTCAAACTATGAACGTGTTAAACACCTACTCCCACTGTACCGATCAAGGATTGGCCAAAACAGCAAATGAGGACGTCAAAATTCAAACGTAGTAAGCGGGACCAGGAAAACGCACTAAGCAAACATTATTTATTATATTTGGTGATTTGGTACCGGGACTTTTATAATTCAGCGTAATACACGGGAAAACATGTTAATGAGGAATGTGCTAACGAGATTCCACTGTATAAAATAAACACAAAATGGAATTAATTATATACAGGACAGTTGTGGATTGTAAAACAATTTGGAGATCACACATTTGAGCTGCAAAATTTAAATGGAAAGACTGTGGGAAAGTTTCACAAAGATATAAATTAAATTACTAAAAGAAAATGTATATACGAGAATGTTTGAAACTTTTGGAATACATATCCGTTGTGACCATGCATGTGAAACAAAAGGAAATAATTTTTATGAACATATATCAAAGAAATATACGTAAGATAAGCTTAATAACTTGAAATACAACAGAAAAAAAATATATTTATGACTTTAAAAATAATATAACAAATAATATCCAAAGTAATCTTATAAACATGATGCTTAACTAAGAACAAAATACGATAATGATCTGAAATGCATTTAACAATTTCAGTATATGTATATCATAAGATATATGTATGTTATCACTTAAAAATGCAGTAATTCAACATTAAGTGAGAATAAAAATGATAGGAATTTGTTTTTCTTTGACAGAATTATTGGTAATTAAAATTATAAATATTAATGGAGAATTTAGCCATAATGAATTGTACGAATTCTTCATTGTGGATGGATTTTGCTATGAGATTATAAAATGATGCTATGAATATAAAAATATGTAATAAGGAAAAGTGATGAATTCAGTTTTTTAGTAAAGTAATTATAACCTTGAAAATTATAAGGTTCAAATTGTGATAAAAAAATAGATATAAATTATATAATTCAATTTAAAATGTATAATATTCGAGATTGATTATAAATATAAAGGGAAACTTGGAATAAAACAAATATGTTATGGTATGCATGAATAGCTATAATTAATTCAATGGTGTTTCAAGTGAGAATGGAAGCTTCTATAATAATTATGTATAACTGGACAATAACAGAGGGCAATGTATAAAAGATAGTCACATACAATGCTTGGTTTCATCATCAATGTATGCAACAGTTGATTTCATCGACAATGTTTGATTTCTTCCATAATTCACACTTTAAACGAGATACTAAACAGTTAATACACAATACCATAAGAGGCATTTGAAGTGGAAATATATTTAATGCCTAATATGACTTACCTTATTGAATGAATGAATGAATTAATTAATTAATTAATTTAGTGTACAATTTGTTCTACAGTTTGGTTTAAAATACATACAATGTATATTCGTATATCATTATACCCCTACATCTATTATACAATTTGTCTGGTGCTTGTTTTCTTATTGGGCCACTCAGATTGCTTGGCTCCCTGGCCTTTTCGCTCACTGAGTGGCCCTTGCTTCTCTTACTTTTCTATACCATTTTTTTCCTTTACCTTCCTTAATATTCTGCCATGTCCTTGATTTTGTTTCTTAGAACCTTTTATTGAGTCAGTCATGTCATATCTTTAAGATTTCACCTTCCTTCATTTTATACATTTAACCAATTTTTTTTTAAACTTCTTTCTACTATTGCCTTTTTCTCCTCGTTCTTCCTAGTTCTACTAATGCAACCTCTCCTGGTGCTGCTCTTAGTAATCCAATTAATTCTTTATAAACCATTCTATACTTTTGCTCAATTTTCCGACTTCATCTCAAATTTCCTCGCTATTATTCAACCTTACTCCTAAATAGTCATAATAATATTTGGCTACCTCCAGTTCTTGACCACCTAGATACCACTTTTCTTCTTTCCTCCATTTATCACTTAGTACTTATTTATATTTACCTTAATTCCCCATTTTTCACACATTCTTGAATTTCATTTATTGCTTTTGTAACCCTATTATCGATATGGTGCCTACCATAAAATTGTCTGCGTATAATGAACCTGAACTTGGAATCTCCTTATCTCTTATTACTGGATAATGCTGATTTCTTATTTTTACTCCTAATATATGACTTACCTTATTTGGTGTGTGCATGTGCATGTGTGTATGTATCAGTCAATGCAGGGTTAATTTATGTAGTATTATATGCATTCATATATTGTGTTATGAGAACAATTTTGATATTATGGTATTTATTTGTTTATGGATATGTTAGTTATTAATACTCAAATACCCAGGATTTAGATTTGTTTACTGAAATTATAGCAATATGAAGCATAACATGGCTAACCTTAACTGAAATTATAAACAGAGAACATTTTTACTATTACTTTAGATGACCATGGAAAACTAAACAAAAAGCATAACCTGTTATTTGACTATAAAGTGATGCAGTAATTTGTATCACAAATTACTTAAATGTAAAGAATGATTGTAATATGAATATGCATTTTTATGCGACATTGATTTGAGATGTTTATTGATTGTAATTATTGTTGGGAAGTAAGTTTTTAATGCCTTACTGAAACTGACAATAATAGCATGCAATAATGCAGCGAGGGGGTGAGCTGTTTATCATTATTGAAAACAAGGAAGTTACGTAATATTGGCGCGTTTTTCTTTTAGAATCTTCTGGAACATTTCCCTAGAGCATATGTATTCATAATTTTCATTGGATATAAAAATAGACGCTAATGTTGGCGCGTTTTATTAGCCAATTGCAGTTCAGTTATAATCTTTAGGCATATCTGTGTGAAGGAGTATAAAAAGAGTAGGTTAGAGGTAAAGTCCTTCAGTCGGTCAGTTCATCAAAATTCTTTGTACACTACACGTCGCATTCCCGCCAGTTCGTCGAAAATATTTGTATGATACACGTCGCCTTCAGTTCAGCAGAAATATTACACGTCGGCTATCGATTCACAAGTTACGCGTAGCAGAATTATGAAAAATCTAAAGTGTTGTAAAGTTGAAGTACGCAAATTAAGAGTGATCAGTAATGAAGTTATTATAAAAGTTTCAGTTTGGCGAGTGTCAAGATCAATGTGTAAATGTGATAGTAAATGTGTTCAACAATAAAAGTGTAAAACAAATTCTTTCATCAGTGTTATTTTTGGATAAGAGACTCCCTTCCGTTTACACAACCTGTATAAAGAGAAGTGCTTGACCAAAAGATAATATCTAGCCGGAGGACAGAGAACCAAAATTAAATAAAATAACAGTAGCACGCTTTCAAACAAAAACTAATACTGCCGCAAATTGCTAACACCAGATGGAGCTAAGAAACCTAACAAATGAATCACGTCACAAAATGGCTTCATCACATGAAGTAAACACAAATACAAACATATACAAATAAAGTTACTTCAAATTGGCGCCCAATGTGGGGCTAACAAACAAACTATAAAACTACTTCAAAATTGGCACCCAGAACGTGGGGCAGAGTGACTAGGAAAGGAGTGAAATAACCAGGAAAGGGAGAAGGAATCAGGACGTGGAGCGAATGGAGCAGTGAACTGAACTACAAGACGCAGATTCCAGAAACAACTATAGGAACGACAGACTACGCGGATGATTGGACATCGTAATTCCGAGATTAAAAGGCAACAGGAGAATTCAACTACAAAACACCAAAACGACGTAGATTCATCGTAATACAACGCAGAAGCAACATATAATCTAGGAGAGAGGGGCAGAAAGCTGGACATCAAAGCTACATCAGCAGATAACATCAGAAAGGTTAGAAAAGTGTTATGTTAATTCTAAAAAAAAAAAAAGGGGTAAAAAGATTTAAATGTACCTTAGGAGCGGTAGGATAAAGAAAACAATGGCTACTAATAATATTGAAGAAACAATGATGGAAGGGGATAGTGTAACAGTTAGCTGTAATTCAATACAGGTTACAGAAAATAGCTCAAACAATGTAGGATTTGAGGGAGAAAATGTTAATGCAGAAAGTCAGAATAGAATAGCAGGAAATGTTAATTTTGATACTAGTATAATTATGGAAATGTTGAGAAATTTTGGTGAAAAATTAGATCAGAGTATGGAAAAGAATGAGAAATTAGAAAAAGAAAATAGATCAAAACAGGGAAGATATGCAAAAGAATAATGAGAAATTACAACAAAAATTAACTCAGAATATGGAAAAGAATAATGAGAAATTAAGGGAAGATATTAGTAAGAGTATTACCGATCAATTAAGGGAAGATATGCAAAAGTGTCATAGGGAATTAAGGGAAGATATTGGTAAAAGCTTAGAACAAAACAGGGAAGAAATTGAAAAGAAATTCATGGAGCTAAATAGTAGTATGATGAGAATGAGAAATGAAAATCAGGAAATGATAGCAAATGAAATAGGTGAAGTTTCAAAGAAAATGTCAGAAATGAGCAGGGAAATATCAAACAAAAAAAGTGAGGTTAATAATAAAATAGAACATGTTGATGTAAAATGTACAGAATTAGGTAGCCGAATGAGTAGCATTTCAAGTGAGATAAGAGAGATGAAAGAGGTTATGAATGTATGTGTGAATCAGGCGCAAGTTAATTTCAGAGGGGAAATATCAGAAATACAGAATGAGTCAGAAATGCAAAGAAATAAATTGTACGAAGAAGTTTAAGTTTTGCCTGTAAATAATCAAAAGTTAACTTCTGAAGTTAACAAGTACCAAGATGTTCAAATTGAAAACTCCAATCCACTACAATTTATTACAGACTTGTCAGAGGACTCTCAGATTAAAATGATAGCAGAAGAATTGAAAATGACAGTTGTTAAAAGATGTGTAGTTCAGAAAACTTTAGGTTGTTTTCAAATTATATCTTGGGGTGAAATTTCATTTGAATCCTTTAAGAGGTTATTCATGAACAAATTTTTGAAGGTTAGGATACGGCTACGAGTAATGTTTAGCCACAGACAATTTGATCCAGGAGGGTAAATAGCAATGAGATGTAAAGTAAATGCTGGATAGTTAAAGATGACTTGCAGAGAAATGTATTGGAACGTAAGAGGGTTAATTATGTATGTACATCATAAGAAAGGAGAAATAAATTTTGGACATAACTAAATGTTTAAAAGGAAAATAACATTTTATTAGTAACTGAACAGCATTTGAAATAAAGCATGATGTTATATTAAAGTAAAGTACGTAGATACAATTCCAAGAGTATTGTTAAAATAAAGTACAAAATAACAAAAATGGGTAAAAATAATTAAAAACAAATACTTATGTAGCAAACAGAAAATGTGAAACAGTACTTAGATTTAAGAGATGTAAGTATATTTATGTAAAGGGTGAATATTTTGGTAAATATGTATCGTAATTACAAAAATTCTTAAATGCACAAATTGTTGTCAACAATATAAGAAAGTAAATAATTTTGTAACAATAATTAAATAATTCAGGGTACAGTATTGGCTATATATATAAAAAAAAATAATTGTAATGTT
Organism: Deroplatys truncata; assembly: GCA_030765065.1. NCBI lineage: Eukaryota > Metazoa > Arthropoda > Insecta > Mantodea > Mantidae > Deroplatys > Deroplatys truncata. Next base: position 84,119,918 of record CM060988.1, read on the forward strand.
AGATTAATGTCTAAACACATTAGACCAGAGCCAGTAAATAGTGGCAAGATAAAGACAAAACATATGTCGTGTGTTAAATACGTGTGAAGTGTTAAGTGAAAGTGATAGCGTGTGTTCCAAGATTTAGGAGACTAAAAACCCAATTATAAAATTTCCAAACAAGTTGTAAATATTTATAATTATGTTTCTAGTGGGGCATATGGTGCAGTAATTTGTATCACAAATTACTTAAATGTAAAGAATGATTGTAATATGAATATGCATTTTTATGCGACATTGATTTGAGATGTTTATTGATTGTAATTATTGTTGGGAAGTAAGTTTTTAATGCCTTACTGAAACTCACAATAATAGCATGCAATAATGCAGCGAGGGGGTGAGCTGTTTATCATTATTGGAAACGAGGAAGTTACGTAATATTGGCGCGTTTTTCTTTTAGAATCTTCTGGAACATTTCCCTAGAGCATATGTATTCATAATTTTCATTGGATATAAAAATAGACGCTAATGTTGGCGCGTTTTATTAGCCAATTGCAGTTCAGTTATAATCTTTAGGCATATCTGTGTGAAGGAGTATAAAAAGAGTAGGTTAGAGGTAAAGTCCTTCAGTCGGTCAGTTCATCAAAATTCTTTGTACACTACACGTCGCATTCCCGCCAGTTCGTCGAAAATATTTGTATGATACACGTCGCCTTCAGTTCAGCAGAAATATTACACGTCGGCTATCGATTCACAAGTTACGCGTAGCAGAATTATGAAAAATCTAAAGTGTTGTAAAGTTAATTATACAAAAAGTTGAAGTACGCGAATTAAGAGTCTTCAGTAATGAAGTTATTATAACAGTTTCAGTTTGGCGAGTGTCAAGATCAATGTGTAAATGTGATAGTAAATGTGTTCGACAATAAAAGTGTAAAACAAATTCTTTCACAGTGTTATTTTTGGATAAGAGACTCCCTTCCGTTTACACAACCTGTATAAAGAGAAGTGCTTGACCAAAAGATAATAGCTAGCCAGAGGACAGAGAACCAAAATTAAATAAAATAACAGTAGCACGCTTTCAAACAAAAACTAATACTGCCGCAAATTGCTAACACCAGATGGAGCTAAGAAACCTAACAAATGAATCACGTCACAAAATGGCTTCATCACATGAAGTAAACACAAATACAAACATATACAAATAAAGTTACTTCAAAAGCAAATATAAAATAAAAGATATTACAGAGGAAAGTAAACAGTATTACTCCTTTAATAGAAATGATTGAATTCTTCATCAGAACATCATCAGCACTTAAGCTGTGCAGATAAATTTTTCAGACATCTTTTCTGTGTAGAATAGTATCTTCAGCCATACATTAAAATATATAAAAAAGCATCAAATAAAATTACAATAGTGAATTCCTGGATATAAAGGCAATTAATAAGTTGCCGCAAAATTTAACAATTGTTACAAATTATTTTTGAAGTGTTAATGAAATTTATTAAATAAAATGTAATTTGATTAGGGAAACAATTAATTGCTTTTTAATTATTTTAAACCTGGAATCCTATCTGTTACAATGCCCTGCAGTGAATATAGAGTACCCATTGCTCAAACTAACTTCAAAAGATCCCAACTCAACTGTTTTAAATTTCCGCCGCAATGTTAAGCATAGCAGATTGGTTTCCATAACACTGGAGTGCTTACCAATGCACGTTTCAGAACTAAAATCCCAACCATGGTTGGTGCCCAGGACAAGCTTGCTTACAGGTTAAATATTTTCACCAAACCTACAGTCTAATAAGGGAAGTACCATTGTTGCTCCTCATACCAGTTCCACATGTTATACAGTATGAAATGACATCTCCATTAAAGAATGTCAGAAAGCTAATATTTGTTTCAAATTTAAATGCACTGTGCTGTGCAATGTATGGCAATGGTGAATGTCTGTTCATATGAGATAAAACCTTAGTTACACTGAATCCTCAATTCTACAGAACTGCATACGTCTTTTCCTTATTACTTTACATTCTGACCAAAACTGCTATTCCAGCATCCCCTCTCCAACTCCAGCACTCAGCAGCAGGTATTGTACTACATGAAATACCTTAATGTTTTTATTTTCCGGAAATAAAACTAAGCTATGCACTCTTAGCAAATAGTGCAGGCAGCATACAGTGTGATGCAAGGCCATTTAGGTTTGTACTGAACTATACTGAGCCACTATACTCAGCTCATTGGCCTTTTAAAATATTTTGCCATATAACGTGAGATGTTTTATGATCACCATAACTCTACCTGTGTATCATAAGTGTTTTATTGATGAATTTAATTTTGAAGCAATTATCTAAGAAATGTATACTGATTCACCATTAGATAGCAATACTTACTGCTAGTTTATTTGAGGCTTCTCGCTTCTTTCTCATTTGCTCCCTGCGCTGCAACAGCTGCTCCCGCCAGCTTTCCCATTTTGCTTCATACTCCTTGTATTGGGTCTACAAAAAGGGAAAAATGTGTAAATATCATGACTGCTCAGGTAAAGGAGGTAGTCTGTAACTCACTAAAATCGTACAGATACTTATTTTTACTTGTGTAAAAGAGTTAACTGTTTCCTTGCCAATGATTCCATTACAGTGCCTTCGCTTTTCATGAAAACAGGGTTATATTTCACTACCATGGAGACAAATTTAACTTCACATAAATTCTTATTTGAGTTTTAACAAACTTGCTTAATCCCCTTTACACAAGCACCTGATAGTTACACTTCTGCTAACTTAAAACTTTATTAATCTGTGGGCTAACTGCTTTATAATGCTGTAAGCATCAAAGCTTGTTCCACTATTCAGTGCTTACGATATGTTTACAGTTCCTAATTAACAAAGGCAGTTTGAAATGCTAAAATCTACTTTATTGCCTTTAGAATCTAAGGACCTTAAGTTACACAAATATGGCATAAAGTTTCTTTCCCGTTTCGCTCACCTTATCTGGGTGATTAATATTCTGTTCCTTCCATTTGTAGAACTGTTCCTCCCATTGTTTGAATTGGATATCAAAGGCTTTCTCAGCTTCAGAAAGTTCATCTGGATTGTCCTGAAATAAAAGGATAAAAGAACAGCCTGTAATTCCACTTACATATAGTTATATTACACAACATCTCAGATGAACAGAGATACAGTTGTTTAAGTGAGAAAAACATTTGATTGTGCAATGGACCAATGAATTGGAGGTGAGGTATGAAAAAATATACAATAAACTGCTGGATCTCCAATGCAACAACTGCCATCTAGTACAATAAGATGTTCCCAGTGTCCAATAGATGGCTGTAACTGAAGCAAAGCCTGCCAAAACAAATGACAGGCGTGACTTTGTTAACCCGGCAGTGGTACATCCCACCCCATATATTTGTAATAAATGCTATTAAACGAACGACTTTATGCTGTATAAATTCAGGTAGCTGCAACCAGATGTCACTAGAAAGCAGTGAACAATGATTCATTACTTTGTGCTTAGTCAGTCGCTGTGAAACAGCTAATCAGAGCGTGTTGAGGTTTGAAACACCCTGCCACACCACTCTCATTACAACATTATTAAAAACCAAGGTAAGTGTTTTTTCATATAATATGAGTTTCACTGCACAACATTTCACTTCCATCAACATTTCTTCACTGTTACTAATTGTGTTTCAAATGGAACCCCATAAGGAGACAGAATTGCCTGCAGGGGAGATCGCAAGATGAAATACACTAGTAGAAAGTGTGGCATTTATCTATGTGTAGATCACATTGTTGTAAGATGTTGCACTAAGGAAGAAGAAGAAATTGATTGTTAAGACTTTGGTATTCTATTGGAAGACACATTCAATACGCAATAAGAAATCAAACTTAAGCAAGGAATGATGTTTGTAGTATCTTTTTCATACCATAGTTTAATATTTAAAATTCATAAAATAGACTTTATTCAACTACTTTTGTATTTTATTTGAATACAAAAATCACATTTATAAACCAGCATCCATGTCTGCCACACAGAGTAAAAAATTTGTGCACCACCAATAAAAATTTTGCATTTAGGAATAATCAATTTGTTGTATTGTTTATACCATTATTATAACTATTTATTAGAAATTGTTCAACAAACACATGTCTATAGTAAATGCATAAATACTACACATATTGTATTAATTAAAGCAGTGATAATACACAAAAACCGAGTGGGGTGCGACACATCCCACACACCACTGATGTTACAATTCTATGCCACACCAGTGCTGGGTTAAATATTAACAAGATTGGCAATTTCGTTTCTACACCATTGAATGACCTGTAGAACCATAGAATAAAGGTGAAAAATAATTCTATCCCCTTTTAATTTTTTTATAGGTCTTATTAATGACTTGGACATCATCACTAATTTAATACTTTTTTCCCCTATTAGTTTAACATCCTTTAACCAGTTAGGTCATAACAGATAATTAGATGAATGAACGTTGAAATCACATTCCAAGCCTGAGATCTGAGCTGCTGAGATTAAGAACAAAATGTCATCCTACTCGAGATTCAAACCTTCATTTTTAGAACTTAAATTTCTACAAATCAAATTAACCCTTAATTTTAAAGGGCTCAATATAAGAAGCTTCACTCAAAGAAATTTTGATTTCACAATTTACTTTCATTTCTGATCGACTATAGCTGCATTTTAATACCTTAAAAAAATTTGATGCTCAAAACACTCCTCTTTTCTAGAATAGTATTAATAATCCACAGGCTAAATTTTTAAAGCCCTAGACGCGCTTTACTCACATTCAATGGCATAGACAGGATTTAAACGATGGATCGACTATCTGTCCGTTGCCCCAATGAACTGGAGTATCATTACACTTGCAGGTATGAAATTAAAGTTCTCAACTGAATCACATTTTTAGTTTTCCTGCTAAAGCACAAGGCATTGTCAAATTAATTTTAAGATAGGACACACCAATGGCAATTTAATATTGAACAGAGTATATTCTATCTTGGTTGAAAACTACAAGAGAGTGGGGTGGGGGTTAATACTAGAAATGTTTTGTCACCAGATGGCAGCACAATGGGTAGGAATGTATAGTAAGAACTACTGCTAAGTGGCAGAATTATTAAGCTGAAATATAACGCTAGATGATGATATATAGTTTATCATCAGGTAGTGCACAATTCTACTGTGGTTCAGCATGTTCTAAAAGATGGCAGGGATGTCGTTTCTCTTATATTGTAATCTATTCCTATATGAGTCGGGGACTGATGCACTTGCCAATAGACAAGACTATTGGTCTGTAAAATATTCAAACACTACTTCTGGTTCTGTTGCACACAGTGTGTTGTGTTTTCCTGCCAATTCTCCACGTACCTTTCTGCAGCTGTTTAACCAGTAAGAAGGGCTTGACCATAAGGTTGCTCATGTAATTTTCCCAGTTATGTGTAGCAAGCATACAGAAATATTAACAATGACCTACACAGCACTCGGAATCACAGAGAGCATAATATATAAATTTCTCTGATGCAGATGTTAAATAAGATGTGCTTTCCCAATGGAGCTGCAGTAGAAAAGTATACAAATCCCTAATGCTAAAGAAGTTAAAGTACTTATCCTTAAGATTAAAAATGGATGGATCTAAAACTTCACTATTGTGACTAATTACTAGAGATCCATAAATTCCGCGATTTGCAAAAAGCTAGACACATGACTTTATGCATATAATGTATTGTCATTACCGTAAAAATTGGTTTTTGGGTGTTTCAACCCACGAGCTACTAGCGAATTTCTTAAAATATTCAATTATATGCAAAGTTTGGCGTTTACCCGCGAATTTAAACAAAATTTCTGTACATTATACTTTCAACAATGCAGGCAAAAATCTTGCTTTTTTGAAGGTAAAAGAAGAAAAAAAATGCGGAAGATGATGGGTAAATCTTTATTCAACAGCGCTTGGAGCGCCAGGAGGGAAAATGCAAAAAGGTGAGCGCTTGGCTGCTTGATGGATCGTGCAAGTAACGCAACAGTGTGGGGGCAGGCGGTAGGCAGGTTACGCATAATTCCAGTTATCGACCTAGGCATAGTCGACCACAGAACAGGAATTAGTCCACATACCACAGGAGTTGCATGATTATGTGTATTGTCCCATTTTCTTAAAGTTAACAAGCCACCATAAATAAAATTGGGTGAGGGAGAAAAACAGTTCGCTAGCGACGGCATGATAAAATCAGGGGAGGTAATGTTATGCCGATTGTGCAACAAGGAAATTTCATGAATACTGGTGATTCAGAAAATGCATTGCATCCACAGCCCACGTGGAAGCCACAAAAGCAGAAACAGGCAAAAGACAGATTACTATATACGAAGCTGTTGATGGAGCTAAAGAAGCAAAGGTATGTATATCAATTCATCCTCTTTATTAAAGCCATTTCTACATGTTGTGTTTTTGTTTTGAAAGTCACTTTCTGATCACCTGCATAATAGAGGACTGGTTTGCATGGTGCAATGGAATAAATTTGAATCCGATCTGCATTTACACATTGAAAATGATTTGATATCTGACCTATGCAGATAGTATTCTTATCATATTCAATACATTACCAAATTCCCATGTAAACACGGTATTAACTCTTGTCAGGGATATTGATGTCAATGAGGGCTAGTCCAGTCAGCTAAACCCTTACGATGTTTATTTTTTAAAACAGAGAGTTGAGGGTTGTCACACTACATCACTATGATATTCTTACTTGAACGCATTTCGGGAGACGGCTTGTTCCCATCGTCAGCATTTTCTCTCAACTGATTTTTGCCGGTCATCGTCTGGGGGATGTGTGTGGTTTGTGGTGTTCTCTGGTGCTGGGCTGATGAACATCCAAAGGCTGTTGGGTGGCGGCAGTTCGAAATTCATTAGGTGATTCCTGTGTTTGACAATATGTATTTTTTCCCAGATGTCCAATTCATTGCTGCTGTTGATCGGTTTTTAAGAGTTTTATGTTTGGAGTGATATCATGATTTGAAGACCAGAAATGATGTGCTACTGCTGATTTATCTTGCTGCTTTTGGTAAATGCATCTCATATGCTCTTTAAGTCTTATTTCAAGATTTCTTTTGGTTCTTCCTATGTATACCAGGTTACATTCATTACAATCAATTTGATATATACCAGCTGATTTATCGTTGGGGATAGGATCTTTTGTTCTGTTGCATAGTAGTTTCTGTATATTGTGGTTATTCTGTGGAGACAGGGTGATGTTGTATTTTTTGAAAATCCTTTGAAATTTATGTGTCCAAGGGTGATAAGTGAATTTTCTATATGCTTGTGGTTTTTGTTGTCTGAGTAACGTAGTCATTTGTTGGATGTATTTCTGTCTTTCAAACCTTTTTATCTTCTTATCTATTGTTTTTTTCTGGTATCCATTCATAGTGGCTATGTTGATAATGTGTTGGTATTCTTTCTGGTATTCCTCTTTCTCCATTGGTATATGTACTAACCTGTTTGTAATACTATTTAAAATTGCATGTTTGTGGCTTGTAGGATTGTAGCTATTGTTTTTAATATAGTTTTCTGTGTGCGTTGGTTTTCTGTAAATGCCGAACGTTAGTTTGTTGTGTGCATTATTTCTGATGATCCTGATGTCTAGGTAAGGTAATTGGCCATTTTCTTCTTTTTCCATTGTGAATTTTATAGATCTTTTTTGTAAATTTAATAATTTCAAAGCATCTTCTGAAAGTTTTTTTGGAACAATAGCAAAAATATCATCTACATACCTATACCAGGTTCTGAATAGATGTGGGAAAGATTTAATAATATGGGATTCAAAATGGCTCATATATAGTTCTGCTAAAAATGGTGAAAGGGAGTTTCCCATAGTTAGGCCTGAGGTTTGTTTAAAGATTTTGTGATGGAATGAAAAGAAATTCTGGTCCAGACATAATTTTGTTAGTTTCAGGTAATCTTCTGTTTGTGCTCTAGGTGTGCCTTGCGATGTGTTTCCTTCCCACAAGTATGTGGTGCTGAATAAACGAAACCAACACATTACAATGTTTATACAGTACACTCAGAGTAGTCTGGCGGTACATTCTCTAAAAAACTGCTGTACTCACCAGTGTATCGGTTTTATTAATGCATTCGTTTACAATACTACCTAATTGTCTCCCATTAGGTTGAAATTGAACGGGGAAACCTTGCACAGTCAGAGCCAGGAAAAGTATAAAACGTTTATGAGTTTATGAAACAAGTAGTAGTCTGTGTGTGGACTCCACAGGTTACAATATTTTATATGGAGTGCCAAACGCGCTGCATTGTATATACATCTGCCAAGCAACTCGCATCATTCTTACAGCTGTCGAGGAGTAATGCCAGGATTACAATGAACTTAAGGTAACGTGAAAGTCTAACACATTGTATTAAATGGAGCTATTTAAGATTAACTTAACGTGATTTAACGCGACGTAACTTAAAGAGTTTGGCAACGTCAAACTTTCCCTTCCAGTTATGTTAAGTTTGACGTCGCTGGTAATTAGAACCAATCAGCGTGAAGCAGTAGCATGAAGTAATAAAATCAATTACCAATCGAGAGTCATTCTCCATACATTAAGTGCATTCTAAAAGACCTTTATTTCTAACTTTATGTTACATCCCATGTGTTAAGTACGTTAAGTTCGTTGTAATCTCAGCATTAGTGACTCTCACTACAGCACTCGTTAAAATATTCACATTTGAAAATCCCTGGCGCTACTAATACTAGTCAAGTTACAATCTATATTCATGATTTGGCGACCAGTGGCATGCAAACGAAAATTGTTTGGACTACAGAGAAAATCTGCATTATTGCACACTATCGGCAACTGGTACCACTGTTCCGGTTTCTCACCAGCTCCCCTAGCGTCAGAAACTGAGGGTGAGGTTATTTAGTGGTTGGCAGATTTAGCAGTTCCTGGAATTCAAGCATTACCGTAACTGCATTGAAGAAATATCATTTAAATATGTACAAACATATAAATAACATCTGAATATTAAGTGGTATTTTATTTTAATTATATATATTATTTGTGGTTTTTAATAGCTTATTAAACAATTTTTTTTTAAATTTCAGTTTGTCAAATTGGATTTTATTACCAGCACAGTTGAAATGTTTGTGACTACAAACATTGTCCTTGAAAAAGCAGACCATCCTGCATTTAAAAGTTGGTTGGTTGCAACGTCATGTTGTGGGAGGAGGGGAACTGTAATGCAGTGATAACCTTAGGAGGCAGATAAAAGAAACGTTACTGCTGTTGCTGCTTTAAGGAACAAAAATGTTGCTATTATGAACGACAAAACGACAGACAAGAAAGGCAGAGCAGTGTTTATCATTATCTTATCTACTGTGGAAGCAGCTGTAACATCCCTGGAAGCTGTTAATGTTAATGTACGAAATTGTGCTAGAGCAATTTCTGATGCCCTGCAGGATATGGAGGTTAGATACAATTGGGTGGTAGCATTTGTTAGTGACTCGGCAAGAAACATGAATACATGCTTCTAGGGACCGCAAATTCTGTCTGATCAGGTTGTTCAGGTACAATGTTGGACACACAAAATGAATTTATTGGCTGAAATTCTTCCATGCAATCTCACGGAACTAAATAGAGTGAATGTGTCAAACAAATGTTTTTGAATGCAAGAAAAAGGTGCCATGCATTCAAACAATACCTTGACGTAAAAAGTTCAGCAGCTGGCCTCTTCCCCAAGCCTGTTCCAACACGTTGGAACTCTTGGTTAACAGCAGTTGAATGGCTGACAGAGAACTGGGACATTTTCTTTAATTTCCTACATTCAGGAAGAACAGGAAAGCAATTTCAACTCTGGCTGCAAATTCCTGAGCAGTCTCAAGGAGGATCTAAACGTGTTACATGTTCATTGCTTGTTTGTGAAGTCACTTGGTACATACTGAAGCCATTGCTCATTCAATTGGAGACTAGTAAGCAGCCTCAGGTGGGGGAACAGTATCCATGTTCATCATCTGAAGAAAAGACTAAGTAACTGCTGGAGGTGTTTTTAGCGATCAACTGAATGATGGCATGAAAAAAAAATTTGTGTTCAAAGAGGAAGGAATATAGAATCTCTGAAGAACATTGCCATCCATATGTGTATGAAATTGGACAGTTTAATTTCTTGTGATCCAGCCAGAACAATCTTGAAGCCCTGTTTCAGAGTTATTCTGCAGGCAGAAGGTTCTTATTCAGAACACAGATAAGCTGAAGTATCTGATGTCCAAAGTGCCCACTTTAAAAAATGTTCCAGCAGATAAAGCTATGCGTGGATATCTGGATCTCAAGGAACTCTTGCAGGAAAATGCTAACAGTGTCCTTCAAGCTCTGATATCATGCAGAGTATACACAAAATCTTTGTGGATGGCAGGCGCATTAAAAGCACTTTGGATACCAGTTTCCAATGTCGACTTGAGGGATCCTTTTCTAAGTTTTCTTGTGTTCTTGCAGATCGACGAATGAACTTGAGCATGACAAATCTGGAAATACTATCCTTCCATAATTATGAAAGTAGAATTTGGGAGTGGATATGTATTTTATAAATACATATCAAGGGATAAGAACAGAGACTTTGTAACCGACATAGTTCCTTATTTGAAAAACTTGAGGAAAATAGACATATTTAATAAATAAGCCAAAATGGAAATATAATTAATATAATAAACGCACAGCTACCAAAAAAATTACTCTTATAATTTATATAGAAACTGAGATTATTTTTTCTCTGCTGTTACCCAAGAATTTTAAGGATGACTACTCAAGAATTTTACAGGTCCCTACTAATTACCTTCAAACATGTTTTGCAGGAATGTTGCAAGAATCACCAGCTGTGAAAACTGGTATGTTTCTTGGCATGGATGCAGAAGTTACACTGGTTTGGATGTATCTGTAGAGATCATTGAGAAAGCCAAAATTTATTAGTCAGTTCTGTTTTTCTCTATTAGTAGTTAATCATAGAAAACTATGATTAATCATACACTAATAAATTTCAGCTTACAAAATGTTCTCATTTTCACTCAAGTCTAACCAAATGCAACATTTGCACCCATACCAAGAAACTTATCAATAAATGTTATGTTGTGAAATATCTGAACTAGAGTGATAATGAAAGAATTTATCATACCTTGACTGGTGGTCGTACAGGTTGTGGAACTGAACCTCCTTCAGGATGCAATCCTCCTGGTCGATCTGCTTGATTTCTAGAAGAATCATCCATAGGAGGTGGTGCACCCCATCTACCCCCACCTCTTGGAGAACCCCTGCCCCTTCCAGCTGGTTCATCATTTCTGTATGGTGGATAATTAGGACCATATCCTTCATTTCGAGGCTTTTTTGTATCATCCGAGTACTGGTCACGGAATGGTTCCGAATCAAATGGTCGTTTTCCAATTTGATATGAGTCTGCTCCAGGCCTTGTGCTATACGATGGATCAAAGTTTGGAGGTGGTTTGTTAAAATCACTTGCTGGAGGTGGTGGTCCTTTAGCAACTGGAGGAGGTACACCATAGTACGGAAGTGGTTGAGAAGCAGGTGCAGTGCTCGGATCTGGTACAGGATATGTCTGGCTGCCTCCACTTGCAAAAGCATCTGCAATGCCACCGGTAGATGTATCCTTGCTCACTGGTGGAGGAGCTGTAGGTATTGTTGGTGGTGGTACTGCTGTAGTGGCTGCTGTTGCAGTTGCTGTTGTCCCTGTTGTGGTAGATCTAAACAAAAGAGAAATTTCGTAAGTGTAAAATTTCAAATAGTCCTATTATGAAGTTTCCTGATTTTACATATATTCCAAGTGATGTTTACATCAATATAAAACTTGTTACAGAAACAACAGATTCAAAGACAATATCACTTTACTTCCAATACGGTTATTCAAGATTTTAACCATCCTTGGATCAAAACCAATAAATCTCCTGTAGCGAAGTATATTTTTATAACTTTAATACATAGAAGATTCTTTTCAATTTGAGAACTCTAAACATGCAACATGTTTATTTTACTACCAAAGAATTAAAGTGGTTATCATAAACTTTTAATGATTTTTACAGCAACATTATTTATAGAAGCTAAGAACCTGTTTCAAAAAAGCCATGGTGCACATACAGATGAAATACTTTTTCCATCAAAAATTGTTTGTAAGACAATGTAAATATGAACATTCAGTATATATTCAATATACATATTCAGTATGTTAGTGTTAAACATTCAGTTTAACACTAACATTCCTGATAGAATAACTTCTTCTAAAGGTTGTCAAAATAAATAAGTCATGAGAATAACAAGATATTTGTGCATGAAAAACATAAAGGCAAAGAAATATGCAATATTGTGCAAATCTTGTTAAATAAAGGTGGTCTCATACAAGAGACTGCTAAATGAGCAATCAACTTATAAACTAAAGAGTACAAAAACATCATTCAACAAATAGAAAAAAATATTTAGTGGCATAATATACAACATGACAAAATTTAATAAAATATCAGCAATATGCTAATATCCAGCTAAGTCTGGAAGTGCAGCATCCAGTGTTTAGAAGAGTCTATAAACACCAGTAACAAACTGTATCATTAAAAAACATAGGTTTGCTGTATCTCACATAAAATATTTTGCAGAACAAAGTTCAATGGTGAAAACATTAATACAAATGGTCAATTTCACTAAAAACAATTACATGGTTAAGTTTTGTGAAAGTATCTATTTGACATAATTTTTAAAGTAAATTTTGGTATCTATTTATGCTTGTTAATGCTGGGTTGCAAGAAAACTTAATTCTATAAATTTGTTCTGTCTATAGTCATCAGATCTTTAAATGTATGCATCTCTGAATCATATATCACTGTAGATGCAACATTTACAGACCTGACTATTATTTCTTTAAACAGGAAAACAGCAAAATGATAGGCCAGCACAGCCAGCTACAACAATTTCTTTGTATAACATCACATAAATAAATGCTAGTAGTATAATAATTTACAACCTGAGTTTATGAAAGAGAGTCATGCATTTGCAAATGAGCAAAAAGTTTAACAAGAGGTGTATTGATACACATTTCTCTGAAAGATACAAAGCAATTTTAATTACAGAGCATTAAGACATTGCTGAAAATAAAACCATGGATGCCTTTAGCAACAAATTCCAATATATCTTAATTGATCATTAAAATTGACACACATTGTTTTATTCATAATTTAAAATTAAGCATTCAGTACATTTTAGTGCCATATAGTTGTGCTCCTTACGATGTATCACATGAATAGGTATGAAATGTATCCCAGCAACTTATGAGCTGTGCTAATTGGTTTATCTAATGACCCAAACAAAAACCAAATTCACTTCAAAAAGACACTGTACTCTGAACATTTGAATTGAAATTAGGTCCATGAAACAGGCAACAGGTGTTTTAACCATTGCACTGAGGCACTGCTTTGCTTCAGTGCAGAATAAGTACAAATCACCATCACAAGATTTTTTAACTGAAATGATGTAGCTTTACACACATACACACACCAATACACCTGAATCTCAAACAATGCAAAGGGATATGTAATTTGTTACATCCATCAACTAGCACTATCTGACAATAATATACTCATACAAACTCTATAGATGGAGCAACATGGCGGAATGCGATGAGATTTAGTAAATTTTAGCAGTTTATCGATATGATTTTCAACAGAAAACTTTTAAGGGCATTCTATCAAATCAACTATAGGTCACCCCTGCAAACTAGTTAACATTAAAACTTAACCTTTTAACACATCTAATCAAATTATTAAATGTGTTCTTGCAACCCACTTAAGGCTGCCAATATTACTTTCTTTTTAATATTCACGAAAACAGTGCAAAGCTAATAATAATGCAGTTAAGGTAGCAAAATACTGAAATTTTAACTCAGGGTGTATCTGCTGTCTTCAAAATTTGCTTTATTCCAATTTGGGGAAAAAAACAAACAAACAAAAAAACATTATTTGGGAATTTAACCAAAGCCAAAATAACAAATCTGAGAGAAATAAATTGCAAAATACAAAAGGCATTTACCAAATGTTAAATGAATAATAAGTTGCAGTATTAAGAGTGGTTAAATACTAGATAGTTTAATGCATGAGGGGGCGACCTATAAAAATATGCATTAAAAAGTACCTTGTTTTATGCAGGTACCAAAAGCATGGAAGTTTCAACCAATTTTTCTTAAAAATAAATTCAGAGTGCTCAATAGGACTTTTTAGTTGTAACAATTAAGGAAACAAGAAATGATGCATCTCTACAAGAAAATTAGCATTCTTTCAAATGGAAAGTTAAAGCAAAATGTTTCACAAAAACAATCCACTGAACAACCTGGTTAGAATGTAGATTAATCACTTCTCTTCATTGTCTACTCTCAGCTTCTGGAATCTAGGTTGGAAGGAATTTATATGTTGGCTTACAAATTACATCTTCACACAAGAAAAGACATCTTTCAGCACAAAAATGCTTCACACAACTGATCAGTACTGTCAATGATTCTACAGGATATCTCCAAGTGCAAACTGAAATGGTTGAAATTAGATTAACAGAATGCAGTTGCTGTAAACATAAATAATTGCCGTTTGTGATAGTTGCAAATGCATGATTATGAGCCAACAGCGACTTCAATGACTGCACACAACATATCTACATGCCCTCCAGCACTACAAGGTCATTAGCACAAATGACACCTCAGTCAAGTGACATACCTACTGCACCTTTTCTCATACACTGCATCTGTGTAATTAAATTACAACTCCACCTCTAAATAATATTCAGTTTTGTAAACAAATTATCAATCAAATACAAAATAGGTTACAAGAGGTGTCCCTCAAGGATCAATACCAGAGCCTCTGCTGTTCTTAATGTGTATAAATGACCTACCAAGTAATGTTCAACAGCTGCTGTAATTCTTTTCACATGTGGTACAAACATCTTAAAGTGGTTTCACTTTAAATTTAAAGGAGCTGTAAACAAAACCACGTGACAAGAGAGCACCTCATTGGCTGATGGCAAACTACAACTTTTCCTGCTTAGCATGTCTTTTCCTCTAGATGAAACAATTCAATTCAGATCCTAACATTTTGTGCAGAGAAATTTAAAAAAACACATTACTGTAACAGTTCAGTTAAGGAATTAAAATGTGTTTGTTGAGATTCACCTGTAACTAACTCGTACATTATAGCAGAGAGTTTAAGAGGTTATACGCAGACACTATAGTTCGTTTCTGGATAAACCGCCAGTGTACTCCTTGTGCGTGTTGAGAAAATATTACTTTCGAGTGTGTCATGACTGAGAACCCTCTGCCACCGTGGAAAACAAATGCAGAAAATAATTGTGTTAAACGTTTTTAACAAATTCTATGATAAGTACAAATCTTTAATTGACAATGACAATGGCTGCTGCTTAGCAACAATCTAACTTCTTTGTTAGCGATGCAGAGTTGTTGCTCAGATTGCTTGGGTCACAATTGTTTTCTGTTGTGTTTTTCAAACCTGTAGTGCTAATAATTTTCTTAACTCGTTGACTAATAAAAGATTAAAGCAAAAGTGGTATACTGATATTAGTCATCAAATAAATGATTTCTAAAACCTGAAGTTAAGAACAGTTTAATCACAGATGTCAAACTGTTCAGGTACCACTTTTATTTGTCTACTCTTAGCATTGTGTGTTAGAAGTTTAGGTTGTAAGGCAAAATATAGGAATAAAACATAAAATGTTTAAAAGCTAATGATCCCCAAACTGCGCAATGTACCATATTCGTATTCTGTCAAGCAATTTCTTCTCACGGATACCTACTTTCCGTCATCCTCCACATGGTATGCTATTTGCTCCTTGAGTGCTATATTCAGTTTTGTTTACTTCTACTTTAAACGAAGAGCAAAAAAGGTACAGTAAAAGGAGAAGATGAAGTAATATTGCAAAATAGAGTAAGTGTGATAACCTTTATAAGTGGTTTATAACAAAGATATTATAAACAAAGAAAATAACTAGTGTCATGACCTTTCATACATGGTGGTGTAAGAATATTATTAAACCTCAAATTACTTCTAATGGAATGCTATTAAAGAGAGAAACAAAATTAATGGGATACTTATATTCATCATTTAGCAACTAAACCTAGTTCTATTTATTATACGCTTAAATGTTTAAATTGTACATTGAATTTATTAGGACCGAAAAATGTATAGTTTGCTCATTTTCATGTTTGATTAAAAATGGAATGATATTTTGGGGAGAAAAATTTGAGAGAATATTCAAAATTCAGAAGAGAGCAATGGGAACAATGAGTATAATAGACAACATGAAGTCTTGTAGACCATATTTTAAAAGCATAGTATACTACCATTAGCTTATCTCTATAGCAGAGGTCTTAAATCACATAAAAAAATATCAAGGAGAACTGCATATAACACAGATATCCACTGCCATAACACTTGAAGAAAAAATTATCTTCATGTTCAGTTACACAGGAATAATATTCTGAAAAATAATCTTACAAATATAGGTGTTAAATTATACCAGCATGTATAAAAGAGACAATAAAAAATAATGGAGAAGTAAAAGCCTTCCTAACATACCATTTATCCAGTAAGTGAATATATGAATCATCATAAATAATGTATATTGGAAAATCCTGATCTATGGCATTTATTAAATATTGTATATAATAATACTTTCTGATGAAGCCCATATTATATATAATGATCCTAATGGTGAATAAATAATTTGAGTTTGAAGAAAAGCATAAAATGTTCACCCAATTGATGGCAATATTTACATACCATAAATGCCCAAGTTGTAGACCCATTTTACTGACAAGGGAAAGAACTTGGAAACGAAAAAAAAATTTCATTGCATTTGTTAGGTTATGCTTAAAATACCACAAAAGTAAACTTTATCTTCTGCAGGGAAAAAAAAGCTTATGTGCCTTCGAATCTATGAAGTTCGGATTTTAAATGAAATATATTAAGGCATAAAATTTACACATATGTAATTCAAAATGAAATGCAAATTTAATTTACTTTTGTCACAAATCTCTGAACCAATTACAAAATCCTGGATGAATTTCATTGTAAATTTATCATTGATGTATTTCACCTTCTCTTAATTAGAGTGGAAAGAATGATTTTATTGTATTATCTCACATTTTAAGGCATATAACACTTTCTGTTCCACAAAAAGCAAGAGTTTCTTTTTTGATAATGAAATAACACTGTTAATAAACTACTACAAACATTTTTGAGTGCCTGCACAGAAATATCCCTTCACCGAAGCATTTTTGCTTTTTGTTGGCATGCTTTCAACCACATCAGTATGCACATCAATTCTTATACAACCTGTAAAAAGAATACATGATACATTTCCATAATGGTAAACCTACAAGGTGTATGCAGAAACTTTTATCAGTATAATTATATAAATTAATCGCTAGAATATTGCTTAAAAGAGAAAATTACACACATTGATATGTGAATGCTGTATCATTCATGTCTAAAATGTAAAGTGTATCAGCTGTTTTTAAAAATATATTTTCTGCTCATGGTATAATAATGTACTCCTGAAATTTGATAATCAATACCAATCAATATTGAAAGTATAATATCCTACACATGACCAAATATTTTAATACAATCTCCAGCTATTACTACTCCTGTAAAAAACTTTCCATGTCCTAATTTGCAGGCAGATTCATGCACTAAAATATGATATCTTTACAACTGTATACAGATGCATAAAATTCTCAATAATCGTCATTTCTGTTTAAAAACAAAATGAAAATGCATGCAAGTGATATTCCATCTAATGCAAGAATACAGCTTTACTAGGAGTCCTGAAAATTTAATCATTTTGAGATTCAGTACAACACTTACAAAAACTCAATTTTGAACATATATTTGCACCACTTTAACTGTAACCATACATTTTATGAAAGGGAGAGGAAAAAAACATTCAAGCAGTTTCTATAGATGTTCACTAATTAATAATATTACTATTATTCCATTTGCAAAATTTTGAATGATAATAGTTCTATTAAATCTGGCACTTTTTTACTGCTCATATTTTTATCATTTCCACATTTTCTGCTACTGCACAATATCTTTACCAACTGCTACCATAAAAATGGCTGATTATTAATATTTGGTTCTTGATTAAATGGAAATGGCAGCCAATTCAAGATATATTAGCAACACTCAAAAGTTCAATATATTAATGGTAATTTGAAACCGCATCATCTCAAAATACTTAGCTTCAGTCTCCATAGGTACCTAATCACCCTTTGAAACCATGAATAGTAACACTGGTACCACATCCTCTTCAAAGCTAAAGGCACCTATTTATATGCTGTTAAAGCATCCTCTGGGATTGAAAACTGATTACTCCCCCATTGTCAGTTCTTCACCAAAGGTAACAGGAAGAAGTTGCAGGCCCTCAGGTTAAGACTAAGGTTGAGTAAAAGCTCTATAGGGGTACTTTTCTGAAAGTGTGGCTACCGCAGTGTGGGACAGTCATTGGTGCCTCCAATTCCTTAATCGAACAATTTTTCACATACATTTTGGAAAATTTTCTGTAAAGAAATTATATAACTAGCTCTCTATAGCAGCTGTCTTTTGAGTAATTGTCGCGACATGACCACTGATTGACAAGAATGTCAATCACCATTTTCCTCACTGCTCTTAACTTTTATTTGAAAAATGTCTTCTGAAAAGTTCTTGAATAAGACTGGCATTGTTTATCACATATCCATGCTTCATTCTGAATATATCAGAAACATAACACAAATTTCCATCATTGTATATTTGTAGCATTTCATATCACCATTCCACTGTTATATGCTGAATCTCTGAAGTTACGCAGTAATCACAGCAGTTACCAACTCTTAATTTTGTAATATTTTTTTATCCATATCCCAATTCTGAAATTACGGGATGCCTATAAACCTGTGTAAGTCTCTTATGAGTCTCTTTTGCAAAATCTCTGCATTTACTAGTATCAAAGGCCTTAAACTTCCCTATGTGTGTAAACGATGCTGCTCACTTTATGGATGGTTCGAAATAACTGAGAACAGTAACCAGAACGAGAACAAGTTAAAATACAGGTATTATGTGAGCATTCACAATTAACGGGAAGCTTTCCCAGGTCTCAGGAATAGGAAAGAAGACTTGGCCAAATTTTAACTTTCTTGTTCTTGCTCCTAGGCATGGTATATTACTCTTAAATTTAGAAAAATTATTCAAGGTGGCCGTGACATGATACAGCCGCTAGAGATTTCTCTCATTGCAAACTGGAAAAATGAAACTGAAAGTAGTCCTGACCACAGATCCTGTCTCCCTCAAATCCATTGATCATTTGGTACTTCAAGTGAAAGTGCTACATGTACTTGATTTATATGCAACTCAAAACTGGCTATTGCCTCAAAAACAGAAGAAAGAAAAAAAAGTAGAAACTAACAAAGAACAACTTTAATGTAGGAATGAAGCTTTGTACAACCAGAAGTAATGGAAGTATTAATTAGGATCTGCAATTACAAAATGTTTACTCTATCGAATTTTAGCACTGGCTGACCTGCATTATGTTGGCTGAATTGAAAGGAGGTGAAAAATATCATGGGTAAGTTACAAACAAACAACATCCCGATGTGCGAGATTGTCTTTCCACTTTGCTATAGTTATGGGTCATCGATATGCCTTCCCATTCTCACTACTAGGATATTGTGAAACAAAATGTTGTAAATTTTGCTCCCCATTCTGGTTTCCATTCTTGGGTGATTGTAGACCAGCCTTTAAATTCACAATTGATACTCTCAAGATACTGAACCTGGTTTAAGCCACTTTTAAAACAAGAGTACTACATGAAAGTATCATTACAGCTTCATTGCATAATAAAGAATTGCTTGCACAAGGCTTCCTTTCACCCCAAGGTGTATGGTGTAATACAGCTGGCATAAGTTTTGTGGATTTAATGTTAAAGTATAAACAATCATATGCCAGTGCATGTTTATATGCTATTGCATACAGTTTACTGTTATCCCTAAAAGATGACAGCAACATGTAAACACTAAAAAGATGCATAATTGGGTAACAGCTATCTAGAATCAGTATCAATACTCTTTAACTAAGCAAAAACTTAAAAGTTACATGGAGTAACAAAATATTCTCCGAAAACATTTGATTCCAATCTTAAAAATGCAATTCTTAAAAACACAATCTATTTCTTAATGATCAACTATTATGAAATGGACAGAAACAAAAAACAAGCAGGAGAGGGAAAACACCAGAGCTAGTTATCTTGCAAAAAATTTAGTGCATTAATGAAAAATTGAATTAATTTGTTTTGTAATTATAAAAATAATGTGACCATAAGTGGTAGTATACATAAAAAGCTCTATAATGGCTGATGACAGTGACAATTTCTGATGACATAACAAAGAGAAAAACAGGCTTGATACCAACCTGAATAGATCTCGCCAATTATAAAATATCTCTGTGAAAATGAGGTGCTAAAGAGCTTGCACACATACATCTCATATTGTTAAAATATAAGTATTTAAGATGTCAGCACAGACAAAAACACGTAAAAATTTGTCTTGTCAACTCAAAGCCTTAAACTAATGGGGTACTGGTGATATTTACAGAGGCAACACTCATGCACGGGAGATTGGAAACTCATATAAATAATACCAAAATAAGTGTGTGTACCCTCTCCAGTTTTTCTAATATTTGTTTTTAATGCAATGCTTAGTACATGTTTAAACTGTTACAAATTATCATTACTATTAAAGAACAGCAATGCTTAGTAGTTTAAGATAATACAGTGCATATGAATGAACATATACAACAAATGTTGCCTCCATAAAATATCAACAGTCTCATTTCATAAATAAGAATGTGTCAAATAATTATCCTATTTTAAAGAAAACAATTATTTAAATTCAATTCATAAAAACATCAATTTACTTTCATGTTTAATAAATAAAAACAATGAAGAAACAAATGTTTGTAACCAAGCAAACCTACAACTCTTGTCAGGGTCACCTCCATGGATTTGCACTATTAGTTCAGCAAAAGGCTTACTATTCAGCAGCACTAGGCTAGACATATATTCATAAGAAACACAGATCTGCAATTATGCTTGACATAATTTATTAATTTTTTTTGTGTTTGTTTGTTTAATACTAATATTTAACAACCATTCTTACTACATATGGCACCACAGGCAGTGGACACTTGATAAATGAAATGAAATAATGGGACAGGAAATTTGGGAAAGAAACATTCCAATCTAAGTTTCGGGTACCTCCCCAGCATTTGCTAATTATGAAGAGTGAGGAAAACCTGGGGAGGGGGGGAAAAAAAACTCAGACAGGATTTGAATGCAGACTTCTCATTCACGGATCCATATCTTAATGTTAATCCATACCTTACTTCAATTTTCATTACAGGATTTCCTTCCAGAGTTAGAATCCTTAAGGTGCCCACTCAGTGAAGTTATTTATAGTTCAAAATTATAAAATTTCACTGTTAAACAGGAAGCAAATCTTGACTACAATATTGCATAGTTTGTGCTACTGCTCAACTGCCTTCATTTGTCGCAGAAACTCTTAGGATACCTACTTATAACTGTCCGGCTTTCAGTAAACATTTGACACTGAGAATTAATGACTGAAGGAGACAAGCAGAACTTGGGTAAACTTAAATTTAAGAATCTATTATTTCCTCCCCCTCACCCAAGGATGTACATTAAAATATCTGTAACCTAAAAAGCTCATTATCCACTGGACACAAGATAATACACAGACCTGTCTTCTTCCGCATGCTTCACAAGTCCGAAGCAAGAAAGCATCAAGTGTTTACTTGATACATGTCAAAGTGCTGATTTCCTTTAGTACTTTGCTCCCCCCTATCTATATACTTTGATATACATCATATTAATTACTGTAATGTTGTGCAAAATAATATATACTATTTCAATCCAAGAATATGCATAAATTAATTTTTGTTATTTTCCTAAAAAGCGTTATTCCTTCACTGATAGGAAAGCAAAACATAAGTAATGACAACAATTTTATTGGGCACTTTTAGTCATATACAGGTCTGATGCCTAACTGATGTTTAGGGCAGAAATGCTATGCTGCACAATATCTAAGAAATGTTGGAAAATGCAGTTATCTTCATTTAAATAAGAGATTAGGATTCTGCGGTTCCACAATTTTACTGTGGTTTCTTAGTGAATATGTATATGGCTTCAATATCTATGCCAAATTTTATATAAAATTAGATTGGAAGGAAATTGGTAGTTATTTAGGAAAGGTAAAAAGAAAATGGATAAGTAAATTAATCAAGGTATAAAGTAGATTCCATGGGAATAGATTGGGTAAACATTTTGCATAGAATGGCCCTGGTACTAAGATAACTACAATGTTAAAGCTTACTACGATGAATAGAGTAGTTGAACTGGTTACAATTCTATTCAGTTAATAAGAGTTGCCCTATTTAATAACAACTAGTTTTAGGCTCTTAAAAAAAAAACAATTTTAGTCACCTAAAATAGGCTCTCAAATTATAAAATTAGGCACTAAAAAATATGGCTTCCACAAGCTAAACATTAAATTTTATGGATCTATAATGTATTACACTTTCTGAAAGTTTCAAAATGTAATTAGTGAGCATCACAAATTAAACAACAAAAAAAAAAAAGTAAATTTTCTAATTTATTATGGCTAGTAACATGTTATGTCCTCAATTATGAATTTATGGTTGCCAATACATAACATAAGCTTATAAAATTGAAGAAAGGAAAGGAAAGGGAAAGGAAAAAGAAAAGAAAAAAAAAAGAAAAGGAAAGGGGGAAAAAAAGGACCTCTCAAAACTAATTGAATAGATCAGAGTGGAAATGCACCATACACTACAGATATATAATTGTGACCTAAATACTCTAAAGCTGACATGGATGCAGAACACACTACATCATTAAGAATAACAATGTAAAAGAACTGTTTGAAATACATTTGAAAAGGAACAGAGAAAACGTGGAGAAATCTTGCAAATGTTAGCATATCAACAGTTAATGAAGGGGACAAGGTATGCGAGTCATGAAAAAATGGTAAATACACCATTTGAACACCTATTTTGTTTCTCTTTCTACAAAACAAATGAATTTACCTGCTAAAGTGTTAAAACAAACCAGTCATTTTCCTGGAAAGGCTCATTCCTACAACCAAACTAATGCTAACTTTGAGTAAAACTAATCCCATGATATTAATACTTTATCTTTTATTACTGCGTGAAAAAAATTAATTACACAACCCACATGAAATGTGAAGATATTTAACTATTTTTAGTTTATTCGTACACATAAAAAATTGGCATTGAGCCTAATATCCGAGGTCTATTTGTATGTAATAGGATTATCCAACTGAAAGTTAATATGCACATATATATGAAGTAAAAAATGTATTTTTAGATACAATTGTGGTAGGTGCAAGATGCTCATCTTTTGGAATAAAGGCCTATCAAATTTTATACCTATCTCTTTTCCAAAGTTTTATTTCATGTATTTGTTACAAGCAACATTTCCGCCTGTTTATATTTCAGACTGTAAAAGTTTATCCCATACAAAATATCCAAAAAAAAACTGTATTTGTACACTAGTAAAAAGAATACTGAAGCAGACTTGAAAAACCAAATGGCACAAACAGAACTTGAACCATAGAGCCTCAGCTTTTCGTACTACCGATGAGCTTCCATAGCAAGATGCTTGTCCACATATTGAACTTTCTCATCTAATTTTAAGTAAAATCACCAGTAAATCTTCAAGATAATCTCAAATATTTTAGGTATCACACCCAAAGGCAAACTGCAATACAATGCAATTTTTAGAATTTATAGCTTTACATAACTTAAAGCCTTAACGTGGCTATTGCGAAAGAGCAATTGTCAAATATAGAAAATATGCCAAGTAATAGTGATGTGACTAGTATTTCCACAGAGCAGTTTTATTTCTCCATACTTTTATTCTGTTTTAAAAATGTTGCTTGTGACTGTATACTATACGAGTGGCAACATAACGAAGATTAAAATGATCAAAATAATGTAGAAGAAATGTGCATTTATTACATTTTTAATTTATATTAATATATTAAAGTGTAATAAAATAAGTTAATATAGCACATTTCGCACTGATTGAAACTTTACTTTTCATATAATATAGCAATGGTCTAATTCATCTGCTGGCCATTGGTTGAGTTGAATCTTGTTAGTATTTGTAAACATGCAAAAATATTTAGAACATGATGAATGATTATCATGAAAATTATTTAGACAAATGTGAGAAAATCTACACTTTGCTTGCTCAAGTGAAAAACCATTCCTTTGAATGCAAATGTGTATTTCGTAATTGTAAAAACTCATCTGTTCATTTAGGTAAGAATGTGAAACAACATTAACAGCTCTTGATAAAAAAAGATGGTACACAATCCAACAACTTAATTCTTCTTAAAACAAAATACTACTGTAAATGAGGATAAACACTTCTGCTGATTTAGATTGTTTTATCAATCATGTCAAACATGTTAAGAATTACAATAACTATGATTGTTGCAAAATTAACTTCAAACATTTTTAAGGATTCTGTAATGCCATAAAAGTCATGGAAGAACAAAAGCACAAGCATCTGCTTACAAAAAAAGTATATAAATCATCTGACAGAAAGGAGATTTTAAAAAAGTCTGCAAAAGAATTAGCATTTTTTTCTCCTTAGGGGCAGGGCAAGAGAAAATTGCTATCAGTTTGACTCGTGTGAATACAGTGATCGATGGTAATTAAGAATTTTTCCAGTTTAATTAAAACAGGTTTAAGATCAACCTAATGAAATATTGTAAATAAAATATTATCACAAAGCACAATGTTTTCATCCCCTCTTCACACAGGTATTCATTCATAGATCTTTAAACATTTTTTAAAAATACAAGTCTACACCTAGCACTTTTGAAAAAATGAACACAAGTATCAGTTTGAACCACCTTTAAAAAATCTTTTGGTTTATTTGCTGATAATGCTAATGTAAAATCCATGAAAAGAAAATGTTTGCGAATGGGAACAAAAATTTGTAGTGAAAGTAAATCATAGTGCATGCATTATATACAATAATCACAAGCATGCAACCTACTAGAATGCCCAGAATTGAGGAAAGCTGTACCAGATTTGAATATACACAATTTATATTGGCTGCAATGGAAAAATTGATGGATCAAAATCCAGCACATTAGATCAACACCACCACTATAAGCATACATATGTAATTCTAGATATAGAGTTTGAAACAGTCATCTTAAAAGATTAACGATTCCTTTTTTTCAGCCAAAAGAAGGGTAGAATTAAATTTCTTTATTGGAATTTGTGGATAATATGAATATTCCAAATTACTCAGATACACAATTATTTTAAGAGTATTTCAAACTGCTACAAGTATTTAAAACAGTTTTCCTGAAATGAGAATATTAGCAAGGGTAAGGATTTAGTTATATAGTTTTGGTTATTGAAAAAAGTAATTTTGTTCCAAGTGAAATATATGAAGCTATGGTACAACTAAAGAGAAAACTAAATAGTAGAAGGTGGGATATTATTATTTTTTGGGTGGGGGAGGGAGTGGGTAAAAGGTAAAATCACAGTTTAAAGAATTACTTCTTAAAAAAAATTGAAGTTTTGAAGAATGTTTTGGATTTTTATATCTGTGCTACAACCTACCTACTTTAAAAATCCTAGGACTACACCGAGAACAATGTTTCCAAAAATCTCAAGTGCACTGGATTTAAAATGTGTTAATTTTCAAAATTTGAACAGGCTGCTCATTCTTTTAAATTGAGATTTTTATCCAGGTTACAACAATGGCAGATTCTACAAACATTTTTTACATTTAATAAAAGATTTGACTGAAACAGGGAGATAAATACAAAATGGGTCAATTTCTTTATCAAAGTTAATTTGTGTGTCTCAAACATGTTAATCTCGGTATTTATTCTGTCTACTCCAGGTCTGAATACACATGTGAAACAGTATTTTCAATTATGAAAAATAAATGGTGGGATTAAAGGAATAAATATTCCACAGATCTCATAAAAGTTGAAATCCAGTTACAAAGACATTCATTTTCTGAAGCAATTAAGATGGATGCATCTTTGCAAGCTATGCCAAAACGAAACAACATAGCAATAATCAAAACATGCTTTGTAATCGTATTATAGAGTATAATAAATTCAGTTTATAAAAATGTATACTTTTTACCATTAATCAGTTAAATTATTGGTTTAAATTTCAGCACATTCCAATTGTATTTACATGTAAATCTCAATCCAAACCCCAAGTAGTAAATTACATATTTATAATAAAATAAGCTATGAATTTTCTATATTGTATATTGATGTGTATATGGTGTTCATAAAATTATTTACATTACGCATTCCTAAAAATCATACCTTGATTGTGGATTTCATAACCATTCAACAAAAGATATAATACAACGAACATTTAGGCCGAGGTTCAGCAAATGACATGTCATCTGGCATTTTGACCTTCTCTCCATCAGTCTTCATAGGAGGAATTAAGTATATTAAGACACATTTACGGCCAAGAAATTTCACATATACCTCCTCTGAAGATGTCTGACAGAGACAGGTAAAACATGGAGTAACTCTCTACTATACCACATCCTGCAAGCTGATATCTACCTTACCTGCCATGAAAGCCTAAATATCTTTGTTGGCATTTGTGGTTTTCTTAAAATCTGCCAACCTTGCTTGAAAACCAAACAAAACTCAAGAACCAGCCATAGTGCAGAGACATCACAATTAACTAGTCTCTCTGGTAGGAATAAATTTTAACAAGCATTCTGACAGCTGTACACAGCACAAATCTTTGTTTATGAGCACATACGTCATTAGTCCATTGTTGATAAAAAAATTAGATTTAAGTAAAAAGGGGTAAATCCAGTCTGTTAATATAATTCATGATGAGTCACTGTGTTTGTTGGTTTGTAATTTTCTTTCAGAGCTGTACATAATTAATGAAAGCATTTTAATTTAATTATCAACCAAGTGATTTTAAACAAAATAAGATATTTCAATAACATAAACATTAAATTAAAAGTAGTTAAACTATTGAGTTTCAAATCATGGTATACACCACTAATTGTCAAACACAAGAAGTGCATGAATAGTTTTAAACTGATTTGTATAAATGCTGCTACTTAAAACACTGACACTGGCGATCTTCAACAAATGAATGAGAAAAAGCTATTAAGAAATAAACCACATAGCAGTGCAGATCAGCAGGGAATGGAATAGGGAATTAATAGAAATCCTTGGAGCTCTGGGCTTTGTTATCAGCAGGTAAATGTATATGAGAATAAACTCATGATATCTGTAAATACATTATGAAATTATCATTTCCAACAGAAAAGATGGATGTGACTGCAAGGACTTCAGTAGCCTTGATTTAAACCAACAAATCTTCTGAAAAGGAAGAAAACAAGGAGTTAGAACAACAAATTGTTTCCACTTACTTGGTGGCTAGACACTTAAATTCCTCTTAATGATGTAAAGGGCGATTCACTCAAATTGAATTAGGAACGGTTTAAAGTGAGGGCGACGCTGAACGTTTTTAGAAAATCAACCAAGGATTAGTTTTAAAAAAATTTAAATGATTTTATTATTTTTTCAAATATTCCTCCTTAATATCAACAAACTTTTTTGCATTCGATGAAACCAGTCCTTAAAGCAATTATGCCTTTCTTCCTCAGGCACTTCAGAAATCAGGTTTTTATGTTTCCTGCTTCATCTGATGACATAAAAGCGATTCCACACATTTTATCTTTAATTTTTGGAAACTCCACACATTTTATCTTCAATTTTTGGAAACAAAAAGAAATACAAGGTGCTAAGTCAAGGCTGTATGGTAGAGGGTCCATGGTGCTCACTTTTAGGGCAGCTAGGTACTCAGTTATTAGTTTTGGTTTATGTAACCATGCGTTGTCATGATGTAACATTATTTTTCCTTTTGGGTGTTTTTTCACGAACTTTTTCAAACACTTGCAGTATACACACATTTTTATACCAACTGGCACTAGTGGTAAGTCTATCTTCTAATGATATATGGCCCATTTTAGAAACAAAAATTAGCAACCATCTTCTTACAACACTGGGAATTTTTCAGACTTTTGTAGGCTTAGGTTCTGTTCAAAAGACCCACTGAGTAGATTGACTTTTCTTTTCAGGATCATAATAATAAATCCAAAATTCATTACCAGTAACTATATTCCAAAGCAAATTTGAAGTGACGCCTAGGAATTTTTTCGGAGTTTTTCCGCACCAAACAATGCATTGTTGTTTTTGATCAGGAGACAGTTTTCTCACGGCTAACTGTTGATGTAAAATGTTTTGGATTTGATTCATACCAATGCCCAATGTCACCCGAATAAATCCATAAGATTTCTTCAAGTATTGCTTGAACAGCGGTAATAATTTTATCAGTGACGTCTTGGGCGTCTTTCACAAGATTCATTCATGAAGAAAAAAACCAATCTCTCTTGAATTCACTGTACCAATTTTAAATTGTTGCCTTAGATGGTACTTCTTTGCCAAATGCATTTCTAAGCCGATCTTCATACTGTTTAGGCGTTAATGACGATTTAAAATCATAAAAAAATCATAGCCCAGAAATGTTCTCTAGCCAAATTCATTTTTGAGTGAACACGAAATCTTTAAATGATGATCGTTAAACTATTAGAGCAAATCGGACCATAGCAATTAACTTGAAAAAATTAGAAAGTATCTGTTTGATTTTAGAAACATGGTATTCTAAAAATTTTCAGTATCACCCTCGTAAACAGAAGCATCTCGTTCTCTAATGGCTTGCTCTGATATTCCTGGAAGTATCAAGCCTTTTTAATTAGCATTTCACTTCCTGAAATTAGAAATATAAGAACAGAATTGCAACACCTGCAACAAACTGTGTAAGTGTAAGCGAGTTTATAGACTACTATAAGGTTTATGCATCTCCCCTGCTTTGTATGCATACCAACCCTAAAAGAAAATCAACAATGCAAGGATATATTGTTTATATTGAAATCCCATTTAGTACCAAGATGTGTTTACTTTGTTCACTTGTATTACACCTCCAAATCTGAAACAGAGAAGATATAAAGGAAGAGAAAGGAAATTTCAACAGTTTATAATCCTGGTCCCATTTAGCAAGTCAACTTTACTTAATGGCAACATATCTGTTCCTTAATCCTAACAGCAATCTACATAGCATTTCACTTTGAGAAGCAAACACAGATTATTCCTCTTCTTTTACATGTGCAGTACCTATTTGAAATTCAATATTATTATTATTATTATTTATAATTTACTCAACATTAATTTGCAGACAGTGCTAATTTCCAAATATCAAATAAACATATTATTTCCAGCAATGAAAAGCCTTTTTTACACGAATGTATAATATTTCATGGTTCACAAGTAGTTATAAAATAAAACATGACCTAAACAGCAATACATGCATGCGGTAGAACTAGCTTACAAACTTAGCATAAACTTAACCATAAAATTACACGAAGTGGTAATAAAAATGGTTTTATATGAAGGCTCTTCAATAACAAAAGCCTACACTGAAAGATTATAATTTTCTACCTGAATGCGTCCTGCTGAGTATCAGTATTTTCTTCTGGAGGAGGTGGGGGAACAGACTTATCTGGTGGTGGAAGTGGTGGTGGATGAGCCATATCAGGTGGTGGTGGAACTGCTGGTGCTGCAGCAGCTCCCTGAGTAGCCATGGAATTTAGAGACTCCTGATACTGGAAACAAAATAATAAATTTTATAGGAAAGTAAGCCCATCTCTATGCAGATATACTATTTGCTCTCAAAAACCTTCTACACATGAAAACTGCCAGTTAGCATAAACTATCAGAAGTAGTGTTAAATTAAATGCTTACCCCAAATAGCAATCTAACAGCAAAATTGCACTCCTCACTCAGGAAATGAAAAAGAATGAACTCTCATGAAACAGCAGAATACTTGTAAGACGACCAACAATGCAGTGTAGAATAGACATAAGCAATGTAATCAATCACCAGTATATAAATTACGTTTTGAAAGAAAAAAAATTAATAATGAATCCCTTGTTTTCCAATTTTCCCCTTAATAGAATTTACAAAGAATTATGCTATTTGCTTGCTCCTTTTAAAATGCATCTAGCTGTGCTACTGGAAATTTATAATTTACTTCTATAATATAAAAACGGAAAATATAGAACTAAAGTCTAATCTAGTAGACGATTTTTGCACAGTAAATTTTAATTGGTTTTCAGTGAACTAGGAAAAGGGGCATTGCAAATATTTAACTGCATTAGAAACCAAACTATGAAAATTAATCACTTTTATGCTTAACTAAATGTGAACAGCTACAGGAATCATGACCATGATTTCAAAGAATCAAAATCACAAATGCTATTCTTATCGGTTTAATCAAAGCCAAATTATTTATGTATGAAGTACCAAGAGCATGTAGAAGCTCCTGCTGCCGTAAGTGGTATCAAATTTTGCAAATTAAGTGGATGAATTATTAAAAAGAAGTGATAACACATAAAATTGTATCAACAATGATACTTAACATTGCTCAAGGACCAACATAGACAGTAAAAACAGGAAAATAACAGCAATGGGAACAATGTATCAAGGTTTCATTGTACTATTGTGTTAATATCTTTCACTTAAATGACAAATTTAAAAAAATAATTAGTTAATTAGAAGTATACCTTATCACCATACTGTTGCTGCCACTGCTGAAACTGCTGCTGCCATTGCTGCCACTGTTGCCAGTGCTGCTGTTGTACAACACTCCACTGTTGTTGTGTGTATCCTGTCATATCCTGTAAACAATCAAAATTTTACAACATTGATAGAACTGTCTAATTTCAGTAAAGGAAAGACTGTCCCAACTGGTTGAGTAAAACTCTTTAATTTTTATATCATATACCAAAATATTGTTGCATATTTTTATTAAGTATTTAGTGTGATGAGGTTTAGGGCCAGTTTTACAGTTTAAGCTTAAGCAGAAGCTTTAGTAAGCTACGGATACCACACAAGCATAGTTTAAGCTTTTCAAGTTTCACAGTAGGGCAATCAGGTTCGCCTTTACTGAGCAGAACAATTCCATGGAAAGTAAAGTACAGGATGGACAATAGTTCTGTGCTGGTGAAGCCTGGATATGTACTGGTTATCTGGACAGTGAGCAAGCCCCAATTCTCGGACATGCACAGTGAGTGCAATCACTTCAGTCTAGCAGCAGCAGTAGTCCGAGTAACATCTCCCTTTCGACCATTGTTTATGCTACCTTGAGATTGCTGTGTATAAATGAGTATGTTTCCGCAGGAACACCATTTCAGTTTCTGCTTTGGGGTGGGGAGGGCAATATTGTTAAAGCAATTTCCCAAATTTTCATGTAGATTTTAATAATATATTTAGCCTAAATGAAAAATAATCTATTATTTCTTAAATGTAAATACTTGTATTAAAAGTACAAATGTCATAATTTGGTAGAGGGATAATATCCAGTAACCTAATTATTTCTCGTAACTTGCAGGGGAAGAATTGATCCCCTGCAGCCATAAATGACACCCCTGTGTTTCTGTAATTAAACTTGGATTGTATATATTATGTTTTTTGGTATGTTTATTGGAAGGGCTTGGTTTTTGCATATTTCTTATGTACAAATAAAAAAGTGAATACCACCACAAAATGAATGGAGAAAATTACAAAAAATTACATGTTGGACTTTTGGCCAATGAACATGCAGATCAATTAGCAAAGAAAGGTGCAATACGACAAATAAAACCTGTAGGACAAATAGAAATAAATAAACAATTAAATAACATTAAACAACATTTCAAAAGACAGCAGAGACTTGATGAAGATAAATTAAAAGATAAAGAGAAGAATATTAAAAATAGAGTTGATATACAAAAAATGCCAAGGAAGACTGCAGTGGTCTTATTTAGGATGGCAACTGGCACCTCTACAAGATACGATGCCTATCTACACCCAAGTGCACTCTCTGTGAAGAAGATGTCATCCTGAACAAACATCTCGCCAAATGCAAAGGCCTTAAAAGTGATAACTTACATACTTTATATTGGGAAGCCAGAGGGAAAATGATGCAGATCAATTTGTCCCCAGTGCCATTGGTGAACAACAATCACAAAAAAATGGAAAATAGAAAAATTTGTAACTTGCCCCCCAGATCTGTTTGAGTGAATGATAACGCACTATACCACAGTGTGCAGTTGGAAAAGGGCCCAACGTATCATACCAAAGTACAATGCAGGACCTGCCCCATTCCATGAAAGGATGTTACATTTGGAGCTTTACAACCTAAGTAAGGGTCAAAGCCTGTTCTGAAAATTTACGTTGACAGTTTGTAGGCCATGCATAGGCAAAGTGTTATCCAATTACTTCATCAAAACTTAAACCAGTATAGCTTATCTGGGCTGATATAAAGCAATGGGTACCTTGGTGAGAACACAACTTTTAAATTAGATGATGTTTTTTGTGAAGCTTTGCCCACAGCATGTTGATGACATTAGCATGGAAAAGTAGAAAACCCCGTCAACACGTTATTAAGTAGGAAGACAAATATATTGTACAAGGCCTGTTTGAAAATGTCAGTAAGCTTTGTAATTCAAAGTAGAGAATATAGTGATAGCAGAGGAGAAGAAGAGTGAAGATGACGAAAGGGAAATATCTGAAGAAGATGAAAGGGAAAAGCCTGCAGAAAAAAATTGTGATATTTCTGGTGCAGTGTTCATCATGGTAATAAAGCCCCTGCTAGTTTAAGACAATGCATTCACGTGACAAGGTTTGTGTATACATGTGTAAATGTAAAAATGATAGAGGAAGTTGAACATAGTGAACAATGAACAAGTCATCCAGTAGTGTGGTAATGTGTGTTTATGTCATGTCAGCAAAGTACCACGTCTTCTAGCAGACATCTGCTGGTAGAAAAGTGACAAAGCCATAGACTTCCTTCAGTGCGCTAGGAAAGTAGGTCACTGGCACAGAACTGCTATCCCTACTGTATGTAACACTTGCGCATCAAGTGAATTCCCATCATCTGTTTATGGTGATGTTGTTCCTAAAAGGTATCAGCAACATAAAGTTAAAATGAAAAGAAAAAAAAAAGAAAGAAAGAAAAAAAAAAAAACAACAACAACAACAACAACAAACAAACAAGCAAACCCAAAGTCAAGACGTAGAACTTCGCTACTCAAGAAGTTGGCATTCTCTTATATATTGTGAAGCAGATACACATGTAATAGAGTGCAAGCAATCAGACAAATTACTATGGAGTAAGAAAAACCAAACATGGGGAAACATTGCGATACAAAGAGTGGATTAAAATGACGTGAAACAATTTTGATAGCTCTGCATGTAGTAACATTCAAGATGCCAGAAAAATCTTCAGTTGCAGTTGGCATACTTTCACCTGCATATAACCTCAATGTTAAGAGAAGCACTGTTTCCAATGAGAAGGCTTTGTTACTGAAGTATAAAGCAGTACATTATAAATGTTGATGTGATGGCAATCGGTGCGACAATGTGTATGATAAAAGTATGATGTATAAAGTTATATTAACGACATGTTACATTAAACTTTCCTTCTTACCAGTCGATTTTAGGTTTTTGTATCAATAATTTCTGGTCGCATGATAGCCAAATGCTCACTTAATTAAAATATCTCATAGAATTCTGTCATTCCAAATGTGAAAATGATTTGGATGCATTCTAAACATTGTAGATTGTCTTCTGTTGACCATATGGGTTAAAACTATTTGCATTTCCTCATCACTAATACCATCTTCTTCAAATAACATCATGACTCCTTGGCTTAAACCACATTTCAGTACATTTTAAGCCAAGCCAAGCATAAGTGCTTATCGATTGAACTACACACCGTAAAACTCCATTGTAGCTTAAGCCTCAGTCTAAGTCCAATTCAAAGCCTAAGCTTAACCTGTGAAACCAGGCCTAATAACCACTACTTAACTTTCAGGTCATATTTAATTTCAACCAATCATACATATCTATCGCTACCGGTTATGATTTTGCGATTATCACTTCCTTAGCTTTTATCTGTACAACAGTGATAACCAACAAAACCATCTGCATGCATTATTAAAACCTTTTGATAAAAATATAAAAATGTTTTGAATAATAAGATGGTAACAGCAATCAAGACTTGGTGGTTAGTGTAGCTTATAGGTTAGACATCTATTAATATTTTTATCATATTAGAATATATCATTCGTTCAAATCTTTACCTGATTGTTGAAATAGTCTTTAATTATAACCCATTCAAAGTTTGGTTTTGTCTAGTTCAATAAACATTTTTTTACACCCTTTAACAGGCAGGTAGGTCATTTGAACAGTGAATCAATTTAATGAAATTATGTTCAAATAAACTTGAGAACCACCAGCTTAACAATTGCTCAAAATTTGTATCAACTCAGGATAACAGAAAATCCTCGAAAAAAGATTTTCCAACTACAAAACCCCAGCCAAGTTTCTACTCACGTGCTGGAATATCAAGTCAGATATGCTACCGCCCTTACCATGTAGGTGAGTGTGTGTTTTAGTTCTAGTTTTGTAGAAGAGAATACAGCAAACCTAAACACTGGATATCTGCGAGCTAATTTATATTTCATACAGAAGTTGGAAAAAGAAAAACAGTGGTGTTACAATCATAGTTGGAGGTAGCAGCACTGCAACTTCACTTTAAATCAACATATATTTTGGAGTTGTTTGGTCCCAGCCTCAGTTGGAGTCAAACTGCTGGCTCGTGGTAGCTTTGGTGGTTACATGGAAGTAGACACATCTGGTATCATTAGCAGGTATTCTCAATCAGAAAGACATATATCACAATTGAAAAATTTAATGCTAGGGCTGCACAGACTTAAGTTTTAGATATGATTATCCACAGTCACAATGTTTTAAATTAACATTTTGATAGTTATTTGTTTGAATCTCATGTTCGCTCGGCAGCTATTGCTCCACTGCACTTAACCCTTTCGGGGATATGGACGTCACGTCATATGACGTCCATGTTAAAATACAGGAGAAAGGATATGGACATCAAGACGTCCTGTGTATACATGCATTTAATGCTTATTTAACCCTAATTAATATAATTTTTCTCTTTTATAATAAATTTAAATAAATTCTATAAGATATCAAGGCTTACCTTTAAAGGTTTCTTCTTGAATGGTATACCTCAAAATATGGATAAACACACAAGGGCACATCACATTCATGGCAAATCATATTAGTTTCCTTGCGAACACCTTTTTTGCAACACACCAGACACTTTTGAAATGGAAGCGACTTTTTTGCGGTGGGTGGTATCCTTTTAGGAAAATGTTTTCCTCCAAGTCTGAGGGGTGCAGGGGTTGTCGATTTCTTACCCCCAGTATGAAGAGGCCTCTGAATGTTATACTGCTCAATTAGGCTACAAGCTATTGATATGCGGAAGTCCATGTATGTCATTGTCTTGCGTGGTTTTAGAGCTCTCCAAATTACCAAACAATTGTATATGGTTATATCCAACTGGTGCAAAAATACTTTTTATACCATTTAACTGTTTTTCGTAAAGAGGGATATGCTTGCAATACCTGATCTACTAGATCCACAACCCCCATATGCATATTGTACTCCTGGATAACATCAGGCTTGAAAATTGACATTTTGGTGTGAGAATGTATTTTTCCAGTGTCAATCAAAATCTTA
The DNA here is from genome assembly GCA_030765065.1 of Deroplatys truncata. Lineage (NCBI taxonomy): Eukaryota > Metazoa > Arthropoda > Insecta > Mantodea > Mantidae > Deroplatys > Deroplatys truncata. Next base: position 84,155,764 of record CM060988.1, read on the forward strand.
AAGCTACAATTGGATAATGTCGTAACTACCATCCTGTCTTGCCAAGCAATGTAGGTCAAAGGTGGGAGCTGACACACCTGCATTTCTCCTCTCCTTAGAGCCTTTGTATTCACGTCCTTTGGCAAGCCAATATCATTTGAACGTACTGTTCCAATTACATTTGTTTTTCTTTTGTATAAGGCCACGTATAATTTTGGGGAGCTGTGCCAATTATCTAAATATACAGTCCTACCCTGATCAAGTAGAGGTTCCATCAAGTGCATTACTATGGAGCCAGATAACCCCAAATCTTTGACTCCAGTATTATCAGTCCCTTGACCAGTGTACATGCAACTATTATGAAGATATCTCATTTTATTTTCACAAAGATCAAAACTCTTTATGCCAAATCTGGCCCTCTTTGTTTTGATGTATTGCTTTCAACCTAAACGGCCCTTCCAAAGCATCAAGCTTTCATCAACAGTGACTTTTTCACTAGGCACATAATTTTCTTTAAATGTTGAAATAATATAATTGAAAACCGGCCTGATTTTGTGTAGTTTATCAGTTACATTTTCTATGCATGTGAAATGTAGGAACCGCAAAATGGAAGTAAACCTGTTATTTGACATGCATTTCCCCAAAAATGGAGTAGCTAGCATGTCATCTGCAGACCAGTACATGTGTAATGTAGGTTTACAAACACCCATGAGTGTAATTAGACCAAGTAGCCTGTAAATCTCATTCAGTGTTACTTCTGTCCACTTATGAATTCTACTCTTAGGGCCTAAATTGCTTTTAGAGGTCAGATCTTCCTTCACCTTACTCGCATATACATTTGTTTCCGTAACAATGAGAGACACTAAGACAGCAGTAAAAAAATTTGTGAAAATGTCAATTGGTTGGCTGTCAGAAGCAGTTGAGCCTGTGTTCGTGAGGATATGTCTATTTGTGTTGGAGTTATTTTGACCACTCCACAATGTTGATTCTTCACGAACACCTGAAGGAATAGTGTCATTTTCTTCCCCACTGCTACCTATATCCTCAAAACCACCCTCAAAATTTGAAAACCTGCCGTCTATATCCAAATCACTATCACACAGCAAAAGCTCCTCCACATTTTCTGAAGTCATTTCAGGAGCCCGTACACTTTCTAGGCGAGTTAATTGATTTGCTACATTACTAGTTGAAGCCATGGTTAGCACTGAGATATAACAATTTCAAATGTGCTTTTCAGTACAGAACGCGAAAGCTTTTCAAACTGAATGAAAATATCACTGCATTCGTCTAACATACACTTCGGTTGTGTAATATTCAAGACGTCGGCACATACAAAAGCTGACAGAGAGGTTTGCTTTATTTGTAGCTGGCATGTTTCAATACACTGAAGTACATTATCGCGTTATAATATAAACGAAGCATGAAACCTTGAACCGGAGAACACATCGCTGAGGCAGCTATATTGTTCATACGCACAAACAAGAAGCTGTCTCACAAATTAGGTGCATTCGATGCACAAATGGCTTTTGCCACAGAGAAACAAAGTAGTGGAATTTCAACGTTTTTTAAAATAGTCTACTCTTTGTTGATACCATAGATGTATACTACCTTTAATGAGCTTTAAACCAGTTTTTGTTTCATTAAAATAACTTAATACGGAAGATGTGAATGTGTATTTATGCAGCATTTTTACCCCATTTAACAATTTAAATGTCTTGTGCTGTTTATTGGGTATCCATTCCCGGCCCGTGCAGGGTTTAAATGGCCATCGCTGAAGCAGTTAAACATCATGCTTAACATATATTTGATGAATGTGCTACCTACCTAATTATTGATGTTGCCAAGAGATTATAAACCAAGTCTTAAGATTCCAGTGGTCATTTTCATACCTGCTAAGTTCCTTAAAAATTACATGTAAAATAAATTGGATTTCATTTTATAAGAATCCACCTGGTAGGACTGCTTTTTTTCTATCACATATGCTGAAATTCTTCCTGGTACCGCAATAAACATGTTCAAGGGTAATCCCAAAAGTAAGGTCTCCAAAGCGCTGGGATCATAGGGAAACTGACTGTGTGGATGTTGGCCATACTGCTTTTTTCCTTCCTCCCTCCACTCTCTTCAGAAACCACCGCACATCCCTTAGCGCCCTCAGGCTTGGCTTGGCAGCCAGTTATAATGGAGCTCCCATTAGCCACTACCACCAGGTGCAAAGTTCGCGCAGTTATTCGCTTTTTGAGTGCAAAAGGGGTTAAATCTGTCAAAATTCATCGACAGTTGATGGAAGTGTATGGAGAGTCTTGTATGGATGTCAAAAATGCCTGCAAGTGGTGTAGAGAATTTGCAAATGGTCACACGGAAATTCATGACGAGGAAAGAAGGGGAGACCGCCCGTTTCTGACGAAACAATCGCAAAGGTTTAACAAATCGTGCTTCAAGATCGGCAGATCACTCTCGATGAGCTCTGCATTGTTGTTCCTGAGATTTCTCGAAGCACTATTCATCAGACTTTGATTGAAGAGTTGAAATTTCGGAAAGTGTGCGCAAGATGGGTCCCAAGAATGCTGACAGATCACAAAAGGCAACGCGCTGAAACTTCCCGCCAATTTCTTCAACGCTATGCAGATAAAAAGGACAACCTTTTGGATTCAATAGTCACGGGTGATGAAACCTGGGCTTTCCACTTCACACTTAAGACCAAATAATCACGTGAGTGGCGGCATTCCGGTTCACCCAAGCCGTGAAAATTCAAGAGAACACAGTCTGCCGGTAAAGTCATGGCAACTGTGTTTTGGGATTGGAAGGGGATATTGTTGGTCGACTTTATGGATCCTGGGACAACAATAAATGCCGACAGGTATTGTCAGACATTAAAAACATTCAAGACGGGCAATTCAGAACCATAGAAGAGGAATGTTGAGCAAGGGCATAAGCCTTCTCCATGACAATGCTCGCCCCCACATTGCCCGTCAAACCATGAATCTTCTGCAACAGTTTGGATGGGAAACCATCACCCATCCACCCTATAGTCTGGACTTAGCACCCAGCGACTACCACTTGTTTCCCAAGTTGGCTGGAAGGCGCTTCGGTGACGACGATGAAGTGAAAAATGAGGTCCATCACTTTTTCAAGAGCATGGCGGCAAGCTGGTATGACATGAGCATACAAAAACTGCCACACCATCTACAAAAATGCATCGACCGAAATGGCAATTATTGGAAAAATAGACAAATGTTAAAGCTTCAAAACTATGTACCATTTGTTGTCAATAAAAGTTTCTTTGTATTTTAAAAAAAATTGCAGACCTTACTTTTGGGATTACCCTTGTATTAAAACAAATAACACTACTTTCTAGGCTATACATGGACTTCTAGTCCATATTTTACACTTCATAATAACTATAAACAAAGACTGCCAAAAAATGGGCAATTTATATGCTGCAGCCAAGAAAAAAAAATGTAAACGAGGGAGGCCAGGATCGTGATGGATACACACACAGAAGAGATCTAGCCCATCATAACACTTTAAATTCAGAATGTAATCTTAGGTTACAATAGTGCAATAGAATGTAATGCTTTATCAAATCCATGGTGAAAATCCGTAACATTTTGAATCTACCCACAAGTCATAAAAACATCTCCTTTGCTGTTAACTCATAAAAAGGCCTCTGCTCCCGTACATTTTATTGGCAACCATAAAGACAGCAGGTATGCACTCTGTATGAATAAATACACTGAGAAACTAATGACACTGAAATATTGAAGTTTTCAAACATGGGTTTTGTTTGGGTGGTAAGAGTAACATTCCTGCCTCTCATGTTGCGGGTTAAGATTCAAATCCATGTTGGGTCTGCTACCTAGCAAAGATTCTTTTTCAGGCCTTTCCTCATTCTTTAGGAAGAACATCACGGACCTTTAGCTCATTTGTGTATTCAATTTCATTCAGTTCAAAATTATCTCTTCGGTTACAGATTACATAAATAATAAGAAAAAAAAAAAAGAAAATAAAGAAAGAAAGAAAGAAAAGGGGGAAACATTTAAAAGCTGAACAGTTTCACTGATCCTTGCTTTCAATTAATAGAATACTCACTGGGGCAGCAGGCGGCATGCCAGATGCTCCATAATACTGATAGCCCATAGGATATGCTGCAGCTGCGGCAGGCGGAGGTGCTGTTGTTGGAGGAACAGCTGCTGGGGTTGGAGGGTAACCTGCATATCCAGCAGCAGCTGCAGCCGCTGCAGCTTGGTTACCCCACTGATTCCAAGCTTGCATTCTGATTCCTTATTAAACAAGCACAAAAATCTATGAGCATTACCTTTATTTCAACAAAATTAATTTATAAGCACAAACACTACCATATTAAAATAAGTGTGATAAAGAACAGAAACAGAGCCAATTGATATCACCTAAAAACACAACATATGCTCGTTTTTTTAAAAAAAAAAAATATAATTTTGACTTAAAGAACTAAGGAACATGTTTATAACCATTGCATTCAAGTACTTACAGATGGAACATATATTGCTATAGCACTTGTACATATGAGCCCTCTTGCTCCCCATCCACCCTTTCCAAATGGTATAAATATAAAATCTTTTACTCTAGGATTACTAGTAAGTATGCTCTGTGCTTTTCTATTGTAATGCATTAAACCATATAAGAAAAATATTTATGGGAAATGATTTTTCAAATTTGAGTAGTAAAACCAGATTTATTCCAAGTGTCGTGAAATCTGCCCAAATTTGAAGCTTTTGTGTCACAATCCTGTACAATAAAGATTGGTTGAGAATTTTAGACAGTTTAAACTTCAACAGTATAATAGCTCTTTGCATCATATGACACTCATAAATTTGATGTGTAATTTTTTCCTGAATAATACAAAAACTGCTGAAGCTGAAAACTGAAATTGCACCCAACTACTTAAAACAAAATATTCTTAAAACCAGCCCCCATATGATTTTGCTTTTTGCAAGGCTGCACTTCCAGGAAACTGCAATTTAGATTAAGGTCTAAATGAGACAGCTTTGTAATTGCAAATACTTGAAGGATGATTCAATCAAGAACAGAGGGAAGAGCTAGTTCCAAATTTGTCATGTTGACGAACATGGGGGAAAAAAAAGTATGTTCAGCAAAATAAATGGCAAAAAAGAATGTTGTGGAAAGAGAGGCAGGGAGATAGTTTGGTACTCAAGTGATACTGGTTTGAATTTAAGGGAAGATTGAAGAGAGCTTTGGGTGAAAAATTCAAATTTTGGTATATATGATAAGGTTATTTTCATGTTAGTTAAGTAGATTACAATGCTTATTTTGCCCAATTCTCATTATTTTGTATATTATTTTACATCTCAAAAATGTGGTGCAAAATGTGCCATGCCCACTTTAGTGCATGGCTCCATTCATTTAACCATAACTTGGCAACTATAAAAGGAACATTTGTGAACCAACCCTTACTCTGCTAGTTATTTTTCACTTTTTAAGTTTTACCGCCTGTCACATACGTAATCTCGGAAGTTGTTAGATTAGAATTTCCTCTTTCCAGTTTACAATCTGAGTTTCCTTTGTATTTTTGAGGCCCTAGAAAACAAAGGCCAGAAGCTTGAAAATTGCAAGGTTTTAGATGGCTTAGACTGATTGACAGGAAATGAAATTGATTAAATCCCGGAATTATTTTGGAGCAGCAATAAGATCAAATTGTGGAAATATTGAAAACATGAGAAAAGCAGTTCTGTCTAATCTATATAAAAAAATTCTCAGCAGATGAAAAACCTTGTCATGAAGTTTTACCCTAAAGGACCAGATATACAGTGCAAATAAAATAGAAATCCAATTGAATATAAGCATCGTGGTTTTCCAAATGCCATGGGATAAAATAATGAATGCGTCTAAAACACTCCACACAATTTTTTATGAATGGGACATTAAAAAACTGCAGTAGTCTGTTTATCTATATCTACACAATACATGCTGATTTCGTAGCATCAAAAGAGGAAACTTACAGTGAAATGTCGTGACACACCATATGCGCAAGGAGAAATGAGAACTGGTAAAAGTGGTGGGGAAATTTGCCCTAAAGGACCAGATTCATAGTGCAAATAAAATAGAAATCCAATTGATTGTGGTTTTCCATATGCTGTGGGATAAAAGAATGAATGTGTGTAAAGCACTGCACACAATGTTTTTATGAATGGGACATCCAAACACTGCATAGTCTGCTTACCTATATCTATACAATACATGCTGATTTTGTAGCATAAAAAGAAGAAACTTACAGCTTGTGTGAAATGTTGTGACACTCCATATGCACAAGGAGAAATAAGAAATGGTGAGAATGGTGGGGAGCAAGGGACTAGAAGTGATACCAGAACTTGAAGGCATCACATATACAACGCATTGTAAACAACTGTGTAAGCTTGCAATATCACACTCACAAAAAGTAGAACACTGACCCCCACCTCTCATTATGCAAGTGAGCTGGTCAGTGCTATTGCGCATCTATGCTTCAGAAGTGGGGGACCATCACAATGTTTTACAGAAGCTGTACGTGTATCCATTTGTTTGCTTTATGGCCAAAACAGAGAGTAAATGTGTGCAAATGTTCCATCTCATGCATCAGGGTGTCCTAGAGTAGAATCTCCTAAAGGCAGGTTTCACAGTTTAAGCTTAAGCCAAAGCTTTAGTAAGCTGTGGATGCCACTTAAGCCAGGCTTGTGCTTTGCGAGTTTCACAGTAGGGCAACCAGGTTTGGCTTTACTGAGATGAACTCCATGGAACAGTATAGTTGGTAATGCTTGCACAAACGCATTGAGTGAATTCCCATCATTTATGGCAACACTGTTCCTAAACTAAGCTTTTGTGAGTTATCCAGTAACAAAGTTAAAATGACCAAAAAATCTGAATCAAATCATAGAACTTTACTTCTCACAAGGTCAGCATTCTTCTAGAAACTGAGAAGCAGCATAAGCATGTAATAGTGCGCAAGCAACCACGTACATTACTATGGAGTAAGAAAAACCAAACATGGGGGAAAATTGCAATACAAAGGGTGGCTTAGAATGGTGTGAAACAATTTTGACAGCTCTGCATGCTGAGATAGGCATTGTTTCCGATGTGAGGGCTTTGTTACTGAAATATAAAGCAATAAGTTATATGTAGATGTAACAGCAATTGAGTGCGACAATGTATACAATAAAAGTACAAAGGGCAAATTAAAATTCAGGGCATACCAAATTAAGTTTTGCTTCTTACCAGTTGGTTTTAAGCTTAATAGTATCATCAATAATAATTTCTGGCACTATTATTGCCGATTGTTTACTTAATCAAAATCTCTTGTAGAATTCTCAACCATTCCATATGTGAAAATAGTTTGGAGACACGTTCTAAACATTCTAAATCGTCTTCTGTTGTGAATATGGGTTAAAACAATTTGCATTTCCTCGTCACTAATGTCGCTTCTTCAGATAACAAGGTGACCAGACACCTGTGAATGCCTCTTCCATATGAAGCAATGCCCCTGGAGGAAGGCAGAAGATCTTTGACTTGCACATGAATTTAGGAAGAACAAATAAGTATGACTGCATATTTCTGTTTGAGCAACACTAGTCTTTCTAAAAAAAGGGGATAAGATGAATGGTTCAAGATTTATTACCAATCCTCCTTGCAGTACGAACTTTTCCAAGTCTGTGACTATTTTGTGAACACTTAGGACAATGTGCAACTTCTAATGATACAATGAAATTACTACTAGAGGTAACACAACACAACAACAAATACCATTAGAGGCAGCATAAGGTTAAAACAATTGTCAATGGGGGCTGGCTTAAGGTCAACTGTATACTTCAATGAGCAAATCCTAGAGTCAAAGAATATTGTTTCAGCTCTTGAGAAAGAAAATGAACACACCAAACACATTTATATTAGGGCGGAGCTGAATGGAAAGAAGATATAAAAGTTATATATCAAAATGGACAGAAGTTTAGGAAAAAACTTTCAAAATACTTAGAAAAAGGCGACAAAAGTCCTGCTTAAAAGCAATTGCTTACTTGAGAAGCTAGATTACTTAACTGTTATCTGATACAGTATGTGAAAATCTATTGAAAATGAAAAAAAGTAACAGTACAAAATGCAAATAAAAAAAAAGTTTATTAAGCTGATTTTAAAAATGTCAAAAAGAACAATAATAGCATCTTGCCTGTCCAAACAAAGCTTCAGAAAATAATTATCACATCACGTGTGTGCACAAGGCCAGGTTCACTACTGATGTTATAGCATTACATGCAACACAGAATATTTAAGTATTATGGTTTCATTAATACACCGCGAAACTTTGTTAACCGATTATGGGCTTAATCCTAATGTTATGTGTTACCTTATGAAATAAGAGATAGTGCTTTTCCAGCAGAGTTATGTGTTGCCTACTTGCGAGATTATTAACCAAGGCAGGTTGTTTAAAATCCTGCAGATTATCTGAATCTATTTTGATGGTAGTCCTTGGCCTTGTTGTTGCAGTAATAGCTTCCACTTGAACTACTACATGGTAAAACTTAATTCCAAGGTCCATGTCGATACCAAAACTCTTTAATGCACACATATGTTGCTTAAAGAATACCATACAACTAAATACTCAGCAAATTCTGTATCTTTTGTACACCATAATAATCTTATAGATAGCCTTAAATCTCAATTCAGCGGCCAACCCAGATTTTTACTCTTTGAATATAACCACAGACTTTTATTTGCATGCAATGACCCCTGATTATTATTTTAATGAATAACCCAATATATATATATATATATTTTGAAAACGTTGTGGACTTCTACATAATTATGAATGACTCCAGACATTTTATTAATTAGTTTTTAATTTTGAAATACCAAAATTTGCACATTTTGTAGTTTTAATGTGAATTCTAGATACTTTTGTTATTTAATTAGCTTTTGTGCTAGTCATTTTCATGTTTGTTCGATTCTGTGGATCATTTGAACAAGGGTAGTGTATATATAAAATCTGAGGCCATTCCGCACATGTATATATACTACTTTTTATGCCATCTTTTTTATAGTGATTTCATCAGGAAACTAATGCTCATCCCTTTTATTAACACCACCTAGAATAACAGTCCAACTGCTTTCATGGAAAACAAAATGAATGTTCCAATTAAGCTATGCAGGCTAGAAAGCCTTATCACAGCTTTTGTGGAATTAGTGAAAATTAAACATATTTGGGTGATTGATTTAAGAAGATTATTACATAGTTGGTATTTATGTGTTAATTTGAAGATTGAGAAGCTAGTAACAGTGATGTATCATAATTTAAAATAAAGAGTTGGAGGTTGTTACAATATATCACTCAAAGGTTCTTATTTTGAACGTGTTTCGGGAGAACGGTTTGCTCCCATTGTCAGCTTGTTTCCAACTGATTTTGCCGGCACTGTCCGGGGGATGTGTATGGCTAGTGGCATTCTCTGGCGCTGGGCTGATGAACCTCTAAAGGCTGCTGGGTGGCAGCAGTTCGAAATTCATTAGGTGATTCCTGTGTTTGACGATATGTATTTTTTCACAATGTCCACTTCATTGCTGTTGTTGATTGGTTTTAAGAGTTTTATGTTTGAAGTGATTTCATGGTTTGAAAAACAGAAATGATGTGCTACTGCTGATTTATCCATCTGTTTTTGGTAAATGTATCTCATATGCTCTGCAAGTCTTATTTCAAGATTTCTTTTGGTTCTTCTTATGTATACCAGATTACAGTCATTACAAAATACTTGATATATACCAGCTGATTTATGTTGGGAATAGGGTCTTTTGTTCTGCTGCATAGTAGTTTCTGTATATTGTGGTTATTCTGTGGAGTCAGAGTGATGTATTTCTTGAAAATCCTTTGAAATTTATGATGTGTCCAAGGGTGATAAGTAAACTTTCTATATGCTTGTGGTTTTTGTCTGAGTAAAGTAGTCGTTTGTTGGATGTATTTCTGTCTTTTAAGCTTTTTAATCTTCTTATCTATTGTTGTTTTCTGATATCTATTCATGGTGGCTATGTGCATAATGTGTTGGTATTCTTTCTGGTATTCCTCTTTCTCCAATGGTATATGTACTAAACTGTTTGTAATGCTATTTAAATTAATGCTTGTAGGATTGTAGCTATTGTTTTTAATGCAATTTTCTGTGTGAGTTGGTTTCCTGTAAATGCCGAACGTTAGTTTGTTGTGTGCATTATTTCTGATGTTCCTGATGTCTAGGTAAGGTAACTGGCTATTTTCTTCTCCTATTGTGAGTTTTATAAATTCAATAATTTCAAAGTATCTATTGTAAGTTTTTTGGAACAATAGCAAAAATATCATTGACGTACCTATACCAGGTTTTGAATAGACGAAAAGATTTAGTAATATGGCATTCAAAATGGCTCATATATAGTTATGCTAGAAATGGTGATCTATAAAATTCTTCCTGGAACAAATGCTGTCATAGAAAGGATATTTTTTTTGATGAATGCTTATGGACAAGTGACAAAACACAGCTTTGTTTCTTTGGAATCTATGTTAATCACCAAAGCAAACTATGAAGAAATTTATGATGAGTTTTTCAAGATGTTGCTTAAAAAAGCAGGACCTTTTGAAAAATATTCACTTATCTGAGACATACAGCAAACCTCCTTAATCTTAAGCAAGGACAATTGCTTTTTTTTAAATTTATTTTTCCCTCCTGTAAATGTTTTTATTCTTTAAGATAATATAAGTATTAAAAAAATCCAATACATTCAATTGAAAGTGGTATTAAAATGGTAATTTTCATCTTGTTCCCAATATTTATTATAATTTTAAAACATAAAATTGAAAATTGTTTGATAGAAAAATTCCACAGGAAAGCCGAGAATAGAGTTCAACATCAAAATCTCTATTTGTTTTCACACAGTTGAGAAATGTAAAACCTAACCCCATCCTGGATTGGAATTGGGAAAATATGATCACTTTAGGAATAGAGATTATCAGTATGTTTTGAAATCTAGGTCTATCACCAAACTTGCATGTGCACTTTTTGTGGAAAAAGAATCAAATAAAGCAAACCTAATAGAACTAATTGATAATAAGACAGCCTAACAACAGAGATACAAATATGAAAAAAAAATGTGTTTGAAAAGAACAGGTACATTTAAATGAAAAAGTGGCTGGCTATTGGTACTTTTTGGAACTAGTGATTTTATTATGGAATACTTGTCATCACTTTTAAGCTTATTTTTATTTGTTAAACATCGCTATTTAGTACTTGGGAGTATTTTCCTTTTGCATTCATGTGGCTTTCATAAAATAAATGAAATCTTTTAAATGAGCTTAATCACATTTCAAAAAACGTAACATACCAAGAACAAGGCAGAATATTATTTCAACATTTCTATTTGCTTGAAAGGAAGTATTTACAGGATGAGTCATTTTAGTTATTCATTTCCCCATTCATTCCGTCGTCCTCCATAGTCTAGGGGTGCCATGCTAGCCTCTAGTTCACGAGGTCACAGGTTCAAATCCGGTGGAGGGTGATGGCTCTTTTTTTGTGTAAAACTCCTTAGTATGGCTTCCTTTGGAAGGGAAGTAAAGCCGGTGGTACCATGTCATAGATTTTTACGGCACGTAAAAGAACCTCAAGACATAAAGAGGCCTCTGAGCAAAATGTCCGGTCTTCAAAAAACAAAAACTCCTTGAAGCTCTTCTGCATATTATATGCAAGTCATAGTAATAATATTGTTGAAAAGTTCCTTGCTGCATTTACCTGCAATATGCAAATTATCTTTGCCACCTACACAATTATTTTAGAATTAATATATTTCTTTTGTGATCATATGCATGGGTTTATTTTTGCCCCATATTTTCAGATTTATGGAGTGCTTTATTTTTGTTATAGAAGTTTCTTTGGGGCTCTCTCCTACTAATTCTGAAATTGGACAATAATAGTACTTTTCATTTAAATAACTTGACACAAACTAATATCCTTATTCAACATGACATGATGAGCATTAGTGTGATATAATTTAAGAATATCAATGAATTACAATAATAATAATAATAATAATAATAATAATAATAATAATAATAACAACAACAACAACAACAACAACCCCCCATTACCCTGATTAACTTGTTAGACTTTACTCTTTGGAAGTAAATCTAAATTCATTAGTAGAGACAGGAAAAATTAAAATATTTCTTTTTAGATAGCCTTGGAATTTTCACACATGATTTTTAATAGACCTAGCCTAAAGAAATAATTTTTCTTTACATCAGACTGGATCTGAAAGAACAAAGTGGGCATATTGGTTTAAAGTTTCTAAAAAGTTGAATGTTCTGCTATTTATCTTAGTATTTGAAATGTAATAACTGTGAGCAGCAGCCGATTTTATTAATACATATACCCCAAGTAGAAACTTCAAAAGCAAATGTTTGTGATGTTACTTTTTATAATCCAGCCCATAATAATTGTTAATATTTTGTGTGTGTATGTTTGTAAATTAAACTTTCCTTTGCACAAGATAAGATTCTTGTTAAATACTTCTTAAGGTTTAATGTCCAAACTACCTCTTCTGCATCCTGCAACCATTGGCCAACATGGGCAGCCATTTTGTTTTAATGATCAGGCATTCTCTCTAGGTGGGTTTGTTTTTTAGCAGAGGATTCATTTTCATTGCTCAAACTGCAGTTCATAGGCTCCATTTGCAGCTCCATAAATTTCTGTGCCTATTTCGCACTGTACTTCTGTGTCAACATTCATATCCACATGCATACATTCAGAAATTAGGGCAGCTTATGTTTATTGTTCAGAATCATTTTAATGAACTATCAATTAATTCCAACACTTCCTTTCAAGGAAATTACACTTTCTTTTCTAAGGAGGAGCATTTTCTTCACTTCATCCAAAAAGGTTTGAATGTACTGCATTGTCTTAGTCTAGGGCTCCTATAGTTTCCATCTTTCATTATTCTGCTTTTAAAAATATCAGATTTATTACGGTCACCTTCATTAATATGTTCTTCAAAACGTTGGCACAAAATTTGTGCAGTTATTGCAAGAATCCCATTCTTTGTCTTTAACAGGGAATGTAGAGTAACCAACAAATAAAAAAACGAACAATCATAAATTTTATAAAACAGCAGAGACTATGATAGTTCAGGCATATGTATAGAATGTCAGATGGGAGAACTAAAAGAACATGTAAATGGAACAAGAGGCAGACCTAAAAATAGATGGGAGGGTGGTATAATCAGAGCTCTCAAAGCACGCAAATAAAACAACTGAAGTGAACTGTTTAAAGAATGCATAAAGTAAAGGAGTACTGTAGAGAAGGCGAAAACTTTCAGCCAATGAAGCATGGTAACCAACACCTCTATGTGCACCGGAATAATCTGAACAAATGTACACAATGCACATAGGCATCTTCACTTATACACAAAAGTACAAGGGAATACAAGATAAATTCACAGATGCTTTGTGATACAACAATGTTGCAAGACTGAGAAGCAAACAGAGTTGACACTGCTAGAGGCGCAGTTAGTCATGTGAAATCACAGCTTAGCAGTTTTACAAAAGCAAATTGCTCGCAGAATGAGAACAAGTATACATAGAGAGAAATGTTTTAAAAACACTGTACTCAGCCTGAATCATGCTTTATTTTGAGATAAAGCAAGAAAAAACACTTCCCCTTTATGAAACTTAAGTGAAGCTTTTTCCACCCAATATTTTGCTAAAAACACAATGCTTATTACTCAGAGAGTGGAATGACATAAAAACATGAGGCTTTTGCTGAGAAACACAATCCTTATAGTTATGCTTAAGCTCCCTCAAGCTCTGTCCAACTATAATTACATCCCATTCATTTTGAATGAGGGGGGGAAAAAACTGCTTCATTACTAGTAAAAATCAGATAAACTAGTCGCGGGCATCCTTTCCCCAACCGGCTTCAAAGCGAACGGAAAGCTTTGAAGCCTGACCATAAACCCATCAGTAAACGATTAGTAGGGTCTTCCCATCCCTTAAACACAACACGTGGTCCTTTCTCCAGCTCCACCAAAGCAAAGCGTTGTTGCCGGTTTTAGCAGCTGTGACTGTTCGCTCGTGCTTTTCTTCCATGTTCAGCTAAGCTTCTATATTACTTCTTCAGAGAAGTTATATAGTGTTTTACTTAGTGCAGTTTTGTAAGTTTAGCAGTGTTTAATAGTTATTAGCGTTTAATAGTTTAATTAAGATGTGGAGACCTTGGGAAACGAACCAAGTTGATGCCCCTCCGGTCGCACCAGCAAGTGACCCTCTGCCGAATATCAGTAATGCCAAGACCACGAAGAAAAGGGCTACAAAAACTGAATAAGCAAAGCCAGATTTTTATGTGTAATGTTCAAGAACATGTAGAAAAGAACCTTTTATGTGGAAAAATGTTTGTTATTGTTTTGAATTTCTCAAAAACAGCTTAACGATTTTTAGTAAAATACCGCAAGTTTAAGATATTTGCAGGAAAAATAAAATTTGTATCATGAATTTTATATTCTGGGAATAACTTGTAAAATTTTCCTCGTTCTCAACTTGTTGTGTTACTGGTAAATTCTAAGAGAGAGACAAAATCTTACTCTGCGTAAAATGCAATCTCGGCAAAGGACAAATTTTAGGTCAAATTGTGTTAACCATTTCCGAGAAATTTTTTGTTGTTGGTTTGAATTTTGAAATACAAGTTGGAAGTCTCTGTTTGTATTTTCCTCGTGGTCATGCTAAGAGCATGGAATTTCAAAGTCATCATATAGTCATCTGTATTTTAAAAATCTGACTATCGCTTTAGCCTATGTATCCTTATATTTACAACGATATGTGCAATGAAATTTTATCTTATTATTTAAGAAGTAGATAGAATAAGCTTTTGTGAAAGTAGTTTGTAGAAGAGTGAGTAGAGATAATCTTGTGAATATAATACATAAGATTTTTTTTTTATTTTCTTTCTTTTGCCTTCGTATTTTTACTTATCCTGCATTTTATAATAAAGCTATTCATTTAAGTAAACAGAAGATGTCATGCTTATAAATCTTACACCTTAAACAATACACAACTTCTTGTATTAGCTTTATATTAATAAAACATTGTTGTGATACAAGTGATAAAAAACTTTTTACCATAGCTCCGCGCACAGCATAATCAAAAATGATGCTTTGATTTGGGAGTAAGAGTTCCTTTCAAAATAAATTAATATTTATGTATTTTAATTATTTAATGATAGTCCAACAATGTATAGTTTATTCGGAACATGTTTCTAAGTTTCTCTCGGATATGTTAACATGCATTTCTATTCTTGTAGCGCAGTATATTAGTTCAGATCATTCATTAGTTCAGTTATATTTTATAGCGTTTGCAACTTAAATGTAATTACTATGCGATTCATAGTTATTTACATAGTTATTTTGTGTGTAAAGCAAGCAGACAAACTGCATGATTGTATTCTGTACATGTGGAAATCACCTACAAAGTTTTGCTTTTAAATACTATTTTTAATTTTGGCAACGACGCGCATATGCACATGGATGTCACTAAGATTTTATGGTGCTTGCGGTTAGGGAGGGTAGGGAACAAGTGTTTGGCTACTGCACAAAGGTCGCCGCTTGGGGATCCGAAGGCTGCGATGACCATATTTACTGTGACTTCTTTTGCCTGCTAAGTTAGTAGTTTCTTTTCTAATCTTAAATTGCACCATTCATTTTATCTTAAGTAAGAGAATTCTTAAATACAAATTTAATCCCTTTCCCAGCTGTTGATATATTCTTACATAAAAAGTCATAAACAATTTTTTCTCAATTCCGAAAATATAAATACACAAGTCTTCCACTTAAAAAAAAGTGGGGGGAGTGGGCAGTCTTACCTTATCAACAATAAAGAAGGTAGCTGACGTCTACTGTCTTCTAGTAAATCTTGAAAAATGCTGCCTTCCACTTATGTGTTAATCTTGTGTGAACTGGTAATGAAACCAACAATTCCTTTTAACTTCAGCTATACAAAACAAAGAGCAGTTTGTCTGTTAACAGATAATTATAAATGTTTCAAGTTCTAAGGACATCACCATTCTTCTTTGGCTCAAAATACATAGCTAGAATTGAAAAAAAACAATAACAAATTATATCATCAATGACTTCAAAAATTCCTCTCTCCTTTATACACAAAAAACTCATTCTTGCAGCATATACTTTAAGATAACACTGATTTATGTGCATTTCATATACTATATTTAAGCTCCATAATGCATTTGCGACTACTGAAGACTTTATGTACCTTTAACTGTACTCAAATCTAGAGTACGAGACAAACCTTTGGCAATTAATAAAACTCTGTAAATATATTACAGAGAGTGTTTCTATTGGTAACTCCTGTGCAATATTCAAATACTTCATGTGTATGAGTAAACTTCAACATTTTAAAATGCCAACTGAAAATACAGAATTAAATGTACTTTCAAAAGAAAGGAAAAAAATCCCTAAGGCCTATCTTTTTAACCAAGAACATAAAAATGATGCATGTTACATGAACATAGTTTCTTTCCATGTACTTCCAGTATCCTTTTATTCGTTTTGCTTAAATTAATTTGCTTTGTCAACAACTACCATTTATGGTGACCAAAATATTTAAATTATCTTCATTCCTGCTTAAGAATAAATAAATAACATTGGAGAAAGTTAGAATCTGAAGCCCCCAAGAAAATATACAATAATGATGTATTTTATTCATAGCTTTTCTTACGTTTATAAGTAATAGCATTTGCATAAATGGTGCCTAGTGTTATCATTCCTTATGTGTATGGATTTTCATTTGAAAGGGAGTTTTGAGGATGAGAAATGAATCTATGTAGGTATAATCTCCAGTAGAACTCATTTTCATATGCTTTTTAAAATAATAAATATAGCTGAAAAGTGACTGCCCATCAGCAAAGCCAAAGCTGGCAATATGATCTTAGTTGTCAAAGGCAGCATATAATGGATTAATAAAGTAAGTAGCTCTGGCAATATACTTAGGTTTACAAAACAAATATATTATTTAGTTTACACTGGTTCAGAAAATTGTTATGATTTTGAAAATTCATAAGTATTTTAAAGTGCAGTGTAACCTTCAGGTAAGCAATCTGAATACTGTTTTATCCTAAACTGTGAAATGAGTCAATGTGTATAAAATCTGTGCCCAAAAATCAAACAGGCCATGTCAATCAGTGATAAAGCTTTAAGATTGCTAAAAATTCAAGTAACTCATTGCAGTGTATTGTATGTTTACATAATACGTTTTAGTAGATACACAGATATACACAGAACATTTTCTATTTTGCTAATGCAATGCCTTGGCACTTCTATGAGCAGCAAATGCTTGCTAGTTTATGTACAACAAATATGATTAATCAAGACATTTACTAACAGCAACATTATTACGGCAGAAAATTCTTGGTCAATGTAGCTCCAATTTTTAATGCACAATAAAATGAGTGAAAGCACATATACAGAGCATAATCCTAATAGTATGTCTCAAATGTCCAAAAAACAATAAAGCAAGTGTATATTTGCTGGTTCAGTTAAACAACGGACTCAGTATGTTGCTAGCCATTATGACTCATCTAAAATCAAATTACACCTTGAAAAATTAACTGCTAATTTAGATGTTTAGCACATATACACAATCTAGCTTTCACACAGAGGGCAAAGGATCTCTAGATGGAAGTTGATAGAACTACTTCATTAGATGTTTGTGCTCCAACAAACATTTATCACTTCATTCTTCAATACTTGGCATAGAATTACTAAAGTAAAACTTTCTCTGTTATGCATGAACTGCAAACAAAGATCATTGATACCCTTCTTTAAGGAAGTAAACTACACTATTTTTGAGGCGAAATGTCTTAATTGGTTTCAAAATTCTCAACAAACTGCTACTAAACCTTCTTTGCTTTATTTTAAATCCTAATGCATATACCGATTAAGAAGAATCATTAGGTTATTCCAAGCCAATTTTGAAACAGTAAAAGTACCTAAATATGCATTTATCTATTCTCATTCTTGACAACTGCTAATGATTTGGACTTAGTTAATGAAGAAAGATTGAGCTAACAAGTTGTCAAACTTCAAGGAACTATGACATCACCAAGTAAATCCCAAGCATCTGGGTACTAACCCTACAAATGTGTGGTTAAGTTTCTTTACTTGAAAATTGTCAGTCAAGAATAAAGCCATTCAAAAAGTGAAGTAAAAGAAAATGGTAAAGCTGAAATTTGCTATAGAGGATTTGAAGCAATGAAAAATAATAAGATGATGTATCTGGATGCATATAATAATTATCTTCCGCTTTAGTGGGAAATGAACTGCATACAATATATAATATTTGATTCTGACAGTTTTTAAATTCCTGTAATTGTAGTCCATAAATGAATCAGATTCATAACAAACTATAAATGTATAGCACAAACATTTAATGTTTGCTCCAATTTTAAAATGTTTATTCCCTATGGGTAACCATCTCCAAGCAGTTAACGTAATGTACCTGATATTAGCAACAATGTTGAATTGGATGTTCATGTCTCTTTCAAATCTTGTTATTTATCAGAGTTGTTAAGAATATCTAAACTCGATAAGAGTTAACAATTGCACATTAAAAAAAAAAAATGTTTATGCATTAATTTATCTCCAGTCACTTCAAACATTATTTTTTACAACAATCTTAACTTTATCATGCCTGTTTTAAGCCTTTATAATTCCATAATGTATAAAGTAATTAAATATATATGTAGAAAAAGTGATTCTTGTATATTACATTAACATAATATGTAGTTCCTGATGCAACTGTGGAGGAAAGAGATGAATTTGCCTTCAAGTGAGATAAGAAGTGAGATCCATGGTTGAAAGATGGAAGACGCAATTTTAGTAAAGGAAAGTAATTTTATTAGCAATTTCTTAGCATTTGCATTATTTTCATTCCTCACTATGTTGAATTTATATTGTTCTGATTATTGAAATACATGCTAAAGATTCATGCAGAGCTACCATTCATTATAGAATACTATAAATATCCAAGTAGAGAATGTTTGTTCTCTTCCTGCATAAGGCTTTGTGAATTAGGTCATCTGGTTGGAAACATCAACTGTAAACTGCTTTCAGCTCAAAGACTTAAATACAAAATACACATGAGGTATATAATAAATATGTTTCTATAATTTTTATTTTTACATTATTGCTGTAATATGAAATACTCCAATTTTTCGTGCTATCTATTGATGGGAATATGGGAAAGGCTTACTGATGCTTAAAGTTTCATTTTCCCTATCACTTTCAATTTGAAACAATGTAACTATAGGTGTGTACAACAAAGCGTATACAAGAACTTTATTTTCAGAGCATACAAGTTGGAAGGAGTATTTGTGTATAAATTTTAAAAGAAAAATTTTCAGTGTGTAAGCTACTAAACACATACAACTTTATTCTCATTTAAGGGAATAAAGGCGATGCCTTTTTTTACCCCATTTATGGGCAAGTCTTGAGTATTTTTTCAGTTTTTGTATGAGAATAAGTAAGAAGATACATAATGAAGAAAGCATTACCTCAACAGTTTATTGTGAAACTTGCTATTGTAACATAGTTCTGATTAAGAAAAACTAATAAGTAAATGCTTTGTTATTTATGGTACATATCAAAAAAAGGTTCCAAACCCTTGCCTCAAGAAAAACACAGTTATATTTTTTCCCTTCAATATTACTGCAATAATATTCCATCCAACTTGCATAAACACTAATAAATAATATCCACTCAAGTGCTTTGGTGATAATGGCAATTTAGTAAATAAATAATAATAATATACACTTATACCACTTTGAAGGATGTAAATTTACAGCAATATTCAAGAAACAGCTTCTGCAATAAATGCAATTCAATATTGGTGCACTATTTTTTAACTTTGTAGCTCATTTAATGGGCAAGTGTTCTGAAAATCTCTACATATGCCATGCTAGGTATAAATGCTTAATAGTAGAACATAAGACAAAGAATTTAAACATATTTTGCTCCTTTTGGCCTCTAAGAGTATTTATGGAAGGTCTTTTCAAATGGGTTATTTTACACTGCTGACATACCTAAACCTAAGTACATGTTATATTATAACTGCTATCAGTACAAGATAATTTAATCAGTTCAATTATTTTCTGTAATAACATTTCAAATTAAAACTGTGAATATTATACCTGTTTATTATAACATTTCCAGAAATATACTCCATTATGCTGCAAGTGAAAACAACTCCCAATCAGTTACCATGGAAACACTTCAGGTACACAAGCTGGCTGTTTCCAAGGCAACCATTTTGAAAACCCTTATTTTTGTTCATTATAAAGCCATTAAGGGTTTAATCCTGACACACAACATGCAAACAAGATTAAGAAGTTCTAGTATTAAAACTAAAATAAGACTCTCTAATTAAATATCAAACAGAAGAAGAAAATAAATACTGTAAAGCAGAATAATAAACGAAGATTGAGATGCCTTATTACCTCTTGCAGTTTCACTTACTCATAATTTAAGAGAAATTTCACAGAAATATTGTCTGCATTGTCAACTCATAACTGCCAGTGTTAGTTGATTGGCCATTATGGGAACTACAGAGCGATCCTAGTGGTGCCTTGATGAACTTAAAAGAACATCTTCAGGGATGCCAAAATTCATGGGGTTCTCGCTGTACTTCTTAATGAAAAATCTTCTCCCAAGTGTGAGGATGATGGCCCTGCCAACTGGTTTGAGTAATTTGACCTCCCTACTCATTTCGTGGCTCTTGTCCCAAAAATGTGATGAAATTGAAGATTTTTGGGACAAGAACCATAAAATCCGTAAATAAAAAACGAGTTAATATGGTCATCGTCCTCAGTAGAGGAGAAGATTTTTACTAAGAAGTACAGCGAGAACCTCATGAATTTTGACATCCCTGAAGATGTCAAGCCACCACTAAATCCACACTGTACTTACCATAATTGCCAATCAACTAATGCCGGCAGTCATTGCATAGACAATAAGTGAAACTAAAAGAATGCAATAGGCTCTCTTCATCATTTTTAAGAATCTATAAGGCAACTTACGTAATTTCTAAGTGGAGTGGCAAAAAACAGTTAATATGATTAGAAAACTGAGTCAAATTTTTACATAAGATAAACTTCACTTAAACTTCAATGTACATAGAAGCATGTTTTCGGGGCTGTTACCCATCTTCAGCCAGATCTCAACTACCACCTCCTCTTCTACATTTGTTGAGCTACACTCTGGTGGTAGCTGGCAGAATATCTAATTAGGTCCCTCTCCTTAGGGATTTTGAAATTCATTACATAGTGACTATTTTTCATTATGAAAATCATCTTCCCATACTGTTAATTCTTTTGATTGGTCTATGGTTTTAAGCAAAGCAATACAATTTTGGACATAGTGGTCACTGTTCCAGGACGATGACAATTAAATTCCCTGCACAATTTACTTTGTTAATGCCCAAGTAAATCGTGAGGATTGTAACAAAGTTTATAATGGTAAAACCAAACGGAATCTAAAGTTTACTGAGCACCTCAGAAACTTCAATAAAAATAAATGAACAAACCTGCAATAGCATCAAACTTCTGAAACAGTATTACTGTGCTTAAAGCAATAGACTAGCCCAAAGAATTAATAGTATGGGAGATTTTCATAGTGAAAAATACACACAATGTAATAAATTTTTAAGTTGCCAAGAAAAGGCACCTACTCAATTGGAGAAGAGGATATGGCAGTCGGGAATTGCCGAAGATGGGGTAACAACCTTGAAAACATGGTTCAAAGTACATTGAATTGTTAATGAACTTTAGTGTGTGCATAAACTTCACTCAGTTTGCTAATTAATGCATCACTTCATTGCATCAATTTCCTTATATTTATACTGCTAATGTGCATCATCCTTCAGCTTTTAGAAAACAATGTACACTTTGATATGAAAATTGACAGTTCAAGCAGTAATTTAAATAAGAAAGTACCTATAAACAAGAAGCAGATGATAACTTAAGAAAAGGGCTCTCTTTTCTTTTTCTATACTCCATCCATCTTACTTCACCAGTGATGTAAACAGTGATGGTTGCAACTGCTCCGATTGGAGTTGCCGAATATTTTACCGCTTTTCTCCAACAAAAACAGCTCCTCTTAAATTGCTGATAGAAGTGCACAAATATATTAAACTATCCAATGTTGTCTAAAAATAATATAGCATGAATGATTAAGGAATGGAACTTTACTGAATTTTAATCATCATTCCTTTAAGTAACAATGCGCATGTGTTGTGCAGTTCATAGTAACAGCTGCTTACAACCAGATAGTGGAGAGTGTGAAGTTTAAGTAATGGCAGAGACATGTGAAGCAAAGAAAGATATGCAAGGAAATGTGGTGGGAAAAAAAATTGTTCCTAATGTATATAATAAGTTTGGTGAAAAGTACTCCATTATATAAGGCCAAATGAGTTACTTTGGAGCCAAATAAAGAGGTAAAACCAACAAAACTTTTAAAATAGTCAAGATGCAACATCTTTTCAACATGTGGCAGCCAAAAAAATGGAGTGAATGTGTAGCACACATTGTTTGGGATTTGCAGAGAATGGTGGACATTGTCATTGACCGACTAATTATTACCAATTCTGGTGATGACAGTTTGAGTACAACTTCAACATTTGACTCAGACCTGAAGGAGTGGAACCACTTCTATCTTCAGATTAGTTCTGGCAAAGTCATTGTATTATGGCAGTATATTAAAGAAATGTGCAATGTATGCTTGCCCATATGTGAATGCAAAAAAAAACTATTGGTGGTTGGAATGATGAACATATGCAACACCAGTTAACTTTCAAAACAGCGTGTCTGTATATTGTAATTTTATAGAAGTTTCACTTTTATACTGAATAACTCACCTTCTTGCTTTGTTGTGTTTTTATTTATTATACATTTCATAGCTTCAATCATTATCTGTGAACAGTGAAAGTAGATAGGTATTTATTTCCCTGTCAAATTGGGAAACGTAGGTACACAGGTTTGCAGCTGTACGGCAGATGAACATCAGCTTAGCACCACGTGGTCCATGCATGTGCATATGCAGAAGAATACATTCTACTGTCCATTCCAAACCTTAGTTCCCTCTGAAGTAAACAGAAGCACGAACTTCTGCTTGTCACGAACCCAAGAACACATTCTAATGCCAACGTAAATAGTTCCTTAATAAATGCATTGGTATCATGAAATATTAGGGCAGGAAAGGTATAGTGCTGCACATTTTATTGCGGTTATCATAAGAACTCATTGCTAAAGGTAATGAATATATACTAACTGTTAAGAGATTACAAAATATGATTTTCGTCTGCTATTGCAATAACGCCGAGAGCAACTTGCTTGTTAATACCAACTGTTTGTATGACTTGCCACTCTCTTACATATATGAGAAATGCAGCAATGAATTTCCAGAGGTGCTATCTGAGTACCGAATAAACACTTTGCGTAACACAGGAAATATAAGCGAACAGTCATCCCTGAAGATGTCAAGCACACGTATGCTCAGCTCAGGTCAGGTCAAATCTTGTGATTTAGTCAGTTGGTATTTGAGTTCACATGATAGAGGAAGGTGTGTGTAGTGAGAACAAACTGTTCAAACACAAAAGCAGGAAACAGTTAAGAAGTGGCAAAAAAACAAACAATACTTCATATATTCAACTCACTATGAGAAAAATACCGGACACTTGCATTAGTGCATATTACGAAACTAATATCCGATTTTACAGCCGTTTCAGCAAGAAGTGTAACCAAAGCACGGGATTATAAACAAACATAATAGAACATAGAAGAGGAGAATAAAATGTGGGAACTTGTATTGTGTGCAACAGTGCTGTGGAATTGTGGATAAACTTGTCATTACTTTGGAGAGTAGTTCTGATTCCGATATGGCAGCTGAGTCATCTTCGGAGGATTCGGATTTGGGTGTTGCACTTTTGCCTGAGGATTGTGATTAATGTAAGTAAATTGTTCATTTCCGCATACTTCCATTAGGGGTGGGGATTGCGAACTACTTTCGCGCAGATAATACAAAGAGTTTGTTTACAGTGAGAGGCACTCTGGTTTGGAATGGACAGTAGTTGTTGACATCGTCAGTGAAGTAAGGATGCATAGATAATATCTTAAGTGAAACATTAAATACAGTTGTCAGAATGTTCATTTATGTTCAAGATTATGATTCTTAAAGGTCTAGTGCTGATAGATTTAAAAGGATAGCAAAACAAATCTCTTCTTTTTCTTCTTCCTTTCAAGTATTAGGCCCTAGAGCCTGTTATGACCTCTCAGTTGAATTTTCAATTCATTTCCTCGGACAACCTAAAGATCTCTTCCCTTTTGGTTGATAGTGAGATTCTATTTGTATGCATGCGATATAAATAATTTATCTATTTGTTCTGGTAATATTGTATGTGACCAATTACATGATCTAATTGTAATTATTCCATTATATCCTTATGTTTATGATCCCATTTGATATATAATGCTGGGGAGTGCCAAGCTAGCAGTTGAGGAGAGAGGTTGTGTTTAGAGCTGCAGGAAGAAAGGGAAAAGTGTCATAAGTTAACAAAATGATGGGAATCTGTATAGAAATATACAGAGTAAGAATTGCCCTGTATAGTAGAATGAAGTGGAATCTGTTCAAGAAAAAAAAATTCAGCAAGGAAACTATTTATCTCCACGTTGCAGTACATGTAATTGACATGCTATTAATTATTGGAGTGGAGACAGTAGATAATGTATTCGTAATTAAAATGATAAATATCTAGTACGAGGGTCACTCCAAAATTTTTGAGGACGAACGCAATACAATATTAAAAATTTAGATCTCATCATTGCATCTTTTTAAAGTATTCTTTACTGCATTCTATACACCATCTCATACTTTCAAACCATTTTTCATATGCTGAACGCCATTCTTCTTTGGAGAGAGTGCAAATGCATTCTTCGTAAGCAACTACTGCAGCTTCAGGTGACTCAAATGTTGACCTCGAATTTTTTCTTTCACTATGGGAATAGAAAAATGTCGCATAGGGCCAGATCTGGACTATAGGGAGGATGAGACAAATATCGAACTCCTGCAGAAATTGGGTTGTTTCTTGTGCAGTGTGCAGAGGCACTGTCGTGGTGCATCAAATATTTCATGCCGACCAGTCTTAGGATGCATGTTTCTCAGTTCAGTTAACACTTGGGACAGACATTTTGTGGTGTACCATCTGGCAGTAACAGTCTTTTGTCCCTCAAGTGGAATCGTTACAATGTGGTCACTTGCTGAGAAGAAGGCACAGATCATTATCTTGCCAACACTTCTTGTTCGCTTCACTTTTGTTGAGGGCTCTTCTCCTAGCAAGACCCAGACCGATGAGTCGTTTAGTTTCTGGAACATACTGGTAAATCCAGCTTTTATCAACTGTTAAAATGTTAAATACGTTTTTGTATCTTTCTCTGTTGAGTTTTTCAATCATTTCCTGGCATCATTGCAAACATGCTTGTTTCTGCTCATTTGTGACATGGTGGGGGATCAGCAAGTGTAGAGCTTCCTGACATGAAGTTTTTCTTTCAGGATTGTTTTCACTGTTGCTGATCTAATATATGTGCTCTGCTTTCACTACATTTTCATCCATTGTTGCTGTAGCCGACTGTCCTGCTTGGTCCTCATCTTTGAGGGATTACCTTAGTCTTCTAAACTCTGCATACCATTGATAAATAGTGGGTTGCAAAGGGCAAAAACCCCCCCTCACTATCTGCACTTCAACCTGAAGTTAGGAAAAGGCTTTGGCTTACCACTACTCATTGTTGCCAATTCTCAAAATTTTCAGAGTGACTCATACAGAAAAGGGACAGATTGTATGCTACATTCATTGACTTAAAGCTTATGACAGGGTGGATAGAGATTTGCTATGGTACAACTTAAATAAAGGTACAAGTGCTAATATGATTGGTATACTACAGGAGTTATTTTATCAAAATAGATTTTGTGTTAAGTGTGGCGATGGAGAAGTACCTTCAGCAGTTGGACAGGAGGGCTCAGACAAAGATGTAAACTGTCCCATTTTGTTTAATTTGTTTATTGATATTTTGGATTGTTTGGCAAATGCTTGCACGGACATGCCAGCAATTCAAAATGTAGACATCCCTGGGTTATGCAGATGATCTGCTGGTATGTTCAATATGGCTACAGTGGAGGTTGACAAGATATTGCAAAGAACAGGGGCTTAAGGTAAACCAGGATAAAATTAAAATCAGTGTTCAAGAAGAAAGATAAATTGCATAAAGATGAAAAATGGTTCATGGCAGGCAAGGAAATTCAAGTTGTTAGTGATTTCTCATATCTGGGTATTAAGTTGCATAGTAATGGAGACTGGAAGAGACAGAAAAGAACTGCAATGGAAAAAGAAGAATGGCCTTAAAAGTGATAAATAATGCTTATACTTGATGCACATTAAGTGGTTTGAAAGACTTTATGCAGCTTTGGTTGGATCTCGATGGACTTATGGAGGGGAAATCTGGGAAATAGATTAGGGATGGCATAATATGGTTTTATATTAATAAGTTTCTGTAAATTAATTTTGGGAATCCCTAGCAATACCACAAATGCAGCAGCTTTAATAGAGCTAGGAAAGGTAAGTGTTAGAGGGCTAATGATGGAGAAAGTACTGAAATATTTATTTCGGATCCAAGAGTTATCTGTTACTGATATTATGAAAACATGCCTTATATCAACAACAAAATTTGGGTATTATGTCAAATGTCTGGTTGAGGAAAATTAGAGAGCAGTTATTTAAAAACAGTTTAGGAGATTTTTTGGGTTAAAATTGGATACTCTGAAAGACTGAGGGGGGGGGGGGTCTTTTGGAGGGAAGTGAGATCAAGAATGGAAAACATAGACAAATTTTATTTGCCCAGAATAGGGAGAAAAGCTCACTGACTTACAAGGAATTAAAAGACGACCCAGAAAAGAAGTACATTTTAATTTGCAGAAAGAATGAAAGAGAAGGGTTAGCCTGGTTTCAAGTAGGATTTTGGAAACTAAGGGGAATGAGGGAGAGGTTATCCCTGGAATGTGCCCTATATGTGGGGAGAGGGAAGATGAAATTCACATTATCTTTCAGTGTAAAGCCACTAATGACTGGAGAGCAAGTTTAATAAGAAAGAAATGGTTACTGAGAATCAAAGAAATTGCACTTATAAAGATTTTTGAAGACCAGAAGCAGGTTCCCAAACTAGGGGAGTTTTTATGGAAAGTGAAGATGAAATGGAAATGGTCAGTTGAACATGGAAATTTAGATTAATTTTTCATTAACAAAGGATAATGTATGTAATATGATAATTTTTGTATTGGTATACTGAAATAGTTATAGCTGGCCAAATAACAACGGTTAAGGTCAGCCCATAACCATGTATGAACTTGGCACTTAAATAGATAAAAATACACTTTACACATACAGTACTGTATATAAGACCATTAAACATGTAATGCTGCGTATCTCATAAATTTAATTAATTAGCAGTTATTCTGCTTTCGTCTCTCTTTCGTAATGTCTATGAACTGCCACAACAAAGTACAGGTTATATCAAATTTCAACACTGGTTATAACACTTATTCAAGTAGAGAGGGTTCAAAAATATGTCATTTTCTATGCCTATTTTTACATCCTTTATAAGCAGAATCCAAAAGAACAAACCACTTATCCCACAGTGAAAACTGATAAGTGACTTAGAAAGTACAGCATTAAGGGGAGTCGGTGTGTGTTCCATTAGCTCGTTTGTTTCTTTCATTGGTGTGGAAGAAATGCTTCTCCCTGATATTCTACAGAGCCGAGTGTTAATCTTGGTTGGGATAGGTTTTCCCTTACCCTGATAAGAGCAATGTCAGGAAAATTGATGTACCCGAGCTCATTTATGCATTCATTCACCATTTATATGCCCTTCCAACTAAATAATATTTAAAAAAAAGAGAGGGAATGAGCCAAAGGAGAGCAATATTGCAAATAGAGTAAATTTAGTTTTCATTGAGTTTTTTAAATAACCACTTCCTGGGCTATATGCAAATTTCCCGTCCATATTTTACATTTCATATCATGAACTATAACCAAAACCTCCCACAAAACATGTGAAACTTCCAGCCAAAGAATGTAATTAGTTAAGTAATTTATAGGTGTAATCCGTTTTACAATTCATGTCATCCATTGCTGAGTGTTCACACGCATTTATTGTTCATATTACTGCTGGTTATCACTAATGGCCACTAGAGATGCGATCAAATTTCAAATCCTACAAAACAAAGTACACATGCATTACATTTTGTTGCAGCTCAGAGAAAGGGGAGCATCATGAAGAATAGTTGCACAGATAGGTTCTGTGCTATCATAGTGCTGTACATTCAGGCTGTAATCTTAAGTTAACAAGAAGTCTTGTGTTACTATAATTTAAAAAATTACATTATAATGCAATGGAAATTAATGTTTCGTCACGACCATGATGAAAATCTAAAACATTCTGAATCAGCCAAAAAAATAAGTATGTTAGTGGAAGTGGGATCAGAGGATGACTAATGGCAGATACAAATTCAGCTGGTCATAAAGTGTTGAAGTTTGAAAATGTGAATACTGATTCATAACACATTTACTGTTCAGGGCTTTCATCATTTTCATTTAAAAGAATGACAGCTGCTTGAATGTGTACCTCCAAAGAAAAACATGCATTGTTCCTAAACATTTACTGTGCCTTATCTTAAGTTATTCATTTAATACTTCAAGGTGTAACATGACTTTACTATCAGTGGCTGATGCAATTAGCACATTTTACTGTCATTATAGTTTACACACCATACAAGTGATCATTACCAGTACATCTCCAGCAAACTGCAAGACTAGCCATGAGATTTATTTCTTAACAGTCTGCAACAAACAAGAGGTTGAGATTCATTGTAGACTGTGAATGTGTTATTAGAATGCTCCGGTTGAGTTGTTACACATAGCTACATGCCATTAAAAAAGAAAAGAAGGGGGTGGAAGCCTAAAATGTAAACAGATTGTAGATGGAGCTGTAACACAGGAATGAAGTACTTCTGGACCTACAATTACATGTTTTCATCTACATGAGAAGAATTTCCCCATGAAATCTCAACATTTTTGTTGCACCTGTAACACCCAACTTCCAGTGGCATCCCACCCTACACCATGAAGTGAATAAAATAAAGTATTTGTTTTACTTCCGTTTTTGCTTGCTTGCGTTCAAGTAAATAAAAGTAAATCCTTGCGAGGCAACTAAACCAGAAGATCTGGCAAATAATGCATGCTGGATAAAACACAAGCAAACACCTATTCGTGAGCTTGGACAGAGCAACTTCGACTGAACACATGTATCTGTTGCAGTTTCTGTTAAAATGGCAGCTCAAATGCATACTTGGAAGGTAAAAGCCCTATTGAGAAAGACATCTAATCCCTAGCAGATTTAAAGCACTACTTGGTTTGATGATAAAGTGTTGATTATTTAACATGTTGACTGCGACTATTGTTGCAGCTCTTATATCTTATTTTCCATATAAGTCTCCAACATCCAATGTGCGAGATTGTTATATTACGTAAGCAAGCCATGGAGTCTGATACATCTTACCACAAGCAATGCCATCTAGCGGTGTGTAGAATTATGACATTTTTATAACCTCAATGTAACCTATGAGATAGATAACAGTTCCATCAGAAGTGGTATCGATCCCCATTGTCCTATACAGCGCACTAGCATCCCAATATTAACCTACGAGATAGATAGTTCCATCATCAATGGTATTGGTTTACATGTTCCGATACCGTGCAAAGTGATTTTCATTGATCCAGAAATTTATTATTGATACCACTCAGAACTTTAATATTTATAATATTCTTAAAGACGTATTTGAAAAATTAAACTTCATGTTATTAACTCACATCCTTTTAAACACTATAAGCAATAATATCAATTTTGTAGCGTAATTTTTTCCCTTCATGCAAAAAATTAATTTAGACCTAAATTTATTGTCAGTAACAAAGACTCACATTTGCTTTTTATTGTTACATTTTATGGAACTCATTAAAACAATGTGGGCAAAATCCAGGCTGCTCCTCATAATTCTGACAGAAACTTGTGACTTTGTATCCTAAGGTTTTTCTTATTTTCTTAGCGCACTCCCTGCACTGCTATCTTTGGTTTGATGAAGGCATGAATATCTTATGGCCCGGAGTGGTGTTAATCTGCTAATTTGGTTTGGAACTAATTCTTGAGCAAGGATTTTCCTGAAATTTGTAATTGATAACCTTTTCTTGTTGATCCAAGCGAATCAATGTCTATGATTTCTTCTTTCCATGTATCTTCTGAACTCCATTCATAATTCTCTGTAAGTAATTTTTGTGCTGAATACTGTCATAATTTTCAGTTACCAGAATCATTAATTTCTTCATTTTCAAGCATATTCAATGCTAACCCCTACTCCATAACTGACTTCTGACTAATACTGCAACATACATTCAATAATTTGAACTATACTCTTTCGGAAATAAGCACACTTGAGGCAAAGGCGAGAGGCAGCCACAAGCACGTGGTAGCAGTGAATGCTCTCATTGGCCCCTGACCATAATACTCAGCCTAAGAGAAAAAAATAAGAGCTCATCTTTCCTTTATGTTATGCACTAATGGATATGTTTAATGATTTCATTGCAATATGCTACACTTTCACTGATGTTTGGAAATATAAAGAAAATCAGTTTATGAAACTGAACAGTTATCATTTTAGAGTGAATATGCTGTGCAGGTGTTGTGCGGAGTGATATAAATACAAAAGTTTGTTTCTTAGAGCAGATCCAGTATGGCAGTCAGCACTGGCTTGCTAAACCTTTAAAGAAAAAGCTGCGAAACTGTATGATGTCTGCCAGTCATTAAAGGGTAGTACCATATTGTATTTGTGTATGATTTCAATACAGTAACAGTCTCTACAGAGTGCACAAAATAAATAAGTATAATTAATATAGGGATTTCAACATTTCTTTCCACAGTTTTAAAAACTTTTGTGGCTTAAAATTGCAGTTTATATTACCTTCCTAAGTTACTTAAAGCAAGAAGCAATCCTAACAGTACCTAAGAAATGACTACCATAGGACTCCCGCGGTCGAGATCCACAGTCTGCGTGTTGACTATTTTCTTTCCAAGCATAGGTATCCCTAGGCTCCTTTTTCTTGGAATCTGGGCATATACGAACGGCACATATCAAGGGTATGGTCTTTTTCCGTACTATTGGACTTACACTTTAGAGGAAATGAACACGCAAGAAAAAAAAAAAAAGTTTCAAACTCCCATGGTAATCCCATGTAATTGACCTGTGCACATATGGGGAAATCAAGAATCTTAGTTTTAAAACTGCAGGTGTGACCAAAACAGCAGTCTAGTACTAGAAGTAAATACTCTTAAGTAAACCAGAAAATCGGCAAGTATTCTCTTCTTTTATTCCCTTAAAATGTGTAGCAAGTATTTACTTGACAAGTTCTTGCAAGCATTTACCAGATTTTATTCATTTCAAGTCTTACTAAAAAGGCAGACATCAGACACATCCAAGATGTGCAGAAAAATGAGAAACTTCCTAAAAAAAATGTGCTAAAATCTGTCCTTAGACTAGAGACAAGGCACTTGGAAATAAAAGAGATAACACCGAATTAATGTTCCTTAGTTTTAGTGTAAAAAGCCATTCCTTTAAAATTATACTTCATGTACTTCTCCCTCTTAGTTTGTAATTTTTATTTATTTAGGTATTGTCAAACAGTATTTTTGGGAATCAATGCCCATGTACTGGATTGTTTTCTAAGTATCTTTATTAAATAAGTTGCAGCCACTTTGGGCCACAAATAATTGCTCCAAATAAAAACTACCATGTTTGATACATTTGCACATTAGTTGAGTTCTCATGTTAATATAAATGTAAAAAAAAAAAAAAAAAAAAAAAAAAAAAAAAAAAAAATGATTATTAAGATTCAATATAAGCTATATGCACAAATACCAAGCACTAATTGTTCCACAGGATATAAATAGCATAGGTTTCTCAAGCATGCATCATCATTATCCTCTTACAAAACTCATGTCTTAATTATTTGAAATACACAATTAGCATTATAGCATATGCATTTCTCTTCCAGCAATATAAACTTCATTATGTCAAATATTTTTTCACAAGACAAAATCCTGGTTGTAGTACTAAGTTTCAAAATATTTTTACTAAAGAACCAATCATGTTTTATAGCAAAAGGTTTGGCACTTCTCCCATAAAATTTGCATTCTGCCAACTGTGTAGGTTCCTAAGCAATCTCTTGCTCTAAAACTGTGAAGCTAACAAATGCTATAAAGACCAAAACACTAAGAAAAATATTCAATACTTCACTACACATAAAAGTAAAGCTTACAAACGTCTTAGCAAATCTGATTCACATTAAGTTGAGAAATGGCAGAATCCATGCAACAGAAATGTATTTCTAAACATTGCAATGTTTTTCTTCTTTGTAATCCTAAATGAAGTAATAATAGTTTTGCTTTAACATTAGGCTTTATTGGCTAGTTTATGCCAACATCAGAATCAGGCATACATATACCAAAGAATCCGTATTTAATCTTCTTTAAAGTGTTCCACTTTATTTTAATCTACTGAATAATACTCCTTAATCCAATGTGTCTCTTAAGAAAGAAATGAAAAAGCCAGGTTAGTGAAGTAAACATTACTTACAAATGCAACTGAAAAATCACAGTAATTGAAACAAAATGTTTAATTACATTTTAATATACCAATTAAACAAATGGCGATTAATTTCCTATCTAATTTTACTTACAATCAGGGTGTTAAGGCAACGTTTTTTGCTCCAGTACAACTGAACACTTATTGAACTTGAGACAGCAAAACAACTAAAGCAATATAGACCCTAATTTCATCTGCCATAAGGTTAGACCATTGTCTTTCAAAATTTTTCTGTCAGGATGGTTCGACTACCTTGTTACGTAAGGAGAGATGTTTGTTCAGGATGACATCATCTTCACAGAGAGTGCACTTGGGTGTAGGTAGGCATTGTATCTTGTAGAGATGTTCTGTGAGTCAATCGTGGCCAGTTGTCATCCTAAATAAGGCCACTGCAGTTTTCCTTGGCATTTTTTTTATCAACTCTTATCTTTAATATTCTTATAATCTTTATCTTTTAATTTATCTTCATCAAGTCTCTGCTGTCTTTTGAAATGTTGTTTAATGTTATTTAATTGTTTATTTATTTCTATTTGTCCTACACATTTTATTTGTTGTATTGCAACTTTCTTTGCTAATTGATCCACATGTTGATTGCCCAAAAGTCTGACATGAGCTGGGATCCATTGTAGAGTGACATGATTTCTAGTTTCAAATGTTTTAATTAGGTTTCTTATTTCTTTAATATTTCTTGATGTTTTATTATTGTAATTTACTATTCCATCTATAGCTGATTTTGAGTCTTATAAGATTACTATTTTTTGTTTTATGTATGGTCTATATAAAATGTTCTGCAATGCTGCTTTTATAGCTGTTAATTCTCCATCTTAGTGGTTTTACATTTCATCTAATGTTAGATACTGTGCAAAATATTTACAGTATACTCCTGCACCAACATTTTTTTTATTGATGAGAGATCCATTTGTATATATTTGGAGCCATTCTTTTTCTGAATATCTTTCATTTTCCGTAGCTATTGCTATGGCTCTCATTTCATCTGGTATATTGTTTTGTTTGTGTATTGTATATATCAGGTCATTCTGATATTGTATATCAATATATTCTATTGTACTCGTTACCTCTGTTGCAATTATATTTGTTGTAATTATATTCATGTATTTTAAGTTATTAGTATAATTTCTGAAGCTTATTTGAGTTTTTAAATTACTTATAGTATCTGCTGTGTGGTACCATGTGTATCTGTTTCCACTGACTTGCAGTTTTTATGCTAGAGTAATTGCTTTCAACTCGTGTTCCAATTCTATAGCCATGTTTTTTGTGAAGCTTTGTAGTACTGTAATTGGTGTTGTTTTTACAACTCTTGTTATTATTCTTAGTGAATTATTTTGTGAAATTTCTAGTTTACTTTTAAGTCTCTTGTTTGCTGTTGCTAGTAGTTCTCCTCCATACAATAGGTTAGGTTTTATGTATGTTTTATATGTATTATTAAGGAGGTCCATGTTTCCACCCCATTTTATTCCTGCTAAATGTTTTAAAATTTGTTCTTTTTGTTGATTTTATTTGTTACATTGATAGTTTTTTGTCTAATTCTATCCCTAGATACGTTGTTGTAGTTGCTTCTTGTAGTTTTTTGTTGTTGATTTGGAGGAATATATTTTATGTTTTTTCCTACATTGTGAATAGTTGATATTGAGTTTTTCCTGTATTCATTTCCACATTGTTATTATTAGTCCACTGTTCTAGGGTTATGATTGTATTCTCCGTTGTTTGTAGTTTTTTGTAATGTTTCACAGATCTTATGTTCTTTTCTGAAGTTCATATTACGTCTTCAGCAAACATTCCTACTTGTATGTTACCTATTTTCTTTAGAACATCTACTAGGTCGTAACCATCTTTGAGATACGAAGGTTTGAAACTGGTTTAGCATGTGGCCTGATATGCCATGTCATCTTGTATAGTAGCATTTTTCGCCATACTGTGTTAAACACATCTTTGAATTCGACAAACAGTGCTAGAGTAGTCTTATTATTATTGAAATTTTCTTTAATGTCCTGTGTGAGTCTTACAACCTGGTGTATTGCTGAGCTGTCCTTCATAAATCCAGCTTGTTCAGGGACTAATAGATTTTGTGTTTCTAGATAATACGTCAGTCTTGTAGCTACCATTCCTTCCAATTTTGCTATGTTTGATGTTAAGGATATCGGCCTATAGCTATCTATCATTTGAGTTGGTTTTTTTTCTTCTTAATGGGTATAATGTTTGCTTTTTTCCACACTATTGGTATGTTATTTCTGGTTGTCCAGATTTTGTTGAAAATTTTTAATAAAGTATGGAGTGCTTCATGTCCTAAATTCTTGAGTAGCTCTGGATGTATGTTATCAGGACCTGGGCTCCTTTTGTTTTTTAGTGCCCTTATTGCTTGCTTTATTTCTGGGAGCTTTGTTTCTTCTCAAGCAAACAGTGTGGTGGTGAATACTTTGAAAAGCTCCAGCATTCAAAGTGATTTTATCCAGTTTAGTTTTTGTGTATCCCAAAATTTTCATAGTGACCCTCGTATAACCAAAATAACACAAAAAATTACCACTGTTGGTGAAACTTACTGCAAAATCTAGCATTGCTGGAAAACCTTTTGAACAAGGGGGACCTTGCACAAGCTATAAATTCAGCTCTGTTGACAATATCCCAGTATGAGTAGCGTAGTGCTTTTGACAAGTAGTTGCACCATTTACGACTATTGGAGAGGGATGGAGAGTACTTTGAAGCATTGATAGGTTTAAGTATTCAAAATTCAGTCCTTAGGTTAGTCTTTAAGATGACTCAAAACTTTCTAAATTCCCTCATACAAGGAACATTTTTTTCTTGAGCATGTGAACAAGACATTTTTATCTCATGTCAGATATGGGTATTTCAAATGTAAAATTATATTCAGCTCAGATCATTTGGAAGCATATTTCGCTTTCATGACTCATTCTTAGCACTGTGATTGATTTTTTTATTGACTCATGATCAGAGCAGAAAAATTGCATTTAATATACACAACTTTAAAAAAAAATTGATGTGTTACACTCACATGACTTTCTCTACTCTTGCACAAACTATTTTTTACAAAAGCTTATTCTCCATATGCTTCATGTTAATCTTATTGCTAATTTTCTTGTAGATACAAGGGGAATATGGTAGACTTTAAGCAATAGTCAAAATCTTTAATCTTTTAAGAGCTGGTTGCTATGTGGTGCATTCCATTCTCTTTGCATGTCCAGTACATAAAAAAAAATGAATAACAAATTCCCATTTGAGAAAAAGTATAAGAATTGGAAAATTTAAGGGAATAACAAGCAATATCTCGAAAATGGTTCACTCAACAAAACAAATGTATATGACATAAATTGGGTATCTTAACGCGATCTACATTTTTTATTTAGTAAAATTTTGTCTATCTCTTATGGTTTACCAGTTATGCAAAAGTCGTTCACAATGAAGAATACTTTTGGAGATATTCCCAGAAAATTTGAGATATACATTTCATTTGTCATGAAAATATCTTAAACATATATTTTAATCAAAATTATTAGAACATTTTTGAGAAAATTAAAATTTTCGAAAAATGTTCCATGTAAAGGGTAATCTGGGATGGGGGGGATTTTCTTGAAAACCTTCATGTCACATCTCTGTAAGAAACTGAACCTAAATACCAAGTTTGGTGTTTATCCGACTGTTTGTTTCCGAGTTATGCTGTTCACAGACACACACACGGACATGTTTCCAAAAATGCTTTTTTTGGATTCAGGGGTCTCAAAACATATATTTGCAGTGAAATCTCGGCATCAAATTTTTTAGGTGGAATACAATACTTCCCCTACTTACTATATGTAGTAGAGAAAGTAAAAAGTACTCAAGGTGAGGTGGTTGGATTTCATGAGATAGGTGCAGAACAGCTTCAGGAAGATTTCAAAGAAGGATGGCACTATGAAGTCAATTACCATTAACTTAAGGAATGAACGTGACAACTCCAAATTAAGTGCTTTCGAAGAAGACCAAGAGGTCATCCCTGGGCTGCTTGCTGTTCCATTTATGTAACATGTGTCATGGTTTAATGCTATCACAGTAAGATTTTAATGCTCTAAGGTTATTTAATGTGTTTGATGTATAGTTTTACCACCAGTACATGCCTATTATACTTCACAACAGGGCTCTGTGCAAATATTGGCTAGTGTTCATACGCCTTTAACTTTTGCACATACTTTACCCAATACAAACTTTGATAATCCACATTTTGCAAATACTGGTCATACAAATAAAGTACAATAAACAATGTAGTTAGGCACCTAAAATATGTGTTACATTTACATAACTTTATCTACCCTCTATTGTTTATTAGCGAGTATAGAAATTAGTCTTACTAAAGTGCATTTTTATATCTACTTCATTTAATCCAAATAAACCTTTACAGAAATAGCTACATCACACATTTTGTTATAGATACAAAGGGAACAGCGAGTCAAATGTTTAAGAACTGGGCGC
This sequence comes from Deroplatys truncata, assembly GCA_030765065.1. Taxonomy (NCBI): domain Eukaryota; kingdom Metazoa; phylum Arthropoda; class Insecta; order Mantodea; family Mantidae; genus Deroplatys; species Deroplatys truncata. The sequence goes on from CM060988.1 coordinate 84,193,036, forward strand.
TATATGCTAGCCTTAGAATTCCAAACTGTTTCCATGCAATTGCAAAAAAGAACTAAATGTTGAGATTATTTTAAAAGAATAGCTAAGCATTGAACATTTCAAACCCTTACTAACGGATATATCAGAAATCGCTGATGCCACTAAAGCAAGTTGTTTGAAATAAATTGAGTGTTTTAAAGGGATCTAAATTTCTTGCAGATACGTTTTCGTTTATCGCTTAATGCTTACCAGTTCTACAAAATTATACAAAATTCCTTCCGAATGAAGAGTACTTCAACAAGTGCTATTCCAAGAAAATTGAAGATACACATTTTATTTGGCATGCAAATATCTTTAATATATCGTATTTTAATCAAAATCATTAAAGCCATTTTTTAGAAAATCAAAACTTTCAAAAAATGTTCCACATAAAGGGTAGTATGGAGAGAGGATATTGATTTAAATGCGATGTCTGGTGTTGATCCGACTTTTGGTTTTTGAGTTTTGTTGTTTACAGACATACGACTTTTTTTCTAAAAAAAAAAAAAAAAGTATTCAGGACGCTTGTAAACATGTATTCCTGATGAAATCTCGGTACCCAATTTTTTGTTGGAGTGCAACAACTTCTCTACCTACTAGGTACTTGGTAGAGAAAGTAAAATGGGCAAAACTATAAACCTACATGGTGAATTACAAGGGCCATAACAACTCAGCATAGTTTGAAATAAACATCCGAAATCACTACACCTGCTATTAATCTTATTCCATACAAATTAATTTTCTTTGTAAACCTTGCAGCTTCAGCTACTAGTCTTACTTTCTTTTGCCTTCATTTAATCACCTGTAATATTATATCATGTTACATTACAAATACAGACATCATTAGCCTTCTGAATAACATTACAAAGCAGATTCTTGGTCTCATTTTGATGTCACATAAGAAGCAAACTTCTATAAATATTTTCACCTAATATATCCGTCCCTTAGTGTTGAACAACACATTGTCTTTCTTTTCCAACATATTCTACTTGTATTCATTATTTTACACATCTCTTTTATGTATTTACTTGTATGACTGAGACCTAATAAAAATGTTAAATATCACAAGACTTCTTAAGTGTACAACCAAATTGTTTTTAAAAATAATAGCAAAAGCTTCCTGGAAGAGGCATAACTTCAGAAACACAAGCAGCAGCAGCGCTGGCTAACAGTATTCTCCATTGTTCACACTTTCCAAATTAAAAACTTCAAAGTATAGTTACGTACAAAAAACTACAACACTTTCAAAAAGGTGAACATTCCTTAATTATATGTAATCTGTAAAGTACCCATAAACCTGAAATGCTATACTTCTTTATTCTTTCCAAAGCTGCACACAAAATCTCAGATTCATTGTTTCTCTTAATTGTCATACTCGTACATGGTGGGAATAGTGGCATTAAACTGTATACTATAAAGTTTGTTATTCATCATTACTAATGCCACGATGAAAGTCTTTCGCTGCAAGTTAGGGCTAACTAGATGCCTAGTGTTGCATGGGTAGCTTTTTAAACTCAAATGACATTTAATTAATTTAATTTTCCTCCCCTTGTTCTCTACGAAATTATGTACAGTGATCTACTAGATTTTTATGGTGAATCCTCCCCTTTTACCTTCATAATTGTAATTTCATACAACCGGCTATTACTTATAACATGAAAAAGTCCCTAATATATATGTAAAAGGATGCGAAACATCAGTGGAAAATCGGACTTCCTTAAACCTCACCCGACAGCCTTCCAAGTTCTGCAAATGATGCATAGCATATAAGGATCTTTTGGCAGAAGAACAATCATATTTTTTTTTAGATATGATATTCACAGGACAACCTGGATCTTTAATTGGAGATGATCAAATTTATAATGTTATTGCTCATGCTTTCATTATAATTTTTAAGTGATATTTTTACATCTTTGTACCCTCTCTTTGGTCCCATAGTTACTTAATAACATAACTACATAGCTTTTACATAATACAGACTCTCAACATGCAAAATGAAATTGAGGTGAAGTTGGTGAATGTGAAGATTCTTCATTCCCAGTCAAAATAGTGACTGACTGTTTTCTAAGTTAGACAATTTTTTAACATATGCTGCTAATGATCTTGATAACATACAAAGGAAATTAGACAAAACATGAGTTATTAAAATATTGGCACAGCACCACATGTGTATCGTAATAAGCAAATTCGATTCTTTTTTATTTGCTGTTGCTTAGTTGCTAAATCGTAACCAACTACACATTTATTGCTTGGACTGAAATATCTGCAGCATTTGTCTTATTTTACATGCATTTCCTGTGGAGCATTTTCTTCTCTATGGCACTCTTCACAAGTATGTTCCTTTATAATTCCAATGTGTTCGTATTTGAGTGCAGGGGCTTTGTAAATATCCCTTAATCTTTTAGTAATTCATGAAATGAAATGAGGTGTTTTAATGACCATATCAGTAAACAAAATCGGTTGAATAGTTTTTGAGATTACCTTACATACACATACAAATTTTCCCTCTTTGTAATATCAATATACATTAGGAAGCAAATTTCACTATTGTCTTTTGTCTCTGGTAAAACTGAACACTTCTATTATGCGATTGTGCTGTTTCATTTTCAATTTGACTCAAATACGCATAAAATATCTTTAATGTTGGGTGTTAAAAGGCATCCATTATTTTGAAAGATATAAGCATTAATTTAGGCATGGCAAAATGTTGACTTGTGACCACTTTAGGATTCATGGGCCACTTCATTTATAGGTAAATGGAAATATGTCTGATTTCCATTTCTACTGTACCTACTAGATTATGTTACACATATGGCATGTTTCGGTAATGTGGCAAACAAAATATATTTGTCACAAGGGCTGTATTAAATCAGGTAAAAATGCACTGCAAACATTAATAATGTTGAATTTGAAATGAGACACACTATCTTTAATAAAATCTTTGCTTACTGTTTTTAAAACTGGAACGTTTTCAAGGGAGTTCATCCTTATCATCAGTAGTTAGGTGACTGAAGCATGTTCTTTCTTTTTTCCTACTCCTACTCTCCTGGCTGAGTTGGATCCTTTTGCCACCTATTGGTAGGGTAACAAAGCTCTAATTACTCGATGGCACAATTTAGAAATTTATTATATTTCTGCATTCTTGACAATGAATATTTTCTCTCAAATAGTCGGTTTTAGTGATGAAAAACTATTGTCAAGGATGCAGATATCACAAACTTTGAAATCCTGCAGAGTAGTTTGTTAGAGCTTTGTTATCCTATCAAAGGATGGCAGCAGGAGAGGAGGAAGAAGAAAGAAGGACCATGCTTGTCACCTAACTGCTAATGATGACAAATGCCCTCGAAAACGTTCCAGCTGTAAAAACTTAGTGAGTGAAGGTTTGTGTAAAGACAGTGTAACTCACTTCAAATTCAACAGGAAGAAAGCTTCAATGTTTAGTGCTTCTATTTTTAATAGCTAAATTATTAATAACCTTCCAAGATATAAACTCTTTGAAAGTGGTATTGTAAAAAGAGCATAGTTTTAATTTCAGTTTTCCACTTGATATGCAGTCAATTGTCATCAAAACAATCATCTGTGTGATTAAAACTAATCACAGAATTAAAAATTAAACCAATCAAGTTCATACAATAATGCTTGGCAATTATATACATAATTAAGAAAGATAAAGACATTCAGAATTAGGACAGAATAGACAGTTAAGCACTGCATGCTTAAGCATGTCTTATGGTCAGCCGAAGGTAAACATTAGCTGTACATTTCATGGTCAACAGAATGACTGCGTAACTTACTACCTTTTTCACTGCAGGTAGAAAACAACTCAAATTCAGAGATAGGCTGCTCACAAAGTACCCTAAGTGCATACATCTGATATACATTAAGACTTGTTTTTTGCACCATTTGTTCTTGTTTTGGTCAGTACCGTAGCCTTCAAAAAATGGACATTTTAACACCCTGTATATTAATTAGATTCAATATTCTTTAATGCTCATTTTAGTTGATTTGAATTATGTAATGCACCTACTCAAGTGACATACAGACATGCTGTTGTAAACATTCAACAGTTTACTTTATGTATGATATGAATGTGCAACTAAATTTATAAAATAGCATGCAATCCAACTAGGCTTGAGCACATTTAATGTTCGAGAAATGACCACATAAAGGAAAGTTTACTACATGTGGAAGTTTACAAATTCACAAAATTTCACATTAGAGGGAAGATTTTATCATCATATAACCTTCTGAACAGATTAAAGCCTATCAACATTATCACCGAGTTGAAAAGAATACACAAAACACAAATACAGACACATACTTACACTAAAGCTAATTAGCTGTTACATACAAAGTAAGTTTTGCTATTATCACACTAACAACAATTCTGCAATGATGTACAGAATTTTGCAAGAAAAATTAATTAAATTGCCTTATCTTTCAATACATATAATTTTTTTTGATATGTTTGAAATACTTAAAGTATTTAAATATTTCTAAATTAATCTATACAAAACTGCCACCAGATTGTGCTGAGAAGTTTGCTATTCTTGAACAAAGGAGGTATCATACTTCAGTGCGTGAATTTATAGTATGTACTTCTAGTAATGCTTTATACTGGATATTTTAAAAAAGAACTTAAAAGTTATGCATTTCATTCGCATTTTCTTTGCTAGCAATCAAATACATCATAAGCCAATGAAATCAACTGCAAATGTTCTATATATTGGTATAAAGATAATTGTTATTTAAGGCATCCACATTGTCCATCTATCCACCTACACTTTTATTCTTGGGACAAAAAATTTACTCAATAGATGAATTCTACATGGAAGTAATAATTCAATCTTTACTGCTTTATATTGTAGTAAAAGTTAATTTAATGAATCAAATATTCACTATATCTTAACTTGAGAATAAGTTTTGGTTAAAAATGTTCTTAGGGTTCTTGGTTACAGTATAATCAATAGTTCACCTTCCTTTACTTTGCTTCTTGATGGTTGGAAGTGTGCATGATTAGCTCATCATTGTTTAGTGCATACTGATTCAAGTTTAGGTACGAAAATACTGTTTTGAGCATTGCATTTATATTACATTTTACAAATTCTGCTACAATTTATAATTAAGATAATAGTTGAAACTCCTCCAAAAATGCATTGTTTTGTGGTCAAACCATCCAGCAGCAAAGACTGACAAATCTTGTTGTTCTATTACATTTTACAAATCAGAAAGCTTGAATACTTCTTTGCATTGCAAAAAAATCATTTTCAAAAAACTTTTCTTTATATTAGAAGCAAATAGAAAAATCATATCGGTTGTGTCTATAACCTATACCTTTTCACTATAAGCTGAAAGGAGAAGTAAACAAAACCACATGACAAGACAGCACCTCATTGGCTGCTGGGCAAACTACAACCTTTCCCGCTTAGCATGTCGTCTCTTCCTCTGCAAAAAAACAGTTCGGTTCAGATCGTAACATTTTGTGGTTATTCTCGTGCAGAGAAATTTAAAAAACTTGTTATTGTAACAGTTCAATTTATGAAACTAAATGTGTTTGTTCAGATTCACCTATAACTAAATGAACCATTATAGCAGATGGTTTATGAGGCTATGCACAGGTACTGCAGTTCATTTCCGGTTTCCGACTGAGAATCGTCTGCCACTGTGGAAAAAAAAGCGGGAAATGGAAAGAAAACAATTGTGTTAAATGATTTTAACAAATTCTGTGAAAAGTGCGCACCTTTAATCAACAATGAATATGGTTGGCCATTGTTTAGCAATAATTGAACTTCTTTGTAGTGATGCAGAATTGTTGCTCGGATTGCTTGGGTCGCATTTGTTTTCTGTTATGTTTTAACCTATAGTGCTAATCATTTTCTTAACTTGACTCATAAAAGGTTAAAACAAAAGTGGTATACTGATATTAAATCAATGATTTCTAAAGCCTGAAGGTAAGAACAGTTTAATCGAGTACCTTTAAACACAGATGCTGAACTGTTCAGGTACAACTTTTGTTTACTCTGGTATTATGCATTAGAAGTTTAGGATGTAAGGCAAAATATAGGAATAAGACATACAATGTTTAAAAGCCAATGATCCCCAAGCTGCGCAATATATTGTATTCGCATTCTGTCTGAAGCAATTTCCTCTCGCGGGTACTTAGTTCCCATCATCCTCCACGTGGTGCTGTCATGTGCTCGGCAGAGTGAAACATTTAAGTTTTGTTTACTTCTCCTTTCAACTTATAGTGAAAAAGGTATAAACTGTTATACTTAAGATTGCTTTAATTCTTTGGACGCTATTGACAATTTTTTTTTGCTGTTTATTTATCACATTTATTCACTATACAAAGATCTTCAATAATTGTTAAAAGAGTAATTACCAATAAAAATTGCATGTGGTTTAGTACTTACAATTCAATACAGCTAAATGCTAAGAGTTTGTACATCTAATTTATGCCACTGGGTTTGTCACCCATTGAAGACTTTCTCTGCTAATCTACGTTACCCATTAATTATAGATCTAAGCAATAGCTTTGCAGAGCATTCATTTCAGTGGTGGCAATGTTATTAAACAGCTGAAGATGAGGTTTAAAAAAAATAACCTGAAATGCCCATTTGTGACTATATTCTGATTATCCTTTAATTTGGATCATGCCAGAGGTTAATTGTAGATTCAACAAATATTAACTCGGGGACAATGATACATGTTTTATATTTTGCTGATTCCTTACCTGCTTTATTTCATGCCATCCAAATGCATTTGCATGGGGAACTTTCCTTAATATACTATCTTGCATACATGTCAGAAGAGTAACCATTTAACACACACAACAGATAAGCTGAAAATAGATGGAGAGCAATGTGCTGTCAAGTGGATGAGGCAAAATTCTAAAAGAGTAAGTCTGATAACGGTAGGATTACAGCATGTCAAAAATTAAATCTTGAAGCCTGATGTCTTAGAAGTGGTAAAGAAAACATGCCAGAAGGTTGTTTAAAAAAATTTTGCCTCCTAAGCAATAAGTGCGATAATGTGAGAGATACTGTGGTGAGCCCTTGTGTCGTACTCCATTGACTGTTACTTATTCTCTAGATCATGATGATGCGCACAGGATTTGTCACCAGTGACAAAAGTTCTTACCTTCCAAAGCATTTCAACTCAAAAGTTCTCTTAGCTCCCCTTTCTGCTGCTTTTCACTTTGAGTCAGCATTCCTGAGACCAAATTGATACTAATGCCTGCAGCCAAGCAAATCATGTGGTAAATCTTGACTGAAACATCAGATTGGCATGAACCAAATTGTCCACATGAGCCTATTACTTATCTTTCGGATTTCTTGCCCATCTTGTGACTATTCATATCCACTCATGCATTGCCATAGGCAGCACTCAACCTTCAATGAATATCCACAGATGCAAAACCGTCAGCCATGAAAAATTCAGTAATTGCATGTCCATGTATGTAGTCATTTTGTCCTTTGATTGTTCACATTTGCAATTTGGTAGACTCTGAAATTGAGTTTTATTTATGGACGCTCTTTAACTATTATGGTTCTTAGCGTCCCATTCTATATTGGGGGTGAAAGACCGGAAATTTTGCTCAGAGGCCTCTTATTAGGCTTGAGGTTCTTTTACGTGCCGTAAATCTACGACACGGGACTACTGGCTTTACTTCCCTTCCGAAGGAAGCCGTGCTAAGGATTTTAATGCCCGAAAAAATCCATCGCCCTCCGCTGGGTTTGAACCCGCGACCTCCGGAACTAGAGGCTAGCACGGTACCACTAGTCCACGGAGGACGACTGGTAGACTCTGAGGCAGTATTTTTAACACTTAAATGATTTCACTCTAATTATATAATATGAAATATATTATTAGCCCGCCTTAAAGCAATATGTGTATAAATAACATATAAAATGTATGTAACAGTCATATTATTAATGTTTATATTATTGTGTACATGTTTAATAATGTTATGTGAATGTATTACGTAATTTAATAATGTAGGAGCTGTGAGAATATAGGTCAAAAGTTGCTAACAATGAGGTAACCTTGAGGAAATAATGAATTGGAAAGTTTAATAATGCTACTAGTAATTCTTGGAGCAACAATAATGTAATTTTTGATACAGTTTATAAATAGCCAATCAACAACCAGAAAATTAAGTTAAATGAAGGTATTCTATTGGAGTAGGATTAGCCAATCAGAAATTGAAATACATGAAATTTACAAATTCAGGCAGTAGAAGTCAGTTGCTTGTAGTGTGTTCCTAACTGGATGCGTCTCGAGAAGTTTAATATGTATCCAGTGTTATACAAAAATTCATTACGTGGGGCAGTTACTACTTCAAGTGTTCGGCCCCCCAACTTAGGAACTACAATACAACTCCTTCAAAGTAAACCTACTTCAAATCACACTGCTAGGTGCATTACAATCAGTGGCAGCTCATGAAAATTAGTAATGAGGGGCTCACACTTTTAATTTTCAACATTTGTATATACAATCAGCCAATTTTTCTGCCATGGATACAAATGGAATTCTGGAGTGAATAACAATAAGACAAACTGCAATTAAAGTGATCACTCACCAAAAGAAAAAATACAAAAGTCATGTTGCTGCTCACCGCAGGGGAAACACATCGTTCTTTCTTATGGAAAATGTGATAATCTCTTGTTGGAATTCACACATTGCGCAGTCATAGATTTGTCAACAGACAGATTGCCAAGGCAGTTAGATGTTCTTCCATCGATAATTTTTGGTAACGCATACAATTTTTTCTGACATCATTATGCCTTGCAGTGCTATTCTTGAACACAGTGTCTAATTGTTCTGATATCAGCTTACCAAGCATTGAAAGGCAGTATTGAGTTCTGGTGAACCAGCTATTTATGTTTTTTTTTACATTTGTAAGATAGATTACTTAAAACACTCATGCCCATTTTTATCCAGCTAGCATTACTCCCTTTACCAATGTGTAAACAAGGAAAACAGAAAAATTGGCTTCTTACAGCACAATTACAGATCCAATTGCTTTGTTCATTAATTTAGGATTTTAATACTAAAAAAATCTGATGTGTTACACTCACATGACTTTCTCTACTCTTGTACAAACTATTTTTACAAATGCCTATTCTCCATATGCTTCATGTTAATGGAGATATTGAGATGTCAATCTTATTGATAATTTTATTGTAGATGCAAGGGGAATATGGTAGGTTTTAAGCGATAGTCAAATATTTTAACGCTGGTTGCTATGTGGCGCATTCCATTCTCTTTGCATGTCCAGGACATAAAAAAATGAATAACGAATTTGAGAAAAAGTGTAAGTATTGGAAAATTTAAGGGAATAACAAGCAATATCTCGCAAACGGTTCACTCAACAAAAGAAATGTATATGACATAAATTGTGTATTTTAACGCGATCTACATTTTTTGTGTAGTAAAATTTTGTCTATCTCTTATGGTTTACCAGTTATGAAAAAGTCGTTCATAATGAAGAATACTTTTGGAGACATTCCCAGAAAATTCGAGATATACATTTTATTTGTCATGACAATATCTTAAACATACGATATTTTAATCAAAATCGTTAGAGCCGTTTTTGAGAAAATTAAAATTTTCGAAAAATGTTCCATGTAAGGGGTAGTCTGGGGTGGGGGGGATTTTCTTGAAAACCTTCGTGTCGCATCTCTGAAAGATACTGAACCTAAATACCAAGTTTGGTGTTTATCCGACTCTTCGTTTTTGAGTTATGCTGTTCACAGACACACAGACATGTTTCCAAAAATGCTTTTTTTGGATTCATGGGGTCTCATAACGTGTATTTCCGGTGAAACCTCGATATCCAATTTTTGGGTGGAATACAATACTTCCCCTACTTACTATACGTAGTAGAGAAAGTAAAAAAGGTTTGCCTTTACAAGATCAGTTCTCAGAAGTGTTCAAAAGTGGAAGTTACCAGTTACCTTCCCGAAATCGTCATGTTTAAGTTTTTGCTCTAAAGGATAGTTGAAAACAGAATGGTGTTCTTCCTGGAGAACACTAACACTATTTCCTACCATTATTAAAAACATACTTTAGGTTATCCTTCTAGAAACACACGTAAAACATATCTGAATAGCAACAGTTTTAATGGGTGAACAGAAATATGTACATGAAAACAAACTTGTAAATACTAGAAGGCAGTTTTCTCACAAATTCTACCTATGTTTGCTGGTCCCAGATAATTTAGGATGAGGAACGAGAAAGAGCATGGCTTGAAAGAAGGAAAGTGATGCAACAGAGATGGAGGTGTTTAAGCCACCTTTTCTGTGGCAACTTCTGCATTTTTTTAAAATAAATTTCTCCATATACTTAACACATGTCTGCCACTCAGGCTATTTTAAAAGCTGTTGTTGGTTTACTCTGCAGAATGAGCCCACGGTGCAGCTGTACAGCTAGGTATTCCACTTGGCTTGAGAAGCTATAGCTTCTTTGTGTTCTTAATCCACAGATGCTGAAAAACCAGCAGTCTCTCTCCTGACTTTACTCTTAGCAATGTAGTAATTGGAAAAATCTGTGACATCCGAGCTACAGAGGGTTCAATTAATCTAATGATTAAAGTAAAGAAAAAATTAAGTTGTTGACCTTTCATAAACAATATCAGCAAGGTTTACCCTTAACACTTTTCTATTTTAAGTCACAGCAAAAACCCAGTGACTACCATGATGACATGAACCACACCATTATGAGAATGAGTAAAAGAACGGCTTGTTAACAAACTTCCTCCTGTCCTAATCATTGACCATGCACCTATCACAATGCGGTTATTAATGCAAGTTCTGGAAGAGAGAAGATTTTTCCTGCCTGAACTTAAGACCTTTCCAAAGAACAATTCAATGCCATCAATTTCTCCTCCCTTCACTTATCTGATTTCTCACCTCTCCACATATTCTTTAGAGCTGTATTCATAGATTTCACAGTTTGGATTATCTCCACACTCATTTGGTCTGGACCAAAGGCCGACCAAGGTTTTGACATTCATAGACAATAAAAAGCCTAGGACCAAAGAAGGCCATGGATCAGCAAGGAGAATTTTCCGTAACACACACAAAAAAAAGGATGGATATTATAGAAAACAAATCAGTTTTGGCAAATGCAAAAAGAGGAGGCATGGGAAAAGATAATATATAGGTAGTTTTGTGCATGATTATAACCTATTGTTACTCCTCCCTTTTTGGAAATGTTCTTATCCACCAGATTACACGGTTTCATGGCATTGTTAATCATTTCAATAAGAATTTAACTTGCTGGAATATTAACTTTTAACCTTAAAATTACAGATTGAAATTTAAATAGCAAGAACATTTCCCGTTATTTATTAAAATGCATCTCACCCTGGAACTTAAGCAAATAATTAAATGTGTGATATTAATTATACAGAAATAATTACCTTAGGAAATCCAGATATATCATAAAGCTTACCAGCAGTTAAAAGCCTCCTTGCTAGTGAAACGTTACACAATGGAGCTATTTATGGTAGACTTAACGTAACTTAATTTAACGTGAACATAACTTTACGTTACATCTGTCATGTTAAGTAAAGTTCAACATAATCCTCGCTTAACGAGGCAAGTCTAGCAATGGTATCTGTGGCATTAGTTATGTGGCTTACAGCAGTGTTGTCCTGATACCCTCCTCTTGTATAATACAGAAGTGCTGTTAGTATTTGAGTTATCAATTGAGATACTCAAACCTTGGTTATCATCTCTGTCATACAGCATGCACCAGTTCTATCAGCCTACTAACGTTTGCTTTACTAAACCTGTATCCGTTTCTGGAGTTTAGGACGTCATACTTTCCAATTATGTCTTATCATGGTAGACAGTTTTCCTCCATCATCTCATTTCACAAATTCTACGCACAGCAACCATGCTCATCACTCAATAATCATCCACTATGCAAAGATGATCTGTCTTTAATCTACATCTCTGAGGTAAACCCAAATTTGGTCTGAACCAACGCAAATACTGATTTATGAATAAGAAAATATATGGTCTGCTGTAAATCCACCGGAAGTAGCAAGTTGGCCCGGGCCAAGATCAACTATGAATACTGTCCTTAGTTATAAAACCCTTCTGTTTTTTAGCTGCTGAGCTAAATACAAGTGAATTAATATGTGCTACCATGAAGAAAGGGTTACAGAAAAAAACATTAACTTTAAAATAGATGACATAATTCTAGCAAATGATAAGTTTTCTGACTATGCGGCAGACAATCTGCAGGCGTGTCTTGCATACTAAAGGAATACTAGATAGATGGAAGGAGGTACTTAATTCATTTGGGAGATGATAGCAATGAGCAGTGATTCCACAGATTCTTCAAGTGAAGATGAAGGGAAAGACTACTAGGATAAAGGAGAAAAGGAAGGGGAGAGAGCTGGATATTGTCAATATTGTGTGTTCCCAAAAAGCAAAACATTCTGTGTATCATGCTCTCTGTGGCTAGGGCTGCATATGTCCTTTCATCACAGCTAGCTGCCTCTTTGTTACTGTGTAGGAAGTCACCATCTCAAGTTAACCAAATTGTAGGGAAGAGCTGTCATAGTGTCAAGGGGCGACTAAATGTAAAAATTGTAACTAACAAACAAACAAACAAACAAAAAAAGGAGTTTTTGTGGAGTCTAAGACACTGGAATTTCCTCTTTAATTTAATATATTTTAAAAAATTTATATCACCTATTTATTTATACTGTGAATTCTGACCATTTCAAAGAAAGAAAGAAAAAAAAAGAAAATCCTAACTCATACACACTTTAGAATAGAGAGGTAAACGTTAGTTTATCATTTAGGAAAGTCTTTTTCTACAAATTGGTACTACTTCTAAATATAGCAGCTTCTGTGTGTTCGAGTCATGTGGTTTCTTTATTTGCAATTATTTGCAAATATGTTTTCTCCATTGTTTGCTTTGAACAGCTTTTTCTGTACATGGCATTTTCTGGTATAAATAACACTAAATCTCAAAACTATTGATGATAATTACATTCAATTTTAGGATGTTAATAAGATGGTAGGTATTCCTTAAAAAAATAATTGCTGATCAATTTTAATAAACTTATGGACAAAAGTAGATCACTGAATTTAGAAGCCATTATCTACATTGTGTAAAAAATTTCAGTCCGATAAATAGTTTGTGACAACAGGTCATGAATTTAGCAGATTTAACATTGGTAGAATAGGGCTTTTAAACTTCCCTTAAGGCTCTGGCACTTAGCCATGTCCTGGGCACACTAGCAGTAGTAAAGCTTGATTTTAATACAATTTACTCAAAATTTGTCACTGTTTGATTCTGAATGCACACAACACCGTTCATCAATATGCCACAAAGCCAAAAGTTATCCTGAAGCAATTTGCATTTTAAACATAAATGCTCTAGAAAGATTACATATGCTCTATGTACCTCATTTCTGTTAAACCCACCCAAGATGCCCACTACAACTAGCATATCTGGCTGAAAGCATTTCACAGTAAAGAATACAAAATCATTTTTCCTTAATCATGTCTATCACTCTTCATAAACAATACAAGTAAAATTAAGATTAAAAGCTATGTCATCTCTTATTTAAGGAAACAGTTTGTTCTATAAAAATAGTTTGTTAGCCATAATTCCATAGTGTTACTAAGTGTTTTAAAATTATTAATGTAGGATCGAGTATAAATGCATCAACTTTAGCATATGGCATTCACATATACATAATCAAATATGAATTTCTCACTAAACATCGCCACTTCTACAGATTGAATAAATGTGCTTTTCAGCTTTTGCAGCACTTACAATGATACTAAATATCAAACTCTTACCAGTTTGTTGAACTGTAAAATCTCCTTATAATCTGGTTCCTTTATTCACTGAAAAAGAGAAAAAGTAGATTAACCTTCATGAACATTAACGTTCAAGATTCTCCACAGTTAAACTTTCTTCTCTAGAGTCTCAGCTCATGATTCTCTTTCCACATTTCTTGTTCTGTGCTTGTTTAGTATGGAGAAGGAAGAGTTCTCCCTCCTTTTTACGAGGGTGAGTCAATAAATAAGTCGCAAACATCAGTTTACCGTAGAATATATTTAAATTCTGTGTACTTTTCCAGCAAATAGTATATGTATGAATGTCATAGCGGGTGTACAGGCACCTGGTCACCTGGTCAGTCAGTGGTAGCCAGAAGAAAATGGCAGCTGTGTTTTAAGTGCATACACGAGAACAGCATGTGGTTGTGGACTTTTTTTGTTGGCCAAAGGACTATCCACAGAAGAAGTGCATTGGCAAATGCATCCTGTGTAAGGTGAGAACTGTTTATCATGGAAAGGTAAAGCATCAGAGATAAGAAGCATGCTGGTCGTCCTGCGCAGGTGTCGACAGTATGACACCTTGCATGTCCCAAAACATGGTTAGCAAAAGCTTGCAGGCTGATAGGATAGTCTTGATTTTTTTTGGGGGGGGGGGGGGGATGTAAGATTTTCCCACCCTGCACAAACTTGGTGAAACTTAGCTGCTCATAGATGATGCAAGCAGTTTCATATGAACAACCTACAGCACACACTACATCATCGATCGTCACGCGTTTGTCATTAAGAATGATTTGTTCCGTGGTTTAGGTTGACATCTCCACAGGACTACTAGGAGGTTTCTGATCTCTGATGCTTCGCCTTCCTGTGTTAAAACTTTTGAATCCAATTGAACACAGTTTTCCATGAAAAATATTCTCACCATCCACCAGATGTATTTCACAATGCAATTCCTCTGTGGACAGTGCTTTTGCCCACAAAAACACACAACCACAGGCTGTTCTTCTAGTGTACACTCCTGCAACACACTCACCACCTTCTTCTGCTGCCACTGACTGACCAGGTGCCTACATGATGCCATGCACCCACTACGACAAGCATACATATGCTATTTGCTGGCAAAATATACATGCGGAATTTAAATGTATTCTACGGTAAACCGACGTTTGCGGCTTATTTATTGACACTCTCATACATGTGAAAATCAACTGGATTTACACTCAAGTGAAATTTTCAATTATATAACAAAATCATTGCATGAATGACAATATGGTGCAATTTTACTGGCACAAAAATATTCAAAATAGGCAGGACAAAAGGTAGCAAAAATTCAAGAAACAGTAGCTTTAAAATGACACTAAAAATTTGGTTGAATTCAATATTTTTACATAAAAGGGTAGAATGGTTCACAAAATACACACTAAAAGTGTAAAAAAGAAAATACACTCAAGATACAAGTTTAAAGGAAAAAGCTGCATTTCTTTTATAATCTCCACTCTACCTTCATATGCTACTCCACATTAAAACTTGTATTCAATTAATATCAATTATTATTTTAAGATTTTTAAATTTGTCTATTGTCACGCAGCACATTTTTATACCAAGTGAATTTTCTTTCTACTTCACAGAAACAACAGAGCAGAACTTCATTTCAGTAATTTCATGTGACTCAAACGTTTGTCCCATAGCTTCTGGTTTACCCATTCAAATGCTACCTATCCATCCAGTAGTAGTAATAGTGGTTTGAGCGGCGCAAAACTGTGGCGGTCATCAGCGCCACCATCTGGCTATAAATTTATTCAAGTTAGTACATCAATACAATAAAAACAAAAGAAGTATAAGTTAAGCAACTCAGATTACAGAAGCAGAAAGAATAAACAAAGATACAAAAGTTAAGACCCAAAACAGCTCATAAATTAAAAGGTACCAGAACTAATTCTCAGCAAATACAAGTACTCGAGTTTGTTCTGACACTTGGAAAGGCAGTAACACATCAGAAACTACACAATTAAATTTTATGTAGGAAACCAATGAATTTAATGTAGGGAAAAAGCTTGGCGATAGAGGCAGAGTCATCCCCTAAAACCTCAATTAAACTAGGAGTGTCCAAATCGTTCGCGAAGGGCTGAATAGAAACAACACTGGGTAAGGAAATGCTTCACTGTGAAGGACATATTGCAGTGGAAACAGTGAGGCAGGGGTTCACCCCAAGAAGATAGCCGTGACTAAAATAACAGTGGCCAATACGAGGCCGAGCAAGTATGGTCTCGCGATGTGAAAGACGAGAAGAACAATGCCAAGAAAGCGTTGTAGCCTTGACCTCTCGGAGTTTGGCAGTAGATGTAAGCCACTCCACATGCCATTGAGAGTATCTGTTGGCGCAGCAAAAAACTCTTCAAATTTGTACAGATGCAGCAGAGAACCCTTCATCGGGGTGTAGAATTGCAGCCTTAGTGGCCTGATCTGCCAGTTAATTTCCTACAATGCCACGATGTCCAGGAACCGAGACGGAGTGAGAGAGTGCAACTGTTCATGGATTTTCTGAACAAATCGGTGTTGACTATAGAGGTCCCGTAAACTAAGAATAGCACTGAGGGTATCTGAACAAAGGACACTAAAGCACAGGGAAAAAGTGTGGATGAAAAATGTGACTAAGTATAGCACACAGTTCGGCAGCATAAACAGAAGCACTAAAGGGGAAAAGTCTTGTGTACAACATGTTAATCAACAACCATAGCGCAGCCTATCCCTTGAACCATTCAAAAACCGTAAGTAAATAGTTTCAAAGCCCCATA
The DNA here is from genome assembly GCA_030765065.1 of Deroplatys truncata. NCBI lineage: Eukaryota > Metazoa > Arthropoda > Insecta > Mantodea > Mantidae > Deroplatys > Deroplatys truncata. The sequence continues at coordinate 84,209,660 of CM060988.1, forward strand.
ATGGGCTGCATATATAGGAGCAGCAGTAGTGTACTTGGGCAACCGAGCCAGATCAAGACAACACAGAGGGGTGTGGCATATCCATGGAGGAAAACGATGAAATTCCTTACGGAAAAGCAAAGGAAGGACTACATCCAAATTTGACAGTAAGTTCCCATAACCTACACACAGAGGGGAAGCAAAGCAGACGGGGTATTACGATAATGATAATCCAGAGCAGCACCAAAGAACGTAGAATAGGTGGGGTGAGAAGACAGTGCACGCAAAGCGGAGGCATAATTACAAAGAAGAATATCCTGAAGTATCCAAAGGGATGGTTCAACAGATTCCGCATACAAACTACAGGTGGGATTAGTAGAAAAGCTCCCAGGGCTAGTCTAAGGCCTTGATGATGGACAGGATCCAATCGGCGCAGAATAGATGGTCGAGCAGAAGAATACACCATAGACCCATAGTCAAGCTTCAAACGTATCATACCCGGTAGATGCAATAAGAGGACACGATCGGCACCCCAAGAAGTGCCACTAAGGACACGAAGTAATTGCAGGGAACGAGCACAACGCCCGGGAATATATAAAATATGAGGTCCCCAGCAAAATTGAAGGTCAAAAATGAGGCCGAGAAATTTAGCTTCCTCAACAAACGGTAGCTCCGCTCCACTCCACCAAGAGAGATAAGGGGCAGGAAACTCTTTATGACGCCAAAAATTAAGACAGTGGGTTTTTTCCGCTGAAAATTTAAACCCGTTCTCCAAACTCCAAGTGTGCAAGATATCAAGAAAGCACTGAAGGCACCGTTGGATAAAGCACGTACGCCCAGAGCTACAACAAATTGCAAAATCATCTACAAAGAGAAACAGCGTGATGCCCGTTAGAACGTTCGACACTATGGGATTAATGGCTAGAGCAAACAAAAGAACACTCAACCCGAGCCCTGCGGCACACCATTCTCCTGTCTAAAGATCAGGGAGAAAGAAGATCCCACCCGTACTCGAAAAGTACGGGCATCCATAAACTGCTGCAAAAAAGACAGCAAGATGACCCCGAAAATTCCAATGGAAGAGCTGGCGGAGGATACCCATACGCCGGGCAGTATCGTAGGCCTTTTCTAGATAAAAAAAAAGACAGCGACCGTCTGCTGTCTGCGCAGAAAAAATTACAAATGTGAGTCGCCAAAGAAATCAAATGGTCAACGGTAGACCGCCGTTTACAAAAACCGCATTGTACAGGAGTGAAACGAGAATACGTTTCAAGACACCACATCAATCGCTTAGCGACCATCCGCTCCATTACTTTACAGACACAGCTTGTTAGCAACCGTGGGTCTTTTCCAGGCTTAAGAATAGAAACGATAATGGAATCACGCCATTGAGAGGGGAAAGCACCATGTAGCCAAATATGGTTAAAGGTATCTAAAAGAAAAAGCCGACTACTTGGAAGCAAGTGTTTAAGCATTAGTGCATGAATACCATCCGGGCCAGGGGCAGTATCAGGAATGACCGACAAGACTAACTCCAATTCAGCTAATGAGAAGGGCAAATTATAATCTTCACGGTTCTGAGGTGAAATCAAAACCAGAGGACTCTACCCGATTTTTGACAACCAAGAAATGGGGATCATAGTGGGAAGAACTAGAGGCTGAAGCAGACTCCACCCAGGGAATTGCCGATATGATGGGGGATCAGTCACAATGTTGCCAGCCACAGATAACCCAGGGATAGATGAAGGTTTACCATAAAGTCGTCGAATTTGATCCCACACCCTGGAGCAGGAAGCGCAGCCTGACAAAGTGGAGACAAAATGTTCCCAAGAAGACTTGTTACACTGTCGAATTATTTTCAGAGCCTGAGCACGCAGCTTTTTAAAAGCAATCATATTCTCTAGTGTCGGATGACGCTCGAACGCCTTCAAGGCCTTGTGGCGAGATCGGAGAGATGCATCACATTCCTCCGACCACCAGCATACCAGAGTACGTCGTCCAGTAAACGACATTCAGGGAATGGAAAGGAGCCAGTGTGCCCTACTAAAGGTGGGCAAGTACAGTTAACTCTGCGAACAATCGTATGAAGCAAAACAGGGTAGTGGTCACTGCTGTAAAGTATCAGAAACCACAGAGCAGCGCAAAGAGGTAGCGAGCTGTGGCGAACAGAAGGAAAGTTTAAGACAAGAAACAGAGCCAGAAGAATCACAAACAAACGTGGGAATCCCAAATTGAGCGCAAGTAAATCGTGGAGATCTGCAATTGCAACATTCTGGGTATCCCTAGGACACTCACAAACTGAGCCCCATAAACGATGATGGGCATTGGAATCACCTAAGATAAACGGTTGGGGGAGCTGGGGAAGCAAATCTACAAAGCCCTCCGCAGCCCCAGAAGAATTAGGTGGGAGGTGCAAAGAGCAAAGTGTGAAAGAGATGGTAAGGTAATACGCAGAGTTACCGCTTGTAAATCAGTAACTAGCTGGACCGGAGTGCAATAAAGGTCCCGACGCACAAAGATACAAGTCCCCCCATGGGCATGACCACCATCAGGGACAGGAAGTTCGTTACGAAAAGCCATATAGAGAGGAAAGTGCATGTGATCCGCAGGGCAGAATTTAGTCTCCTGAAGGCACAAACACAAAGGCTGATAAGTAGAAAGCAGAAGGTTCACCTCCTTATGGGAACGGTAACCACGCATATCCCACTGCAAAAAGGTCATAAAAATAAAGGAAAAGGGGAAACTAGTAACAAACGAGGAAAAAGGGTAAAAAACCCTTAAAAGTCAGTCTGCCTCAACAGTTCCAAACGATTTCGATACATGTTTGTTTATGCGTTCGTGAACCTTAGATGTCGAGTTCTTCTTTCTGGAGTTTGGCGACAAAGATGGTTTAGAAGGCTTCTGCTTGAAAGATTTATAGCGCTGGCAGCAGTGATGGACTTCACAGCAGCTTTGGACTTCTTCTGAGATGGTAATTTAATACTAGTCACCGCAGGTAAAACGTTTGCTACAGAAATGTCGGCGGTGGCCTGGGACAGATCCACAGAACCAGCCGCGCACGACTCCTTGGAAAAAGGAGACAGCACAACAGGAGGTGTGGAAGAAATGTCCCCACCCATACCACTAGTAGATGGAGAACGGATGCCCTCAATGCTGCCAGACAGCGGGGAGCGAGGCACAGCAGAAAGCGCTGGTGGATGAGAAACATCCAACGTGTCTAAATTTCCAGAATTGCTGGACGTCAATGACGGAGTGCCGGAGGTGCAACACTGTAAAGCTGTGCCAGAAGGAGCACGCAGTCCCCGGGTTTCCCGCCGTAGTTAATGCGGTGAACAGGTAATTCTCTCGAGGAGCAATGTCCTTCAGGTCGGTATCCATTGATAGGTCTGCGGGAGTATCCAAGGTTAAGGAACTAAAGCGATTACCCACTTTAAGTGACGGTCGAATTGTCGAAGGTTCCCGACGCTGATGAGCTGGAGAAGTAAAACGCTGACATGGAGGCGGAAGATTTCAAGCGATTGGAGGGAGAGGGCTGAAAAGGAAGGAGGGTAGGGATAGAACTGCCAGTAGGGCTAGCTCGCGGAGTACAGGTACAAATGCAAGTACAGTTCAACTTCGAAGACACAGGAACAGGAGTAGGGGTAATAGTAGTAGCTGCAGACTGAAGAACCTGGCGGAAGGATCCGCGAGCTAACTTCGTGGGAAAGAACAAGCGAAGTCTCTCCTTCGCCTCTCGATAGCCAAGTTTTTCCTTAACTCTCAGTTTTTGAATGGCGTATTCTTTATACACAGGGAGCTGCGAGAGTATGTAGGATGGGCACCCTCACAATTTACACATTTGGAAATGGAGGTGCAAGGAGAGCCGTCGTGTCGATGTGTTCCACACCGAGGACATAAAGACTGTCGCTTACAGGATAATGCCATATGTCCGAATTCTTGACAGGAGAAATAACGTAGAGGATTGGGAACATACTGACAAACACGTAGTATCTCATAGCCAGCCTTAAGTGTGGGAGGAAGCTGCCTTAAGGCAAAGGTCAGAAAGACCGTTCTGGTAGAGACCTGTTTTGCAGCTTCCCGCCGCAGGAGCCGTTTAGCTTCACTCACACCTTGGCTGTAAAGGTAGGAGACAACTTCGTCTTCAGAGAGACCATCTAAGGTGGAGGAAGTCGCAACACCTCGGCAGACATTCAAGGAAGCATGTGGCTCAACAGTAACGTCTAGGGTTCCAAACTGATGTACCTGGAGTAAACGAAGGGACTGTGAATCATCCTTAGTCAATATCAACACAGACCCATTGCGTTGTCGGGTACAGTTCTGAACTGGCCCAGTGATTTTGTCCAAGGTGGCCTGAACCACGAAGGGGTTTAAAGAGCTAAGCGATGTTTGGTCTGGCATAGCAGAGCGCATAATTAAATAACGGGGAGTGTCACATTTTCCTGGCGTAGAAATATTTCTTACCGAGACAAGTTCCATCACATGTCTCTTTCTAGAGGTGACAAGACGAAAATCCTTGATAATGTACATAGCTCCAGTGAATACCATGCACACAAAGATGTCACTGGACTCATCGATCTCCATGCAGGTCGAACCTCATAGCGGTTCCGAACGGGTCGACCAGAGACCCCGCGCCGCACCGGCTATCCTCCAAGGGAGCAGTAACACAGCTTTTTTACACGCAGCGTAGTTAACCCTAACCCAACCCCAAAAAAACCGGAGAACCGGTGGCTCCGAGGCCCCGGGAGCACCAATCCCGTACTTACCGAAGTAAGCCCCTAGGGACCTATCCATCCAGGATTTGGTTCAAACACATTATGCAGTTTGGTGCTTTGCTTACGCTATCAAGTGCTTTTACCAATATTTTAGGAACCAACTTAATATCCAGAACTACCACTAACAGCTTGTTTCCTGTCTCAATTTTTTTGAATTTCTCCATTTTTTTAATGGAACTTTAAGCCAAGTCAGCATTCAGGCCTTGCAAGTGCTATCTTGGCTCCCCTCACACATGTCTCCGAATCATCAAATTCTTCCATTACCCATATAATAAAACTATTTAATTTGAATATGGTACACTTATGCCATATGGGTGACATGGTAGCTCAGTGGTTTCATTTACAGCTCTCATAATAAAATGTCCAAGTTCAATTCTTGACTAGGGAGTGGCAATTTTAAGGCACCCTTACTCAGGCCTTCACCTCCAACTGGATTATTCATTATCTCAAAGTGGTTTGAACTCTACAGTAAAAGCTGTAGCTCCTCTCATTTCATCCCCATCCTATCAGAACAGACAACCTGAATGCCCCCAGTTGATATATAGGCCCTGTTACCTTTCATCTACCATGGTACATGAAAGAATATTTTGAATAATTATTTATACACTACAAATGTTTATGTGTGATAGTAATGGAATGATATTGCAGTGGTAACAGAATGACATACTCATTCCGCTTTAGTGACAGGATCAGAAAAGAACGTTTGTTCCTCTGAACAATAAAAGGTCCTGCAACATTATTGTCTAATTTCAAAACTGGATTGGCCTGCATGAGCGCTGACAGAACCTGCCGAAGTAGACCAGCAATTTCAGTGTAAGTAACACCAATAGTTGTATGGCCAGTTGCTATCAACCCCTGCAACAACATCCCAGCCATGTGTCTTGTAGACTGTACTGAACCCAATAGGTGTTCATCATATGTACCAATGTTAGAATCAAACTAGCTTTACTATTCATTCTAAAAATTAACATCTTGTTCAATACCTGCCATTCAGTAAAGCAAATTCGTGCGTGCAAGCTGTGTTTTGACTGCAATGGCTAGATTCACAAATATGATTGATCTCTCAGCATTGTGTAACAATACATGCAGTTCCTTTACGAGAATTTATTATAAACGTATATTTTATGCCAGAGGTGCAATGTCAACCTGCGCCCCTTTACAAAACAAAATCATTGACACCAATTATTTTCTTGTAGGAGAGGGCATGAGCAGTGAAAAAAGCAGTTGTTACAGTCAGATACAAAGGGCACTTGGTTTGAGAACTCTATTGGACGAAAAAAATATCATGCGGTCGCATAATAGAAGGAAACTGGATCCTGGGGACGATTGATGTACCAATGAGGTGAGGATGACCGTATACTCCAACAATAGGAGTAATGGTGGGATGATGAGATGTGGTTATAAGGGCGCTAAACATCTAGGGTCATCAGCGCCCTTACAATGTATAAAATTTAAAACTCAAAAACTAAAATACGGGACACTAACCCGAGGAGTCGAAAACACTAACAAAACAGCAAATTCAAAAAAAACCAACACACTAAAAGCATGGTCCATAAAAAGAGTAAAACAACGTGTCAAGAACTGTAGAATGCGAGGGACATGAGCGCCATATATCTGCCGGGGAGAAGAAATTTAAATTGAGTTTTATTTATGGACGCTCTTTAACTACTATGATTCTTAGCGTCCCATTCCATATTGGGCGTGAAAGACCGGTAATTTTGCTCAGAGGCCTCTTTTATCAGGCATGAGGTTCTTTTACGTGCCGTAAATCTACGACACGGCACCACCGGCTTTACTTCCCTTCCGAAGGAAGCCATGCTAAGGCCGGGGAGAAGAATCCCCACATAAAGACAATATAGAATCACAAAACTAAAACACGCTCAGCGCATCAAATCACTGTCACTGATAAAACGTAAGGCATTCTACAGCATGCACGTCGTCCGCCAAAACGTTGTCTAAGCCAACAGGGACACACACGAACGGAGCTAAAACTTGACACTCTGTTAGAATGTGTCGCACCGTTAAGGGCGCATCACACTGCTCACACAGCGCTGCGGGGTCACCACTAAGCAGGTATCTATTATTAAAAAGGCAATGTCCAATTCGTGAATGAGCTAAAATTACCTCTTCCCGACGAGAGGAGCGAGAAGAGGTACCCCATACTAACGGGAGAGGTTTAACCTCCCGCAACCTGATCCCCCGGAGGGCCGACCACTCATCGCGCCAAAGCGAGAGGATGCGATGATGTAAAATCACACACAAATCTGACGAGGGAACAACAGAGGTAAAAATTCTGGGTGATAAAATTTCCGATTTGGCAGCAGCGTCGGCAGGCTCGTTACCTGAGATGCCCACATGACCTGTAATCCACAGGAAGGAGACGCTAATGCCAGATGCACCAAGCGAGTGGAGCAGGCCATGTATGCGCTGCACGAGGGGGTGGTAATTGTACAGCGCGTTAATACTCTGAAGGGCACTCAAGAGAGTCCGTACAAACAACACAGTGCCGTAAGTCTGCCGCTGAATGTATTAAATGGATTGACAAATACTAAAAAGTTCGGCGGTAAAAATAGAGCATTGCCACGATAAATGGAAGGTAAAACTATGTCGACCTACTCCAACATCAGTCTTAGACCCATCAGTATATAAAAAAATGACATTCCCCGAATTGCGCCTGAAGCTCTAAAAAGGCAGATCTAAGGACTGAAGCAGGGATCTCATTCTTCGGCATCGACGTTAACCCAAGGTGACAGTGGGCCTCAGCGCGCAACCAAGGAGGAAATCGCGTTTCCCCCCTGGGAAGGGCCGGCGCTGGCGCAATGTCCAAATGCCGGAGAAGCTGTCGAAATCGAACCCCTGGAGGGGGCAATGCAGAGGAGCTAACTATATATTGCCGATCAAGCGAATCCTCGAAAAATATCTCGAAGGACGGGTGGTCAGGCAAGCTTGAGAGTCGACATGCATAGCTGCCCAAAAGCATCTCACGCCTGAAGGACAGCGAAGGCTCTGCAGCTTCAGCATACAGACTGGGAACAGTCTGGTTGGAAAGGCTCCCGTAGCGACTCTTATCCCACAATGGTGAATGGCATTAAGGCGACGTAACACAGATGGACGTGCCGATGAATAGACAATACACCCGTAATCAAGATTGGACCAAACCAAACAGCGATAAAGACGCAAAAGTATGGTCCGATCAGCTCCCCAGGATGTGCCACTTAAAACACGTAAAATATTAAGAGAACGGTCACACTGGTTTAAAAGAGGAAATTGCGAAGTCCAGCTCAGCTTTCTATCAAAGATCAACCCCAAAAATTTCACCTCGTTTGCAAACAAAAGTATCCCCGGCCCAAGATGAAGAGAGGGCGGAGGGAAAGCCTTCCGGCGCCAGAAATTGATAGACGGATTTCTCGGCGGAGAAATTAAAGCCGTTGGCGTTACTCCAGGCATAGAGACGGTCGATACACCTCTGGAGACGACGTTCGAGCAGACAGGTCCGCCGTGAACTGCAATAAATAGCAAAATCGTCAACGAAAAGGGACGACGAAATACCAGGTGGAAGATACTCAACAATGGGGTTGATAGCAATCGCAAAAAGTGTGACACTGAGTACAGAGCCCTGCGGTACACTGTTCTCTTGAATAAAACTACTAGATAAAACCGAGCCCACACGTACAAGAAAGACGCGATCCGTCATAAACTCCCTAAGAAATACGGGAAGACGACCGCGGAAATTCCATGCATGGAGTGTACGTAAAAGGCCGCCCCTCCAAGTGTCATAAGCTTTCTCCAGGTCCAAAAACACAGCCACTTTTGACAGTTTCTCAGAAATCCATTCATAATATGCGTCGACAGACAGCAGATGGTCGACGGTAGAGCGATAGCGACGAAATCCGCAATGAGCGTTCGCTAGAAGTTTCTGAGACTCAAGCATCCATGTCAACCGCCCGTTGATCATGCGCTCCATTACCTTGCAAATGCAACTGAAGGGAGATAGGGCGGTAGCTGGAAGATAGTTGGCGATCCTTCCCAGGCTTAAGTATAGGGACGATGGTGGCTTCGCGCCAAACGGAAGGAAAAAGGCCGTCTTGCCAAATACGGTTATAGACCTCTAAGAGAAAGAGTTTACTGTCGGCTGAAAGGTTCTTTAACATCAGGACATGAATGCCGTCCGGGCCAGGAATGGAGTGCCTACAGCAATCGAGAGTATGCTCCAGCTCCTCATTGTGAAAAGTTCATTCCTTAGTAGCAGACCGAAAATTATACGTCTCGGAATCCAGCCGGTCTTTGAGAATGCGAAAGTTGGCGGAATAATGGTCAGAACTGGAAACCGCCTCAAAGGCAGCACCCAAAGTGTTAACAATTTCAGCCGGATTCACTGTGGTGGCATTGGAATCCTGAAGGTTAGACACAGTACAATGCGACACTTTACCGGAAAGCGATGAAGTTTATCCCAAACAGAGGAAGGCGTGAAGCGATTAAAAGACTCGACAAAAAAAGTCCAGGACGCCTTCTTGCTATCTTGAATAATCCGACGAGCCCTGGCGCACGATTGTTTAAAAGTAACCAAATTATCAAGTGTAGGGTGTCGCCGAAACACCCTAAGCGCAGTTCTACGGGCACGAACGGCGCCCCGACTGTCCTCGTTGCACCACGGAACAGGAATACACCGAGGATGAGAGGACGAACGGGTAATTGTGCGTTCGGCGGCATGTAGCATCGTAGAGGTAAGGTGCTGCACCATTTGGTTAACGTCACGAGGCTGGAATAGTGTCCAGTCGGTTTTTCTGAATATCCAGGTAGGTACTCTGGAATGCTGGACGTGGTGAGACAGAAGAGAAACGATACAGAGGTAATGGTCGCTGGAGTAGGTGTTAGCGACGACGTTCCACTGCAAACGACTAGCTAACTGGAGTGAGAAAATGGCATGGTCCAAGTGAGATAATGTACCAGAAGAATTAGAAAGAAAAGTAGGTTCACCTGTATTGAGGATGTAGAGGTTGAACTGAGAGAAAATGTCGGAAAGAAGCGTTCCCCTTGCACAAGCCCTAGGCGAACCCTAAAATCTCCCAACAGCAGAAATGGTGTTGGGAGAACGGTCAGGAGATCTCGAATGTCCGCGTTTGCGAGGGGAGATGACCGAGGTGAATGCATGGAGCAAATAGAAAAGAAAAAGCCGGGTAATTGAAGGCTGACGGCAACAGCTTGCAAGTCGGAAGTGTGGGAGTCTGAAAATGAACGTCGTTACGCACTAATAGCATGACACCTCCTTGAGCAGGAGTACCCTCATCCGGTGCAAGATCGTAACGAACCGGAGTATTCCCTCGGAGATCAAAAGGATCGTGAGGGCGAAGCTTGGTCTCCTGCAAACACACGACCATAAGTGAATGGGAACGCAATAAAAGTTGCAGTTCCGCCCTATGCGATCTTACACCACGTAAATTCCAGGTCAGGATAGCCATAAAGAGAAGGGATAAACTGTCTACTTAGAAGGGCGGCTCAAAATTACTTTCTGCTTAACCTTTGGGCTCGGGCTTTTGGTATGGGGTTGGTCAGACTCCATAGCCTCCTCGAAGGGAGGGCCCACGCGCTCAGAGCCAGAAACCGATTCAAGCGCTGAGAATCGGTTCTGGGTGGCAATGGGTGAGGGGTGCCGCTGAGCGCGGCTTGTCCCAGGATGAACTTTTTTTTTACCGCAAGCACGCGGAGTGTCTTTCAGAAAATCTCCCCTACGAAGTTTATGCTTTGATTTCTTTTCAGTGTCTTGCGACTTCAGTACCTTAGGACCAGCTTTAGATGGCTTGATAACTGTGCCAGAAATGGACGGCCGGATTGTAGTGGCGGTCAATGCAGTCATGGTCCAGGTCTGTTTCAGCATCCTTCCGGGGTACAGACGAGGCAACAACGGAACTAAATGTACCCGATCGCAGAAGCGAAGGTTGGAGCGCATGGTAACGCCTCCGGGCTTCAGCGAAGGCGAGTTTCTCCTTTACCCGGATCTCCTGGATCGCCTTCTCGTCCAAGTACCGCGGACAGTCGGCAAATGACGTAGAATGAGACCCTTTGCAATTAACGCAGACGGGGGCTGTTGAACAGGTACCTTCGTGTGAGGGCTGGCTACATGATGCACAGATGGTAACGGCACTCTTACATGAGACTTGCGTATGGCCAAAACGTTGGCATCTAAAACAACGCAGAGGTCTAAGAATATAAGACCTCATCGCAATACGTTCGTACCCAGCTGAAATGCTCGTGGGCAGATCGACGCCATCAAAAGTTATAAACAGGGTACGAGTGAGTACCAACACTCAGTCGCGTTTGGCCTGCACTTGATGCACTGCTGTCACCTTTTGATCTGAAAGATAGTCGACGAGTTCCTCGTCCGACATATCATCGAGGCTATGGGTGGTAACGACGCCTCGACAGGAATTCAAGGTGCGGTGCTTCTCAACACGGTTGGGATAACCGTGGAGAAACGTAGCGCGCAACAAGGCCTTACATTGCTGATCGTACTTTGTACTAATAAGGATCAATTCCGTAGACGAGTGCAGGACTGAACTGCAACAGCAATAGCATCAATGCCCTTCTGAATAATAAAAGTGTTCACCTTCTCGAAACTTTGTCATTCTTCTGTTCGTGAAATGACCAAGTAACAACCACATGTCAGTGGTGCTACTTCTGTTAAAGACTTTACGGCGCTTGTTGTTAGTAATGGAGAAAGAGGGCTCCATAGCGAAAGAAATCCTCCACCATTGCAACCGTCTCCGGCCTCGGGCTCTTACTTCGGCTTGGGTGAGTGGCCTATCCATACCAGGCTCACACCTCCCAGAACATAGACAGAGGGACCCAAAGGCCGTCGGAGGTCAGCAGCTCATGCAATGCCCCCCGCGGGACTGCAGTTGAACAGCGGATACGAACACAGGCTGTACATGACGACCCCGGGTGGAGATGACGTCATTACCCACTCGCCCAGCTGCGCACCCAGTATACGGGTATCCGTCAGGCTACCCGTCAGGATTAAAATAAATAGAACGGTAAAATAAACCACAAAGTGCGTGGGCGTTTCGCACGCAAGGTAGGCCAGGAAAGAAGGAAAATAGATGTGTCAATGAATGGACGTGGTGCGAAATGTTCGGAAAGAGCCTAGACAAGAAAGAAACGATGGCGATGGGTGGCATGGAACGAAATGCAAAGAACGCACGAAAGCCTACCTTGAGTCCCCCGGTCACGAGGACGAACCCACCTCGACCGGACGAGGGTGGAGGGATGGCGATGAGTGGCTCGGGCACCCCGGGTACACCAAACTCGTACTCACACAAGGTGAGCCCCTGGGAGGGGGGAGTAATGGTGCCAAACTCTACCTTAATTGAAAAGCATGTGGAATTTGCCAGCATAATCCACATACTGCTGGGGTTACAATGGACTAATGGCTGGCAGTTTTGCTGTGCACCTTATGGTAAACCAGTCAGCATTTCATGGACCCAGTGACAAATTGTCACACGAACAATATAGTCGCATTCTCAATCTCTCTGGCATCGCCTATCCATGGGCGGATTCAGACATGACCAAATGGATGTACATTTGGGAGAATACCATGACTGTTAAAACAGATTAGCTGATGCCTTTAAAGAGCTGATCGAGGACATTTGGAGGCATTTACCATGTAGTGTAATTGTGCATTAGAGAGGTGTGCACACAAAACGTTAGCTTAGTTTAGACAATCTTTTTTTATTATTTATATATTTTAAACAAGCGAAAACAATTTTAGCAGTTATAGTTCATATCAGGGAAAACTCAATTTATTAACTTGAAGCTGGCTACAAAGCCTAAGGTGATTGTAGGAGCAATGTTGGCACCAAAGGCTACTGAGAAAGTGCATGCACAGTAAGTAGTTTAGGACGTAAGTTTTATTCGTTTTATTTCAACTCAAAATTATTCTGACCTTTTAGGCAGTATTGGACTGTTCCATTTCAATTCAGACAGCAGGAAACCTTGCATCTTGGGGGGTTCAATTTTCTGTCATCTAAAGTAGACGTTAAGTTAATGTTTTGCAAAATCGCAGCTATGATAAAAAAGCTGTTCCGGCTTTTTTTCCAGGGTCAAAGTTACTGTAATTTAATATCACATGATTCTGAGACTCGTAGCTCAGAAACTATTCAAAGTAATATTCTCAAATACAATTCAAAATGAAGATAACATTGTATAGTTTGTGGTGGCATTTATTTGATATTTTTAGAACTTAAATTTAATCTAAGTTTCATCCATTTTATATTTTCTCTGAAAATCGCAATTTTAAATGGAACACAAATTATGCCACATTTTTCAGCATTTAATTTCAAAACAATATTAGTTAATTTTATGGTATATTCAATGGAAAGCTGCAGAAAAAAATGTAAAGTAAGTAGAAACAGCGTGAAATCCCCTAGCTGCAATGCACCTTAACATGCAGCACCCATGAATCATGATGACGTCGTTTGTCTGCTGTTACATGTTTTGCTATGAGAGAATGCTAAGTGAGACGATAAGAATGTGAATAAAACAAACAACCCTCTCTTGTTCCTATGACCTAAGCAAGCCATTTTTTATATGTTTGTGGTACATCCATGTGAACAGTGTTTTAGTTAATAGTTATTTTTGAGCGTATAATAGTTTTTAGTTAATTTTATAAGAAAATCTACTGCATTAAGGTACGAAAAAGCTCCATTTAATTATAAAATAAGTTGTTAAATGAAAGTTGCAGTGCTATATATAATAAATAACCTCTCCTCCCAACACTACTTTGTACAATTCAATGCGTACTTCACAGGTTGCGTAAAATCGAAGGAGACAAGCGTTATGTAAGCCATAGCTGCTTCAATCCCTTGGAATTACCCTACCACAAAACAGTAGATGTTAAATATCTCAGAAAGTTAACTAAAATGATGGAAAAAATATATCCCACACAGTTACAAAAGAACTAAAAATTTGATCTACCTGCGGAATTAAATTAAGAAGTACAAAGAGTCAGTACCGCTACTTGCTCGACACAAAACATACAAGTAAATGTTCACTCTAGTTATATACCCCCGTCGTTGAAACGTTGCACTTGACAGCTAGCGATTAAGTTGGTACACTCGCAAAAAAAACGATGAGAAGCTTTAACCATTACACTTCCTAAACCAATCACGATGCAGCATTTCGGGTGGTCTATGACAAAGCAGAACTGGAAGTGGCTCTTGTTGCCAGATCTATCCATTTCCAAGCACGTGCATAGAGTTGTTCTTTGCAAGCTAATATTGTTCATTGTTATTTATATTTCTATTTTGATATATATTTCATTCATATTATTTATACAAGATTTGAAGTGTGACAATGTCTTAAAAATGACATCGATTGAGTGATGATTCATGATGTGAAAATCCTTTGCATCGAGATGTGCCACTTAACAGGCAGGCATTCAAACTGTTAAGACCCCAGAATTATTTGCAGGAGAAGGAGCATGCGAAGGTTCACGGGTATCCCTCTATTCCTGCTGATAAAGCCATACAACGAACTGCAGCAGCTTTTGGACTAATCATGAGAACTGTTATTTACACGAGAGTGAAACTCCAAGAGAAAGAGGGCAAAATTCCTGAACCATCTGGAACACAGCGTGAGTGAAAACAACTTTGTAATCGCAACTTATAATTTCTTTTACTTCTCATTGTAGCAGGCAAGTTTGCATTATTCTGTTTGTATATTGTAAAAAGTACATATTTTATTCAACATACATTGCAATGTTTATGCAGTTATTTTCAATTAACAATAGTAATACAAAATAGTTAATATTCATTGACGTTCGCTACTTCCGTACACTTTTTGTATGTGCTTAGACACGATAGAAAGGAGAACAATCAGCTGTTGTTTACTAACCACTCTGGCAACGTCGCAACCACAGTATAGCCAACGTTACGCGAAACCACATGAACTGTCAACTGCAAAGATTCAACAGCGGGGGTTTAATTTTGGTGTTAATGTATCTGCAGAGTGTAGTGATAGTAGTAGTGAGAATCTTTTGGATAGTTTGACTGAACTGATAAAGGAAACCACAGTCGCACAATTAAATAAAACGTTTGTGCTACTTCTTGGTGAATCACCGATTAAAAAGAAGAAACTTTCACAGAAACAATATGGAAAAAACAAAGCAAGAAAAATAAAAGCTTCGTTAAAAGCTGAAGTTTTTTTAGCACACATTGAATCACAACCACCTGAACCTAGAAATTTTAGAAAATCTGAAAAAAGACTTATTTATGCTCAGGATAGAAATATGTACTAAAATTCAGATCTTCACAATACTTCCATTAAATTACTCTCTCGCAAAAACTCAAAATTATTTTAATACAACAAAACACACGATTTCAGTAGCAAAAGCCTTGGCATCATCCCTTTGGAAAGAAAGATGGGTCGTCCTCTTCTGGAAGGAACTATAAATTTAGTCACTGAATTTTACAAGTTGGAAGAAGTTAGCCGACAATGCCTGGAAAAAAAAAGATTACGTGACACAGAAGAAACTAATTCAGTACAATTTAGAGGAACTTTATTGTTATTTCAAGG
Source organism: Deroplatys truncata (assembly GCA_030765065.1). Lineage (NCBI taxonomy): Eukaryota > Metazoa > Arthropoda > Insecta > Mantodea > Mantidae > Deroplatys > Deroplatys truncata. The sequence goes on from CM060988.1 coordinate 84,224,980, forward strand.
ACAGATATCCTACTACTAAGATAGGTTTCTCAAAATTCACACAACTTCGGCATCAACATTGTGTTTTAGCGGGATCTGGTGGCACCCAAACTTTGTGTTTATGATCCATCAGTATGCTAAAGTTATGATGGATGGCACAAAACTACACTTTTAAGTCATCAGAAAGAACTTCCCTTAAAAGGTTAAAACTTCCCTTAAAATCACTGCATTTCAAGTATCATTTGTAATCACATCAACCATCCTGCTTTTTTTAATAAATATAAAATGTGCCCAGGCCTTCAGGACTGAAAGAACACATTGAATCTCTTTTCCAATCCACTTTGGACAATAATGTACAAGCAGTGGATTATGGCTGAAAGAATAACATTTGAGAACTTGGAGAAATCCACAGATGAATTTATTGATGATGCCTTATTGGAGAAGTTGGCAGTATTGAAAAAACACTCATTTATAAGCATCACAGCAAAATTTGTACTACCAAGAAACTAAAAACAGACTGAAGCCAACAGAAATTGCCATTTTAATGGATTTTTTTGGAAAATTATTCATTTGCCATCCAAGATTAGATTTCTGGGTTTCACTGGAACAACCACCAGGCCATGCTACATCCTTTTGTTTTCTACTATAATGATGGTTATGTCAGTTGTGCGTCGTTCATTGCAATCTCCGAATGTTTAAAACACAATGCAGTCACAGTTCATTTATTTCAGATATATTTAATAAAGCTCATCAAAGATAAATTTCAAAATCTGGCTATAATAATTTACTTTACTGACGTTGCTTCATCCATCCCAACATAAAAATCTGAAAAACTTTTCAAATTTAAGCAGTCATCTAGAAGATTTTGCAATAAAGGCAGAATAGCACCTTTTTGCAACATCTTGTGGAAAGGGGCCATGCAATGATGGGTGAACTAGAGACTACCAGCTCGAGCAAGTCTCCAATCTCCAAGACATCAAATAGACCTTATAAGTTAAATCAATGGGCAGCATCAAGTTTGACAACTATAACATTCCGCTGTGTTCCAAATGAGAAGTACAAAGTTGAAAAACAAGTGCTTTGCTTTAGGTTCAAACATGCACATGCAGTTCCAGGTACCCTAACAACAAAGCATTCATTCCAGTTTCAAAGTAAAAAATGATGACAAAAAAGACATTCATATGCAATAGAGAGTGCAGAAATAACGAAATTTAAGATGACATAACCAATCAATCTTGAAGCCTGGTTTGATTCACTCCAAGCCTCTCTGCTATGTTGTGGCAGATGGCAACTGACAGCATGATATAAGTATACAGTGTGAGCTTAAATATTTATTCTTTTATTATTTTTTTCCACGTTTCATACAAGGAGCTCTATAAAACTGAAATAAATGTGTAATAAAGAGGTTCAAACCTACGTAAATTTAATCTTTATGAAAAAAGCATTCATATTTAATACGATTAAAAAAAAGTATTATTTTCATATACCACCATCAACAGCAGACATTCAGCTTCAAAATGAATCCAAATTCACTGAAATCTGATATACGGTTCTTCAGTTACATGTCACAGAAAATAATGCAAATTTTACCAAATTTTAACTCGAAAACTATAAACATTTAAGAGATAATACTTCGAAAACTATTTTCTTTGACAATAATTGACACATGTAGAAATTATTACTGATTTTAAAAAAACACAAGGTAAATTTTCTCATTTTTTGTCCGACTTGAAATGGAATAGCTCTTTTACAGGTTATTTTTAATGCATTGATCATATTTGTGACTTCCCATAAGATGGAATATCGCAGCTGAGGTAGGAAGTTAAAAAATTTGCAGGATATAAATGAAAGAAGAGCCACGAATTGTGAAGCTTGTGTTCAACAAGACAAGTCCTTCATTTCTGATTTTACAGAAAATTAAAAAAAAAATAAAAAAGACTCACATTAACATAATAATGTCTATTTTTTGGTTACATGGAGGCATCATGTACATTTTTATTATTGAATAAAAGTATAAGAAAAGAAAAAAAACAAAAAATTCTATGCAACAAATGCATAGTCAATATGACAAAAATTATTAGTCTTATTTCAAAACATTCAACAGAGTATTACCCAATATTACAGCACTGCAATCTACACACGCAAAGCCTAATCAAACTCGCCACAGTCGAATGGCGTTTCTGCGTGCTTATTGCTTTCAGGTTCATTAAAGGTTTTTTAAACAAGGCAAGGACTCATCCTGGAAATATTCCTTGTCAAACTGTTTTTTCAAGTAGCTTTATATTTTTTTTCTGAACTTATAGCATTCACCTAATGGAAATGATTACAAATTTATGTTACCATTTTTTTTTTATTATTCATGATATCAGCATTGGTACTATTTACACACTTTTTCTTGAGACCGAACTCCTAGTGCTACGAACGGCCCGATTCAAGAAGGCATGTGCATAGTGCGATGGTTTAATGTTATTTATATTTAACATTATTGTAGCCCCACGTTGTGGTAGCCAATTTGTTAGTGTTATAATTTATGACATTATTTATTTATTGAGCCCCACGTTTGGGAGCCAATTTGTAACGGTATTACTTATAATGTTGATGCTTGTGATGTTTGTGTATGTGTGTTTACTTCATGTGAAGCCATCTTGTGACGTCATTCTTTGTTAGGTTCGTAGCTCCATCTGGTGTTAGCAATTTGCGGCAGTATTAGCTTTTGTTTGATTTCATTTCAAATGTCCTCAGGCTAGCTATTATCCTGTTGGCTTGAGCACGTATCTCTATACAGGTTGTGTAAACGGAAAGGAATCTTTTATCCAAAAATTACACTGATGAAGAAATTTGTTTTACACATTTATTGTCGAACACGTTAACTATCACATTTATACATTGATCTTAACACTCGCCAAACTGAAACTGTTATAACAACTTCTTACTGATAAATCTTTTAATCACGTACTTCAATCTTGTGTATAATTAACTTTACCATACTTTAGATCTTTCATAATTCTGCTGCGCGTAACTTGTGAATCTATATCCGATGTATGACGAACTGACTGACTGAAGATGACGTGTAGTGTACACAGATTTTTGATGAACTGACATGACGCTACCTCTAACCTACCCTATTTATACTCCTTCATCCAGATACGCCTAAAGATTATAACTGAACTGCTATTGGCTAATAAAACGCGCCAACATTAGCGTCTATTTTAATATCCAATGAAAATTATGAATACATATGCTCTAGGGAAATATTCCAGAAGGTTCTCAACGAAAAAACGCGCCAACATTACGTAACTTCCTCGTTTCCAATAATGATAAACAGCTCACCCCCCCTCGCTGCATTATTGCGCGCTATTATTGACAGTTTCAGTAAGGCCGTATAAACTTACTTCTCAACAATATTTACAATCAATAAACATCTGAAATCAATGTCACATAAAAATGCATATTCATATTACAATCATTATTTACATTTAAGTAATTTGTGATACAAATTACTGCATCAATAGCCAAGTGAACATCTGAGCATAGCTTTCTCGCGCTCCAGTTATCACTTGAACAAACATATTGTGTTAGTTTTGTTGTTTGCTCTGCAGGTTTTCATTATGGTTACTTTTAAATTAGACAGTAATTTAATTAAATGGCTGAAGCAGATCCAGGACCATCAGCAGTGACACCACGAACTCCTGCAGGTGATAAAAAACTTGTGTATTTTGTAGCCAGGAGAGAGGGCTTATAGCCAAAGTTTTGGATTGCTGAGAGCTTAAAAAAGTTTGAAAAGCATTTTCCACTAGAGAAGCTTTTAAATCAAGCTGCCGCTTATTCGGGCGCAAGCAGAACCATAATTAAGAGGATTAAGGCACTTACAGCACCTCACCCAAATGATTTTCTAGCAACTCTGGGAAAGAAGTTAAGGTGGATACTTCGTTTTATACATCATTTTGGGATCTACATAGATATAAGTACTATGGAAATAAATATTTTATTTTGGTCCAGAAATCTGAACAAAATCATCCTAGATGACTTTAACAAGCTCGTCAATAGGGACACCATTTACGACTTTTATGCCATTCAGAAAGTCATTACAAGAATAAAAAAAGCTGCTTCTGGTACTGAAGCAGAAGACTGGATGGAATTGGGGCACAATCACTCTTCTGAAGGAGTTGAAGATGGGCTTCGTGTTCAGGAACGTTCAAAATAAGCATAAGCTTTAAAGTCAAGTATAATTGACTGGTGATCTCAATTCTTGGTGCAAATCAAGAATTTCAGAGAAAGAGGCCAAAAAATATTTTACTTGGATGAGTTGTGGATTGACAATAACTTGATTGTCGGCAAATGTTGGCAGAGAGAAGACATTTTATGAGTGACTGCATGGCCAAGTGCTTCCAGGAGACTCATCATATCCAGTGTTGGCTCTGAAGCAGGCTTCATTCCAGAAGCACAGCTCATAATTGAGGCACAGTCAACCACTGGAGATTATTATGGGCAAATGACTGTAGATAATTTTAAGAGGTGGTTCGACAAGTGCTCCCTAATTTGCCCCCTTCTATAATTGTAATTGACAATGGTTAATTTTTTAAATAATGTGCAGAACTCTTATTTCATAGTTGCCTCTTAACCCAACCATTGGCTAACCTGGATAAACAATGGAAGAAAGTACAACTCCCTGCCTTCTGTGATATAATTCTAATGCGCAACTGTTAAATAACATGAAAAGCTCTTCCCCTCGCTCACTTACCATCTGAGTGAGAGCTCAAGAAAAAATGTGGGAAGTGTAACTACTGCAAATGTATACTTTGTTATGATTGCATGGTCTTTTAAATTTCAATAATTTCAGATTTTCATTATCGTAAAAATTAAATAATGCAATAAAAATAACACACTTGATAAAAAGTGTCTATATCACTGTATAATATAATTATAAACCACCATATAGGTTCAAAGTTTTAGAATAATATAAAATTAGTCTAGTATTAATATAATAAATTGCAGAACTCTTGAAATATACAATATTGTTGAATCTATACACTCCTTTTATTCTTTTACTCGTTTATCTTTTGGCCTGCTGTCTGTCTCTTTCTTGACCCGCACTTAAGACTGGTTCACAACAGCCTGAGAACGAGAACGGGAAGCAAAGCTGCATACAAGATTTTGGTTCACAACAGCCCGGTAATGAGAACGTGAATGCACATTGATCACAAGTGGAAAATCGGTTTTGCACATTGGGATTTCATTTGCTTTTAACTGACCAATGATATTTTTTCACCTGCTTCCAATTCAGCCACACATAATGCGGGTTAGCCAGTCAAAATTCAATAGAGTGGACATTTCCTTAAATCCATATCCATTAAATTTCTGATATTTTCTAGTGGTACCAAGCTTTTATTCATTTATTTAATGGCATACATTCAAGTTGTTTAATGATCTTCATTAATTTCCACTGGTTTCATCTGTTCTTTGTAGCTTTTGCCATTGTTTCTTGTTCTTTGTAGCTTTTGCCATTGTTTCTGAGGCAATGGTCAGTTTTGAGTTGCATATAAATGAACTACAGATGATCCTTTCACTAGAAAAACCAACAATTAATGGATTTGTGGGTGTCAGGAGCTGAGGTTAGGAAGCACATTTACTACTATTTCTTCCAGTTTCAATTTTCCAGCTTGCAACGGTAGAGAGCACTTACAGCTGTTTCATGTCATGGCCACCTACAATAACCTGTACAGTGAAGAGTAATATGCACTATTTTGATCTAATATTCTGTGCCCGAGAAAGTTAAAACTTGGGCAAGTCTTCTTTCCTGTTTCCGGAAAGGCTTCTTGTCGATTGTGAGGAGGGCAGCTGAATGGAAGCGGCAAATAATGCATTCCTAGAGCCCCTTCCAGATGTCACCATTATTTACACACAGTAGAGTTTGTTTGTCAAAATATAAAGTGTAAAGTACAGGTTTCATATTGATTAAAAAGGAATGTGATAATTTTATTCACTGCCTTCTGGAATGCTCCATTTTGACCGAAAAGCCTTATTTCGCTCTTCTTTAGATTACATCCCGCAACTTTTTCCAATATAAAATCTAAGTCCAAAGGTACTTACTGCACATGCACTGAGATGAGTAGCAGACAACCTTCATTGCTGCCAACATTGCTCCTGCAATCTCACTAGTTTTTTGTTGCCTAATATCTTATCTAATCTAATCCAAAGTTTTGTCCAGATCTAAAACTAATATCTAATCTAATCCAAAGTTTTATTTACAATTTGGAGCTGATACATTAAACAATAGGATAAACTTTTCGAATATCCTTTGCCGCCACAGGTATTCTGATAAATGGACATCCATTTGCGCCTTTCTGATGCCGCCCCTGGATAGGTGATGCCAGAGAGATCACCATCGCGATTCGATATTGTTCATGTGGACATTCATTACAGGGTCGCTGTGGTTCACTGACAGGTGGGCTGCAAAACCCACAGCCATTAATCCATTGTATCTGCCCCAACAGTCAGTGTGAATTGTGCTGGCGAATTCCACGTGTTGCTCAATTAATGCGAAGAGGGTGGCACCATCTCTTCTATTGTTGGGGCACACTGTCATTCGCACCTCATTGGTGACCACGTCAATCATCTCGAGGATCCAGTTTCCTTCCACGATACGGCCGCGATGGTATTTTCTTCCCCCGATCTTGCATTCATCAATTTGTACGATGTGGCTGGCAGCGACTATTTTACCCATGTTGGCGTACTTGTCGTCCATTGAGGAGATGCGGACCTCTCGGCAGTAACTAAACCAATCAGCTATTGTTGCGTGTACTTATGTTACTATCACCAAGAAAACTTTGAACTACAGTTTGTTCATAAGATAACTTACTTGCAAAACTGAAAGTAAGAAGCAGCACTTGGGCAGGTGGTAGTCTTGAATTTTCGAACCACGTGCCTTTTGCCACGGACTCTGAAAAATGCTCTGCATGTCCTCTCCTACATGACATTTGTAATTTTTGACGTTTTGTTACGGGATGCAGGACAGCATCACATTCCCAACATAACATCCGGGTTCTGAGTAAGCTTTCTTCGTATAGGAAATGCATACATTCTTGCTCATTGTTGCACAAAGGCGCGAGGTCAATAAAATTGATAAATCTGGACATTGCTTGTATGAAACTTCCACCTAGTAAGTTTATATACTGACTGCCAAGAGCCAGGTAGGATACCCATTTTCAGATTTAACAGTCAAACTGCATCCTTTCTAACAATAGTACATCTGTTGCACACATGTGAAGTTTCAAACATCTGCAAAACAGATGCTTGGGGTGATGGTGCAGAGGTTGGTAGGAGATGCATTCACAACTGATCAGCACAATGTTTGCAGCGCTATTACACAGAAACTTCGGGAGGCTTCATCAGCTCTTGTACGCCTATCCCGTGTCGGACATTGACAGAATTCTTGCAGGGCGTAATCTAAAGAATATCTGCCTTATTTTAAGCACAATTTATGAGACTTGCTCTGATTTCATAAAAAATCATTGCAAATACTAATGGCATTCAGTAAAATTGTGCCGAAAACTAGAATTTTTTTCAATGGTGGGCTTGTCTTGTTTTGAATGCAAGCTCCAAATTCATTTATCTTATTTAAGTATTTATTTACCTTTTTTTTTATTTCAACTGGAGGGTAAACCAAGGCTGGTTCACAACCAACGAGAACGGTAACCAGAACGAGAACGTTGAAATACATGTATTCAAATGGGAATGTTCACAACCGACAGGAAGCTTTCCCGGGCCCAGGGAATGGGAAAGAAGAGTTGCCCAACTTTTAACTTTCTCGTTCTCGGGCACGGCACATTAGATCCCTGTTGTGCGTATTAGACTCTTCACTCTACAGGTTATTCTAAGCGGCCATGACATGAAACAGCCACTAGTGCTCTCTATAGTCGCAAGCTGGAAACATGAAACTGGAAGGAATTAGTAGTAAATGTGCTTCCTAACCTCATCCCGACATCCGCAAATCTAATCAGCGTTGGTTCCTCTGGTGAAGGGATCATTTGTAGTTTGTTTATATGCAACTCAAAACTGGCTATTACCTAAAAAAACAATGGCAAAAGCCACAAAGAACAGCTAAAACCGGTGGAAATGAAAAAAGAACAATAAACAATTTTAATGTATGCCATTAAATAAAGGAATGAAAGTATGACAATTTACCCGATAAGGCTTACTCTATCGAATTTTGACGTTGGCTTGGCTAAATTGGAAGTAGGTGAAAAAATGTCATTGGTCAGTTAAAAACAAATGAAATCCCAATGCGTAAAATCGACTTTCACTTTGTGATCGATATGCATTCCCGTTCTCGTTACCGGGCTGTTGTGAATCAACATTTCTTGCTTCCCGTTCTCGTTTCCGTTCTGGTTACCGTTACCGGTTGGTTGTGAACCAGCCTTAACTGGAAATCTCAGTAATGGCTCCATGCAAAAATATTTCAGGATACTGTGAAACATGTGTAAACAAATTCTGCAAGAAAAATATGGGGAATGTGGCATGGCAAATGCATAATGGTTTTAATCTCGGCAAATTTTGTTTACATTTTTTCTTCGTTGCTTTTATGTTTACATTTTTTCTTCGTTCTTTTATGTATCCCTTTAAAGAAAACTCGTCAATGTCTGTGGCCTTGGGGCGGGATACTTGTGATTTTTAGATACGGCATGCAAGTCATGTTTGGAAACTGTTTTATTAAATGCTAGAATGCACAAAAATGTGCCTATGACTAGCACTGTTTTTAAGTTCTATACGACAGTAAGGTAGCCGAACAGAAGATTCAAAATATGGATCACGAAAACATTCTCCTCGTAATTTTTCTCTTCAGCAACAGTGCAATCACATTAATCCCTTCATATATCTCAGGACTCAAGACAATTAACGTAGCTAATTTTCGCATATTGCATTCTGTCTCATGCTTTTCTACAGCACTTACCGATTTTGGTTCGCGTTACTACCGAAGCAAATATTATGGCCGCCGCACCCTTCCTAATAGAAAACCGAAGACGCGATAATCACATTAGCCACATTTAATATTTTATTCTCATTCCCCGTTGCCTATACCGCAACAAAAACATCTCGGCAGTTGTTTCAGACACTTATCATTACTAAATCCAGTGTTTCTATTAAAAAAGCTCAAGGTATGGAACTTTTATGCATTTGGTGTCTTCCTGTTTTCGGTCCGAGCGTCGTTCGAAATTATGTACACAGCATTGCGCGTTATTATTTCCGTATGAAAGCATAATGCTTATTCTTATAAATCTAAATTCATTTACCTGTGACTGCCTCAATTCCAAACAATTTTAATCACTTAAAATATCTTCCATTCTTCTACAATTTCCTATTTCTCACTTCTCGAAAAAACCATTTTACCAAATTCATTGATCGCTCATATCACCGGAGAATGCCGACGCAGCACACTCCATTTTAAGATGACCCTGAAATTTAGTAACACCCAGCACCATCTGCAGGTATAACCTATGGTTTACCATGACTTACGTAGTGAAAGCCAGCAAAACCAATTCAAGCTGGCAAGAAAAATAAAGTTAAAATGTCATTACAATCGAAATTTGCTTATTGTGACTCTTACTTATTGTTTTCAGTATTAACAATATTAACTAAATCCTGCTAAATGCATAAATAATTGCTTCATATTGTTTCCCCTTGGTCCCTACAGGAAAGTAGGCTAAAATGATTGGAATGGACGTGTTAATTTAATACTTTTATAAGAGAGAGATTTGAGTTATGCAAAGACTACTGTATACGTGATATTAATTTATTCATCTGTTCACAAGTATTAAATAAAGATATAAAACCACATTGTATATGGTACATTTATTAGATGACTTCAACTTCGTCAATTCCACCAACCTAATGGCCCGGATTTATTAGGATGCTAGGCAAAAAAAAAAATATATTATTTTAACGCAAAATAAGCCACGATTACTGTATAACGGATTGTTCAATATTTACTCTCAATCGTAGATAGTGTTCTGCATTATAACGAGTTTCTTTTGACTCCCAGAAAAGTTTATAATATTAGCATTATTGTTGCCGTCACTGTTCCCGCGCTTTGTTATTTCATAGTCTTGGTTGCAAGTGCATGTAAAAATCACGTATGAATAGTAAGAATTTATAACGATAACAAACTAAGACTGTATTGTTTACGCATCGAAAAGACAAGGAGATGGCATTTAAATTATCAGAGGGAGCTTTATCCGTGAGTCATACCTGGCTTGTAATTTGAATACAACTTACGAAATGTCATACATGAAAGGAATTATCTCTTAAATTTTGTGTATGTACTTCTTACAGATCATACTGGCAGGTGGAAATGTAGATGAACCCGTAATGCAGATTCTGGTACGTGATATAATAACAATAGCTGATAATACGAAATTAATGTAGATTACTTTTAGCGCTGTCTGTAAATAATTTACGGTTCGATTCCTGTCACTTAAACTAATGTTCTTACTAAAATCTTTCCTCACATCTCATACTCACTGCTAGCTTTCTAGTTTTTTATTCTGTAAAGTGCATTTTTTGTTTGTTTTAAATGTCTGATATAGTTCTATTTTCCTTGATTCTGTAGATGGTAAATGTTCTGGGGTATCGAACACGTCATATGTACTAAACCTGGTATGGTACCAAGTTCTATCCCACTTGATATGCCATTAAGCGGACTACATATCTAAAAATAAAGCTTTACAAAATATATTAGCATGCACACAACTTATGAAATTAGACTAAGTCAACAACAATAGTACCTTAAGGGTAACTAGAGCATCTGCAATTAAGCTGTGCTATTAAAACAAATAATTTTACCCCTGCCATTTGTCACATAATATGTGTTTTATTATCTCTGTCAGGATTTCAAAATGATATACATATACCACCACATTTGTAGTGTTTAACATATGTGTGCTACTTTGCTCCATGTATCCATTTAAACTGTAGAATATTTTAACTGTTCATGAAGAGTTGGTGTTTATGAAGAAAAGAATTAAACTGAGTTTTATTTATGGACGCTTTTTAACTGCTGTGGTTCTTAGTATCCTATTCTATATTGGGTGTGAAAGAGTGGTAATTATTCTCAGAGGGCTGTTTATCAGGCTTGTTCTTTTACATGCCGTAAATCTGCGACACGGGACCACCGGCTTTACTTCCCTTCCAAAGAAAGCCATGCTAAGGATTTTTATGTCCCAAAAATATCCGACCTCTGCCAGGTTTGAACCTGCGGCCTCGGGAACTAGAGGCTAGCATGGTAACCACGGAGGACAACTTGTTTATGAGATGTAGTCTAGGTGAATTTCATAATTTGTTATAGTTTTGAATTGTAGCAACAGATAAAGTGCAGTATTGGATTATGGGCGAAATCATTATACACATATAACACACACATACACTGCACAGCTTTTATTTCTTTAATACCATTATGTATAATCAACAATGAACATGGTGCTTTAGGTATTCATGAATTTATGGCATATTTAGCCACTTTTGTTCCATATTGCTGATAATCCGATGTTGCATCTTAAGTATCTCACCTTGCATCTTGGTAATGTTGGTTGCATTGTCCTTCTGCTGCCAACATTTGAAACCCATGTAGCTGAAAATACGATTGACGGCCCTAAGCCACAAGGCATAGCCGAGGGATGTTTTTTAGAAGGAGAGGAGTGGAGCAGTGTGCAACCACAAAGCGATGACAGGGTGTAGCCAAGGGACCTGTGCATCTAAAACTAATGATTCATGTTAAAGAAAGTCACCAAAAAACACTGTATAAGAACATTTGCATAAAAGGGAGGGTGTGTGGGCAATACATTACCGCCACAACAACATCTAACCCATCAAAAAGTTCCTTATAACGCAAGGATTGCTCTGACTGACCCGATTTCATAAGTAAAACACCTCAATTTTTCCCATAATCCAATACTGGAGTAGAACCGCAGCAAGTAACAAGGTTTTTGGAAGGATTTTAGGGAACTCAGTGGACTGTGCAACTCAGCCACTTACCTTTGTTTGCAGATAGGTTTGTAAATAAGTTAAATGTAATAAGCAATGAAGAACTGCACATTGGTATTGCATATGCATTGTGTAGTACACTAGGGACAACCTAAGTTGGGCCAAGGTTTACCATGCGACCACTGCATCCTTAAACCTCTGTACACACAAGAGTTAATAGGCATTCGACAGCATTGCTTCCGTGTGATCAGCATGCTCAATCCTCGACCACTTCTTCATGATTTTCAAGATGGGGAAGAAACCTCACACTGTTAATTCCCCTCAGTCATGTACAGCTTAAAATGCTACATTCTTAAAATACCGTACTCGCACATGAGTGAGTTAAAATGTGTGAATTTACTTTTGCTTTTTACTTTTTAAAATATCAATGAGCTGATGTTCGCACTTAAAACTGGACATAAGTGAAGTTTTGTGTGAACATCGACTCATTCATACTTTAAAAAATTAAAATGAAAATAACTTCACAGTTAATAGTACTTCTGCTTTTAATATTTACTTTTGCTATTTAATCAAAGTATCTGCTGGCTTGTTTCTACAGGGTGAGCCAAAAGACTATGAACCAGCTGCACAGTGTTTTTTCTGTCTGTGTCCTCAGCGCCCGCCGTCTGCTGCTGTCATAGAAAGGCAAGGATGAAACCATATAACATTTTTAAAACTACTTTTAAAGGCTTTACTTAACAGCTTTATGAAAGTGTGTTTGAGAACAGAATTATTAATAGAGATTTGTGGCCCCCTTTGGCCCCCCCCCCCCCGACCTAACCCCCTGCGATTTCTATCTCTGGGGTAACTTAAAACAAAATGTACAAGACAAACCCACACACACTGGAAGAACTAAAACAAAATGGCCAGCATTTCTCAACGTGAGCTATGGTGAGTGATGGATAGTTTCCTAAAGAGGTGCCAAAAATGTATGGACAATGCTGGTGGCCAGTTTCAGAATCTCCTTTCATAAAGTTGTTAAGTAAAGCCTTTAAAAGTAATTTTAAAAATGTTGGATGGTTTCATCCGCGCCTTTCTAAGATAGCGGCAGACGGCAACAAGCGCCGAGGATGCGGACAGGAAAACAGCGCAGCCGGTTCATAGTCTTTTGGCTCTCTCTGTATTATAGGTTCTGTGTATGTTAATAGAACTCAAGGTTATTAAAACATGCCTACAGCAGGTGAAGTAATCACTAAACTCATAGTGCTCATCTATGAGTATTTGCAGTGCAATATAGCATTATTTTATAGAAATGTTGTTCTTAAACAAAAATATGTATATTTTTCCTTCAGGTTTTGTTTACATAATACTGAATGCCAATTAGAAGGTTAACACTTCAAATCTGTTTAAAGAAAATATTGTGCCTTTCAGAGAATGCATTATCATGGAGGTAAGCCAAAGATTAAAGCTTAGAAATCACATCATCTGATGAACTGTATGCTACAAAATACAGTGTATAAAACATAAAACAATACTGGTAATTCTGAATGTGATTTTACAATGCAGTATTGTAGTAAATGTCAAGCATCAAGGATAAACAGAACCTAAACAGCCTTTTGATTGTTTAGTACTTAGGTTGTAATGAAATAAAGAACGTTTTAAGAAGTATTAACTTCCATTATCAGTATTGTAGAATTTCTCAGGTGGTAATATATCTGTAAATTTCACACAAATGGCTGTGAAACGCAAGTTAAGATTTTAATAATACAATAAATTGATTAAATACAAACACAACAGACAGTGATTATATGGGTTGGTCAGAAAGAATAATAGGATATAAACTGACCAGCATATGTAAGTGGTACAGCAATTTATTTGAACATATCATGAAAACATAGGTAAAGGTGTGCCATTTAGTCATTAGAGGCAACAGTTACTGTTTCTTGAATATGACACCGGGTAAATGACCACCATTACATTTTACACATTCCTCCAAGCGGTAAACGAAAGCCTGCATCATATGATGTAACATATCCACAGGGATATCTTGCATGGCATCTTGAATTTGGTTCTTAAGATCTGCCAGTGCTTGAGTGCGTGTGGTATAGGCTTCACTCTTCAGATACCTCCATAAGAAGAAGTCAGGGGCAGTCAAATCTAGCAACCATGCTGGCCAGTGGACATCTCAAAATCTGGAAATTAATCAGCCTTTAGATGCAGGCCTCAAGGTATCCTTTCTTTTTACTTTCTCTACTACGTATAGTAAGTAGGGGAAGTATTGTATTCCACCCAAAAATTCGATACCAAGATTTCACCGGAAATACATGTTTTGAGACCCTCTGAATCCAAAAAAAAGCATTTTTGGAAACATGTCTGTGTGTGTGTCTGTCTGTGAACAGCATAACTCAGAAACGAACAGTCGGATAAACACCAAACTTGGTATTTAGGTTCAGTATCTTCCAAGGATACGACATGAAGGTTTTCAAGAAAATCCCCCACCCCAAATTACCCTTTACATGGAAGATTTTTTTCGAAAATTTTAATTTTCTCAAAAACGGCTCTAACAATTTTGATTAAAATATCATATGTTTAAGATTTTTTTATGGCAAATAAAATGTATATCTTGAATTTTCTGGGAATGTCTCCAAAAGTATTCTTCATTGTGAACGACTTTTGCATAACTGGTAAACCATAAGAGATAGACAAAATTTTACTACACAAAAAATGTAGATCACGTTAAAATACACAATTTATGTCATATATATTTTTTTTGTTGAGTGAACCATTTTCGAGATATTGCTTGTTATTCCCTTAAATTTTTCAATACTTATTTTCTCAAATGGGAATTCGTTATTCATTTTTTTGTCTTGGATATGCAAAGAGTATTAATCTGTGGGAAAGGGAATGGTGCTGCACCTAGCAACCAGCTATTAAGAGATATGTATGTGCTTAAAGGCTACTGTATTTCTATATTGCCCTTGTAAATATATATTCTCCTTACATCTACAAGAAAATTAGCAATAAGATAGACTCTGCAAATGTTTATCTCGATTAAGATGAAGTAGATGGAGAATAAGCGTTTGTAAAACTAGTTTGTACAGCAGTAGAGAAAGTCATGTGAGTGTAACACATCAGATTTTTTTCTTTCGAGTGGAAGAGAAAATTATTTAATCATTAACCCCAGCCCCGATGGGAGTCGGGACTGGGAGTGTGGAACTCACCAAAGTCGGCATACCCACTAAAAACTCCTCCACCGGATTGGAAAGGAGAAGGTTTGCAGTGGTACTGCCTAAAGCACCTGCGCATTCCAAGGTGATGGTCTAACTGGGCCACAGTGCAGTCACCAGGGGAGTACGGATTTTGTGTTGGGAGATAGGTTCGATCAGGGCCAGGCTGCCCCCTCAGCAGAGTTTAGGTGTGGATAAGAGAGGATTCCTGGTGGTAGTGGTTAGTGACAGTGTGTTTTCCTGTTTGACGGCGTGTTGAAGCTTGTTGCCAAGTTCTCCATGGCGTAGAAATGCTCGTAGACAGTATCCAGCCAGGCTGGAAGGTTGGAGGTGATGGTCTGATGATAGGTCAATGATGGTTTGGAGTTATTGAAGTTCTTGGAGTTTCTGTGTGATTTCTGCTATGGACTCTTCTAGAGTGGCTAAGGGGGCGCCGAAGTTCAGGAACTCAGCATGAAGATCCTGAATGGCTTCCCACGTCACCGCTCTGGTCAAATGTGCTGGTGATGATTCCAAGGTGGCTGTTGATGTAGGCTTTAATGTCATCTGCGGTGGCGTGGAAGGAGCAGGCAGTTTTGGCAATGCCTTCCTGCGAGGATGCAGGGGGCAGAATGCTTAACCGGTGAAGTAGGTCATCCCTTCACAAGTTGTGCAGTAACGGTGGTGGTGCTGCTTGAATGAAGCAGCCAGCAGGGAGCCTGGTGTTTCACTCGGCTGGCCTCAATGCATAAGCACTGCCCTAACAAGGGCAGGCCCACCCCCAAGGCTGCTTCATAGTCACCAGGATCTGCAAACTCCATCCTGACGAGCGATGTGGATCCCTGTGCTTCGATGATCCTGGTGGCCCTAATTGCTGAAGGCCACTGCTGATGAGAAACCTGACTGACAGAACCCTCGGGACCCCTCTAATGACAGCATTGCACCTCCTTTGAGGCACAGGCTGGCTCTGCGGTGGCTGGGAAACTCCCAGAATTGGCGGAGTGGATGCCGGTGAGTGTGGCGGCAACTGCTGGTGCAGTCACAGCAAAGCGGCAGCTAAGGCCCAATGAAGTAACAGCACACCACACTGTCACATGTTCACTATGGAACGGTTTTTCATGTAGCACATTTGGGTTACCTGGTTCATAGTACTGGAAATGTTGCTTGTTCACACCCCTGCTAAGTTCAAAATGCGCCTCATCAGACATCACTAAGTTGCTCAAGATCTGTGGTTCAGCTGCTAAGCAACCAAGAAAGTCCATTGCATACTTCCTTTGAGAAACTTTGTCACGTTCGTGCAGTTGTTGCACAACCTGCATCTTTTAGGAGTGGAAGTGTAGATCAGCGTGGATGGTACGCTGCAGGGAACGACACAACATTACTAGCGCTAAAGCATGCCTCACTGCAGATGAGAGCTTGGCAGGCTTCCTCCACTCGCGCAGGAGTTCGTTGTAACCTTGGGTGTCTTGGAATTTTCATTCCACATACAAACACCGTGCACGTGCATACAATGCTTCCGCAGTTATATGTTTTTCTTTCCTCCCTGTGCTTCTGAAGAAGCTTTTTAATGAGATTGTTTTTAAAATTCCACAACCTAGTTTGTTTTACATGCAACTAGCAGACCCTGTTCACAGGGAAGGGCAAGAGCTGACGCTTGGCCCACTTGTTACCACATGGCATAGAGAATATCATGGACCGCACTGTAAATATATATAAAAGTAATGTTTTTCTTCATTTCCAATGGAGGCGAGAGGTTTGATTGTTGAAACCTTATTTTTGCCTTAAGTAAGAATACCTTGATTATAACTAGCCTGTGCAAATCAGGAAACCATTGTAATCTTAGCACTTAAAAGAGCTTTTCCTGTAATGTATGATTGGTCAATTTGATTTTTTTTCATCAAGAGAATTATAAATTTCAGTATTCGATATTGTTGAAGAGCATTTATGAGGAACAAAGCTTCAGATTAATATAAAGTGAAGATTACAGGAATAGAGACTACACCATCCATCTTTATTAATCATATCTGAGCATTTGCCTTATATTGTTACCTCAGTATTTTATAATTTTTTGTCCCTGTATCTAAAAGTATAATTATGAATGCAAGAATTTCTATAGGGATTTCATTTTTTTTCCATAAAAATAAATTATCAAATATTTATTTAAATGGAATTTGTTAACATGTGGGACAAGTTTTGTTCAACTTTTCAGTTTTTATGTTAAAATGCATGGAACCTTTGAGAAGATATTCCTAAAATGTTATAATGCTGGAACAATTATAACAATGGATTTTACAGCCCCTTTTTTATGTACATATAAAGTTTCTCTGCAAATGGAAATTTCATACACATATCCCAATTACTAAATACATTTATCAAAACCTTGTTACTGAGACAGCTTAAATTTAGAACACAAATTCTACAATGTATTTTCTGCAAACTTCAATGTTTTCTTCTAATTTAAGTAGGAGAAGATTGCATAAATTTTGTAACTTGAGTTTTGTTGTTTGATTCTGAAAACATCATTATAAACACACACTACTTTTACTTTCTCCACTTCGTATAGTAAGTAGGGGAAGTATTGTATTCCACCCAAAAATTCGATACCGAGATTTCACCGGAAATACATGTTTTGAGATCCCCTGAATCCAAAAAAAGCATTTTTGGAAACATGTCCGTGTGTGTGTATTTGTGTCTGTCTGTCTGTCTGTGAACAGCATAACTCAGAAACAAACAGTCGGATAAACACCAAACTTGGTATTTAGGTTCAGTATCTTCCAGAGATGCAACACAAAGGTTTTCAAGAAAATCCCCCCACCACAGAGTACCCTTTACATGGAACATTTTTCGAAAATTTTAATTTTCTCAAAAATGGCTAACGATTTTGATTAAAATATCATATGTTTAAGATATTTTCATGACAAATAAAATGTATATCTTGAATTTTCTGGGAATGTCTCCAAAAGTATTCTTCATTGTGAACTGACTTTTGCATAACTGGTAAACCATAAGAGATAGACAACATTTTACTACACAAAAGATGTAAATCGCATTAAAATACACAATTTATGTCATATACATTTTTGTTGTTGAGTGAACCATTTTTGAGATATTGCTTGTTATTCCCTTAAATTTTTCAATACTTATTTTCCCAAATGGGAATTCGTTATTCATTTTTTTGTCTTGGATATGCAAAGAGTATTAATCTGTGGCAAAGGGAATAGTGCTGCACCTAGCAACCAGCTATTAAGAGGTATGTATGTGCATAAAGGCTACTGTATCTCTATATTGCCCTTGTAAATATATATATTCCCCTTACATCTACAAGAAAATTAGCAATTAGATAGAGTCTGCAAATGTTTATCTCGATTAACATGAAGCATATGGAGAATAAGCGTTTGTAAAAATAGTTTGTACAAGAGTAGAGAAAGTCATGTGAGTGTAACACATCAGATTTTTAAAAAAGAACTGTTTAATATACCTAAATAAAAATGCCAAAGTTTGAAGATGAATGAATTTACTTCATTTGAAACACACAAGTTTCCTTATATCTTTTGAAATTATTAGAAACAGCTTTACAGATCATGGTTGTTTTCACTGTAAATATTTATTTAAATATATTTATTTTTTTTAAAATAATTGCCTTTTAATATTTTGATTTCAAACATAGCATTTGTATTTATAGCAGACACAATTTGATGGCGGCTGAGTTCTGACACTAGTAGAGTTGCATGACATTGCCACATGTTAAAGGGCAGAGTCAAGTTAAAAATGGGAATAAAGAAGAATGAAGTAAACAGTTTATAGACATATATTACTGTAGGACTCAAGGAAACATAAACTTAGTATGCATTTCTAAATCAACAAGGAAAGTAACCTGAATGCCATACCTTGATAATAAAATTTAGGCAAGCCAAGTAAAACTTTCGGTCATAAGGTTTTTGAAGAAAAGAGTACATTTAGTAATTATTGAGTTGACTGTAACACAACATCACTTGTAAAAAAGCGAAAACATGTTTCAGGAGCTAATTGCTCCCATCCTCATTTCCTTGTTGACTGCCGAATACAAAACATAACAAATGTTAACAAATACAACATAACATAATGAATACAAAAACGAGTGAACAGAGACTGCTGCAAACAACACATGGATTTAAGATTACAAGATGGATACCACAAAGGTAACATCAACTTCAATATTTATCCTGGAAGGTAGTCAACAACGAACTGAGGATGGGAGCAATTAGCTCCTGAAACATGTTTTCGCTTTTTTTGCAAGTAAGTGATGTAATGTTACAATCGACTCAATAATTACTAAATTATACACACACCACTGTCACAAAGTCCACCACAAGCAATTTTACATTAGAAAAAAAGGAGTACATGTTGTAAACTATATTCCTGCTTTGATGACAGAGCACTTCCCATTTGCATATTATTGATATTATAATTATTATTATAATATTAATAATAATTGCCAGTTTACTCGATACACAAGTTTTTAGCATAGTCAATTACAAATGTTTTATATTTACAAAGTGATAACTTAATGCTATATTTACAATTATTTATTGCAATAAACAGCTCTTAATTCCTCTAATTTGTACAGTGGCTTTTCAAAAGTTCTTAAGTTTTATTTTAAAGGAGTTCCCCTTTGCTGTTTTTATGTCCTCAGGTAACCAGTTAAATAGTCTGGAACCATTTACTATTGGGTCCTTTTCCAGGAACTTTTTGGTATAGCCTTGTCAATATATATCATTTTTGCACCTTGTGTTGTGCTTGTGAATATCAGATTTCTTTTTTATCAGATCTGAATTGATTGTAAATAACACTACCCTATACACATAAAGTGATACTACTGTGAATATGGAATTTGGTTTAAAATAGTTTTTACATGAATGTTTGGAATCTATATTATACATTATTCTGATGCATTTGTTTTGCAGAATCAATAGTCTTTCCAAGTGTACTTTGACTGCTGACCCCCACAGCTCAATCCCATATATGAGATGTGGAAATATTACCCCAAAATAGATTTTGTTCATTAGGCCTAAGTTATGAAATCTAGAGAAGTATCTTAAAAGACTTATCCCCTTACTGACCTTTTTGCGCACATGTTCAATGTGGCTCTCCCAGTTTAGATGTTCATCGATACTTAATCCTAGAAACATATTGTTACTACTTTCATCTACAATTTCACTGTCTATCTGAGCGACTAGTTTTCTAGTTTGTCTGTAAGCTACGTCGAAACTCATTATTTTAGTTTTATGTGTATTACAATTTAGATTGCGTTTCAAAATATTTCATGATGCAATTTGCATTTTCTTTAACTTGCTGTTCTAGTCCAATGATGCTATTTTCCCAACATATAACAGTGGTATCGTCAGCATATACTCTCACCTCTTGTACTTTACTGTCATTTTGGTTATTTATAATAAAAAAAAAAAAAAAAAAAAAAAAAAAAAAGTGGAACAAACATAATCATTGTAAGTGATCCATGAGTGCTCACTGAATTTACTACTGCTAAGCAAGGGTGTAGTAGTGGTGCCAGGGTGTACCAAGTGCCATCCCGGCACTTTCTCTGTCCAATGAGAGCACCTTATTTTTTACTTTAAAAAGTAATTACTTTACTAGCAACTTAATGGCCAGCTCACTTAGCAGAAGCAAGATGTAGAGACGAAAACTATGTAAAGTAGGGAATTTTTGCTACTCAATTGGTTTAAACTTCATTACTGACCAATCAACTATCAGTTTCACTTTATTTGTATTAATTGAAAAGTGTGAGTGAGTAATATTTATAATAGCAGTAGTAATGATAATCATTAATATCACCAATACACGGCATACACAATTTGTGAATGAAGCAACCTGATAGTTTTCTTTTATGACTACACCTCTGCTGCTAACACAAAAGTTACAACCTCTACTGAAGGTTAAACTTAAGATAAAAAGTTTCCTCCTTTTTCACTTGGCTAAATGTGATGTCTGTTTTGTATCATATAAGTCCATGCTATAAGAGGCAGAGAGTTAGACAGACGAATAAATTGTGTGGTGGATGAATCAATAGTGATCAAAACTACAAACCAAAATCCATATGAACTTAAATCGACTGGCAAGATACTCGAGGCCACACCTGAAATCGACTCCAGAAGGACCGATCCTCTTATGGATCAACAAGAGACATTTCAGAACCTGGGACAACCATCAATGATGAAAGAGGGAAAGGTAGGTGGTTACTCAGCTATGCCTAAAACTCAATTAACACTCATCCATCAAAACGTCCAATCACTAGGCAATAAAATTAATGAACTAGATATCTTACTCTCAACACAATTAAAAGAAGCAAACATTCTTTGTCTTAGCGAACACTGGCTCAGAGAGGATAGTTTAAGACTAATTAAGTTATCCAACTTTACACTTGCAGCATTTTCCTGCAGATCCAACTTTAAAGGAGGGGGAACCTGTATTTTTGTAAAGAACGATCTAGAGTTTAAGATTCTTAACAACCTGCAAAATATAACCACAGAAAAAGAATTTGAGTGCTCCGGTATTAAATTGTTAAATCCTAACATCAAAATCATATGCGTATATAGGTCCCCTGGAAATGATATCAAGGTCTTTCTAAATAAACTTGATATAGCATTAAACAAAATAACGATAATAACACAAAGTTGATTATTTGTGGCGACTTTAATATTGATTTTAATAGTAAATCTAACACTATCTATTTTAACAAACTTATTAGCAACTTACAATCTCAAACAAACTATATTCCAGCCCACACGAGTCACGCAACACTCCTCATCTCTATTAGACCAAATATTTATAAACTTTGACACTCATATGTGTAAAGGTAAGGCTCTTGACTTAGGACTAAGTGATCATATTGCTCAATCACTAATGCTTCCAATTATAGATGGTTTGACTCAAGCCCCAGATATCGTTAGCACGGCTTCCTTCGGAAGGGAAGTAAAGCCGGTGGTCCCGTGTCGTAGATTTACGGCACGCAAAAGAACCTCAAGCCTGATAAAGAGGCCTCTGAGCAAAATTACAGGTGTTTCACGCCCAATATAGAATGGGACGCTAAGAACCATAGTAGTTAAAGAGCGTCCATAAATAAAACTAAATTTACATTTAAGCCCCAGATGTCATAAAGAAAAGGGTAATAAATGATCAAAATATCCACTATTTCTTACATCTAATCAGTAAAGAATCTTGGGAAGGTATATACAAAGGCACTTTCTGTAACAAATTTGACACTTTCATCCAAACACTTCAATTCTACTTCAATGTAGCCTTCCCACTGAAAAAAGTTAAGAAACATTATGATAATAATAGTAAACATTGGATTACTTCTGGTATAAAAAAATTGTGCGAAAAGAAATGCTATTTACATAGTCTATTAAAATCCCACTCCTTAAGCCCCACATTAAAAAATTATTACAATAACTATAAAAAGATACTAACTAGGGTTATAAGAGAAGCCAAACGTCAAGTAAATGACAAAATAATCAAAACAGCGAATAATAAATCAAAGGCTATATGGCAAGTAATTAAAAAAGAAACTACAGGTATTCTACCACAGCCCAGTAACATTACTTTAAAAGAAAACTCTAACTATATCATTGACCCTACTGATATAACTCTTTCAAACTTATTTCACTAATACAGCAAAAAACCTAATAGAACATAGTAAACAAACTACAAATGCACCTATAACTGTCAAAACTAGTACCGGTCTAATTAAAGATTCATTGTTCCTTGCCCCTACAACCGAATCAGACATCCTGCAAATAATAAAGGACCTAAAACCAAAATATTCAGCTGGAATAGACGAGATACCAGATTTCCTTATTAAACAGTGTGCTCATCTAATCGTCCAGCCATTAATGTACTTATGCAATGAAACCTTTAGCAATGGAGTTTTTACTACCTGTCTAAAAACAGCTATCGTTAAACCGCTATACAAAAAAGGAGAACAAAATAATATGGAAAACTACAGACCCATTGCTTTACTATCGGTATTCTCAAAAATTTTGGAAAAGCTTTTTTATAAGCGACTTTTGAGCTTCTTAGAAACAAATAGCCTGTTATCTAGCAACCAACATGGCTTCAGAAGTAACCGTTCTACTGAAACAGCTATATTCTCTTTTATGTGCGAGTCCCTCGGTGCCATAGATGTAAAAGACCATATCTCGGCAATATTCATAGACCTGTCAAAAGCCTTTGATACAATAGACCACAAAAAGCTACTAGCAAAACTAGAAAATTATGGAATTAGAGGGTTACCCCACAAGTGGATCAATTCATATTTATGCCATAGGAAACAACTTGTACAAATTAAACACAGAGGAAACTCTGAGCTAAAAAACTATAGATCAAGTTCCCTTGCGATTACTTATAGAGTACCACAAGGTTCCATATTAGGTCCAATACTATTTCTGCTCTTTATAAATGACTTTGCTTTAGACGACCCTCATGCCAAGTCCTTTCTCTTCGCTGATGATACGAATATTCTTACTAGGTCAAACAAGAAAGATAACTTTCTAAAGTCAGTTCATCATACATCAGACAAAATAGCTAATTATTTCACACAAAACAACCTTATAATAAACATCAATAAGACAGTTGCAATGGACATTCATACAAAAGGAAATAAGGAATATCTAGCTCCCCAAATCCAACTTTTTAACCAGACTATCGAGAAAGTGGAAAAAACAAAATTTCTTGGTCTTTGGGTCCAAAACAATTTAAAATGGGAAAACCACATAAGTCATATTAATAAAAAGTTAGGCACAGCATGTTACATGATGCGGATATTAGCAGGAAGCACAAGGATAGAGACCACCAGAATGGCTTATTTTGCATACATCCATTCTTTATTACGAAATGGCATAATATTCTGGGGCGAGTCAGCAGCAAGCAAAACATGCTTTATAATGCAAAAGAAAATAATTCGAGCCATGACTGGGGCAAGTTTAAGATCAGCATGTAAACCCCTGTTTAAATCATTAAACATACTTCCACTCCCTTGCATCTATATATTTGAAACAATAATGTTCATCCACAAAACTATAAACAATACAGATTCCCCCTTCACGAGGAATGAAACAGTGCACCAGCATAATACAAGGCAAACCAATAATCTACCTATTTCTCAACGTAATACCTCTCTGTGCCAAAAAAGTATATTACATTCTGGGCTAAAGATATACAACTGTCTACCAAAATCTATAAAAGGAATTGAGCAAGAAAATACTCTCAAACACTCTTTAAAGGCATATCTGATTAACCACTGCTTTTACTCTATTCAAGAATTCTTAACTAAAGAGAATTTATAAGTACTGTAACATGTAATTATAATTTATTATTAGAAACTTATACATATTTTGGCTTGATAAATTTTGTAATATTCTGTAAACTTACCTTGATGTGTCCAGCATAGATTGCACCTTTGTACATATGTAATCATAATTTATTTTCTTTGTAAACTTATACATATCTTGGTTTATTAATTTTTGTAATATCTTGTAAATATTTTGTTATCTTACTTTGACGTGTCCAATATTGAATGTACTTCTGTACGTAACAATTCACTGGATCAATAAAAATGAAATGAAATGACTTGAAAGCTTTTGTTCATAGCAGCATCCTATTGTTCAAATGCACATTATTATCTCACTAAGCAGTTAACTAGGAAGCTGGTATTTGGAGTGAAAACTTCAAAATAAAGTGCTGTTTATGAGCAGATCATTTCCTTTCCTGAAGTGCCAGTAAATTTTTTGGGCACAATTGATACATATATCAGCAGTTTCACAGTAAAAATTTACAGAATCTTAACTGTACAACAACACAAGGTGGAGCTGCTTGGTGGGTTTTCCAGCTCCGCCTGCCACACAACACAGTGTTTGCCATAGTTACACTGCCATTCTTTGGTAGAAAATGAAATTGGGACAAAAATTAATTTAAAAAATAGATTTTCCAGCCCCCTCCTCTTAAATCAGCATTGCTTTACTGTGTATTCAAAAGCAAGTATTGATAATCTCCTTTGGCAGAAAATTGCAGTAAAATGAAAGGTTGCAATTACTGTGGAATGATGCAAATGTGAGTAGTTCATGCATAATATAAAACACAAAATGGTGAACTAATCATCGTTTGCAGCCTGTACCTGTAAATTAATGATTTACCTATTATATGGCCTAACATTGAAATATTTTCCCTGTTAACAATGAGTGCATTAAGTAAATTTTTCAGAGAATACTTTTATATATTAAAAGAATTTGCAAAATTATAGTAATGAACAAATAAGAACTTGAATGTATTTTAGCTATTGTATAAGCAAAAAAATTGTGTTCCTCTTTGTGTCTTGACAAAATAATAAACCACTTTTTTTATTCAAGGGTCACAAGAGGATTGCAAATACTACAAGTAGCAGCACTGGTACTGACCGTTATCGCTTGCTGGTATCAGATGGCAAACATTTGAACAGTTTTGCAATGCTGGCAACTCAATTGAATGATAAAATAACATCTGGAGAGCTTTCTGATTTCACTGTTGTGCAAATCACACGTTACATTACCAGCATGATCACAAATCCAGAGAAGGGAGACAAGTATGTACAAGGCTTACTTTGGATTAATTTCTTTCTACTGCAGAGCAAATTTGTTACTTCTTTCTTTAACAAGACCTAATAAACTATCCATGCAGCATTATAGGTAAATAGTATGCATAAAAGTAACTTCAAGATTCAGGAAATATATGTACTCTATCCAACTAAAGATCAAAGGAACTGTAAACAAATCATTGGTTTGAATTGCTCTGTGACCATGAACATTCACAACAGAACACAGGTTCTTCTTTATGCAAGTAAAATATAAGTTTTCACCATTTTAAATTCCAAAGATTTATGTAACATACCTTTAAATAAAAGTTTAATGCGTATTGGATGGTAATCAATTACTGGTTGTGTGGATCTGATGTCTCAGTTGCTCATTTAATTTCCTGAATGAATCTCACTTCCTTTCACTATGGTACTTCTGATACCCTCCAAATGCCACATTTTTTTCGTCCCTCAGTGATGTGGGTTGTTGCTCTCACAACATAAAATGCTGCATAACAGCCTCTCCCTTCAGACTTTCAATTACGTGATTTTGAATTAACTGCCACCAACTTGTAATTCAGAAATGTCAACCTTGTAGCCTCACAAAACATTTTAAGATCCATGAATGCATATCACTTTGAATCACAGTTCAAACCTTTCAAATGCTGTGGAAAAAGCTATATTTCTGAAATGTATCCAACAAGCTGTATTTACTGAAATATTACACTTGGATGGTACAGAAGACATTGCTATACATTAGCAAACATAGCCTTACACCAGGGGAAAAAACACATGATTCAAAGAAAGGAAAAATCTGTGCACTACAAGATCGAATGAATAAGGCACTTGTACAAGGGAGCTAGCATGACTGTCCAATTGGAAGCATGTGGCATAGCAAAACAAACTAAAAAATCTTGACCTGTATTTAACACTAATATATGCATTAGCTCCAGGCCATGTGAACTCTAAAGAACTTAATACAAATAACACAAATATCAAAAATACATAATAAAGTACCTTTGTACAGTACTTAAATAACATACAAATGTTTAATGCTCCACTAGTTTCTTGAACTTCTATGCTCTTGCAAAGTTTTAGAAATGTTGAAAGCGTGGACACAAAAATTTCAAAAAGTGAAATGCTATTTCATTTATTTATTATTTTTTTTTAGTTTTTTGTTTTAATCATTTGTTGACCTCCCATATAATTTTTTCTTCTTGCTCAGTGTCTTGGAAATTTATTGATGCATAGTCATCGCAATACATAAATATGCATACCTTAAACTAAAATATTGTAACTAATTGCAAGAATAACTGTAATATGTTGGCCAACTGAAAAGCAATTCTTACATAACTGCAAGAAGACAAAAGAACTAAAATTTCACTCATACTTAGCAACTCTGAACCATTGTAAACACACAAAAAATGAAAGCGAAAATAAGAAAAGAAGCTACCTCTGCATGCTCCATAAATGCATTCTATCACCATGCAAGAAATTTTGAATTTAAATTGGTTGTAAAATACTGTTTTTAAACAAATAAAAGACATTTTCAAATTGAAGGTCTGAATTTTGGTAATGGAAATTGTTTTTCGAAATAGCTACATTCTGAAGCATGAAATTTTATTCCTGTTAAACTGTAATATTCCAAAGCCTTTGGTAACTATGCCCTTTTTGGATTCCTTGTGATTTGGGTGGGCAGTATAGGAAACCATGTCATGTTACAATATACCATTGTCCCAAAATGCATTTTTTATTTATTTGTCCTTTGCTTTTTTATGACTCCTTTCATCTCCTACAGACTGTGTCTACTTTTGGAATTTATGAGATAAGGCTAGGTGGCAGAGAGAGAGTGTTTATGGGTGTTTTTGACACTTAGCTGGATATGGCTTGTAAATAGTTTTGTTGTAAATGTTAACTTGGTATTGCACTAATTATTGCAGGCGTGTAATGGTCATTTTAGAAGTGAAAATACTGGCAGCTGGCTCTGAGGTTGGTTTCAAAATAGGCAACCCCAAACCACTAACAGAATCTGGAGATAGTGATAAATCTGCTCCACCACAATCTGCTGCAAGATCCACTCCTTCTCGCCGTAAGTATAATTATTTTCTTTCAGTTATAGAATACTGCTCTTTGTGCTCGTTCATTTTATTCGTTCTTGAGTGCTGCACTCTGCTTTATTGCATTATTCTTTATTTTCAGCTGTTCCAAATGTTGTGAGCCATAATGCTGCAGCCTTAGCCTCTCCTGGTGGTTCTCTAAATACCCATCCAATTTCAAGCCTCAGTCCTTATCAGAATAAGTAAGTCTTTTAACAGTATCCTTTGCATTACACCATCATTCAGTCCTAAAATAAAATGGTGTTAACTTACATGCATTTTACACAATTTAAACCACTACATGATCAAGAAACAAGCCTTTAGTTAAGTAAACCATTAAAATACCACACAATGAAAAATATGACAGGAAATACTGTATTTTTCAGAATAAAGACAATGTGCATCTTTTTTTCCCCCTCCAACATATTCCCATTGAAAGCCACTGATTGTTCTTGCATTTGTAATACAAACCTACTTTCTAATAGTGCACAGAAACAAATAAACTTCAAATTCCATGGATTTGGGCTAAGGGTAATGAAGGAGTACTGAAATGTATGAGAGTCGTCCAGAAACTAAGTCCTGATGAGCGATAAAGAGAACAAAATCATCATTAAGTAAGGGATATTTATTGGAATAATTACATCGATTCACTGGCTACTTTTCAACATAGTCGCCACCATTGTTGAGGCATTTATTGTAATGTTGCACCACTGATTGTATGCCCAAGTCATAGGAGTCTGCCGCCAATGTCTGGAGCCACAAAGTCACTTCTTTCTGCACCTCAGCGCCATTGTGGAAACATTTTCCTGCCAGAAAACGCTTCATGAGACGGAAGAGATGAAAATCACTTGGGGTGAGGTCAGGGCTGTAGGGTGAATGGTCGAAGATCTCCCATCCAAACTGATTCAATGCATTTCGTGTGGTGTTGCTGTATGGGGTCTTGTATTTTGTCATGCAATAGTGTAATGTCTCTTGTTCTGTATTGCCCTCCTCAGTTTATGCAATGTCTGACAATACCGATCAGCATTTACAGTCTCCCCTCACAGTAAAAACTTGCACAGGACACCACATCGATCCCAGAAGACAGTGTACATGATTTTTTTGACAGAGATTATCAGCATGAATTTGGTCTTCACAGGTGATCCACTATGCTGCCAATACTTTGTCTCTTGTGTGGCATGTGACATCCATGTTTCATCCCCAGTGACAATATTGTCGAGAAACTTGTCCCCTTTCTCTGCATATTGCTGTAGGAATGTCAATGCTGTGGCCAGATGTTTCATTTTGTGTTCATCAGCCAGTTGCCTTGGCACCCATCTTGCACACACTTTGTGAAAACCAAGCCACCGGAGACAATTTCATGCAAAACCAAGTGAGACATCTGGGGGAATTGACAAGAGAGTTCTGAAAATGTGAATTGTCGGTTCTGCACAATAGCTTGCCACACACTTTCCATCAGTTCTGGCGTCACCAGGGATGGTTGGCTACTACAGTCTTCGTCGTGAATAATGGTTCGTCCTTCAGTGAATTGCCTGCACCATCGTCTTACCATACTGTTGCACATAATGTCATGTCATATACACGCGGCATAATTGGTGATGGATCTCTGCTGCAGATTGCTTTTGAGCGTGCAAAAATCGGATGACTGCACGAACTTCACAGTTGGCGGGAGACAATATTGGAGCAGCCGTTTTCTCCGAGCACTGTGCAATAACCACTGCCGTCACAAGACTGAAACTGTACTGCATTATTCCCACAACTTCCTTTCTACTTCTGCGCATGCACATTCCTATCCGACTGATGGTGCCATCTCTGGATGCGATCGAGACTTAGTTTCTGGAAGACCCTCGTACCATAAAGATCACAGTGTGATCCTAGTTTCTGGAAGACCCTCGTACCATAAAGATCACAGTGTGATCCTAGTTTCTGGATGACCCTTGTACCATCAAGATCACAGTGTAAAGCTAGTTTCTGGATGACCCTTGTACCATCAAGATCACAGTGTGATCCTAGTTTCTGGATGACCCTTGTACCATCAAGATCACACTGTGATCTTGATGGTACTAACCACATACTCAACCGGAGC
This sequence comes from Deroplatys truncata, assembly GCA_030765065.1. NCBI lineage: Eukaryota > Metazoa > Arthropoda > Insecta > Mantodea > Mantidae > Deroplatys > Deroplatys truncata. The sequence continues at coordinate 84,254,899 of CM060988.1, forward strand.
CAATCTAGTGCAAGTACAGATACAGCATTAGATTGGCGGCACTTCCAGTAAACAAATCACATCCCGGTTTAACCTTCACCTAGAAGACTACAACTCCCACTGATGATGTTTATTGCAGTTGGAGGCGAAACATCTGCACAGGAAACTTCCAGCAGACCACAGCTCATCAGCCATAGTTATAATTATGCATGCATCTGACATTTTCTAAAAGTTAAAACATTGTTAATTGCAGAGACTATTGCAATTTTCCTGAGTTGTTCATATATGGTCATTGCATACAAACAATAATTAAAATCAAAATTCATGAATCATTATCTATTTTAGTTCTGTAAACCTAAACTGCATGCTGCAGATTTAATGGCAAATTTAGTATGTAATAAATTATTGTTAATGTTCCACCCCATTGAGAAAGTAAATGCTCTTACATAATTGTGTAATAATGTAGTTAGAGGAAACATAATGCATTAAGCGAAAAATAATTATTTATAAAGATTATGTGCAGCTTTAGTGTTTATGTTAATATTTTTGTTGAATAGCATCAGATGAGTAGACTTTATAACAAGCTTTCAAAAAAACTGGAACTTATGAAGAATGAGTGAGTCAACTAACAACAATATAAAATATTTTGTTATTAGGTGGGTGATCAAAGCACGAGTTACGAGTAAATCAGCCATCAGAACATGGTCCAATGCCAAAGGAGAAGGCAAGCTTTTCTCTTTGGAATTTGTTGATGAGAGTGGGGAAATCCGTGCCACAGCTTTCAAAGAACAGTGTGATAAATTCTATGACTTGCTAGAGGTAACTATTTTGGTGAATATTTATATAAACTTTTAACAGCTGAAAATCCTAAGTGAACTTCAAGTAATGCATAGAGTTTTAAAACAGAGTTTTACACACTAAATCAAGGAATAGCATAACAATGTTTTTGTTTTCTAGATAAACTAGAATAATAATATTGTATTGCGCCAATTTTATTTATGTACATCACACTTATTTTAAAAAAGAACCTTGGTTATCCAAGCTAGGTGGCACTGGAGGTAATCCAGATAAATGAAAATCCGAGTAATCAGGAAACAAACTATTAAATAAATATAAACTACTTGTCTGTACAAACATTTATTTTGGCACTAACAAGAATAAGAAAACAATGCTTTTTGGCACTTAAACTCAATACTATGCTCACTTTTATTTTCTGAAATGGTACGTAAGCTGCTTTTGTTTCAAATTAGTGCTGCATTTGAGAAGCAAACAGAAAAATAAGTAAAAATCTGGATTAATGAGGGCCGGATAAACAAGGCTGTTGTATATTAGACATGTGATAATAATTAGCTTAATTTTTTATTGGTCCTATTAATACCCAGCTGTTTACAAAATAAATTCTACTTACTCAATAGGTATACAGATATACTCTCTTAATGCCTCATTCAAATACACATATAAAATTAAATATTGTGGCTTTTTCCATTATTTAACTGTCACCTCACTCATTTCTCACTGATACTGTTTTGATAATTTTTCCAACAAATCTTTCTCCTTAAATAATTTTCAAACTGGAATAATTGAAGCAGTGATCATATTTCATATGTAATTGTTCATACTTTTCAAGCTGCCTGTGCTGAACCAGTGAGATTAGGCCAAAATTGGAAGTGCCATTAGTTTCATTTAATCATACAAGAAATGGACAAGGATACAGGCAAAGCAGAAACAAGGCATTTACAGGAAGGAGAAGAAAATCAACAGCCAATGTTTGCAGACATTTACCAAAGCAAGCTTATGAAACTGATTGAGTATTTCTTATGTTGACAATGATAACAAGCAGCAGAACATTTAATGCAGAAAGTCTGCTGTTTCAATGAAATCTTCCTAATTTTGCCTGCTCCCTCTATAAATGATGAAACAAGATTTTATCTCATCATTCTTATATTTAGATTTCCAATTTTTACTGCGTTAATACTTTTTCACATAGAAATGTATGTTTAACAAATACATTTTCAAAACTGTATTTTAATTTTGTCAGTGAGATCCTGTGTTTTAATTCTGAGGAAAATTTAAATAGGTTTGTTTAGATTCATGAACTCATTTAGATACGATAGTGCTGCAACTTGCATTAAAATTAGCCGATTTGTTTGTATGTGTATAATTATTTCATAAAGGTATATTACAAGGCATTTACAGAATATTCAGCTTTTTAAACAATTCTTTATTGCTGTTGCATTTTGAAATTCATTATTATCCAAATTACCTACCTTTGCTTTGATATTTTGTTATTACATTCCACATCTTAGAGTAATGAATAATGAATTACAGTGAAGAATTTACTATTCTAATGACATATTTAACTTTCTTACAAATTAAGTTTGTATGACGAATGTTCCTTTAAGATGTTGATTTACTTTCAAATTTATATCTAAGACAAAAAACCATTAAATAAGGCTGGATTAAATGTTTGCAAACTTACTGCAAAATAATACAACCTTTAAGATTACTGTCACTTTTGACTTTTGATTAATCCATCAAGCACAGTTTCATTCTGCTTTGACTAATTCTAATGAGCTCTATTCTTGATTCTTTCCTGAGTTTGAAGATCATCTTAAGCACATATTGATGCATTTCCTCTATTACATATTATTTTGGTACAGAAAAAAGTATGAAAACTGCTAGTTTGTAATTCTTTTATCATTCTAATCAATGAGAATTTAAAAAGATTTTAAAGATTTGATAGATGAACTTGAAGTATATTTTAATTGAAGGTCTTGGCAATAAACAGTGTTAAAGGACAGACAAAATATTTATTTTAAGATATGGAAAGTTGATAATTATTTATCATGCCATGCACGGCTGAAAGTTTGTTTTTCACAAAATATGGTCTTTTAAGAACTTTTTTTTTCAATTGAGTTATAACAGCATTTTCCTAACTAAAAATGTTAATGATTGTGTATGTTAAGGGTGGCGAAAACGACTTCCTTCCGCAAGTCACCAAATATGCAACACACACTGTATCACTCGGCAGCATGTGAAAAACAAAGGGACGGTTGCAGAGAGAGAAGGGCGCCTGCGAGTCAAAATAACTCGCGAGTCACATTTTCTCCACCTCTGGTGTATGTTATCTTAGGCTTGACAGCAGTTCAATGGACATTATTGATAAGAAGATAGCTCTGGAAATGATTTTTAGCAGGTTCAAAATAATTATAGCAGGATATCTCCACTAATTATGAGAAATGCAGGAAAACTGAATTAGTTCCGAATAATAGGACATAAAAGGGACTGGATACTTCTAAGGGGCTTAAAAATGAAAACCCAGAGACTACTCTTGCTTGCATATGGTACAATTATGAAGAAGATTATTCTTTAACAAGTTCAAACTGTAATGGAAATTCTCAGAGAACATTTGAATGAAACAAGATTGTGAGAACCCCAGACACCAACACTTTGTAAGTAAATACATATATTTACTGAATCAGAGAAAGAAGAAATATTTAATATTTAAATATTGCCACTGAGTGAGGTGGCACTGCAGCAGTGTGTGCAACTTGCATTTGGAAGGTCCTGGGAGGTCCAGGGCTGACCAACCTGACTAAAAGTTTTTTTTGCAGTTTTCCTTGGTCACTAAGCAAATGCTATCATCCCTTTTGTCAATACATTTCATTTCCTTCTTCACCACCATACCAGGCATTGGGTTGATCACCATCCAAGTTCTGCAATGAATTATGATCCAGTTTGCTTGCTGCTCAACAAGTTACCAACCCAAGGCATTGACTTGTAAGTCCTACAAAGGAGGGTAATGCTTTTGAAGAAGAAGTAGTAGCAGCAGCAGCAGCATATATCATAAAAGCAGCAACCTAGGCAATAACCACAGTGTAAAGATATAGTTTGAAGATGAATGCCAGGTGCTAAGAAAATTAGAAGTTATCACTCTTACAAAAAAAAAATAAATAAATAAAAGCTATAAAATGCTTATAAAGCAGACTTGATTACATGGAATTGGAGACTCACAAATTATTTGAAGAGAATAAAGATCCAAACAGAGTAATGTGCAGACTTCAACCATTTTTCCAGCAGGTATTCCAATGAAAACTTAGAAAGAACATATTATAGAAAAGATACTATACAGCAGGAACAAGACTTCACTGAAGCATGGAAGGAAAAGTTGAATCTTGTGCCCTGTTAACATAGAAAGGAATAAGAACAATTGAAAAAGATAAATAATTGCAAAGCAGTAAGCCCAGATAATTTGTAATGAACATTTGAGGGCATCACTACCATTTCTAAAATTGAAATAGAATAGACAGAACTAATGAACATCTAGAGGCATATGACATACCTATATTGGAGGAAATTGATCATTAAGATGCTTCGCAAAGAAAAAGATGAAGCAAACAAACCCAAGTCTTATCAAGGGATAGCATTAGAAGCAAAACTGCCTACAAGATTGTTGACAGGAAGAATCAAATTGATGGAACCACTACTTGCAGACAAGTGGTTCAGTTTCAGAACTGGGTGGCAGCTGGAATTCTACAAGAAATTCAAGGAACTTTAAAAAAAATGAACAAGTTGAAATTGTGCAGGAATGTTTTAGTAGTTGAAGTTCTGAGTTTAAATTCCAACATATTGTGATACAGTGGTTATGATCCAAACTTTGGGAGGTCGGCACCAGGCAGTTGGAGAGATAAAACAAAGATAAATTGCACTCTCACCCAGCATAAACACCAGAAGTGCTATTGTCATATAACCCGAATCTTATAGAAGTTTCCCCTTCTCCCCTTCCAGAACATTCTAAACTGTTCTTTGCAGGTTTCCACCAGCTATATAAGCAAGTGTTCTCGCCTGATTGAATTAGTGAGTTAGTGTGCTTTTGATGCAACATCAAGTGTGGTTCTGCAAGTGAGTTTGTGATGACTGTGGTGACGTGCAGGAGTACTGCTATGGATTAGAGATGTCTTGTGTTTGACTCCCTAGCAAGTGAAGTAGACCAAAGAAGAGACTACATTTGAGTATTTCATTACATCATGAAACAGAGAAAATTGAACCAGTTCACATTAGTGAAGTGATAGTTTGAATCAAGTGAAGTCAGTGAAAGTTGAAACTAGATAAGGTTATTAAGTGACGGAGAGAATTTAGTGAGGTGACAATATTAACAAAGGTGAATACAGTGAACATTAACAATGAATATCTTTTGGCTATTTTCACAGAAATAGTTGCAATGTAATGCTTCACTTTCTAATAACATATACGGTCTGTTCATAACATTCCGGAACATTTGTAATTTTGCGCCAATGGAGTGTTTTAGTGAAATGTGATTGGCATCCCTGCACACGCCTGTGTTTAATGTGTAAATGCCGGAAGTTTCATTATTCTATGTCTGTTAGTTATTGTTCAGTGCTGTATTGAGTAGAACATTGTGTCGCACAGTTTGCGAATTTTGAGATGCCAGAGTTACAGGAACAATGCGTCTGCATTAAATTTTGCATGAAACTCAAGTAAACCTTCACAGAGACACACCAAATGATACAGGAAGCCTACGGTGATGAGTGCTTAAGCTATACTCAGTGTTACAAATGGTTCACATGGTTTAAAAATGGCCAGATGGAAGTTAAAGATGACCCTCGTTCAGTATGCCCTTCAACATCTACCGACGACATTCATGTCAGGAACGTCAACAAAATTGTGCATGCCAATCGAAGACTGACTATCAGGACGTGCTGTGACCCCTGTAGAAAATGTGAGAAGGAAACGGCCTGAAATGTGGCGAGACAATTCATGGCTCTTGCATCACGATAACGCACCTGCACATTCATCCTTGTTGGTGCGTGACTATTGCACAAAAAATGATATCACTATGCTGCATCCTCCGTACTCTCCAGACCTGGCCCCTGCAGACTTTTTTTTATTTTTAAATTTGAAAATCCCGTTGAAAGGGTGAAGATTTTCAACGATAAAAGAAAATTTGCAGACATTGCTTTGCACGATTCAGAAAGAGATGTACCGAGACTGCTTCCAGAAGTGCAAACGGCATTGGGAGCGGTGTATCAATTATGGAGGAGAGTATTTCGAAGGAGACCATGCACAATAAGTAAAAGCTAAGCTAGCAAAATGTTGTGGACAAAGTTCCAGAATTTTTTGAACAGACCTCATATTCATAAAGGTGCTGGTAAAATATGCAACACTGAAAAAATGGAAGGAAACACACAGTAGTGTGGTCCTACATTACAAATACAAAATTGCAATATTTGACACAATTTAGTGTAACATAACAGAAATTTTACTAGATCTTGAAGTTACTAATATATATGTTAAAATCAATTTGTAGTTCTAGAAAAAAGCATCTTCCAGATAGGTAAGCTGCATGTATGTATGTACAAGGGCAGATCAAAAAGTAACGCACAATACTTTTTTTCTGCCTTGGTATTGCAGCTGGAATGTTGCAATTTCACACAGATATAGTTTGAAGTTTTTACTACAGATGGTATTGTTTGTTTCATGTGCACCTCTAGCGAGAGAAGCATAAACTATGCAACAAAGATGATGCACATGTTACTGTTGTCCATATGTGAAGAGCAGAGAGGTGCGGTTTGATATTTGTGGGTCAAAGGGCATAAATCGAGTGATATTCACAGTGACATGTGTGGCATGTATGGGGATGATTGTATGGACCATAGCAATGTCTCCAAGTGGTGTGCATTCTTCCTAGAGAGCCATGTGAAGCTTAGTGATTCGCCTCGCTCCAGGAGGCCGGTAACAGCTGCAACCCTGTAGAACATCAGAGGCATTGAAGTGGCAATTTTGAATGACCGGTATGTGCAACTGCGAACCTTATCACAATAGTTCAACATTTCCTATAGTGCAGTTTACAATATTGTTCATGACGCATTGAAATTTCATAAAGTTAGTGCTCGCTGGGTGCTTAAGAACTTGATAGACAACCACAAGGGTCAGCAAATGATGACAAGTTTGGATCACCTAACGCAGTACACCATAGAAGGGCATGCCTTTCTGAAAGGAATCATCACTGGTGATGAGTCATGGGCATACCACTACACACCCGAAACGAAGCAGGCAAGCATGGAATGGAAACTTGCTGGTTCCCCAGTGAAGAAAAAATTCAAAGTGACTCATTCTGCTAGGAAGGCGCTTGTGACAGTGTTCTGGGATATGATGGTGTTGTATTGGTGGACTTTGCTAATGTGGGACCACTGTGAATGCTGCAGCCTACATGAAAACTTTGAAGTTGTGTCGCGCCCTTCGTGACAAATGCCACAACATGAATGCTGACGATGTCAAAATTCTTCATGACAATACTCGCCCCCCATGTTGCTGCTGCTGTTCGTCAGAAAAATCACCAAATTTGGTTGGGAGGTGCTCCAGCATCCTCCATACAGTCCGTACCTTGCACCATCAGACTTTCATGTTTGGCCCCATGAAGAAATTCCTGGTCAGCCAACGCTTTGTGACATGCAGAAGTGAAATCAGCAGTCTGCAGATGGCTATACTCCAAGGAAACGGACTTCTATGAACAGGGCATATTGAAAACTGGTATCACAATGGAAGAAATGTGCTGAGAAACTTGGTGACTATGTCAAAAAGTAGGTAAAAGGTGCAAGTTCATTTGTGATTTTTGTTGTTGTTTTAACTATTAAACTTTTTTGTAAAAAAATTATTGTGCGTTACTTTTCGATCCGCCCTTGTACCTAATGGTTTATCTAGCAGTGTAATACAGGCCCTGCTCCACTTTTGTTACATGCAGAGATACCATTTCATTTAAGATTTTATTATCAGTTATCCATTTCAAGTTAGATATGTATGACATGTTTTTAAAGTAAGTACCATTTTAATATTTTGCCACTGCAGCACTGCATTCACGATTTTGAGCATGCGCGATCACTTCCCCCATTCATTAGGAAGCCAGACACAGCTGTGAACAATCATCACTTTGTATTTTCCTGTTGTTAGGGCATTTTGAAATGTTCAAAACAATCGAACGACCCGCCAACTGTGAAGTCAGTGATTCATTTTTTGAATGCAAGAAATGTTTCACCAGCAAACATTCATCACCAATTATGTGAGGTTAATGAGGAAACAATAATGAGTAACAGTGTTCGGCCTTACACTGCCAAACAACCTCAAAATCTGATTGCATCATTTGTTTGGTAACAATTCGATCACCCTCCCTATAGTCTAGATTTGGCACCAAGCGATTTTTATCTGTTTCTTCATCTGAAGAAATTCCTTGGTGGGAAACATTTCAGTGACGATGATGTGAAACAAGAAGTGCAGATTTCACTTTCAGCACAGGTGGCATCATTCTTTGATGAAGGCAATCAAAAACTGGTTTCCCATTACAAGTGCCTGAATAATAGCGGTGACTAGTGGAGAAGTAGTGTAAGGTAATGAATGATGATAAAGTATTTAAAAAATAATGTTCTGCTATTTTTAAAAAATTATCATTACTTTAAAAACATGCCTCATATAATTAAGTTTAGCTTCATTGTTTAAAAATCCTTCCAGGTATTTGTTCTTGAAACAGATCCTAAACTGGAAGGCAAGCTAATTTACTTCCTCACTTATACTAACATAATTTTCGTAAAAATGTCCCTTAACATGATTTATTGCAGTACCTTTCACTTACTGTTGTAGTTAGGTATACTTATTCTCTATTTTATTCTAAACAATTAATTTTATATAAAAGGCATATTTTTCTGTAAATATAATTATGTTTTAGGTTGGCAAAGTGTATCTTGTAAGCAAATGTCAGCTGAAGACTGCAAACAAAAAATTCTCAAATACGAAAAATGACTATGAGATGACCTTCACAAATGAAACACAAATTGTACCTTGTTACGAAGATACATCAGCAATACCTACTATTCAGTTTGACTTCACTCCAATCAAAATGTTGAATGATATGGAAACAAATGCTATGGTTGGTGAGTGAAACTGAAACTGGATTAATTTTGTGAAGGTTGCCTAGTCCTATAAGTTCTATTTTGTTGTGAATATGCATACAGTAAGAAATAGTGTATGGGCTTAGAATGCGTATGAGCTGAACCAGTATGACTGCACTGCTGTACTGGTGAATCTGTAGAAGGGATCAAGGGAAGATGTAAAAACATGTGTATTCAGTGCTTCTACATGCATTATAACCAGGCAGAGGGTTTTAGTGAGTAAACAGCACCATCCTATTAACACACAGAGTATAGGTGATGTCAGGTGTCTATTGCAATGGGTACACTTCTCCCCTACCTAACAATGTCGTCCTCCATGGTGTAGTGGTTACCATGCTAGCCTCTACTTCCCGAGGCCGTGGGTTCAAATCTGGATTTTTTTTGGGTGTAAAAATCCTTAGCATGGCTTCCTTCGGAAGGGAAGTAAAGCCTGTGGTCTTGTGTCATAGATTTAAGGCACGTAAAACAACCTCAAGTCTGATAAAGAGGCCTCTGAGCAAAATTACCGGTCTTTCACGCCCAATATAGAATAGGATGCTAAGAACCACAGCAGTTAAAGAGCATCCATAAATAAAACTCAATTTAATTTAATTTCCCCTACCCAACAGCCAGTTTCATCATGACTGTTCCAATTATTCACTGCATATACACCAGTGGAGAGCTGTGGCAATATGCCTAAAGTAAAGAAGAGTTTATACATCAAAATTAGCATCATTTATGGCAGAATATGGTGGGGAACACATTATCACAAATGACAAAACCATCAGATGTAATATAGAGCTCGAGACATTTAAAGCAACATGTTAAACAACACTATAATTCAATGAAACACAAAGAACATGTGATATTATTAGAAATGAACAATGATGAAAGTGGACCTTCAGCCTCCTCAGCCCCAAAATACAGATCAGAATTTTTCCAGCATCTGTGCCATGCACTAATAAGAGCGGATATGTCTTTAAAGAACTATACAGCTTTCAAATTGCTTATTTAGTAGTTTTCATAAACAAATTTTACACTATCTGTAGCTAAATATGCATTGCTTTTTATCTTCTAACACACTTTAATTCTGGTCTACCTTCAAAGTAGGGCGTACTGCCACATTTGTTTACATACAGCACCACAGGGTCACAAGCCCTTCCAACTTTCCTTGCCGCCATCTGTCAATGTGTTCCTAACTTGGTGGTTTACTTATTAAAATCCCTCTGACTGATTATAACGTGTAAAAGTGCTTTATTTGGAAACATTCCCAAACTTCTGTGAAGGTACTCAACATAAAGGAATTGCAGGCTTGGCTTATCATGTTCTTCCTCCGTGTTTCCATATCACTTAATTTCTTGCATGCTTTCAGATTGCATTAAACTGAAAAGACAGTTAATGGCCTTATTTTGTTACTCACTGACTCCAGTTATGAACACAATACAAATGCAAAATTAACAAAAATATATGAATCATATGCTATTGTTCATGCTTGTATCATGTATATGTGAATTAGTTCATGTAGAGACACTCAGGAATGTATATTTTGCATGTGTTCATTCTGTTTTAATAATTATGGGGCAACTCACTTCATTGCACCTCAGTATTCATAATACAAAAAAAAAATCTAAGGATAATGGGAGGAGCTAATCCAAGATCTTCATGCAGACCATTATTTAAAACATTTTAAAACTTACTTCTTTCTTGTATTTTTAATCCTTGAAATTTTAATATTAACCAAATTAAACTTAAGCAATGGAAGTGGTTACTTTACTTTTAATGACATAATTCATAACCACAACACAAGACAGAGAATAGACATTCAGGTGCAGAGAAGCAATACAAATGCTCATTTTAACAGTGTAATAAACTTAGAAATAATATTTTTTAGTAATTTGTATATAGCTAATAAAATTGCATGCAAAACTTCAGCGTTTAAAAAGATAGTTGTGGCATACTTGCTTCACCACTGTTTTTACTCCATTAATGAATTCCTGGGAACTTATTAATAATTTCATTACTTTGTTATATCTCTAATTTTTGCACATGTTTTCATTTTTATTTAGTTTCATGTTGTATTGAATTAATATATTTTATTAATACAATATATTTTACTACTTCATTTTTACTTTCTTTACTTCACACTGTAAGTAGAGGAAGTGTTGTATTTTATCCAAAAATTTGATATCCAGATTTCACCAGAAATACATTTTGAGCCCTTTTTAGAAAAAGGTTCATGTGCATGCGTGAGAGAGAACACCAAAACTCAAAAACAAAATGTTGGATGAATACTAAATTTGGTATTTAGGTTCAGCATCTACCAAAGATGTGACAAGATTTTCAAGAAAATCCCCTGACTCCAAACTACCCTTTACATGCAAGTGTGTAAAAATTTTTATTTTCTCAAAAATGCCTCGCAACAATTTTGTTTAAAGTACCATATGTTCAACATGTTTGCATGTCAAATAAAGGGTGTATCTTGAATTTTCTGGAAATAGCCTGTGAAGCCCTCTTCATTTGGAAGGAATTTTGTATAAATCGTAAACTATAAGAAATAGACAGAAATGTAATACACAAAAGATATAGATCTTTTAAAAGTACACAATTTATTAGAAATAACTTTTTTGTGGCATTAGCCATTTCCAAGTTATACATTGCTATTGGTAATTTCTTTTTAAGTACTGTTGCTATTCAGTGGTTTCTTGCAATGTCATGGAAAGAGTATGGAATTTATAGACTACTTACTTTTAAACATTTGACTATCAATTTGCTTTTTTCTGCCCCCCTTTGTACCTTCAATGAAATGTGTAATGAGGTTATTTCTACAAAGGTTTACATGAAGTAGATAGAAAATTAAGTTTTCATAAGAATAGTTCCTGAAAGATATATAGAAATAAACGATAGTAGGTTTGCAAAGTCATGTGAATGTAACATCAGATTTTTACTTTTTCTACCATGTACCCCGTAGGAGAGAAGATTTCACCAAAAATATATGTTTTGAGGTCCTTGAATACAAAAACAGCCAGCATTTTCAGAAAAAGTGTGTGTACGCGCGCTCGCGTGCCAGAGAGAGAGAGAAAGAGAGAGAACAGCATAACTGAAAAATGAAAAGTTGGATCAATACCAAACTTGGTATTTAATTATTATATATATATAACCAATTGAAATTAATTATACTTTTTAGAGACCTTAGCCTAGACTTGGCAAGTTAAAAGTACTGGCAATGGCAAGTCACCATTGAGTTTGTCATCTCTAGTGAGATGTCTTGGTGGTCTCTCTGGGAAATAGCTTGAGTCAATTGGAGAATTCAGTGTCCACCGGCATGTTGTCGCAGTAGCTCAATGGTTGGAGCAATTGCACGAAGAGCAGGAGAATGTGTTCAAATCCCAGCTGTGGCATTGAATTTTTCAGTTGACTATATTGGTATTTAAGTTCAGTACCTTATAAAGATGAGACACAAAGATTTTCAAGACAATCCCGTCACCCCATTTTTCAAAATGTTTGATTTTCTAAAAAGTGGCTCTAACAATTTTGATTAAAATACAATACATCAAAGATATTTATAAGACAAATAAAATGTATATCTTGAATTTTCTGGGAATAGACTGTGAAATCCTCTTATTCAGAAAGAATTTTGTATAACTGAGATCTATGTTAAGCCATAGACGTAAACATAGATTACAAAAATGTACTCTCTTTAAAACACGCAAATTATTTCAAATAACGTCGTTTGTAGCATCAGCCATTTCTAAGATATTCGTTATTAATGGTATTATTTTACAGGATGAATAAAATATCTGTGTATCCATCTAGACAAATTAAACCAACAAATTTTCACTAGTATTTTTGGGCATAAGAAAAATAGGAAATGCTATTGTTCTTATACACATCAAGTAGACAGCAGGAATACCTGTGATAAATCTGTCACTCCACATGAGCCCCTCCATGTGTTTTCTAAAAGTGTACACTGTATAGCTCTCTTAAGTATCTTGTATACTATAGAGTCCTGAAAATAGTTGTAAGTTTTCCTCAACCTGAAAAGTTTAATTTCCTTCTATAATCACTTCCATATGATGTAATTGTATTGACTTTTAAAGAAAGAAAAAGAAATATGAAAATACTGTAAAAGAAACGTATATTAACTTAACTTTATTTTACAGATGTCATTGGAGTATGCAAAAATGGTGGAGAGGTACAAAGCTTCCTAGCAAGAAGTACTAACAAAGAACTGAAAAAGCGTGAGGTTTTGCTTGTTGATCTTTCAAATACTGCTGTAAGAACAAAATTTTAACCTTTCTCTCCGAGTAGTATAAACTTAATCTATTTATTATTTATTATTATTATTATTATTATTATTATTATTATTATTATTATTATTATTATTAAATGGTATTCAGCATTGCTCAAAACTGAATAATATTATAAATGCATATTTATGTTGTAATTGCAGATAAACTTAACTTTGTGGGGTAACGAAGCTGAAGAATTTGATGGCAGCTTGCAACCGATAGTGGCTGTGAAAGGTGCTCGTATTAATGAATTTGGTGGAGGTAAAAGCGTATCTGTACTGCAGTCAAGTGTAATGCAGATCAATCCAGATATTCCTGAAGCTCACAGACTGCGTGGCTGGTTTGATAACATTGGTGTAAATGAAGAGCAACAGAATATTTCTCTTCGCACTGGTACTGCAGGCGGTGGTGGTAAGAAAGCTTATATACTACTACGAGGGCGACACTGAAAATTTTTAGAAAATCAAACAAGTATTAGTTTTAAAAAAATTTAAATTATTTTTTCAAAATTTTCCCCTTTAACATTAATACATTTTTGCATTCAGTGAAACTAGACCTTAAAGCAGTGATGCCTTTTTTCCTGAGGCATTTCAAAAAACCAGTTTTTTATAATGTTCCACTGCTTCATCTGGTGAAGAAAAAGTGATTCCATGCATTTTATCTTTATTTTTGGAAACAAAAAGAAGTCACAAAGTGCTAGATCAGGGCCATATGGTAGAGGGTCCATGGTGCTGACCTTAAGGGCATCTAGATACTCAGTTGTTAGTTTTGTCATATGTGATGAGTGTTATCATGATATAACATTATTTTTCCTTTTGGGCATTTTTCACAAATTTTTTTTAAAAAATTGCTGTAAACAGACATTTGTGTACTAATTGGCAGTAATGGCACGTCCATCTTCTAATACTATAGTAGCAATTTGGCCTGATTTAGAAAAATAACAGTAACCATCTTCTTACCAGCTCTACAAATTCGCCAGACTTTTGTAGGCTTAGGTTGTGTTTGAAAGACCCATTGAGCCAACTCTTTTCTTTTCAGGATCATACAATAAATCCAAGATTCACCACCGGTAATGATATTCCAAACAAATTTGAAGTGCTGCCTTGGAATTTTTCCAGAGTTTTTCTGCACCAATCCATGCATTGTGGTTTTTGATCGGGAGTCATTTATGTGGAATCTATCAATGACAAAGTTTTCTCATGTGTAATCGTTGATGTGAAATTTTTTGAATTTGACTCATACCAATGCCCGATGTCGTCCGAGTAAATTCATAAGATATCTGTCGATCTTCACATTGCTCAAACAGCGGTAATATTTTCATCAGTAACAGCAGTTCCTGGATGTCCTTCATAAAATTCATCACTAAGAAAAAACACATCTTTTTGGAATTCGCTGTACGAATTATAAATTGTCTTAAATGGGGCTTCTTTGCCAGATGCATTTCTAAGCTGAACTTCACATTGTTTAGGTGTTAATGACGATTCAGAATCATAAAAAATCATAGCCCGGAAATGTTCTCTAGTCAAATTCAGTTTTTGGTGAACACAACATTTTTAAATGATGATAATTAACAAACTATTAGGGCAAATCGAACAAACTATATGGCAGTCACTCGCAAAACATTGGAAAGTAGCTGTCAAATATACAAATTTTATTTGTTTTTAGAAACATGGCATTCTAAACATTTTCGGTATCGCCCTCGTATATCCAATTCCAACTTTCCATAGTTGAATAAATATTCAATGTTTTTCTAATATTGAACCTTTTTCAGGCAGTAATGTGGTTTTGCATTTCTTAAACATTTCTCTGAAGTAATATATGAGTTTTAATATGCAATTTTTATACAGTATAATTTTTAAGAAAATTGAATAATCTTCCATGAACTTCAAAATCACAATGGGAAACATTTTATTTAGTAGATAAATACAACCACCATTAGGTACCTTGTAGTCCTCCGTGGTCTAGGGCTACCATGCTAACCTCTAGTTTCCAAGGTTGTGGGTCCAAGCCCGGCTGAGGGTGATGGATTTTTTTGCGTAAAAATCCTTAGCATGGCTTCCTTTGGAAGGAAAGTAAAGCAGGTGGTCCCGAGTCATAGATTCACGGAATGTAAAAGAACCTGAAGCTTGATAAAGAGGCCTCTGAGCAAAATTTCCGGTCTTTCATATCCAACATAGAATGGAACTCATAAGAACCATAGCAGTTAAAGAGCATCTCTAAGTAAAACTCAATTTCAATTTTCATTATGTACCGTGAACACCATGAGGGATTCAGTATCGGTCTCAGCATGCAGATGATCAGGAACAGCTAGTAAATCATGTACTTAATGGCAAATGTAGCCTTAACTGTGTTCAGCTTGGGAGAATTTTAAAATGTCATGTTATATGGCTTCACTAAAAAAATATTCCTTATTATTTCATTATTTGTGTGTTTTATTGGCTATGTAGAAAGCACAAGGAATAGCAGAACTTATTTTGTTTCGGTAGTATAATGTGCATGTTGAATTTGTCAGTAATTATTGTAATATAAAAACATGGAGTTTTTGTTTGTTTCTATAGCCCGCTTTAACTGCTATGGTCATATCTGGGGGCTTGACTGAAACATTTAATGGTGGTTTTACTCTTAGAACTTTTTTAGGTTAGATTACATTAGATTTTCATCATTTTTAACTTATTTTTCACATGCACATTCACTCTATAACTCATACTTCCAGACTCTATGGATAGTAGGGAATAATCCTAATTAAAGAAAAATCCCCCCTCCCCAGTTGGGAATCAAACCTGGGACCTCTAGGTGAGAAGTCAGCTCGCTGATCACCCAACCACACAGGCAGTCTCAGTTGGAGTTATGTCCTTTAATAAAGAGGAATTTAGTATTGATGATTAAAACTGAGTTAGAGTAGAGTCCTGATTATCAGAATTAAACGGGCTGTGGTCTAGTTGGATGGCGTGGAGGGTAACAAATACATTTAAAACTGACAAAATATACTTACTATTTAAAAAATTATATATGTTAGCTGTTACTCACTCAGAACACCACAATTCTTATCGTCTGTTGGTTGTTTTTCCAGTCTGCTATGGTCATTTTTCCTATGCTATAATCCGGTGCCACTTTTAATAATGCTTCACCTTTGTCCAATCTCTTCAAAGCTTTCAATTTTTCTTCCATCAAGTTTTTTTCATCTTTGAAGCCACAGTGCACCACAGAACAGGATATGTACATCCATAAATAAAAATTTTACTACACAATAGCCTACAAGTAAAAATATGTACTGTCCTGTAAACCGAATAATGTTATGTCGTTTCATTTTTGTAACAATCGATTGGTAGCCAGTTGCATCTAATAATGTTAATATTTATTTGTATTAAGTTTAATACTTTGGTTGAGACCCAGTTACAGCCCTGGCTCTTTTACTGGGCCCCACCACACAGAATTACAATAAAACAACAAAAACAATTTTATATTGCAATATACATTAAATTTAATACCCCACTAGGTTTATATTTTCATCCCAATTTGATGTACTACACATCAACCAAAGTAACACCACTAACCACTCTCATAAAGCAAACACGATCCAGCTCATGTGCCTCCTCTCCTTGCTGACCATAACCATTTTGTCTTCATCCTATACAAAAGTTTCTCAAGCTTCCTGGTTTGCATTTTGTCACTAAAAATTTTTGTCACACTATTTGTTTCCATATTCCCAATTTTCCCCTAACCCCCCCCCTTAAGCTCCATATTCATAATCTGAACCATACCAATCCCTCCCTCTCTTGCTTATTACACATAGTAATGTACATTTCTCTTCTAGGATCCTTTCTTATCTCCCAATGAAATATTAGCAACTTCTTTTCCTCATTATAGAATGTAATATCTTCTGTCTATATCTTCAAACTTATGACCAATCCCCCTCTTCTCGGCCACACATCACCCATTCCATTCCTAGTTAACTCTTTCCCTACTTTGTGTACCCAATAGAGATCCCCTACCACAGACTCCTGGAATTTTAAACACTCTTTCAACACGGAGTCCTCTGGCATCTGTTGAATTCTGAACCAGTATTTAAGAACTCTCTCTGTTATGCACTTGGTGGGATTCCCAGTATGTGATTACGCTGCTAAGAATCCTATCCATACTTTTCCAGCTTTCCTCTATTTCCCCATACTTCAATACCATATCCTTCTCACTTCAACCAATGCCGTATGTATTCTTTCAAACTAGTTTACCTTCATATCTGGTGCAACAAACATCTATTGACTAGCTTCAAGGCCAGTTACTCAGTGGTTAATGCTACTTATTTTTGTTTCTCCCACTGCCCAGAGAAGCTCAATACCATTCCGTAAACATGAAAATTCCTTCACACTCTGTATCTCTCTTCCCATTATAGACCACTTCTCCTCTCTCAACTTATTTCCGTTTTTAAATACCACTATCTTTGTTTTCTCCTGATTCCTTACAATACGTCATAATTTCTAATACTGCATGTTCTAATCCTATTACTGAAAAGGAAGCTACCATTAAATCATCAGCATAAAGCAAGCCTGGAATTCCTAAACTATTTATTGTTGGTTATGTATATTAACTCGCTGTAATCCCTCCATTATATCATCTGTAAACAAATTAAAAAGGGTAGGACTGAACTTATATCCTTGTCTAAGCCCACATACTTGAGTCACTTCCTCAGTCATACAACCTTCTCCACATTTCACACAGAACATATTATCCTTGTACAATTCTTGCAGCAAAATAATCATCTCCCTACTCATTCCGTTTTGCCATAGTTTGTACCATAAAGCTTCTCTATTGGGTCTGTCATATGCTTTCTCCAAATACTACATATAACCTACCCCGCTTGTTTGCTAAATACTTATCTATCATTGTTTTGATAACAAATATATTATTGGCAGTCCTTCAACCTTTTGTAAACCCTGATTGAAATTGGGAGATTAATGTTTTTTCTTCAATCCAGACATTAATTCTCTCAGTTAAAATCCCCGTAAAAATTTTACCAAAGTTCAATAAGAGGGCAATACTCCTATTATTACCTGTTTTTTCAGTAGATCTTTTTCCCTTAAAAATGGGATGAATAAAAGCTGTTCACCAACTGTTGGGATCTTACTACTATTAATTAAGTTCAATAATCTATTCTAACTGTTCTTGTTCCTGGCACCAGGCCTGAAAAAATTCAACTGGCAATCCATGTTTACCTACTGCCTTATTCCTTTTGCCCCTTTGAACCTGCTTTAATACTTATTTACAAGAAAATTCTCTATCCAAGGCTTCATTATACCTCCAAACTCCAACCTTTCTTCTCCAAATTCAAATAAACACTTGATATAACTCGCCCATTGCTGCAGTATAATTTCAGGTCTCTCAGCTTTACCTTTTGTACAATTTCTTACAACTTCCCACACTTGTACCCTCCCAGATTCAATTTTTGCCTCTTATTTCCAAGGCCTTTTTCTTTCCCCATTCCCCTTTCTTGCTGTTTCATAGCTTTTTGTACCATAACCTGTACTCCATTTGTTCTCCATCCTCTGAGTATACTCTCTCCACCGAATTGTGGCATGTTTTACCAAACTCCTCATAACTGTGCATTCTTTGTCAAACCATCCATTATATCTTTTAGTATTATTTCTACTAGATACAAGCATACCGTTCTGAGCCCATTTCAACATAAATTCTAATAGAAGTAATGCCCCTTCACACTTATTTTAACTTAATAAACCAAACAAACTCATGAATGCACATCCTTGCCATGGAGGACTTCTACATAGAATAAAAGTCTCCAGCATAATCCTAATTCCATCTATGCCTATTAACTTTCTCACCCACTTCTCCTTTATTAGATTGTGGAGCCATCTTATCACCAAATCCACACTTCCACTCTACCACTATGGGAAAATGAGCACTATTACTAACGAAGTTCATCACTTTAAAATTTGACACTACACTTAGTGATTCCCAACTACAGACAGCAAGTCTATAATAATGCTTTGACTGCCAACACTAACAAATGTTGTTCACCAATGCCACTGGGGATTAATTGATCTGCATAATTTTCCCTCTGGCTACTTCCCAATATAAAGTCTGTAAGTTATCACTTTTAAGGTCTTTGCATTTGGCGAGATGTTTGTTCAGGATGACACCTTCACAGAGAGTGCACTTGGGTGTAGGTAGGCATCCTATCTTGTAGAAGGTGTTCTGCGAGGCAATCGTGGCCAGTTGCCATCCTAAATAAGGCCATTGCAGTCTTCCTTGGCATTTTTTGTATATCAACTCTATGTTTAATATTCTTATAATATTTATCCTTTAATTTATCTTCATCAAGTCTCTGCTGTCTTTTGAAATGTTGTTTAATATCATTTAATTGTTTGTTTATTTCTATTTGTCCTACAGGTTTTATTTGTTGTATTGCACCTTTCTTTGCTAATTGATCCGCATCTTCATTGCCCAAAAGTCCAACATGAGCTGGGAGTGTAGACATGTAGAGTGACATGATTTCTAGTTTATAACTGCTTTAATTAAGCTTCTTATTTCTTTAATATTTCTTGCTGTTTTATTATTGTAATTTACTATTCCATCTACAGATCATGGACGTAATGGATATTAACAATAAAACTCTAACAAATGTGAATTCCTCATTCCTGTCTTCACTCCAACAACCGTTCTGTATTACCAAACCATTACTTTTGTAAAACTGAACAAATTTAATGCCTTCTTCATACACTTCTTTACTCATCCGTATAACGCTATCATTTTCTTTCTCTATAAATAAATCATCCACTATACGACAATCTTTTGCTTGCAGATTCTCAATTCTTGCATTAAAATCCCCCACTATCACAAGTTCCATCATAGGGAGTTCCTGTTTAATTTCTTCCAATTCATTTCCTAGTTGAGAGAGGAGATCTGGGCTATGAAACTGTGAATTTCTGGGTGGATTATAAACTATTCCTAAGCACATTGTAAACTTCTTCAGCATTATCCACATTACTCTCTCCATCCTAGAGCTTCATTCTTTAACCTTGTCCTTCCACTCCACAACCCAATCCTCCTGACGCTCTTCTCTTAATGTTCCTTCTCAAGCCCTTTTTTCCAATAAATTCCCAGCCTACAATTTTAATCTACTCCGTATCTTCTACCCATGTCTCAGCCACTGCTAATAGATGCACCTTCTTTGTCAACAGGGCAATAAAACCCAATGACGTCCTCCTTTTCAGACCTTCACAATTCCAGAAACCCAGTCTCACAGCCCCCATTTTGCCCTATTTTGAACCCACTCTTGTTATAAACTTCTGCAATTTCTTCCTATTTCTGAGTTCAATTCCTCCCCTTATGGACTCTTGCCGCTGCACTGCACTCCACTCGTCATTCCCGAATTGCTTCCACATGGTGTTGAGACAATACTTGATTCCTAGTTACATCTTCCTCTCCACTTCTTCTGCTTTCCTTCTCCCTTCTTGCCAGCTCTTGGATCTCACGTGTCCCCTGTCTTTCCAAAGAAATTATCCTTCGCTGCGACGTTGTTGCCTCCCCACTGACTTGACCTTGGTGTTCCCGCAAGCTTCACTTTGATGTCATCGCCTCTGTTCATTTGACCTTGGTGTTCCGGCATGCTTCGCTGTGATGTCATTGCCTCTCCACTTGTTTGGTCTTGGTGTTCGTGCATGCTCCCCTGTGACTGCATTTTATCTCAGAATCTCTTGTGATACTTATGGTAATTTCATATGACTATCACTTCCTTTGAATGTGATAATTATGCTGCAATCAGTTAAATTCCAAGCATTATTAAATTTTATTCTGTATATCATGAGTGAAATAGTCTACTTAAGCCATTGGCATATTATGTAGATACCTCATGCCTACCTTAGAAATTTGATTGAAATCCCTGTGAGCAGGTTATAAAGTTTAAATTCATATAAAATTGATTGACATGTTCTTTCCTGAAATTTTGCATGCATGGCACTCGAAGCATTGATTCAATGATTTTGATACCCTAATATAATTTTTGGATGTTATAGTCTCCAAATGAAGAGAGCCATAACACTTTTTGTTCCATTGTTTCTTTTTTTTCTTTCTTGTTTGTGGGTGCATTGGAAAAGGTGTGCATCTTTTACCTTGCAGTCTCAATGGATGAAGGTCGACCTCTAACATTGAACTCTGGTAGCATTACACTTTGAAGCAGCTGATAGTGACATTGGATCTTAAGACCGTGTAGATAGTATTTTTCTTAAGAGTCATCTTGTGCGGAACAATGAATATGCACATATTAGCAGGTAAAAAAACTATTTTCCTGTAAGCTTTAGCTGATCTTACAAATTGACAACTCTCATTCACTTCTAGTACTCGAGGGCACACTTTGGTTTCTTTACGTTCTCTCTGGGTGTCTGACCCTTCCTTCCTTCTCTGCTGTCCTATTGCTGTAAGTCAGCAGCTTTGTGTTTTATTGATAGGAAATAAACATCATTGTTATCCTTCTATTTCACACACATGCAGACCATGATTCATACTTGCCATGTTTCTCTTTGTGAAATATATATCAGGTGACATATCGTTATTTGCTCTCAATGCACCAACAGCGTTACTTTTTTCTGTTCATTAGTCTTCTAAAGAACTCTCTGTGAAGAAGATGTCATCCTGAACAAACATCTCGCCAAAATGCAAAGGCCTTAAAAGTGATAACTTACAGACTTTATATTGGGAAGCCAGAGGGAAAATGATGTAAATCAATTAATGTCCAGTGCCATTGGTGAACAACAACAGTCTTCTAAAGAGATATGGAGATCCTTTAAATGCCACCTGTTAGTTAAAAATGCAAATATAGCTATATTGGTCAGCACACACACTGTGTGCTTGTCATGCAATTTAAACGCAACTTACTAACTTATGCAAGTCATATGACTTGAATGTGTTAAAGCATAAATTGGAAAGAAGTGCTGAGGTGTTTTAGGCATTGCTCTGCACAGAAAATGGTATTTGATTTTATTGGAGAAAAAGTTTAAACAGCTCTCAAAATTTGTGTCCTCGTATTTCAGGTGCAGCCAATTGGATGACACTAAAAGAAGTAACCCTAAACCAGCTGGGATGTGGAGATAAGGCAGACTATTTCTCAAGTGTATGCTATGTGTTGCTCATCAGATCCGAAAACTGCTTATACAAGGCATGTCCTTCAGCAGATTGCAATAAAAAGGTACATTTTTGTTTCAGTATACTGTAAATAATTGCAATTCCACAGAGAGGAATAACATATTATAAAATTCATGCTGTATGTTTAAATTATTACAATTCCAGGTTATAGATCAACAATATGGACAGTACAGGTGTGAAAAGTGTAACAGAGAATATCCAAACTTCAAGTTCAGACTTCTGATGTCTGTAAGTATTCTCTCCACCTTTGCATATACATATGACGAATTTAATGAGTTAGTGCTATGCTGTGTCATTAAATGCTTAACTTACTTTGTTTTAGGTCAACCTGGGAGATTTTACCGGAAATCAGTGGATCACATGTTTTCAAGAAAGTGGAGAACAACTTTTAGGAATTCCTGCTGATGAACTGGGAGAACTGCAGAATGATTCTAAGCAATTTCAAGAAGTCTTCTACAAAGCATTATTCAAATCATATAATTTCAGATTGAGAGCCAAGATGGAGAATTATAATGTAGGTTGGCAATGTTTTAAGTATAGGCATTAGAAATGAATTGAGTTTAAACAGTGATGCATATTTAATAGATTAATAAATGGAAAGGACTTAAGATGCATTACCATAATTTTTAAATTCAAGAACAGATCTTTGAATGAAATCAGAACATTAAAAAAGATTGAAGTTTACACATAGCTAAAAATACTTCTTTCTTTTCTTAAACGCACTAAATTTAGTAGGGGGATTTTGTTTCTAAAGCTTTTTCCATTGCTTTGCTTCTATGCAATTAATTTTCAGTTTAAATTTGTTAAAATTTAAGGCCAAAGATGCTATTCAAATTACAGAAAAACTAGGAATTTATAAATTAAGTTGCCCTGGTTACAAGCAATGACATTGGCAAATTAAATTGACTTAAAACAGTAAATTTTTGTTTCTGACTCACCTTGAAAGTTAATTTGAACACACAATTGTTTGTAGCAACCATTAGAGAACAGATAAAATTAAACAATATGTTGGTATATTTTGATAAAACCCACATACCAGGTAGAGAAGATATTGCAATCCACCCAAAATTTTGATATCAAGATTTCACCGGAAATACATGTTTTGAGGACCCTGAATCCAAAAAAGCATCTTTTTAGAAAAAGGTCTGTGTGTGAACACAACTCAAAAATGAAAAGTTGGATAAACACCAAACTTAGTATTTGGGTTCAGTACCTTCTGAAGATTTTCAAGAAACCCACCCCATCCCAAACTACCTTTTACATGGAATGTTTTTTGAAATTTTTTATTTTCTAAAAAACAGCTCTAATAATTTTAATTAAAATCCATATATTAACAATATTTATATGACAAATAAAATGTAATATCTTGAATTTTCTGGGAGTAGCCTTTGAAGTCCTCTTGTATAACTAGTAAATGTTAAGCAATAGAAGAAAATGTACTACACAAGAAATGTATATCTCTTTAAAACACACAAGTTATTTCAAATCATTTGAATTGTTCATTACTTGGTCCTTTTAACATTAGGTTGTTTCTCGCAATTGCATGGAAACTGTGGAATTTTAAAGTAGCATGTAGCATCCAGTTCTTAAACATTTGACTATTGTTCCCTTTGTATCTATAACAAAATGTGTAATGTAGCTATTTCTACAAATATTTATTTGGATTAAAATTAGTAGATAGAAAAATAAGCTTTAGTAATAGTTTGTATACCCAGTAATAAGAGAGAAATAGAGAGAAAGTCATATGAATGTAACACACAGAATTTTTTTAAAGTTGCATTCTAGTGTGCAATGCATCAAGACCAATGGATTGCTGAAAAAGGCAGTTGTGTGTTCCCTTGCCTACAAACCTTATCTGTTAATGCAATGTTTACGATATATATGCAGTACATGAGGTTTAAGTTGAAATATGACCATTTTGATGCTACCTGTCAGGTCTTGGAGAGGGGAGTGCTGAGAAACTGCCTAGTCTCTCAATATTACTTCTACTTATAATAGTGTTGTTTCCAATTGCACTTTTGACAGTGAAATATGGAAAATATCCTGATATCTTCGGCCATCCTTGTTTCGCTGACTTTCATATTGTTACAAGGTGTTGGTTGCTCTCTTCTAAATTTCATGTTTCAATCTAACCCAGATTTTAAATAGTAAGTTTCAATAGTAAAGGTTCGGAGATTAGGCAATTGAGATCTACCAACTGTGAAATCTAGTGCTATTTCTTTCTACTTTCCATGTTTCAACTTAAAGCAAATGCACTATAAATACTTATATTTACTGTGAGTCTTGCATAGCAAAATGTGTAGTTTATAACTATTATCCCATTTATCTCTCAATATATTGGATAGTTTTAAGGAATTGACCCATTTATCACATATTCATCAGAGATTTGTTGACATTCTGAACAGTGCAGATTTAATATCAGTTATATTCTGAAAATATAAATAGCTTTGCATAGGTCCTTACATATCAGTAATGATGTATACCATTATTTACAGGATGAAAATCGGTTGAGGGTTACTGCAGTAGAAGCAAAGCCAGTGAATCTTGTGGAATACAATGAAAAGCTTTACAATGAAATACAGGAAATGGTTGGTATGAAGAATACAAGCAATGGAATTTAGTGTTTCCAACAGTGAAAAATGTACTTTAAGTATCACTGCTTATATGATAAAATGAGTTAAGACTTGGTGTATTTAAAACAATAAAGTAATCTTTCATTTTTTATTTTGCTTTTTCACCTCTGAACCAATTAAACGTTACAGATTGTGCACAGAAAAAGATAACATTTGTTACATTCTTAAAAAATACAAGATTTTTCTTTTAAGATAAATTTATGTACATAAAATTGGCATCTGATTTTCCATTATAACAAGCATATTAACTAAGCATTACCAATACATAATTATATGGACCAAATAGCTTGCTCATCTGCTGTCATTTTAGTTCAGCTCAATAATCCACCAATGGCCTGTAAATAAACATTTTTATTATTTCAATACAATAAGCAATAGTTGACAATTATAGGAATCTAAAGTGAAACCAATGTTAGTAATGTGTTGCTCAGAACTTAAAAATGTGTTCACAAAAAGGATTTCTTTTCTGTTATGCTTGACAGCTAAATGTGATGGTATTTAAAAAAGTCAACCACTGCCATAAGGAGGTCAAGTTGGCAAAAAAACAAACATAACCTCTATTATAAAACAATTAAATTCAGTTAATAAATTTTATATACATCTGTGACAACTGTTGGTGAAGCATTTAATGTAAATATATATACTTCACTTTAGTTAATCTCTTTTACCATGACTAAAAACAATGTAGACTAATAAATCCATTGAAAAAATAATCAGCTAAGCCAACACCGATTTACCTTATGCAAGCATTCAAAATGAAATTTAATTTTGAAACAACTGATGCTTCAGAATCCTATTGTATATATTCAAGCACAGTTCCACTAGTATAAAATGAAACACACAAGAAATTTCAGAATTGTTATGCAAGATCTGAATGCTTACTGTGATATACACTTTACATTACGAAAGAATAAAGTTTGTTAGGCTATGAACCACTTACTATATATCACCCTGTTCACAAAATTTCACTATCACTTCTTTGACATCAAATGAAAAAATATAATAGCCAGTAATCAAGTGCCAAAAATACAGGCACAGCAAAAGCTATTGTTTCACACGAATATTATGCACCAAGGTTTTCATAAATTGCAAGGGCCATCATACTGTTAATAATAAGCTGTGCATATTAAACTACTATGTACCACATCTAATCAAAATTACACTTACACCACCTTGTCAACCATCTTTCCTGGCCAATGATAACTTCACCATAAGTGGGAATTGGAACACAGACCCTCAGCACAATAGCCACA
Organism: Deroplatys truncata; assembly: GCA_030765065.1. NCBI lineage: Eukaryota > Metazoa > Arthropoda > Insecta > Mantodea > Mantidae > Deroplatys > Deroplatys truncata. The sequence continues at coordinate 84,281,145 of CM060988.1, forward strand.
AACAAAATCACTGAGATACCTGATGCCCAATATCCAACAGTGAGATCCAGTATTTGGTTAATTAGCAGCAAGTAGCTATCCTTGAGCATGCACTCACAAAATAACCTCATATTCAACAAATTCAAAATAGACTGCAGGAAATTTAGAAACAAACTATCTTCAATATAAAACTACTAACACAGCGACCAGAGTAATATTTGATGCATCATCCAATCCGGTTTTTTATATTCAAATAATTTTCAATTCATGCAACAGACAAATTCAGATGCTGCACAATGCACGAGGACTCAAAAAAAACATCCTTAAAAGTGTTGGAAACAATATATCATCGAGAGCCATTGCAAAAAATCTCAACTCAATAGCTTCAAACCTATTTGAAGAGGAGAATGAAAACCTTTGTGTAAAACCTTTACATTTCACCTAACTTAGGGCTGGCACTTTAGCAGTAGCATAATATTTTAGCTTGGCGGGGATAGGGTTATAATATGAACGTAACACTACTCTCGAAAATCACCCAAAGGCTCTTAATGCACAAGATGGAACTTTATAGAAGAGTAAATTACAACACAGAGAAAAGGTACCATCCCAGAAGTCTAGCAATAACCATCCTTGTCTCCAGAAGAAAAAGTAAGCATATTTACTGAACAATCATACAACCAAATGACGCAGATGCTAAATTCAATAGTAATCGCCCTCCCAGCCTATCTTCTTACAATATATTTTTACACCTGCTCAAGTAAGCTCCTGATCAAGATTTTATAGTTCAGCCTTTACTAGAAGTACTTCTTCAGAAAACATTTTTTACTTTAACTTATTTTCCTTCAAAATGAAAGCACACCATTGTATGATTCCAAAACCATAGGATCTTTTAACTTTAAATACATACATACACTTATATGTAGGAATATGTTTTTACAGGTTCTTCTACAGCAGCTGATGATGTAAGCAAGGGCCTATGAAGATATGTTCCTGCATATGTAGTGAAACCTTTTTACTGTTAAATCAACACTAGTCTCATGAAAATTTGAATCTGTTTCTGGATATGGAAAAAGCCTTTGACAAAACAAGGAATGGTGACTTTCTTTTAAATGTTGCATATATGGCATTCTTTACAATATATTAAATAATATTTATGCAATCACACTTTTTTTTTAAAATGTGAATCGGCTTTAATTCATTCCAAAATGCTTCAGGATAGCATACTAGGACCTCTACTATACTTTTACTGAAATAAAAAACACACTTGAGGTAAACAAAGATGAAAAGCAGCTCTGAGCACATGGCTGCAGGGAGTGCAACTCTCAGCCTAAGAGTAAAAAATAAATAATCTTTTCTTTGTGTTAGTACATTTAAAATGCCAATGAATACGTTAATACTTTCATTACTATATATATTTATATATTCCAGTTATTTCAAAATAGAAACCAGTCGGTTTACTGAAACTCAGTGTTATTGATATGGGACATTCCATGTGAAACCGAATGGCAAAATAACTCTCAGTTTTTGTTTGTGCTGTAATTTTTCCTATTAATAAGGGGTGCTAAAGAAAGCATATTTATAAAATATTAGGGTCTAAAACCCAACAGTTGTCATGTTATTGAATGGCAAATGTATTGAATTGATTCATTTTGTCACATTTTAAGTGCGCATAGCTCCGGAATTATTTCAGAATATTGTCCCAAATCTCATTTTGTAAATAAAAGTCTGCATTCATTACAGCATATACTAATTATTTTTATAAAACAAACATTAGTTTGAGAATAATCCACAGTGTCATTAAGAGAAGCCAGCAATGTTGGTACAATGGTTATGTTATGTTAGGGTGTTCATAGTATAACAAAAAGTGAAAACAATGCAGCAACTTATGTGGTTGTTGCACGATAATAAAGTGCTCTGCAGCAGGACAACACCTTTGATGCAAGAAAGGCACGTGATTCAGCAACCTAGCACAACACAAACTAGAAGTTCGGCTTTATTTCCGTGTGCTAGCAAGGTTAATAGAAACGTGAGTTAAGCGCAGGTGATTTAGTGATACATTCTTGTGGGTCCCTCATCAAGGTAGGAAAATCTAAAGAAGCTTTTATCAAGTTAAGGTATGACCTAAGATAGCACTGTAATATGCATAATACTGACTAATTTTGAAGATTTAGAAGCTAGTAACAGTGATGTGTCATAATTTAAAATAAAGAGAGTTGAAGATTGCTACACTACATCACTAAAATGTTCTTACTTGAACGCGTTTCGGGAGACGGTTTGCTCCCATCGTCAGCATGTCCTCAACTGATTTTGCCAGTCATTGTCTGGGGAATGTATGTGGCTAGTGGTGTTCTCTGGTGCTGGGCTGATGAACCTCCAAAGGCTGTTGGGTGGCGGCAGTTCGAAGTTCATTAGGTGATTCCTGTGTTTGACGATATGTATTTTTTCCCAGATGTCCAATTCATTGCTGCTGTTGATTGAAGAGTTTTATGTTCGGAGTGATATGGTTTGAAGACCAGAAATGATGTGCTACTGCTGATTTATCTGGCTGTTTTTGGTAAATGCATCTCATATGCTCTTTAAGTCTTATTTCAAGATTTCTTTTGGTTCTTCCTATGTATACCAGGTTACAGTCATTACAACCAATTTGATAATACCAGCTGATTTATCGTTGGGGATAGGATCTTTTGTTCTGTTGCATAGTAGTTTCTGTATATTGTGGTTATTCTGTGGAGACAGGGTTATGTATTTCTTGAAAATCCTTTGAAATTTATGATGTGTCCAAGGGTGATAAGTGAATTTTCTATATGCTTGTGGTTTTTGTTGTCTGAGTAAAGTAGTCATTTGTTGGATGTATTTCTGTCTTTCAAACTTTTTTATCATCTTATCTATTGTTTTCTGGTATCCATTCGTATCCATTCATAGTGGCTATGTTGATAATGTGCTGGTATTCTTTCTGGTATTCTCTTTTTCCATTGGTATATGTACTAACCTGTTTGTAATACTATTTAAAATTACATGTTTGTGGCTTGTAGGATTGTTTATCAAATTGGTTGTAACGACTGTAGCCTGGTATACATAGGAAGAACCAAAAGAAATCTTGAAATAAGACAAAGAGCATGTGAGATGCATTTACAAAAACATCCAGATAAATCAGCAGTAGCACATCATTTCTGGTCTTCAAACCATATCACTCCAAACATAAAACTCTTAAAACCGATCAACAGCAGCAATGAATTGGACATCTGGGAAAAAATACATATCGTCAAACACAGGAATCACCTAATGAACTTCGAACTGCCGCCACCCAACAGTCTTTGGAGATTCATCAGCCCAGCACCAGAGAACACCTCTAGCCCCACACATTCCCCAGACAATGACCGGCAAAATCAGTTGAGGACATGCTGACGATGGGAGCAAACCGTCTCCCGAAACGCGTTCAAGTAAGAACATTTTAGTGATGTGTAACAACCTTCAACTCTCTTTATTTTAAAAAATGCATACTACTGCTTAGTAAGCTTCTCATTGTTTAATCTTAGGCACAGCAACTTCCTAGTCCTTCAGTTCAAAACAAACATGTGCGAGAGGACCATGAACGCATAAAGTAATTTACTTCTTTAATTATTTTAAACGAAACCTTATCAGTAACCACTGTAGTAAAATATATGTTTGATTGTGTTTAAATTACGGAATATTACTATATATATATATAAAAAAATTACTTTTATTACTCCGAAACCACCTATACCTGAAAAAGTCTATAAATTTCTTCACTTAAACAAAAATAAGAACAACATTTTACTTATCATATTAAAATAAAGCTTAGGGAATCAACATAAAGCTTGATTTAAATAATCAGATTTTAAGCTTTCAGAGTTATAACAACTTGAAGTTTAGGAAAATATGATAAATTTGAACCATTTTAATTACAAAACTATGATGTTCTGAATTTTAAGTTTTTCCATAAAGGATTGCATTGGGCTTGTCTCCAAATAAACAAAAAAAAAGTTTTATTTCATTTAAAAAATGCAAGGTCGATTTTCCATCTATTTCGGACAATTTGAAATGGAATGTCCCATATGTTGTGTATATGTTGCAAGGAGTAATACAAAAGTGTGTTTCCAGAATATACATCACTTACAATGCAGACTTTCTAGCTCATAACTGGACATTTTGCTAATGAAATAATGATTTCAAGTAAAGGTATAATTATACCAGTTGTACCACTTTAAAGAATTCCGTGATTAAATGGTGCAAACACCGGAGAGTTGTAATAAATCCCAGGAAGTCAAACATCACAAAATTCAATTACGCCCAATGCACAATTGCCCAGGAATAGAAATCAGAAAAGCAAAAAGGTTTAAAGAAAAGAAAAAAGTCACTAATATTTTCAAATGTGTGTGTATAATCAATGGAAAGCTTTCTGGTGAGAGCCTAGAAAAGTTAGTCAAGTTTCATGTTTCCTATTCCTGATCATGTCTTACTGTATGCTTTTTATGCACATCCATAACAGCTGCTCGATCTGTAATATTAGATTTGGAAAAACAAACTAAATGTTTTTGACAGCCACATGTGCTTCCATTCTCAGTTTCATTTCTGCTATTGCACACCAGACTTTACAGATACAATGTTCTGTATCAGCTTATTACAATTAAGGAAGAACCTTAATCAGATACTTTGGCATTACTCTTGATGAATATTCAACATGGAAAAGCCACTTTACCTATTAACAGCTTAAGATGCAGTAAAGACTGGCTCACAATAACCTGCTAATGGAAACTAGAACAGGAATGCATAATGATAAAAAAAGTGGAAAGCCGATTTTGCACATTGGGATGCCATTTGTTTGTAACTGTCCAATAGTATCTTTACACCTGCTTCCAACTCAGCCAACATAATGCAGGTTAGCCAATGTCAATAAAGGAATGGTATGGCTAGAGAAATCCAAAATAGTAATGGCTCTGCATTTAAAAAATGTTTAGTCCATCAAATTTTGACACTGGCGAACCTGCATTATGTTGGCTGAATTGGAAGCAGGTAAAAAAAATATATAAACATATATCATATATATATTCCGACTCACCTTTAAATAAAATATATATATATATATATATATATATATATATATATATATATATATATATATATTGGTTAGTTACAAACAAACAACGTACCAACGTACAAAATTGATTTTCTACTGTGCTATCGATATCATCAATATGCATTCCACGCTTGTTCCTTGAACCAGCCTCATTAGGAACAGCAGTTACAACCCTGCATCCCATAACATAATGTTCCTCTCAGCAAAATTGAATACAAAAAACAAAAGCATATGAACACAAATCAGCACAGCGCAAACACCATTCATGAAACAAACAATAGACAAGAAAGTACATAAATTCAAGAAACAAAAATAAAGGACAGCACAAAGCTGGTGCAGCAAAAAGATAAAACACAGTTCAAGAAATTCATGTTACCCCAGAACATACATATAACCAATGCAGCAATATCTTCAAAAAGGAATATAACATCAACTTAACTCCACAATAGGTTGTGTACAGAAATTGCTGAGCAATAATCTGAAAGATCCTATACCTGAACACACTAAATCAGGTGTACATAAAATTGATTGTTGAGACTACAATAAGTTCTACATTGGCCAAACCAAAAGACATTGAAACCAGACTCAAAGATCACAAAAGATGTGTAAAACACAGACAAGGATCTACAGTAGCTCATCATTTCTACTCTACCAAACAAAACTGTGCAAATGTTAAAACCAGCTAGATATGCAGCCAAGCTTGACACATGGATTGATGGGTTTAATGTTTTGTATGTATATTTATTTCCATAATGCTATACAAAATTCTTACAATTTTTAATACATTACTTGGAGTTGCTATCTTTTTTCTTTCTTTGGCCCATATTGCATTTTAACACCATGGTTATTTATGCATGGTGGGTCATAACAAATTCATAATGCTTTATTTTTCTAAACCATTTTTCTCTTACTCTCCCCATATATTCTCCTATTCTTCTTATATCCCTCTCCTTTTGTATTTTCATTATCCTAACTTTTAATATTTCTTTGCTAACATTCTCCCATTCTTTAGGTAAAAACTGATCTCTCCACAACTTTAGTTTCTTCACATTCAATTATATAATGCAAATCATTATCTGCCTCTCCACAAAGAGGACACCTATTCAAATTCTCTCCCTTCTTTTCTCCCCTTAGCCTATATGCACTTAATCTGGAACAAGCCCACCCTTCTCTCACTAAGCTATTGCCTACATCCCATAATTCTCCCTTCCCCAGTCCACCTTTAATTGTCTATATAGTTCCAAACTTTTCTTTCCTTCCAGACTTTGAAATAATTCTTGTTTCCCTATATCTTCTACTCTGTTCCTCACTTCTTTCCAGAAACCTTTAACTAACCCCTCTCTCTCCTCCCATAAGTTACTCATTCCTATTTCCTGTAAAATTCTCCTTATTCCTTGAGCCCAGTTCATCTCACTGGATTTTTCTTGTACAGTGGAATCTCGTTAGCACGTTCCTCATTAACACGTTTTCCCGTGTATTACGTTGAATTATAAAAGTCCCAGTACCAAATCACCAAATATAATAAATAATGTTTGCTTAGTGCGTTTTCCCGGTCCCGCTTACTACGTTTGAAGTTTGACGTCCTCATTTGCTGTTTTGGCCAATCCTTGATCGCTACAGTGGGAGTAGGCGTTTAAACATGTTCATAGTTTGACGTCCTCATTTGCTACTTTGGTCAATCCTTGGTCACGGGGTGGATATCGGCAGCCAATCACATACATGCATTTAAATATTTGTGTGACACGATTTCTGTGGGCGGGATAGAGAATGCTTTACCTTGGCGTGGTAAACGCTAACGATAGTTTCTAATGTTGAGTGATGACCAAACAATCGTAGATTGTATTTTAACTTTTCATTTACAATGAAAAAAAGAAAGTGTAGTAGGTAAATAACCAACAGTGAAAAACTGAAAATCCTTGATGTAATCACAATCCAAATATAAAACATGTCGATATAGTGCGGAAGTTAAACATTCCTCCGTCAACCTTAAACACGATTGTTAGCAAACCTAAATTGATTGAAACTGCTTTTAAAGAAGGGAAAAATACTAAAACAAAACTTTTCTCTTGGAAAATAGGATCAGAAGAGGACCAGAACGAAATTTGTTGCATGGAAACACCTCCGTATTCAAATCGTCTTGTATACACCAAAGATGATATCATCTATTGTACTCGTAACACGATGAACGCTCATAATTTTTTTCTTTTTTAGCAGAAATTGTTATCACGTGTGTAATAAAACACACAGCAAAACCACTATTGCCGCTTCCACAATTCACAATTTATTTTCTCAAAAACATTCATAACCTAAAAATTCCAAGTTGACCAAAATAAAAGCTTGAATTATTTATTCTCAGGCTTTGTGTATCCAAATCCATTTAAACATATTGAATTTAACATGGAAACGCGGATGGTATTCAGTATGAAATTGTACTCAAAATCGATTTGAATTGCCCATGGAGACTTAGTAATTATTAGATTTTTATTACCTATGTTCTTAAATTGCAGATTTTGCATTTTCGTTAACACGTTTTCCCGCCTATGACGTCCAAATCCTTAGGTCCCTGCAAAAACGTACTAATGGGATTCTACTGTATTATTAAACTTTGCCTCAAGATATTATGCTCGTCCAATGATTTCAATCTATGCCAATATTTAAATATCCTTTCTACCATCATACCCTTGCTACCTACTCTTCCCAACTCTAACATTGCTGCTCCATTAGGTGATGAAATAGATAAACCTAACATACATTTACAGAACAATCTATGTACTTTATCAATCATCTCCCATCCTTTGTCTATGTACTTTATCAATCATCTCTCATCGTTTGTCTTTTCCCCAAATCTCTGATCCATAGACCATTGCTTTGTAAACAGCTTTGTAAACCCTTTCCAACCATTTAATTTGCATATCTGGTTACTTTCTTTAAGCATATTCTTATAGCAGTCATTGCTAATCTTTCCTTAGCTAAGGCTTCTTGTGATCATTCCATCTCCCATTACTACTTATTCTCACTCCCAAATAATCAAACTTGTTTACTATTAGCAACTCTTCCCCTTCCACATACCACTTTTCCTCCAATTTTATCAATTTACATGATATACCATTTTTTGAATTTTTACTTTCTCTACTACATACCTATCAGCTAGAGGAAGAATTACATTCCACCCAAAAATTTGATGCCGAGATTTCGCAAGAAATACATGTTTTAAGGTACCTGAATCCACACCAAACCAAAGGGGAGGGGGAAAGCATTTTTGGAAAAAAGGTGTGCATGTGAACAATGCCAGTAGGTAGTGCTAGCAGTAAACTGATCAGCAAGAGGACCATAGTGCACAGCAAAGCACCTTAGTTCCATGCTATCTGATTAAGTTGGATTCTGTAATGTACACTGTGATTGGCTGGAAGAAGAAAAAAATGGATGCTAATGCCAAAAGCAACAAACAACACTGACGGAGTACCAATAACAATACTGGCACAGAAAAAGAATAAGAGCCTTATAATGTATGTTTCTATTTTCATGTGATTCTGCTTCACAGTAAATCCAGCCCAACAGCTTTCCCTAGGTACCTCATTTTGTCATGTTTCTCTGTAGGAATTAGAGTTACAGGCATTCTTGATTTTAATGCATGTTAAGCTGTTTCCCTACGATAATTGTTATAACATTCAAAACTAATCAATAAAAAATGAAATGCAATACAAGAGGTACCAGGATCATATTTTATTTCTGCAACATGTTGCATGATGTGGTGATACTAGCTGCATTAAAGTGTGTATACATTCATTCTCTCTTAAGGTCTTCTGCTATTGCAACATAAATTGCTGCACATGACTGCCTCTATGGTCTGGTGATTAGCATGTTAGCCTTCAAATCCAGAGGCCCTGACTTCGATTCTCTGCTGGAGTTAGAATTCTTCTTTAGCCAGAATTATTCCCAATCCTCCCTAGAGTCTGGAAGTATGAAAGAGTAAGTAAGTGTGAATTTAAAGACAACAAAAGTAAAACGAGTAAACATCACTGCCAATGAGCAATTGTTCCAAAGGCAAAGCCTCCAATATAAACCTGAGATGTTAAAGGTGGTATATAAATGGGCAAAAAAAAACAAAACAAAAAAAAAAAAAAAACTGCACATATTTGAAAGCAAGGAACATGCACAAATAATTACTATGATTTTCTTGCCAATAGAAAAAAGAATAAAATGCAAGCGTCAGTATCATTTTATTGAAAATGTTTACATAACTTAAATGGCTTGCTGGCATTTGACCTAACTGATGCACAGGTCAACATTACTACAAGAGGACTGGGAAAATAGACCTTTTGGCAGCATTATGTTGTATCGCAGTGGTGTTAAAATGTGATTATGTTCACTCATATAATGCATAACAATAATGGGTTTTGACACTAGATAAAGTCGCTTCTAAGCTTCCCATATGGCCTTTGGGGGTTACCTAATTCCGCAAGCAATGACTGGACCCATTTTGGAGGTGGGGCACTCAGTGGGCAGAATCCATTGCCTCCAATGGGAGGGTGATTATGAGGGTGGTGGTGAAATGAAAGGACCTACAGCTTTTACCATGGGGATACTTCACATAACCAAGTCAGAGGTGAAGGCATGGATAGTACTGACTTAATTGTCACCCCAAAGCCTCAGTACGAGAGCTAGAAACAAAATCACTGCACTATCCCATCACCTCACTAGGATAAAGTTCACTCTTATATTAGGATGTAGCATTTCTTTTTAGTGGATGTGTATTGTTTAATTTCATGCCTACAATACACAAAAGCCACAATCATAACTTGAAAGCCAATCATTTCACTCAGCAGCTACTAGCACAAATTGCAGCTTATGAATATGAAAAACTCTTTAAACTGCTATCGACAAACTGGAAGTCGCAGTTAGACCATACTAAGAAAGTCTATGATTATCCCCCTTTATTTTCGGGTTATATTCTTCACAAATGCATACATGGATTTGTTTTCAAAAACACTCTTTGGGTTGGATTCTCTAAGATCATACTTTGGTGAAATTGACAGAACTTTTGGATCAAATGCAAAAGGTATATTGCACTATACCCTATACAAGAAATATTAAACAATACAACACGAAATATTACAGAAATAAGAAGCCTAATTAAAGCAGTTGAAACTAGAAATCATGTCACTCTACAATAGATCCCAGCTCATGTCGGACTTTTGGGCAATGAACATGTGGATAACATTTCAAAAGACAGCAGAGACTTGATGAAGAAGATAAATTAAAAGATAAAGATTTTAAGGATATTAAAGATAGGGTTGATATACAAAAAATGCCAAGGAAGACTGCAGTGGCCTTATTTAGGATGGCAACTGGCCACGACTGACTTGCAGAACACCTCTACAAAATAGGATGCCTACCTACACCGAAGCGCAGGGTGTGAAGATGTCATCCTGAACAAACAGCATCTCACCAAATGCAAAGGCCTTAAAAGTGATAACTTACAGACTTTATATTGGGAAGCCAGAGGGAAAATGATGCAGATCAATTAATCCCCAATGCCATTGGTGAACAACAACTACTATACCCTATACTCTACAAGTTGAGTTGTAAACCTAAAAGTAAAATCAGGACACACCTTTGCTGCCTTGGTTTATTACGAGAAGGACTTCTGCTTCTACTTCTTCTTGGGTGGTCTTGTCTCTCTGCACTGCGGCTCCTATGGGTGCGATGTTCCCTGCCTTTTTCCTCCTCTGTATGATCCCTGAGGACAAAAGAAAAGAGCATGTGATCTTATCCAAGCACAAGTACAAAACTATGTAATGCTGTACAGTCTTAACACCAAATTACAAGCACTTACCAACGATTGCGTCTGTGTCCTGATGTACTTGAACTTCTGCTCTGTGAGGCAACTGCTGAAGGAGGGGAGTGACTTGGTGATCTGCTGTAAGATCTAGAGGACTGTGATGTTCCTCGTCCTTCCTCCTCTTCAACTTCTTCCTCTTCATCATCCTGCATCCTATGACGACGTTCTCGTTCTCTGCAGCAAGCATTTATAGAACTTAATAGAAAAGCTTATTTCCACTGTGGTAGAAAAGAAGAACCATAACTAGAAAACTAAAAGTTTCACTGCAGGATTTTATAATGGAATTTCAGCTCTCTGTGCTGACACTATTTCCGCCAACTGGCAAGGAACTCGTTTTGTGCAATTCCTACCTCTCCAGAACTTTATAGAAATGTGGGCATCAGTATATTTAGATTACATATGAATAACATCAGAGTTGCATATATAAACAAATCTTAGCATATTATTAGAAGTTCAGTAATAAAAGAACTTTTAACATCCTTTGAGGTTATAATACTCGTAAAACTGAGTTTACCTGGAAGATTTACTTGTTAATAAAGGAATCAAACAAAAAGAGTTCATTGCTCAGACCAGCACATCAGCACAGAAAGCTGAAATCTGTGGTTTGAATCCAAGACATCGTATTGAAGTTTTCAAGTTCTAATTTCTTTCCATTTATGTCACTGTCCATATGAACAAATACTGCTGATTTGCTATAATAAGATTTGACATATGGATATTTTAGACTAAAAATCTGTGTGTACATTACACACCTCCTTCGCAGTTTGATTGCCATTTCTCTGAGTTCATCCTCTCTATCCTGCCGTTCCTGTTCTTGCTTTTCATGACGCATTCTTTCAGCTCGTTTATCTGCTTTATCTGAAACAATATAATCAGCAATGTCTAATAAAAATGCAAAAACACTATGCAACCAATACCTTGACTTTAGTTACTGATAACATGTTAATATTAGAATGAAGATCTTAAGGTCATGAAGGGATTCATTGAAATAACTGCCATTATAACTAAGTTTTTAAATAACTTTCTTACTCCAAATTTATAAACAAAATGTGGATCAAAGATCTAACCCAATAATGCACAACCTTTAATAGGTGCAAACCCACTGGTCAACAGTTTTGCTATAGATTTCTGTCATCATGCACATAAAGAAGTTAAAAATCACAATCCAGTACAAATATTTCTAAAATCCTTAAAATTCACCAAAATTTGTTAGATTTAAAAAGTGAAAATGTTCAATTACTTCACTCTAGAAATAATGGGTAAGATGTGAAGACTACAAATGTTGAGAGGCACAATATGAAAGTTCAGATTGAACTTTGAAACTATGCTCTCCATTCTTGGTTCAAGATCATCATTCTGAGATGTCAATTTCTGGCTTAGATTGATGTTTGATTGCAGTGAGACAAGTTTCATGTAAGCAACAAAGAGTTGCTGCAGTGCTCTTTTCATTAATCATGGATTTTTATTCTGCACTAACTGTTTTATGCTAAATGTTGACATTTATAGTTGTAATTTGATATTGACTCTTTATTTTCCACAAAAAGGGAAAGATGTGATGAAAAAAAATTACAAACCCCATGATAAACTCTTGCATCTGAAACTTTCCCAAAATTTACAAAGCAAGCTCTAGGCATGTCTAAAAGTACGAGATAAATCTTTGATACTTCTAAATGTTTCATTTCTGTACTTCTATTCTAGATGGCTTGTTAGCAGTTGTTGCATTTTAGCCTACACTTGACATGAATGAATGAGTCTAGCACCTTTTTTTAGCTTAAAAAAATGCATATGCTGTATGGTGCTAATGTTCGATGGTAGTAGAAAAATTCAGTATTTGAATCATTTGTTGTGTACACTATCCTCAGTTATGTTTAATTTGTTTTGAAAACAAGAGCTTTCATTCTCGTCAGTTTTCTGCTGACCTATTTTGCTTCCACTGTCTCTTGTTCTTGGATTGGTGAGCCATCTGATGATGAATGGTGGATTTGCTTAGTTCACTTGGGGGTGGGAGATCAAAATTCATGGCTTGATTCTCATAATCAATAATAGTTCACAAGTTCCTAGTAGATCTGAGTAATTTGGAATCCAATATAATTTCTAGAAACGGGTTGTAACTGCAGACTTTACAAGCTGTTGTATTTTAGGATCTCAGGTGTTCCTCAGTCTAGTATTCAGGTTTTTTACTTTGCTGATATATATCTTTTTTGGTCACAGTCTGCACATTTAATTCAGTAGATGCCTGACTATTGTTGGGAATTCAGTCTTTCAACAAGGTGCAAAGAAGGTTCTATATTCTTTCTGCATAATAATAAACTTTTTGAGTGTTTAATCAACCCCTACTCTCAGTTATATTAAGGTTCTGTACACTATATCTGTTGTGTAAAGCAAGAATTATGTTGCATTTTTTTAATATTCTCTTGAATTTGTGATCTGCCTTTGAATGGTATGTAAATCTTTTGTATTTTATCTGTTTCTTTTATAATTCTTATGTAGAAATATCCCTAATCGGTTCTTGTCTTTAAAATTTATTGATCTTGTTCAGTATCCCATTTGTAGTAAAGCTGTTGATTGTAGCTGTGGAGTATGTGTTGATGCTCTTTTATATATTTTTCTTTACGAAGAGGATGTTGATTAATCTGTGTATTAAGCTATAGAAAATTGCACATTGATGGTTTGTTGGGTTAAGGCTGTTGCTTTTTATATAATTATCAGTGTGCAAGTTTCCTGTAGATCCAAATTTAAGTTTTTTGGCTCTGTGTAATAATTTTTAAGTCCAAAAAGGTAAGTAGCCATCATTTTAGAGCTCTGCTGTAAATTGGATTGACAATCATATTTGAAAAAAATTGTTCATTTTCACTTATTACTTACTTAGAACATTACTCTAAATTAAATAATTCTCAACATGGCTTTACAGCTAACTGTTCAACAGTAACACCATTAACAACACCGGTAAATGATGTCTCACAAATGATAGACGAGAAACAACATACTGCAGTAGTTATATGTGATAATTTGAAAGCTTTTGACTGCGTAAGTCATGACATATTATTGAATAAATTTGAATTTTGTGGCATAAAGAATACTGCATTAGCCTGGTTTAAAAACTATTTAAAAAACCGGAAACAGAGTGTCATTCTGAATAATTCAGTAAGAACAGCCCAATCAAACTGGAAAGGAATAAACACTGGTGTACCACAAGGGAGTGTTTTAGGCCCCCCATTAATATATAGTATACATCAATGATCTCCCAAATTGCATAAATACTAAAACAGTCATGTATGCAGATGATACGTCCATCTTATTGAAAGGCATAAACAATGATAATCTTCTACAAAATGCAACAGTAGCAGCCCTAACTCATCCAATGAAATGGTTCAGCAGCAATGGCTTAAAATTCAACACTTCAAAAACATGCATTATGCATCTTTGTAATTGAGACAAAGGGATGGCATACAACCTACCAATCAACCAGATAGACACTGCAAAAATATTAGGAGTGTATTTAAATAAACAATTAAAATGGGACAATCATATTCATTACATTAATAAAAAATTAAACAGAGCTTGCTTCAGTATGCATTGCATACCTCACATTACTAAGAAACTAGAAAATTTTTTTATTTTAGTCATTTTCACTCCATAAAGACATATGGAATCATTCTCTGGGGCGACACAGTGGGTTGGGACACCATTTTCAAATGAATGATGGAAAAAAAAAATAATAAAAAAAAATCATACATATAATGTCTCAGGTTGGAGCAAAAGAACCATGCAGAAAGCTATTTAAAAAGCTTAAAATACTAACTTTACCAGCTCAATATGTATACAAATTAAATAAATATATCCACACAAATTATGATAACTTGTACGACTTACAATATCAACATAATTATGGAACCAGAACAAAAAACAACTTAAAACCATCCATACTTAGGCTTAAATTATATAAAATAGCTCACTTTATGCAGGTGTAAAGTGTATAACAAACTACCAAACCAAATTAAAGTCATAAAAGACCAAGGACTATTTAACAGGAAATTGAAGTGCTTATTAATAGACAAGGCTTACTATTCAATAGCTGAAACATTTACGACCATGTAAAAAGTAGAATGTAGCAATATAATTACTGTCGTACAAATAGTACTCTTAAAGGTTTTGTAATCCTTTTGTAATATATTTCAAATATTTATTTAATTAACCTATTATGCTTGACGAGTCACCTGTTTACTGAGCTTTGCTCATCTGATATGTAAGCATTTTGAGACAATAAAGCATCTTATCTTATCTTGTCCTGGATATACAGAAGTTGTAAAGTATCACTGAATAGTTTTCTGGAAATTATTGTGAACACATGCAATTTAAACATAAAAGGGAAAGCTTTTATTCAACAACAGTTTAAACATTTGCTATTTAAGATAACAAAAATTAGTGGAGAGTTGAGTATTTGTTCAACTCAAAATTAATTAATTTATTTATAAATTCTTTTGTTGTAAAGTATCATTGAGCAGTTTTCTGGGAATTATTGCGAGCACATGCTGGAGTTTGAACATTAAACTGAAAGCTCTCATTCAACAAACAGTTCATGGCACATGTACTATTTAAGGTAACAGAATATTAGTGGAGAATTGAGCATTCTCGATCAATATTAATTTATTTATAAATTTTATTGTTGTATTTTAGAGGCTGTTTTATAGTTTTAGATTTTCCATTGTTTAAAGATGACTAAAATTGAGCTTTTAAGCTGTCAGTTCTGCAGTTAATTTGAAATAGGAATTTATGATATGTCTCTTTCTGTGCTAATTACTTCTTGAATGTTAATGCTTTGTGTTACCATTTCTTGAAATCTTGATCTTTGTTTTAATTTTTTAGCAGCAGGATCACATATAATTTCTCATTTACATCAATAATATTTGTAGATGTTAATGTAAGATATAGTTTTATTGTGGTAGCATTGTGTTGTATCATTTGGTTTAGCAACAAAAAGTGAGTTTTTGATGACTGCTGTGAGGTGCAATGAATGCTACTTCCATGAGATATTGGAGAAGTCTTGTGTTCAATTCCTCTTCGAGTGAACCATCTAGAAGACGAGCTTACGTCATGTGTATTTTTTTTTTTTTTTATGGATGTTCTTTAACTACTATGATCCTTAACGTCCCATTTTATATTGGGCGTGAAAGACCGGAAATTTTGCTCAGAGGCCTCTTATCAGGCTTGAGGTTCTTTTACGTGCTGTAAATCTATGACACGGGACCACCTGCTTTACTTCCCTTCCGAAGGAAGTCATGCTAAGGATTTTTATGCCCGAAAAAATCCATTGTCCTCCGCTCTGTGTATTTCGTTATGCCACTATGTCACGAAGAAAGTGAAAAGTGGAACTAGATCACATTAACGAAGAGACAGTGAGAACTTATTGAAGTGACAGTTAAAAACTGGACAAATTCACGCTGGTGTCAGGAGTGGGATATAAAAGCCAAGATGGAGGAAATGCTTAAAAAATTATTGGCCGGAATGGAGAAATTGGGAACAGAAATGAAGGATGTTAAGGAAGAAATGAAGAATAAAATGGACAAGATGGAGACAAAAAAGATGAGATTGAAATGAAGACCAAAATGGAGAAATTGAAATCCAGTCTCAATGGCAACATTGCAAAATCTGAGATAAGTGCAACATGAAAGAATTGAAAGATGACATTTTACAACAGCTACAGGAAATTAAATCTGACATGGAAGGAAAAATTAAGACAGTCAAGGAGCACCTCAAAAAAGTGGTATCCAGCCATCAGCAAAATTAGGATGTGTATGTGCCATTATTCCTGCTGGCCTATCAAGCATCAGTACACAAGTCTACTGGCATGACATCTACCAATATGGTATTTGGACAGAAGCTATGGTTACCTTGTGATCTGTTGTTCAGCACATCTCCTGATGCTGAACAGCCAGCAAAAGGTCGTTGGGGCACTAACGGACAGACTACAGGACATCCACAATCTCACCAGGGAGCACCTGAGCTGGCAAGTGACTGAATGAAGGCACCCTATGACCATCTGGTAAACAGTGCCAGATTCCAAGAAGGTGACCTCATATGGCTCTACTGTTCAATGAGGATTAAAGGAAAGTTGCTGAAACTGCTATGTTCCTGGGAGGGCCCATATAAGGTAATCACCCACATTAATGATGTGATATGCTGTATCAACCCTGAGTAAAGCTGATCAGTCCTTCTTGATTGGCTTGCTCCATATTGCAGAGCTGCCTGGAAGACCAACTCTGAGGAGGAAGCTGTCTGATGAGGGCTAAGGCCCAAGGTTATTGAAAGGTCGGTGCTGGGCAGTCAGAGATAAACAAAGATAAGTAATGCTCTCGCTGGTATAAACACTGGAGGTGCTATCATCAGATAACCAGAATCTTCTGGATGTTTCCCCTTCTCAATGGCTATACAAGCGAGTGCTCCCCTGAGTTAGTGCGTTTCTGGTGCAATGAAAAGTAGGTAGCGAGTTTGTGACAACTACTGTGACATGCAGTGAATGCTGCTTACATGAGATATTGGAGAAGTCTTGTGTTCAGCTCCACGGCGAGTGAACTGTCCAGAAGAAGATATTATATTGTGCATATTGTGACGTATGCAGAGATTATAGAACATATGTCTCTCTGGTCACCGGGATTTGAGTTGGCAGTTGGAGCTTGGGGTAGGGGGAATTAGGAACCTTAGATGGGGATAGCGTCCCCGACGCTTCAGGAAGTGTCACTTGAGACAGAGAGTCAGTGGGTGACCTTCGAGCTGCAAGGACGTGAAACTGCCTTCTCCGTGTCAAGCATGGCGGCCTTGCCCGGCGGACATATGGGCTAAGAGTGTAAGCACTACGATATCTATCTTTATCTATTAAATTGTGAGCCATCCATTCTCTGGAAGTTTTAATTATGCTAGTGTAGAGTCCTTTCCTTCCTTTAAGCCATGTAACGTTTCTGATTAGTATATTTTCTGTACTTTCTTTAGCTGCGTCCCTCGTCGTAGCCTCGCCATGTAAGAAATTGGTTAATTTTCCGGTACACCTCTGCAAGCGAGTAGCTCCCCATCATTTTTGAGTATTAATAAGAAGAGGCTACGACATTAGAAGTGAAGTGATAGAGGAAAGTGGAACTAGATCACATTAACAAAGAGACAATGAGAACTTAATGAAATAAAAACTGGACAAGGTCACAATATGTTTCTTTTTGCAATTTCTATTTAATCTTCCACTGCATATTGTGATGCAGTGGCTATGGTCCAAAGTTATTGCGAAGCTGGCACCAAGATGCTTGAGTAAGCAGCATTAATGCCACTTGCCAGCATTAACACTGTGCACACTATCGAGAGATAACTAGAACTTTCTGGAAGCTCTCCCTCTTCGTCCAGAAAGTGTGTCAAAATGCTTCTATAATGTTTGAGAAGCTTCTGTGGAAGACTCCACTGCTTATATAAGCAAGCACTCTTGCAAGCTGTCAGGGCAGTAGCAAGTTGAAAGCTAGTCGAGTGCGACAGAAGAGTGAGTTGCATTGATCAGTCAGTGAAGGAGTTAGCAGGTAAGTTTTCCGTGCAACATTAAGGGCGATTCTCCAAGCGAATTGGTGAAGGCTTCTGTGACATGCAGCAAGTGCTACCACAGAGCGACAGTTCTGGAGGACTTGTGTTCGACTCTCGAGTGAAGTGAAC
The DNA here is from genome assembly GCA_030765065.1 of Deroplatys truncata. Lineage (NCBI taxonomy): Eukaryota > Metazoa > Arthropoda > Insecta > Mantodea > Mantidae > Deroplatys > Deroplatys truncata. The sequence continues at coordinate 84,299,747 of CM060988.1, forward strand.
CATCCAGGTGAAGAGGCTGCACCACAAAGGAAGTGAACTGATGGAGAATTGAACAGTTCACCTGAGTGAAGTGACATTGGTGAAGTGAATTTGTAGTGAAGCTGAACAGATAAGAACTGAGAATAGTGATAGTGAGAACTTACAGTAGTGACAGTTAAAAAAACTGGACAAAGTCACAATATGTTTTAACAACTTTGAACCTGTACGTCATAGATGCTTTTATTCAGATTAAAAGTCCACTAGCAACTTAGCAGAAGTTTGATATTATATGTATATTACAGTTTCTAAATCAGAAATATTTGAGATTGTCTTCAGCCAAATTTGCTTCTTATAAACAGAATAAATCTACATTGTTTTCTTCTAGTATGGATAAAAGCTCAAATTTCTTAAACTGGGACATTCCTCCTGCATTCAATTGTAAAACTTTGATGTTATTAGTATTCTCTCCCAAAACAACCCCCCCCCCCCCCATTTCAGATATCTGAATGGGGAGCCTTTTCTTTCCTCGGAATCTTTTGCTTTAGTAATTATCTTGGAACTTCTTCTACAGTCAGTCACATGTAAATTAAAATGGATCATAAATGTCTATACCTACACTAAAAGAGACAGCATAATAATTTAGTAAAGCTATTACCTTTAGACAATACTGAATATTGCATATCAATTATGAGTGCTCAAACATCAGTATTGAGAAATAATGGTGTTGTCCCATACCTAGCAATAATTCTGTATAAACTGTGAAAACTTTAATGTATTAAAAGCATGGTGAAGAAATGTGTTGGAACAGAGATAAGTTTCCACGTCCACATACTCCTTATCCCTAAAGTTAATGAAACGGCCACTCAACTGAGGAATTTGTACTTAATAACTTATCTTGGACTGAAAGGAATTCAACACTCTAAGACAATTTTCTGCTCTTTCAGTAAACTCTTTCTTTTGAATTCTGGGTTACAAGTTGTGACAATACCAAATTGGAATGCAGAAGTCTCTTTCTGTAGGTGAAAAATTACAGACTGAGTATGACGAACTGAGCTTATATTTACATTTTTCACTACAGATGGTAAAGAATAAAATTTGATTTGTGTGAAATGGTTTGCTCCATGTTATAAATCATTTGTGTATAGTGTTGTCCTGCTAATTGCTCCTAAGGGCATAGTCTAATTAGTGTATTAACAGGTTTATATTCTAATTTTGTTATTTTTTTAAACACAATGAATAGAAACACTCCAGAGATGTTGCGTTGTGTGGCATTTAGTTACACGTAGAAATATGAAGAGGCGCATGCAATGCATACATACATCTTTGTAACCAAAATATAAATCAGTAAAGCTTTGATTTAAGTTTCTACAATACACTTCTCTAGCAATAAATACATTTTCATTTTCAGAAACAAAAGCATTTGCAAAATCACTTTGCTTCCCTCTAACTTATTTGCTGTAAATCAAAACTTACATTGCCTATTCAACAATGCTTGCATTTTCTTCTTAAGCCGCTCCTGGGGTGTGAGCTTTGCTTGTGACTGCAACACAAATTGGCAAATTAGCTTATATGTATTAAATGCAGCTGATCAAATTTTATTAATATGTGACAGGTTGCACAATGAAATAATGATGATGGTGGTGATAACACAACTAAAGCATTGCATTCATTCAAGATCAGCTTGTGAAAAGAATCTGCTCAAATATGTAGCAGGTAAATAAACTGTGACAGGAATCAACAAAATAGGAGGTTTTAAAGGGGAAGATAGTGTTATATTTTTATATATACATATACAGGGTGAATCACTTAAAACTTGCACCGCAAATATTTCGGAAATGGAAAGTGTTATTGATGTGCAGTTTTCACAGCACTGATTGGTAGTCAGGGGCTCATACATTTAGCCTATAAACAGATTTTAATAATACTGAGAATGTGTGTTTTTTGAGCAAACATACAATTTTTTAAATGGAACAATGCCTAGTTACATCAACAGAATAAAGATAGGGTAAATTAGAATGTCAGTGGCGTTTGTTGCAAGATTCTAGTGCAAGTGGTTTACGAGAAATTGTATTTTGAAAAGTTTCCATCCCACAATTGTTTGTTCCATTCAACCTGCTTAGTTGCTAGGTATATCTCTTAATCTACATCACTTCCATTCTTAGATTATATATGGCAATGTAAATAAAAGCACATGCATAAGTGTGATTTCATTGGCTGATTGGACCTAGTAATTCAGGCATAAACAAAATGTAGTTCCCCAACATGTTTCAAACCTGTTTTTACATTTTTTATATATATACCGTATTTACGCGAATCTAATGCGCAACCCATATTTGAAGCTTAAAATTATGAAAAAAAGGGTTTGTATCGAATCTAAAGTGCACCAATGACAGAAAATAGCTAATAGGTATTTTATTTAAATTTATTTAATACAACAATGGATTTATCGTATATATAAACCATAAGATTACAGAACTGAAAGTGCCCTATTGTTAGGCGACACATTGTTAAACAGAAAAATTAGTGTTACAAGCCATTTTTCACCTGTTGTTTTGATGATAACTTCCTTTGTAACCTTCTCAGTAATAGTGTAGTTCCACGGCACACCAAACCAAATTGCCATCTCATCAGCGTTGGCTATATCTCCCATGGAAAAATTTTTTTTCTTCCGAAGTGTAATGACATACCACTGAAACGTAGAATCAGGTGACTGAAAAATTCAATGCCATAGCCGGGATTTGAACCACGGATCTCCCGGTCTCCGTCCGGTTGCTCTAACCACTGAGCTACCATGGCAACATGCCGACACGACATTAAATTCTCCAGCTGATTCGCGTTTTTCCCGGTAAACCACAAGGTGATCTCAAATTGTATTGAGATGTCATACCCCAATGGCGACTTACATTTATAGTAAGTACTTTAAGTCCCGGGCTTTATAGTTGCAACCACTATTAGGTCAATTAATGAATTAATTGTTCTTTCACACAAGCCGTGTGTTGGACAGGGTTGGAAAGGTAGAATCAGGTGACTGAAAAATTCAATGCCATAGCCGGGATTTGAACCACGGATCTCCCGGTCTCCGTCCGGTTGCTCTAACCACTGAGCTACCATGGCAACATGCCGACACGACATTAAATTCTCCAGCTGATTCGCGTTTTTCCCGGTAAACCACAAGGTGATCTCAAATTGTATTGAGATGTCATACCCCAATGGCGACTTACATTTATAGTAAGTACTTTAAGTCCCGGGCTTTATAGTTGCAACCACTATTAGGTCAATTAATGAATTAATTGTTCTTTCACACAAGCCGTGTGTTGGACAGGGTTGGAAAGGTAGAATCAGGTGACTGAAAAATTCAATGCCATAGCCGGGATTTGAACCACGGATCTCCCGGTCTCCGTCCGGTTGCTCTAACCACTGAGCTACCATGGCAACATGCCGACACGACATTAAATTCTCCAGCTGATTCGCGTTGTCGTGTCGGCATGTTGCCATGGTAGCTCAGTGGTTAGAGCAACCGGACGGAGACCGGGAGATCCGTGGTTCAAATCCCGGCTATGGCATTGAATTTTTCAGTCACCTGATTCTACCTTTCCAACCCTGTCCAACACACGGCTTGTGTGAAAGAACAATTAATTCATTAATTGACCTAATAGTGGTTGCAACTATAAAGCCCGGGACTTAAAGTACTTACTATAAATGTAAGTCGCCATTGGGGTATGACATCTCAATACAATTTGAGATCACCTTGTGGTTTACCGGGAAAAACGCGAATCAGCTGGAGAATTTAATGTCGTGTCGGCATGTTGCCATGGTAGCTCAGTGGTTAGAGCAACCGGACGGAGACCGGGAGATCCGTGGTTCAAATCCCGGCTATGGCATTGAATTTTTCAGTCACCTGATTCTACCTTTCCAACCCTGTCCAACACACGGCTTGTGTGAAAGAACAATTAATTCATTAATTGACCTAATAGTGGTTGCAACTATAAAGCCCGGGACTTAAAGTACTTACTATAAATGTAAGTCGCCATTGGGGTATGACATCTCAATACAATTTGAGATCACCTTGTGGTTTACCGGGAAAAACGCGAATCAGCTGGAGAATTTAATGTCGTGTCGGCATGTTGCCATGGTAGCTCAGTGGTTAGAGCAACCGGACGGAGACCGGGAGATCCGTGGTTCAAATCCCGGCTATGGCATTGAATTTTTCAGTCACCTGATTCTACCTTTCCAACCCTGTCCAACACACGGCTTGTGTGAAAGAACAATTAATTCATACCACTGAAACGTTTATAATTTGTCCTCAAAATCTGCAGGAAGCTTCTGGCCCATTTTTGTATGGCGTCTTAGAGATAAACCCATCCGCTGCATGAAACAATCCACCCATCCATGGCTAGCCTTAAACTCTTGTTTTGAAATACGAACTTCAGCCTCCTCTTTAGCTTTCTTTTGTATAGTGCCACTAGTCACAGGTTACCCTCCTTTCTCCTTTCATGCACAAATTCCAACACTTTTTCTTCAAATTCAGGATGTCTACCTTTGCAAGGGCTCATAAATTTCTTCCTATTAGCTTTAGTAACAAATAATGCCAATTTCCATTTTCACCACAAGCGAACATTGCTCTCTGATACATTGAACTTCCTTCCTGCCTTTCTATTACCATTTTTTTTTGCAGCATAAAAGATTACTTTATGCTTTAAAGAAGCATCATAAGACGTTCTTCTCTGTTTGCCCTCCATATCGTAACAAAAAAACGCTCAATAATAGGCCAATGATAAATGAGCGGCTAGTTTGCTGCAAGTTTCCAGATGCATGTTAACTCCAGCAATTATTTGTGATATAATAAACCAAAAATTTGAATGAATTTACTGGCGTTCTATGGAACGGATTTGCACTCGAATCTAATGCGCGAGCAAATCTAATATGCACCACAATTTTGAGTACTACATTTGGTCAATAAAGGTGCGCATTAGATTCACGTAAATATGGTATACACACACATACAATTAACATTTTAATTGTTCTTGGGTAAGATAGGATTATATTCAGTTTTCAGAAATGTACAAACAATTCATGCATTATACTGCACACATAATGCGCATGCGCATATAAAAAGTACAAGCAAGTGGGAGATTCAGTTTGCATACATAATTGCATCTGAGCTCTAAGTGAAATACATAATAAATGCATTTGACATATATTGTGTGTTTTAGCGAGATTTACATTTTTTTGTATAGTAACCTTTTGTATATCTCTTATGGCTTTGATTTATAAGTTATATAAAATACATTCAGAATGAAGACTTCACAGACTATTCATAAATATTTAAGATATGCACATATATACACACAATCAGTGAAACCTTGGTATAAAATTTTTGGGTGGAATGCAGTACTTCCTCTACTTACTATAGGTAAGTAGTAGAGAAAGTAAAAATAACTGTCTATGAATGTATACAGTTACAGACAAGAAAGGTGCAAACAGTGCTTTCTAGATGAGCCATGATTGAATGAGGGTCACATTGTTTTGCCTATTATCAGATTTGCATTAAGAGTGTAAAATGTTCATTTTATAGTTTGCATGCTGGTACTTGGTAAAATGTTTATAGAAACTTTAGATCCTACAGGAAAGTTGTTATAAGACACAACTACCACTGCTCCGTCCAGGGTACAGTGTGATCCAACCCCCCCTTTTTAATACAGAGATTTGAGAGTTTTCAGTGAGGAAATTATATATTTGAAGATTTTTTTTAATCTAGTTGCAGTCTTTTCAGCCTCCCTCAACTTTCTCTGTAATCTAAGAAATTAAATATAACAATAAAGCTCTAGCCTTTAACCTAACATTATGAGCATATAAAGAAAGGTAGACATCACAAAGTGGCAAAATTACACTGTTCCTTGACAATGCATACATGTCAGCCAATGTGGTCGATACAAATGGAGGACTTTTCCCCCAATTATAGCTTCCTGTGGAGTAATACATTGTATCACATTCTTTACAATGCCACATAATCAAAGTATAGAGAAGTATACAGAATGTCCCAAAATTAGACTGACATACTTTGGGAGCTGATAGATAACATAATTTGGAACACTTTTTGTTAAGGCACGTTTTTTGCTGTGGTACTTCGTTTAAGTGCTAGACGAGTTAATGTCATTACTGCCTCCCACCCAGTTTGTTTAAGTACAAAATGAACAACGCAAATTACAGTATTGTATTTATCTCAGTAAGGTACATAATCTTATTCCAAGAAACAAAAATAGAACACACTAACACCTTAGTGTTTGTATAGTACACCACAGCTTTCTCATTCAAAGCAAATGGAACATACATCTACTGTGGTGAACACAAACAGCATTGGCGTGCCATGTTCTGCCATACTCTCACTAAGACACCAGGCATTTCTCTGATTTCGTGAGCTGCGCAGGCTATGCGTGCCACAAGTTCCTCTTTAGATTCAACAGGCATGTCAGAAAATATCTTCATGTGTCTCCACAAAAAGAAGTCAAGTGGGGTAAGGCCAGGGAACATGTATGTTCCATGTTGTAAATAAACTAAGACCTGGCTCAGAATATGTAGTATGCAATTTCAAGGAAGCTAACATTGAGCTCAGGAAGTAAACATAAGATAAACCAACTGAAGCATTTGTTTTGTTTCTTTTGTGTGTTCTGTTTTTGTTCCTTGGACTAAGATTATGTACCTTACTAAGATACACATAGTACTGTAATTTGCATATTAAACAAACTGGGTGGGAGATAGTAATGACATTAACTTGTCTAGCACTTAAAAGTACTGCAGCAAAAAACGTGCCTTAACAAAAAGTGTTCCAAATAATGCTATCTACCAGCTCCCAAATTTTATCAATCTAATTTTGGGACACCTGTATATGAGCCCATGATTTATCATTCTTTTGGAACGAAAAAGATATGCTTGATATAATTCCCACTCCTTTATATGTACTCAAAAGATTTCCACAGTAGTTTAATTAAATATCATGAGGCAAACTTTTAAGCAATGATGAATACTTTACGAAATCGTATATAAAATGTACCGGATGGGAAGGAACGCTGTGCCATTAGTTTATGAACAGGTAATTGGCTACAAACAAAATGTAATTTTCAGTAACTTTTGACTCTTTACATGCTGTTTGATTAAAATCAGTTTGATTTATTTTTCAAGTGAGGCAATAGGCATCAGAGTTCACTGCTATTAGGAATGAAATAGAACTATATTTTGTAATTTTTTCTTCTTTTCATTTTTCTTGCAAATGTATACCTAAGAAGGATTATAAAAGTTCTTGGAGTCTACAAAATTAGATTTCGCATCACTAAGTATTATGATTTATTTATGGCACTGAGCTTCCTTCCACCCTGTACTTGGAAAGTTATGGCATGAAGAACTGCAAATCACGTTACTTAACAGGGTTTTCAACCCATTAGCTTTATTTTACACCTTTGTCACCAGCTGGAAGCATAAGTCCACTCCAAGCCAGCAAGTACTGTGATATGTACAAAAGAGGTTTGGACATCTTACCCCCAAAGCTGACTCAAGGGCGTTGTTTATATAGCAATCTGAAAGTACCCCAACATACAATATGTTGCTGCCAGCCTTAAGGCAGTGTTCTTTATATCTACAGCCATTTCCATTCAATGCTTTTAGGTCTAGATTTCCTTTCCTATTTATGTGGTACTGGGTATTATTAAGATACTAGTAATGCTCTAACATAACATAACATACAATGAATACTATACCAGTGCATATTTTATCATTTGAAGAGAAGCAGATTATCTGTCAATTTACCCTCATATTAATGTAAAATCAAGAAGTCCAGTTCTTTTTGCCTAATTAATCTTTAATATTATAACAACTGCAACTTATACAAGTTAAGGATTTCATCCAGTTTTTTTGTCTAATTACTATTCTCTAATATTACAACACCTGCAACTTCTACAAATGGAGGAGTTGAACCTTAAGACCTAAGTTTGCTTTACATGACCACCAGAAAAGGGAACATTCAGCAAACAGTAGTTCTAGTTGCAACAAAATCTACATGGGAAAAACTAAGATATCAAATTTAAAAAGCATTGGAGGAACCTAAAATACACAGAAATAGATGTGTGCAAAGGTTTATTTTATTTGTTTATAACAGTGTAATGAATGTCTTTTCTAATTGCTAGTTCTGGAGAAATGGTGAATAATACTCAAACAATTGTGCAGAGCTGAGAATCCCCAGGAAAACCCTTCATATACAGGGTAAATCACCTAAAACTTGCACTGTAAATATTTCAGAACTGGAAAGTGCTAATAATGTGCAGTTTTCACAGAATTGATTGGTAGTAAGGGGCTCATATTTGCAGCCTATACACAGATTTTAATAATACTTAGAAAGTGTATTTTTTGAACAAACATACAATTTTTTAATTGGAACGTGTATGACATCAGCAAAATAAATGTAGAGTAAATTAGAATGTCAATGGTGCTTGTCTCAGGATTCTAGTGCAAGTATAAGGTCCATTTAATAAATAACTGGAAAAGTTGTATAACAAAATATAAAACTTTGACAAAGTTTGTGCTTCTTTGTTATGTTTTGATAGTATCCTAGAATTATTATCAGATGGGCCTGGTACGCTTGCCTCACAATCGGAATGCTGGGAATCAGTGATTGGTGGCACCATTGTAGGTTTGCATCAACATGGAGCAGCAGAGTGTCATATTTCTGTTAGCTGAAGGGTTCAAACCAATAGAAATTTTATCACAGATGGCAGTGCAATATGGTGAAATTTGAGTCGAACAAAGTGTATGAATGGGTAGGGAAGTTCAAATGGGGTGTAACAAGTGTTGAAGATTTACCACACCCAGGACACACTGTTTGTGCAGTCACAGAGAACAACATTGCGAGAGTTGATGAGTTGATTCGGGAAAACAGGCGTATTACAGTGAGTGAAATTGCAGCAACGATGAACATTAGTGTTAGATCAGCCCACCATATTGTTCATAACGTACTGATGTTCAAAAAATGTGTGCAAGGTAGGTTCCAAAATATTTGACAACAGAAATGAAAGAAAGTGCATGGATGTGTGCAGAGAGCTTTTGCAACAGTATGAGGCCCACCTCCTGTATTCCCTGGATCTGGTACCTTAAGATTATTACATTTTTAACCCACTGAAAGAAGCTCTTAGTGGCTTAAGGTTCACTGATGAAGTCCAGACAGCAGTGTATAACTAGTTACGCACACGCCCCCAAAATTCTTTGCATGTGGAATTGAGAAGCTTGTACAGTGCTGGCATAAGTGCATAGAACATGAGGGGGATTACTTTGAAAAATAAATAAATGTTGTATTCCATGCTCATAATAATTCTTTAAAAAAACGTTTTCCGGTTATTTACTGAATGATCCTTGTAGTTTATGAAAAAGCTTATTTTGAAAATTTTACACACCGACACTTGTATACCTGTGGCAGCACAAACTAAAGAAAACCAAAAGTGAATACACCTCTTCTGTGGATTCTGACAAGTAAAGAGAAAATTGACCTTCAAAGGTTGTGTTCAAAATGACCACCACCAACTTCAATACACACTTCCAATCTGCTATGGAAAGACCACTGCACACGTTCTGCATTTCAGTGGAAATTTCAGAGCAGGCAGCAGTAATACATCGTTTCATATCAGTTGGTGTAGTTGGTATGTCTTTCAGCTTTCGCCACAGAAAAAGTCTAAAGGAGTCAAATCCAGTGAACAAGCCAGCCAAGGTACAGGTCCTCTTCGTCCAATCAAATGATTTGGAAACAATCCGTGCAGACAAGATGTAGTAATTTGTACACTATGGGGCAGACTGCCATCATGTTGGTTCCTCCTATTCTGCAGGGGAACATCTTCTAAGCATGTGTGGAGGGTCTGTTAGGAGGCTGTGATACTTATGCAAATTCAGTATTCCTTCTATGAAAAAAAGGCCCATGAACTGATGGTTCACTATCACACACCACAATTTTAAATTCTATAAATGCTGACGTTCCATCTGATGAAGCCGAAGGGAATTGTCAAGAGACCAATAGCCCATGTTGCTGTGATTTACCTGGCCATGACTAGTAAATGTTACTTCATCACTAAACAAGATACATATAAATCTGGAGTATTATGTCTTAATGCCCATCTACAAAACTTAACATGATTCTCAAAATCGTTTCCATGCAGCTCTTGATAGAGAGAGATGTGATAGGGATGGAACCTACATCAATGGAGAATGCAAAGTATACTTGCCTCACTCATGCCACTTCTCGTGTGATTGCACAGGAACTAATTTGCGGATTTACTGCAACAGCAGCCAAAACATTAAATTTTTTCCCTCTTCTCTAGTCACCTGTTTGGTTCTGTTACGTTTTCTAGGTGTTGCACTACCATTTTCACATAATTGGTTGAAGACATTGATAAATAATTGCCGAGATGGTTGACGTCTATTGGGATATGGTAAAAGAACGAACTGCATTCTTTCTAGATTCTCCATACCCCATGAGCATGTCAATTGTTTCTGCATTGGTAAATCTCATCTTCATTCACGACCTACTGCTTGAACTATCACAAACTGACTAGAAAGTTGCAATACAATCAATGAACAGAAAACGCAATGTAAACAAACATAACAACAGTACCCAGCAACATATCAGTTGAACGGAACAAAGAACTGTTGGTGTGGAAACTTTTCAAAATATGATTTCTCGTAAACTACTTGCACTAGAATCCTGCAACAAACACCATTGACATTCTAATTTACTCTACTTTTATTCTGCTAATGTCAATAGGCATAGTTCCATTTAAAAAATTATATGTTTGTTCAAAAAATACAGTTTCTAAGCATTATTAAAATCTGTGTATAGGCTGCAAATACGTCCCCTGACTACCATTCAATTGTGTGAAAACTGTACATTAATAGCACTTTCCATTTCTGATGTATTTGCAGTGCAAGTTTTAGGTGATTCACCCTGTATATAAAAAACTTATCCAGGCAGCAAACTCAGGCCCTCCTGGTAACTCCACGCCACTGAGGTGGACTGACAAGCATGCATTAGATGCACACTTCTGGAACAAACTCATTATATATGAGCAGTTATTAAAATCTATAAATAAGCAGAACAAATTTTGTAGAACACTGATTTGAATTTACACTTAGCTAGCTTCACTGGTGGTATTTCCAGTTTTAATTATATTCTAAGTAGAGAAGTCTTGATGTTTGAGGAAAAAAGTAAAACTTCCTGGGTTAAATGGTAAATGAAGCAAAACAGCAAGTTCTTATGTATAATTGCCTTATTCTAACTTGTCCCTTGAGACAGTTCTGGCATCACATGGCATGAGTGAAGAGATGGGAGAGCTACATTGTAACCTTTTGAATAAAGGAGAATGGCAGGGCAAAGTGCTACCTGACACACTCAGTTGACAATGCTAACAGTTGATTCATTACTGTACATGACTAAATAAACAGATTTTCTCACACTGTTAACAAAAGAAGAAATTACAAGCTAACGTTTATACTGCAAAACTACTAATGCTATTATCAAATTATTAATTACCACTATTACAATCATATATTTAATTATAGCATTGCGAGGTGAGATAGCAGGAAGGGAGAAGGTTACATGTTATTGAGTAGAATTTTTGATAACAAAACCACACCAACCATAAGAAACAACATAATGAATCGTGCATAAAATGCGCTCATAGTAATTTAATTTTCGTATAGTAACAGATAAATGTGTTTGTAAACTCTGTAAACTAAAAGTTCAACAAATACCACGTGCTATATTGCACTAAGTCCTCAAAACCAGTGACAGAACTCAGTGCTGAAAATTAAAGATTTGTTTCATCCTTGCACACTTATCTGTATTTCACTTTATTATTATTAATTATTATCATCATCATCATCATCATTATTTCTAATAACACCTGACTACTTTAACTATATATATTATCTAGGCTGTGTTTATGTTCTTATATGTGCATGCATTCCTTTCAGGGTTCACAGGACCAAAACATATATATATTACCATGTGCCAGCAATATAAATAAATTTGTCAAGTGGAAGTGTTAAGTGATACATTGCTGGAGGTTATAGGTGGAGGTGGGCAGTATCGACAGTGTGCATAGCCGCAGTGAACATGACTGTCACTGAGCTGTCTCAAGGGACAAGTTACAATACGGTGATTGTAAGTTAGTGCAATCATCTCTTATTCAGTCATTGTGAATTAATTCACTGTGCTTTCCTACCAGTACTTTATAAAACAGCAAGTGTTTAGATTCAACTCAGCCATTTGCACTAACTTTATTCAACTGCTTAACATTAATTTCAAACTGAAAAAAACTGTAATAATTTAGTAATATTTAAATCAATTTGTGACATAATGCTTCATTTATAGATGCTAGCAATTTCAGCCAATCTTCAGGTGAAGATGAATGTGAGGGCTTTTGTAAACATGTCCGAATATTAGTATAAGTGAAGTATTGTGTCATAAATCTAATCAAATATTACTAAATGTTTAACATTGTTTGGTTTCTCTACAGACTATTAAGATAATAAACTAGCCATGGTAAAGCATCTGAATTGACTTTACTCATTTGTTGCTTCACATTCCCAATACCTATGCAGAACTGTTTTACAAAAAATTGCCACATCAATATAAAATATGGGAAGCAACAGTTTTTCAAGTTGATTCAAATGTGTATGATATTTGAATAGGCTAGTAACAGTTATATGAATTTAAATTTATGGAAAAATTGAGTTGAGTGTTGAAACACATCACATTTTTGTGACGATTTTAAGAACTGTTAGTTCCCATCATCAGTAGTGACCAACTATACTCTATCCTAGACAACAACGATCCTGTTGCAAACAACAAGGTGGAGAAGACTCAACCTGCCACATATTTGATGTACAGTATGCAGATAAGTTTTGCAACACCAACTGCAGCAGAGTCAACTTCTTGACAATAAACTGAGTAAGAGATTGCCAGTAACTTATTAGATATACGTATTAACAGAATTAATATCATTGTATAGTAACATAAGGTTACCCTTTAGGATTTCTTTCTTAAGCATCGCAAAACAATGCACAATCATTTACCTCCCAGCGCTTCTTAAGGTTTGCCTTAGCTTGTTTTATTTTGGCAGTTTGACAGGCCTGCTCCATGATGATAAGCTGACTGCTTTTAAAATGCGCATAAGTGTTCTCGGCTTGTGAAGTACGCGAGAGTTAGAAAATACAATCTTGAATATCAGAAGTGACTCTGCGCAATAAACAATAACATCTGAATCCAGAATCAACATCACTGCGACCATATGATATAAGAATACCACTTGTTACACAAATGTTTCATTAGTAACACAAAGCTAGGCTGCATATTATTTAACAATAAGAAGTTAATGTGGCTATTAAAAACAGAAGCACTACAGTGAAGGCATAAGTCACATTATTTTTAAATGTAAATAATCAGAGACCAGGAGAAATTTTCATTTGGAATCCACAGAAAATCAACACATGTAGATAATTACATTAAAAAGAATGAATGCATTCTGATCTCATACCAGCTTGCAGTTTTCAAAAGACTAATCCATAAATTAAACGTCCCTTTAAGCAGAGAAGAATATTCAAAAGAATGCCAACACATACTGGAAATTGCAGTGGCAAACGGCTTCAAACCAAGTTCAATATTTAAGACGTTCAAACACAGCAGTAAACTCAAAGAAACTACTCTTGAGACAATCTGTGATAGTAACTGGAAATATAAAAAGCTCTCTTAACATCCATGGAAATTCAGAAAATTTGAAAAAATATTCAACAATTTAAAATAGAGAGTTGAGGGTTGTTACACTACATCACTATAATATTCTTACTTGAACGCGTTTCGGGAGACGGCTTGTTCCCATCGTCAGCATTTTCTCTCAACTGATTTTTGCCGGTCATCGTCTGGGGGATGTGTGTGGTTTGTGGTGTTCTCTGGTGCTGGGCTGATGAACCTCCAAAGGCTGTTGGGTGGCGGCAGTTCGAAATTCATTAGGTGATTCCTGTGTTTGACAATATGTATTTTTTCCCAGATGTCCAATTCATTGTTGTTGTTGATCGGTTTTAAGAGTTTTATGTTTGGAGTGATATCATGGTTTGAATACCAGAAATGATGTGCTACTGCTGATTTATCTTGCTGCTTTTGGTAAATGCATCTCATATGCTCTTTAAGTCTTATTTCAAGATTTCTTTTGGTTCTTCCTATGTATACCAGGTTACATTCATTACAATCAATTTGATATATACCAGCTGATTTATCGTTGGGGATAGGATCTTTTGTTCTGTTGCATAGTAGTTTCTGTATATTGTGGTTATTCTGTGGAGACAGGGTGATGTTGTATTTTTTGAAAATCCTTTGAAATTTATGATGTGCCCAAGGGTGATAAGTGAATTTTCTATATGCTTGTGGTTTTTGTTGTCTGAGTAACGTAGTCATTTGTTGGATGTATTTCTGTCTTTCAAACCTTTTTATCCTCTTATCTATTGTTTTTTTCTGGTATCCATTCATAGTGGCTATGTTGATAATGTGTTGGTATTCTTTCTGGTATTCCTCTTTCTCCATTGGTATATGTACTAACCTGTTTGTAATACTATTTAAAATTGCATGTTTGTGGATTGTAGGATTGTAGCTATTGTTTTTAATATAGTTTTCTGTGTGGGTTGGTTTTCTGTAAGTGCCGAACGTTAGTTTGTTGTGTGCATTATTTCTGATGATCCTGATGTCTAGGTAAGGTAATTGACCATTTTCTTCTTTTTCCATTGTGAATTTTATAGATCTTTTTTGTAAATTTAATAATTTCAAAGCATCTTCTGAAAGTTTTTTTGGAACAATAGCAAAAATATCATCTACATACCTATACCAGGTTTTGAATAGATGTGGGAAAGATTTAGTAATATGGGATTCAAAATGGCTCATATATAGTTCTGCTAAAAATGGTGAAAGGGGGTTTCCCATAGTTAGGCCTGAGGTTTGTTTAAAGATTTTGTGATGGAATGAAAAGAAATTCTGGTCCAGACATAATTTTGTTAGTTTCAGGTAATCTTCTGTTTGTGCTCTAGGTGTGCCATTGTTTAATATCCAATTTTCTAGGAATGGTAATAATTCTTCTTTTGGTATGCTTGGGAAGAGTGCAGTGACATCAAATGATACCATCATGTCTGTGTGTGATATATTTATATTTGAAAGGTGACTGGTTAATTCTAAAGAATTTTTTATACTAAGACTTTTGAACATAGGCATGGAGTTGAAGGTATTTGAAAGCCATTTTGCTAGTTTTATATGTGGGAGAGTTTATGTTATTCACTATGGGCCTCATTTTGTTGCCGAGTTTGTGTATTTTTGGTAGTGCATATAACCTAGGTATGGTGGGAAAATCTGGTTTAATTCTGGATTTTTCGGCTTTTGTTAATGTTTTGGTTTCTATCAATGTGTTCTGGAGTGACTTGGTGCATTCCTTTAATGGATTTTTGCTGATTTCTATGTACTCTGGGTTATGTAGTAATTGCATAACTCTAGATTCATAATCTTCTTGGTCTAATATCACTAATGTGTTTCCTTTGTCTGCTTTGGTGGTATGACATGACATGGACAGACATGATGGTATCATATGATGTCACTGCACTCTTCCCAAGCATACCAAAAGAAGAATTATTACCATTCCTAGAAAATTGGATATTAAACAATGGCACACCTAGAGCACAAACAGAAGATTACCTGAAACTAACAAAATTATGTCTGGACCAGAATTTCTTTTCATTCCATCACAAAATCTTTAAACAAACCTCAGGCCTAACTATGGGAAACCCCCTTTCACCATTTTTAGCAGAACTATATATGAGCCATTTTGAATCCCATATTACTAAATCTTTCCCACATCTATTCAAAACCTGGTATAGGTATGTAGATGATATTTTTGCTATTGTTCCAAAAAAACTTTCAGAAGATGCTTTGAAATTATTAAATTTACAAAAAAAGATCTATAAAATTCACAATGGAAAAAGAAGAAAATGGTCAATTACCTTACCTAGACATCAGGATCATCAGAAATAATGCACACAACAAACTAACGTTCGGCACTTACAGAAAACCAACCCACACAGAAAACTATATTAAAAACAATAGCTACAATCCTACAATCCACAAACATGCAATTTTAAATAGTATTACAAACAGGTTAGTACATATACCAATGGAGAAAGAGGAATACCAGAAAGAATACCAACACATTATCAACATAGCCACTATGAATGGATACCAGAAAAAAACAATAGATAAGAGGATAAAAAGGTTTGAAAGACAGAAATACATCCAACAAATGACTACGTTACTCAGACAACAAAAACCACAAGCATATAGAAAATTCACTTATCACCCTTGGGCACATCATAAATTTCAAAGGATTTTCAAAAAATACAACATCACCCTGTCTCCACAGAATAACCACAATATACAGAAACTACTATGCAACAGAACAAAAGATCCTATCCCCAACGATAAATCAGCTGGTATATATCAAATTGATTGTAATGAATGTAACCTGGTATACATAGGAAGAACCAAAAGAAATCTTGAAATAAGACTTAAAGAGCATATGAGATGCATTTACCAAAAGCAGCAAGATAAATCAGCAGTAGCACATCATTTCTGGTCTTCAAACCATGATATCACTCCAAACATAAAACTCTTAAAACCGATCAACAACAACAATGAATTGGACATCTGGGAAAAAATACATATTGTCAAACACAGGAATCACCTAATGAATTTCGAACTGCCGCCACCCAACAGCCTTTGGAGGTTCATCAGCCCAGCACCAGAGAACACCACAAACCACACACATCCCCCAGATGATGACCGGCAAAAATCAGTTGAGAGAAAATGCTGACGATGGGAACAAGCCGTCTCCCGAAACGCATTCAAGTAAGAATATTATAGTGATGTAGTGTAACAACCCTCAACTCTCTATTTTAAATTATGACACATCACTGTTACTAGCTTCTAAATCTTCAAAATTAGTCAATATTCAACAAGTCTGGCATCCGATTAGCTCCTCAAAAAACATACAGTCTGAACAATTTGCTGAACAAACCACTCAAAAACACAATTCTGGATACGCTCATATCAGGAATATACATCAACTGTGAAGATTGTAAAAAATTTTAGATAGGCAAAACCAAGAGAAATTTGAGCATCAGATTGAAAGAACACCAGAGAAATATAAAACAGAAACAAACAGAAAAATCTGCTGTATCACACCACTTTTGGTCTGAGAACCACAACATTGGTTAAACCATAAAATTGTTAAAACCAGTTTCCTCATCAACAGAGTAGACTATTTGGGAGATAATATTCATTGTCAAGAATGAAGAAAACATTGTAAGTTTTGAAATCCTGCCAATGAGTAAGCTTTGTCACTCCACCAACAGATGGCAACATGAATCCAACCCAGCCAGGAGAGGAGGAAGAGAAAGGAAGCAGGAACATGCTTCAGTCACCAAACTGCTGATAATGAAATCCAATGCCCTCGAAAACGTTCCAGTTTTAACTTAGTAAGAAGGTTTTGTGTAGAAATAGTGTGACTCATTCTTAATTCAACAAGATAATGGTGTTTAACTGTGCCTGTCTTCGGTTTAATCTATGTGTCTATACTTATGTATATGTCTGTTATAAGCATTCCTTTCAGAGTTCAAGAGTCTAGAGGACAATACTGTAAAAATATTGAGTTTTATTTATGGATGCTCTTTAACTACTATTGTTCTTAGCATCCCATTCTATATTGGGCATGAAAGATCGGTAATTTTGCTCAGAGGCCTCTTTATCAGGCTTGGGGTTCTTTTACGTGCCGTAAATCTATGACACGGGACCACCAGCTTTTACTTCCCTTATGTACATGCAGGATACAGAGAAATGAATCTAAATATTTATAAATTTTTCTCTCCTCAGAACTAATTCACGCTGAGCAGTGATTAGAAAACTACTTACAGTGATGTACTTCTTATAGGTGGTTATTGTGCAAAATCAAATAAAAGAAAACACCCATGACCTACACCCCACCAATCACATGCCCAAAAATGTTCCGTCTCACTACCTCTTTTTCTTCCCTCCCTATGTTTACAAGAAGATCGTTTTTGGTTGAAACAGATTATAGTTCATGATGGTGGTGACCAGCTATTGTGTGTGGTGATATCTATAGAGGTGGAGTATGGAACTTCCGTAGCAGATTTGGTGGCAGAAATTCAAAGTTCATTAAACGGTGTTTGTGTTTTATGATTTAAGTCTTTTCCCAGGTATCCGAATCTGTTGTGTATTTTGTAGGTTTTAGGAGTGTTATGTTTGGTGTGATTGGTTGTCCAAAAGTGGTATGAAACTGCAGACTATCAATGTCTGTATTTGATGTGGTATGAATGTGTAACAAATACTGCAGTTTCACACCGCTTTTGGACAACCATTCACAACACCACACTAAACATAATATTCCTAAAACCTACAAAACACAAAAGAGATTTTTAATACTTGGGAAAAGATTTTAATCATAATAGACAAATACTGTTTAATGAATTTTGAATTGATGCCACCAAATCTACCATGGACATCACTCATCCTCTAGATATCATCACAAAAAACCACCTGACAACACCACGATAGCAGTCAGTCACTTCTGACGATGGGAGCAAGTAGCTCTTGAAACTGGTCAAGGCACAAAAAATGTAAACTGTTGTGTTACTTATTTTTTCCATAAATCTGATTCAAATGGGTATACCATCACTACATATGGCTTTATTTGAGAACTTTAGTTCCAAAATATGATGGACCGCTTGCAAAACTGATGTCTCGTTTAAGGGTTTAAAACCGAAAACCATCTAATTGTTTTCTAACTTTGTATTGTTAAATCCAGGTAGAGACAGTGGTTATCTAGATAGCATTCAAAACACTATATAACCTAAAAGAGGAAGCAATGCATTTCAGAGCTTGTTTCCAAGGATAGAGACCAATGAAATCATGGCACAGAGAGTGTATTATATTATTGTACTCTGTTGTCTCATGATCCAAATGGTTTCACAAATGGATGATCATTCCACTTTGATGGATAATCAAAACACTGTATGAATAATACTTTTTCTCTACAAAAAAAATTTGAATACCACCATAAACTATTCTAGCATATTACAGAAGGGCCTAGAGAGAAGTTCTTTGACCTTCAGTTCTCCACATTATAAGTCAGCTTATGTTGAGATACAAAATATCAAACACATGTGCGCAGAGTATCATAATGATTTGGAATTTTATTTTCACAGGAACTTACTGAAATTGAAACCTGTAAATATTCTCTCGTCCATCAAAGTGTAATAATTTTGCAATGAAATGAAATTTAGAATGCACAAAATATCCTGTGCATTAAATGTACAAAAATTACATTTAAAATAAACGGAAATTCCAGTTTATAAGAATCCATGAAGACCTGGTCTACTGCTTCTTTTTGTCATACATGCTAAAGTTCTTCCTGGGGTCACAATGAACATATTAACTAGCAAAGGACACCAATTCCTAGGCTATACACAGACTTCTAGTCAATATTTTATGCTTCATAACATGAACCATAAACAAAAGCTGTCACAAAAAGTAGGAAACATGCTGCAGGCATTGAATACGAATAAGATAATTTATGTGAGGAAGTTGACTTTGCAATTATTGAATGTTTGTACCCATTTATTGATTAGTGGAGGTCACTAGTGGTGCAATTAAATTTTAAATCTGCAAGCTAATCATTTTGTTGCAGCATAGTGAAGAAGGATCATGATCGTTATGAAGGATACACACAGGCTTAAGCTCTAGCCTATCATAGCACTGAGTATCAATTAGTGCAGTACACTCAAACTGTAATCTTAAGTTACAATATAATGCAAGAGATTTTAATGCTGTGTCATGTCCATGGTGAAAATCTGAAACACTTTGTAAACCATAAAAGTTGTTAAAGAGTCTCTGCTCCCGTGAATTTTAAGAGCAAACCGTAAAGATTGGCAAGTATGCAACCTGAATAAATACATTACTACTTCTTTTTTGTTGTTGTTGTTTTTTAAATACACATTCTTGTTAATACCATGTTAAATATTCTACCTTTATTTTCAAGAGATGGGGTTTGGCATAAGCGCTGCAGTTGGAAAAGCAAGTCAGCACAGCAGGCCCAATGCTATGGTAGCAGCTGCCATGTTGCCAGTATTACTGATGCCACTTTAACATGGCATTCATTACTTGCACATTTCATTCTTGGCCCAGTTTATGGGTATGTGTTTTACTGTGTAATGTTCATTCACATGTAACTGAAAGAGAGCTTCATGCCTCGAGAAAAGGGCTGCTCTCCACTATTACGTTTCTTCTCTGTTATTATACTCACTGCCAAAGAAGAAAGGGATTGACATTTTGCGGGAGAGAGAGAGGCGACGTTGCCGCTTATCGTGACCACGTGGAGAGCACGTTAGAATTGTGTACGAAGGCGACTGGGTTGCATCTGCATTGTAGGGCGGGTATTATTTATATTTGTATATGAAGACAACTGTAAATTAATGAATCTGCATGCAGGATAGAACATACCAAAATATATCAGTGTAAAGATCTGCGTTAACAAGAGAGACATACTTGTGAGATATTGATACTTATTCTATTGGGAAAATGTCGCTGATTCTCTCACAGAGCATATTATTTCCCATGTTTGTCCTTTAATTGGGATAGCTTTACTAAATACATTTTATTTGGCTATGAAGTACGCTCAGTTTTTTGTTTGGCTCGCTGTCTTCATCATTATTTTTTGGATATTGTTAAATATCCATTAAAAGTGTTAACACAATTGCAAATGCTCACAACACATGACTCGAACACACATAAACACAAAGCAAATAACCATACAAATAGGATGATGCAAAATAACTTGTCAATACACAGGCAATCTCTAAACTGACGTAAATACATTAAGCTGTGGCTAAAGGAAGCATTGTTTATAAGAGCAGTGACAGCAGAAGATAAGATTGCAGTTCATGTTACTGCAAGAGTCACTCACCAGATGCATCATGCTAAACACGTGTTACAGTATCGCCAACAAGGTTTTTGCATCTTTCATTGCTATGGAAATGTCTTAGTTCTAATTGATCCTTCTAATCGTTTCTATGACGACCACTATGACGTATCCACCCCCTCCCATTTAAAGCTTTCTGCCACGTGGTTAGTAATGTCAATCGCCTTCTTAATTGGCACCAACTATAGATGTGTGTAATTTTTACACCAGTGAATTAGATCACTATGTTGACACTAAAGCTCCATTTTTGTAAACAAACAAAACAATATGCTGATGTATAGATGAAATGTACTTTTAATGGGTTTGATTTCTGTATATTTCTCTTATCCACTAATTTGTTTACTTAAATCATTTAATTCGTGATTATAATGATAAACTGAAGGTTAAGCATAATTACGATTTCCTATGGCCATTTTTTCATACCATTATATGAAATATTCACAGCACTTTATAGTGCATGCAAGAGGGGCTCAAGTGCCAACGACTTTGTTTTTTCACCCCTCCTATCACTTTTGGTAGCTTCCTGTAAACCTCCTGCTATTGAAATATTGTTTTTGTAATTATGATTAAGATATTACTAGTGATATTATACTATTCTCTGTGTAGTATGATTCATAATTATCACATGATGAGGTGAACATGTGTTGTGCATTATGGCAAGATCACACTGTAG
Source organism: Deroplatys truncata (assembly GCA_030765065.1). Classification (NCBI taxonomy): domain Eukaryota; kingdom Metazoa; phylum Arthropoda; class Insecta; order Mantodea; family Mantidae; genus Deroplatys; species Deroplatys truncata. Next base: position 84,321,512 of record CM060988.1, read on the forward strand.
TTTACAGAGTTTGACCGCTAATCTGTCAGACCTTAACTCTCAAAAATACAGTTAGAAACAATGATAAAACAACCTTGGACCAGCGTCTAAATACAGCCATTGTTTAGATACCATTCAGCACTAATAATCATTTTTGTAACACTATTTATAATTTAAAAAATGCCTTTAAAAAACTTTAACCAACCATCAATTTTGCAAGTGGTCTTAAATATCTATAAATGGCTATTTCAATACATAGTAGCCTTATTTAAGCTGGGACAAACTGGATTATTTTATTTACTGCAGCTAAATTTGAATGCACACATGCATTTCCGTAACAGCATTACTATCACTCTGGAGTAACTGTCTGCATAATTGCACATAACATTGGTACAACATAGCACAAAAAATCTTGTGTATTACATTCATATTACTTTCTCTACTCACTCCTCCACTTTTCTTACAAAAATTTTGCTTCAATTTCTTAATAATCAAGATAAACTTTCATTACAAATTTAGTTGTAGGTATAAGAAGGATACAGCACGCTAAAGCAATTGTCAGATTTTTAAAATGTTATGTACGACACTGAAAATGTTTAGAAAGTCAAACAAGGATTAGTTTTAAAAAATTTAAATGATTTTATTGTATTAACTTTAAATTTGTTTTTCAAAATATTCCCCTTTAACATCAATACATTTTTGTATTCAATGAAACCAATTCTTAAAGCAATGGTGCCACTCTTCCTGAGGCACTTCAGAAACCAGGTTTTTATTATATTTTACTACTTCATCTGATGACGAAAAAGTGATTTCATACATTTTACCTTTAATTTTTGGAAACAAAAAGAAATCACAAGGTGCTATATCAGGGTTGTATGGTGCTGACCTTTAGGGCATCCAGATACTCGGTTGTTAGTTTTGCTATATGCGATGATGCATTGTCATGATGCAACATTATTTTTCCTTTAGGGTGGTTTTCAGGAATTTTTTAACATTTGTGTAAACAGACATTTGTGTACCAATCAGGAGTAATGGTACGTCTATCTTCTAATCCTATAGTAGCAATGTGGCCCTTTTAGGAAAAAAAAACAAAAACAAACTAGCAACCAGCTTCTTACCAGCATTGTGAATTCATCGAACTTTCGTAAGCTTAAATTCTGTTTGAAAAACCATTGAGCCGATTGGCTTTTCTTTTCAGGATCATAACAATAAATCCAAGATTCATCACCAGTAATGATATTCCAAACCAAATTTAAACTACGACCTTGAAAGTTTTCCAGAATTTTTCTGCACCAAGCAATGCGTTGTTTTTGATCAGGCGTCAGTTTATGTCGAACCCATCAACAACAAAGTTTTCTCATGTATAACTGTTCATGTAAAATGTTTTGGATTTGACTCATACCAATGTCCAGTCACCCAAATAAATTCATAAGATATCTGTCAATCTCCTTTAAGCATTGCTCGAACAGCAGCAATAGTTTCATCAATAGCAGCAGTTCTTGGGCATCATTCACGAAATTCATCACTAAGAAAATCCCGATCTCTTTTGAATTCGCCGTACCAATTATAAATTGTTACCTTAGATGGGACTTCTTCACCAAATGCATTTCTAAGCCAATCTTCGCATTCTTTAGATGTTAAGGACGATTTAAAATCGTAACAAATCATAGCTAGGGAATGTTCTCTAGTCAAATTCATTTTTGGGCGAACACAAAATCTTTAAATGATTATTAACCAATTATTAGAGCAAATCGAACAAACTGACATGGCAATCAATTCACAAAACATTAGAAAGCAGCTGTTAAATATAAAAAAAATCATTTGCTTTTAGAAAGCGGCATTCTTAACATTTTCAATATTGCTCTCATGTGTGGCTCGCTATGTGATGGTTTGAAATTTCATGCTCTTTACAAGAGAGAGAGAGAGAGAGAGAGAGAGAGAGAGAGAGAGAGATAGAGAGAGAGAGAGAGAGAGAGAGAGAGAGAGAGAGACACGCACGCACGCACACACACCAAAAAGAAAGAAAAAAGAAAGGAAAAAAAGAAGAAAGAAAAAAAAGGAAGAATCGGGATTTACGACTTGAAAAACATATGAGTATTTGAAAATTCAAGCCAATAACAAAGAATATCACAGAAATGGTTAATGCCCAACAAATTTTTATCCGACATAAATTGTGTATTTTAATGACATGTATATTTTGTGTGGTAAGATTTTCTCCCTCTCTTTCTGTTTACCAAATTATATAAAAGCCATTTAGGTGAAGAGGAATTTAAAGACTATTCATATAAGATTCAAGACATATATTTTATTTATCATGCAAAATATCTTAAACATATAATATTTTAACCAATAGTGTTAAAAGAGTCGTTTCTGAGAAAATAAAAAGTAACAAACATTTTTCCACGTAAAGGGTAGTTTGGGGTGGGGAGGTTTTCTTGAAAATCTTAATGTCGCATTCTTGGAAGATGCTGAACTTAAATACCAAGTTGGGTATTTAACCGACTTATGTTGTAGACAGACAGACTTTTTTTCTAAAAATTAAAAATTACCTTTCTTTTTGTTTTTTTGTTGTTTGTTTGTTATTTTTTTAATTCAAAGGGCCTCAAACATGTATTTCCGGTGAAATCTTGAAATCAAACTTACTATGAGCGAGTGTAGAGAAAGTAAAAATTTATGAAATTCAGAAAACTTTTTCACTGAAAACTAGTGCTATTAATGATAGTAAATGGAGTAATAGATTCATTAGTTTCATCCAAGCATATGCAAGCTGCATCTAGTGAAGCCACATATCACAATTTGGGCTGTTCAAATAAGCTTTTGGCATTAATGATGTTTCTTGAAATGCTGCTCTTTCAAGCGATGACAATATTTTGAGGTGCCATTCTAGTTTCAAACTGTCATGAATGTGTGCCATATTCTGCCTTTGGATATTCCTGTATGGGTACCCAAGCTTCTTTGTATTGGTGAGTATTCTGGGAAACTGCTTTCTTAATACATGTGACACCTCTTGCTGTTCATATTTTGGTTGTGCACTTATTATTTTTAATCTTTTGTCTTTGGATTCCGTTTCTTGTAGAGTTGAGCAATGCAAACCATACACAACTTTCTATTGTCCAGATACTTTTCCTTGCAGTATTTTACTGTCATTGATAGGCTAAAACCATCATTAGAAAATTTATTTGCAACAGACCCACAATTTTTTGTAAGTTTTCATCAACTCTTGCATACAACAAATACTCCAGATTGATAATATCACAAGAACAAACTTGTATGCTAAAAAGTATCTCCAGCAGACAAATCATTCAAGGTTGTTTGAGCCCAAGTGAGACAATCCTGCATCGAGCAGATTTATATAAAAAAACAACTCCTTAAAGTGGAATATACATTTAGTTAGTAATCACAATTATATTTCTTTCCATAGCAATTATTTCTGATCTGGCACATTTAAACAGCATTTCAAAACATAAAGACTTACACAACTGCTAAAGAAAATTATGCACTTCCTTACAAAGTGTTTCTAATCTGAAGGTGAGGCTGGAATTTCTATAAAAGTAGGGAAATGCCACTTTTTTAGCAGTTATGTCATATATTTTGTTCCACACTATGTATAAATTAGATTATTCTGATTACAAGTTGGAATGTATATCAGAGATAAGCAGACTGTTGTAGGAATGTCTGATTGTCACAATGTCTTGTTTTCTAGAAGTTAGCTTCAGAAAGCCTAATTAGGTGCACAGAGGGAAAATTTCTGTTACTCTCACAATGATTAAAACAAATGTAATTTATGTATACTAACAGACAAACACATTGATTTGAATTTGTATTTTTATGCTACTGTGAGGCATTAGTTACATAAACAAAACACACTATTTCTAAAGTTCTTCCTTATGTAATTAAACATATAGTGCAGAAAACAGCTACTGAAATGTTAAGATCCATTTTCTGCATGGTTTTTCATCTGGAAAAATCTAAATTTCTACGTAGTGTGGAACTAAGCTTTTTTTATTAACAAATGAACTTCATTAATGAAAATATACTGATGAATATGGGAAGATGTCAAGTTTAATTAATGATAAAAAAAATAATTAATTAATAAACAAAATAGAAGTGCCTATATGCTACAAGTTTAATTAATGATAAGAAAAAATAATTAATTAATTAATAAACAAAATAGAAGTACCTATATGCTATCACAATTTTGATCTAAACTTTCATATTTTAAGCATCATACTTAGAATCATAAAATGCAACTAACCATGATGCTGAAAAACTTAATTTTAAAGATGGTGTGAAAGTACTTCAACTACAGACTGACTGACTTAAATGTCAGAAATATAATTTTAAAATTCTTATACTGAAAAATATAGTGATTCTTACTGACTTTGGTTCCGGCACCAGAATTACCAAACCCTGAACTCAAGTTCCTGGAACAAAGAGGAAAAGAATATTTGACATTTAGTTATCTATCCAAGGTCAATTAATAGCTATGGAGGCTTAATAAGTATATTATATAACAACATGTTATGTGCACAAGTTATTGAGAATTGTGTGAAATTTTTGACCCAGGAGTTTCATTGGTAAACAAATCCAACAAAGGCTGCTTCAGCTTCATTAAACTTGAGAGAGAAATCCGAAGCCAATTAAAAAAGTATGTGATTGCATTAATTCATTCTGCATGAAGCTTTAATGTATGGATTATACATATTTCATTTACAACCTATATCAAATTTATGTGTGTGCATTTCATGAGGCTCATAATTAGGGCCGTATAAAAGAATATGTAATTGTTTGTCATGAAAAGCAGCTCCCCTAAGGTGGTGTTATTGTTTATACTAGCAGAATAACTACAGCTTGTCTCACGCTTAACAGACAGTACAGGTTAAATGCGGGCGCATTGTTGGCACATGTATGAGATATGCTCGCAACTTTGGCACCCAACTGTGATCGATCTACATATCTAATGCTATTTTGTGAATGATAATCACCAAACAATGAAATATCTGCACTGCTATTTAAGGCTGTTGTAGGACATTTAATTTTCACCTGCACCTTCTCTCTCCTCTTTGTATTTGTAGTACTTCAAAATGCAATTTTATAGGCATAAAATACAAAGCTATAACATGATAGTTGGTTGAGTATCTTCACTGTTTACCATTGACAACATTACATTCAACGTAGGTGGAATGTTTTCAAACAGCTAAGAATGAAAGATATGCCGCACTCCGCTTTACTTTATTCCTTCAAATTATGTGTTTTTGTTTCCCCCCACCCTTTTTGCTTTCTTTTTTGATGGCATCCTTAGAGGTCCTTTGCAGGAGTTAATATGGTAGTTCCACATTGAGGACACCAATATGCAGCAATTAATAGCCAGCTCCACGTTTGGGAGCCAATTTGCGGTAGTTATGATGATCTCCACGTTTGGGACATCAATTTGCGATAGTTTATAAGTTACGTAATTGTTTGGAGGAGTTTGCCCCACAGTTGTAATTTGAAGATGTATGTTTGTTGCCAACTTTAAAAAAATTATTTAGCTGGATGCTGGATATGAGATGTGAGAATCCCCACATATGTGCGTCACTTTGAGAATGTATTTAGGTTACGTAATGAAGATACACTTTGATGTTGTTTGATGCTTGGGACGCCAAACTTATAGTGAAAATGATGCTTGTTACGTAATATTATTAAAAAAATCTGCCTCAGCTGCTTCAGTCGCACTATAGAAACATAAGTTCTTTTCAGGTTGTGATAAGACAAAAATTAAAAGTGTCACAGAATTTACTCTTTTTATTTCTCTTTATACTTGCACATTTATAAAACACAACACTTTATAAAAGAAAAACTGTGAGCACTTTATATATTCTACCGGAGAACACAATTTTTACCATCCGTACTCTACAACATCTTACCCGCAACTGACTGAATTCAACGGTAAAAACCTTATAGCTTCGGTAATGCCAGTCTCTTATTGGCTAATTCTATTTCAATAGAATTTAAGTATTCAAATTAAAACTTTTCTTTACTGTTGATTGGCTAATTCCAAACTGTAAGCGAAACTTACGTCACTACCGATGTTTTCATGACAAGTATTTTTTTTTAAATTCCAGACACATTATTGTCACAAAAATTACATCATTGCCTCACTATTAACAACCTATAACATATTAGTCTCACAGTTTTTGCACTATTAGAGTATATAAACATTAACATGACACTAATAAATATGTTTACAATAAAAATAAGTATCTACAATGACTTTACATACAATTTAAATAATAATCATATACATATTGTTTTCAAGGTGGGCTGTTCTTGAATTTAATTATAATAAAACACAATTAATATCATTTAGGCAGTAAAATACTGCCTCACCTTTCATTCATTTTCCCTTTTTATCTTATAAACTACTGTTTCAGAACACCTAGTAGCCTTAGCTGCTTCTTTTACTGGCTTACTAACACTAATTTTACTTGAATAATCTAACACCTTCAGTATTATTTTTGTGTTTGTTCTCAGTTTACCAACATTTCATCTCTTCCTAGCTTCTCCCTCCATAACTATAAATATTTACATAAAATTTTAAATAACCTACATAACATTTCACCTACAACACAGCGTTTTCCACATGTTATAAACATACACACTTCCTTACAACTGATGTTAACTTTTAATGCCTTCTGCCTTGCTCTGACACTTGTTAACTGAATAGACGGATGGATGACTTTTGTTACTTATTCATACACAATGAACACAAGAAGTTGCAGATTTCCGCCTTTTTTTTAAAAACTGTCTCCAACCTTCAATACGTTCTCTCGCTTGGTCTCTGTTATAAACCAACAATAAAAAAGTTTCTCGCTGCCTGACTTTTCTACTGCACAGATATAGAATTTTCCAAAAATATTTAATTTAAAAAATTATAACGCTCATTTTACTAAGGACAGACAATTCAAACTAAGCAGGTATCAGCTCTCTAGTTTACTCTAGCTAATAATAAAAAAAAAAAAAAATTGTGTTACATCCTTTAGTTTATTAGCTACTGCGTGATAAGCATAAATATAGCAAATATCATACTTTTACTGAAAAATATGTTTTCTTTAAAAATTTGGACCAACAGAAATTTATAAAGACTCTAAAAATAATAATTTTATAGAGAGAAATATTTTGCAAAGGATGTGTTTAAAGCTGAAAATTATAACTGAATATTAACACCATGTTATTAGTAACTTGCAACAGCACAAGAGTAGAAAAGGATGAAGGCACATGACAGAGATCTCCCATTTACCTCCATACTGTCTTTTAAGGTTGAAACAAGCTATAGTACTAAATCTGCATGGTTCAGAAAGTCAACAATCCTTGAAACATGAAAACAACAATAAACTAGCTCCCGCTTACACTGGCCAATTCTATAGTTAAATACATATCTGTACAATATGTCGCTTGCTACATACTAATTCTGACGGACTCTGACTGGATAAGAAGTTTGTTGGAATGCCTGAATATACAACATAAATGCAGTTCGACTTTGTTGGAACATGCTGCCAGTCAGAATTCTTAAGAGCGCAAGTTCAGACAATCAGAGGCTAATCATCAAATGTACTATATTTTGTATTTAATACAAACAAATGGACAAATCTGCAGTTTCACACCATTTTTGGATCACTAATCACAACATCAAACCCAATATTACATTAGTCAAACCAGCCAAATTTGCAGCCGAATTAGATGCATGGGAGAAGATCACCATTCTAAAACACAACACAAATCTAATGAATTTTGATTTGCCCCCACCAAATCCTCTCTGGAAGTACATTTCTCCACCACAAGATCCAGTCCAAAAAAACGGAAACACCAACAACACGGGCCAGTCGAATTAACCTTCTGAGGATGGGAACAACTGTTTCCCGAAACATGTTAAGTGAGTAAACTTAAGTGATGTTAGTGTAACAATTTCGACTCACCTTTAAATAAATGCAATACACATCACTGTTTCTAGCTTCTTTTCATTACAATACATACGTCCTTTTTGTAACTTGTTTTATATACAGGGTGGACCATTTAAGTTGAGATTATACAATAACTCCAGAACTAAGCATTGTAGAAACAAATGTCTTTAATAAATGTTGCTTGCTATTATGGGGGAAAGTAAATGCCATTAGTCGTGTTTTGTTTGGAGGATGTTATGATGTCATTTTAGGGTCAATTCAATTTTTTAAAATGGGAAGCTACAATTAGGATCAAATTAAATTGACCCTAAAAATCACCATCACAATTTCCTCCAAATAAATAAAACATGACTAATGGCATTTACTTTCCCCATAATATTAAGCAACTGTTATTCAAGGCATTTCTTTCTATGACACTTAGTTTTGAAGATTTTGTACAGTCTCAACTTAAATGGTCCACCCTGTATATGTTGTCTGCTTTATTAAACATGTGTATTTTTATATAGATATCAAAATTTCTTTTTCTATAAGATTCTAAGGATTCACCTCTGATATTGAAAATTGTGATGCATGTCATCTTGCAGTAAGTAGAAAACAATGATTTACAAACATTTAATTTTGTGATAACATGAAACAGTTCTCCATATAACTCACTAAATCTTTTACTGTGTCATTAAGAACTTACCAATAAAATGTTTAAAAGAAATACGATTTTTTTCAGTTTGTTGAGGCTACTTACTTGTGTGGTGGAAGTTTAGCAACACGAGGAAGTGGAGAAGATGATTGTTTTGTACTGTCAGAATCTGAATCTTCCAAATCGGATGAAGAAGATTCCCCCTTTCGACTCCCATAGTATCTACAATACAAGCATTTTTATAAAAAGATACTTCAACATTTGGTTTTAAATCAGACATTAATGGATGGTTTCAAACAAACTTCTTTAAATATAGGGTAAGCTGTATTAACCAATGGGATTTAAGACCTTAATTACCCAACATTTGTCTTCTAGAGTAACAGAAAACACCTTTAATTACAGTTTGTAGTTCAATGCCAATATAGAAATGGGAAGGCAAATGTTCCACCTGGTTAACACTAGAGCTTCTCTATCAAAGTATTAAATATCCAGCCCTGATTTAAGTCATACAGATTTCAAAATCATTTTTGGTACAATGTTGTCATTGTCTGCTTTAAAGGCAGAATTTCTGAGCCAAAATTTTTAACCATTTTGTGCAGGCATTTTTGCAGCAATTGATGAAATCAACCATGAGTGTCAAGCTTTGCTGATAAAACTATCAACATAATGGTTAATAAGCTTATAACAGTGCAAAACTTTAAAAAATTGTTTAATTTATGCTAAAAAGGAAATATGCCAGCCACAGTAAAATGAGATCCACTATTAGTTAACGATTAAAAGCATTAAAAATCATTAAGTCTTGAATAGATTGTTGGCATGAAACATTTGATTCTAAGAAATGCAAAACTTACCATTATTATCATATACGTAATAAATACTAATGTTAAAGAATTATGAGGAACAAAGAAAGAAAGAGATTACTTACCTTTTCAAAGGAGGGGGAGGAGGTTGATTAATTGGAGATTTAGTTTTACTTCTTGCTTTGTTCCTTGATGAAGGGGAATGTGATCGTGTCGATGAAGTGCTGCTATTGCTTCGACGATGTCTTGACCTGGTAAAAAGATATAAAAATGAGATTTAGAAGATTAGAAAACTGTAAACTTTCCTGTGACACACCAAACTATGTTCAAGGAACAACACAAAGTATGTAATGCAACAATACAAAATTATGTCACGGACAATACATAGCAAAGTCATTAGGAATACTAATTTTAAATTACATTTGGAAAAAAAAAAAAGAAGATAGGAATAGAACTTTTACAAGGAAAAGATATGTGACCAAGGGAATAAAAGAAACCAGTAAAAAATAAATTTACATAATAACCTTGAATGAGAACTTGAACTCTCTTTATCCTTTCCCGAATGATGTGGGGATCTACTTCTTCGTGATCTGCTTGAACCGTGGTCACTTGGTCTTGATCTAAAACAACCATAAATTAAAACAATGGTTACAATGTATCATTAAGGAAAATTATACAGGATATTCTGAAAAAAGGTTTCATAATGAGAGATGGTATGCATCAAAATAAGACAAAAGAAGTCCTATAAACATGGGTCTTAAAGTTAATTTCTTTGGAGATGAAGAAATGTTTGCCACACTGTAAAAACATACTTGACATAGATATGGGCCTGCTATCTTATAAAAAGCACAGACTGCCCAACTCACTCACTGGTTGAAGAAAACACAGAAGTGTTAGTGAGCAATAACGGGGTAGTTCTGGAAGTTTCTTTCTCTCCACATCCTGAACATTCTAGAATTCTCTCTAAAACACCAGCAGCTATAGATGCGGGTTTGCTCAGTAGTGAGTCGGTAAATGAGATAGTGGGTTGTTTTTGATGTGACATAAAGAGCACATTATTATTCAGTGCTTCCTCCAAGTGTGGCTGTAGTGATAGCTGTGACATACAGAGAGTGCTGCTGCTACTGGGAGAGAAGTCTTCTGTTCAACTCCCCAGCAAGTGAAGTAGAAGAAAGAAGAGGCTGCTTTGCACATAGTTCATTACACCATTATGTTGCAAAGAAAAGTAAAGTGACAGGGAAAATTTAAGTAGATCACATTAGTGAAGTGTCGATGAAAGGTGAATCAGATCACATTAGTGAAGTGAATGAAAACTGTACACAGTCACAATATCTTTTGCGAGCTATTGGCATGATACCAATGAGTACAAAATGCAGCTGTTTGTCACTATATATTATACAGAAACCTTAATCTATATTTGATGGACAGGATATTTAAATTCCCTGCAAGTCATTCCACATGGATTTAAATCATCAGACTTAAGAATTTGCATGCACATTTTCAGCAAAGCTGATATAGTGCGAGTATGAACAATTTTAAAGCTATCAACACTGGCTAAAAAGAATATTGTTTGTGAAAGTTTTGTTCATACGTTGAGGTATTCTAATCATTATATATTTAATCAAAATTTGACATCAGCCAACATCTTTCGGTGATCATCTTGAATCACAATAAACAAATTCAATAGAATAGAAAGTAGAGAACAAGTTACAAATAAAACAAATCAAAACTAAGAACACAATATACAAGAGCTACAATTAAAAATCAAACTAATTAAATCAATAAGCATCATGATTAGGGCCCGGATTTTTAGGTGGAATAAACCTTCATTTTAGGTTTCCTATATGCTTGAAATAGGTTTTTTTAGGTTTTTCTTGATTAAAATAGGTTTTTTTTTTTTTTTTTTTCTGTTTTGCTTTGTGGATCAATACAGGTATCAATAATTTTGCTTTTCTAGTACTTAGTTGCAAGATTTATATTTTGGTTGCAGTAGATAGTTACATACATTCTCAAATTTTTTGGCGTAAACAATTACCTAGTATCACGTAACACATTCTTGAATGAAGAAAAAGTTCTTTCAACGGAACATGACGTCATTGGAGTGTAGAATATAGATGCCAGTGCAGCAGGTTTAGGGGTAATTTTCCTGTATACTTTTCTCCCTCCATTACTGAATTGATTATTTTCATATCTTCAAAACTAGGATTTCGTTGAGGAATCTTCTGCAACTTCAAAGAACGTGCAACTCCTACTGGTCCGGGTATTTCTTTACTGGAAACATTGCCAATGATATCTAGAGCATCTTTCAGTGGCAAAGTTGTACTTTCCAACCGGAGAATAGCTTCTGATATAAAACAAAAATGTGTCAATATATGCAAGGGAAGCGGCAAGAGTGGGGCACTCGAGTGATTTCTTAGCCTTGGCAATGCAGGAAGCTTCTGTTTCGTCCAATTCATTGACAACATTTTTAACGTCTTTTAAATGCTCGGCATAGTAAATGGCAGCAGGCAGCCAAGTTCCCCAGCGGGTATCGGCCCAGGTGGAAGAGGTTGCCGGTACTCTCTCTTTGAACAATTGTATACATATATATTGTAATGAAAAGAAGCTAGAAACAGTGATGTGTATTGAATTTATTTAAATTGTATACATGTTGGGGCTTTTAAGAAAATCTTCTTGACCGAAGATATCAGGCTGTTCACGTCATCGAAGTGGCTTCTAATTTCCTCTGCAAGGCGGTGCAGGCTGTGGGCCAAGCATGTAACATGGTCGGGTGGAAGGACTGTAGAACCCCCTCTGGCCCTGTCTGTCACTAACAAAGTGAAGTGTGGATCTGCAGCAATCCATTTTTTCAATAAATGTGATTTAGGCATTGTTTCACTATACAACAACTACATTAGAAAAATACTTTTGGTGTACTCTATTGTACTCTCGGTGAACAATTGGAAACGATCCCGTTATGCAGGTTACGCTCCTCTTGAGCTTCTATCAGTTGCATCCAAGTGTCACCAGGTCACATGTGCTGCGTAATAGTAGTAACTTGAACTATCTACTGGCTATAAGTGGTTGAAATAATTTTACAATAAGTTTCAATCCATAAATAACATTCTTCATTTCGATAAAGGAAAAACAGCTATTTAGGTTATTTTAGGTGTCAACCCCTCATTTACGCTTTATTAGGTGAAATGAAATTTGGATATTTGATGCAGTAATTTGTATCACAAATTACTTAAATGTAAATAATGATTGTAATATGAATATGCATTTTTATGTGACATTGATTTGAGATGTTTCTTGACTGTAATTATTGTTGGGAAGTAAGTTTATACTGCCTTACTGAAACTGTCAATAATAGCGCGCAATAATGCAGCGAGGGGGGTGAGCTGTTTATCATTATTGGAAACGAGGAAGTTACGTAATGTTGGCGCGTTTTTTCCTTGAGAATCTTCTGGAATATTTCCCTAGAGCATATGTGTTCATAATTTTCATTGGATATAAAAATTGACGCTAATGTTGTCGCGTTTTATTAGCCAATTGCAGTTCACTTATAATCTTTAGGCATATCGGTGTGTATGGGTATAAAAGCAGTAGGTTAGAGGTAAAGTCAGTCCAGTTCATCAAAAATCTGTGTACACTACACGTCGTCTTCAGTCAGTTTGTCGAAAGTATTTGTACGGCAAACGTCGGGTATCGATTCACAAGTTACGCGCAGCAGAATTATGAATAATCTAAAGTGTTGTAAGGTTAATTATACAAAAAGTTGAAGTACGCAAATTAAGAATGATCAGTAATGAAGTTATTATAACAGTTTCAGTTTGGCGAATGTCTAGATCAATGTGTAAAAGTGATAGTGAATGTGTTTGACAATAAAAGTATAAAACAAATTTCTTCATCAGTGTTATTTTTGGATAAAAGATTCCTTTCCGTTTACACACCATGATCAAGAGATATGTTCGACCGAGAAATAATAGCTAGCCGGAGGACAGTACACCAAAATTAATTAAGATAACAGTCGCATTCTTTCAAACAAACACTAACACTGCTGCAAATTGCTAACACCAGATGGAGCTACAAACCGAACAAATGAATGACGTCACAAGATGGCTTCCACCCGTGAAGTAAACATAAATACACAAACATTTGTAAGTAATACCGTTACAAATTGGCTACCAGAACGTGGGGCCACAAAAATGTTAAATAAATAACACTAAAAACCGTCGCAAATTGGCTCCCATACGTGGGGCAGTTAAAATTATGTAACCAAACAAAACAAAAGCAACACAATATAAGATCTTCAAGTTCTAATAATTTACGTAAAAACATATTACAATAACATTAAACCACCTTCAAATTCTGCTCCAGGAAGTGAGAAATGAATATATATCTTGAAATGTGTTAATTAAATAGTGAGTAAAAATATAGTTTAAAACCTAAAAATTAGGCCCTAATCATGATATAAGAATATTAATAAAATTTGACAATAGGGTTATTCACAGTCCATAAGAGAAAAAGTTACTAAACAAAACATAAATGGTGATGTAGGATTTTTAAAGAATCTCTGATAATATCAATTACTATATCACATAATCTTTTTTTAGAAAAATGTTGAGCCTTTTTAAATATGTCAACATTAAATTTGGTATACCTCCCCTACTCCCAAAAAGTAATTCAATGATGGATCAGTTTTCAACTGGGAGATGGAATTTCATGGCTAAATTAGGAAGGCATGGCTTGCATACAGATTTTTTTTCTATCAACTTCTTTGGCTTGCTGCAGATCTCTCTCGAACCGGATGGTGGGATCGATGACAACTGCTGTTCCTTAGAGCTGGTTAAGTGCAATGATGTCCACTCTCCTGGATGAGCCATTAGAAGAGCTACATTGAACCTCTTCGTATACTTCCCAACCCATGGATTTGAGTGAAGAAGCCAAAGAGCTTCGAACTTTATGATGTCTGATGTTAATTAGCAGTTCAATTTTAGGGCATGAACCCAGAATGTGTCCTAGGATTTCAATTTCGCTGCATTCTGGAAAACGACAGTAGGTTAAGCTGAAAAGTCTGCCTGATATACCATAGACTGTAGCTATATTGCTGGAATCTTCAGGGCATTGGTCCATTAAAAGAGGAGAGACCTTTTTTACTGCTGACCCAAGAACTCTGAAAACAGGACTACACATTTGCCTCTTAAAGTGCGTATTGTTCATGTTTTGAATGCTTCAATTCTTAACTGCTTTTGAATACATTCTACCACTCCAATTAATTGCTTCGGGAGATGGTATATCTAGCTTAGATAAGATCGGAAGACTTTTTATTCTCAATATAATATAATATGCCAAAATTGCAACTTTTTTGTAAGTGGTGTTTTCAAAATCATCTTTCACGCAGTGGGTAAAACATTTTTTTTTTTTTGGTGCATACATCCACGCACTTTCATTGACACATGACTTAAATTGGCAGAGAAATAAATTTGCAAAGCCGTAAAAAGTGAGCCGATGAGGAATTAAAGCAAAAACGTTGAAAATTCCCAACTTGCATTTTATTCCTCCATCAAATAAAATCCTATTTTCACTACAAAATCAAGTAATATACACAAAATTGCTCTACTCAATGCATGTAAGATGATTTTGAAAACACTATGTACAAAAGATTGGCAATTTTGGCATATTTTTCAAACATTTATAAAACTTGTAAAATGAACGATCTGAAAAACTGCCAAAACAGTAAACTGTATTACCATTAGATCTTTATGTCCCAAAAAGTTAGATTTTTCACTCCATTAATTTGGCTGCTAGAATTTTTTAAATTGCAGATGAATACTTCCTTAAGGGGGGTGTATATAAATCAATCTTTTATTTTCAATCTTTTATTAACAATTGTTAAGTCAAAGCTATTTTTTTTGTAATATTTTTTTTAAACCAGAAATATGCACAGTGCCAGAGCACAACAATGACACAGAGATTTTGTTCTTGCCTCAACAAACTCTGCAACGAAGAGAATTTATTTTCACTGAGAAATAACCTATCAGCAAAGATTTAATTCAATTTTTATTAAGCCTTTTAAATCAAACACTATGCATGGTGCATTGATACAGGATATGGCTAAAAGTAATTATATTACATATGATTGTATATAACAAAGCTTATTTACAATGCATAATTATACAAATGTAATTAATCTTAATACATTTTATGGAATGGAGATTTGGAGACATGAAGGATGCAGCAGTGTAGATAAAGTATATAAATCATTCTGTATATCAATATTGGGCTTACCTATAGCATCGCCAAAAGGAGTAACAATATTAGAAATGGGAAGAGTGGGTTGTAAGGGTATGATAGTGGAAAGGATGCTGAAATACTGGCATAGAATAAGATCACTGGATGAAAATATCCTGAGACAATGTTTAATCAGCAGGAGAAATACTGTGCAGGGATGAGATGGGCACAAGGTTTGAGAGGAATTTTACAAGAAACTGGAATTGATAACATGGGAAGAGACAGAGGGGCAAGTTAGAGGTTTTTGAAAAGAGGTTAAGGGATAGAGTAGAAGATATAGACAAGAATTAACCCTACAGCACTCGTGGCATGGGAAAGAACTTACATTACCAAATACAGTGATCCAACAATGAACTTTGAAATCCCACCAAGAGGTAACTTAAACTCATTAAGAAATCACCAAGTAACTTCAGTTTCGCCTCATTGCCTATGCAAAGAAAGATTCCATATACTGACTCCAGTCAGCTCTTAGATGGTGGGAGCAACAGCTTTCAAAACTAATGCTAACAATTAATAAGTGAACTTGAAAGTGTACACCGACTCATTAAATTACACTTCACTATGTCAAACTTCTGCACTTCATCTTGTCAAGTAATAAGTTTATTGCCTCATAATCAGCACCAATAACAAAAATACGTTTTATTGACCTATTTTGCCTTAGTAGTTCGTATTATGTCATTCCTAATGTGATTTCTGAACACACAAGCAGCCATCTGAGACATTCCACATCAAACCAAACACACACAAAACATCACTTTCTCTGAATTTTAGTTTAAGTGTTCTACACATAAAATAAATGGACATGTATTTTATAACATAACAATTAATGGGAAACACAGTGAAGTAGTTAAAATATTATTTAAATAAAATTCTAGTGGCAACACACTCTAACTTCACTCTTTCAAGATGAATGTGTTTCGAAGACACCTTGTCATCATCAGACTCGTTAGTGGCTCTTAGCTGATGATGAAGACAAGGTGTCTTCGAAACACGTTCAAGGTAATTATCTTGAAAGAGTGAAGTTACAGTGTGTTGCCACTAGAATTTTATTTAAATAATGTATTTTATATTTAGCGGAAAATCAAATTATTTTAGGATTTACAGCATACTTAACGTTTTTCCTATATGCACACAATGTTACACAAAAGTAATTTATTCTTGGAATACAGAATGGTCAGGAATAAGAACAATACATAGTTTTGCAGATAAAATCATTGTGGTTTTCCTTATATAAAATACTATTTTTTTCAGAATTTGAAAACAATCACTTTAAGTATATTTTAAACCGCAATATCATATTTAACCCCCTAATATTAAAATCTGGAAAAAATACAGGAGGAATCTCGACATATTTTGTTTTAAATCTGTTAATATCAGGATATCTTCCTTAGAATTACGCTTTTAAACAGTTTGTGTTAGTGTGTAGGGTTTTTGAACATAGACTGCTGACTGAGAGCTTTACACTGCATCAGCATGCCACACTGGCTGATGCATTATGCAGTACGAACGTGATAGGCTATCACTTCTGGTGCTCGGTGTAACTTAGCAACTGGAATCTGATATTCTATAAAGCCTCTCTCCGCTGTTTCAATTTAAATGTTGCTTTGTGTTCAGCTTTTTGTGTTGGAAGTTCATTCTTAGCTCTGTGATTTCTGAAAGTGCATGAGTGAACTGAAGAAACGTAGCTAAGACTATTGCTTCAACTCATTTAATGTTTCCAAGCATAACACAAGGCAGAAATCATTAAACTTAGTTACCCTCAACATGCTTAAAAACTATAAAATGGAGAACTTAGCTTTGTCACCAGACGTATGATGTGTACCCTGCCCTCAAAAAAAAAGTGCCAATGTGGTGAATAATGCAGAAGTGGTTTTGAACATAATACCCATTTTAAGGCAAGATACAGTAATGCAAAAGGGATCCCTGGTGCCTTAGATCTAAATTCATTTATTCCATCAACCAACAATGCAATAATAACCAGATGGTATTCGCTTGAGCCTGAAGGGGAAAAAGTGCACATTTAAATTGTAGTGAAGTTGCCTCCCATAAGATAAGATTGAAAGTTCAAATGTTACTCAACTGTATGCTAAGTTTAAGTTACATGTGAACAAACTAGTGCAACTGAAGTGCTGTGAACAGTTGACAAGTCATCCAATGACAGACTACTGCTGCTGCTGCTGCTGCTGCCACTCTCCAGCCACGCTGTGTTGGAATCCCACTACGCACCGCTTTCGAAGTTATTTTATTTAAAATTAACTATACACGATCCCATCTTTGTTTTATGTAAATATATACAAACAACTACAAGGAATTTATTTATAATTTTTATAGAAATTTAAACTTGGGGATTATTAGGGATATATAGTTTGGATTTTAAAAATTGATGTAAATAGTTAATTATATTAATTATAATAAATACTAAGTATGAGATTACATATTAAGCTTTGCATTGCGCTTTATAGCATAATTTTATCACTTATCGCCTGTGAGATATTCTAATTTAAAGGTAGAGGGGTGTGCCGCTTTTCACAAGTTGGATTGTGCAATATTTTTAAAAATATTGCGATTTAAAAAAAATAAGGATTTAAAACATAATTCACTTTGTTGTTGTACTCCATAGACAAAATTTGAAGTGAATCACAGACATGATGGTCAGATTTTGTGAAAATTTGTGCAACTTGACGTGGAATGACTCATCTCAGGAATTTCATTTAACCTGTTTATATTATTTTTGTCACTAATTGTACTAGTAGGATTAAAAACTTCTAAACAAACTATGTATTATACACCATACCTTCGGGATGAGCTATCTGGAGACCATCTTTTGCTATGTCTATCTGAACTTGAATTCTCCCAACCCCGAACATATCGGTTTCTTCCTGATGATCTGCTGCATGGAGAGCCAGAGCTGTGTTCAAATGAAGAGTATATAGCAAAAACAGTTTCAGGTATGCTTTTCTGAAATAA
Organism: Deroplatys truncata; assembly: GCA_030765065.1. NCBI lineage: Eukaryota > Metazoa > Arthropoda > Insecta > Mantodea > Mantidae > Deroplatys > Deroplatys truncata. The sequence goes on from CM060988.1 coordinate 84,340,105, forward strand.
ACTATTTAGCCTCAGGAGAATACATAGAAACACTACTTCAGCACAGGTTTATATTAAGCACTAACACTAAATTTTAAAGATGACAAATATTCCAAACAACCAATTGCAGAAAACAGCCTGTACTTAAAAATATACTCCTTCCCCAAATTAATCATACATATATAGAATGTTCCAGAATTTAACCAATTAACTTGAAAGGATTATAGAGGGGTGTTGGGGGAAGAATTGGAGACAGAACATTTGTGGTCCAAGGGTGCATGATTTTGTGCAATAAGCCAAAATAAATTTGAGCCAGTAACCACTGATATATAATATGCAATGGTATATGCAAGCTTTTGCTGTACTGCCTAGAAGTGTGCATGTGTGGCTCAGTAAGTAAAGTAGGGAGTTCTCAACCCAGCGACACCAGATTCCAAGTTCAAGCATGCCGAATGTTTCTCATATTTACTTTCTCTACTACGTATAGTTAAGTAGGGGAAGTATTGCATTCCACCCAAAAATTCGATACCGAGATTTCACCGGAAATACATGTTTTGAGACCTCTTGAATCCAAAAAAAGCATTTTTGGAAACATGTCCGTGTGTGTGTCTGTGTGTGTGTCTGTGTGTCTGTGAACAGCATAACTCAAAAACGAACAGTCGGATAAACACCAAACTTGGTATTTAGGTTCAGTATCTTCCAGAGATGCGACACGAAGGTTTTCAAGAAAATCCCCCCACCCCAGACTACCCTTTACATGGAACATTTTTCGAAAATTTTAATTTTCTCAAAAATGGCTCTAACGATTTTGATTAAAATATCATATGTTTAAGATAATGTCATGAGAAATGAAATGTATATCTCGAATTTTCTGGGAATGTCTCCAAAAGTATTCTTCATTGTGAACGACTTTTGCATAACTGGTAAACCATAAGAGATAGACAAAATTTTACTGCACAAAAAATGTAGATCTCGTTAAAATACACAACTTATGTCATATACATTTCTTTTGTTGAGTGTACCGTTTTCGAGATATTGCTTGTTATTCCCTTAAATTTTCCAATACTTATACTTTTTCTCAAATTCGTTATTCATTTTTTTATGTCCTGGACTTGCAAAGAGAATGGAATGCGCCGCATAGCAACCAGCGTTAAAATATTTGACCATCGCTTAAAAGCTACCATATTCCCCTTGCATCTACAAGAAAATTAGCAATAAGATTGACATCTCGATATCTCGATTAACATAAAGCATATGGAGAATAGGCGTTTGTAAAAATAGATTGTACAACAGTAGAGAAAGTCATGTGAGTGTAACACATCAGATTTTTTTTTTTTTTTCTTTCTTCAAATTGTTGATTGTGAAGGACATGGAATATGGCACTGCTCCATTTGTTATTGCCACTGCTGTTAAATGTAATCAAGTAAATCAAACGAATGAATTTTGAACAGGAATGCACAATATAAGATACTGTAATGTAAACACACAAATGATATGTAATCAGAATCTTTTATGGAGGTGACTTTAAAAATGGCATTGCCATAACCTGGTACTAATACCTATTGTGCTTACGAATTGAATGAATGTGCTGTTAGCTCTGGAAAAGAAATAATTAGTGTCCAAGGCAAATTGCAGTCACATTCCAGCTTAAGCTTTATTCACTTCCAGGAACTGCAGAAAAGCATATTTCTTCTTCAGATATACAGAAACAGCTAACAGTGAGCATTTCCAATTGTGAACTCTGATTTTCTGAAATATTTTCTTTTTGGGAAGTGCCAGTGAATCATGAGATAGAACTCGTATACATTTGCACAAAGTCAAACATACATATGAAAGTGCCTGTTTTCATTCGCACAAATAGCTCACTCGGTAACATTGGTGACTATAGTAAATAGTGCTGTGTTCCATTCCCTCTGTAAAATAACTTTTGTTTTTCTTCTTGTGTTTAAGATGAGAGTGGATGCATGCATGAATACCAATGGTAATTTTAATTTCTGAATAATCTAGAAGAGAAAACATTTTCTTTTAGTGTAACAAAGCCATTTCTAAAGAAGGTTAATTATACTGTTTAAATCTACTGTGTATGAACACCTGCAATATTCCTGGTGGCACAGTGCAGCTGCAATACCTAAGCGCATGTGAAAATCTGAAGGTCACTATGGCTGACAGTATTGTTGTGTCATTTGAGTTATGTTGATTATATTCAGTGGAATAATGGCTAATGATTACAGTTCAGAGGAGGTAGCAGACATGCATGTTGTTTATAGGGAAACTAAAAGCAACACATGCGAAGCTGCATGACTTTACAGAGGAAGATATCCTAACAGACATCATCCACAACCCTCAACTTTTCAGTTATTCACCAGTGTCTAAGAGAAACTGGATCCCTGAAGGTACATCGACCAATCGCTGGTGCAAGACAAACATGTCGCACTCTGGTATTTGAGGAAGACGTGCTCAGGTTTCAGGAGACCCCTTTAGCTAGTATGCATGCTATTGCACAATGGGCACACATCATTCGAGTGTATGGTGGATGGTGCAGGAAGACCAACTCCACTGTTCCATCTTGACACCAGCAGATTTCGGCCGATAAATGCAAATCTGTAACTGGGTCTCTGAACAGCACGTCGAACAGCCTGATTTATTTTCCCGAGTGCACTTCACCAATGAATGTTGTTTTACAAGGGGTGAAATGGCATTCAGCCAGAGAAATAGCCATGTGTAAAGTCATGATAATCTACATGCCACTATGCAGAAGAGCAGTCAGTACATGTTCGGCATCAACATTTGAGCTGGCATAATTTCCAATTACCTTGTTGGTCCATATTTTCTTCCACCTTGGCTAAATGGACACTTGTATCACCAGTTCTTGATTTATGTTCTACTTGGGTTTCTACAGGACTTTCCTCTTGTCCTCCAATGCCATATGTGATTCCAGCATGACAGAACTTCCATCCACTTTGATAGGGACATTAGAAACCATCTAAATAATGCATTCCCAGTACAATGGATTGGTCATGGTGGTACTGCTGCTTGGCCACCATGTTCTCCTGATCTCACTCCTCCAGATTATTCTTATGGGTCCACATTAAGATCCTTCACGATACCCCAGTAAACTCAGAGGAGGAACCGCTCACAAGAATAGTGCCTGCCTGTGATGCAATCCTCGACACTCCAGACATCTTCAAGAGAGTACGAGATGCAATGCTTTGTCGTTGGAATCTATGCTTGGAAGTTGAAGGATGTCACTTTCAACAGTTCCTTTGAACTGCCTTTTGCACAAAAGCACGAATAACATGTTTAGTTTCCTTTACTTTTTCTTACAATTTTCAAGTTTCCTTCATTCCCAGGATAAACAGGAGCTTTAATTTTCCTTGAACTTCCTTGTTTTTATAAATCTCTTCCATCCTGAGGATAAATAGCAGCTTTAATTTTCTTTTATCTTCCTTGGTTCAAATCATTTTTCTCCAGTCTAAGAATAAATAAGTAGTTTAATTTTCCTTGATCTTCTTCAATTTCTAAAATTCCTCTGAACCAAGATGTGAACAAACAGTTTAGCTCTAATGCATCATCATTTCCCAGTTTCCTCCAATCTAAGGACAAATAAGAGCGTTTAGTTTCCTTTATCTTCCATGGTTTCTAAAACGTTCCTCCACTACAAAGTGTGAATAAACCGTTTTCTCCCTAATTGTCATTGTTTTGCAGTTCCCTCCACTCTAAGGACAAATAAGAACATTAATTTTCCATGATCTTCCTGGATTTTAATGTTTTTTCATTTACTCCAGTCCGAAGTTTTGAATACATAGTATTCCTGTTCGCTTGTAATCACTTTCAAGCTTCCTCCACTCCAAGGATAAACAACTTTAATTTTCTTGGTTCTTCATTATTGTTTACACCTGATTTTCTCCAGCCTACGATATGAATAGAAAGCTTTTCTTAATTCCCTCCACTCCGAGATATTAATAACTATTTTAATATTCTTACTCTTCCTTACTGTTTACAAAGTCCATCTCTACAAAGTATGGGCATGTATGGTTTCGACTGTTACTCATTCTTAACAGCTACATTTCTCCATCCCTAGGGGGAATGGATAGAGTAATCAATTTTTGGTCATTTCTCCCTTAACATTTACATAATGTGTTCTCTCTAATCATGGCGCATACCAGACTAATCATGGCGCATACCAGACTACATAACAAGTAACCAATGTATTTTACCATTAACACCTATTCTCTTCTTTTTATGCTTACTGACATCTACTTATATGTGAGGCATGACTAATGAATTAACTTTGTTTCCTCCAGTCTACTGTGAAATTAAAAGCTACATTTCTTTCTTTATTCATTATCTCTAACATTTTTACTTCATTTTTTGCAAATTTACACCACACCTGTATTAGACCACCATCATGTTATTGCCACTGCATTGTTTAAAATGCATGCACTATATCATTCCCTGATTATTTCAAATATCCATGTAACGGAATATTTAAAGTTTTTATCATTAATTTCTACATTTAACTAAATAGCACTGAATATCACCATAATGACCTTCAGAAAGGAGCAGGCATCTAACATTGCAGCTGCACTGTGTGAATAAGAATAATGCACATGTTCCTGAGCAATAACTTTGAACATTGCATGATGAAACGCGTTTCGGGAGATGGCTTGTTCCCATGTTGAGAGAAAATGCTGACGATGGGAACAAGCCGTCTCCCGAAACGCGTTCAAGTAAGAATATCATAGTGATGTAGTGTAACAACCCTCAACTCTCTATTTTAAATTATGACACATCACTGTTACAAGCTTCTAAATCTTCAAAAATTATCCTTACTTTATCATTGAGCCATGTACACTTCTTGGCAGTGCAGCAAATACTTGCATATATCACCGAGGTGGTACCATGGCTTATTGCACAAAATCACGCACTCTGGGTCCGTAAGTGTCCTATCTTCAATTGTTCTCCCAACACCCCTCTATAATCCCTTAAAGTTAATCAGTTGAATCCTGAAACACCCTGATTATATATGTACACATACCCATACACACATTCAAATGCTAAGAAATGCATGAAATCTTGTATGTAAACTGTGGTTGATACAGCAGCGATGTTATGCTCTTCCATGTAAAATTACTTAAACCATAAGTGGCATCATAATTGGTTTGCAACTGATTACTTTTCAAGTAATAAATTATTTAATTTTTGTTCAATCAGTGCTTGTGTTGCCCAAGTTTCTGATATACTTATCACCAAAATACTCCTTTACATACTGCATTCACTTTCTACTAGTTCTTTCTACTTGACTATCATAGTGAAAGAGTCAGGTTGCAATTGCCCTTAATTCTGAAACCTAAGGGTTGTACTTTTTACTAATTTGCTAGCATTTAAAATGTTACTATATTCCATATGCCTTTGAAATATTTAAATGATGGGATTCTTGAAGATTTATTCAGGTTTCTATTGCTTGAAACATAACATATTAAAACCAATTACTCCTTTTATTATTGTAACAGAACTACAATGCCACTTTCAACAACCACAATTTAGCTTACATTTCTGTTTTCTTGCAGCTCTGAACATTCAAACCAAAGATTTCTTTTGCAAACATTTTATAGGAGGCCAAGTGATTTATTTATATTATTAGACATAAACAAAATCATTTTGCAATGTATTGCATCAGTATAAAGAATGAAATCAGTATGTTAAAACATGTCTGTTAAAGCATGTAAAAACATAACTAGTAAGGGCTACTTGTTTAAAAAGGTGGGCAAAATTGTGGTAAAGAAACAAAATTAGGTAAGTGTATTTCATCAATGCTCTGATCTAAACAGATTCTCAATGAACTATGCTGTTTGTCAAGAATCATTAAAGATGACAGATATAATGGTGACATAACACCAACTTAAATGAATGCTTAAGGATGTTTTGATCATGTGATTGAAAATAAGTTTTAATATTTCTGCCCCTCTAATGGAAAGGAAGGAAACCTATATTGCCCACATGTGATGTATATTTAGGTATGAAACATTTGATTTCTTGATACCTCCATAATCAACTTATTTAATATATCAAGACAAACACTCAATTCATTTTCCTACATGTGTATTTAGCTTTTATTTTACATAAGATGTTGAAGATTTCTGCAACAACATTTATTGACACATTCTTTTTTTCTTCTTTCTTTCTTTTACACTCAGATCTTGATAAAGTAGTTGTTACCAGGGCAATATGGACAGTAATAAGTTTTCAATGCAACAAATAACAAAATAACAGAACGGGGAGCCATTATTTTTCAAAAAGTAAAGCAGATGCTGTAAATAATTGGCTGAATCCTGACATGCATCATGGAGCAATAACTATGTTGTTTTTTGCTCTTTATTTTGCAAACAACCATTTATAGTAATAATCAAGCAATCACAGCACATGTAGAAAAGTATCTAAAAACAGTGAAAAGAAGAGTAAAGCTCTCCAAGTCAATAAAAAACAAAAATTACAATGACTTTTGAAAGTGAAGTGGAATACGGCTACCATTTACTGAAGATCTATTTTTAACCTTAATAGTTTAATGAACAAACAAGTGAAATCCTTATTGCATTGTCAAAATATATTTGTAACTAAATATGTTGTCCTCCATGATCTAGGGGTACCTAGTTCCCGAGGTTGTGGGTTCAAAGCCGGTGGAGGGTGATGGATTTTTTTCAGATGTAAAAATCCTTATCATGGCTTCCTTTGAAAGGGAAGTAAAGTCAGTGGTTCATGTCATGGATTTACTCACGTAAAAGAATCTCAAGCCTGATAAAGAGGTCTCTAAGCAATATTTCTGCCCAGTATAGAATAAGACACTAAGAACCATAATAGTTAAAGGGCATCCATAAATAAAAACACAATTTTTGTAACTGAATATTGTGGTCGAATGTTGCAACAGTATCAAGTATAGAAAAAAACCTGCCAAAAGAGATTCTCTGTACCCCTGGTCACCACTTAAAGCATATGCTTTGGCTAAATCTTCATTTAGCAGATCAAGCATTCAATGCCAAATGTTAGCACTTTCAGCTATCTGTTTTAGGATATCTACCATTTTGTTCAAAGTAATGGACACAATTACTAGTGTTATTTACACAAAATGAATAGAGAATCTCACCTCAACTTTCCAATACAAGGTAACACACCTACTCCAAAAGCTAGCTTACAGCTGTTAACTTCTTATGAGGCCAATAAAACACAGGAACACATATAAACGTGAACACATAAGATAAGCATTATTATATTATTGTGCACATCATTTAGGTCCAATTGATAGATTTTCTTCAATTACTAAGTCTACTGTGATCTGTAGATCTAATGTATTAAATTTCCAACAGAGGTCCAATTTTGCAGATTGGTTTAAACTTTGCATAAACTAAACCGGTTTAACATCAGTAATCAGTTTAAACTAAGCACTGTTTTCTCCAAGTATCTTTTCTGGCTTTCTTTTAGTTTAAGCCACAGTTTGCAGTTTAAACTAAAGCTGGTTATGCTGGATTACTGTGTAACCAATCACTTGGTCAAATTAAGGTGAATTAAAACTTTATTTTCACCCCATTTCTCAAAATTATTTCTTCTTGTACACATGTTTCTAAGTCTAGATAACCTCAGTTCCAGATCATAATCACCTTCCCCTACTTCAGCGAAAATCTGTACGAATTTCTCCATTTTTCTGAAGTAAGCGTCACTTGGAAAATGCAGCAAATGTAAGTAAACTGGAGTTCAGAATTACTTTTAATGTGGAAATCCTGAATATTATGTATACTATTCCAGATTTAATTTAACCATGGCATAAAATTACCAGGAGTGTTTAACCGAGATCTTGAAAAGTACATGAACCATCTAAACTTCGAAAAAACCATTTGTTGTTTAAACCAGGCATCATCAATACATAGCTCTAGGGAGCCGGCTTTACCTACTCGCAAGAATACTTATACAAGCAAGAATAACTTATGTAATAAAAACATGATAATTTGTATGTTCAAAGGTAAAATAAAGAAGTTGTGACTGTGACTGGCATAAACAAATTCAGCAATAGCAATAAATTACGTACGATAAAATGTACTGGATTTATATCTGCCAATGTTGTACATTTTAGTTATTTCAATAAAGCTAACGTTTCTTCCCCTTGATATCTTTTATAGTGATTTGCATAACAAAATGAATAATGGTGCTGTAGATTAAACATTTTTATATGGCTTAACATCTTATTACAAAATACACTCTTTCACCATCATATTGTGGCATGTGCACAGATTATATTAATGGTAATACGCCCTCTGGTTACCGAGTCGAAGGTTGGCAGTTTATCTGAGAGTAGGAGCGATTCAGGGGAAGCAGTGTGTCATTGGGGGGGGATATGGCGTCAGTGACGCTAAGCTTAGCGTGGGTTGTTTCTTAGCATTCTGTGACTAGTCTTCGCGAGAGTTAGACGGATACTGCGACATGGCGTCCTCGCCCGGCAGACACATGGGGTAAGAAAACATTTTATAATAAATCTACCAGCTATCCATTTCCTTGCCGTTTTAATTATGGTAGTATAGAATCCTTGCCTCTCCCTTCAGCCAGGAATTATGTTAGTGTAATTATGTTGTGAATCTAACTTTAGCTGCGTCCCTTGTCGGTACCTCGAGTTTAAAGTTCTTTGTTTGTTCAACGATCCCTCTCATAAGCTAGTCGCCCTCCTCTGAAGTTAAATAATTACTAAATATATGAGGTATACGACAAATTGGTGTGAGGCGCCGAGTAATTGGTTTGATTTGTTTTGAGATTTTAAGTGCAAATTTTTTTTTTCCCTCCAAATTTAACGGTTTGTGCTCCACGTGGTCGTGAAAAATGTAAAGTTCTTTCTGGCTAAAGGGTAAGGATTTGTATACTTTAATTTGTGATTCTCTTCTTCTAAATTTTGTTTCCATCATTTCTGAAAGTCTAGTTTAGAAATTTCAATTTTGAGTTCATTTTTGCATTTTTTCCCATTGTCTGCCGGGTGACGCTAAAACTTCTACTCCATTTTCCCCTTGTTTTGGCTTCATTTCCTTTAAATTATATCACTGTGTTCCGTTCTTCGTGCTGGTTATTTTCAAAAAAATGTTTTTGTGAAAGTTGAGTTGTGAAACGAGCGAGATAGTTGTAGTTTCAAAATGTGCTCGTCACGTGTTGGCTATCTGTTTGCAAATGTTGTTTTTTTGTGCTTATTAGCAGTGGTTTGGAAATGTATAACTTTATATTCCAGTGATTGTGATTTCTAGCTATTTACTGCACTTTTCTGGGACATTTTTCGTGTAACTTTTATGTACGCACGTGTGTTGTGTAATTCCCGCGTGGTCATGCATTTCAGCAATAATTTTTAGCTTGTGAAACCAGTCTTCCTCAGCACGTGTTTTGGCGCGTTTATTTGCGTGTGCATATCAGATTATATACATTTGATTTAAGAAAAAAAAAAGAGAAGTTTTGTGTGCTAGTATAAATTACAAGTTTGTATTCTGCTCCTTTTGAGAATCTTCGCGGTGGTCACAGTAAGTGTGACGTAGTTTTTTTTAACTTCCAGTTCGAGGTTTCTCACTGAAGCTATCATTTTGTTTTCTTCCATGTGTTCATTCTGATTCAAAAATCTTGGTATTGTGTCCAAGTAGCTTGTGTAGCCGTGTGTTAGTATAATTTTCTGATATTTCGCCGCGGGCGCCTTAATTGTATTCCTTCTGCAACTGTTTTATTTGGCTCTGTTCTGATCTTGCTACTTACATTCATGTGATGTTATAAGTGTTTAGTTTGGTGTAATCTGTATTGCTTGGTCCTACTGTTTGTTTATTGGTTGCGTTATCTTTTGTGCTGCAATCATGCCTAAGCGATGTACTGCACAGAAATCTGATATAGTAATTGCTCCAGTTAGCGAGCACAGTGACGTAGAATCTGTCCAGTGTTGGTACGCCTGTTGCAAAGCAATCAGCTGTCTGCCGCCCGGTCATTGACCCCTCTCACATGAAGAATCCCAGTGAGTTGTCGGCGTATGAGTTACTTTAGAATTTTGAAATGTTCGCTACTACTGCTAATGGCCGCTCTGAGAAAATCATAATGATGATAATTTTGCTTTACCGTTGCCAAGTTTGGTTTATTTAATTCCGCAATGCATATTTTTAGGGGAAAATCTTTCGCAGTTACTCATGTAAGTAAAAGTTTCAGGAGCTACCAACCTTGCCAGTATCTGCACCTAATTAGGTTTGATGTGCTTCTAATATGGACCAGTACGATGTGGATGTTGATGAACCAGCTGTACGTGTGTTACCAGATTTTGGAAAATTGCACGGGAATTTTGTGGTAAACGAGTAAGAGAAAAGAAAAAAAAATCACCTGTAAGTATGTAATCATTGTGAGTGCTAAAGTTTGGATGAATGAAACAGTTTTACGACTCACACAGGTATGCTAAATTTATTGTTTCATTGACTGATGCTTAATTAAGCTTTGTTTTCAGGAATAGTGTGATATGAATGTCTCTGCTAAATTACGAGTGCATTATTATTTTTGGGTGTAATTTAAATTTTGAATTATGTTTTGGGAACTGCAAATCATTTGTTTTGTTGTATTATGCTGCAGGAATGTGTTTCATGTGTACTATATGCTTAATTGAGCTTTCATTTTCAGGAATGTTATGTGACAATATTATTTTGAGTAATGATGTGATGTTGTTTTGTTGCATTCGATTTGATTTGATATGATATGATTTGACTTGACTCGATTTGATTTTGGGTTTCATAATGATGCTGTGATCTTTATTTGCAGAAAATTGTTGCATGAATAGTGTTTGTATGTATGTGTGTATTTGAGGTTATGTGATATAGGTGAGATTTGCCTCGGTGGGAGTGCCAAAGTGTAACCCCGATGGCGTAGTGTGAGGTTATGTGAGAAATAAGAGTTAAGATTTGCCTCGGTGGAAGTGCCAAAGAGTAACTCCGATGGTGTTGATGTGAGATGAGGAGAGATGAGATGAGACGAGATGATGTCAGCTTCGGTGGAAGTGCCACAGTGTAACCCCGACAGTTGTATGTTTTCAGAGATTTTGCTTATTGGTGCTGCTGTAACGTGCCCAGTATAGCGTGTGTGATAAATTCACACGAGAGATTAAATGGATGGAAGTGAATGTAATGAAAATAATTTTTTTTCTTCTCTGTTTATGCAACAAGTTTATTACCATCTTAGATAGCAAATTTTAATACCACCTGTTTTCCAGCTTATTTCTTGATTTTGAGGATGTAGATGCAACATTATAGTGTCATGTTATTTGTGTCATTCCTGAATTGTTAATGTGATTTCTTGAAGGTTATGCCTATGTCAGATGTTTTGAATTTACAGCATGTTAAATGAGACACGTAAGTGCAGATGTTTTGTTTTGGAGAGAAAATTGAAAGATGATGATGCTTGAAGTAATGATCGAGATTGCACTATTACTGCTGATGATGTTGATAATGATTATGATTGAGTTGATGCTCATAATGAGATGAGAACGATAATGATGTGGACAAGAAGTTGTATTGGTGACAAGAGTAGGACACTAGTAGTTGAAAGCATGTCACGTGGCGTAGTTTAGAAATGTATTGTGGATGTAGCTTGTAGTGATGCATACACTAGTTTGAGTAGATAGTTAAGTCAGTGTTGTGTGTAATTTGGGGCCATGGTCAGTGTGAATGAGTTCATTTCATCGTCATGTGTGATTGTCTTGTAAGTGCACTTACTTTCTTTTGTTAGTGATACCAGCTGGTTATTGAGATGTAATATTGGGATCCCAAAATAAGGTTATGTTTCATTTCTGTCATGTTCATGTATTTTGAGTCTGTTTTACTGTTATTTGGATTATGAAGCATTGTAAGTTACACTTTGGATGGCAACTCTGTAAAATTTCTTTCTTATGCCAATTTGTACTAATTTTTTTTTTTTTTCTCTTTCTTTGCCCCATGTCATAAGAATTTTTTTTTTTTTAGTGTACACTTTTCATACTTTAAAATCTTTCATTGTAAATGACATACCCTTCTTTTATGTGTGATTCTTTGTGGGAGCATCCTGTTTATTGTGTGGTGGTTTTGTTTTAGTCTTTCGCTGTGGCAGAGAGCGAGAAAGTGCATCAGCATCCCCAGGGCACACCAGAAGTCAAGAAACACCACAGGGAAGCTGTTGGGCAGCCACTACACTGCCGTGGCATAAGGAGCCACCATGTCGGGGGGCAGTCCAAGCCAGCGACTGCCCACCCTGTTGTCACCACCAGAGACCTGCGGTGCTAATTCTACACCAGGACAAATCGTCGTTGTGGGCACTGTCTAAATCCACCCACAAACAGTTACGGCAGACCATCACCATTTTGTGCAGTGTAGTGTGCCTGTGAACTAAGGCAGCGTGGTGTGTGCGTGTGCGGGATGCTAAAGCTAAGTGCATTAACAATACTAAGTCGACAGCACTTATGTCTCTCACCTCTCCACATCGCCCAGCACCATTGTTTCGTCGGCTGGGTGCTTACCACACACATGTCTATTATTATATTTTACTTCATCACACATTTATATGTCATTTTTGGTATGTCTTTGTTTTGTTTTTCATGTTTATTGTATTTATTTTCTTTCTGTCGACGAGCACGTCGACTTCGGTGGCCAGGGGGAGATGTGGCATGTGCACAGATTATATTAATGGTAATACGCCCTCTGGTTACCGAGTCGAAGGTTGGCAGTTTATCTGAGAGTAGGAGCGATTCAGGGGAAGCAGTGTGTCATTGGGGGGGGATATGGCGTCAGTGACGCTAAGCTTAGCGTGGGTTGTTTCTTAGCATTCTGTGACTAGTCTTCGCGAGAGTTAGACGGATACTGCGACATGGCGTCCTCGCCCGGCAGACACATGGGGTAAGAAAACATTTTATAATAAATCTACCAGCTATCCATTTCCTTGCCGTTTTAATTATGGTAGTGTAGAATCCTTGCCTCTCCCTTCAGCCAGGAATTATGTTAGTGTAATTATGTTGTGAATCTAACTTTAGCTGCGTCCCTTGTCGGTACCTCGAGTTTAAAGTTCTTTGTTTGTTCAACGATCCCTCTCATAAGCGAGTCGCCCTCCTCTGAAGTTAAATAATTACTAAATATATGAGGTATACGACAATATTATACTGCAATAAACTGTTTCCTTCCAAGCAGGGTTGAATCTAATTGTTGTTGACCTATGTACTATCCTCCATGTTAAACGAAAACTACCTGACAGAACCGGCGCTGCACTGAGGGAGGGTATGAATGACGTCAACATTTCCCCTTTGCTCCTCTTTCAGTTGCTCCCATCATGCTTATGTACTGAGCAGCAAACTCCCAACTGGTCTGCTCAGTAGTGATGATAGCTGGTTTAAACCCTCTTTTAACCAATTTGAACTAAACCTAGGTTTAAATTTGCTTCGAGAAAAACAAATTTTGATTTCAATTAAGATATTATTACTTTGAATCTATTTATATGATGCAAGAAATGTCATTTTAGGCCTATTTAAAAATTACTTTGTATACAATTTTAAAGTACATTTATAAAACACCTATTAATATATGGAAATAATGTTTTACAAAGATGTCTGAAAAATTGTGAAGTGTGCAATCACTGTATGTTTGCTTTTATAAATACATTTCAAAGCATGCACATTTTATTTATTGCAAAAAATGTGTGTATAACACACTGATTGTATATATTTTCTCATGCTACATTTTTCCAGATAACCCCATTTCTTCTGAACCTAATTTTGGAAGAGGCTTAAAAAAAAAAACTGGTTAACTATGTGCGCATCACACGCACACATTAACTAATTAACTGACAGACTGTTTTTTAAAGAAAATTTTCTTGAGCCCAGCTGGGAATTGAGTTCAAAACGCCTTGCCCAACCAATTAAAAGAAAAGTAAGCAAAACATTTAATACACAACAGCACATGTTTTTGTGGAAAACATGACAAATCAAGACGGTAATGAGGGTGCAGTGATGCAAAATTGGATGCACCAGCTGATACCCTATTACCTGGATGGCAATTTTCAATTTTTTCCGCATGCATCTTTATTTCCCTCAACTCAAGGCATGACATTTGAAGCTTATTTCTTTTCATATGCTATTCGCAAAATATATATTGCAAATGGGAGATGAAGTTAATGTGTTTTTTTGTGGAAAAAATCATCTTGTATTCTGAGAACCTCAATTTTGGTTTTGAAATTTTAGATTAAGTATAGGAACACCAAGTAAATTAGTATATATTCCACTAAATGGGAAGCAAAATATGCTATGACTAGCTAAAACCTGTAACACAATTCTCTAAAATGGCAAAAACAATAAAAAATACAAGATTTATACAAGGTAATTCAGGACCTCTGCAACAAACTTTATGGAATGATACAGGATCATTTTTCTATGAAGTAACCGATATTGACTGATGCATTGCTTAGGAGCCACATGCTCATGGAGAATGTGACCCTTGTTATGCAAAGGTATGTGGTTCCGCCATGATGAGACTCTGCCACACTTCAGGTAAGAAAGCTTCTCAACAACAGCTACAGGAAGCAGCAAATAGGGAGAGGAAGACTTTGCATGACCAGCACGACTGCCTGACTTAATACTGCTAGACTTCTTTCTTTAGGGATATGTGAAGAGTATCATGTATGCCATCCCAGCTGATGCCACGGAAAATATGATTGTGCAGATACACGCGGTTTTTGACTGCATTTTTCAAAGACCACATATGTTGGAGGAGGCTCAACAGTCAATGGAATGACAGTATCGTGAATGCATTGGGGTAAAAGGACACTTTGAAAGGCCTTCTATGAATTACTTTTTTACTTAATTTGCATTGTTCTTACAGCAATAAATGAGCTTATGTAACTTCTGGATTTTGTCTGCTCAATCATGTGGCTCCTAAACAACGCATCATGTAACATTGGCTGTATGACAAAAAATGATCCTCTTTGTGAGACCTATCATTCCACAAAGTTTGTTGCAGAGGTCCTGAATCATGCTATATTTCTCCAAATAGTTTTTCCAGTCATCACACCAACCAGACATGGTAAATGGAAGAACTTAAATTTCTGTGATGCCCAATCATCACTACAGTTGTATACAAGTCCTAAATTTTAAGTAATATATATCTAAGCTATGCCTGGATATGAGCCTCTTGAACATATCATGCCTCCAGAGCCTAGCTTAGGCTTGGACACTTATGTCTTACATATAATCTATTCTATTCAATGTTTCGCAAAGATACATTTTCTTCATTTGCTAAGCTATGTTCTATATTTCAATGAAATGCTATATTAATTTGCAGTTAAGGGTGAAAAAACTCTCTTTGCAACAATGTTATATCCTAGTAATACCTACATAATTTTGCATTAAGAGTTGGTCATAAGATGCTAAACCTCAATAATGCCCCATCTCTAATACACTAAGCACACAGTAGGACAACATATATCGTGTGAAAGCTGATCCACACAGGGACATAGTTTATTCTACTTCAAACTTTCATATATTGCAGCTTTAGAGCATGCACTTTAGATTAATATGTAAGAAATACACTTTTGGTGAACAACACTACAGCTGCCATGAAGATTGGATATTTCTGAAGTGATCAATGAATGTATACTACTAAGATATTTCTACAGGTCTATATAAAGACCCAAGATTACCATATTAAGGATTACTCTATTCACAGCAAATAACAGTGCCTGAACACAATCCAAAATAAATGGATATGCATAAATATAACACACAAACTATATTAAATAGGTAAACGTTTTCCATGCTGTATTGTATCAGGTTTTGCTGGAGTCTTAACAGTTCAGCTTATGTGTCAGCAACCATTATTAAATCCTGAAAACTAAGAACCCAGCAAATAGTGCTGCAACACAGCACCAAAAACAATAGTGTATTTAAGTATGGCTAGTGGTCTATATGCTACATATAGACTAAATGAAATTAAACACATAAACTTAGGTTAAATTTCTAATTTTAAACATTCTTTAAATTAGTGGTTCAGCAAAAATTTGGTTGCTTCTAAGTCATTTATTTATGTTTATACTTTTAATTTAATCTTAACTATCAGAGATGCATGAACATCTTTCTTGTGAAAATTTTGTAAAACTTCTACATAGCTTCAAGATAACAAAAAACGAATGATGTGCAGCAATACTGCTGCATGGATTCATATGCTGAGTTATTTTATATTAAAATATTCCAGCTGAATCAGAACATTTTTGTCTTCTAACTAAAAGGTTGTAAGAAAATGTGATTCTATAAGGCAAAAACCTGCATTTGAACTATTAGCTTTTAAATGGCTAAATACTTTGTAAAACAAATTTGGTGGAACTATCCTATACTTGCTAATCCTACGACCTCCACAATATTTCTGTAAATAATGACGACAAAACGGATAATGCTTGTTTACATATGTGCAATTCAACATTTCCTTTTAAATCATTAGCGCCATCCAGTTTAACACAATTTTGAATGTTATAAGCTATAAAACACAACCCAGTGTGCACGTCAACAGAGTTTCTAAGAAAAAAATTCTTTAAGTAGTCTAATCTAATCCGCAGCATTTCTAAAAAAGGCAGAAATGTGTAAAAATCAGATTGTGGGGTAACCAAACAAATGCCAAATTATGCTGTCGTGGTTTCCTTACGGAACGTATGAATTCTCCATCCTTTCGCTCCATACAAAAACAGCATGGAACTAGCACGACTGAACCTTGGCCACTGATATCTTGGTGCTGGTTTATATACCGACCGGCTTGCTTTTGTCTGTGAGGCAACAACAACGTTGGCAGAATGTGCAGACGAGACGTGGGACTTGGAGTTTGATGAACTGCCTCGTCCCCCATCATCTGCAACCTCTTCTTCACCTCCAAAACTAGTGATGTAAGTGATCTGCCCAGAATTCACAGGAGAATGTGATCTTGAACGTGAACGTGACTTCGAAATAGACTTGCGATAGGGATCATATGTAGGACTGGTTCTTGCAGCATAACTGGAATGATAAGAGCAAACATGCATTTCTGATCATACAGTAATGATAATTATAGTAGCTTTCATTAGTCAACTTCACTTCTACATTTACAACAAACTTCAATTTCAATTGCAAAGACTTAAACCGCTCTTTTACACTTTTTTGGGGTTCCATCACAAAACATTGCAAATGGAGGGCAAATGTAAATTGCAGAAATGGAACTTCCTGAATCATTTGACTTTCTCATAAGCACATGAACGGTATAAGAAGCTCTAACACGATATAATATGAAAAGCTATTATCTTTTATTGCAGCTATTGTTGATGAGTGCTGGAATAAATTACATTTATAGGTCATTAAAAGTGATGAACCATTTCTAAGTATAGTATAGGTACAAACAGTGTATTATAGGAAAAGTCTAAGATACCATTAGAAAGAAGTACTGAAAGGCAAACCTGCTCTAGCATAAGTGCATACAACTGTAAAATAAGAACTGGTATATTTAAGTCTTTAGTTATTGTGCACTACCATTCATTACTTCATGCACACCCAGTCCAAGTATGATGGATGCCATCAGCTCTCACAAGCTCAACACTGCCTTGTGAATGAAAATAAGAACTGCCAAATTTTAACACTACCATGTAACCATCCCCATGACCTCCTAGCTTTAAATTATCTTAAAAGTGCTCTTCAGCAGAAACTCCAAAATTATGTAAATTACAGAAAGTTTAAAATTAAATACCATAGGCTGGAACAAATCAATAAGGCTTTAGTGGGGTCAAGATAGTTGAATGGAATAGATATCTGCGATGCAGAGGCAGGTTGGGAAAAGATGGACATGTTACTGAAAATGTTTTGTAAAATTATTTTAGAAGTTCCTATAATTTTGCAAGGGAAGGAGTTATGTTAGAATTAGGCAAAATGAGTGTATAAGGGATGGTTATGGAAAGAGTACTGAAATATTGGTTTAGAATTTATCACTTACCACAGGGTACATTTTTAAAGATTGCTTAAATGTACAAGAAAAGTCTATTAACTCAAAGAACTGGCTAGCTGAAATCAGGAACCAACTTACAATACATGGTATGGGTGATACATGGCTAGGAAAAGAAGGCATGTCGACAGGATTCTGGGAATTACATCCAGTTAGAAGATATGGACAGACAGAAACCATGACAATGGTGGAGGAAAAAAATGTCCCTAAAATGATATAAGGACTTTGGAATTAATGCTGGGAAAGAGATGCACATCGAGAGGTGTAATAGGGACCTAAGAGAAGGTATTGCATGGTTTAAACTGGGGGTTTAGAGGTTAAAAGGTTAGAGGGGAGGGACAGAAGAAGGGATTTGCCCTATATGCAGGGATAAAGATGCACTCCATATTTTATTAGAATGCAATGGCACAGATATCTGGAGGAAAGAGTTTATCCAAAATAAATGGTTGAAGATTGCAAAAATAGCAGTAATTCAAAAACATTTTTGTAAACAATCTCAAATTATTAATTTAGGAGATTTCTTGTTTAGACTTAAGAAGAAATATGTATCACCAGTAAATTAAACTGAAGTTCGTAGCACAAACTAGTTTGTTACTTATGAAGTATAATCACAGTACAGTAACATCAAACTATCTTGTATGGCCTGGAATAGAAACTGGTTAGCTCCAGGTCATATGAATCTGATTAAAGCTTCAAGGGTTATCAGCCATGTTATGTCAATGAAATCACTCGAGGTTTCGGCCATCTTAACTCTGTGGCCTTCTGGAACTGACGTGAGCTGGAATCTTTCCCTGCTATATATACCCACAGCCGGGAGGGCAGAGCTAAATGGCCCAAGCTGGTCCTCTCTGATTGCCGGCTGGCCGGAGTTAGCGAGGTTTTTAATTTCTATAGTCTCTTTTACGATTCTGTCAAAAATCTTTTAGGATTCTTTTGACAGAATCATAAAAGAGGCTATAGAAACTAAACTAGAAGCTAACAATAACTTCAATAGAGGCAACAGCCTTTGGCTCAGCACAGTGTGGTCGAGGGCTTTAGACTGCACGGAAGCAGCTCTCAGACATAGATATAATCTCGCTAACTCCGCCCATCTGACCAATCAGAGAGGTCCGGCTTAGACCATTTAGCCCTGCCCTCTCAGCTGCGAGTATATACAGCAGGGAAAGATCCCAGCTCACATCAGTTCTGAAGAAGGCCACAGAGTCAAGATGGCCGAAACCTCGAGTGATTTCATTGATATAACATGGCTGATAACCCGAGAAGCTCTAATCAGTAACCATCGCCGTAAAAGTTTTAAAAGTCGTATTATTATCATATGCATTTGTTAACAGCTTAGTACAAATAAACACATACAAATACCACAGCGCGGTTTTAGGGTCCATAAATAATATTAACAGTGGGAATGTTTAATCTAACAATGTAGATGGGGGATCCTACTGTATATGTGCGCCTTCTTAGCTATTCAACAAATTCACAGCTCATTTGTTACTGCCAGTGCTGCATCAGAGTTTAGTTTAAATTAAACTGTGCACTATTATTATTATTATTATTATTATTATTATTATTATTATTATTATTATTATTATTATTATTATTATTATTATTTACAAGTTAGCATAGTTGTTGTAACTAAGCCCCTTCACTTATATTGCATCTTACAATAAGGTGTGTAGTTAGAAATGCCAAAAACTGTATTTGCCTTTGTCATTTTTCATAACAATCAAAATGATGGAAAAATACCTGGGAGGACTGATTTTTCGACCTTGAAGTCTTTTTTCTCTAAATGCTCTTCTTTCTCTTCTTGATTTTCTGCCCTGAAAGGAAGCGAATAACTGTCATTCTTCAGAAGGAAAAACACTACATTCTACAGGCTATTTATAATTTAGCAAAACAAGTCCAGCACAAAGGCAATTTAACTAGAGGTACACTGTGTATGCTTTGCTAAACTTTTGCTGTTTAATTCTCCAGTGACATTCATCCACTTCTGCACAATACAACTTTTCTTTAAGGTTGTTAGATATAATCATATTAATTATACAAACATAATGATGACATTGCAGACAAAAGACCTAGAAAGATTCATTGATATTTCTATTTCCATTCATATAAAAGCAAGCTTACAGAATACATAGCCTTTTCTTCTTCTTGTTCCCGTGCTTGACGCAATGATTCCTTTTCTTCTATATCTCGTGTAAGAAATGTGAAGAAGTCATTACCACTCATTCCGTATGCTGCCCCACACATGTTCATCTCATGAGCTTGCTGGGGACCCACCTGTGTTACATCCACACACAAATCTGGAAAATACACATGGAACTTCTATAATCTTGAATTGCACAAACTGAGCTACATTTGAAAATGTATTGCAATCATTACTTGAATTTAGTTTTAACCCTTTGTGGGCAGAACTCTGAATCTACTACTATGTCCAGCCATACAAGGCGAAAATTAATATATTCAGTGTCTCAGATTAGGAGAGGTCTGTTCACTCTGATGCTTCAGATTTGACCACGGATGTCATGGCAACTGCAACTGGTGCCATCCTAGTTGTAATGCTGATGAAAAAAAAAATGTATATATATAAAGGGTAGTTAAATTATATTCGAACCCACTTGCGGCCTCTCTCTCTACTGCGTGAGACAGCTGGCAGTCACCAGGGAAATTATGCCGGCAGAGCTGGATTAAAATTCTTACCTTATAATAGATGTTGGAAAGGTTGACCTTCTGCTCCCAAACAGATATGCTGCCTGTTTGAGAGCAGAAGGTCAACATTTCCAGCATCTATTATAAGGTAAGGATTTTAGTCCGCCTCTGCCAGCGTAATTTCCCTGGCAGTGGTTTATTTCCACTTCAATAAGGTGTGTTGCAAAACTATATGACCAACTAATGAAAATTGTCATATATTGCTAAAAATAAAATATACTTTTACTTACATGCATAAAATTTAACTTAAAAAGTTTAAATATATAGCTTTTATGGTATGATTAGTTACAAACAAAAGCATTCCTTTCACATACTACTAAATACATATAACAATTCTATTGCAAAATGCTAAGACTACCAGTCTTTAATATCTTATAAATGAATCTCTTTTCAGAACTAGCTGAAACACATGACCTGTCATGCTTTCTACAAGTTTCTGTAACACTGACGTTCAAATTCATTCCATGCAGATATCACAGAGGTATTTAATTCCTGCACATTGGCATATTTCTTTGCATCACAATAAACTGATCTGCCTAAGGTTCCCCATAGGGTTTAGGACTGGAGAAATGATGGACCATTCCATTACGCAGACACCTTTGCGACGAAACCAATTCCTTGTGGATACTTGCATTGTGCTGCTGAAATATCCAATCCACTGTTCCAATCCTCTGTGCAACCAGTAAAAGGTACTCTTTAAGCAATGTTTGATAGTGTATGACTTTCAAACAACCTGCAGGGAATGCAAGATGTGCTTTCCACCCGTATCCAAATCCACCCTACATTATTACAGACTTTCATTCTTGCTGCCTCTTTGAAAGCACTTTCTCTTCTTTTCTGAGATCATGCCAGTAGTATACCCAGCAATCAGGCCCATCTAAGTTGAATTTCTTTTCATCACCAAATATTACATTCTTCCTTTTTCCTTCCAGGTGACATGTTCCTTAGCCCAATCAACATGTCTCTGTTTATGGCAGACTGTCATATGGGGTTGCGTTTTCCATTTCTTGTATTTCAACATGTTTGTTTGACCAGCCTGGACATTGATTTGTGAACATTGACGGTGGGATCACGAACATGTCCCAGCAATGATCACCAGCACTGAGTCTTCTGATCGCTTGCCTCTCCTGTCAAGGTATAAATTTCTGCGGTCTTCTAGATGACCTATTTGTTGCATAATTATTTCTTAGTTCAGTAAATTATTTATCATGCATGGTGACCTGCCAAGCTTTCTAGCTATTTCCCGAGATGAATATCCTTTTTTTATGGCTTTAACCTGACCTTGGCCCAAACTGGACAATCCTGCCTTCCTACCCATACTTTCTTATTTCAATAGTTGCTGTGCACTCTTCACAAACACAACTGACATGAGCTACTACCTCCATAGCTGCAGCATAGCGTATGAGTACGAAGGTCACGTAATATTCAGCCTGGCCTTTATCATTTTGCAACAAGACCATTTTCTGTCTTCCAACTTGTGTGCAACTAATTCTAAGATGCAGGTAATATAATTTTACGTATATAAGTAAAAATATATTTGGTTTTAGTTTTTCTCTATATATGACAAGTTTTATCAGTTGTTCTTATCATTTTGCACATCTTAAGAATACATGTTAGGTCATTAGTTACAATATAAATCAGAATAGTTTTAAATTGAATTTTTACAATAGTACTTCTATTAGACTAATTCATAAAACACTACACTAAGTTACTGGATTCCCTGGGGCCCATAAGCTCAAACCCTATGGTTGCCGAGCTATTGAGCCCTATTTACTACTTATTTATATCACCTACTAATATTCTTCTACCTTCTCTTCCTTCTGATTTTCCTAGTCATTTAGTCCTCACTAAACCTAAATAAATTCCTATTTCCACTAAGTTTGCCCTTGTTTTGCATTTACCATCTTTTTACCTACAATTTCTCTTGGTACATCTGACCACTTCTTCTTTCCTAATTTTTTCCTAAGAATCTTGGTTTCCTCACATTCTAGAATTATATAACAGCTAAACGGTTACAAAATGGACATTTTCCTATATCAACCCTTGCTCTTAATCCTTTTAATTTCAACACCCCTGTACTGGCCCATGCAAAGCCTTCCCTTGCTGTTTTATCACTTATGTCCACATAATTTTGTTTGCCCCAAGCTGTTTTCGGTTCTCTATATATACCCGACAACAATTTGGAATTAAAATTTTCCAATAAATCTTGCCTTTCAATATCTTCAATTCTTGATTTAGTTACTTTCCAGAAACTTTTTCCTAGTGTTTGTCTCTCCAAACATCCCCACATCCAATTTTATACTAAGTTTCCCTTATGCTATTAGTCCAAGTATCCCCTTTTTTAAGCTTTTCCTGAAATTCCAAACTCTGATGTAAGATATTATGTTCATCTAGATTCCTGATTCTATTCCAGTACTTTAATGCTCTTTCCAAAATTTTTCCTTTGCTACCAAATCTTCGTAATTCCATTTGAGCAACATCGCTGAGTGAAGCTCTTAGCAATCCCAGAATCAATTTACAAACGTTTCTATGCATCATGTTTACACTTGCTTAATCTTCTTCCAGATCCCAAATCTCCACTCCATATAGCGCTTTAGCCTTCACTATTGTTCCATAGATTCTCTCCTACCATTTTATTTGAATTCCTGGTATCTTGTCTAAACTAGCTCTAATAGCTTTCAGAGCAAGCTTCCTTTTGCTACAAACATTTTCTTTTGCTCACTCCATCCACCATTACTATTTAATCTTACTCCTAAGTAGTCAAATTCTTTAACCACCCCCATTTCCCTTCTCAGCCAACATTATTTCTCATCTTTCCTTAGTTTGTTGCCTTTTTTAAATATCATAATCTTTTATTTACTTAGATTAATTCTTAGACTTCGCTTCTTAAAAAAATTGTCTATTGTCTCAGTTGTTTTACTTAATCCAACCTCAGTTATTGATCCTGCAACAAGATTCACAAATAAAAAAATCTGATGTGTTACACTCACATGACTTTCTCTACTCTTGTACAATCTAATTTTACAAACGCCTATTCTCCATATGCTTCATGTTAAACGAGATATCGAGATGTCAAACTTATTGCTAATTTTCTTGTAGATGCAAGGGGAATATGCTAGCTTTTAAGCGATAGTCAAATATTTTAACGCTGGTTGCTATGTGGCGGATTCCATTCTCTTTGCATGTCCAGGACATAAAAAAAATGAATAACGAATTTGAGAAAAAGTATAAGTATTGGAAAATTTAAGGAAATAACAAGCAATATCTCGAAAACGGTTCACTCAACAAAAGAAATGTATATGACATAAGTTGTGTATTTTAACGCGATCTACATTTTTTGTGTAGTAAAATTTTGTCTATCTCTTATGGTTTACCAGTTATGCAAAAGTCGTTCACAATGAAGAATACTTTTGGAGACATTCCCAGAAAATTGGAGATATACATTTCATTTCTCATGACATTATCTTAAACATATGATATTTTCATCAAAATCGTTAGAGCCATTTTTGAGAAAATTAAAATTTTCGAAAAATCTTCCATGTAAAGGGTAGTCTGGGGTGGGGGGATTTTCTTGAAAACCTTCGTGTCGCATCTCTGGAAGATACTGAACCTAAATACCAAGTTTGGTGCGTCTCCGACTGTTCGTTTTTGAGTTATGCTGTTCACAGACACACACATACACAGACACACACACAGACACACACACACACACACACAGACACACACACGGACATGTTTCCAAAAATGCTTTTTTTGGATTCAGGAGGTCTCAAAACATGTATTTCCGGTGAAATCTCGGTATCGAATTTTTGGGTGGAATGCAATACTTCCCCTACTTACTATACGTAGTAGAGAAAGTAAAAATCAGGTACTTTACTGTTGCTAATTATTGGAACATGATTTGAGTTTTATTTATGAACGCTCTTTAACTGCTGTAGTTCTTAACGTCCCATTCTATATTAAGCATGAAAGATCAGAAATTTTGCTCAGAGGCCTGTTTATCAGGCTTGAGTTTCTTTTATGTGCCATAAATCTACAACACAGGACCACCAGCTTTACTTCCCTTCCTAAGGAAGGCATGCTAAGAATTTTACGTCCAAAAAAATCCATTGCCCTCTGCTGGGTTTGAAGCTGTGACCTTGGGAGCTAGAGGCTACCATGGTACCCCTAGTCCACAGAGGACAATAATGGAACATGACTATTTTCCAACTTAATTTCCTCTAAGATATTGTCAATGAATAAGTTAAACAGTACAGGACTTAACTTACATCCTTCCCTTAACCTTATACTATTGACAATAGCTTTAATCATTCTATTGTTCAAAATCATTAGCACAAAATTCATTTTCAGTATAAATTCTTTGCAATGCTCTTATAAACCTATGAGGTGTGTTCCAAAAATTTTGAACCTTATTTTTTCCTGCGTAAACCAATGAAGCGAAGGTGACTTCTTTCAGTGAAGATGTGGAGGAAACATTCAAGTGCGGTCATGAGTTTATTCCTGCCTGCAGAAAGCACCAGTTGCTGGCAGTCGCCTACAAGTGAAGATGTGTAGTGAGCAGTTGTCTGATTTCAGTTTATGTAAAATGACTGAACAACTTGAGCAGCGCTATTGCATCAAATTTTGCCAAAAGCTTGGCGATACCCAAGTGGAAGCCATTTGCAGGATTCAACAGGCTTTCAGGGACAATGCCATGAGCATCTCACAGATAAAGGAGTGGTACAACCACTTCAAATATGGCCGCACATCAGTGGACAGCAAACCATGTTCAGGAAGACCCTCAACAAGCTGAAATGACAATGTCATTGAGCAAGTGTGGGCTCTGGTCTTGCAGGACCATTGTATCAGTCAGAGAATTTGCAAACAAGATAGGGGTATGCACTGGATTGGTGCATTCAATTCTGACCAAGGATTTGTGCATAAGGAGAGTGTCCACGAAATTCGTACCGAAGCTGCTAACAATGGAGCAGAAACAATGGCATCTGGACATCACAAGGACATGTTGGCCAATGCAAACAGTAATCCCAACTTTCTAAACACTGTGATCACAGTCGATGAGACATGGGTTTATGGCTACAACCCAGAAACCAAGATGCAGTCATCATAGTGGCAACATCCGTCACTCCCGAGGCCAAAAAAAAACAAAAAAAAACAGCAGGTCTGCAGCAAAGTCAAGGTCATGTTGACCGTTTTCTTTGACTCCCGTGATGTAGTGCATCATGAGTTTGCACACAAGGCCAAACCATCATTAAGGATTACTACCAGGAGGTCCTTTGTCACCTTCGTGATGCTGTATGGCAGCAAAAACTTGGCAGCTCCATTAAGCTAACGCACCCGCCCATTCTGTGCATTTGATTCAGGTTTTCTTTGCCAAACACATTCCTGTGGTTTGTCACACTCCGTACTGAACCAACATGGCTCCGTGTGACTTTTGGCCATTTCCCAAGCTGAAAATGCCACTGAAAGGGACCCGATTTGAGTCAAGGGAAGACATTATATGGTGTGCGACAGCCCGGCTGCTCACCATTCCAAAAATTGTATTCCAGAAGTATTTCTAATAATGGGGAGCACTGGGAGAATTGTGTGCAACACCAAGGAGACTACTTTGAAGGGGATTAGTGTTTCGGACCTCCAAATCAATAAATGTATTTTTGACCACCAAAGGTTCGATACTTTTTGAACATACCTTGTATTACTCGTTCCCTTTTTGCACAATTTGGTCCATAATGCTTCCCGACTAATTGTATCAAAAGCCTTTTCAAAATCCACAACTAACATGTACAATCTCTCCCTTTTTGTTGCTAAATATTTATTCATCATTGTAGATATCACAAAAATATTATCTATATAGCTCTCTCTTATTTTTCCTAAAACCTGCTTGAAATTCTGATAGCCTGTTCTCTTCCTCTATCCAACATTGCACTCTTTCTGCCAAAACACTTGTGCAAATTTTACCTAATACTAATAATACTGATAGCAGGCTAATTCCCCTGTAATTTGCCAAGTTGTTCACATCACCCTTGTTCTTGAATATTGGAACTACGATTGCTGTACCCGACTTCCTTGGAACATTGCCTCCTTCAAAAATTATGTTTAGTAATCTAACTAGGAACCTAATCTATTCTCATTTAGGCTTCATATTTTCCAGAATTCTCCTGGTATTCCATCAACACTGCTTGCTTTATTTGTTTTTAGACTTCTAATTTGTACCTGCATTCCATCCATCCATCTGATTGCTCAATATATTGACTGTTTTCTATAGGCCATACTGAGTACTCTGTTGCCATAAGATTTTTTTTATATATATTTAAGCCAAATTTCTGAATTTATGCTATTTTTCTTGCTCTAACGTTATATATTCTCTTAACCAAGACCCATATTCTTTCACTAAACTCTTGCTGCCTCATATAATTTTTGGCTCATTTTTTCTCCTCAGTATTTCCTATTTACTTCCATAAGAATTTTATAGTCTCACTTTTCAATCATGAATTATCTCTCATGTTTGCCTCCATTTAAGTTACATTAAAACTCTTTGCTCTACCTTTCTACATTCTTTGTCATATCAGCGCTTATTGAACAAATAATCTTTCACTCTCATCTTTGCTTCCACATGCTTCACTATCACTTTTAATCTTAAAACAGCTTCTTCAATACTGTTTTCTTTTAGCAATTCCTCAACATTTATTCCCTTTAATCCACCCTAGATCCCTATGAAATGCTTCTGATTCCTTATTTCTCCATTTATACTTTTGAATTCCAATTCCTCCTTAGTCATACCATTTTGACCCTCCCTTACTTGTACATTGGAATTTAACCCTTATTGGAAAATGATTATTGAACAGACTAAATTCAATACTTCAAAATCCCTGAGATGTGTATCTAAATCTGCTGAGTATAATATATAGTCCACCACACTCTACCCATTCTTACTCACGAAAGTGAATTCCATCTTTCCCTTTCAAATTTGGAAGGATTCCTTTATCCTTACCATATATCCCAGAAATTACATTTCCTTTAAAATAAATTCTAACATCTGGTTTTACAGTCATCCCATTTTCTATATACCTAGATAGTATGTAACTTATGTGATTAAAATGTTCTTCAAAGTTGTCAGCAAATATTAGAAAATTGTCTACATATTGACCTGTGAATGAATCAATGGTACAACCAAATAGCATACAAGATTCTAAAGTGTCAGCCACACAACAGCGACTTACTTGTACAGTATAGCTTGTGCAAACAAGACAGAACATGTGCTGCATTCACATGCTACAAGTAAGTTTGGGCAAACCTCAGTATGAAATTGGTCATCAAAAGAGAAGGTTGTCAAGATCCAAACAATGTGGCCCAAAGATTTATTTTTGTTATAAGCATTTCTGCACTGTTTATTGGTGAAAAGAAAGGGTACCAAATGCTCCCGATCAAAATGCTACAAAACATGGCTTCTGAGAAGAAAGGTACACTCACTTATAAATTTAATAAAAGACTTAAAAGAAGATCCAGAGTACTGTAATTACTTGAGAATGGCCAAAAGTGCACAATATAAAGAACTGCTATGTTTGGCGACTCCTGTAATTGAACGACAAACACCACGATGTATGAATCTATATCTCCTCATGAAAGAATGAGTTGTACTTTAAGGTTTTCAGCTATTGGCAGATCATATAGAGATTTTAGGTTTAATTTCTGTGTCATCTTTTGGTAAGGCACATTCTTCTTATTCCTATTGAAATTTTTCTTACATTTTATCTTCCAAATGCATGGCAACTATTTACATAATTCCATAAATTCAGTGATAAGTTGCTTAGAATGGGTGCATACATCACACATCTTGCATTAAACTTCTCTTCTGACTGAAGGCATGGCTTGTACACTGTCCAATCGCACACACTTAAAGAGTTGGCGCAAACCAAATCTTCAGCGCTGCAAAGTTTTCACAGGTAGTGCTTATTGGTTTGTGCAAGATACTATCTTGCCGTCCACATACATAGGCTTGCTTGCGCAAAATAGTTTGCACAAGTAAGCCCATGGTAAAGCCTGCACCTGTGGCCGGCACATAAGAAGTGTACTTCCATTTGTTTTTAAACCAAAAGTACATCTGCTAAACTGAAGCTTTCCCTTTGTGTTGCTAAACTGATCAATCTAGGCCCGGGAGCTAAAACGACATCCGATTGGTGTGGCAATGCCAGAGGATGCTGGATAGACTGTACCAGCTGTCCAGCTACACTTCTTTGGGTTCCTGGACATGTTGGTATTAGAGGAAATGAAATGGCAGACACTCTTGCAAAGAAGGGATCAGAATTTGATTTTATTGGGCCTGACACCTTCTGTGGTGTATTGTCTAGAACTGTCAAGTATGAGATAACTCAGCTTACAACAAGGGCTCATCTTGAAATCTGGAGTAAGCAAACCACCAGCAGGCAGGCCCATGCTTTTATATCGGGGCTTGACCGGAAAGTGAGCAAGTTTCTCCTGGGTTTGACTAGATCTAAGCTCAGAGGAGTTTTGGACTATCTTACATGCCACAACACTTTGCGGAGACATTTATATACAGGGTAGACCATTTAAGTTGAGACTGTACAATATCCCTGAAACTAAGCATTGTAGAAAGAAATGTCTTGAATAAAAATTGCTTGATATTATGGGAGAAAGTAAATGCTATTAGTCGTGTTTTATTTGGAGAACGTTGTGATGGTCATTTTAGGATCAATTTAATTCAGGATTAATTTTAGGATTAATCAACCCTAATTGTAGGTTCCCATTTAAAAAAATTAAGTTGACCCTAAAATGACCATCACAATGTCCTCCAAACAAAACACTACCAATGACATTTACTTTCTCCCATAATATCAAGCAACTTTTATTAAAGACATTTCTTTCTACAACGCTTAGTTTTGGAGATACTGTATAATCTCAACTTAAATGGTCCACCCTGTATAATGGGGCTTACACAAGACCCTTTATGTCGGAAATGTGTGAGGGATTTTGAGACCTCACAGCATATACTTTGTGAATGCGAAGGCTTCGTTATGGATAGATATGTATCCCTAGGATCCTTCTTTTTGGAACCTGAGGAGATAAGGACAGATATCAAGGAAGTGATCCATTTTATTCAGACCACTGGACTTGAGCAATGCCTAGGATAAGCAGCACAAAGGGCTTTAAGAGCCTACATGCAGGCCTCTTAAAGAGTTCACTCTGGGTTCATCATCATCAATCTAGGCTAGAAAAATATTTACCTTTTACAAGTTTTATGAAAATCTTATCTATCAACTCTGCAAGAAAATGATCTACTGTTATGTGGGCACTAACTTCCCTTGCACCAATGGTCATGCAGTGTTTTCCATTTTTATTATAAACCCAACATGAAGCATTTACAAAAGGTGATGTTGGAATTTCTATTACTCCATCGTTGACAATGTTCTCAAGTACTAAATTGACTTCATCTCTGATGGAGATTGATAACAGGCTTTGTGTGTACAAGGTGTCAAGTTATTAATCTCAAAAGCATGTGTGTACACTTGGCAAATTCCAGGTTTGTAAGAAAACACTGCAGAATATTTCATCAATATATTATATAGCTGTAACGTTTGTTACTGTGACAACTTTATCTCTTAATATTCTAGCCAAGTCCTGGCTCTGGATGTTCATCTCCTTTATCTCTACTATTGTAGGGGTATTGTCATTGTAACTCATCTTTTTTGCTGTAATGAAGCGACTTTTGCATGAATCACATATTCTGCATTCTCTATTACATCTTTTTATAACATTGTCAGCATATTCAGCACCATTATCAATATGGTTGGTTGATTGTTAATGCTCTCAGCATATTGGAATTCTTGCTAAAATTAAGGCTTGTTAGGCACTGAAGGGAATTTTTTAATTGAAGGAACATGTTCCGCCATCTCTTAGGATTATGAAGAAGCAGTTTCATACATCTCTCTGCATTGCAGTGGCATCTGGAGGGAAAAATCCAAAGGTTTATATAAGCATTTCACTCCGAAGCAAAATAAAGTGTTGTGTAGGGTCACATGATGCGGGATTCATTGGTGTGTAAAACATGATTGATCCCAGCAGACAGGTGTGTTTTTTTACATTATGTTGAACTACTGGCAGAATTTGGTGCTTAGCCATCTGAGATATCCAATATTGATAATAAAGGAAGTGAAAAAGACATTACTGATAGTGATACCAGGATACCAGGGAAATAAGTGATGGTGATGAAAGTGATCCATCGCAAGAAGCAGCGCGAAGAGGAGGACTGCCAATCCTTTGTTTCAGTGATTAAGGGACAATTTTGTTCCACAAAATCATGGTTTTTATGGCCAAAACTCTGGTATTCTAGTCAATTTGGATGAAAATTTCACAGTTTTTTATATTTTCAGCTTATTTTTATCCTTCCAAATTATGCAGCTCATAGCTGAAGAAACTAGCAGATACTTCAATTTTCTTGGTCAGAAAGTACCACCAATCCCTCACTTTCATTTGCAATCCTGGTCTGGAACTATACCCAAAGAACTTTATATTTTCTTGGGACTCACAGTGCTGATGGCTAGAGTAAAGAAAGTGACTCAGACTACTGATCAACACACCCTATAATTTCTACTCTTCAATTTTCAGAGTACAAGTCAAAAGACAGACATCTTTACTCAGACTTCTTCATTTCAATGATAATGACACTCACACTCAAGGAGACAGATTGCATAAACTAAAACCTATTGTTGACCTTCTGAAGTACACTTTTAGTGCTTTTTTTCACTCCTTTTCAAAATTGATGCATTGACGAGAGCCTGGTTTGTCCAAGGGTTTATTTCAAACAATTCATTATATCCAAAAGACAAATTTGACAAAAAAGTTTGTGCGCTTTATGACTGTGAGACAGGGATTGAACTTCAGTATGTATACAGGAGCAACCACAGACATTGTTGAGGACTGTGAATTAGAAATGTCTGGTGCTATAGTACAACAATGTCTAAGTGCCTAAATAAAGAACACAACTTGTGGATTGACAATTGGTATTCAAGTCCTCTTCTTAACTGGCTACAAGCACATGGAGTAAATGTATGTGACAAGGTAAGAAAGAACAGGAAGGAAATGCCTAAAATGACTGACAAACTAAAGAAAGGACAAACAGAATCTAGACATAAGATAGATGCTAGCACTAAGGTGGATGGGCAAATGAGAGGTTTGCATGTTGACCACTTTACATACTAACAATGAGACAGGGAAGACTGATAGAAAGATAAACACACTGATAATCAAACCTGTGTCATTGACTATAATCACAACATGGGTGCGGTGGACAGGTCTGGCAATGATTGGTTCGTTGAATGCATTTGGAAATCCTCGAAGTGGTACAAAAAGCTTTTCTTACACCTTTTAGATATCATCCTTCCAAATTCACATGCCCTATACAATGTGAATAATGAGAAAAATATTACTCTGGCCATTCAAATTTCTCTCATCTGGGAAATATTTCATAAGTTCAATGCGCCAACTAGCAAATCTGGACAATCTGTATCTGATGACAAACTTCGTAGACTGACAGAAAGACACTTTCCATAGCCTGTACCACTCACATCCAGCAAAGTTAAGCCTGCTAGAAAATGCCATGTGCATTCAATTACTACAAAGAAGCCCCCAAAAAGGAAAGATACAAAATTTACGTGTACAGAATATAATATCAGTTTATGTCTTCACCCCTATTTTGAAATATACCACACAAAGGCCGAATTCTAAATTATACTGGAAAGTGTTTCTATTGTTTCATCAAAATTTTCTTAGATATTGTATACATATAAGACAAATAAATTAAAAAGAAAAAGAATTTTGGATAACTCTAGTTGTAATTACTTACATTTTCATTGTGATACTTTTATTTTTTTAGCAGAAACACTCTAGCAGTTATTAGTGATTGATAACTTCAATTATACAATACATATTTATATGTCTAAATTATTGGCCCCTGTGGACAACTCAAATTACTGTGTGCTGCATGGGCCCTAATTTAAACTTTTAAAATTAAGGTGTTTTGGGAAAGTGAATCATCTACATCATCTGCAACCCTTTTATTGAGTATTTCATGCTATTTCGATTACTTTTTGCATGTTTTTACATAATTAAAAAGCATTTTAGAACTGAAAAAAATGTGAAATTTACTTGCATAATTTCCCTCCACCCCTATTAGGTTTTCTAACAAAAGTAATTTTAATTGCAATTCTTGTGAAAAATGTTGGACATTGTTGACCTTCAGAAACTTTGTTTATTAAAATTCCTGGAACACCCAACCTCCCGTCAGATACCTGAGTGCCACATACCTGACCTTTAAGCAGTCATTAGAGCACATACGTTTCACACAACATTGTTATTCTACGTTGATATTGTAATGAAAAGAAGCTAGAAACAGTGATGTGTATTGAATTTATTTAAAGGTGAGTCGGAATTGTTACACTAACATCACTAACATCTTAAGTGATGTTAGTGTAACAATTCCGACTCACCTTTAAATAAATTGTTATTCTAGTTAGTAGTATTATAGTTAGTTATTGTTAGTCTCCTTATGTACATAAGCAACTATTATATTTCAAAATTGTTTTATACTTGGAGTGGTTTTTGTTTTGGTTTGATTGGCCCCACAGTTAGGGTGGCAAATGACACAATTTTATTTTGGTTGGCAGCTGCTAACAGTATATATTAGCTTAGGGTACTCACCTGTCTCGAAATATCTCCGCAATGTATCAATCTCGATGTGCGTCTACCATTTCTGCATCAAATCTTGAGCTGCGTGATGGATTCTAAAATGCCTGAGCTATGAGATCTCTGTTTTCTTATCTCGGATCACGATACGGGAAAGGAAATTTTAAATAAGAGTGCGTGCTCCTAAAACTTTCTGTATTTATTACTTTTTAGAATAGCACAAAAATAGCCACTTTTTGCACATTATGCAAAAATTGCTATATGCTGCTGTGGATCAAATTCATGCAGAGATGCCATGCGTATCAAAGAGACGCTTACAAGAGCATTTCTCCTATCCATGGCAGCCCTATTTTTGACTTTCTCGCGTTGCCATGATAACTCTTTCAACAAGCATTGTGAAGGATCTCTGTAGGTGGATTTTTAACTAATAACAAATTTTCCATAACTATGGTTTATATTAATGTTGGCTATGGATTCCACAAATGCTTAACATTTTTCTTTTAATTTAATATTTCTGAATGTTTTTTTTAACTATTCCAACTACATAAAAGTATTTCTCTTAATAAATAAATAATTTTCTTTCTGAATTATATTTTAACACAAATTATAAAATTATTAATAATCTTCATCTACTTCACAACAATCACTCCATCTTGAAATATTCCCTTTCCATCTCTACACTACAAATGGTTTTCTTTGGTTTTAAATGATTTAACCCCTTAATATCTGTCTCAAACTTCAGTTTACTCTTTTCCTGTCCTGAAAGCATTAAGTGTTATACATAGGTGCAATGGGAAGAAAGAAAAATAGTTACACAGCAAAATGTAAACTTCAAGTTGTTAATTTCGCGAAGAAAAATGGAGTGAAGCATGTGGGAAGAGAATTTGGTTAGAATCGAAATTAATTTGTTACTGGAGGGACCTGGCAGAAAAATTTAAAGGTGCCAAATTGACCTGTTGATCATTTGTGGCCCAAAACATGGCAAATATCCCGGCATTGACCAAGAAGTGTTAAATTATGTTGTGGAAGTAAGAGATGATGGCAGTGCAGTAACATACAAAATGTTACAGTTGAAAGCAAGGTAAGCAGGAAAAAAACATGGTATTTCACATGTGGAACTCAAAGCTAGCCAGGGATAGGTTACCCAATTTAGGCGGAGGACGAGACTTAGTTTGAAAAGATGAATGACACTAGCCCAGCATATGGCACATGACTACATGGATAAAGTGATCCAGTTTCACCATTTCATATACAGCTGAGGCATGAAAATTAATTTCTGCTATCACAAATAGGAAATGCGGACCAGACACCACAAAATATGACAGTGGATATGGGTGCTTTAGTGTTTTAATTAAGACAATGGGTGCAGAGAAACTTCGTTGCACGGTGATGCTACCAATACTAGCAGATGGATAAAGCTGCTGCCCTTTGTTATTTTTAAGAGAAAAACTGTGATATTCTGCCTGGTGTAATTGCGAGGATGCATGAAAAGGGATGGATGTCGGCTGACCTCATGAAGGAATGGCTAAAAATTGGCGGACACCCTAGAGCTCTGTTAAGGAAGAGGACTATGCTTGTTTTGGACAGTTTTTAGGGCTTTTAACAGAACCAATAAAACAACAAATGTTGACTGAACACAGTCTGGTGATAATTCCTGGAGCGCTTGTCAGTGCTACAACCTCTGGATGTATCAATTAACAAACTATTTAAAGGTCACCTGTGCCGATTGTATGGGGATTGGATGGCATCTGGTTCACGGTCTCTTACGAAAGGTGGCTACATTAAGCGGTCCTCCAATGAACAAGTGTGTGTCAGTGGATAAAAAGTCATGGAATCGCATCAAACCAGAAAGCATGACAAAGAGCTGCAAAAAGACTGGCATTTCAAATGCAATGGATGGCTCCAAAGACCATATGACATGGAATGCCAATTCTGATGATGATGATTTGGATACATCATCAGATGAAAGTGGTACAGAATAAACAGGTATGTTTATTTTTATTTAGGTATGTAATATATCACTAAGCTTAATGCACATTCCATTCATCATATTTGTCATTGTTCCATGTATTGGTGTTGCAGGGGTGAGCCCAACGTCATGCTACCGACATGGCTGTGTAATAAACAGCAGCATGGCACCCACAGAAATATCGTGAAATTGCATTAACAGTTTTATTTCTGTGTATAATTCTTTTTAAAACAAATTTCCAATTCATTTTTAGGGTGGCTACTTGTTTGATTTATTTATCACAATTTACTTCCTTTATTTATTTTATCATATAATTTCCTCCCCTCTATATTTTGCCTTTATAACAAACAAACAAAAAAAAGACAAATTATCTGAGTAAATATGGTATCTCTGCAAAGAGAGGTCAACAGGTGACAAACATCTCAGCAGTGAAAGGGTTAATGTAGCTGTTTTGGAATGAGCATCTGTTTTAAGTTTTGCCAGCTACATCACTCATTCGCAACCCCCAATTTGAATGCAGAATCACACCTACCTTTGGTCAGCAGGTCACCTTGACCTAACAAGCACTGAAAATTTGCCGACCAACCTTATCTCTCATTGAATTGTTTTTCCACACTGACGTGTGTAGGACAAGGTTGGAAAGGTAGAATCAGAGGACTGAAAAATTCAATGCCATAGTCAGGATTTGAATCACGGATCTCCTGGTTTCCGTCCAGTTGCTCTAATCACTGAGCTACCATGGCAACATGCCGATAGGACATTAAATTCTCCAGCTGACTCACTATTTTCCTCGTAAACCACAAGGAGATCTCAATGGTGACTTACAATGTCATAAGTGCATTAAGTACCGGGCTTCATTAGTTTAGCCTCTATTACTTATCTCTCATTGCCAATGTACAGTCGGCTGTACATGCCGTGGTAGGTCAACATGTATGGTTGCCGCTTCTTCCTTCTTGGTGATACAGTGAAATAACTGTTACTCAGGAAGAAGAAAAGAGATGAAAGGAAAAGAATGAAACAACTCACTTCAGCACAAGTAAACAACTAAACAATACAAAACGATGCAACAATAATGCAGTTATCAGAACTTAGTGGCACAGCCAACACGCAGTAACAATACAGCGCTGAAAGGTAGCAAGTCAGTGACTTAGTGCTTTTCTCTTACAATAACATTATGTGAAGCAGTAGTTCTGCATACAAAGAGAAGCATAACTTAATGCTTTTCAATGCCGTTTCATGCGTCTTACTTGAATACTTCATAACGATGAACAAACTCTTTTTCTTAAAATTTTGACTTAATGCCTTTCAGCTCTGACCAATTCAATTAATAAAATATGTTTTTTTTTGTTTTTTTTTAACCAGACAGGGCCTTTAAGCTACCACTTGAAGGACTGCTTGGAGTCTATGTAGTTAGAAGTCTGTAGGGGGTACCCAATGGTTATGCTATTATGCTTACCAAAATCTATGTCACTGTCATCCTCATCCTCTTCTTCTTCTTTTTCCTCTTCTGGTTCTGCTTCCTCTTGATCAACTTGTGTCTGTCCAGTGCTGCCTTCTTCATAGGAGTATGGAATGGCTGCTCCAGATCCCTTTTCACTTTTTTTCTTCTTCTCATTTTCTCCCGGTCTGCTTACAGGTCCAAATTGTTCCTCTAAATATAACTGATGGAGAAATTTTTCTTCTCCAACTAAAAAGATGAAAAGTATGAAAACCGTTTAAGAAATTAAGCAGAAACTAGTTTAATAAGCACTGTTAAAGCTTATGTTAAATAATGGAATTTATAATTTCAACAAAAGTATTTCTTGTAAATAATCTTGTCCAGAATTTATGGCATTTAATATTTGCCAAGAACCTTAAGTAACACACTTTCAACTTACTTCCAAGGAAATCATTTTGGACAATAATTCTGTAACGTTCATAGTTAGCTAGCCTATCTTCTAAAGTAAGTTCATTTGCAGAGTCAGTCTGTGGGAGATTCTCTGGTATGAAATCCAGATGTGCTCGTACATCAAATCGGTCTATTAATACATCTGGACGGCCTTGCCATGGCATCCTGTTATAAATGAACAAAAATGCATTTATATACTCCATTTCACATGATCAGAAGATAAATCTTGAGAGCTCTGGTAAACATATACATTTCCAAACAAATCTCAAAATAACACACATGGAAAAGGCAGGTTATACAGTCATTTGGTCCTTCAGATTGAAGTATATGCTCGAAGTTTCAATATCTCTCCTTTCCAAAAAAAATTTAGCTACACCTGTAGAAAATGGCATATCCTATTTTCAAATGGGGAGGAATACACATGTGTTCATGTATTTTATTGCTTATTGAGAAGTCTTAAACGAATTGATGACATGGAATCAACTGTCCAGGATTCAAATTTTCTAAATCATGGCTCGATGTTTCTTAAGTCCACTGTCTTTTTCATTTCAGTTGAAAAAGAATGCAAGTATAGAGAGAAAAACTTTAGTGACTTCTTAAGTCAGATCACAGAAAAAGAATAACTTAAACTTGAAAATGCCAGGAAATATTTGAGAAGCATGTTAACGTCACTACTTTTAACTTCACTAAAAGCATATCGTTCCAAGTTCTGAATGGGGCAATCAGTTTTCATGATGTTCATTACTTGATATACAAACATTTATTCTCATTAATGCTTAACTTTGATTAGATTATCAATTAGTTTTTCTTAAAAAAGTAACTCATTTTGGGAATTATATTTTAGGCAAAAAATGGAAATTTCATGTCAGACACAAAATGTACTCTGCAAGCAATGAACATAGAAATTCTGTAAGTGTATTTATGTTATGAAACTACTCTTACAAGCATATTAATGTAGGTAATGTAGGTATTGAAAAACTAAATCTATAACCTATTTCTTTTACATATACATGAAACTCCTATTTCATCTTTTGGGATTTTTTTTATCAGGTCATTATTCAATTACTCCCATATTAGATGTTTGTTCTTCTGACATGCTTTATTTTTGTTGATGCAGTAATTTGTATCACAAATTACTTAAATGTAAATAATGATTGTAATATGAATATGCATTTTTATGTGACATTGGTTTGAGATGTTTATTGATTGTAATTATTGTTGAGAAGTAAGTTTTTAATGCCTTACTGAAACTGACAATAATAGCGTGCAATAATGCAGCGAGGGGGTGAGCTGTTTATCATTATTGGAAACGAGGAAGTTACGTAATGTTGGCGCATTTAGAATCTTCTGGAACATTTCCCTAGAGCATATGTATTCATAATTTTCATTGGATATTAAAATAGACGCTAATGTTGGCGCGTTTTATTAGCCAATTGCAGCTCAGTTATAATCTTTAGGCATATCAGGGTGTATGAGTATAAAAAGCCAAGTCAGAGGTAGATCGCCCTCAGTTCATCGAAAATATTTGTAAAGTACACGTCGCCTTCAGTCAGTTCGTCGAAAGTATTTGTACGGCACACTTCGGATATCAATTTGCAGGTTACGCGTATAAGAGTTATGAAAAATCTCAAGTATGGTAAAGTTAATTATACAAAAAGTTGAAGTACGCGAATTAAAAGTGATCAGTAAGAAGTTGTTATAACAGTTTCAGTTTGGCGAGTGTCAAGATCAATGTGTAAATGTGATAGTTAACGTGTTCGACAATAAAAGTGTAAAACAAATTTCTTCATCAGTGTTATCTTTGGATAAAAGATTCCTTTCCGTTTACACAACCTGTATATAGAGAAGTGCTCGACCCAAAAGCTAGCCGGACAAAGAACCAAAATTAAATAAAATAACTAGCATTTTTTTTAAACAAAAAACTAATACTGCCGCAAATTGCTAACACCAGATGGAGCTAACAAACCTAACAAATGAATGACGTCACAAGATGGCTTCAATGCGTGAAATAAACACAAATACACAAACATTATAAATTAAACCACCTTCATTGTATTTATGTATTTATTTTTAATATATATAACAATTACCATATAACAGAAGTTAGAGACAGTGAAAACAATAATTTTATTGAATCTTGAGTTCGTGGATACACTAAAACTTCACTTACTTTAAATTAATCAAACATGTTTCGAAAGCACCACTTGCTTTCATTTTCAGCTTTCTTCTGACTGAGCATGACAGGAATTTGCATCAGTAGATAAAGGTGGCATGGAAGTAGTGTCATTAGTGTTTCCATGATGAAGCTGCTTAGATTGCTGAGTGGTAGGATTTCAAAGTTCATTACTGTTTTCACACATTTGATTATGTGCATGTTTTCCCAAACTTTAAGTTCTGTTGGATTGGTGGTGCATTTCAGGAGTCTGACTTTGGGGTTGATGTTTCAAAACATGTTCGATTAATTTTAAAGTAAGTGAAGTTTTAGTGTGTCCACCGACACAAGATTCAATTAAATTACCATATAAATCGAATCTGCATTATTACAACTGTTTTAAGTAAGTTTTAATTTGAACGTGAGTCAGGTTAAGTACTGCTGCCCTATGCAAACATTAACAATCTTTGCTATGTGTTCTTGCACATTGGACTGGTATAGTTGTAACAATATTGTACGATTCAATATTTACACATGTTTTATTTGCCCTCATTGTCAAGATCAATGATGTTATTGTGCAGAGTAGGTATAACTCGCACATTCTTATTCTGTTTTCTTATCACATAAGAGCTGAAAACACAATTATTCTTCTGCTTCTCTCCTAATGCAAATATGCTGCTGGTTACTTGGCTATCTTGACAAAGCATAAAACATGACACTATATGAGCTACATATGTCCTCTCACATCTTTGTTTCAGTTTATGCTGAACAAAGCCACTATAGCTGCCACCTACAGAGTAGATCATGCAATAACTCGTGTTAGAAAAGAATCTAACACCGTGGATAATTTTCAGTTATACAGTTCTCAACATTGCTCACTATCTATTTAGGCTCTGAATGCTATGTGAGCAATATTTAGAAATACAAATTAAGGCAATGCTAACTTCACCTCTCTCTAATTGCCGAAGAATAAACAATTCACTATAATATGTGTAAATTAGTGCTGTTAATGTTTAACTAACAACCTGAGCATCGTAATTTAATGCTGTTCCATTAAACTATAACTGAATCTTACATTTTATATTACACTATGCTGCTTGTTGCTTGTGTGTGGAGATTCTGTATTTCAAAAACTAATTAAAAAATTAAACTATGGAAACTTCTGCATAAATGCACCATTTTACATCATTTATTGTTAAGTACTCTTAAGTTATCTTTGAAGAGATGTACAAGAACAATGATTTTTAAAAAACAATCATGTATTATATTACAGTATTTTACAAGGATAATTCATAAAGTACGGTCCAATGTTTAACACACATTAAACCATCATAGATGTTTGCAAAACGGTTGTTTTATTTAATTCCTTACATCTTTCTCTATTTTTCTACGTTCTACAAGCTTTTGTATGCCGATGTCATAGAAGTCTGCCGCCTCCGAGGATAACCACTCTTCAACTGCTTCTTTCACCTCATCATCTGTGCCGAAGCACTTGCCACCAAGAAACTCCTTTAGGTAGTAGAACAAGTGAAAAATCGCTCAGCGCCAGGTCTGGACTGTACAGTGGGTGGTCCATCTGTTCTCATCCAAAGGAGCTGATGAGATCTTGGGTTTGCTTGGCAGAATGGGGTCTGGCATTGTCATGCAGCAACAACACTCCAGATGTCAGAAGGCAATGTCACTTATTCTGTATTGCATGTCGGAGGTTAGTCAGAGTAGCGCGGTAAGCATTTATTGTTGTCCCTTGCTGCATAAATTTGACTAACAACACTCCATGTCTATCCCAAAACACGGATGCCATAACCTTGCATGT
This sequence comes from Deroplatys truncata, assembly GCA_030765065.1. NCBI lineage: Eukaryota > Metazoa > Arthropoda > Insecta > Mantodea > Mantidae > Deroplatys > Deroplatys truncata. Next base: position 84,381,307 of record CM060988.1, read on the forward strand.
TGAGATTGGCTGCTTGGCCTTGATTTTGACTGGTGATGTCATGTGATGCCATTCCATTGATTGAAGTTCTGATTCTGGGGTCATGTGAGAAACCCACGTCTCGTCCTCTGCAACAATGTATTCCAATAGTTGATCACCTTCCTCATGATATTGGTTCAAAAAATTCAGAACACAAGCCATTTTTTCATTTTCTGTTCCTCAGTAAGTAGCCTGGGAACCTAACGTGAGCACAATTTGCGATACTGCAAAATTACAGAGATAGTTTTGTGTGAGGATGTTCTGCCCATATCCTGAAATTCCAATGCTAAAGTGGAAATTGTGAATTGCCGGTCTTCACAGATCTTACCAACCAAGTATTGCCCAAATTCTCTGTGATCACTGATGTCTGGCCTGATGGCGGTTCATTATGGACATTGTCCTGTCTGTCCTTGAAAGCTCTCACCCACTTACGCACTTTGCCTGTCACTCATTGCATTGACGGGACACACTTCAGTGATCTGTCCAATGTATGTCCGCTGCTGAAATGTTCCTTAGTCAAAAACTGAATCACAGACCATATTCTACAGTCGGCAAGCTGATTGAATGTTTTTAACATTTTGAACTGACACTGTCAACAGCACACTGCAATACTATCAATGCAAATGGCGTCATTTTATGTGCAATGCGCATACACGTTTCAATGTTTGTGCAAAATTCATTGAGCTATGGCGATTCCGACCTTACTTTACGAATTACCCTCATCATCTTTAGCTAATGAGTTGCACATACTTAATGAGTCCATGAAAAGAAATGTATTTTCTCATTAGAAATGGAAAATTCAATTATGAAAGAATCATTGGTAGGAAACCCAACCAATATGATTGAAATTATATTTTTCTTCTTAGGCTCATTATTCTAGAATGACAGGTTTAGGTAGCATGTTTCTGAGCCATAAAGGCTTTATTATCACTCAAAATGTTGCTCGGGCTTACTTGTATTGCAATATTGATATTTTACCTTTGTTTTTTTTCTTTGCTGATTTAAGTGACTGTTGGGAGTTTAATTTGAATTCCAAGAGCTTCAAGGTAACCGTTCAAGCACAATAACAATACTACTATTCTCTTTTTATATTTGTATAATTCAGAAATGTGAAAATTATCTTTATAAAACAAAATATGTATTGTTTAACTTGTTATTCCTAACTTACATGTTTGCAGGACTATCACCAGCAAGAGCCACTGCAGGATCTAAGTGGATTTTTACTGGCCTTCCATGTAGTTGCAAGAATTGGGTTGGATCTGCTTTCTGTAAAGAACAATAAATAAATAAGCTTTAACAAACAATATTAAAAAAAAATCTGATGTGTTACACTCACATGACTTTCTCTACTCTTGTACAATCTATTTTTACGAACGCCTATTCTCCACATGCTTCATGTTAATCGAGATATCGAGATGTCAATCTTATTGGTAATTTTCTTGTAGATGCAAGGGGAATATGGTAGCTTTTAAGCGATAGTCAAATATTTTAACGCTGGTTGCTATGTGGCGAATTCCATTCTCTTTGCATGTTCAGGACATAAAAAAATGAATAACGAATTTGAGAAAAAGTATAAGTATTGGAAAATTTAAGGAAATAACAAGCAATATCTCGAAAACGGTTCACTCAACAAAAGAAACGTATATGACATAAGTTGTGTATTTTAACGCGATCTACATTTTTTGTGTAGTAAAATTTTGTCTATCTCTTATGGTTTACCAGTTATGCAAAAGTCGTTCACAATGAAGAATATTTTTGGAGACATTCCCAGAAAATTCGAGATATACATTTTATTTGTCATGACAATATCTTAAACATATGATATTTTAATCAAAATCGTTAGAGCCGTTTTTGAGAAAATTAAAATTTTCGAAAAATGTTCCATGTAAAGGGTAGTCTGGGGTGGGGGGATTTTCTTGAAAACCTTCGTGTCGCATCTCTGGAAGATACTGAACCTAAATACAAAGTTTGGTGTTTATCCGACTGTTCGTTTTTGAGTTATGCTGTTCACAGACACACAGACAGACACACAGACAGACACACACACAGACAGACACACAGACACACAGACACACAGACAGACACACACACGGACATGTTTCCAAAAATGCTTTTTTTGGATTCAGTGATTCTCAAAACATGTATTTCCGGTGAAATCTCGGTATCGAATTTTTGGGTGGAATGCAATACTTCCCCTACTTACTATACGTAGTAGAGAAAGTAAAAAAGTAATTTTTGTTTCTTTCTTGGTTCTTGTTAATAAGAGCTATAAATGGATACGATAATGCTAAAAACATGTATTTTTCAAATTTCTTTAATTTAAGAACCCATAAAGCCTTATCTACAAGACATTTTTATTGTGTATTTCTCTCAGTTTAAATCTGTGTGTGTTCAGGACTAAACATATTCCACTGAAACAGCATTTCTCAATACAATGGATTTAACAGTGTTTTAAATAAAAAGCTTTAGTACTATTCATACATAATGTTCTTATAGTCTAAGTTGAGCACACTTCAGCATTATGAAATACAAAGTAACTGTAAACTGATAGAACAATGTAGACCATAATACTTACTATTTTTTCATAAAAATCCCTCCTGCGTTCAGCTCTCTTTTTGTAATCAACCATAATCCCACGGATTTTACGTTCTTGCTTCCGTGCTTCATGCCACATTTTGTAATGTTAATCTGAAAAACCAAAGATAAATAGTCATTTGCAAATTAGTTCCAATATATTTGATCCATCATTAACATTGACAATCCTAACTGGGACAAGGTGTTTTGCTAGTTTGGCAGAAGGTTGTAAAAGTAGTGGTCAAATATATATAATCAGGGAAAGAGAAATTCATAATAAAGTTTAAATTCAAGGATAGATTACCAAAGCAATGGCACACTCATAATTAGAGACAGGCAAAATATGAAATTTCATATTTTAAACCATGCTTGCTATCATTATGGGAACAAGTTTTTTAAGTTTTGCCAAGTGTAAAATTCAATGCATGCGACAAAAATGGAATATTTTATAATTTTTCACTTTTAAAATAATCTCTGTTAGCAAAGAACAGGCTTTCCAGATATCAGGGTGTCTACTGCCTTGGGGGTTTAAAATTCCAGTATATTTCCAGTGTAAATTTTGTCAAAATTCCAGTATTACATCGAATCATATTGCAGTAAAAATGCAGCAGTATTCAAATATGTGTTGTAGCTACCTTAATATCTTTACTGTTTTATTGTTTCCACAACCACAATATGAAACTGCTTCTTACTAGCTGCCATAACCATTGTTGCACGGGTGGCATTTGAAATCTCGAATGACAATATCATTAAATTTACTCTCTGCACTCTTTATGAAATATTGTAAAAAGATCTGGAATATTCTTTAAGATGCCTCTTCAAACTGTAATTTCATAAAATTTCCTTTTAATGTATCAAAAATTCACTGATATTCACAGAAACGGAAATATCAGCAGATTTTGTATTTATCTTAGCCTTCACCAAGCCCTCCAATACAACAATCTTAAAAATTCTGGAAATGCTGCATAGCCTGTAAAAATGTTAGGAGTGAAGGATTATCTAAATGTTTGAATCATTTTCACATATGATGAAAAATTATAAAACAATAACATTCAAAAAATACTTTTTTGATTAACAAGATCCTCTAAGATCCAATCGCCTGAAAATTTAATCTGAAATAAATCAATGCTATATGGATATTTCATCCAAATTTTCCAATATGTAAATCACAAAATTCTAGTATAATTTCAGTATATCCAGTATGTAAAAAAGTTTAAGTATATTTCCTGTATCAGTAGACTACCTGGATATTCTATTTGGGCAGTTTTCTGTGAAATACATTTAGAAAAATCCAAGTCACTCTTTCCAACAAGTCAAGTACAGTTGAGATAATGCAGCAACTCCTGTGTGACGCCACATTCAAAATTAAATGCACTCTATTATTGAAGAGTTCTTACTTTCACAAAGTTGTGAATTAAAGGCATACTGTAATTAATATTAAGCAAGGACAAAGCAACAAGTAACTTCATCTTCTTCCTTTCTTTTTTTTTTCTAAGTATAAAGGTTTCACAATGATTAAAATCAATAAACTGCCAGTAATTTGTTGTATTCCATTTTATATCTTATTAAATATGGACAAAACTCTAAGTGAAGTGAAGTGAATCTGCTCCAAACCCTTAGATGTTTTGACTTTAAGATACATCTTTTATAATATTTTAGGATTTTTTCTTAATTTTTTGTGTCTCTATTCATAATGCATAAAATAAATTGAAGGATATCTTACATCAATAGCCAGTTCAAAGTGAAAAAATTGAATGTTAAGTTTTATGCATGAAAAGAATTTCAGTAAATGTCTCTATCACTCTAAAACAACTTTGAACACTGATTAATCTTCTATTTAAAATGCTTAAGCTACCCATATTTCAAATGGGAACATATAAAAAACTTTAGGCCTATTTTTGAAGTGTTTGTTTGTTCTAAACTGACCAAAAAATGTACAGGTGTAAATTACTAGCATTTTAGGTATTAAAATTTAATTAAGTCCAATATTTATTCATAGCAGTGTGTTTCTGAAGCTAAGAAACTGAATGTTTCCAAAACGCTTAGAATGTTTGTTAGCTAGTTACAGTGCAAGTAAATATATACACAATGGACTGTAAATCCATGGAGAGGGGATGGAGATAATCAGCTGCTTTTATTTAACTTTTACCATCATTAGAGGTGAAATACAGCGATCATGCAATCCTGTGCAGTAGCGATAATGATACCTACTGATAGTTTTGTAGGTCATCATCCCATATGACTTCCATAGTATAATGGTTAAGATAGGTGCCTGTGAATGACTACATTTCAATACCACTGTATAATTATAATTTTTTTTTCTTCTCCCCGATTAGTCCTTAATGGTTAATCATACTCTCATTCATCTACTATTTTGGTGACAATCATAATTATTATGCTTTCCATTTTACATTTGTTATGAATTGAGAATGCACTCGGTATCTCAGGAATGCCTGGATGCTACCTAAGATACTAAAGCCATGCTAGTATTAAAAATAAATAAAACAATTGGGATTGTATATTTCATGATTTACAAAACATTCTATCCACATCACAGGCATAAATTCCCCCCACATGGGTAGCTATGCTTGCAAAATGTAAGGTACACATAGGTACATATGTTCACCAAAACTTTTTATATTTGGATTGGACTAGCAGAGGATCTAAATTCAGAACTACCTTAGGTGCCTTCCTGGCGGTGTGCATTAATGCATCCACCTAAAAATATGTGCAAATTATTCAAATTTAACATAATTAGTTTTAATTAGAAAGTCTGTGGCAATAAATACTTGCTAGAAAAAAATAAACATTTCTTTATGTACTGCAGCAACGTATTTGCCGTGATATGTATTTGCTGAAAAAAAAATTCTGATGTGTTGCATTGACTTTCTCTACTCCCTCTTCTACAAATTATTCTTACAAAAGCTTATTCATCTACTTCTGTTTATTCGACACAAACATTTGCAGAAATGCTTTTACTACACATTTCATTGCAAGTATAAGAGGGATAAATTAGGCTGAAGTTAGTCTGATCTTGAAAAAGCGGGTTGCTTCCGCTCTTTGCATGACCACAAGCAAAACAAATCTGATGTGTTACACTTACATGACTTTCTCTACTCTTGTACAAACTATTTTTACAAACTCTTATTCTCCATCTATTTCATATTAATCAAGATAAACATTTGCAGAAACGATCTTTTGACATGCAAAGAGAATTACATTTTGCACATAGCGACCAGTTCTAAAAATATTTGTTTTGTATTTGCAAGGGCAATATAGAAATACAGTAGCCTTTAAGCATAGACGTATCTCTTAATAGCTGGTTGCTATGAGCAGCACCATTCACTTTGTCACAGATTAATACTCTTTCCATATACAAGACAAAAAAATGAATAACGAATTCACAATTGAGAAAATAAGTATTGAAAAATTTAAGGAAATAAGAAGCAATATCTCGAAAATGGTTCACTCGACAATAAAAATGTACATGACATAAATTGTGTATTTTAATGCGATCTACATTTTTTGTGTAGTAAAATTTTGTCTATCTCTTATGTTTACCAGTTATGCAAAAGTCGTTCACAATGTAGACCACTTTTGGAGACATTCCCAGAAAATTCGAGATATACATTTTATTTGTTATGAAAATATCTTAAACATATGATATTTTAATCAAAATCGTTAGAGCCATTTTTGAGAAAATTAAAATTTTCGAAAAAGTTCCATGTAAAGGGTAATCTGGAGTGGGGGATTTTCTTGAAAACCTTCATGTCGCATCTCTGGAAGATACTGAACCTAAATACCAAGTTTGGTGTTTATCCGACTGTTCGTTTCTGAGTTATGCTGTTCACAGACACACACACGGACATGTTTCCAAAAATGCTTTTATTGGATTAAGGAGGTCTCAAAACATGTATTTCTGGTGAAATCTTGGTATCAAATTTTTGGGTGGAATACAATACTTCCCCTACTTACTATACGTAGTAGAGAAAGTAAAAATAACTTAGCAGTTGAGGAAAACAAAGTATTTGAAAATTCAAACCAACAACAAAATAAATCTCAGAAATGGTTAATGCCATAAAAAAAAATTGGCACAAATTCTCTCTTCTTTCACTGCGTAGCTTTGCATATCCGCAAAGTGAAGTTTAAACATAATTTTCTCCACTGCCCTTGAGAATTTAACACTGCACTTTGCTTTACACTTCTGCACACACGTGGCTTTACAGTGGCAGGAAAGGAAACTGCCACTATGGGTGCTACTCTCATCACCACATGTTCTCGCATATTTCGGTGTATTGGCTTGTTACTTTGGCACATGATGCCATGTTGTGAGGTTGATTATCTATAGTTCAAAATGGAAATATGCGAAATATAAAATTACGATTAGTGTTCTGATATTTTTTGTGAATACTTCACATTTGGAATACACATCTGCTAAACATCATGTAAGTAAAGAGTATTTTACTTCTGTTTTGCAGATCTGCAACAGTGCTAGCTTTTACATCCAAGCATTCTTACAATATGATATATACAAATTTATTGGTATATGTATTTTAAGTTCTTTGGCTCTACCTTCCAAAGTCCATGACCTCTAGAACGAAGTTACTGGTGTTGATTTAGTAAAGTAGATTGTGTCACAGCTCTACTTTGAAAAACTGCACAGCGCACTCCATTTTAATGACAATGCAAAAATACCAGATCCTCATAGCTATGAACAAGACGAACTTTACAAACTAAGGCCATGCTGGATTACATAAATGAAAAATGTCTGCCCAAGAGTAAACGACTATCAATTGACTAACAGATGTGTTCCACCAAGGCTAGACACCATATGAAGATGTACATGAAAGATAAGCCCTATAATCTGGGATATAAGCTTTCAACTCTCTATGGAGACATAGGTTTTGCTCACAAAATAGAAACTTACAGTGCACAGGAAAATGATCCAATATTTTGACACACAGAGAACATGAGATAGGAGCTAGTTATTGTTGTTATATATTATTAATGTAGTTATTTGCCTGACAAAAAAAATAGCACACAACCAAAATTACAAGCTGTATTTTTGACAGATTTTGTACTTCTGTACTGTTAAGTCATCTATATTTATAAACAGGGCATTCTGTGTGTTGAACGATTCAGAGAAATAGAATACCAAATTGAAAATTCCAAAATGAAAAAGAACTGAAAAAGAAATAATGTGGCTTCTCAGAGGAATTTCTCAAACATTGAGTCTCTGGATAATTCCATGGTTTTGTACAAATACACAACAGCAATGTATCCTTTCTGTGAACATTTGTTGGAGAAATGCCAAAATCTGAAGTCAAAAGATTTTATAGAAAGAAGGAACACATAATGTCTTGTCTAGCAGTGTGTGAGTGTACAATTCCCATATGGGAAATGATTTGTTTGACAGCAATATAGTAAGACATCACATAAAGGTGAGATCAAAACAATGGTACCTGCGTCTGTTTCTTTACCTGATTGACAATGTTATCATCAATTTTGGATCTTATACCAAAGGATGCTTATTCAAACAGGGAAAACAGATAGGTCAGGATAGGACTAGAAGCGAAGGAGACTTAGCACAATGACCTACACAGATCTTTTGTGCCTATGCCCCTGACAGGGGACCCTGGAAGGGAGGGGTGAGGTGAGGTGAGAGGAGACAGAGGGCGGCTGGTCCAGGAGGGAGACAGGCAGAGAGCAGGGTCCCTACCAGTTACAAATTTGAACTACCTGAGTGCTAGCTAGTGCAGCCAGACCCCTCCCCCTCCGTGGGCTTACACATTGCCTAGAGGGTCTGGGGGACCTGGAGACCGCTCGCAGTCCGGAGGACGAAGTTTTCCTCAGAGCATCCTTTTCTCCTGCCATACACATGCCAAAACCTCCTGCCACCACTTGCAACCCTGAAAGAAACCAAGCAGATGAAGGGTGAAGTGTAATTAGAATGGAGATGAAATGGAGGGACAGGAAATTTGGGGATTGTAATGATCCTTCCCAGTGTTTGCCTGGTTGAAAAAACCCAGGGTCAAGAAGGTCGGCTACGGGAATCGAACCCACAACCTCCCAAATGTGAGCCACAGACATTCCGCCTGAGCCATCCTGCTTGGTAAGAAAACAGATGCACCAATGAATCCAAAGAAGTTAGGACTGACTTAGCTCTAATTCTATACCAAATTGGTCTGGAAACAAGAAAACTCCAGACCCAGTGGAGGGCAAGAGGCTGAAACACAAGGGATTTTCACTTCCTCCAAAAGATGTAAGAATAGATGCATTTAATCACTGGTTTGTCTGGAATGAGCAGAGGACCGGTAAGTGGCCAAACTGCAAAGGTTACACCTTTGTTATGTATGGTAAGTGCAAAGTAAACTTGTGCTTGAACAAAGACAAAACTGCTTCATTGCATTTCACAACTGAATCTTCTAGTAATCAATCATTTGTAACTTTTATTCATAAAATCTTTGCAACAATTTAAGCCAGGTATGTGTTATTTTCTGTACCTGAACAAAGATACAAATTGCTTACCAGCATTACATAGTAATTAAAATCTATAGTAATCATTCATACCTGGCTTCATTTAATAATGGTGTAGTCTATTTAAGTAATTTCATCCAATTTCTTGGCTCAAAATGCAAAGTTTTATTGTACTCTATATATCTAATTGCAGCATTAGATTTGATTTGGAATGCACGGTTTTGCATATATGCAAAGCAACAAAAATATAATAATTTAAAAAGCATAGCATTTTTTAACTATTTTTCTTGATTTCCATGACCAATTCTGAACATAAAAATTATGTATTCAAGGTCACTAAAAACAACTGTGTAATGAAGCGTTAATGAGATCTACAACTTTTGCATAGTAAGCTTTTGTCTAACTCTCATGGTTTACTAGTTGTACAAAACTATGCAAATTTCATTTTGGATGAAGTCAAGATAACACCTGGGGAAGAATGACCTTGTCCAACCATATAGTTAATACATGTGCAGAAATAATGCATTCTGAAAATATTGATGTCTCGTCCAATATACCTATATGTTTTGGGCTGCAACAGTAAGGATACACTATCCAGAAATCGTGCATAATAATTTACCTTAACACAGCATAAACATAACATATAAGTAAATTAATATATTTTGTACACAGGGGCCAGAAAAAGATGGAAGTATTAATGAGAAAATGTATAATCAAAAAATGTACAATTGAGCTAAATATTAATTAACAAAGTTTAGTGCCAAAATAATTTAACCTATATCTGCGAAAGATGTAGAAGTGAATAATATATGTGAGATTCAACTGAATAGTATTTGACATACTTCCTCCATACAAAGACTACGACTCTTTGAACATTTCCTTAGTAATGTTTCCCCACATCTTTTTAATTACATCATACATTTCCCCTTGTTACTCCTTAGTAATGTCTCCTCACATTTTTTTAATTACATCACACCTTTCCCCTCTGTTACTCCTTAGTAATGTTTCCTCACATTTTTTTAAGTACATCACACATTTCCCCTCTGTTACTGACAAAAACATTTCCTCACATCTTTTTAAGTACATCACACATTTCCCCTCTGTTACTGACAATACCAGAGAAGCTGGTGTACCACAAACCAGCACCAGACAAACTGGCAGCACTAGTGAAAAGCGTGCTGTATGAGCGCTGTAGAAGCAAGAAAGAGAGAATATGCTGTTATTATGAAATACGAGGGCAGTCACAGAAGTACTCAACCTGACGTATATATAGCGGTTGTTTCAAACAAATGACAATGGTAGAAAGTACCACCCTTATAAAGTTTGAAGACTGACGATGCTACGTTGTTTAGTAGTTGTTTGGCAGCCATTAATAGTAAACTCTCTCAGCAAATTTGTAAACATGGATAAAACTGGCCATCTTTATGTGATACAATACTTTCATTTGAAAGGTCTTAGTCCAACTAATACAAAAAATAAGCTAGATTCTATTCTGGGGAAGCCTGCTCCTTTGTTTACAACAGTAAAATATTGAGTGGCAGAGTTGAAGCAAGGTTGTATGAGCTGCCAAGAAGAACATTGCAGTGGTCGACCAAATGAGGTGCCACGCCAGAAATTGTGAAGAAAATCCACAAAATGGTATTGGATGACCATCGACTGAAAGTGCGTGAGCTAGCAGACATTATAGGCATTTCAAAAAGTGCTGTACATAACACACTAACTGAAAATTTAGGCATGAGAAACCTGTGCGCAAAATGGGTGCCGCGTTTACTCACAATGGAACAAAAGCGGCATCGTGAGGATGTTTCAGTGGAGTGTTTGGCAGTTTCGTTGCAATAAAGCCGAGTTTTTGCATCGATTCATAACCATGGATGAAACATGGATCTATCACTTCACGTCTGAGATGAAGGAACAGTCAAAACAGTGGATTGAAAGGGGAGAATCGGCTCCACAGAAGGTGAAGCCAGTTCCATCTGCAGGCAAGGTCATGGTGTCAGTTTTTGTGATGCACGTGGGATAATTTTCATTGATTATCTTCAAAAAGGAAAAGCAATCAATGACAAGTATTATGAAAACTTATTGCAGCGTTTGAATGATGAAATCAAGCAAAAACTCAATGCCATTTAGTGAAAAAAAAAGTTCTGTTTCATCAAGACACACCAGTTCACACATCCATTATCGCCATGGTCAAAATCAATGAGTTAAAGTTTGAATTGCTTCCTCGTGCACCTATTCACCAGACTTAGTCCCCTCTGATTAATTTCTGTTTCCAAAGTTGAAGAAATGGCTTTGGTGGTAAAAGATTTGCCAACAATGAAGAGGTGGAGTTTGCAGTTGGCTATTTCACAGAACTCGACAGTTCTCACTATAAACAGGGTATCGAAGCTATTGAACATCACTGGGAAAAGTGTATTGAGCTGAAAGGAGACTATGTAGAGAAATATAGATGTTTTTTCCCAAACTTTTGTGTTTTCTTTGTTAGGTCAGGTATTTCTGGGACAAGTATATGTCAAGTCATAAAGCATTCATTTACGTATCATCCACTAGCTCTTCCTGGTTAAGGAGAAGGAAGGAAGGAAGGAAGGAAGAGAAAGAAAGAAAGAAAATTGTTTCCATGGTGAGAGAACTACATCTTACATAAACTTAACACCATATGCAATGGTATACTATGTGTCATGAAGTTAATTGTTCTTTCACACAAGCTGTGTATTGGATAAGGTTGGAAAGGTAGAATCAGACGACTGAAAAATGCAATGCCATTGCCAGGATTTGAACCACAGATCTCCCAGTTTCCGCCCGGGTGTTCTAACCACTAAGCTACCATGGCAACATGCTAGTACGACATTAAATTCCTTAATTGATTCACATTTTTCCTGGTAAACCACGCAAAGAAATCTCAAATTGTATTGAGATGACATACCCCAATAGCGACTTACAATGCTTTAAGTCTTTAAGTACCGGGCTTCATAGTTTCAACCACTATTAGGTCAATTAATGGAGTTAATTGTTCTTCCACACAATCCCTGCATTGGACAAGTTTGTAAAGGTAAAATCAAATTACTGACAAATTCAATGCCATTGCCAGGATTTGAACCACAGATCTCCCAGTTTGCACCCGGTTGCTCTAACCACTGAGCTACAATGGCAACATACCGGTATGACATTAAATTCCCCAACTGATTTGCGTTTTTCCTAGTAAACCACACAAGATCTCAATTTGTATTGAGATGACATACCCCAACAGCAACTTACAATGCTGTAAGTCTTTAAGTCCCAGGCTTCATCTTCCTGCAATTTGACGCAGTATTTTATATCACAACACTGTAAATGCCAGAGTGATTGTAGTGTAAATTAGCATTATTGTATGACAATGATTTGGGATGTTTGTTAATTATAAGCATTGTTAGGAAATAAGTTTACACGGCCTCACTGAAACTGACAATAGGAGCGGGCAACAATGAGCGAGGGGGTGAGTTGTTTATTAATTAGAAGAGACAAGCAAATGACGTCAGATTAGCGCGCTTTTCTTAGAAATGGAGGGAATTTCTTCCCTAGAGTATGTGTGTTCGTAATTTTGATTGGATATAAAAATATACGCTAATGTTGGCGCGTTTTATTAACCAATAGCAGCTCTGTTATAATGTTTAGGCATATTAGGGTGAGGGAGTATAAATTCCGTGCCAGGGACGGGTAACGCGCAGTTTGATGACAGAATAATTCACAAGGCAAACGTCGCTCAGTTCATCAGAATCATTCACGTGTTAAACGTTGTGCAGTTCTACAAAATCTCTCAGGTCGTAAAGTTAGTTAAAAGATGTGAAATACGCGAATTAATAATGTGCAGCAAATAAGTGATTATAGTAACATAAAAAAATATAACAGTTTCAGTCGGGTGTGTATCAAGAATAATTATGTGAAATGAATAAAGTGTGACGGCAATAAAAGTGTAAAAACAAATTCTTTTATCAGTGTTATCTTTCAGTAACAAATCCTTTCCGTTTACACACCCTGTTCAAGAAATATGCTCGACTGAGAAATGATAGCTAGCCGGAGGACAAAGAACCCAAAACTCAAAGTAGTAAAACAATAACAGGCGCTCAGCAATAAGATAAGACGAAGTTACTGCGACAAATTGGCTCCCATACGTGGTGTAGATAAACAAGAAGCATCTTCCAACTACAAAAAAATATATTCTACTTCAAATGACATTGAATTTTCAAGCCATCTGATTCTACCTTTCCAAAACGTGTGTCATGAAATTCATCAGTAGTCAGTCATGAACTCCAAGTTCTTGTATTTGTTCACACGACTGGAGTCCTCCACAGTTTATTCACAGGAACATCATATTCAGAGTAATATATAGTCCACTAGAATATATTTATTTTCCCTACTCCATTGCAACTGGCCTTGAAATGTTTGAATTTCTTATCCACATGCAAGAACAAAGTATTGGCTGTGTGCATGCCAATACAAGGCTTGCTCATTTCCATAGTGTGTTTCTTTTTATTTCAGTAGTGTTAAACTCCCATTCTTACTCATAACTGATGATACATGAAATGTAATAACTGGGAAGGAAACACTCCAGGCCTAAGTTTAGGATACCGCCCTGGAATTTGTCAGTTATGAGGACTGCGGAAAACCTAAGAAAAAGCTCAATCAGGTAAAACAGTGCTGGCTGGATTTGAACTGCAGACTCCATTCACGAGACCATGCCTAACAATCTTGGCTACTCATATCGGTTTCTGTAGATACACTAGAAGCTATGTGTCTCCAAGAAGAAACTAGGTAATTGCCACTACTATATTTGTCCTTTTAGAAAATATATACATGTCATTGGATGCATCACTTACAAAACAGGCTCGTTTCAGGTCAACCCAACACACTGTATAAACCTCACCATCTCAGATTTTCATGAAATTTCGCACAAGCGTGCTATTCATATAGATTTGCAAAAATACCAAATTTTATTGAGATATATTTCATCATTTTTAAATTACAGCAATGAAAAGTTTTGAAAAACTGGCTAAAAAACCATGAATGTGAACTTTTTAATTTCTCTAGAGGTTCTTCTAATTGAGCTAGAGAGCTAGAAGCGGCGTCACTTTACAGCATTTTTCACGCCCTTTCCTGTGGTACACAACACACTATAGAGCATTTTTCACGCCCCTTCCTGTGGTATACAACACACTATAGGCTAAGAAAGAAAGACCCAAAATGTAATAAAAATTTTAATTTAAATGTTTTCAAAAAGTACATATTTTAAAATTTTATAGTTAATTTCATGAATGGTTAGTATTATTGTAAATCACCTGGTAAAATATAAATTTAGGATGTTAATGGGTTCATTGATAAAATTTTCATCCGAATGCTCTGTATTCGGATGATATATGTTGATGCCTATAATACTTTTACAACTTAAAATTAATAGGCCTATTATAACTTAGTGTAATATTATTACTATACAGTCAAGCTGATAGTTTTTATAAATGAAATGTAAATAAAAGCAATTATGTTATTATTACATTTTTAAAGTTTTAATGTGATAGCAGTATCTAGACAGACAATTAATGCTAGTGCCAGCAATAGTTTTACAACCGCCACCGCCACCGCCACCGCCACCACCACCACCACAATAATAATAAACCTTTACAAATTAAAAATGTACAAGTAACTGTAGCTTGTAAAAAGTATATATTCAATACTGGTACAACAAAGTGCACTGATGGTTTTTTGATACGAGCATGTTTATGCAGGTTGTAACACGTTGAATCATGCATAGAGTTGCTCCCAGCACTGATGCCTGCAGCAATCATTCAGTGACTAGAGCCCTTTGCTGAGTGGATGTATTCCGAGTTATTGTATTTAATATGGTTTTCATTCTCAGGCCCAATAATAAAAATCTTATTAATTTAGTATTGCATTATCAAGCCAGTGAAAATTTGTGTTATTAATAGAACTATCACTTGAAAGTTTGTTTGAATTCCCACTCCAATATGGAAACTAATGATTTGTTGCGAGTTCAGTGTTGTAATCCATTAAAGAAAACAATTCACTTTATTAATACACAGAAAAAAGTTGATAACAGCATGAATGCTTGAATTTTTCCTCAAATACCAATGGCTCAAAATTTGTGACAAATATAGAAAAGAAATTACTGTTTAAATATGTACAGCTCATAAACAAAACAAAAATGTTGAAGATTCTTCTGACTCAGACGTTATTGGACAGACTTTACAGCAAATCCAGAGGTTGTTCAGGCATTCAATACATCTTTTCAACATGAGGTGAGTCTCCCATAGATATGAGAAAAATAAAATCTAAGCACCATGCTACATCAAAGGTAAGAAAGAAAGAAAAGAAAAATCATCTATGAAACACATACTTTTTGTTGCTACTGAAAATTCATTAGAAAATCTTGATGTTGATGAATCAGTCTCCAAAATCTCAAAAGTAACTTTTTTGAGTTTTACGAGTAGGATGAAAAAGCCAATGCTTCTAACATGTTTATCTGAAAATTGGAGTGTTCAAAGATCTGTGAAGATGTCATCCTGAACAAACAGCATCTCGCCAAATGCAAAGTCCTTAAAAGTGATAACTTACAGACTTTATATTGGGAAGCCAGAGGGAAAATGATGCAGATCAATTAATCCCTAGTGCCATTGGTGAACAACAACAATATGTATATCAAGTTTCGGTGCAGACAATGTGGTGAACTATGGAAAATACCACTCAATTTTTAAGAATTTCAAATCTTTAAATGATAATATAATTCTAGTGTTGTGTTATTCATAACTTGGCCAAAAATGCATGCAAAGCGATGAAATTTGATGTCGAGTCTAATACTAAAAGCTTATAATAAGTTTTCATCTTCTAGTAGAAAAACTGACATTATGCTCTAGTTGTGTCCCACACAACAATGACGATGTCGTATATTTCCAACAGATGTCACTCTATGTCAGATGCTTGACTAACACAATACTGCCAACATATGAATAATTGATGCCACCAAAGCGCTGCAACTACGACCACAGGGCGTAGCCGAGGGATATTATATTACCTTAGGTTTATGAATTCACGGAAGATTAGGTTTACGTTACGTGTTTTTTATTTATATAACCTTATGTTTCTGAATTCACGGAAGTTTAGGTTACTTTTCTTTTAATATAAGCTTAGGCTTCTGATTTACTTTTATACATATAACCTTATTTAAATTTGGAACCAGTGGTTACATCAAAGCACGCTCGCTTCGCTCGCGTGCGTTCTTACACTTACGTTTCTGGTTCATGGGAGGTTAGGTTAGGTTTAGTTTTTTTTTATATAAGCCTGTTTTACTTAGTTACCAGTGGTTACATTAAGCACGCGAGCGAAACGAGTGTGCGTTCCTAAGCTTACGTTTCTGGTTCACGGGAGGTTAGGTTAGGATTACTTCTTTTTATATAAGCTTACGTTTCTGAATTCAGGGAAGGTTAGCCTTAGGTTAGGGTTTTTTTTTTTTTATATAAGCTTGCGTTAACTATCTACCACTGTTACGGTAAAGAACTTCTTTATTACACTGTTATTACAATGGAAATAACCTCTTAATAAAATATACTTTGACAAAAACTATTACAAACTTAAAACTTTGGTGCATATTCTTTTGCTGCTTTCAATTAGTGCATGGTGCAGCCAGTCTTTGAATGCGTTACGTTTTCTCAGCGGGAATAACACACGAAGAAAAACAAGAAGAAAAATACTAACAACAGCGCATCGCATTTCTGGTGGATTTTCATTTAGGAGGCAGTTCCCACTATACATCTTCAACGAAAAAATGGCTACGTTCGTTTTGTTTTGTACGCGATCTGCCTATATAACTATAACACCGTCGAGGGGCTGGTAGGTGGGAACAAGCTATTGAACAGATCACATCTACTTCTAAACTCACTCACAAGGTAAATTATTCGCTTTTCTTTGGCTAATTTAAGCTACTTCGACAGGACACAACTAGAGTATAATTGCCAGAAAAACTAATGACCTCAAAAATTATTTTCAGTTTGAACAAGAATGTTCAACAATTTTATGACATATTCCATTTTGGTATGACACATCACTGTTACTAGCTTCTAAATCTTCAAAATTAGTCAATCCATTTTGGTAGTTGTCCCTATTGCCAGCTCTAGAGCATTTGCTAAAAAATTGGAGTCCTATATGAGCCTATTTTCTCTCTCAAGGAGAAGAAGAAAGAAATCCTTTAGTATGGACTTTGTATGAAGAGTGGAAGAAAAACATGAATGATCCCTTCCTTTTTTACTTTCTCTACACATACATAGTAGGTAGAGAAGGTATTGCATTCCACCCAAAAATTTGATACCAAGATACATGTTTTGGGGCCTCCTGAATTTAAAAATAAATAAAAATAAATAAATAAATTAGAAAAACGTCCATGTATGCAGTTGTCTGTGAACAGCATAACTCAAAAATGAAAAGTCAGAAAGTACCAAACTTGCATTTAAATTCAGAATCTTCCAAGGATGTGACACAAAAGATTTTCAAGAAAATCCTCCTACCCCAACTAAGCTTTACATGGAACATTTTTCGAAATATTTTATTTTCTAAAAAATGGCTAATGATTTTGATTAAAATACCATATATTAAAGATATATACATGACAAATATAATGTATATCCTGAATTTTCTGGGAATAGCCTGTGAAGTCCTCTTCATTCAGAAGGAATTTTGTATAAACTTGTATAATTGGTAAATTTTAAGCAATAGACAAAACTGTAGTAGACAAAAATGTAGATCTCTTTAAAATACATAATTTATTTCAAATACGTTTTTTCGTGCCATAACCACTTCTGAGATATCTGTTATTAATGGTTCAAATTGTTCATTCCTTGGTCATTCTCTTAAAGATCTGTCAACAATCAGAAGTTTCTCACCATTGCATGAAAACAGTACAGAATTTTAAGGCCAATATATAGCATCCAGTTCTTAAATATCTGACTATTACTGTTCTCTTTGCATCTATAACAAAATGTGTGATGCAGCTATTTCTGCAAAGGTTTGTTTGGATTAAAATGTAGTAGATGGAAAAACAAGCTTTAGTAAAAATACTTTGTATACCCAGAAATAAACAAAGGGTAGAGTGCCATGTGAATGTATCACATTAGATTTTTTTATATGCATTTCATGCCTAACTTTATCAATTTTGTTACAACACTAATTTTGCAACTTGAAAATAAAACAGTTCAACCTACAAATATTCATGCTATCTTAGGTTCCTTATATAAAAACATTCCATTTAAATTAAAAGTTGGGATTTTATGGCTTTCAAGTTAACCAAAATTTGAAGGAATTAAGCAAATCAAAACAGGAAATATTTAGAAGAGATGCAGCTATGTACATCAGAGGAGTATTCATTATTTAAATAAGAGGTTTAACTTTGAGACCTCCCCTTTTAATAAATTCACTCTCTTGAATCTGAAAGAAATAATGGCCTTTGATAGCCTTATAGGAACTGTAAATTTCACAACTTACAAGTAAATGGTGATGAATAAATTGTATAAGTTACTTGTTCTAAGAAATGAAAACAACACAAAAAAAGTCTATTTTCTTAAAAACATATGCAGCCCCCAACTTATTAAAAATAGTAAAATTCCCTGTTCCTGTCGGTAATGCACATGTAGAAAGCATGTTTTCTTCAATGAAAACTTGTGGACATAAGAGAGAAACAAAATTCACTTAGGTGAACATTTAAACTATAACATGATTTGGAAGTGATTGTTCTTCCACACAAGCCGTGGTTTATAACATGAGTTGCTTCAAATTTCATCAATATGCTCTACTTGAGAAGCACTTCTAAAGGTCATTGCATTAGATAAGAAGTATGTCTAAGTTCCAGCCCTTGCCTCAGCCACATGATTTGTATAAAGCATCACGTTCATACTAAGATAAACAGATTTATTTCAATACCTTTAGAAATTTGTCATGTTGTATTTGTAGTTTATTTTTAATTTAAGGCATGCAAAGTTTAATTTCTAAATGGAATACAGCCTGCTTTAAGTGTCCCAACTCTTGACTTCAAGATGGAACTCTAACTTGAAAGGTGTAAACACAGAACTTTGCCTTCTCTGTAAATGTAATAATACTGCAATGGTTTTTTTTTGTTATATCTTGCTAAATGGTCATTGCTTGAGACATAAACGCACAGCAAATCACCAGGCAAATAAATGAAATGAAAACCTAAAGGCTGTAAGAAACACAAAATCTGTACTATAGTCTTAAGTAGATGAGTAGGAAAGCAATAATATAAAGCTGCTATGCAGCTGTGCTAATTCAACATGGTCATTGGTAGCAGATCTATAGTATGGCTTAGCCCAAATATAAGAATTGAGGACCAAACATCACAAAGAGGAATATTTTAAATTGTAAAGTAGGTAACTCCATAACTTTAAAAGTTACAAAAAAAAATAATGATTATAGATGCATGCTGTTTTCATTGAATGTGTTGTAGTAGGCATCTGTTGCACGTTGTATGACCATCATTGTCCCTGAGTTTGCTTTACTATAGGTCCCTCCAAACAAAAGCAAACACAAAAATTTATTTACTGACATTTGTTGACAAAACTGTGCCACAGTAATAAAAAAGGTGGAATACAGGTTTCATTATAGTGATTGTATTAGTGCATTATACAGTCAATGATACTAATATCCTTTACCATTACTTAGCTACAATTCTACACACCTTCGCTCATTTTAAATCAATGCTTAGGCATAGTTCGCAAAAACTACCATAGCATAGTTCTGCTGATAATACACATAAATGCCTATGTACCATCCACTTAGGATTATTTTACAGGTAATATTTACTTCAAAAACAAATAATACGAGCCTTTCAATTCTTGTGGTAAAATATCTTAGCAAACTTGTTTCTTAAAGTTGGCCCGTTGTTTCTTGAAGTTGGTCAAGCAATGAGGTATTGTATTTTTAAATCCAGTGCGTTGAAATTCCCATTTCCCTTTAGTAACATTAACACTGTAGGATATTAAATGGGCGTGTGCTTACAGTGGTTGTTAAAATGTTAATTATAACTGCTTGAATTAATCGTGTGTAAAACCATTGTCGCCGTTCATGCTCTGTTAGATGAAAATGCTAAATACGCCGATTAGCGAACCCCTTATAGTTTCCGAGATTCAACATTTTGTTAATCGTGTGTTAAAAGTAAACTAGGTACGGATATACCGTTTAACTCCTTTACTAATAGCAAAAGTAGATCGATAATCCACCTTTTATCTGAGTAGTAGGCGCATCTTAGTAAACGCGTATGTACTGTATCGTAAGATACACTATAATAAGCTTAGCTGTTTAGCCCGTACGTTTTCCAATTGCAACCTCTATTTTAGTAATACTTACAATCCTAATAATACTTCCACAATTACAAAATGTTACAATATCCGACTTTATAAATTGTATTTTGGAAATCTTTGTCTAATAATCACAAACATTCCGTGATGATAGATTGCAACTGCTAGGAACAACTTATATTCCACGTACAATGCAATTTTTTTTCTAGCACATACCAAACTTAAGAAGAAATTTTAAAGTCCACCATACTTAGTTTAAACAACTCTGCGCTTTAATTCTTTATATTTTAATGCATTTATTCTTCTAATTGTTTAATGACTACTTCCGTAAACTTTAAGCGGAAGTCAGTGATGAAAACATAAACGTACACAACAGAAACAAGATTAAAAAAGGGGCAGAGCAGAGTAAGAAGGATAGGGAGAGTGGTTTTTAAACATAACATTCAAGGAGTTGGACTGAGTGTATTTGCATAACGTTTTTCTACATAGACAAGCATAATTACTGAATATGTAACAAACTACCTAGGACAAATAGGCAATTGTAGTATGAAGTGGATAAACCATATTTAAACTGCACAAAAAATGTGAAAGAAACCCCTGCATGTTTGTGGTTTTCTGCAACAGGACACAGCGTATTTTTAAAATGCCTTTTTATGCCGTTGCGAGGGGGAAAGTTCCAGGTGTTTACCAAACATGGTAAGAATTCAATTTGGAAAATACTTGTATAGAGATGTCAAATCCGAAAACATGTTTTTGAATGACGTCTATGCTGTACTTTAGCTCTTGAGATAGCGATATATTTAAGACAAATCTCAGGTTAGGCTATCTGTGCAAAATCTGTTTTCTGAAAATAATAATAATAGCATTATTTTTTCCTCCAATTATTTTAATTGGCTATTTATTCTGTGAGGGAAAACGAACAACTCTTTGTTTGAAACATTTCTTAATTAAATCCTTACTGGTATAAAATATTTAAAAAATCAGAAAAATGTTATTATGCATTAATGAACAAAGGCTCATTATACAGAGCACCTGTAGGTGTTTGTCAGCCACTCTTAATATGTATGTTCTCACTCATGGCATTTTATTCCAAAATTCCAGATGAATTTTAAGCAATTTACAAACGTGCAACTTCAATACCAGACAAAAAGATATTTACATAGGCTAACAACAAAATTAACTTACTATGAGTGTTTCAAAATATTAGTGCCTTACCAGATTCTCTTAGGCTTCTGTTACACATGAAGAAATTCTTAACTGCAATTAAAAAAGATTTCTGTATAAAGGTCTACTGCTGTGTACAGGAATTCTTGTATAAATGTGGTTGGTGACACTACCTAAAATATAAGTTCAGAATATCTGCTTACTACATTATGAGCTACTCATGTTAAGCCAAATTATATCCACAAAGTGAACCTATTTACAAGGTAGTTGTTAAGCTGAGTTATATCCATGAAGTGAACCTATTTGATCTATATTGACACTGCATGATCAATAACTACATTGGTGAATGAAAATTTTGTCCTGCATGGTATTTCGGATATGAATGATTGCTGATGGTTTTTCTGTAAAGGGGAAAAACATAGGATTCATTAAGGTTGTTTGCTGTATTATGATGTATTCGGTATACCAGGGCCTCTTTTGCTGTGAGATCTCATGAGTAAAACAAACAAATAAGTAGTCCTATTTCTTTTGTTTTATGCACTGAACTCATTGAAATTCCAATAACAGAACATGCTTGATGAAATGAAAAATCTTGTGTTACATTTACATGACTTTCTTAGCCACTATAGCTTGTTTTTATATAACTTCTATACACTATTCTTACAAAAACTAATTCTTCTATCTACTTCGTGTTAATCGAGATATACCTTTGTAGAAATAGTTTCATTACACATTTCATTTTATGATAAGGGGGTAAAGGAAAGGAAACGAAACCAATATTCAGACGTTTGCTAGCTGGATGCTATATGCTGACCTTAAAACGCCGTAGTGTTTCCTTGTCTGCAAGAAACAACTGAATAGTGACAGCACTAAAAAAGACAAAGTACTAAACCAATAATAATAATAATAATAATAATAATAATAATAAGGGATGTCTTAGAAATGCCTGATGCCACAAAAGCTATTTGAAATAAATTGTGTGCTTTAAAGAGATCTATGATTTTTATGTTTAAGTTCTTAACTGCCTCATATGGTGTACCTGTTATACAAAATTGTAAAAAATTGCTTTTGAATAAAGAAGACTTCACATGCTATTCCCAGAAAATTCGCAGCACACATTTTTTTGTTATGTAATTATCTTAAATACATGGTATTTTAATAAAAATTCTTACAGCCATTTTTTAGGGGAAAAAAATATCGAAAATTTTTCCATGCAAAGGGTAGTTTAGGGTGGAGGGATTATCTTGAAATAATTTGTATTGCCTCTTTGGAAGATACTGAACATAAATATCAAGTTTGATTTTTATGAAACATTTTAGAGTTATGCTGTTCAAAGTCAGAGACGGAGACACACACTAGGAAGTTTTATAAAAATGCTTTTTTATGGATTCAGGGAGCCTCAAAATATGTTTTTCCAGTGAAATCTCAACATGAATTTTTAGGTGAAATGCAATACTTCCTCTTATCTATTGTAGTTAGCTGGCAGAGAAAGTAAAATTGTGTTTCTTGGATTCAGGGAGCCTCAAAACTCCCTATAGGTGCATATATAATAGAGAAAGTAAAACGCTCTCAATATATTGTGTTGTCTTCCCATATAGAGTGTCATTTCCTAAAACTCTTACCATATTTAAAGATGTGGTGTTGGTTTTCGTGTGGATCCTATTTACTACCTACACAATTCAAATGCTTATTTTTCTATCTGTTTTATGTTAATTACCATATACACCCAGTTTTTATTATAAGCATGATCTTAGAAGCAAGACATTTAGCTACTCATGTGCTCTTAGTTCAAACAAATGAACATTGCAATTCATAATTATGTTAAATTGGTGCCGAGATGGAACAGCCGTGGAAATTCAATAATCTGATCTGTTACATGACCTTCTCTATCCACTCTTATACAAACTTTTCTTACAAAAGCTCATTCTATTTTTTTGTTAATCAAGATAAGCACTTGCATAACTCTTTTATTCCACAGTTCGGTGTAGGTGCAACAGAAATCAGAAGGCTGAAGTGGTAGGCAAATATTGTGGATCACTGTATCATGACTGAAATTCCATGCTCTTTGCAGAACCATGAGCAAAAATGAATAGCTTCTTACCACTTGAGAAAAGTATGAATATTTGTAAATTCAACCCAATCAAAAAATATATCAGAAATGGTAGTGTTAACAATAAAGGAATGTGTAATCAAAAAAGCGAAATCACGGTAAGGGAATTCAGTTGTAAATAACATATTTTAAATTTTTGATGTATTTGTTATACAGAGAGAGTAAAAACACTACGAACCAGCTGCACAGTGTTTTTCTGTCCACGTCCTTGGCGCTCGTTTCCTTGTGCCACTATCATAGAAAGGCGTAGATGAAACCATACAACATTTTTAAAACTACTTTTAAAGGCTTTACTTACCAACTTAATGAAAGAAGATGCTGAAACTGGCCACAGTCATCCATACATTTTTGGTACCTCTTTAAGAAACTATCCATCACTCGCTGTAGTTCACGTTGAGAAATGCTGGCGATTTCCTGGTGGATATTTTGTTTTAAAAGGCTCATTCAAGAAAAATATTAAATATGGATCTATTTTGCAATTGTATACACTATTGAGACTCCACTCCAAAATATGCGCCTAATTACAGGATCACCTGGTTGAAGAGCATGTGCCACAGTTATTTTATATGGTTTTAACTTTAGCAATTTGGTAGCTCTTTGCGCAGAGCCATAAGAAATGCCTGCCTGTTGTGAAAGACACCTAAATGATTTTGGGGGGGAATTCTACAAACAATGACTTAGACAATATTGTCTAATGTTTCTTCGTTAAGAACTGTATGCCGTCTTTTAGATTTCTTACCCTGAACTTTCCTGTGGCCTGAAATGTATTGTAAAGTTCATGGATTGTTGTACGGCGTGGAACTTTTACACCTGGAAATCTTTCTGCAAATCGTACCTTCATTTGGCGAGCTGACTGAGTTAATACATACGAATCATAAATAAATACATGCTGTGCAGTAGAAAACATATACTGAGCTATAATATACTCTGTGACTATGTACAGGACAAAATAATAAATAACTTGTAATAACTGAACTATATCAAATCACCGTCAGCTCAGCACTGTACTTCACACTGCAGAGCAAACCCACGTCAACAGCGTGACCTTGTTTATTGCAGCAGTGCATTATCATGTTTCCACACGCCAATGGAAAAACACTGCACAGCCAGTTCATTGTTTCTTGGCTCTCCCGTTAGTAGTCAACAATTAGCCCTCATTCATTTAAAAGTTCTAGTATTTAATTATTCATATTGCTTTATTTTACAGGGACCAGTGCAAGGAGCAAGTTAATGGCTATAATGGAGCAAAGTACAAGAAGTTTGATACAGAGGCTGAAGCTCGTAATTTCATTAACTGTGCTACACCTGATAAAGTGCAACCAGCCTATCTTATGTCTACAGCAGCAATTGCATCATCCTCATCTTCAACAAGCATCCAAAATGTTTCACAGCTTGTAGCCCCATCATCACCACAAAAAAAGTTTAAAGCTTTAAATAAGCGTTTGGAATGTATAGAACAATTCTATGAAATCAAAATGCTAGAGCTGCGCAATGAAATAGATGAAGTGAAAGTACAGATAAGGACTTTTGAAACTAATATAGAAACAAATTTGCAGAATTATGACGCTTCTAATCATTTTATAGCTCAGGGATTTAAGGAGCTACAGGATAAGGTTTCAGAACTGGCGACAACTCTAAGAGAAAGCACATCTCATATTACTGCTGACATTAACAAACTAAAGGAAAAGCTTGCAGAACTCAGTTCGGGAGAGGAAGCCAACGACATGGGAAGACCTGTTGTTGGAAATTCTGTACCATTTAGGCAAAACCTAAACAGTACTCTGCTAGATGCAATTAAACCTGTTGCTGTTCCAAACAGGTAAGAATTCTAAAGCTGTGAATTATGATTGCAGTACATTATCCTTTGGAATGGAACATTGTTTATCATGTGTAGGGACCTGATTCTTGAATAGTCACAGCAAAACATCTTTTGAAAAGCTCAGGAGTAAAAACAATTATTTACGTTTTATGTCAATAAAGCTAAAGCTTAAAACTAATATAAAAAAATCTAATGTGCTACATTCACATAACTGTACATACACTTATCGTTTATTTTTATATAGCTTTTACAAACTATTCTTACAAAAGATTATTTTTCTATTTACTTTATGTTAATTGAGATAAACATTTTTAGAAATAGTTTCATTACACATTTCATTGTAGATACAAGGGGAATAGAGTAAACTGAATCAATAGTCAATGTTTAAAGGCGAGGTGCCATATGCTGGTCTTAAATTTCCATACTCTTTCCTTGATATCATAAAGAACAACCAAAGAGCAAAGCAGTTTAAAAAAATGACGAAGTATTGAAAATTTCAAACAAATAATAATGTATACTTCGGAAATCCTTGATACCACAATAAAAGTTATTTGAAATAAATTGAGGGGCTCAGTGGAATAAGCACCCATCCCAATCAGACTAACTTTTGAAAAAACATTATTTTCTCAGTTTTTGCATAATTCCAAATGTAAAGGGCACATGTAAATGAAATCTGGCATGTACATTTTACATTAAATGTGCGTTTTACCTGCAAATGTTTAGTGTGGTTCAATGATTGATTTCTGCAGAAAGGGAAAGAATGTAAGGAAATTAATAAAATGAACTTGACATTTATGTTTGCCCTATAGTTATATTATGACTAAGAGATGGAATAAACATAATTATACTAAATCATATAATAAACAAGATTTACAACTCATAATCAAGGTGTTCAACAATTGAAGCATCCACATCATTGTTGTTTGAACTATGGCTCTCATAAAATTTCTGATACACAGGTGGTATAAATTTCATAATATTCTCATATTTTGCCTCCTTTAACTCCCTGCCATTTGGGATTTTATGTTCAACACAATATCACGTAGTATAACTGGTTTCCCCTTCCCTTTTTGTAGGCTTATTGTTTCTTCCGCAGCCAAGTTCCCAAAACCAAATTTTATATGCATTGTATGAATGTGTTTCCACAAACCAAAACTGAGAGGCTTTTTTATGTCTACTTTATGTTTGCTCAAAGTCACGTTTCTCTTAATGAACATTTTGTTTAAGTTTTGTTTCATTAAAATCTTCAGTCCCCATTTCAATAACAGTGAAAGGTCTCTTCACTCGGCTTTTCCTAATAAGATCACACCACTGTCCTGGCATATAAACCACTTGCATTTTTATGTTAACTTTTTCAGTGACACCAAATTCAGCTTCACAGGAAAGGAAAGTGTGGCCTGGCACAAGAAATTTGTGTTCAATTTCCTCAAACATTCCACAGTCAATCATATGTAGACAGAGACCCATTATTGCAAAATTCTTATTCTGACCAACACATGAATCGCTATACACAATAAGTTTCCTTTTGTCAACCCTTTCTTCAATCAATGACATTGCTTTCAATAAACAATTTGCAACTTCATCTGCACCTCTCAAAGCAACATATTCACACCAAAACATATGACTGCAGTATCATTGTTGCATACGTGAATGTCAAAGTTGTAAGTCCACAATTATCGCTGATAAAACACACATTCGGTCGACAAGTGAGGAGTTGGAAGTGCCTGCTGCAAGTCCATTGTAATTACTAAAGTATCACTGTCTGTGACTTTACTAGCTAGTTTGTCTCTTTTCAGAGACTCATAAGCTGCTTCAGCTTTCTGCAGATGTACTTCATATGTACTGCAGTTTTGGCTCCATTTGTTGCACCTCATCACAGACTTAACATGTACCTGTTAAGGGGAACTTAAATCCAGTGTTAAACTCACTATTGAATATGTCAAAAAGTGTGCTGCTTCTTGACTACTCATTACTATTTTCCCACTTCTCCAGATACTGTTTGTAGAGCTCTGCTATGGTGTGAATTGATGTTATACAGGGTGAAAGTGAAATAGTCCGGCAGACTGGGGGAGGTGGAAGAGTGGATGTAGATGAACAAAAACCTCCAACACTTTTTTGTAATTAAATGCACCATTAACCAGATAATCATCGGAATGGGGGATATATGGGGGTTGGAGGGAAAGAAATACAAACATATTTTGGAAAGTAGTAAGAAACAGAGTGGAAGATATAGAACCACAAGAGATACGGGGAAGCTTTGAAGATAAAAAATCATTAAGCTTTTATAAATTGATAAAGGAGTGGGGAAGAGAGAGGTACATTGATTGCTGTAATGGACAAGAAAGGGATGAGAACGGGATCAATATATTTAAGAGGGATGAGAGGCAACAGAAGAGGGATATGCGAGTTGTGTGGAGGAAGAGAAAGTACAGAGCACTATATGACAGAATGTAAGGAAATAAGGAGCTGGAGGGAAAAAGTGTGGGAGAAGAAATTGGAAAATATGGATAGGAAAATAGTAGCTTTAAAGATGTTGACCAGGAAAGAAGAAAAGAAAATCAAGGGCATGGGAGAATTTTTAAGGAAGGTAAAGGAAAAATGGTCTAGAAAAGTAAGAGAGGCAAGGGCTGTTCAATGAGCCATAAGGCCTGGGAGCCAAGCAATCTGAGTGGCTCAATAAGAAAACAAGCACCAGACAAATTGTACATAAGATGTAAGGGTACAGTGATATATTAATACACATTGTATATATTGTAAACCAAATTGCACAATAAATTCAATTCAACTAGATAATCGCATTTAAAAGTAGGGATATTTGGCAACATGGCACAACTTGTTGATTGAGTAGTCTGCTTCTACTGGCAGCACCTTAACAATTCCAGCACTCTATAAAACCATTTAAGTAATGTTGGCCATGAATCAAATTCAGATGTTTTGTCGCTAGCGTGCAAGACACCACAAAAATTCTGGGAAAAAGTCAGGTTATTGTTCACTACACTGTATGTAAACATTACCTCGAATTCTACATTTCCACATAATTACAAATATTTTATTTGATGTGTTTAAAGGCCTTAATATCTAGGCCCATTGTTTGAGAGGCTTACGCCATGTAAGGTAACACTCACGTGGAATTGTTACTGATATTAAACAGTTTTAAGGTTTGTGTACACGTAATACCTATGTATGTAGTTTAAAAGGTACATTTTAATTATTACGCAATGCCATACTGCAGTGATATTTATGTGACAATGCAATGCTTTACTTGAAATGAAAATAAGCATTCCAAAGGTTATGGCACTCATGTGAAACACCTCTTACATTATTAACACCATTGTTCTGTGTTGAATTTAACTATGTGGTACTAATAAGTGCTAAATGTTTAGGAAAGCATAATTTATAATGTGAATTTACACTTCACTGCAATATGCTCAAAGGAAATTTTTGTGCAATTGTTTATAGTTTTGGCCAACTGGGAAGTGTACACTTCTATTTAATTTTTAATATACCAATGGGACTAATGCGCTTCATGCAACACTTAAATCTTGTAATTACTGGTTTAAAACAAGGAATCTTTATAACGTGATGCAAAGTTTTTAAAAACAATTTCGCCAATGGTTACTCCAATATGATTTAACAATAAGCGTATGAGTGCAAGAAAACTCGAGTTGGTGAAATTTGCAACATTAACATTATTGATAAAATTTGTGTGCGTGAGTAGGTGTGACAGAAATCAAAATATTTAAAAAAAAATGTAGGTAAACAAAATTGATACTGCTCTTCGTGCCTAATGAATTCCACAGTCACAGACTACCATTATTTACTTGGTAGCTTTAGAAACAAACAATTACCATAACCTTAATCACTAGCATTTATTAGCATTTACAAGTATGCAAAAACATTGGGATTAATTTAAAATATCTGAACTTGCCTCCAGATTGTAAATTTGAAATAAGAGTTTAAAGGAAGTGTTCCATATGCCCTCGATAATGAAAACACGGAATTACACTACCTGTATCACGGACCATCTGGCAAATGGCAACAAATGTGCCTGCACTTGGCATGATCCTGTTAGGAAATCTTTCAGCATAAAGCCGTTGAGCAGATTGAGAATTGCACTGCGTTTCTCCGTAAATTAAGTTCATGTCCAGATATTCGGACGTTGAAAATTGTGGCATAGTGTATGTTGTTCTGTAACAAGATTTTCTGTCCTTTGGTACTTTCTCTACTACGTAGAAGTAAGTAGGAGAAGTATTGCATTCCACTCAAAAATTTGATATCGAGATTTCACTGGAAATACATGTTTTGAGGCCTCCTGAATCCAAAAAAGGTATTTTTGGAAACATGTCCTTGTGTGTGTCTGTGAACAGCATAACTCAGAAACTAACAGTCGTATAAACACCAAACTTGGTATTTAGGTTCAGTATCTTCCAGAGAGGCGACACGAAGGTTTTCAAGAAAATCCCCCCACCCCAGATTACTTTTACATGGAACATTTTTCGAAAATGTTTATTTTCTCAAAAATGGCTCTAACAATTTTGATTAAAGTATCATATGTTTAAGAGATTTTTATGGCAAATAAAATGTATATCTTGAATTTTCTGGGAATGTCTCCAAAAGTATTCATTGTGAACGACTTTTGCATAACTGGTAAACCATAAGAGATAGACAAAATTTTACTACACAAAAAATGTAGATCGTGTTAAAATACACAATTTAGTAATATACATTTTTTTTGTTGAGTGAACCATTTTCAAGATATTGCTTGTTATTCCCTTAAATTTTCCAATACTTTTTCTCAAATGGGAATTCGTTATTCATTTTTTTGTCTTGGATATGCAAAGAGTATTAATCTGTGGTAAAGAGAATGGTGCTGCACATAGCAAGCATCTATTAAGAGGTATGTCTATGCTTCAAGGCAAATACAAAACAAGGGCAACATAGTACGCCTTAAGCGATAGTCACATATTTTTAGAACTGGTCGTTATGTGTAAAATGTAATTGTCTTTGCATGTCAAAAGATCATTTCTGCAAATGTTTATCTCGATTAATATGAAATAGATGGAGGATAAGAGTTTGTAAAAATAGTTTGTACAAGAGTAGAGAAAGTCATGTGAGTATAACACATCAGTTTTTTATAGTGCATGCCTCCTTTAACTGCTCTGATCTTAACTTGTGGCTTTGGCATAAAAACAATTGCATGCGATTAAGTAAACATTCCCTGTGATCTACACCAATATCAGAAGAAAGTAAATGCAGCTGATGCAATGTTGCCAGTTCTAACAAACTAAGGAGGCCACAAACTGTTGACTTTTTAAATTGAATTTACACAAAAACCATTCATTTTATTGAAATACAATAACGGAAAAAGTTGCCATTTATTCAATTTTCTATGAATATAGTCATAAATTAAGAACCTTTAATCAACAGTAATTCAGCAAGGTGATGATAAATGTTTTGGATAAAAGCATTTTTTTTTCTCAAAAACAGTGCATTTAATTACAAAAAAGTGTTAGAGGTTTTTGTCATCTACATCCACCTCCCCCACTCCACAGGACTATTTCACTTCCACCCTGTCGTCCTCCGTGGACTAGTGGTACCGTGCTAGCCTCTAGTTCCCAAGGTCACAGGTTCAAACCCGGCGGAGGGCGATGGATTTTTTTCGGGCGTAAAAATCCTTAGCATGGCTTCCTTCGGAAGGGAAGTAAAGCCGGTGATCCCATGTCGTAGATTTATGGCACATAAAAGAACCTCAAGCCTGATAAAAAGGCCTCTGAGCAAAATTATCGATCTTTCACGCCCAATATTGAATGGGACGATAAGGACCATAGTAGTTAAAGAGCATCCATAAATAAAACTCAATTTAATTTTAACTTCCACCCTGTATATGATTTATTTTATTAGATGCCCGGCTGTAGTGTGAGGCATATCTGGGAAAATTCCCTATTGTCTTGTTAAAAAAAATTTTTCTTTCCTCAGCTATGGCACGTGGTCTGTTTTTATGAGTGCCACGCTTGTCCATAGGAGGCATGTTCAAACCTTTTCCTGAAGAATTTTCCACATTTTGGTATCTGTAACAATAAACAGAAGCAAATAATAATAACAATATATTGGCTTTTATCAAAATAAAGTATTATTTGCATACCTCTCACAGTTCTCAGACATTTGCTGGATATGCCATATGCTGTACAGAATGCAGTCCTGCATAACTGATGTTTAGATCCAGTTTTTGGGTCTTTGTGGTAGTATTTGTAAGTTGCATTCTGCTGAAAAATCAGGATGTAACCTATCTTTCTTGTGTGCTTTTCTGGTTTTTTTTTTTTTGTTTTTTTTTGGGTAAGGCCAAATAAATATGCGTTGTACATATTATAGCCAGGTAACATGTAAAACTCGACAAATATGTACCATAAACACAGTTTGTTGTTTGGCAACATTGTTCAGTATTTACCAGGGTTTTAACAGGAACAACTCTCCCAGATACCAACACATACTGTTCTCCACAATTTTGTAATCGTTCTCCATGGTGTAGTGGTTACAGCTAGCCTCTAGTTCCTGAGGTCGAGGGGGTTCAAACCTGGCGCAGAGCAATGGATTTTTTTCGGGCGTAAAAATCCTTAGCATCCTTGGCTGCCTTCGGAAGGGAGGTAAAGCCGCTGGTCGCATGTCATAGATATATGGCACATAAAAGAACCTTAAGCCTGATAAAGAGTCCTATGAGCAAAATTATCAGCCTTTCACACCCAATATAGAATGGGACGCTATTTAATTTGCTGTTTTGTAAAATCATCTTCTTTGTTTTACTCCACTCCTGTACAGATCTCTACCACTTTTTAGGCTTTGTAACATTCACCATTAACATGTGTCTCAGCTGAGCCAGGCATTTTGCTGCATACTGCAGAGTATGCGATATATGGAAGCAACATATGGTCACATGACAGGAGTTGGGATGGTCCTTTATTTCAATCGCGCAAGAAAAAGTTAAAACTATATACATAATAGAAAGGATCAATACCATCTAACGAGTAAGGATTGAACTTTCAGCTTAAAAACGCTGATGCAAGATGGCCCCAGATATCTATTCTGCATAGAACTGAAATTCGACCATGGGTTGAAATGGGCCCTTATTCCACTGAGCCCCTCAGTTGTGTGCATTAGAGAGATTTACATTTTTTTATGTAGTACATTTTTGTCTATCTCTTAATGTTTAGCAATTGTACAAAATTCATTTGAAATGAAGTGGACTTCACAAGTTATTCTCAAAATTCAAGATATACATTTTATTTGTAATATAAATATCTTAACTATATGGTATTTTAATCAAAGTTTTAGGGACTTTTTGAGAAAATAAACAGTTTTCCTTGTAAAGGGTTTACGACATTACAACAGCACAGAACCACATACATACTCCCACACAGCAGTGCTATCTCTCTCCCTTGCTCATCACACATTCATATCTTCAAAGATTGTAACCAACTTTGTATGTCTTTATTTCCTTTTATTGTTTAATTAAAAGAATAAAGTTTATCAAATGATTATATGAGCCAATTTTTTTATTGCATTCCCTTAAATTGTGAAATAAAAATGATTTATTTCACTTCATTAGTTCACTCTGAATTGCTTCAATAAGCACCTACTTTTTTGCATTTGATATGCATGTATAAACTGTGGTTAACATTTAATTTCTTTGTTTCATTCAAACTTAAACAAGTTTCTTTAAATTTTAGTTGCTTTCATTAAACATTTTACTTAAAATACTCCTAAGAACTGTCTTGTGAATTAAACCCCACTAGCAAAGTTAATATTGTTCCTGTAAAGCAGTAACATGTATCAACATTGGAAATAAAACACATGCTCTACTCTGTGATGCATCTGACATTACTTATCAAGTGTGATTTTTCCATCACCCAAGAAAAGCCTTGCTATTACCAAATCTCTGCATCAAAGTATTTTTCTACAAAGCTATGAAAGTTAGAAAAAAAAGTGTATAAAATGTTTCAGTGTACTCACTGAGAACTATCCCTGGTTTTAAGGATTACATCTGTAACCCTTCCACCGGTATAGCTCAATGAGCTACTTGAAAACTATAGGCTCTTACACAAGGATTTTTACTATGTGTGTATGGCTAGAAATGATATGCCAAGACTCAATAAAACATGGAAAATGTCAACATTCACAGCAAATTTTTTCTTGCAGATTAAATCCACTCAAAATTGAAACTGGGTTAAGATTCTTCTTGTAAAATACTTCAAACGTACCATTTCATATTTGAAGCAATTTTAATAATAAAAAAATTCCACCAAATTTCCAGAACCTTAAGTAATTTTTATGCCTTAAAAGCTTGCAAATTTTTTGCAGTTTGTACAAATCCTCTCTCCTCCTCTATTTCTTTTTTTACTTTCTCTACTACGTATAGTAAGTAGGGGAAGTATTGCATTCCACCCAAACATTCGATACCGAGATTTCACCGGAAATACATGTTTTGAGACCTCCTGAATCCAAAAAAAGCATTTTTGGAAACATGTCCGTGTGTGTGTGTGTGTGTGTGTGTGTCTGTGAACAGCATAACTCAAAAACTAACAGTCGGATAAACACCAAACTTGGTATTTACGTTCAGTATCTTCCAGAGATGCGACACGAAGATTTTCAAGAAAATCCCCCCACCCCAGACTACCCTTTACATGGAACATTTTTCGAAAATTTTAATTTTCTCAAAAATGGCTCTAACAATTTTGATGAAAATATCATATGTTTAAGATAATGTCATGAGAAATGAAATGTATATCTCGAAATTTCTGGGAATGTCTCCAAAAGTATTCTTCATTATGAACGACTTTTGCATAACTGGTAAACCATAAGAGATAGACAAAATTTTACTACACAAAAAATGTAGATCGCGTTAAAATACACAACTTATATCATATACATTTTTTTTGTTGAGTGAACCGTTTTCGAGATATTGCTTGTTATTTCCTTAAATTTTCCAATACTTATACTTTTTCTCAAATTCGTTATTCATTTTTTTATGTCCTGGACATGCAAAGAGAATGGAATGCGCCACATAGCAACCAGCGATAAAATATTTGACTATCGCTTAAAAGCTACCATATTCCCCTTGCATCTACAAGAAAATTACAAATAAGATTGACATCTCGATATCTCGATTAATATGAAGCATATGGAGAATAGGCGTTTGTAAAAATAGATTGTACAAGAGTAGAGAAAGTCATGTGAGTGTAACACATCAGATTTTTTCTCTCCTTTTAAACATTTCCTCATTCTGAAGCAAAGTTATGCTATTTTTCTATTTTCTGCAAAATGCTATTCAGTGGAGCGCTAAGCAATAAAAGTGCATAATTCAAGTGCCTAAAACCTTTGAAACAACAAGACCTCTGTAGTGAGTTTTGTGAATTTATCAGCTGTCTTTTAGTGGATATTGTTCTGCTTTTAATTTTTTAGGGAAAAAATGATAATGCTTTTCAGTTAAATATTGAGGAAGTCTGACAATTAAAGTTTAACCACTAATCTTTTCTAAAGGTTCTTGTAGGATAAAACAGAAATAAATTATATATTAAATAAAGTTCTTTGCTGTTTACAACCTTTAATCATTAATACCTTTCATAATTTTTAGTGCTCTTTGGACTAACCAGTAGTTTAAATTACTATGTGAAGCAACAGTATAAATGTAATCATTATTATTAATATCTATAGATCATGCAGCATGCTAACGCAGACCAAAAAGCCTGTAAAGAAGAAGAGAAAAAAGAGCATGGATGAGTATGATCTTCCAGCTGTGCAACCCAAGCAAATAAAAACTGAACCACCAGAGGAAAGCTTTGCTCCTGCACAGACATATCCTGCATTTGAGGTAGATGCAGATGGCTTTGTGCAAATCTATACTGATGGAGCATGTGAAAAAAATGGCAGAGTAGGAGCAAAAGCAGGTGTTGGAGTTTTCTTTGGTGATAACCATCCATTGTAAGTATGACCTTTTTAACAGTATTGAAACAATCACCATTGTTATGTATTGATAAGGGAATATTTCAGACCATCTCCTGGATTATACAACGAATTATATTTCACATGAGAGTCATGTGTATGTATGTTTTTATTCACCATGAGAATTTGTTTATAAATTCATGGCTTCAACCAAATTTCAATACAATAATATAATACAGAATACAATGAATGTAGATATATACAGAAGAATGCCAATATAAACAGAAGAGCACAGATATATACAGTGAATACTCAAAACCAATCATTGATGTTAAACAATAACTGAATTGGAACTACAATATTCAAAACACTCCTGCATACTTGAAAAGGATTGCTCAAACATTTTTTTATGTCTTTGTTTAGTATTGAATTAATCATTTTTGTTGTTCCTTCCCAGAATTTCTTTTTTCAATTGTTTAATTTCATGTATCATCAGTGTTTACTGCCTATGTGCCATATGCAGTAAGAACAGGTATTAAACACTATCAAAAAAGATCTGATGTGTTACATACACATAACTTTCTTTAACCTCTATCATTTATTAGTTGGCACACAAATTATTCTTACAAAAGTTTGTTTTTCTATCTACTTCATTTTAATACATTTGCAGAAACAGCTACATTACACATTTCGTTAGGATGCAAAGAGAACAATGATATCAAATGTTTAAGAACTGGGTGCTATACGCTGGCCTTAAAATTCCATACTGTTTCCATGCAATCACTAGAAACAACTGAAAATCATGAGACTTAAAAAGAATGACAAAGCATTGAACAAATTGAACCATTAATAACGAATATATCAAAAATGGCTGATGCGACAAAAAAGGTATTTGAAATAAATTGTGTGTTTTAAAGAGATCTGCATTTTTTGTGTAGTTCGTTTTTGTCTATCACTTAATGTTTACCAGTTACAGAAAATTATATACAAAATTCCTTCCAAATAAAGAGGACTTCACAGGCTATTCCCAGAAAATTCAAAGTATACATTTTGTCCATAAATACTTTCATATATAGTATTTTAATCAAAATCATTAGAGCCATGTTTGAGAAAATCAAAATTTCAAAAAATGTTCCATGTAAAGTGTAGTTTGGGGTGGGGGGATTTTCTTTAAAATCTTGGTGTCGCATCTTTGGAAGTTACTACACCTAAATACCAGGTTTGGTATTTACCCAACATTTCATTTTTGAGTTACACTATTCACAAACACATACACACACAGACCTTTTTCTACAATTCTTTTTATTCAGGGGGCCTCCAAACATGTATTGCTGGTGAAATCTCTGTGTTCAAATTTTTGGGTGGAATGCAATACCTTCTCTACCTACTAGGTACGAGGGGCACTATTTATATTTTGAGCCTAATAATTAAAACAAAGTAATTTCTGATTGAAAACTGCTTTATTGTTTTTCAAATATTCTTCTTTGTGATCAATACACTTTTGCATCCGTTTGAACCATTTGCCAAAACATTTATTCCAGTCTTCTTAAGACACCTCCAAAACATGGTTTTTGAAGGCATCAACGGCTTCTTCTGCCAACAAAAATCATCCATGCAATTTATTTTTGATGTTTGGGAACAAAAAGAAGTTATTGGTGGCCAAATTAGGATTGTATGGCAGATGTCCCATCAATTTGATTGTTTGAGCCTTCAAATACTCTGTTGTTAGACGAGATGTGTGTGCGCTTGCATTGTCTTGATGAAGAAAGATCCTATGGTTTTCCTTACTTCACCGAAGACTTCCGGCAAAAAAATGGTTGTATACCATTTGGCATTGACCATTTTACGTTCCTCTAAAGGCACTGTTGCCACATGGCCAGTTTTGCTGAAAAAGCAGGCAACCATTTGCTTCGAAGTGCTTCGAGTGCGAACAACTTTTGTTGGATTTGCTTCATCTTGAAACACCCATGCGGTCGAATCTGTTTACGTTCCGGCTCATACGCATAGATCCATGATTCGTCACCTGTTACAGTCTTATATACGTCTTTTGAGGCACCGCCATTGTATTTCTTGAGCAGTTTTGTACACCAATCGACACGAGCACTTTTTGAGATTGCGTCAAATTATGTGGGATCCAACGAGAGCAAACCTTTTTCACAGCTAAATAATCATGCAATATTTTATATATGCTGGTGGAACTAATGCCTAAGGTTGCCTCAATCTCACAATATGTTGCATGACGATCTTTCGTTATTAGTTTTTGCACAGTATCAA
Source organism: Deroplatys truncata (assembly GCA_030765065.1). Classification (NCBI taxonomy): domain Eukaryota; kingdom Metazoa; phylum Arthropoda; class Insecta; order Mantodea; family Mantidae; genus Deroplatys; species Deroplatys truncata. The sequence goes on from CM060988.1 coordinate 84,419,018, forward strand.
TGTTTCTGGCACAACTGATTTTGGACGACCTTCACGAACTTCATCCTTGAGCGAATGGTGGCCATGATTAAATTCGTTATACCAGCATTTCACAGTGGCAAAGGATGGAGCTTCGTCGCCAAATGTGGAAGTTAGTTGATCAATACACTCTTGTCTTGATAATCCACGTCGAAAGTCGTAATAAATCATTGCACGAACATTTCACGATTTAATTCCATGTTTTTGTTGACACACAATTTTCAAGCTAGTGTAAACAAAACAAATGATGCTCTATTGACAAAATGTTTGAAGTAGATTATGGTAAAAAATGTCAAACTTTCCATTGGAAACGTCAGATGGCACCTACAACATTCAGGGTTGCCAAGGCTCAAAATATAAATAGTGCCCCTCATATGTGTTAGAGAAAGTAAAAACAAAATATTATCTCAGCTCATACTGTTGAAGGCTGCACTGTAGTGATAAGTCCAACTAGTTTGATCACGAAGTATTGTAGTCTTACTAAGGTGAGCTTGTCGTTCATGGGTGACTTTGTTTATTAAACTCGCACAAGAATTGAATGAAACATTCTTCCATTAGCTAGCACTACTGCACCGTATGATTAAATGTTCCATAGTAGTCTTAATTATTGCAGATCTTCTCTATTATTCTTTATTGGCAATAGTTAACTAATCAAAGGAATATTTTTATTTTTGGACAAAGATTGTATGTGGTTATCTATAGTTAAATATTGCTGTAAGTTGCTACATTTGTTATGCTTTCTTTTAGGAACTATTCTGAACCAGTTCAAGGACGCAACACAAATAACACTGCTGAAATTCAAGCAGCTACATGTGCAGTCCAGTTAGCAAAGAAAGCAGGTAATTTTTCTGTGTTAATGCTTATGTCTATTTACCAGGGATTTTCTTTTAAGACATCCCTTATATTCTACCTACAAATGACACCGATTCTTGATGTTCTTTACAAAATTCTTGTAAATGTTAATGGATAAAGAACATCTGTAATTTAACTTGCTGTAGAAGATAAAAAGTTTAACTCCACATTCATAGTGTGCATACAATTTGTGCCTACTTGCACGGTATGGGGTTAGCATGTCTAGCTCACATTCATGAGGTCCTGAATTCAAATCTAAATTAGGCTGAGTTACGCGGAAAAGGATTTTTTCGAGGTTTCCCTTATCCTGAAAAGATTAATGCTGGGTAACAAAGGCTTTATGGACCTCAAGCTCTTTTCACCATCATTTCACATTTCCATTCATTTATTCATTCATTCATTCATTCATTCGTCTGTCTTTGCAGAGAAGTTCAGATGGAGAACTGTTTAGACATTTATTTCTGCATACAATGAGTAAAACAAAGGCAGAAATGTATTAAAACAAACTCAATCCAAACAATATTTACTCTACACAAAAAATTAAGAAAGACAAAATATGGAAAGGAAAAAGGGAAAAGCAAACATGAAAAGAAAGGCAAATGTAAAATTTCATTCCATGCTCATAATAAGAAAAAAACAGAGGGAATCATATAATGCTTTATTGCTCTTACTAAGTTATCCCTAAAGATACTGATAAATCACTCATACATGGAACATTCCATTTCAAATCTTCCGAAATAGAAGGAAAATTGACCCTACATTTTTTTAAACAAAACAAAACTTTTGTATTCGTGGACAAGCCCAATATAATGCTTTATACAAACTTAAAATTTAGAACATCGTAGTTTTGCAATTAAAATTATTCAAATTTATCATATGTTCCTAAAATCTCCAACTCCAAGCTGTTATAACTCAGCAACCTTTTAATCTAATTATTTAAATCAAACTTTATTTTGATTCCCTTAACTTTAATTTCATACTGATGTGAACATCTTATTTTTATTTAAGTGAAGAAATTTCTATTTTTTCAAGTGTAGGGGGTTACGGATTAAGAAAAATAATTTTATTATATGTGGTAAGATTCCGTAATTTAAACACAATCAAACATATCTTTTACTGTAATGATTACTGATAAGGGTTCGTCTAAAATAACTAAAGAAGTAAATTAATTTACTCACTCATGGTCGCTCTCATACGTTTGTTTTGAACCGAAGGTCAAGCAAGCTGCTGTGCATGATTAAACAATGAGAATGCTTATTAAGCAGTATGCGTTTCTGAGTATTTCCTCACAGATTTTCACAGAGCATCTTGGTGATTATCATGCATCAATGTGTAAATTACTGCATTTATTCACTTTTTGTGTTATAACTATGAACACCCAAACATAACCACTTTACCAACATTACTAACTTCCCTTAATGACACTATGGATTATTCTCACTCTAATAGTTTAGTTTTATAAAAATCTGGATACTCTTAAGATAAGTAAAAGCTGCATATAGATTTTTGTGACTGTTATAAAAATAATTAGTATATCTTTAATGAAATGCAGATTATCTAAAAAGTGAATTTGGTACACTATTCTGAAATAAAGGGTTCTGGAGCTATTCACACTTAAAATTCAACAAAATGAATTAACATGATACATTTGTTGTTCAATAATGTGACAACCATTGGGTTTTAGATGCTAATATTCGATAAATATGCTTTCCTTAACACCCCTTATTAATATGAAAAAATGAAAATGCAAGGTGTTTTGCCATTCGATTTCACATGGAACGTCCCACATGTGCAAGGCACATCAGTTAGGATTGCTACATAATCATATTATTTTCTGTTTATGAAGCCAAAATTACTTTGCTGATGTAAGTTTCCTATTTGGCTCTAGCAGAACCCATCAGGATTTAACAATGTACTGCTTATGAAATATGCTGTTACTGTTAACTAATGCCTTGTGTTTAGCAATAAAGCGAGTTGTCTTGATTTTGTCTTCCTCTCCAATATCTCATAAAGTGGATTTTGAAAAGAAGCTGTGCATTTTTAAAGGCGACTGATCCATCTCTTCTTGGAGTCTGCACAACAGGAAACATCAGCCTAGTCCCACAGAACAAATTTAACATAGAGAAATTACTTTGTAACAAGTTAAAAGACCCCATTCCACAAGACAAAAAATCTGGAATCTACAAAATCAATTGTTCGGATTGCAATAAAGTATATATAGTTAAGACAAAAAGAAACCTAGAAACTAGGCTAAAGGAACACATGAGAGGTATCAAATACAAACAAATGGACAAATCTGCAGTTTCACACCATTTTTGGATCACTAATCACATCAAACCCAATATTACATTAGTCAAACCAGCCAAATTTGCAGCTGAATTAGATGCATGGGAGAGGATCACCATTCTAAAACACAACACACATCTAATGAATTTTGATTTGCCATCACCAAGTCCCCTCTGTAAGTACATTTCACCACCACAAGATGCCACCACAGTATCCAGTCAACAAAACGGAAACACCAAAAACACGGGCCAGTCGGATTAGCTTCTGAGGATGGGAACAACCGTTTACCGAAACATGTTAAGTGAGTAAACTTAAGTGATGTTAGTGACAATTCCGACTCGCCTTTAAGTAAATATTATTTAGTTAAATAATAATAATAATCATCATCATCCTTTTGCATTAGTCAGTGACTTTTAGTTAACATATTTGTTATAGTAGAAATGGCCACTATGAAATTGCAGAATGTAACCACTTACTGATATTGGAACATAACTAATAATAGATTTTGAATTTCTAAAAAGATATCTTCAATTTCTCCATTAAAATTTGAAGTGTTAATGGCCCAAAAGATTTATAAAATGGAAACAGTTGACATGTAGTACCAGCACCTGCTCTAGTTTGTTGGACATTTGTGAAACATCAGCAAAAATATGAAGCCAGTCTTGCTTAGTAATCTGTTGTTAATATTTTTTTTAAAGCTAGTAGTTCCAGTACTCTTTTAGAGTATTATTCTTATTTTTTATCTTCCATCAGATGCAAATAGCAGTCTATATCTATAGTTTTTGTAGGTTCATTTTATAAATTAGATTTTCTATACCTGCTGTAAGATCTATTTTTTTTCTCAATATCTTGAATTGTAGGGAAAAAGCTTTCTTAAGTTTTGAAGTTAACTACATCTTTTTTTAAATTTTTAAATGAAAGTCTAATTTTTCATATTGAATACATAAGGCACTGTAAAAACGTTTATCAGTCAAAAAATTAATTGCCCAACACAGTTCCTCTGTAACTATTCCTAAGTTAGTATAAAATATGGATAAGCTAGTAACGGTGATACGAATTTGAAATTCTATAGCAAATTTTAGCCAGAGTTGAAACACTTAACATCACTTACATGGTCGTCCTCCGTGGACTAGTGGTACTGTGCTAGCTTCTAGTTCCCGAGGTCACGGGTTCAAACCCGGCGGAGAGCGATGGATTTTTTCGGGCGTAAAAATCCTTAGCATGGAAGTAAAGCCGGTGGTCCCGTGTCATAGATTTACAGCACGGAAAAGAACCTCAAGCCTGATAAGAGGCCTCTGAGCAAAATTTCCGGTCTTTCACACCCAATATAGAATGGGGCGCTAAGGACCATAGTAGTTAAAGAGCGTCCATAAATAACACTCAATTTAATTTCACTTACATATTTTACAACTTGACCAGTTTCAGGAGCTAATTGCTCCCATCATTGGAGCAATGGTTCCTCATGGTGTCCCGTATGCATCTGTGTGTGGTGGAATCTGGTATAGTGATGAAACTCCATAGTGGGTTCGGTGGCAGCAATTCAAAATTCGTCACATGGTGTTTATGTTTTGTGATTAATAACTTTTCCCAAGTATCCAACTCTGCTGTATGTTTTATCGGTTTTAAGAGTATTATGTTTGGTGTGATGTGATTTGTTGTCCAAAAGTGATGTGCAACTGCAGATTTGTCCATCTGTCTATTTGATGCATCTCATATGTTCTTTTAATCTGGTCTCTAAATTTCTTTCTGTTTTACCTATGTATATTTGTTCACATTCTGGGCAATTAATTTGATAGATTCCTGCTTTTTTTGTTCTGAGGTATTTGGTCCTTTGATTTGTTGCAGAGTAATTTCTCTATACTTAATCTGTTTTGTGGAGTTAGGCAAATGTGTTTTTAGAAGATGTGGGAATTTGTAGTGAGTCCTTGGGTGGAAAGTGAACTTCTTAAAAATAATTTTACTTTTTTGTTGGGTGATATTTGTGGTGTCCTTAATGTGTTTTTGTTTCTTGAAATGTGCTATTTTTTTGACAACTTGTTTGGTGAAGCCATTGTTCATGGCTGAGTTAACTATGTGTTTCTATTCTGTTTCTGTTAGTGGTGTGTAAACCAATCTTTGGGTCAAACTGTTTAGGACTGCATGTTTGTGTGGTACCGGATTGAAACTATTGTTTTTTATGTAGTTTTCAGAATGCATAGGTTTCCTGTAAATCCCAAAATTGATCTTGTTCTGGTTTCTAATTACTTTCAAATCCAGGAAAGGTAGAGTACCTTCATTTTCTGTTTCCATATTAAATTGTATAGATCTGTTCTGTAAGTTAAGAAGTTTGAGGGCATCCTGGATGAGCTTGTTGGATGCTATTGCAAATACATTGACATAAATATGCCAGACTTTTTAAATTTGCGGAAAGGAAGTGGTTATGTGTGATATAAAATTACTCATGAAAACGTCAGCAAGGAATGGTGATAGAGGATTGTTCATGGCTAAACCTGAAGTCTGCTAATAGTATCTGTAGTTGAAAGTGAAAGTGAAAGGGTTTTGAGTGATGCAAAGTTCTGTGAGACTCAAAAGGTCATCTATTTCATCTTGTGTTATATTGTTTTGGGGAAGCCATTTTTTTTAGTTGTTGTAGGAGTTCATCTATAGGGATACTTGGGAAAGCGCAGTGACATCAAAAGATATTAATTTATATTCTGGTTTCAATTCTATAACCTCATTGTTTTATTGTTAAATATTTATTTTAAAAGTTGTAAAGTTGCGATATGACTAATATGTTAAAGCGACTATAAATTTTCAAACAATAAAAATTCTATAAGTTCTATTTTTGTGATCACGTTGGGAGTTCTTAATACTTAAGCTGTTGTAAGTATGTAACGAAGTGAATTTCTGTGTGAGCCATTTTGTCAAATTACATGTTGGTGAATCAATATTGTTTATTATAGGTCTCATTTTGTTTCCTGGTTTATGGATTTTTGGGAGGGCATACAGTCTTGGTAATGTAGGATGATTAGGTTTGATTTTGGTTTTTTCTTTATCTGTTAGGTTTTAATTTCATTCTTAGAGAGATTGAAAGATTTTATTTGAGCTTTTAGTGGGTCTGTTTTAATTTCTGTCATGTGTTATCTTGGAGTAGGTTTTCCACTCTGGCAATGTAGTCTTCTTTGTCAGGATTACCAGTTTGCCACCTTTATCAGCTTTGGTATAAATTATGGGTTTGGATTTTAGTGACTATGATTCTGTTGTCTGGAAAACTATTGTGATTTGTAACTATAACTTCTTCTAGGAGTAGAACATTGTTTCTGAATTATTGCTTTAGTGTTTTCCTCTAACTGGCTGGTGGCAATATCTGTATCAGCGACTATTTCTTTCACTTTGTTTGTATAGTCTACACAAACTTGTTCGTAAGTACTTCGTGGAAAATGTTGGTGCTGCATCGCTCCACACTCGTGGACATGCACACATATGGTCAAAGCTTATTATCTGCTCTTCCTTGTTGTTAGCCATGTATGAAGTTAACCAAAACCTACCAATTGAGGTGTAGGGAGCCAAGAGCCCAAGAAAACTTGCACTTCTAGTACCAGAGTTGACTTGAATTGCAAGCAGAAATTTTCTTAAAAAACAGAGTTCTGATTTTCGTAGTTCATAAAATATCTCATTAAATTCTGGGATGGGTGTCCATTTTGTTAAATGTTGAATAATCTGCTCTCTGAAAGCATTATGTGGAAAGAAATTATTTGAATGTTTAAAGTAGCTTCTCCTGTAGATTGTTATATATAACTTGTGTGTTTATATTATGAACTTTTGAACTAAGCAAGTACAAATTAAACTGTGCGTATATGTGTTGCATGTTTTTCTAGGCCTCAAGAATATTGTGATCCATACAGATTCTGAGTTTCTGATAAACTGCATCACAATATGGATACATTCATGGAAAAAGAAGGGTTGGAAAGTTGCTAATGGTGAACCTGTGAAGAATAAAATGGACTTAATGGCCTTGGAAGCAGCATTGGATGGAATGAATATAAAATGGGTAAGTCTCCTATTATTTTTCAATGTTATCCGCAAAGTGTAATCCTGTTTGATAAAAATATGTGATGTTGCATTATCCACACCATGATGCCAGAGAATACAGGAATGGAAAACAGTTAATTATTTATGACCTAGATAGCCAAAGCTGCTATTTTTCATTTGGCCTAAATTTAAAATGATGCATCGATTTTGAAGGGTACTAATAAGAAAAACATCTGAAGTGTAGCATTTTCATGACTTTCTCTACCCATTACAATTCAGAAATATCTCATATGTTGTACTTTACAGTTATTCTTCTTTCTACTTTACATTAAGCATGACAAACGTTTGCCTAGAACTTGTTTCACGTTAAGCAGAGTTATTGATTAAATGCTAGATGTTGAAACACACTTATATATATTTTTTTGAAGGTGAAATTTAAGTAAGGATGTAAAAAGAACAAAGAAAAAAAACAACAGATATGTTACATTTACATGTCTTTCTGTAGCTTTTATGGTTTATTTATATATAGTTTGTACAAACTGTTTTTACAAAAGCTAATTTTTCCATGTACTTCCTATTAATCCAGATAAATATTTATAGAAATAGTTTCATTATAAATTTTGTTGATGGTACAAGGGGGATATAGTAGACCAAAGCAATAGTCAAATTTACATGCATAAATTAAAATTGTGATCATTGTAGCTTCACTTTCTATACCAAAACTTACTGGAATATGTTCCGGAGACTGTTGTCTCCATTATCACACTAGAGACTCAATGCTGCACATCCTCCCGTGGCTTGTAAATGGCATTTCCAGCTTCATGTACTATATGATGAGATCATTTTCATATGAGACATCAAAATGTAGTGGATTGTGTGTATTTTTATGTATGATTAATTTTTCCCTAAATGGAGAGTTCAGCAGTTTTTTGAGAGCTTTTAAAAGAAAGAAAGAAAGAATGAAACTGGAGGTATTGGAAGAAATAGCTTAAAGTGTACATAACAGAGAATTAGTGATAAAATCAGAAAATTAGACAAAAGTAATATGAAGCATAGTATATAATATAATAAGCAAAGGAAAAGTAAACAATGAAAACATTTTTAACATAACAATTAATGGGAAACACAGTGAAGTAGTTAAAATATTATTTAAATAAAATACACTCTAACTTCACTCTTTCAAGATAATTACTTAACGCGTTTCGAAGACACCTAAGAGTGAAGTTAGAGTGTGTTGCCACTAGAATTTGATTTAAATAATAATGAAAACATTGTGATAAAAATTAGGCACAAGGATAGCAATAATCCAAACAAGATATGTAATATCTTTAACAACTACTATATTAATGTAGCGAGTCATTTAAATGCAAAAAAAGTCAATATTTATCAGTTCACCTAATTTAATCAAACCATTGAGACAAATACATTCTATGGGAATTTTTTAAATAACAGAGGAAAGTGTTATGCAGGAAATAAATAAACTAAAAGCAAAAATAATAATGGTTTGGATGAAATATCGAACAAAATAATAAAACATCTTAAGTATGGGATGGTAAAGGTCCTAACCTATATGGTAAATACACAACTAAAACAAGGTAAATTTCCAGAAATATTAAAACAAGTACAGAAAATTACGGACCAGTTACATTATATTCTACCTTATCCACAATAATAGTTGTGGATAAAGTAACTACAAACCTATTTTAAAAAATTGAATATAATATCAGAGTGGCAATTCAGTTTTTAGGAACAAAAATTGAAAATAACTGCAATAGATAAAGTAAACAGTATTATAATGGCGTTAAATAATCAGAAAAAAGTAATTGCTATCTCAGATTTGTCAAAAGCTTTTTATTGTGTAAACATAGATATATTAATAAGCAAACTAGAAAACTATGGAGTTCGGAGATTAAGAAAGGATTGGATCAATTAATATCTGAGAAACAGAATTCAATATGTTAAAATAAATTACAGAAATAAAGATGGAACAATGGAAAAAATAATGCTATGAAACTATTAAACAGGGGGTTTAGCAAGGTTCTAAACTAGGGCCATTCTTATTACTTTCTCTACTACGTATAGTAAGTAGGGGAAGTATTGCATTCCACCCAAAAATTCGATACCGAGATTTCACCGGAAATACATGTTTTGAGATCTCCTGAATCCAAAAAAGCATTTTTGGAAACATGTCCGTGTGTCTGTGTGTGTGTGTGTGTCTGTGAACAGCATAACTCAAAAACGAACAGTCGAATAAGCACCAAACTTGGTATTTAGGTTCAATATCTTCCAGAGATGCGATTTTCTTGAAAATCCCCCCACTCCAGACTACCCTTTACATGGAAAATTTTTCGAAAATTTTAATTTTCTCAAAAATGGCTCTAACGATTTTGATGAAAATATCATATGTTTAAGATAATGTCATGAGAAATGAAATGTATATCTCGAATTTTCTGGGAATGTCTCCAAAAGTATTCTTCATTGTGAACGCCTTTTGCATAACTGGTAAACCATAAGAGATAGACAACATTTTACTACACAAAAAATGCAGATCGCGTTAAAATACACAACTTATGTCATATACATTTCTTTTGTTGAGTGAACCGTTTTCGAGATATTGCTTGTTATTTCCTTAAATTTTCCAATACTTATACTTTTTCTCAAATACGTTATTCATTTTTTTATGTCCTGGACATGCAAAGAGAATGGAATGCGCCACATAGCAACCAGCGATAAAATATTTGAAAAATATTGAAAAGCTACCATATTCCCCTTGCATCTACAAGAAAATTACAAATAAGATTGACATCTCGATATCTCGATTAATATGAAGCATATGGAGAATAGGCGTTTGTAAAATAGTGTAGAATACAAGAGTAGAGAAAGTCATGTGAGTGTAACACATCAGATTTTTTTTGGTATATTTGAACGATATATTTAACTCAATTTTTAGAAATGGTGGCTTAGCCATTGGATATGCAGATAGCATGATGTTAATAATTAAAGCCAAAACAATAACTAAGGTTGAGGCAAAAGCAAATTCTATACTAAAAAATAGTGCAACAGTATTATGCTAGTTTGGATATGGTATTAAATGTTAAAAAAACAGCCTAGATGAATTTTGAATTAAAAAAGATCTCCATAATTAGTAACAAAATAAAAACAGAAACAAATGCAGAAATTATCCAGAAACAAATTACAGTAACTTCCTAGGAATGATAATTTACAAACCACTAAATTGGAAACCATGCATTATGGCATATCAACATTTTTTATTTTGTTTCCATATTCTTCATCACCAGGGTTAGGATTTTTAGGTGCAAATTTCAGATGAAAAAAGGAAGGGAAAAGGTGCTCAAATAAGGTCAAAAAAGGGACAATAAAGTGCTGGTTTATTTAAGGGGATGCACAACTGAACTTGCTATTTTCTAAACTATCCATTCAATTGGGCTGAAATTTTAACCACATGTCTGTCTTCTTTAGATGTAATTGTTCTGTGAATTTCAATTCAAAATCTTAATTAGTTTTCAAGTTATTAATTTTCAAAATATAAAATTATAGGTATATGCAAAATGCAACACTTGATGCATTTTTCAAAAAAAAAAATCTTATGTTGCTTCTATGTCAAGGAACTACAAATCTGTCATATAATTTTTTTTCTGCCATTCTTAGTTTAAGAGAAAAAAAAGTTTTGCAGTTTTGTATTTGCATTTTTATTTTTTTTTTTTTGTATAAATTGTTATCTTCAAAAATTAGTAGCGCAAAAATTATTCATTAAACAGAAAAATTATATAATAGTTTTATTTATTTGGGTTTTTGAAATAATCATAAAAAATGTCAACATGAATGGATGAAAACTACATGTGTGGAACATTTTGAATATGCAGAAATGTTGAAAATAAGAAACGCCTTAAAATGAAGTTTTAAAAATATAAACAGCTAGCAACCAAATGCACAAGGGTATTTAAAAAGTCTCGTAAGGATCCTGAAACGTTTGCTAGGTCAAAAATAGAAGTGGATTCTAAAACTACAAGCAATGGAGAATTTTTTGGGAACATTTTTTTTTTTTTTTTTTTTTTTTTTTTTGGAGTTTTTGAGATTTTGGGTTAATTTCAGTTGTGCATTCCCTTAACTAATTCAACGATTTCTCTTTCCTCTATTCTAAGTACATCAAATTATCACTCATCAAAAGAAGGGAAAAACATGAAGCTCTTATACTTCAAGACCTTAAGCATCTCCACATTTTTAAAAGTAAGTCTGTTTCTATTAGGAGATAGAATGTCTTTGTAGGTGCTAAAGCTTCTTTCAACATCCACAGAAACCAGTGGGGCAAACCTTGTATTCACTCGGAATGGTAACTCTACAGATGTGGCGAATTCCTCAATGTCTGGATTCTTCTGAAGACTAAATTCAAGTTTGTCTTTGGCAAAGCCATCTAACTGCTCCCTCACGGAAGTAAAAATATCCCATTATTTTTCCTTTTCCAGAGCTTGTTCTTCCAATCGTTTAATAGCTGCAGGCAGGTACTTGTAACTATGGACACAGTATAGTTCTGTCTACAAATTATGTATTTTCTCCGGTAACAGAAGTTGCTGTGCCTTGGAAATTGCACCTGCGTCGGATGGATCCAAAAAGAGCACAAATTCTTTAATTTTGTCAAAATTCTCACACAACATAGCACACTCAATCCAAGATCCCCAGCAAGTAATGACCGGAAAATTTGGAAGGGGCAGGCCAGTGATTTCCCTGTAGTAAACAACACGGCTCGGAGCTTTCAGTAGAATCTTCTTCAGGGCAGAGATGAATTGATTTGCGATGTCGTATTCGTTCCTTATGGATTCACAAACCCTGTGAAGGGCATGAGCCAAGCATATCACATGCTTCAAGTTAGGAAATAAAGGTTTCAATTGGTTAACAGCTGAAACCATGAATGGAGCCTGGTCCGTAACCACAAGAAGAAGTTTTACAAACTCGATACCAGTAGGCCAGAGTTTTTGGCAGAAGTCCATAATGGATTGCATTACTGTACTGGCATTGGCTTTCTGCAGCTCATACATTTTTAACATGAGCTTAACTTTCTCCCCTGCTAAGGGAAAAACTAAAATGTTCGAAACATATCGTTCCATTGAATCTATGGTTTCATCCACAATGATTCCCACATCACAATCAGACACTTTCTCCTTGATTCTTTCTATGGTTTCTTGGTAAACAGGCTCCATGTAGTTTTTTTCTTAAGGTACTGTCATCGGGCATTGACATCTTTGTGTATTTTTCAAGAAATCCCTTGAAGGCTGGATGGTTCACCTTATTGAGTGGAATTCCTGCTTGTGTAAGAGCTGCAGACAAATCAATGTTTAATTCCTTCAAATTTTGGCTTTTTAAAGAACTCTGTTGAAACGCATTTCGTAATACAGGTTTCCGTGATTTGTTTGCTTGAAGAGTCTTGTTCATTTGATGCTTAGAGCTGGAAATGTGTTGTTTGATGTGATCTCATTGGTGTTTTTCATCTAACAAAACTCCTGAATCACAAATAGTACATTGCATAACATTTCCATCAGTGTATGAAATCTTGTTTGAATTCCTCAGCCAGAACAATAAATCGAGCACTGGTCACCTTTGGCATGGTAAAATCTAGTACTAGTACACTCATTTGGTAATGTAACATAGAGCTAACACTAGTTCACTTGCTAACACAATGCAATGGTCACACAACTCACTCTTGCGCCCATTTGCTGTCCACATTCTCTTATAACACTGCGACACTTACCAGAATGTTCTCATTCAAGCTGGAACTTCAGTCTCAGTGATTTTTAGTAGTTTCGAGCAGAACCCAGTCTTAATAATTCTCAGAACTGTGCGGGTGAGGATACTGCCGTCTCTGCGTGCCGGAGCCTCCATGCAAACAGATGACGTCTCTCACGGTAAACAAACTCACATTCACAAACAGCAGGCTACTGATTGTGGTGGGATAGAATTACCCATTGTCAATTGCATTATTGAGGGCTACTTTATAGCAGTAAAGCGAGAGAAAGAGGTTTTCATCGAACACACAATTATTTTCCATTGTTGCGGATGTGCTTTCAATTCCCACACTGCATTTACTGAAAGAGGTAGGCTTATATTTGCATGTACACAGCAAACTGAGGGGACGTTAATTGAAAGTTAAAGAATAAATTGGAATGAAACTTAAAAGAAAAAAGGGGGGAAAAGGGGATTATGGGCATGGTTGGGGGAAAATGGGATAAAGGTGCCAAAAAGGGGTAAAGGTCTCAAAAAAGGGAAAAAGGTGCAAGAAAATATGCCTCTTTTCACAACTATAAACAAAATTTCACATTGTGATATCTTTCCGCACAGCTTTAACTTACCATAAGAAAAAAGATGTGCACCTAAAAATCCTAACCCTACTCATCACAAAATAAACAGCTTTTGATAAACCATTTTCTAATGAGAAAACAACATACAAAATGTAGGTTCCCATTTAAAAAAATCTGATGTGTTACACTCACATAACTTTCTCTACTCTTGTACAACCTAATTTTACAAACGCCTATTCTCCATATGCTTCATGTTAATCGAGATATCGAGATGTTAATCTTATTGGTAATTTTCTTGTAGATGCAAGGAAAATATGGTAGCTTTTAAGCGATAGTCAAATATTTTAACGCTGGTTGCTATATGACGCATTCCATTCTCTTAGCATGTCCAGGACATAAAAAAAATGAATAACGAATTTGAGAAAAAGTATAAGTATTGGAAAATTTAAGGAAATAACAAGCAATATCTCGAAAACGGTTCACTCAACAAAAGAAATGTATATGACATAAATTGTGTATTTTAACGCGATCTACATTTTTTGTGTAGTAACATTTTGTCTATCTCTTATGGTTTACCAGTTATGCAAAAGTCGTTCACAATGAAGAATACTTTTGGAGACATTCCCAGAAAATTCGACATATACATTTCATTTCTCATGACATTATCTTAAACATATGATATTTTCATCAAAATCGTTAGAGCCATTTTTGAGAAAATTAAAATTTTCGAAAAATCTTCCATGTAAAGGGTAGTCTGGGGCGGGGGGATTTTCTTGAAAACCTTCGTGTCGCATCTCTGGAAGATACTGAACCTCAATACCAAGTTTGGTGTTTATCCGACTGTTCGTTTCTGAGTTATGCTGTTCACAGACACACAGACACACACACAGACACACACACACACAGACACACACACGGACATGTTTCCAAAAATGCTTTTTTTGGATTCAGGAGGTCTCAAAACATGTATTTCCGGTGAAATCTCGGTATCGAATTTTTGGGTGGAATGCAATACTTCCCCTACTTACTATACGTAGTAGAGAAAGTAAAAATTAAATTGACTTTAAAATGACCATCATAACGTCCAAACAAAACACGACTAATGGCATTTACTTTTTTCCATAATATTAAGCAAGTTATTAAAGGCATTTCTCTGTACAATACTTAGTTTTGAAGATATTGTATAGTCTCAACTTAAATAGCCCATCATATAAATCTGGCATTTCCTTTAACTGTTGTATTCAAAGGATGAATAAAACGAGTCATGAGTTCTCCATGTCCACCATTTATTTCCAGATATTTTTGTATTCTCTTAATCATATAACCTTAACTGCTTTCCATTGCAATAGCGTCAGCAGTCCTCTCTTGAGGATGAATAGTTGAAACTGTTAATGGTAGTATTTCTAAAACAGATGTATTTCTGGCACATTGGCAGTGCTATTGTTAGAATGCTGTTTACTAATGTGCCAAAGATCCATGGTTTAAGTCCTGGCTATGGCAATGGATTTTTCATACCTGATTCAACTTTCCAAAGAAAATGGGCTGCTCAAAAAGTCCTGGGTAAAGAGGAGTATCTGTTTCAAGACTAATGGTGGACTGTAGCGCAAAATATTTTACCTTTAATGCCACCAAAGCTGGACCTATTTCTTGTTTTGCTTTACTTAGCTTTCTTCCAATAGGTATATAGCTACCCTTAATAGTGACGTTTGATTTTCAGAATCACGTAAGAGGTCATCGAGGTGTTTATGGAAATGAAATGGCAGACAGATTGGCAAGAGAAGGCGCAAGGAAGAAACGCTGAACAGGATTTTGTATTTCCATGTATTTTATATGAGCATATTATTTTTAAAATATGCTTTTTTTTTCTTTCTTTTTTCTGGCATTTTTGGAAGTGCACAGAGCATTTTGAAAATGGTGCTTACATACATTTACTTTTGTGCATGTTTAAGAGCTTACATAAGCAATGTTTATATGACTGTTAAGATTGGAATTTAAAGAATTGCAACCTGCAAACTGCAGTGTGCAAACCATGAGACGTGCTGAAAAATTTTCCCTTAAAGCACATAAATGATAAAAATGTTTGAACGCATTATACCAGTGTATTAATAAATACTATATTAGCTTACATGTTTTCCTCACATTGTTTTTTTCCAGCTGAAACCAGTAATTTTAAGGTAGAATTACAAGAGAGTAAAGAACATTGCTGTATATCAGTACAGTCAAATCTTGATCTGTTGTTCTTAGAACTATAATTTTTCCACATTCATCATTCTTTATGCTGTCCTGGTTGGTTTACATTACAACTTATGTAAATAAAACCCATACTCATTGTTCTTCAAAGTGTTGTTTTCCCGCATTATTTGTTAAAAGTTTAATTCCCAAACCATTATTCTCGAACAATTGTTTTTAAGCTGGAATAATTGCATAAGCATGTGTTTATGACGAGGGTGAGGGGAGTGAGGAAAATGGTGCATCAACCAAAGCACTACTGACTTTTGCTGAAGATTTGTGTGTGTATGAAACTACGGGTGTTTATCTATGTTCATGACAGTGACAGAGCAAGCAACAGAATGTGTTAAACGTGGAAAGTTCATTGGCTCATATGAAAAAAAGAGCAGCTATGTAGCAAATGTCAATTAAAAACTTTTTTTAAAAGAAAGGTGACAAACATAAAATGTTTTAGTATCATCTACAATATTGTAATGTTCCTACAACCCATTCATAATTTGATTTCCCCATAAATCCCTATCCTCTAGACATCATGCTTCTTCAGAACCCATTCATCAACTTCTCTTGGTCTTCCCTCTCCTCTATTTCCTTCAGCTTCTCATTGTAACACCATTCTTACTATTCTATTGTTTCCCTTTTTCACATGGCTGAACCATTTTAATTCTCTCTTCTATTATTTCCTGAATTTTTGTATTTCTAATCTTGAGTTTGGAGAAGCCCTCTGCCAAAAATCTACCAATGTTCTTTCTTGTTGCCTATTCATTGTCCATGTTTCAACTCCGTAGAGTAATATACTCGATACTACTGAATTATAGATGAGCTTTTTAGTTTTATTTAAAATGTTTCTGCTCCATATCAAGTTCAACATTCTAAAATTAATTGTTTGCTTATATATTGCCTTTATTTATTCTTGTACGCGATTTGTGTATTTCCTGTATCCATTTTCCTGCAGTCGTTTTTCTTACCAGATCCCTCGGAAAACGATAGATGGAGTTTGATTGTATAGACATTCTGTGCAAAAGAAGTGTGTCTAGACCAATGTCAGACCTTAAGGCGTTTGGTGTGAAAGTGGTTGAAAAAGAAAGGGCGGCAGGGAGGAGAGAACTTATCAATGTCTTGTTTAAACTGCTTATTGTTATGAATATGTTTTCAGAAATATTCAGCCTGATAGCAATTAAAATTAAGCATTCTGAAATATTATTAACAAAACTCGGTGTGTAAAATTTTTCACCCAAAAAGAAAGAAATTGGAGTTCTGTAAGAAAGATTTGATGTCAGTCATTTATTTCCAGGCAGTCTTGTATTTATTCTCTTAATCATCCCATGACACCTGCTCCCTTAACAATGGTGACAATGGTTCTCTTGAGAATGAATTGTTGCAACTGTTAATGAAATTACTTGTAAAACTGAGGTGTATTTCTGGCATATGAGCAAAGAGCACGACCAACTGTAGAAAGTTTCTGCATGTGCTTCTACTCTCAGTTTTGTATGTGTTGTCAATAGTTCTAACACTTTTTATAGTGATTCTTAAAGTTAAGAATCCCAAATAGTAATGATCTCGCATTCTAAAAATGTTTACATATTGAATTTCAGAATTGTCAAACCTGCATTCAGACTTAGATCTGTCATGGTTGGTCCTAGACAAACCATATCCAAATGCACAAAATGGATTTTCTATATTGACATCAATTTGTTAATCAAGATGCTGTCCTGTTTTCTCTTCTCATTCTGGCTCCCATTCCTGCTTATTATGGAATAACCATAGAAACTGATTAATTGTAATTATCAAATTAAGGTTGAGATTGTGCAAGGCATATACATCTTCCCATTTTCATTCTTGTTTTGGGCAATTCTGCATCAGGCTTAAGACTGTTTTTTAAAATGAAGCAAATTACCAATATTTGTTCATCACTTCAGGGTTAATTCCCTAAGGTGCATTTTGAAAAAATGATTAAGCAACTATTTCCAAAGCATAACAAAACTAAAATATTCCTAAGCAACAACTATTTTTATTTCGGACACTTTTGCTGAACATCCTTCTTGAAACATGAAATGTTATTTAAGTTCAAGCTGCTGTAAGTAAAATACTTGTATAAACTTATGCATATTAAAAGGGTGCTTTATGGCAATCATTGGTAATCCAATCAGATTATGTTACAAATAGTTTAAGGGAGTCTTAAGTTATGAACAGTAAATGGCACTCCTAGTTACTCTATTGGTTTCAGTTTCCAAATGTATCTGTGCTTATGACTAAAGTGAAGAATGTTTCCACTTTGTAGCAAATGAAGCAAATTCTACAAATATGTAATCCTTGAATTGTAACTATAAAGCTTCAATTATTTTTTGAACAATAATATTTAATTTAAAATAAAGAGAGTTGGAGGCTATCACTACCTTTTAGTGATGTAGTGCAATAACTGCCTCTCTTTATTTTAAATTATGACATATCACTATTACTAGCTTCTCAATCTTCAAATTAACAATATTTAACCTTTTCACAAATCAATTCAATAATTAATCTAAATTATGAGATAATAAATATGTTTTATTTAAAAAAGAATTGGTGAAATGATTGAGAAGCTGAGGGCCAGTTTCACCAACTGTAGGTGTTAAGTTAAATTTTACCATAATCCTCTGTTAAGGCATTTAACAAATGTTAGAAGTTGGAAAATGGATGCCGCAAACCAAGCTGCTGATGCATTTTTTAATGCTATTCCTAATGAAAGAGCAGCTGTACATCATAATAAATTTGAAAATCTGCAAAAAAAAAAATTAATTTTTAAAGCGATATAGTCTGTCCAAAGAGGTCATGAGCATGGTATTATGGTAAATACGAGAGGTTAGAATACTACAAACAGAAGCATGCCTCTTTCTTCTATGTAAGTGTTAATTACTTTAAATTGGCACTTTTCATTTCATGGCAGGTGATAATGTCGGTATTTTAAGAAGCAAACAGTATTTTAGTTTGGGTCTGCCTGACCCTTAATAGCAATAACACTTCTATCCACTTTAGTTTCAATATAGTGTCCATCAACCATTTCTAAATGCTCTTCGCACTTGACATTTTTAGTGCTGCACTTTAAGTTAGCATAAAACTGCCGCAGCTGCTTACTGGACCTGGAAGAAACACGTTCATTCCAATTTTGCGGATTTTCTCCCAAGCTGCACCCTTATCCTTTAATGCAGAACTGTCAGCTTTTTTGCACTCATAATACCTCTATACTTAATAACCAGTTCTGTAATTAATTCTTTGCATATAGATTTTTCAGTTGACATTGCATTCTAACTTCAAACAATCAGCAACATCACATGCTTTGAATATAACTAGTTTTCTGCTACTGGCATAGAGAGTGCTGCGATACTTAGATAAAAGTGCATCAGAGCACATTCAGAAGCCATGTAGTTCGGTCACCACCTTCTCGAAAGCTATTGTTCGCAGTTGTGTTTGATGTTACCAAGATGTTTAGCTAACAATTTGCTGTAAAAACTTGATGAAATGCAAGAGTTTTAACATCGGTGGATGAAACTGATCCTTAAGGCTTTCTTGATTTAAGTGGCATTCAAAAGACATGTGAAGCTTTATAGTTACTAATTTATATTAAATACTTATAAGATTTCCAGTGTTTAGTTCATAATTTAGCACGATGGCCAAAATGAAATTAAAATTACCTATTTTCCTCATGCATTTATATAATTTATTCCCTTTGACTACGTAGTATAAAAATTATAAAATTTGGAATTTAAAAATAATTGTTAGTAATGATCTGTCTTACCATAGTGGTACAGTATGTGAGGATTTAAGATAGCATAACCTATTTTACTATATCATAGTGCAGTAAACATTGTAATTTAATGGCAGATATTACTGATGTCCAAATATTAACACAAAATCACTTAGTTTCATCAAAGGTGATATAAGATATGCTTTTCATATCATATTACAAATACTTCAATAAGTTTCTAGTCCCTTATTGTAATGAAATATGTGATTATTTTTTAAACTAGTGAATTACCACCTCACTACTACTGTGACACTTGAATCCTTGTAGGTTTGCACATCTAGGCCATGTACATTACATTCATTAGCCTTTTAACCCAGTGATTCTGATGGCAGCTGATGGTTAGCATCATTAAAAACATCAGGCAGCACATGAATGGATTCCAATGATACTCTACAAGTGCTCTAATGAAAATCTTATTACTTCAGTGGACTAATCATTGAGTTCAAAAACTTTCCTGTAGTTAGTGGCATTTGTGGTTGTAGTTTTATTTGCATCAGCAGTTTAATTGCAGCAAGTTCAATATGGTTCACAACAAAATGCCTGAAAAAACAAAAACCATAGAACTCTTGTGATGTTTATTTTTTTGGTGTAATAGTAACCTAGAATTGCATATGCCATTTACAGTAATCAACTACTTTATTTTTCCATTTAAACAAGTGAAATGCCATTTAAAGCAACGTTTCTTAATTCAGTTGCTCTTCTAGCTGTATTAATAAACACAAAACATTATATCACACAAACATTTATTTTCCCTTATAGATGACAAATACCACATTAGCAACATAGCTAATCACAGTTGTACATCTGATGTATTTCCTGTCAAATATGATGTATTATGAAGTTAAATCTTAGGTTCTGAGTTAAAATATGTGACCGTATATATTTTATTAGTTGAGAAGTTACAGATTTTAACACCTGCGTGTGTGCATTTTTTTGTTTCTTCTTCTTCTTCTTCTTCTTCTCCTCCTCCTCTAGAACATGTTTAAAAGGTTTTTATCTTTATCAGTTGATGCCAACTATCACACGGCTTTTATTTTTCAGGGGGCAGGTGTATGTATTTTGTAATCAAACTCTCTTCAATCAATGTGACTATTAGCAACCCACTATTGCTGTTTTTGGACAATTAGTTTACAAGTCAGTTCAAAATGCAGATTACAAAGGCTTTTCCATGAATGGCTAAGGTCTGTTACCATAATGCTAATGGTGTTTACTAATTGTTAACAAAAAACCATAACCAGGACATTATTTATAAAATTAGAGTCAGAGTTATCATTTACATGTTTTTGTCTTGGCCAGTTTCGAGAGCTAATTGCTCCCATCCTCACAAGTGGCCCACTGGTTCCTTGTGGTGTTGATCAGTGTGAGTTTGTGTGTGGTGGTGCATGATGAATTTCCATAGTGGGTTCGGTGGCAGCAGTTAAAAAATCATTACACAATAATTTAATTGAATCTTGAGCCAGTGGATACACTAAAACTTCACTCACTAGAAATTAATCAAACGTTTTTTAAAAACACTACTACTACTTGCTTTCGAAACATGTTTGATTAATTTCAATAAAGTGAAGTTTTAGTGTATCCACTGACTCAAGATTCAATTAAATTATTGTTTCGCTTCACTGCCTCTAACTTTTGAATTACACTCCAATCATTACAAGATGTGTATGTTTTGTGATTAATAACTTTTCCCAAGTATCCAACTCTGCTGCGTATTTTGCTGGTTTTAGGAGTGTTATATTTGGTATGATGATGTACAAGTCATATTTCATCAGTAACATTTATTATGTTTGTAATGCATAATTGTATTAAAAGACTGAATATTTAGACTGCCCTTGCTGGCTACGGTAGTAGAGAGAAAGATTAGAGTGCTAAAACTATGTTTTGGGATGAATAGTGAGTGAATACTACCCAAAGTTCCATGGACTTTGAACTGACTTATCACTTTTGTTAAATATAAGTTCCTATCACCTTCAAATACTTAAATGACAGCCTTAGAAAGCAAGGAGGATTTTTACTGTGATAGGTTTGAAAATGCACGAGAAAACCAAAAAAGAAGGTATTTAATCTTTTTAAGAAAAAGTAAAGTGCCAAATGTTTATATTTTGAAATAAATGCTTAGAGAATAATAAAAAATACTAAAAATAATACATATGAAAAATCCTTGTGTTGCATGATGTGAGACTGGAATAAACATGTTATAATGAGATGCTGCTCTTTTTTCTTGGAAGGGAAAGCTCAAAGTGTTAGTATTTTTTTTTTTTTTTTTTAGTGGATTTTAGTTTACTTCCTATAAAATAATTGAAGCTTTGGCTGTAATCCAAAATACTTCTAATTTGATTTGATTTACTTATATAGTCAGACATAATGCTAGTCTAAAAAGAAGTGAAAGTAAATATCCTTTGAACCTTAAGGTCTCCAGGATGTGGATTCAGATTAGAGAAGAGTGGGAGAACTATTGGCAGCTCTATGGTAAAAGCATAGCACAAAAAGCCAGAGATCTAACTCAGGGATCTCCTATTTTTCCTATACATCCTCTTTCAACAAACTGGCTTAATGTGCGGATCATTTTCAAAATGCCATAAGTTTCTTTACTTTGATCAGATAAATAAGATGTTTTTGTAAACCTGAATGAAGTTACCTGAAAATTACCTTTTTATAATTATATACACTGTAAATTCAGTCATATTACGAATGTAATACTTTTTTGTGCACTAGGTTTCTTGTAGTATTTACTTTAACATTCATTTAAATGAATGTGATATTTTTAAGATTTTTGTTACTTCCTATTAGGTATACTCCTTAATTATTGAATTGTAATCCTTTGAAAGAGAGATGTACATATTGCTTTTATATGTGAACTTAAATAATGGTGTAGATTGTCCATTGTATAAGAAATGCTTGTTGTTACAAAATAATAATGTTACATTGTTTTGAGCATTCTTATTTCTTTAAATATATAACATGAGAATTTAAAATTTGTCAGTAGCACAATAATTAGAGTTAAAAGAAACACCCTATTCCCTGAAAAATATCCTCCAAGTTGAGACGGTAATTTGTATCACAAATTACTTTAATGTAAATAATTATTTACATATGAATATGTATTTTTATGTAAAATTGATTTCAGAGGTTTAATAATTGTAATTATTAATGGTAAATAATAATATTCGGCTCTACTGAAACTGTTAACAATAACAATACTGCAATGAAGGGATTGAGTTGTTTATCGTTACCGGGAACCAGGAAGTTACATAATGTTTCGCGCCTTTTCAGTAAAAAAAGCTTCCAGAATATTCTATAAAAGTAATATGTATTAGTGGTTTTCATTGGATAGTAAAATAGACGCTAATGTTGGCGCGTTTTATTAGCCAATGGTAATTCATTTATAATCTTTAGGTGTATCTTGAGGTAAACCTATAAATAGTGTAGATTCAAAGAGAGCGTCCCCCAGTTCGGCAAGATTCACGAAGCATTACACATCGTCTCCCGCAGTTATACAAAATTCTCCGTACATTACACGTTGGCCGCTCAGCTCATCAAAGTTTCGTGTACAATACGTGACTACATGTCGCTTATCGGTCCTTCAGTTCGTCAAATTACACGCAGTGAAAATCATTAAAGATCTAAAATATTACAAAGTCACTTATATACAAAAATTGAAGTACGTGAGTTAAAAGTTAGAAGTTATTATAAACAGTTTCAGTATGGCGATTATCTAGACAAATCTGTGAAAGTGTTAGTGCACGTGTTCGACAATAAAACAGTATAAAACACATTTCTTCACTAGTAATTTTTGGATAAAAGATTCCTTTTCCGCTTCACACCCTGCAAGAATTAAATGCCTACCTAAATAGCTGGCCGGAGGACAATATACATAACCTTAAAACTAATTCATATAGATTGCTACGCCAGAAGGAGTTAACAAACGACCAACGAATGACGTCACACAAGATGGTTCCACGCGTGAGGTAAATAACATTACGTGAGAAACATCCACAACGTGGTGCTTTAAAACATATATACAATTTGTGCTATACCTCTTTCAAATTGGTTCCACAACGTGAGGCTACAAATACACAAACACATAACATTAAAACTACTTCAAATTGGCACATCAACGTGGGGCGACAACTAGGAAAGGAAGGCTAGACGACTAGGAAAGGGACAAGAATAACCAGGAAGAGGCGAAAGCAGCAGTGAAACGACCTACAAGACGCAGATTCCGAGACAGAAGGGTAATTCAGCTACAAGAAAACATCGAAACGACGTAGATTCATCACGAAACAACGCAGAAGCGACATACAAATCTAGGAGAAAGGGGCAGAACGCTGGACATCAAAGCTACATCAACAGACAGCATCACAAAGTCAGGTGATTGTATTTTTTTTTAGAAAACAAAAACAATGGCCACTAATAACATAGAAAAAACAATGATGGAAGGAAATAGTGTAACAGTTAGATGTAATTCAATACAGGATACAGAAAATAGCTTAAACAATGTAGTATCTGATGGAGAAAATGTTAGTGCAGAAATTAAGAATAGAATACCAGGAAATATTACTATTGATGCTGGTACAATGATGGAAATGCTGAGAAATATGTATAGGGAAACGAGGGAATATATTATTAAGAAAATAGATCAGAGTTTTATGGAATTAAGGGAAGATATGCAAAAGAGTCATAGGGAGTTAATTGAAGATATTGGTAGGAGTAATGAGATATTAGAGCAAAAAGTAGATCAAAGCAGTGAAGAAATTGAAAAGAAAGTTATGAAGTTAGATAGTAGTAGGCCAGAAATGAAAGATGAAAATGAGGAAGTAATAGTAAGTGAGATAGGAGAAATTTCAAAGAAAATGCTAGACATGAGCAAGGAAATAGGTAACAAAGAAAGTGAGGTTAATACTAAAAGTGAGGTTAATGTAGAATGCACAGAGTTAGGAAATCAAATGAGTAGTATTACAAGTGAGCTAAGAGAGATAAAAGAGGTTAGGAATGTAGATGTAAATGCGCAAGTTAATTTCAGAGCGGAGATATCAGAAATACAAAAAGAATCAGAAATACAAAGAAATAAATTGTACCAAGATGTTCAAATTGAAAACTCCAGTCCAGTACAGTTTAGTACAGATTTGTCAAAGTACTTTCAAATTAAAGAGATAGTTGAAGAATTGAAAATGAAAGTTGTTAAAAGATGTGTTATTCAAGAAACTGTAGATTGTTTTCAAATGTTATCAGGAGATGAAATTTCAAATGAATACAAGAGGTTATTCATGAACAATAATTTGAAGGTTAGGTTATGGCTACGAGTAATGTTTAGCCACACACAATTTGATCCAGGAGGGTAAATAACAAAGGTGATGTAAAGTAAATGCTGGATAGTTAAAGACGACTCGCAGAGAAATGTATTGGAACGTAAGAGGGTTAACTAAATATATATGACATTTGAAAAGAGAAATAAATTATAAAAAAAAAAAAAAAAAAGAGAAATGTTTACAAAAAAATAAATAAATAAATAAATTAAATTTTTAGTAACTGTAACAACATTTGAAAATTAAGAATGCAAAGATTGAAACTTAAGATGATATTAAATTAAAAGTACGTAAATACAATTCCAAGATTTAAAAATTAAGAATGCAAAGATTGAAACTTAATATGATATTAAATTAAAAGTACATAAATACAATTCAAAGAGTATTGTTATAAAATTCAGAATAACAAAAATTGGTAAAAATAAATAAAACAAATACTTATGTAGCAAACAGAATGTGAAACATTGTCTAGATTTAAGAGATGTAAATATTTGTGTAGAGGGTAAATATTTTGGTAAATATGTATAGTAATTACAAGAAAATTCTTGAATTGATAAATTTTTGGTAACAATATGAGAAAGTAAACTATTTTTTTTAACACTAGTTAAATAATTTAGGGTAAAGTATTTGCTAAAAAAAAAAATTGTAATGTCAGATTAATATCTAAATTAATTAAATCAGAGCCAGTAAGTAGTGGCGAGACAAAACATATGTCGTGTGTTAAATACATGTGAAGTGTAAAGTGAAAGTGATAGCGTGTGTTCCAAGATTTAGGAGACTAAAAACACAAATTATAAAATTCTAAACAAGTTATAAATATTTATAATTATGTTTCTAGTGGGGCATATGAGACGGTAATTTGTATCACAAATTACTTTAATGTAAATAATTATTTACATATGAATATGTATTTTTATGTAAAATTGATTTCAGAGGTTTAATAATTGTAATTATTAATGGTAAATAATAATATTCGGCTCTACTGAAACTGTTAACAATAACAATACTGCAATGAAGGGATTGAGTTGTTTATCGTTACCGGGAACCAGGAAGTTACGTAATGTTTCGCGCCTTTTCAGTAAAAAAAGCTTCCAGAATATTCTATAAAAGTAATATGTATTAGTGGTTTTCATTGGATAGTAAAATAGACGCTAATGTTGGCGCGTTTTATTAGCCAATGGTAATTCATTTATAATCTTTAGGTGTATCTTGAGGTAAACCTATAAATAGTGTAGATTCAAAGAGAGCGTCCCCCAGTTCGGCAAGATTCACGAAGCATTACACATCGTCTCCCGCAGTTATACAAAATTCTCCGTACATTACACGTTGGCCGCTCAGCTCATCAAAGTTTCGTGTACAATACGTGACTACATGTCGCTTATCGGTCCTTCAGTTCGTCAAATTACACGCAGTGAAAATCATTAAAGATCTAAAATATTACAAAGTCACTTATATACAAAAATTGAAGTACGTGAGTTAAAAGTTAGAAGTTATTATAAACAGTTTCAGTATGGCGATTATCTAGACAAATCTGTGAAAGTGTTAGTGCACGTGTTCGACAATAAAACAGTATAAAACACATTTCTTCACTAGTAATTTTTGGATAAAAGATTCCTTTTCCGCTTCACACCCTGCAAGAATTAAATGCCTACCTAAATAGCTGGCCGGAGGACAATATACATAACCTTAAAACTAATTCATATAGATTGCTACGCCAGAAGGAGTTAACAAACGACCAACGAATGACGTCACACAAGATGGTTCCACGCGTGAGGTAAATAACATTACGTGAGAAACATCCACAACGTGGTGCTTTAAAACATATATACAATTTGTGCTATACCTCTTTCAAATTGGTTCCACAACGTGAGGCTACAAATACACAAACACATAACATTAAAACTCTTTCAAAGTATCCTGGGAAGCCAGGATTGTTCTGGATCTGAGTAACAGAAATAATGTCCCGACTGATGCAGCAAAAATCCCAGATGTTTAATGTTTCCATTTATATATTATGGTATTTATTTCAGTACTGATCATGAAGCCGTGCTGAATTTCTGCTATCTTTTGAGAGGTTTCTCATAGTGTAAAGCAGTTGTATCTGCAAAATGGGTTCATCTTTGGTTTTTTCATTAAACCAGAAAATTGAGTGTTGCTAGGTGCATTATGCCTCTTTATCACTAAAATTTCATGCACTTACCTGCCATTTAAAAACTTAAATGCTTTGCCCAAGTGCAGTTTATGAAAAATACTAGTTTTTCTTTTTGTGGAAGCCTTAAATTAGCTAAATACATAATCAATGTTCAATGCAATTTTTCTATCAAATTTTACTTGAATTGTGTAAGCCCAAAATACGTAATTTACATTTTATGTGTTTGTCTATATTCATGGAACTATATCCATTTATACTTTGATCAGATAATTGCTCTTTTATTTACAATCCTTATGGTCTTTCCCATGTGTTTATATCTGTTTTCTGGAAGAAAATTATGGCAGTCCTACCCATGCCATTTAAGAGTAGAATTAAGTCAGTGTTTAAGGGAAGAATGAGCATATGAAGTATACTGCATAGAAACAGCTGAAATAAAAGAAAATAGAAAGCTTAGCTAGCATTTAGTTGCAAAAGAATTGGAATGCCTGGCTAACACAAAAGGGAAAGACAGATGAATATAGTACCAACACAAATGTCAAGGCCATTAGGTTTGGATTCATGAATGGAAGATCCATGGTTCAAAACCATCCTCCCTGACAAGCTTTTACCAGGTTTTCCTTGGTCTTCATAACTGGTAAATGCCAGGGAGATGCCCCAAAATTAGGCCTAGAACATTTCCTTTCCAATTATCATTTCATTTCATGTATCAGTGTCCATCGCTACTTTGCTTATGTAGTAAGAACAGGCATTAAACACTACCAAAAAAACTTCAACTTATGTAGAGAACTTTGCATTAACTGAAAGTAGTGGGTCATAATCAGTGGTGACTGCTGCATAAGAGCACAAACACCCAACTTTCGACATCTTACAGATTGCTTATTTTATTCTTTGAATGTTATTAAACATAACGTATATGCAGTAATTTAAAATCTAGACTATTTAAATCTACCATGCTGCTACTCTGAACTCGAGACATGGCAATACAGCCACTAACACATCTTAACTTGTGTACGTTTTAAGGAGCTTCTGGGCATGAGCAACTGGTGTGACATAATTATCTTATGGGGCCAAATACATATGGGTTGTACACAAGTGTAGAAATACATCAGCGTGCAAAGCTTTTGTACTTTTTACTTTCTTTACTACGTATAGTAAGTAGGGGAAGTATTATATTCCACCCAAAAATTCGATACTGAGATTGCACCGGAAATATATGTTTTGAGATCCCCTGAACCAAAAAAAAAGCATTTTTGGAAACTGTGTGTGTGCGTGCGCGCGCGCATTCATTTTTTTATGTCCTGGACATGCAAAGAGAATGGAATGCGCCACATAGCAACCAGCGCTTAAAATATTTGACTATCGCTTAAAACCTACCATATTCCCCTTTCATCTACAAGAAAATTAGCAATAAGATTGACAGCTCAATATCTCGATTAACATGAAGCATATGGAGAATAAGTCTTTGTAAAAATAGTTTGTACAAGAGTAGAGAAAGTCATGTGAGTGTAACACATCAGATTTTTTTCCATACTGTCACTATAGTTTTAAGTCAATATGCTTCCAATGTTTGTTTTATTTGCAACTATTGATTTGAGGCATGCTGTATCATAGCAATGATGCAAGGTACTTTCTATGGTATACTGCCTCTTGAAGCACTACCAGTCCAAGATCCATTGCAAGCCAGCAATTTCTGGTATTTGTATATATTAACACCACTACTTATAGTGTATCCATACTTAATTCAATCCTGGTGTCAACAAAAACATGTGATTGCAGTCCTCTGTTATTGGCTGTAATTCTAAGAATACCCTTTAGAGTGTGTTTCCTACTTGAAATACAGTTTCCCAGTGTATTACAATATTAAGCAATACCAATCCAATGTGATATAATTACAAAACTAATATTAATCTACTCATAGATTGACATTTTTAAAAATAGCACAAATATCAGCCCAAAATACTATTGAATTTATAAAATTAGTTTTCATCTCTTAGTACCACATGATTGTGTAGTTCGGCACCTGCTGCACTTCCACATGCTCATAGTTAAATGTACCATGATGGCAGCACCAGTGATTAGGCGTAGCAAGAAAGCATCCAAGGGGTAAACATTAAAGAAGTGAAGAAATAATAAATGGATTTTGGAGAAAGGGCTGTGTATGTACACATTATGAGACATTTAAAAATGTTAACAACACATGTTTGTGTTTAGGTCTCCATTTTGAATGGGCAGAGATTACCAGTAGAATGGAATAGGAAGCGCCAATGGTGGCAGATGGGCACAGTGTGTTTGTTGACATCAGGATTAAAGTAAGACTGGATCCAGTATAGGTTAGCATGCACAGCATGGCTTTGATTCCACAGTCAGTTCTCTCGTAAAGCTTGGGTAAATGCAGATAATTTTCTTCCAGTGAAGTTCACACTCAAGTCAGTCACTGCTTATGTGTAGAACTGAGTTACATGATAATCATACATGAAGGGAGGTCATTGTTTTGCAGTTCTGTTTATTTGCACTTGAGCAGAATGAAAAGTGGCAATGAATAATGCTAATAAGGTGATAGGCATATTTAGACTTGAGATAACAATGTTAACACTGCTTGCTGGATTACATTCTGTAGTACTTAAACTGCCTGCCCATTCAAGGTGAATTTGCATGTCCTCAGGAGACACCACTAAACACTACAAATCAGAGTAATTGTAAAGGTGTTTTCATCTAGAATATCTCTGCTACAAATCCAACAGGTGTTAGTAAGCTTACAATGAGCAATACCCATCTATTGCAATAACTCAATGGATTTCTTTTCATGCTACCATACACTTTAATACATAATATATATTAAATTGTGGTTATAGTATACTTCCAATTGTCTCTTAGGTGCTTATTTTGCTTTTTCTTGTTTAACTATGATGGATACTATATATGGTTATTTGTGATATTAACATCGGAATGTAAAAGAATTTGTCACATGAAAACCAATTTAAAATAAATGGAATGGGCAGGCACTGTGCCATAGAATACAATCCAGCAGGTAGTAACATTAACATAATGAACACAAGAGAATGTAATGTTGGGAGATGAAGAGATAGTAATGAAAAACTAATTCCATTATGGCAGCTCTGAGATTTTCTATGTACATTTTGAAAAAATAAAATCATTTGTTCAAATATAAACATAATTTCCTTTCTTGAAAAGACAGTAAATAGCTATTTTGAACAGCAAATTCCATGCTGCAACTCAGGAAAAATCATCTGGTATTTTAGAATTTTGTTCAGAGATTCTAGATGAGCACTGATTTAAGAGGACATTGAAATGATAAAAGTGATTTTCTAAAGTATTGGATCTATACATTTAATTTTTTTTTTTTGCACAGGATTTACCAGCAATTAAAGAAGTTTCTATATAAAATTTCAGTTCAATATCTAATTGCGTTCTTGAGATATCAATTTTATTAGCCATTATCAAAATCTCTATCCTGACAGATATTGAACTAGAGATATTTTTTACAGATATATTCTTTAATACCTTTGCAACAAATTGTCTGATGCAAATGTTCATATGGTGGTTAGTTTTCCCTTAAAAAAATATTTTATAGCGCAAAATGTGAAAAAGTCATAAAAAGAGGGCAAGATTGTGATCATTATTTTTTAAAAAATAAACTATGGCCGATATCAAAACCCCAATCACACATTTTATTAAGTGCATTGTGGAAAACTTTCAGACCTCTAACTACACCTTTGTGGGAGAAGATATGTTTTGAAAATGGGTAAATAACAAATAAAGTAACTCGAGTAAGTGACACATCGTTTACCTAGACAGTATAATTTAAATGGTGTCCAAACATGTATTACATCTGTCCTAGGGGAATAAACCTCTGCACACATGTAGTTTAAAGTAGCGTGCATTTTTTGGACCAAAAATTCAAAAGTGGATTTTTTTTTTTTTTTTACCAAAATAGCTAAAATAGCACTGCTGTGTTCCTTAATGGCAACAGATTTCATAAATACCAGCTAAGCTGAATAAAAATGCAGATTCTTATCTTAACCTCAAACTGCAATCCCAATTGCAAGTGCAAAGCTCAAGTATACATAGAGAGAAGTAAGTTTTACATTTCTATATGTAATCCAGACATTCTTTTCGTGGTTCCTGTGTGGAACAGAAATATGTTGGTAAGGCAGTTCTTCCGTTAGTGACTATGGTTTTTAAGATAGCTAGTTTTTCTTCTGAAGTGAGCACATCTGATTCACCTGGACCTTCAGCAAACTCTGAAGCACTCAGTGACAGGAAACGAATATATCTGAAAACATCCTGCAGTTCTTCCCTTTTATTATGCTCATTCGCAGTTACACCTGTTAATCAAAGAAAAGAAATTTTAATAAATTTGCATTTAAAAAGTAACCTTATATAAATAGGAACTATACTAATAGATTTGTTACCTTAAAAAGAAGGAAACGTGGAAAATGCTTCTGTCTATCAGATCAAATCACAGTATTTGTGTTAGGTTGGTTACAAAATTATTCTAGTATAATATAGATTCACATTATAAGACCGCATGGTGGGTGAGAATATTATTGACATTTGTGACTCACTGCAACTTAGGTTTGATTCCCAATAATATTCTTAATCAGAGTTTTCCTCTTTCTTTAGTAGGATGAATATAGGATAGCTTTAGGCCCAAATCTTATTTGCACATTCACTTCAACCTGTTTATGTAAAGATCATTACGATTAAGAAAAAGAAGGACTTAGCATATTCTGCAGGAAGTAATGGCAAGTTGCTTTTGCACATTTGATTGCTAAGTTAGAATCCTAATAAGAAATAGTAACTTCAGTTTCTGTAGGCATCTTACAATCAGAAGCTGAAAGTTGAAGCGTGCATTTTATGTTTACCTTTTTCACGACACTGTGCAGCTGCCCATCTGCACACAGCTTCAAAGACTTCTATTTCTGAAGTAACAGTTAAATAATCTTCCTGTAGAATTTCTATAATACAGGCTTTTGGTAATGTCTCAAAATTTGTGTTTGCAAGCACCATGTGTGAATATACACGTACTATCTGTTACAAAAAAATAAAAATTGCATTAGTTTATTAGCTACTTTGTTTTAAGTTCCATTTTATTTTAATCATGATGAGGTGTTACTTTTTCCTGGGAGGTATACTTAAATATATTAATTTATAATGGACATATGCACAATTATGTGCTGTTACTAATCCTTTAAGCACAAGTTTATGCAATTGAAACCTGCATCACAGAGAGAATCTAAAAAGAGGCTACGAAGGCAATAACATTTGGATTTTTAATAGGCAGCATAGTTTTTTAATAAATAATTTTAATTCAAAGTATATAATTTATTTGATTATCAAAACATTTTATATTCTTAATTTTAAGGAATTAACTTTTTTAAAATATAGTTATAATAAAATTTTTATTAGAGGATTTTATGAATTTAGAATTCTTTAAGCAATTGCAAACTACCAGATAACATCGAAGTTAGTCTGGGACTGCCTAGTAAACCTTATACAGCTGACAAAACACAACAAGGTTACTCTTGGATGGGTGCCTAGACATAAAGGAATCTTAGGCAACAAAAAAGCAGATACCCTTGCAAGGTAATTGATTTATTCCATTAGTTGCTAAAAAATATGCAATTCTACCATCTATCTGCACTTTTTTGTTACAATGTATTATTGTTTTAGTCTTTATTCACCGATGTATACAACTTGTACACATTACTTGGTTAATGGTTACAAGGTTAATGACAATAAAATATTTATTTATTTGTACCATTGCTGAGTGGATTAGTTATTCCCACTAAAGGCAATTGGTTGAAAAACAAAAGGATGCAAACACAGTAAGCAAATGATGAATAAAAGACTCTCCTTGCTTAATGAAGACATACTAAAATTGAATGGATTCTAAATAAGCCTAATAACTGAGCTATTAATGGGACATGATTAAGGTAACACCATACAATGTGAATCTTTAAACAAGAACCAATATGTATGTTATGCAATGAAGAAAATGAAACGAAACTTCTCATAAAATCTTTAAACGCAAAGCTTTAGGTAGGAAAAGATGCAACTTACTGGGTAATGTAAACCTAGAGGAAGATATTCCTACAAAGAATTTAGTTAAAAATCTACTGTTCTTTATTAAGAACAGGTCTACTAAATAAAAACTATAAAGATGGTAGAATAATACAATAAACCTTAAAGATTTCAGTATGTTAACAATTAAGAATCTTTTATATTTAATTACAAACTTTGAAATATTATGCATAATGCTTTGCTATGCTTTAATTACCAAACGGAACATTTCTAGACAAGGGTTCATATGAACATCATTATTGTTCCCTCTATCATACCTAAATGTTTATAGTACATCATAGGTATGTCCTTATATGTGAGAGAAAGTGATGATGCTGTAATTGATATATTTCCATAGACAAGCACTTAAATAAAATATTTTATTTGTGAACTAAGGACCACCTTTAAATGTTGTATTAATGTTTCTAAATTACATAAATAGAAAAAATCCAAAATACCCATATGGAAGGGTATAGATATCCTTAAACCACAGGTAGATCCCAGTGCATACAGTGAAAAATTTTATGAATAATGTTATTCTATCTTTATAGATTTGTGAAAAAACACTAAAATACAGATAGGTGGGAAAATTACACTTGATGGTTAGGTCAGAACTATCACATAGTAAAATGCCATTGCAGATTTTGTAGACCCTTTGTGATTTACATGACCCCTGGTAGGAAGGGATGAAGAGCAGACCTGAAGGATGCCCAGATCTATACGACAATGCGTGCTAGTGAGGACAGGATCCATAATGATTCCAGAATAACAAATTCTGATACCGGCACAATCCCGGGAACAAGGGCCCCCCCTAGGAAGGAGTACCAGCTGGCATCCAAATGCCAGGGAGAAATCTTACACAGTGCAAACTCCACTGTCCCGCTGCAATGCACCAATTGCTGTTGCTGGTCCTACAACACTGAAACAGATGAAAGGAAATGATGGGAACAAGAAATTTGTAGTAGAAGAGGAACCACCCCAGCATTTGCCTATCGACCTGGGAAAACCACAGAAAAAACCCAAGGTTGAAAAAGTTCGATAGGAATCCAACCTGGGACCTTCTTAATGTGAGCCTCTACATTACTGCAGATTCATCTTGCTGAGTAGGTTTACATAAGTTGCTTTTTCAATGAATAAATCACATAAATGAATAAGACACAGATAATCTCAGAGATACAAAAAGCTATGAAACCAAAAGGCATTTCAACTGCAATTATACTCTCAAAGCTTTATGCTTGAATACTTATTTCAAAAGTTGTTCAAACCATGAAAATTTCAATCAGGTTGGCAGCATCATTTGGAATGGAAGTAGCTAATAATTTGCTTTTTCAGATGAATATTAAAGGTTAAAAAATACCAGTATTAAGGAAGAGTTGAAAGATTTCCAAACATATACATATGTCTTTCCTGAAAGGTTTTCAAATATATTCTATTGCAACTTAGCATACTTCATTATTGTCTGGCTGTAGTAGGTGGATGTATCTGTATTTTCTCAAATTACAATCAATATTAGCACTCAAAATTTGCCAAATGAAAGAATTTTCAATGAAAGAAAATTAAAGGCATTGGAGATGCAAAAAAGGATGGAAAATGAACATATAATTATTCTCTTTTATATTATTATTATTATTTGTAAGGTTATTCATAATTATAAAATTTAAGCATTAACATTAACAGTATTTAACATCTAATTTAAGGTTATGTGTGCAAAGGATGTTATTACATGTGCTATGATGGTATATGATTTATCACTATGTGTCTATGTGCAAATTCTTAAAATTTTGATGGATTAGGATTAGGAGTGCTCAACAGTTGAGTCAAACAGCAGGTAATAGCACAGCTTACCTTAAGTGCTGCATTTTTCAAATCATTTAGGTAATATAAAGAGGCACACTGTAATGCTGTCCACACATCCTCTACTTTCTGCGGCCACAGATATTCTACACAGCGATCCAATAGTTCTTTCAGCATGTATTTGTGTGCTCCATAACATACACTCATTGCTTGTTCATTAGATTCAAATGCCCATTTTGATCCATACATGAACCTAGAGATTAAAAATAAAAGAAAATAATAAAAAAAGTATGTGGCACAATTACATTTTTTCTCTAGTTATAACTGTTTTATACATATTTCATAGAGTAAGCATGGAGAAATCTTATTTTCTATTCACTTTTATTTAATCTAAAGACCTGTAGAGAAATGGTTTCAATTAGATAACAGTAAAACAATATGGATGCTGTAATATAAGAGTTATGTTCCAGCACCAGGTTTTTTTAAATAAATACATATTTCATGATTCTTTCCTTTCTTCTTATTTTCTTCCCACTTCTTTCTTTGAGGAGGGAGTAAAGTTTTACATTATGCAATTCTAAGTTAATTAAGACTAAGTGTGAGTGTTCTGCTGATTTTATATTGATTTTTTGATTTTATATTGATTTTTAATTATTCTAAAATTAAAACTAAACAAATTCTGATAAAATTTACTGAACATCTCTAGTTTCACATTGTATTAAACAACTTCTGAATTGTTGCTTGTGCAGAGCTGAAATTCTGTACATAAAAGTTTGAAGAAAATCCATCAAAATATTTCAAATTTGGTTGAAATTGGTGCAGAATTAACTGTAGATTAAATACAGAGTAGATGGGATGAATACCACTATTTCTTGATACTCGATACTTTGCAAAAAACTGTTAAGATGATAGCTTGTTAACTGAATTATGTTCTTATTAGTAGTCTTCTGTGTATAAACACATGTAACTAATTTTGTATTGTATGCTAATTCCAAAACTGTTCCTGTTTGACATTGTCCAATTGGAAGCGATTTTTTTATCTTGATAATGCCACAGATTAATATCCCCTATTGTTAGTCAAGTATAATAATAACAATAATAATAATATATTATATTGATAACATTATTATTATCATCATCATCATTATTATTATTATTATTATTATTATTATTATTATTATTATTATTATTATTATTATTATTATTATTATTTCTATGATTCCCTTTTTATGTAACCATATTTTGTGCTGAAAACTTGCTTTTAAATGCTTTTCTATCCATAGAGAAACAAATACTAGGAATTCTTTATTCTGTAATCTTGAAAATATAAACTTATATATATATATATTATATGAAACTTAAAGAACTAATAATAATGTCTGTGTTACACTATTCTACCACTATTCACAACTACCACATAACATGTGAATTTTTTCATCTGGTAATAACTTATTAGCCATATAGCATTTGGAAACCAAGTGGGATGACCCAGGTGGTAACGTCTATGGTCTGTATTCAGGAGGTACAGGGTTCGATTCCCGCCTACCGCCATTTTGAGCCATTGCTTTTTTCGAGGGTTTTACCAAGTTGTCAGGCAAATGCTGAAGAGGTTTCTTTTAACCCCCAAATTTCCTGTTCCTCCATTTCATTCCATTAAACATTTCATTCATCCTTCACCCCGTTTGTTTCAGAATTGGAAGTGTCAGCGATGGTGTTTTGGTGCAGCGTGACAGAGAAAAGGATGCTCTTTGTGAACTTTCTACACCCCTTGGCCTTCGGCTAGTTACCGAGGTATAAGAATCACCCCTTGGGGACGGCATTGGGTCCGTGAGGTATGGGGTACCTGGTCTGCCTGTCTGACTGCTAGGCTGTCTCAAACTGGAAACCATAATGACCTTGTCATTACTGTGCCATCATTCCTGGTTCCGGCTGCCCGGTTTCTCCCTTCACCTCAATCCTCCCTCCAGGCGTGGCCCCTCGTGGGGCATCAATACAATATCCTCATTCCTGGATTAGTGCCAAATCCCCTCTACTTCACAATGCAATCCAACACTCAGAAACATTGTAAGTTTGTGGATTAAGCCTCTCTACTAAACAACATTAGCATATACATATTTAATATAAAGGTGTATTAGACACAATTAAAAGTTTTGAAGATAGAAATCAATGTGAAATGCAGAGATATAAAGGAAACAAAGGTTTTTGTTTAAGAACAAGCATTCTTGAGAGAACAAGTATTTCCATGCACTGTATTATCTCACTTCTTAGGTTCTGATTTATTTCTGCTGGATTAACAGATTTTGGTCACCGGAATAGGTATAGGAAGTACCGTAAACTTAGGCCTGGAACGTTTTCTTCCCAAATTTCCTTTCCCAATTATCATTTCATTTCATGTATCATCAGTGTTCACTGCCTATGGTGCCATATGCAGTAAGAATAAGTGTTAAACACTACTAAAAAGATAGCAGCTGATGCAGCTTGCATTACAGATGCACAGATGGCATGTAATTAAAAGCATGTACAGCAGGACTTAATTTGCATAAATCAAATTTAGGGAAATTTTCTACTGTAATAATGAAGTTGGAAACTACAGGTTTACCACTGCTTTGAATCTTAGGCAATCACTGAAGATATTGAAATGTCCACACAGCCCTCCTTTACGAAAGTGAGTGTGGTAGCTGAAGATAAATTGAACAAGGTGAGCATTTTAAATCCTAGTTTAAATTCTTATACACATCAAAAATGCATTTTGTAGTAAAATACAGAGGGTTACGTTTTTAACTCATTCTGTCACAAACTTCTTCATATAAGTACACACCTTCACTTCTTATATTGTAGAAAAATCATTTCTGCATTAATGAACATACTATCTGATTAACACAGATGCTTAAATGAAAAACATTTTGGAGAAATTAGTTGACAAATGCTTCAAAAGAAAATAACAATGTAACATAATGCAGAACTTGATTAGGATGGTGCATATTTTTTTTTTTTTTTTTATTGTTTCATTGTGTATGTTTTGTCATATGATAGTGCTTGAATGCAGCATGTTTTAAGGTTTGATAGTGTATTAAAATTCAAACCTTAATGCTTATGTTATATCAGAACAAAGGAGAGCAAAGACTACACCAAGCGTTCTTCATGCAAAAAAAAAAAAAAAAATGGATTTTGGAGCTGAGAGAATAGGATCTGGAAACAAATAATGGAGAAGTAGCTTAAAAGGTTAAAATTGCTATGTTGTATGAACATGAAGTATAATATATCTTTGGCAAAGAAATATCTTGATCACCGCCAATATGTGCAATACCCCAACGTTAGAGACTTAAACAGATAGGAATGTGCTATCTTGGCACCCAGAATTCATGCATCAGATATCAGGCAGATAAAGAATTTTTAACTTACCTTGGCATCTTTCATTTTCACAGTAATCTCATGTGGTTAAATGAGAGTATACATGACTAAAGGCACGTTCAAAACTAAATGCATACATACACATATCTACATGTATAAACATGTGTATGCTATACAAAAAGTATGCATACAGAGATACACCTAAGCCAATTTGACGAACAACCCTGTGCACAAACAAAGGATTTATTCAAAGTTAAGGCATCTCTGTTTGCATATTCCAAAAAACAAGCTGCTCAGTTTGGTTAGTTATTTGCTGCAAATAACAAAGCAAGCTGGAGATCATAATATGTATTCCTATACATTCTGCTATTATCTATGTACTTGGCATTATTCCTAAGCAGAAATTAGCCATTACTAACTTAAGTGGACATGCATCATATAACCCTTTGTATGAATAATCTCAGGAATTCCTATAAAATATTGGATAGAAAAAAGTAATATGATTGATAAGCATCATATTTTCAAATTAACAGAAATTTATATAGACGTCCACCTTCATCTATGTCTGAAGCATATTAAAAAAGTCTTAATGGCCTACTTGAGCATTATCAGGAACACATCCGGTTCAATATCAGGTACTTCAATAACAATGGGAATCTCCAGTCCTCCATGGAACATTCTCTCAAATACTGGGCTTGCTCGAGTGAGAAAAGCTTTGCATGCTTTGAAATGAACCTGTACATTAAAAATATTACTACTTTAAAGCACATACATAAAATAAATATTTACTGAAAAAGATGTTGCATACTAATCAGTTTAGCTTTTAATATCATGCAAGTTTTCAACACTGAGGGTTGTTTGAGATTTAATTTAAAACACAAATCTTTGTCATTGTCTTTGTCAGGCCTCCTTGATAATTTCTTAAAAATTACACTACACAAAAAATGTAGATCTCATTAAAGGACACAGTTTATGTCAAACAAAAGTTTTTTTTATTACCATTTCCAAGCTATGCTTTGTTTGGATGGTATGAATTCTCAAATACCTATACTATTTCAGACTGTTAAGTCATATTCATTTTTTCTTGTGGTCATCATGCAAACAGATGGAATTTGAAAGCCATCACTTAGCAATATGCTTTCTACAAATCTGACTCACTTTAGCCTTCTTATATTTACAACAAAATGCGTACATGTGTAATAAAAGTTTACCTTAATTAACAAGCAATAGAGAGGATGATATTTTTGTATGAATAGTTTGAGTGAGTAGAGTAAGTCATATGAATGCAACAGATTTTTTTTTTTTTTCAAGAAAATAATCTTTGATGATTTAATTTTCATTTTTACTATCTTTACCATGTATCTAGTAGATAGAGGAAGTATTGTACTCCATCTAAAAATTCGAGATTTCAACAAGTTTTGGTGCCCACTGAATCAAATCATTCATTCATTATCTGTTTACCCTCCTCTTATGTAGGACTTACACCCCCCAAGACTTACAAGCAGGTGCCTGGGGTCAGAGGCCCATCGAGGAGCAGACACTCATGGATCAGACAGAGCATCCAGGATGGGTGATCAGCCCAATGCCTGGTATCGGATGAAGGAATTAGATGAAATGAAATGTTGGTGAAATGGATGAAAGGAAAGGTGATGATGGAGCAGTTGGTGGAATGAATGGCGGGGGAAACTGGAGAACCCGGAGAAAACCCGCCCAGACGCCGCTTCGTCCACCACAAATCCCACATGCAGGTCCTGGGGATTGAACCCGGGCCGCCTCAGTGGGAGGCGAGTGGTCTAACCACTCGGCCACGGTGCTGCCTGAATCAAAACAAAAGTATTTTTATATAGAGCTATGTGTGCACGTGCGTGTGCATGTGTGTGTGTGCAGCATAACTCAAAAACTAATGTTAAATAAATACCAAACTTGGTATTTGTGTTCGGCATCATCTAAAGTTGTGACATGAATGTTTTCAATAAAATCCTGCGCCCCAAACTACCCTTTACATGGAAAGATTTTCAATATTTTTCATTTCCTGAAAAATAGCTCTAATGACTTTGATTAAAATACAATATATTTAAGCTAATTACATAACAAGCTATTTTCTGGGAATAGCCTGTGAAGTCCTCTTCATTTGTAAGTAATTCTGTATAATGTTGTGCGACAGTAAACAAAAGTGATAGACAAAAACATACTACACAAAACTGTAGGTAAATTTGAAACAAACTTCTTTTTTTTTTTTTTTTTTTTGATGGCTTCAGCCATTCCCAAGATTTGGTTTGAATTTTTCAATTTCTTGTCATTTGTCATTTGTTTAAGCTTTGTCACTATTTGACTGTTTCTGGAAATGTCATGGAAAGATTATGGAATTTCAAAGCCAGTATATAGCAACTAGTTTTTAAACATTTGACTATTGCTATTCCCTTTATACCTGTAATGAAATGTGTAATGAAACTATTTATGCAAATGTTAATCTCAATTAACTTGAAGTGGACAGAAGAAATAAGCTTTTTGTAAGAATAGTTTACAGATGTTATATAAAAATAAATTGTGGTAAGAGAAAGTCATGTGAATGTAACACATATTTTTTAAAATTATTTTCTTGGAAAGTTAGACAAACAGGCTATGAAAATTTTAAGTTATAATTATAACAAATCTGTGATAAAAAAAAAAGTCAACAAAAGTGGTAGAAATTTAGAAATTAGCAATTCAGTACCAAGTACCCTTAAGTCCTGAATCATTGCTCAATGCAAGCTTAGATTATTATAGGAACTTAAATTCTCGTGATGCTACTTATTTAATTATTGGTTTTAGACCACAAAGAATTATCCTTTTCACTTATGTAATTGTTTATAATTTCTGGGCAAAATATGTGCACACCAAGAAAAGTGATTGAAATAATACATTGTGTACTCAAATGGTTTAAGTCAAGAATGCAATTTCTGTTATTGAGTCACAGTTCATTGGCAATTTCTATAAATTAATTAAAAAAAAAAAAGAACTTAGAACACAATAAAACATTCAAGGAATTGTTACTATGACACTTGGAAAGTTGAGCTTTGTATTTATTCATCAGTATATTTTACACCAAGTATTTTTACTTTGCTTTGTTACAATCCCAGTATTTTACACTCAATTATCTGCTTTGAGAGACTGATTTTGTACAATTAATTTCCAAAGAGCAAATGACAAGATCTCACTAATACTCAGACTAATTTTCAATTTAATATTACTAAACTTACCTTTCTTTCATTCCCAACAATAAACTCACAATCACTGCCTAAACCTGTGTCAAGCAAACTTTCAGCTCTTTCCTCCAT
Source organism: Deroplatys truncata (assembly GCA_030765065.1). Taxonomy (NCBI): domain Eukaryota; kingdom Metazoa; phylum Arthropoda; class Insecta; order Mantodea; family Mantidae; genus Deroplatys; species Deroplatys truncata. The sequence goes on from CM060988.1 coordinate 84,460,507, forward strand.
TGTTGATCCTATCAACTGGTTTTCCATAAGTATTTGATAAACAGTGTAACATGAACTAAATTAAAGCATAAATTAATTTATGTGGTATAACTCCATCACAATAACCTCAGATTTTGTTCTCAGAGAAAGACAAGAAATGCTCTACTTGAAAACCTTCACTTTAAAGTTCACTGAAGAGTCAGCTGGCACAGCTGTTATGGTTTATTTTTATCAGTTTAAGTTTAGAAGTGACACATTTGAATGCTTCACTGCTTCAAATTCAATGCCATAATTTGCACATAAGGAAAAGATACCAAAGATATAAGTTTGTAATTTATAAGTGAGCAAAGGAAGGAGCACTGCTTTAAAAATTCTGAATATAATTAAACTGATAATATATGACACGTGATTTAGTAAGATACACTTCAGAACTGTATAACAACAATGTAAATGCAAAAACAAAAATAAAAAGTAACTAAATATGGTAATCACTGTCTACTAATTTCTCAAATCATAAACATTTGAAAATTTAGAAATATACAGGAGGATAATTTATACTGCTGCTTTACTACACCAACATTTGCTAATTCCTTTCTCAGCTTGTAGTTTTGTACATCATGTTTCCTTCTCTCCAAACGTATACCAAATGTGTATGATTTATTAGGATTTTATAGTACACAAACTTGGGTGTTAAATAAGTAAAGGAGAGCGATTTCTGTACTGCTGCATTTGGTTTTTCATGAAATCTTGGCAAAAGAAAGTGCAAAAATAAAACAACAGCTCATCTATTACAGTTGAATTAAACACTGTACTGCACTATAAATTTTAAAATATCTGTCGCTTACTATGCCAATCATGGCAACCGGTGACTTTCAGATTTAACTGTTCAAGATAAATTCCCACCAAGGACATAAAATAAACTTTTCTGGGAGTAGACTGCCTCAATTGAGAACATTAGTTTGCAAAACAACTTTCAGATGTGGAAAATTCTTGTGGCTTATACTCAGTCCCATATTTAGGTAATGTTACATCGATGGACCCAACAATTTTTCTGCCCCCTGTAGGTGTGATGCCACTCAAAAACAGTGCAGGTATATGCAGAAAGACAGTATTGCCAGTTGCACCAGGCACATAAGATCTCCATCTGTCTACCTACAATTTCCCACCCACTAATAAGAATTCCACTACCATCGCTGCTCGTTTTTAGCATATTTGAAAACTTATTTTCAGAATATATACATTTCATTATTTTTTCAATGTTGCCACCCTGGAGTCGGGCCCTTGCATAAATACGGGGCTGCTTATATTAAAACTGGCATATCAAAATCTGTAAATCTCAGTGATAACACAAATCAACAGCTAAATTACTGAGCACCAATCACCCAATGAGAAATAGATAACAGTATTTATTATCAATTTATTTGTATTTAGTTTATTTATATTTATTTTATACTTTCTTTGAGTTTAATGCCCCTTATAACACTTAAGTATAAATTAAATTCTATTATGGATGTTCTTTAACTACTATGGTTCTTAGCATTCAATTCTATGTTGTGCGTGAAAGACTGGAAAATGTTTGCTCAGAAGCCTCTTTATCAGGTTCTTTTACATGACGTAAATCTATAACACAGAACCACCAACTTTACTTCTCTTCCAAAGGAAGCTATGCTAAGGATTTTAATACCCAAAAAAAATCCATCACCCATTTGAACCCGCAACCTCGGGAACACGTGGTAACCCTAGACCACGGAGTATGACACACACTTCAAGTATGCAAAAATGGTGAATGAATTGAACTGAATGTCCAAATAAGTCCAGAATTTACACATTACCCAGCATTTGTAAAAGATAAACCAATGAGAAAAAAGCTTATCCAGATAATGGATCCTTATCAGAGTTTTATCTGGATTAAGGCAGATATACCACTGGATCATGGAGGTGGGTAACACAGCATTTAGGTTTATGCACTTGTCACAATGACCATCTGCAGTGGTAATTGCCTATATAATCCACTTACATTAATATGAGTTCTAAGTTTAGTAAAGAAATTCTGGGTTTGGAGCAAAAATATAGTATCCCATGAAATTTAAGCTCAAAGAAAGAAAGAAAAAACAATCCTAATATTTCTCAGAGCACGGCAAATTAAAGTAGAAGAAAATTTGTGTATACATTTATTTTTCTTTCTTTCTTCTTCTTTACATATGTGATGCAGCTCAGGTATATTTCATTGTTTAAATGCTTGTATATGAAATTGCCTTACATTTTAACTCATATACATAAAATAATTATATACAGTTCAATTCATTTACTGCCTTAAAGATCCATAGGGTGACCACTGCTTTGGCCCTGGCCATTGTATGGTAGTCTATCCTCATTACATTAATTACATATACAATATTACAAAAATATCTTACTACATTTTAGAAAACTTGTTATAAAATTTTAGCACATGGCAGATCAGTATAAGTAGTCATACTTTAGAGTTATAAATAGAAAAAAAAAGAACTATATGAGCTAATGCTGCAATAATCACGAGAAAAAAAGGAATCATTTTCACATCCTTTGTTCCTTCAATGCTCTGTGATACATGTGCAGGCTTTCAAGGTTTTCTGATTGTTTAAACAGTTTTTGTGAATGTGCACTGTGTCAGCAAGGAAACTACTGTTGTTAGACATGTAATCTTTCTGTATACTGAGGCATGAAGATTCATGTGTTGTACTAAGCTGAACATTTGTCTAAACATGAGGGGATAACCAGCTGTGTTTAAACTAGTTTACACAGCCTCCAATCTGATTTGCTGATATAAACATAACACTCAGGATTGGTAAATAAAATATAAATTAAAATATTTTTACAATAGTTATGATAAACTATAGCTGGTATTTTGTATAATTTATTTTTCTAACTTAATTTTATGAATTCTGCTAGCTGATTTTGATTACTGAGAAGGCAGGATTCACGCTTGCTGAACATGCCTGACACAGTTTCATACGTAGTGCCTGCTGCATCATTGTGTTATAAACATGTGGGTGATTTACATCTTTGGCTTGCTTCCAACACAGATCTCTTATCTCTCACAGCACTTTCCTCATTTCCATGCTACAGCTCTGTTATGTTTTGGAATACTTGCTTAGTAGTCCTAGTGGCAGTTGTCCATTCTGTGGTAACTGCAGCAATTGCATCTAACTCTACAACAGGTAAGTTTATTTAGAATACACTGTGACCACTGATACCATCTCTCTTTCTTTTGTGCATGATGCTTAATTTACAGTTAGCTGAACTTAAAAATATTTAAATTGAATAATGGTTTTTGAAAGCACTAAGTACTAGAAATCTAAATTTGAAACTTAGTCTTGTGGCTTTAAAGAGAGAAATTCCCTCTGTTTACTCAAAACTACAAACTTTTCCTGTCAGCTGTTATTTTAATACAAATTTCTGAATAATTTTATTTCATGCAGAAGTTATTGAGATTCACGAAACATGTAGTGGTCTTAATATTAAAAATATCCACAAGTATAATATATTAAATAATGAAGTAAAGAAAAAGTTATGTCCAAAGTTTATAGGGAAGTTTGCTTGCCAGAACTGGGAGTATAAATTTAAAGGTGTAAGAGGAAGAATAGATACATATAAGCATCCAGCAGAGGGTAATATGGAGGAAATGGGGAATTATTTAGTTGAAGTAAGGAGAAAATGATTGGAAACCGCTAATAAATAAAAATGTTGAGGAATTTGTGAATTAGTTGTTAGTTTGCCCTTTCATTTTATATTTTGCAATTTAATTATTTCTGTTTGTATGGAATTTAAAGTTGAAAATAATCTTTTTGCTGAAACTACTGAATGCCAATAACAAAGACTGTCAACCAAATGAAATTATACAATAAAAGTGTTAATTATCTATAAAAAACCTACAAGAAAAATCATGTGCAAATAATTCGGTGCTCCAGAATACCACAGCAATAAATTTATCATACATTTATACACATTTATGTACATAATTACTATAGCATAAAAACTAACTTATTAAACACTGAAAAGGAAATCTCTCCAAAGAGAACTATAAATAGCTCTTAATTACTCCATGTAACTCTCTCTCAAGTCTTCTTGCTCTCTCTTCTAGATTGTCAACTGTTAACTTGACATTCATATTTTTTGCATGCTTATGAGTATACAAATTCTCAGTTTCAGGCATGATGATGACTCCTTTTGATTTGATAATTAAGCTTACTTTCATTAGCTAATTACCCATGGCTTCAGTTACTATGTCTTAAAATGTCAGGTATGCAAAGCTACAAAATGAAAACTTAGCTTTCTCAAGATCATGTGAGGATTTTGGATCAAAATTCATGACTAACCTGTACAGATCAAAATTTTATTATGTCTGTTAAACAGCATTTAATGCCGAAACTCACATCTATAAAATATGTGCTTATAACCACTTGCATTACATTTCTTACAAGTCTAATGCTCTTTAAAATAAAGCAAATGGCTACCCTTATAACAGGTAAGTCAGATGGCACAACATTTCATATTAAACATAACATGAAGAGGTACATGTTACTGAGTTCATAGGAAGGTACCTTCAAATGCTAGCTAAATAGTGGTTCATTAAAAGGAATGCAACAGATCTACACTGACAGTACCCATCTTTTCATTAGCTTTCAGTAGCTCAGGTCGGACTTCACACCAATATATGAATGAATTTAAGATAACACAAGAGTTTGTATTACACTAATGTCTAAGGTTAACTGCTATACATGTATTTCATGCAGAATTAAAAAAAGTACTTTGATTACATTCCTTCAATTGAGATGAACCTGGACTTCACTTACATCTCTTATTGATAAGCAGAGGTGGTAATTTCCTTCAAGAAATGCCAAGATAAGCATTTTCTTAGGCTAAATCCAATGGAAATAGTTAATAACTTCTAACCTAATTTACTTTCTTGTTCTTTGATTACACATAGTCATATATTTTCATCTAGGTTTGCTTCATATATAAATAAAAAAAACAACACAGTTTCAGTAAATTTTAGAATTATGCCTGATAAAAGGTAACTCCTGACTAAATTAGGCTTTAACCATTTTATCACAATATACTCAGCAAAGATGCTCAGTATATTATAAAGAGGATTAGATTAAGAAGGCAGAGGCTTCTGACCATGGCCCAGATTTTGATGACCTATAAATATTTGAAAAATGATCTATAAAATTACTAGCATTTATAAAAAGGACATAATTACAAAAAGGGACCTAAAAAGTGAGATTTATTTAATTTATTAAAATTAATGCACGTGAGGTTATAAATGAATTTATACATGGGTATAACTGCCATACAAATAGAAGAAGTAGGTATAAAAAAATCTGATGTGTTACACTCACATGACTTTCTCTACTGTTATACAAACTATTTTTACAAACTCTTATTCTCCATCTATTTCATATTAATCGAGATAAATATTTGCAGAAACGATCTTTTGACATGCAAAGAAAATTACATTTTAAACATGGTGACTAGTTCTAAGAATATTTGACTATGACTTAAGGCCTACTAAGTTCTCCTTGTTTTGTATTTGCAAGGGCAATACAGAAATACAGTAGCCTTTAAACATCGACATATATCTTAATAGCTGGTTGCTAGGTGCAGCACCATTCCCTTTGCCACAGATTAATACTCTTTGCATATCCAAGATAAAAAAATCTGATGTGTTACACTCACATGACTTTCTCTACTCTTGTACAAACTACTTTTACAAACCCTTATTCTCCATATGCTTCATGTTAATCGAGATATCGAGATGTCAATATTATTGCTAATTTTCTTGTAGATGCAAGGGGAATATGGTAGGTTTTAAGCAATAGTCAAATATTTAAGCGCTGGTTGCTATGTGGCGCATTCCATTCTCTTTGCATGTCCAGGACATAAAAAATGAGTAACGAATTTGAGAAAAAGTATAAGTATTGGAAAATTTAAGGGAATAACAAGCAATATCTCGAAAACGGTTCACTCAACAAAAAAAATGTATATGACATAAATTGTGTATTGTAACGCGATCTACATTTTTTGTGCAGTAAAATTTTGTCTATCTCTTATGGTTTACCAGTTATGCAAAAGTCGTTCAGAATGAAGAACACTTTTGGAGACATTCCCAGAAAATTCGAGATATACATTTCATTTGTCATGAAAATACGTTAAACATATGATATTTTAATCAAAATCGTTAGAGCCATTTTTGAGAAAATTAAAATTTTCGAAAAATGTTCCATGTAAAGGGTAGTCTGGGGTGGGGGGATTTTCTTGAAAACCTTCGTGTCGCATCTCTGGAAGATACTGAACCTAGATACCAAGTTTGGTGATTATCCGACTGTTCGTTTCTGAGTTATGCTGTTCACAGACACACAGACAGACAACACACGGACATGTTTCCAAAATTGCTTTTTTTGGATTCAGGGGTCTCAAAACATGTATTTCCGGTGAAATCTCGGAATCGAATTTTTGGGTGGAATACAATACTTCCCCTACTTACTATACGTAGTAGAGAAAGTAATAATGAACTTACAAAACTGTAGCATTAACTCTCTTAAGTTCTCAGATTATACAAAGCTCATTCTGAAGGAAGAGGACTTCACAGCCTATGACAATAACCTAACTGTACACACTCATTAACACAAAAAAGGGAAAACTAACCTGTTTCATACCTAGTTTGGGACATGAATTCATAATTGTAATGATACCTGCTCCCCTGACAGTCACTCATTCACCCACAAGCAATCAACTAACTATTAAATAGGAATGTGATTCTTTTCCAAGACTGCAATTGATGTACAAAATTATTCTTATTTTATGGCTAAATTTCTTATCATTATGTAAAATGTCAGTAATAGAAAAATCTTTATATACTCAATGAGCATACACAAAAATGACTAAATAAAGATGCAAAGGGCAAGAAAATGACAAAATGATGCAAAATAGAAAAAAAAATGCACTAAAATAGAAAATGGCATAATATGACCTAATAAATATGCACTTTCATAATCTGGGACCCATGATAAAGATTTATGTACATGTTAGCAATGCCTATGATGCAACAATTAAAAGATGACATGTCATCAGAATCCAAACCCTGCTTATGACCTACAACCTGAATGAAAAAGAATACAATTAATCTCTTTTTAACAATGCAAAGATCTGCAAAGAAAAGTGAAATGAATATATTTTAGCTATCACTGCCCTTTAGCTTCGAATGTGCATAGCATAGCACTCCTTGACTTTGGAAATATTCACGGCGCACTGTTATTATATACCAATAATAAGCACACGGAAATCTCTTTGACATCTCTGTGTACATTGCCCATTGACACCTGAAATCTACTGCTGAACTGTTTAACAATTCTTTGCCTCTTTCTTCTTCTCACAGAATATTTTTAATATGTAGAATATTCTGTTCTATCATTGCATAGTTTTTATGCTCCATCATGTAGAATTATTTATTTGTACTAAACATTATTTTCATGGTGAGTAAATTCAAGATCTGATTACACAAATAATTCATATTTTTGTTTCCTCTACTGCATAGGAACAAATGCACTCATTCAAAATAGTCCACTATCATGCCAACAAAACAGGTTCCTTCAAATCTGTGATGCAGTTCTGTCTTTTAAGTAATCCCAAAGCTCAATCAGTTCCAGTGATCTAGATGACCTCAGATTCTTGGAAAGCAGGCAGTGGGCGAAAAAGCTGACTCCTGCTTCTTCCTAGATTAATTGCATAATGATTTCTGTGAAAGGCAAATTACTGTGCGTCACAAGAGCACAGAGATTAAAATGTTATTAGTGCTCTAAAATGCTGCTGAGTTGATAGCCGAGTATTTTTGCAGATGTTAAAAAGTGACTATGTTTCTCAGAATGAATACCAGTTTTAGAACAGATTAATATTTTTTTCATACAAAATGCACTTGGACATCATTAGATATGAGATTAGGCTACATTTTCAAAGTAAAGCTTAAAGAGCTGCCAAATATTTTTACATCCTTGTAAATAGCAAACCCTTAAGCTGTTCCAATAAGAGAATTTCTAAGAATTGTATTAATGTTTTTGCTCTTGCAGCTATACAAGTGATAATATTCTTTACTTATAGGAAACATAGTATCTTCCTTCCATTTTTTAGCCACGTAATCTCTCATCCCTGCCATAAGTTTTACTTGAAACTGCACAAACACCACTAAAAACAATTTAAAAATTATACTAAGTTTCTTAAGAGTAACAAACAAACAAATAATTATAAAAGTAGTATTAGAATTGATTACATATCTTTATATATATAATTTAGATGCATTTTTTCCCCCTTTTAGCTACACTACTTCTAATATTTAAAAGTCCTTTACCTAATTTAATTCACAGCAAAGCTTCTTTACTGGATCCTCATTACGGCCTTTTCTTACTAGTATCTCTTAGTAATGGTTAATAAGGTTTTTGTATCCTAATCACAGAAATCATACAAAGTGGCTAATGTTCACCACATGCCGCCCTTATTTTTGCTCTGCCCTGTGCAAACTGAGGCAGAGAATGCAGTGGTTCTGCAGCAGGCTTTGACCCAGCTTGTACTACTGCATCATTCAGTGGTTTTTAATATTACAAGAGTAAAACTGCAATTTAATTTTAGTAAATATTTAATAGCCAATGAGCTTGCAGTCATTTGGCATATAGTTATCTTACGTTCATTATGAATGAAAATCGAAAAGCCTTCCTTTGCAAAGCATAAACTTGGAAATCCTAGTGGTGTCTGTCAACCTGAATTATGCTGCTTTCTGTCCCAAGGACTGTGGACTCAATCCCAGCCCAAGATGATGGTACTGTAAGCCTAAATGTAGCAGTCTCATGTCAGCATACATGTCTCTGACAGAGCAAAATTTTGACACACCAGCAAGACACTAGATGACCTAGTGGTTAAATAAATGTAACAGCTACTACAGCCATGACTGTAAAAAGCTTTTATTTCTTCTCTGCGTGCATGCCATGCCAAATGTGATCGGTCTTGACAGTCAGTGGGGTTAATATGATATAAATAAACAATGCTCTATTAGCATCTAAAATTATTCATCTAGATTTTCAGGCTGAGGTAAACTTGAATAAAAGCTAAACGGTTTTTCATTTCAGGATTTGAACCCAAGTTTACCACCTGGTTGCCTGCATATTAAGTTGTGTTTAATTAACACAAGAGCATTATATACTTTAGCAAACATTGTTTACATACAAAGAGGAGTGATGTTTAAGCTGAAAAAATTCAATTTCCTTCAGAATAAGAAAATTGCTATACCAAGAGTAACTTATTTTATGAATTCCCCTTTTTTGTTTTAATTTTTGCAGACATAAATGCTTACAATGGAACTCGGCTCTCCATTCTTGTGTCATCTGTCATCTCGAATTCCAGGTCAAGAAGACTCACAATAACTTGGGAGAACATAACTCCACATCCAGGAGAATGGATAGGTCTGTTCAATAGAAACCCATCTTCAGGGTCTATTAACACTCCACTTTTTGTGGTAATACCACAGCTTTCGCATGGATGGGTAACAACAGATTCTTATGAAGAAAGCATTCCATCCAGTGAGTTAGGGTATGCACAAAAATGTCTTGGATTTTGGGTTGCTTATATTGCTGCAGATAATACTACAGTTAAAAACTCAGCCTGTCTTCAAACTCAACCTACATGGATGAAGGATATGAAACAAAGATTGCAGTCAATGAAACTGCGTGAGATTTTTCTCCCAGGAACACATGATTCAGGATCTTATAAAGAATATGAACCCCATATGGATGAAAACATAGTCATTAAATACACAATTACACAGGTAGGTGTGTTATTCATTAATGCCTTTGACAAAGAAAAGGCAAGGTAACAACAGTGTTTCAGTCATGCTAACAATTTTCTGCTTGTAAAAATGACATGTTAGTCTGGACATTCTCTCCTTTAGGACTTGGTTCAGCTGAGAATGAATAGCTCTCTCCTTAAGTGTTGCTTTGCATTCCTAAATTTGATGCTTGGCTTTATTGAGGTACAAAGGGCAAGTCAGAATAACATTGACCAATTATTTTAAGGTGTGATTCACGGGTTATATTTATTTTCTTATAGGGAATGTATGTCCCTAAACATCTTATCAAGTTAGAAGACATTAAGCTTTTCAAACACTGCGTCAGGTTAGATAAAATTCTGTCAAACAGATCCTGTTCCCCCACAGCATTGGAATATCGGTTATGTTTTGTTTTCTTTGCATTTTGGAATATCACGTGTGTTCTGTTTTTAACATTGTTTATATCGCGTTAACCTAAAACCTGCATTTTGTCATTTAAGTGGTAAGGGATTCCGTTGCATATTATGCAGCACTTCGTGGTTCCTTCAAGAAGTATAGGTTATGAATCTCACCTATCAGGATATACTAAAGTGCTCCATTTACTGGCAGCACCTTCAGTTTTACAGTCTGTTATAAAAATCTTCCACTTTACTTATGCAGAGCTAGTAAACAGGGTTAGTTTATGATGGTGCTTGGGGAAATTCGAAAAGGGTGCAAGATCTTTATGCTGAGATTTATACAAGGAGACATTTGCCTTATCACAGCACCTTTACTTCTGTATATAATGATTGCGAGAAACAGAAACTTTAAAAATCTGATGTGTTACACTCACATGATTTTCTCTACTCTTGTACAAACTATTTTTACATACGCTTATTCTCCATATTCTTCATGTTAATTGAAATGTTAATCTTATTGCTAATTTTCTTGTAGATGCAAGGGAAATTGGTAGACTTTAAGCGACAGTCAAATATTTTAAGAGCTGGTTGCTATGTGGAGTATTCCATTCTCTTTGCATTAGCAGAAAAAAAAAAAAAAAATAACAAATTCCCATTTGAGAAAAAGTATAAGTATTGGAAAATTTAAAGGAATAACAAGCAATAACTAGAAAATCGTTCACTCAACAAAAAAATGTATATGACATAAATTGTGTATTTTAATGCGATCTACATTTTTTGTGCAGTAAAATTTTGTCTATCTCTTATGGTTTACCAGTTATGCAAAAGCCGTTCACAATGAAGAATACTTTTGGAGACATTCCCAGAAAATTCAGATATACATTTTATTTGTCATGAAAATATCTTAAATATATGATATTTTAATGAAAATCGTTAGAGCCATTTTTGAGAAAATTAAAATTTTCGAAAAATGTTCCATGTAGAGGGTAATCTGAGGTGGGGGGATTTTCTTGAAAACCATCGTGTCGCATCTCTGGAAGATACTGAACCTAAATACCAAGTTTGGTGTTTATCTGACTGTTTGTTTGTGAGTTATGCTGTTCACAGACAGACAGACACACACACGGACATGTTTCCAAAAATGCTTTATATGCATTCAGTGCACCTCAAAACATGTATTTCCGCTGAAATCTCGGTATCAAATTTTTGGGTGGAATGCAATACTTCCCCTACTTACTATATGTAGTAGAGAAAGCAAAAAAACAAGTGCATTAATCAGGAGTCCAAAGAAATGTAAGAACAGTGGCTCTAAAGAAGAGGTTCTTGACTGGGTCCACAATTCTCTGTCCACCAGCACAAGAGCAATAGCACATGCCATGCATACAAGCCAGTCTTTGGTTACGAATTCTGCTTGAACAGTAACTATATCCATATCATCTTACCGAAGTTCAAGCACTGGGGCCACCCCAACTACAGTTTGATCAACCAAGATTTCCTACAATCATATGGTGGACAAATCAGAAGGTTTTTACACAAGAGGGCATGTTTAACACACAGAACATTCACATTTGGGCACAGGAAAACCCTAGAGCTATTAGAGTTACAAACTATCAACAGCAGTTTGCAGTGAACATTTGGGCTGGCATTGTGAATAACACACTCATAAGGTCCTATTTACTACCTCCAAATCTGACGGGCCACATTTACCTACAGTTTTTACAACATACTTTGCCACAACTTCTGGAAGATGTTCCTTTAGGAATATGCCAGTTAATCTAGTTCCAAGGCAATGTGACACCTGCACATTATTCTGGTGACATAAGGGATTTCTTAAGTGTAACGTATCCTGATCACTGGATCGGTAGAGCAGCACTGAAATCATGTTCACGTTCACCAGATCTAACCCCTTTGGATGTTTTCCATTGGGGACACATTCAGACTCTTGTATACGAGATGCCAGTTAATAGTGAATAGGAGCTAATGGCCAGGATCTTTGTAGCATTTGATGCCGTTTGTGATATGCCAGATATTTTTGAAAGAACTTGGCAATCATTATGACGCTATCAACTATGCTCTGAAGTTAAAGATCAGCATTTGGAACAACTTTTATAAGCACTTATGCACTTGTTCAATTCTTGTTTTGTTCTTAGTTTAACCATGTTTGAAGCCTTTTAAACATGCATGTTTGCATCATTTAACACTATTTTAACTTTTCTCAAGTAATATGTATAATGGTGGAGAAATTTTGACCAACAATAGTATTATTTACATTATTGACAATATCTTGTATTTGCAGCTGCAGATCGTTTAAAAAAAAGTTTTGACCTATTTTGGAGCAGATGGATTTATTGCTATATAATTACATAAAGATTCACAAGTTACTACATCAAATTATGAGAGTTTTGCATTGTTTAAAATTAAAGATACTGGCTGCTCCTATTTCAAAACTCTCCTAATCCTTTTAGCAAAAAAATGCATAGCAACCTGTCTCGGAATTTCACCTAACCCAATGCAGTGTTTCAAAAACTTTAATGCCCTCTAGCTTGATAACAAGATGTTTACAGGCATACATTCCCTAGAAGAAAATAGTCAAATAGAACCCCTGAATCATAACTTAAAATTATTGGTGTTATTCTGACTCACCTGTATATTAATCCATATATGCGACATTCCACATGAAATTGAACGGCAAAAACCTTGCATTTTTTATTTGCATTGTAATTTTTCCTTTTAATAAGTGGTGCTAAGGAAAGCATATTTCTTAACTATTAGCATCTAAAACCCAAAGGTTGTCACATTATTGAACAATAAACGTATTGTATTAATTCATTTTGTTGCATTTTAAGTGCGCATAACTTGAGGACCCTTTATTTTAGAATACTGTTCCAGATCTCATTATCTGCATTTCTTTACAGCATATACTAATTATTTTTATAATATTCAAAAAAATCTATATACAGTTTTTATTTCTTTTAAGTGTCTCCAGATTTTTATAAAACTAAAATATTCAATTGAGAATAATCCAGAGTGTCATAAAGAGAAGCTGGCAATGCTAAAGTGGTTATGTTTGGATGTTCCTAGTTATAACACAAAAAGTGAATAAACGCAGTAATTTACATAGTTGATTATGATGATCACCAAGCGCTCTGCGAATCTATGAGGAAATACTCAGAACTGCTACTGCTTAATAAGCATTTTCATTGTTTAACCATGTATAACAGCTTACTTGAACTTCAGTTCAAAACAAGTGAGAGCGACCTTGAACGCATAAAGTAATTTACTTCTTTAATTATTTTACACGAAACCTTATCAGTAAAATATATGTTTGATTGTGTTTAAATTATGGAATCTTACCATATATAGGGGATTCAAAAAGATGAACACACTTTCAGTTGGCTATATTTTCCGAACTATACGTTGTATTTTAATTCTGTAAATTACGTTTGATTATACAGTCGTGGAGGTTTACAGATGTTCAATATGCCTCCTCCAGCTGCATGGATAATATCTAAAACAGTAGCTGAATTCATCCCACACTTGAAGAATGCCTTGCGTCAATGAGTTCACTGCAGCTGTATATGGTTTCTTAGGTTATTAAAATTCGTGGGAAGAGGTGGTACATAAACTGCATCTTTCACAAACCCCCACAGGAAGAAATCACAGAGTGTGAGATCGGAAGACCTTGGTGGCAGGAATTGAAGTGCCAAGTCTTCCTTCCCCATGCAGCCTACCCATTGATGAGGTACACATCCATTTAGGAAACAAACATTGCAATACAAATGGGGTGGAGGTCTGTCCCACTGGAAAATGTAATCTCTTGAAACTTCATTAATTTGAAGAACAAGCCAGTTTTGCAGAATGCTAAGATACGTTGATCCAGTAACTGTCTGTTCATCAAAGAGCGCCTGTTTCATCAAATTGTTTATTCCAACAATAAATGCTCTTCCTCAGAGGTTTAACGTTAAACTTACGCCAAAATGCATGCTGCACCGCAGTCACAGACTCACTTTTACTGAACTCACGAATGCAGAAAATCTTGCGTTGCATAGTAATCATTTCCTTACAACCAACACAGTACATATGTGGAACAGCTGAAGCTACCACCACTCTAGAGGTAGTATTCACAAATTTACAACATCAGCTTTAAAATATACTTGGCAGCATTTGAGTAAAATGTATATGCAGGAAATATAGCAGATTGAAAGTTTGTCCATCTTTTTGAATCACCCTGTATAATAAAATTATTTTTCTTAATCCGTAACCATCTACAATTGAAAAAATAGAAATTTCTTCAGTTGAATAAAAATAAGAACATGTTTACTCATCAGTATGAAATTAAAGTTTAGAGAATCAAAATAAAGATTGATTAAAATAATTATATTTAAAGGTTTCAGAGTTATAACAGCTTGAGGTTGGAAATTTATGAAGATACAACAAATTTAAACAATTTTAATTGTAAAACTATGATGTCCCAAATTTTAAGAGTCTGCATAAAGCATTGTATTGGGCTTGCCTACAAAAACAAAAGGTTTCATTTCGTTTAAAAAATGTAAGGTCCATTTCCTTTCTATTTCGGACGATTTGAAATGCAATGTCCCATATGCATGCAAAACCTACAGCTCACATTTTCTTTCCTTTGCTTCTAAATCATTAAATTAAATACCTATAATTATTGTTTAATGGGAACAAGCACAGTAATAAATCCCTTATTGGCATCGAAGCTTTAAACCAAATTAATGCTTAAGCCTTTTTCAAGTGACAGATTTAAGCATGAAATGATGCTATTATATTCTATACTATTCATTTATATAATGCAGCATTCAGGCTTTATGCTCAACTTAAAGTTTCTTAAAACCAGGGGCAGCTCATAACTCTGAACTTTGATGGTTCACTAAGTTATCACTTCAATTAGAATTTTTTAAAATAATTAACAGTGCATTGTCAATTTTGGTTTATAAGTGTTAATTATTAACAACCAGACACTTCAGAATGTCATCAGCATGTTCATTATAAATCTTCAGTATGTCTTCACTAAATAAAATGCCAGGAAAACAAAGCAGGGCATTTTCAACATCACAATCACATATCCAGTCATATTTCTCATAAATATTGCTGTTAAAATGTGTGTCAAAACAACTTGTTATTGTTTTAACTACCTGAGTGATTTTTAGACTTGGCATGAGAGACTGAACAAAGGTTGTTTTCCTGTAGTGCACTGTTTACATGTATTTAATTAAGTCACTGTGATTCACCAATTAAAACACAGCACAACAGAGTGGCATGCAGGCAACATACTGATGTTCAGTGCATAGATAATCAAAAAGTGAGGCAAAAAATTAAACCAATAGATTGTGCTGTTTATGTGACAAAAATCAAAGTGATCATCCACTTCGTACTCTCTGGATACTAGGTTAGCCAACAACATGCAGTCTTATGCACCACACTTCACTCACCTCCTACAACCAAATGCTTCTTGCTCCCTTGGTTCATGCCCAACTACCTAGCCATTATATGACTAAGGGTTGCAGCTGGGAGTGAATACTTGACACATGCAAAACAATTTAGTGCTTACTGATGTCCACTCCACAAGATCAGAATGAACTCAAAATATATAAATAGTATAGTTATTTATATTAAAAGGGAGAGCCAGGATTTTGGTTGCAGCACAAACATGTTACCATATTAAGAAGCCATCGCAGATTAAAACTATGATTGCACTCTGAGCTATTATGGCCATCAATTTGGACATCAATGAAGAAACTACAATGGGAATGGCAAGAAAGACTGCAAAGCTATCTGGAGCTGAGGTAACTTATCTTAAAGAACTGATGTACTGGAACCTCATTACATGAACCAGTGGGTATTGGGAAAGGGGTTTTGTATGTCACTGGTCAATAGCATGTGTGAGGGTATGCTGTGTGCTAAGATTGGTTTATCTTGGGCTAGGCTATTGTGAGTGGGGGGTGGGGTTTTCTATTATCTCAGTTTATTGTTCTGCCTTACCAATGCCTTATGTTTCTTAATAATTGGATGTCTGGATACTGCTTAGATACCCTCTATTGTCATTGAGCATGGTTTGAATAATGGGTACGACCATAAATTACTAAACCTTTGCAGCTTCTAGCTACACAAGGCCAAGGAGACTGTTATTTTTGTTATTTCCTATAAAATCAGTAATGATTTTGATTCAAATTAAAAGGCTGAGATATAGGCATGACGAATAAAATGTATATCTTGAACTTTTTCTAAATAACTGGTGAAGTACTTTTTATTCTCAAATTCCATGTAACTGGCAAATCATAAAAGATGGACAAAAACATATTGCACAAAACTTTTGTCCCCAACGCTTTCCATATGTTCAACAACTTTCAGAATAATCTTGTTCTACCCAGCAATGACTGCATCCATTTACTAGCTGGAGGCATTCAATGGGGTATCCGTTATTTCCAACTGTAGCAGGACGATGAGGATATGAAACAAGGGGACTTGCAGCTTTTACCATGGACTCTGAACTACGTTGGACCTTGGGGTTACTTCATATGAGCTAGTCAGAGGTGAAGATCTGGATAAGGGCAACTTAAAATTGTCGCCCCATCGCAGGAATCAACTACGGAAAAAAATTAAATTAAATTGAGTTTTATTTATGGACACTCTTTAACTGCTGTGGTCCTTAGTGTCCCATTCTATATTGGGTGTGAAAGACTGGAAATTTTGCTCAGAGACCCCTTTATTAGGCTTGAAGTTATTTTACATACCGTAAATCTATGACACGGTATCACTGGCTTTACTTCCCCTCCGAAGGAAGCCATGCTAAGGATTTTTATGCCTGAAAAAAAATCCATTGCCCTCTGCCGGGTAGCATGGTAACCACTATACCATGGAGGACGACTTCAACCATGGAGAGTTGCAAACAAAATTACTGAGCTTTCCTGTGACCTTACATAAAAATGTAGCTTTCATTAGAACATAATTTATGTCTGATGATTTTTTTTTTCATAGCATTGGCCATTTTCCAAATTTCAATGTTATGCTTTTAAATTTTCTCAAATATTAAGTCCAGTGCAATTTGAAGCAACAAGTGCCCATTATTTTGTTTCTCATGGGCTTAAGACTTGCATACATCTACTTCTTTTATTAACATATGATTTGTGTCTTAATTGTTGCACACGCAAAATGTGTACCTATTTACAAATTCAATCAGCAAGTTATTGGAATGGTTTGAAAATAATAAACTGGTTAACGAAGATAAAACAATATCAGTATTATTTCACCATGCAAATAATAAGGCCTTTGACAACCAAATAGTAAAACTTGGAGATAAAGCAATAATGTACTCAAAATCAACAACATTTCTGGGGAATATATGCAGATGAAAACTTGAAATGGCTCATACACAAATTTTCTAGCAGAAAAACTAAGAGCTGCTTTGCAATAAAAAAACATGACATACATTTCAAGCGAAAGATGCTTGCAAACACTTTACTACTCATACTTTTTACCCCCTTCTCTTATATGACATCATTTTCTGGAGTAATTCATCACACAACAAAGAAATATTTAAATTCAGAAAAGGGTGCTAAGAGTAATGGGGAAAAATCATCAATAAGTAGCCACAGGCCTTTATTTCAAAAAATGAGGATCTTGCCCCTACCATCATTATACATATATGAGGTATTAGTTCCACTTTAAGACAGAGATACATGAATTTCAAACACTTGTACACTTATACCACACCTGGAATAAGGACAAACTATCAATTATGTCTCAACACACTAGTTTATACGAGGATAGCTGCAAGTACATATAAAGGAATAATGCTGTACAACAAACTGCCAGAATTAATTAAACAGGTTACACTTTTGAAGTGTTAAGTGAAAATTAAATAAATTCATGCATGAGCACTGTTTCTATTGTGTACAGGAATATCGGGGAAGCTGGTAACTGTTTACTTTCACTTATCATTAAACATGTTTAAAATTCACCTTGTGTGTGGGTGCGTGCGCATGTGTTGTAATTATTTGAAAAGTTGATGCGGTATTGCTTACGTAATATTAGTAGCGTAAGTTATTAGGACTTGTAGATCTTATGTTGTGCAGCTTACTTCACGCGTTGCCATCTTGTGACGTCATTCTTTGTTAGGTTATGTAGCTCCATCTGGCGTAGCAATTTGCATCAATTAGTTTTCGAAAGAATTTTAAGTTTTGTATATTGTCCTCCGGCTAGCTATCATCTTATCTTGGTAGAACATGTATCTCTATACAGGTTGTGAAGCGGAAAGGAATCTTTTATTCAAAAATTACACTTAATGAAGAAATTGGTTTTATAACTTTTATTGTCGAACACGTTCACTAACACTTTTACATATTGATCTGGATACTCGCCAAACTGAAACTGTTTGTAATAACTTCTTACTTATCACTTTTAACTCTATTTTAACTTTGTGTATAATTAACTTTATAATACTTTAGATTCTCGTAATTCTGCTGCGCGTAACTTGACGAACTGAAGGACTGACTGACGACGTGTAATATGCTAGGAATTTTGATTAACTGGGCGACCGACGTGTAACGTATTGAGAATTTTGTTGAACTGGGGGCGATCTACCTCGGACCTGGCTTTATATACTCCCACTCTTCGACATGCCTAAAGATTATAAATGAACTGCTATTGGCTAATAAAATGCCCCAACATTAGCGTCTATTTTAATATCCAATTAAAACCACGAATACATATTGCTTTTAGGGAAACATTCTAGAAGGTTCTACCGAAAACGCGCGAACATTACGTAACTTCCTTGTTCCCAGTAATGATAAACAGCTCACCCCCTCGCTGCATTATTGCGCTATTATTGATAGTTTCAGTAAAGCCGTATAAACTTATTTCCCAATAATAATTACAATTAATAAACATCTGAAATCAATGTCACATAAAAATGCATATTCATAGTAGAATCATTATTTACATTTAAGTAATTTGTGATACAAATTACCGCATCATATGCCCCACTAGAAACATAATTATAAATATTTACAACTTGTTTGGAAATTTTATAATTGGGTTTTTAGTCTCCTAAATCTTGGAACACACGCTATCACTTTCACTTAACACTTCACACGCATTTAACACACGACATATGTTTTATCTCGCCACTACTTACTGGCTCTGGTTGAATTTGTTTTGACATTAGTCTGACATTACAAAATTTTTTTTTTTAAAGCAAATACTGTACCCTGAATTATTTAATGACTGTTACCAAATTGTTTACACTCTTATATTGTTGACAAAATTTATACGTTCAAGAAATTTTGTAATTATTTAACATTTTTACCAAAAATATTCACCCTTTACATGAATATTTACATCTCTTAAATCTAGACAATGTTTCACCTTTTCTGTTTGCTACATAAGTATTTGTTTTGAATTATTTTTACCATTTTTGTTATTTTGTTCTTTATTTTAACAATACTCTTGGAATTGTATTTATGTACCTTTAATTTAATATCATATTAAGTTTCAATCTTTACATTCTTAATTTTCAAATGTTGTTACTGTTACTAAAAATTTAATTTATTTTTTTTTTTTAAACATTTTTTTTTTTTTTTTTTATATATATAATTTATTTCTCTTTTCAAATGACATATATATTTAGTTAACCCTCTTACGTTCCAATACATTTCTCTGCAAGTCATCTTTAACTATCCAGCATTTACTTTACATCTCATTGCTATTTACCCTCCTGGATCAAATTGTGTGTGGCTAAACATTACTCGTAGCCGTAACCTAACCTTCAAATTTTTGTTCATGAATAACCTCTTGTATTCATATGAAATTTCATCACATGATAACATTTGAAAACAATCTAAAGTTTCCTGAACAATACATCTTTTGACAACTTTCATTTTCAATTCTTCTGCTATCTTTTTAATCTGAGAATACTCTGACAAATCTGTACTAAACTGTACTGGACTGGAGTTTTCATTTTGAACATCTTGGTACAATTTATTTCTTTGCATTACTGTCTCATTCTGTATTTCTGATATCTCCCCTCTGAAATTAACTTGCGACTGATTTACATCTACATTCATAACCTCTTTCATCTCTCTTATCTCACTTGAAATACTACTCATTTGACTTCCTAACTCTGTACATTCTACATTAACCTCACTTTTAGTATTAACCTCACTTTCTTTGTTATCTCTTTCCCTGCTCATGTCTAGCATTTTCTTTGAAACTTCTCCTATCTCACTTGCTATTACTTTCTCATTTTCATCTCTCATTTCTGGCATACTACTATCTAGCTTCGTAACTTTCTTTTCAATTTCTTTACTGCTTTGATCTACTTTTTGCTCTAATACCTCATTACTCCTACCAATATCTTTTCTGTTTTGTTCAAAGCTCCTACGAATATCTTCCCTCAATTCCCTATTATTCTTTTCCATATTCTGAGTTAGTTTTTGTTCTAATTTCTCACTATTCTTTTCCATATCTTCCCTGTTTTGATCTATTTTCTTACTAATATTTCTCAGCAATTCCATCATTTCCTTCATCATACCAGCATCAATAGTAATATTTCCTGCTATTCTATTCTTATTTTCTGCACTAACATTTCCTCCCTCCAATACTACATTGTTTGAGCTTTTTTTTGTAACCTGTATTGAATTACAGCTAACTGTTACACTATCCCCTTCCATCATTGTTTCTTCAATATTATTAGTAGCCATTGTTTTTGTTTTCTAAAAAAAAATTACAATACTCTGACCTTTATGATGCTGTCTGTTGCTGTTACTTTGATGTCCAGCTTCCTGCCCCATTCTCCTAGGTTTGTATGTCGCTTCTGCGTTGTATTATGATGAATCTGCGTCTTGTAGATTATTTCACTGCTGCATTCGCCCCTTCCTGGTCATCTCACTTCTTCCTGGTTAATTCTGCCCCTTCCTGGTTATTCTGATCCTTGCCTGGTCATCGTTTTCCTTTCCTGGTCACTATGCTTCTTTCCTGGTCATCGTGTTCCTTTCCTGGTTATCGTGCCCCACGTTCTGGGTGCCAATTTGAAGTAAATATTGCTTACGTAATATTTGTAGCGTAAGTTATTAGGACTTGTAGATCTTATGTTGTGCTGCTTACTTCACGCGTTGCCATCTTGTGACGTCATTCTTTGTTAGGTTATGTAGCTCCATCTGGCGTAGCAATTTGCATCAATTAGTTTTCGAAAGAATTTTAAGTTTTGTATATTGTCCTCCGGCTAGCTATCATCTTATCTTGGTAGAACATGTATCTCTATACAGGTTGTGAAGCGGAAAGGAATCTTTTATTCAAAAATTACACTTAATGAAGAAATTGGTTTTATAACTTTTATTGTCGAACACGTTCACTAACACTTTTACATATTGATCTGGATACTCGCCAAACTGAAACTGTTTGTAATAACTTCTTACTTATCACTTTTAACTCTGTATTTTAACTTTGTGTATAATTAACTTTATAATACTTTAGATTCTCGTAATTCTGCTGCGCGTAACTTGACGAACTGAAGGACTGACTGACGACGTGTAATATGCTAGGAATTTTGATTAACTGGGCGACCGACGTGTAACGTATTGAGAATTTTGTTGAACTGGGGGCGATCTACCTCGGACCTGGCTTTATATACTCCCACTCCTCGACATGCCTAAAGATTATAAATGAACTGCTATTGGCTAATAAAACGCGCCAACATTAGCGTCTATTTTAATATCCAATTAAAACCACGAATACATATTGCTTTTAGGGAAACATTCTAGAAGGTTCTACCGAAAACGCGCGAACATTACGTAACTTCCTTGTTCCCAGTAATGATAAACAGCTCACCCCCTCGCTGCATTATTGCGCTATTATTGACAGTTTCAGTAAAGCCGTATAAACTTATTTCCCAATAATAATTACAATTAATAAACATCTGAAATCAATGTCACATAAAAATGCATATTCATAGTACAATCATTATTTACATTTAAGTAATTTGTGATACAAATTACCGCATCAAAGTATATCATGTATAAGGGTGGTGGATGCATGTCAGAGAGAGAGAGAGACAAACAATTTTGTGTGTATATTTATGTAATAAAAGTTTGATATGTCCTATATCAATGAAGTTTCATTAAACGGATGAAATAAAGATTTGAAAGATTACCTAATTGAAACCATTACTATAGAGATATTTATCATTAGCATGAGGTGGTTAGAAAATTGTTTTATACAAATGTTTTGTACAATGGCTATGAAGTGTTTAATTTATTTCTGCTGAACTCGAGTCTGTGGGAGTTTTGCCAGTGCCTGTATCTCATTATCTCTTATGTAATTTAACCAAAAAATGTTGACAGTGTCTGCTTGTGAGATTTCTAATTCAAGCAGGGAAGGGCATTTCAGCTCTTTCCTTGCACTAACAACTTCAAAGCTATACATTTTTCCAGTTATGTTTGATTTTTTTTCCAGGCAATAAAGAAA
Organism: Deroplatys truncata; assembly: GCA_030765065.1. Taxonomy (NCBI): domain Eukaryota; kingdom Metazoa; phylum Arthropoda; class Insecta; order Mantodea; family Mantidae; genus Deroplatys; species Deroplatys truncata. The sequence continues at coordinate 84,483,217 of CM060988.1, forward strand.
ATCCTTAATATTTTAATAACTATTAGAAGCTTTGAGACAGTGATATTTTATTAATATATGTGATTAATGAGTCAGAATTTGCAACACTATATATCACTAAGTTAATTACTTTGGACATGTGTCAAGGACTAGTTTGTCCCCATTCTCAGAAAATGTCCAATTAAATAATGATGAAGGTGCTTGTGCAGGATTTCTGCATCTGAAGTAGCAATATTTATTGGTGTGATGCAGAAGTTGTTTGTTGGTGACATTAAAATTCATTACATAATCTTTGTTTTAGTATGTGTATTCTTTCCCATGTGTCTAATTTTCATAGGTAATCAGCAGCTTTTAACAGTGTTATATTTGGTGTAACTTTGTGGTAGGTAACCAAAAATAATGTGAAACAGCAAATTTTTCTATGTATTTGTGTATCACGGCTCTCTTGTATTCCTTAGTCTTATGTTTAGATCATATTTTGTTTGTCCAAATTTTGATCTATGGAAATTCAACACACCATTAGATGTCACCACCACAGATAACTCCTGCACAAGCATCTCCACCAGGAAGCAGCTGGATACTTGCTGAGGTTAGGAACAAACTTGTCATCAAAACATGTTCAAGGTAATTAACTTATTGATTATAGTATTTCAAAGCCCAACTCATTAATCACATAAGCTTTACATATTTATACCTAATATATTTCAGGAAGAGGATATATTAAGTCAACTTATTCATGGTATTCGCTATCTGGACATTCGTGTGGGATACTACGAAATGTCAGATGAAAAATGGTGGGCAAACCATGGTCTAGCACGAGTGGTGCCTCTACAAGATATTTTGGATGATATAATTACATTTATTCAGAACACAGATGAAATTCTCATTGTTGATTTTCATGAATTTCCTATAGGTAAGCAAACATAATACAGTGATTTATAAGTGTGCAAAATTCAACTTATGTGTTTATTGTTCTCTCTTAATGCAACTATTCTTATCAATAGATTGCTATTTTATTGCCTTTCTTGAAAGTGTTAAATTCTATTCATATTTTAGTACTGTCTTAAATATCACTTTTTAATAGCACCATATCATCATTTTTTAAGTATAAGCTGGATTTACCTGAAAATGTTATGTTGGATAAAGTAAATAAGTAAGAATTAAAATATGACAATGTCAGTCTTATATACTTTCCGATTTTAGCAGAAAGCAACTCCAACTCCTTTTTAAATGATTTCACTTTTTAGTCCATATTTGTGCAGTAGTCTTAAATACCTTAAAGTAAAGAGAAATGGGATCACATAAACAATGTAAACTTGACATCCCTTCAAGTACTTACACGTATTACTTTTTAAGTAAATAAATGTTTCAAAAAGTATGATGTGAAGGCAGACTGATCACAAATTCCATATTTTTAAAATACTCATTAAGAATACTACTCAAGTATATAAAAACCTATTGTATATTTAATTTAAAGTAAGAGTAAAATCGAAAAACATAAGATATCGATGATGTCAGTCTTGTACTCAGTTACCTCTGTACGAGTATACCAACTTTCGCTAGTAAATCAAATTCATACTCTGAAAGATATTTAGGTGGTGTGGTACTTTCAATTAACTCTGTGTACACAGGGCATTTTCTCCAAGTAACTAGCTTTCTTCTTAAAGCTTAAAATACTTCATCACTGAGGCACCTTCATAATGAACATCAATTCTTATACCCCTTCAACAGAATGATGTTGTATTGTATTGTTTATTCATTCTTTTTTATCAATATAGAACATGTCAAGTTAATGTGATACAGATCATTAATAAAGATACACATTATTTATAAGAATAATACCCATTTACAGGAATAATACAAATTATTTACAAAGTTATTCACTAATGCTGCCCCTGTGATGAAAACTGCATCTGTACTATTTATTTGATATCATCATTAGAATGCATAGAAAATATTAAATGCCAAGTCAGGCCAGAGCTTAGGTTGGGGTATAGGCTTGATGAGTTGTCGAGTATTCATTTCTTTAGGCACAACTTTAGCATCCACCCAACAATCCTGACTTGGTTCAGAGTGATTTCCATGTGTTTCATCATTTAATAACTGGTAGCAAATGTTCTGATGAAAAATAACTCAAAGAAGAAGAGGTGCATACATGGATTTCATTACAGGTGGCATCATTCTGTGATGATCAAAAACAAACGTGATAATAGGCATGCTTCAGTGGTGATGGAAGCTTCATGTAAAAGTAGTTTAGGGTGTGTAGAATCTATTTAGAACAAAGGTTTTGAAAATACTGTTATGCTTTTGCTTTAAAAACACTCACTAGTTTAAAAGTCTCTCTTATAAGATACCTGCAAAATATTAACTAAGAACTTTGGATTGACAGTAATGAAAACTAGGTCATGACATAGGCAAAATATATTAAAACAAAAAGAAAGAAGACAGGACAGTAATTTAATAAAAATGAAAAGTGTTAATACATAAAAAAGAATTATCTTTTTGTCAACACACATGATAGGTTCTTAAAAAATTGTATGTACTGCCTATAGATGAACCTCTTTGGAAGCCACAATATTTTTAGACATAATTTTTGTTTCCAGGTTTTGGCACAGGGCTAGATGTGCATGAAAAGTTTGTTGATTATATGCAAGGAGTGCTTGGAGATTATATGGTACCTTCATCACTTACCTGGAGTGTACATCTTGGGGAAATATGGGCAGCAACACCTCGCCTTGTTGTTTCATACAACAAAAATGAGATTGCAGATATGAATCCAAAACTATGGCCTTCAGTGGCTCAAAAGTGGGGAAATGCCCATTCGCTGGATGCACTGCATACATATGTTTCAGAAGTGATGTCAAGGTAAGGCATTAGTCACACTTTCCTAGCTGAAGATATTGTGTACTATGAAAAATCATGAAGATAAAAATTATCAGTGAGAAGCCATAATACATTTTAAGTTTCTTTTAACCTGTTTCTTATAATTCTAATGCATGAATGTTGTTCAAATACTTTTAACAATATTTCTGAGTAACAGGTTCTTTATTTTGTAAGATTCTACATCTTCCTAAGTGTTCTAACTTAAATTTTATCAAGTTTTTGTAATACTTCTGCACCCTTCTTAGCAACCAAAAGTAATATTGTGACTAAGCCCCGGATTCTTAGGTTCTGACCTATTTTATTCCTGACCTCCTACACTCCAAACTTCGGTTTATTTTAATGTTTTAGTTACCTACGAGTAATATACTTCAATTTTATATAGCCTAAATTGACCTAATTTTACGTTAGAACCTAATAAAACCTATTTTTTGTAATAGAACCTAAAAGTGCCTAATTCGGTTATTTAAGCAAATAAGAGTAGATTTATGAATATAAAAGTATTAAATTCCTAAATACAACATATAAGATCCTATAAAATCCTAATACACTGATACATAGAACCTAATTTTAACTTTTTAGAACCTAAAAATCTGGGGCTTAATTATGACTATATAAAGAAATGAAAGCTGATGAGGTAAAGCATTGGATGGACAATCTAATTAAGCATACGTTTTGACATACTTTGCATGTCCATCCCTTTAATGTTCATACCTGGTACACAGGGTTGAATATATTACTGAAGTTCATGGTGTTCAGGCCACAGGGAATCACATCACATTTATATATTTTTTAGAAAATTCAACATAGTTTTAATGAATCCTGAATATAAGGGAAAAGCTGACAGTGTTGTCTACTACAATATCTGCACATAAACCTCTTATAGTCTGAAAAGAGATTGTTGTCAAAAATTGACCTAAAAGATGTTTTGTAAAGACTGGCTAAATCTACCAAGAGTATCACCAGGCTGAGAACAGGCTGAATTAGAACAAGCAGATAAGAGACAGTAATTGAAAGAGTTTTGAAATATTGGTAAGGGAATCTGAAATTGAAAAATGATAAAATAATATGCTTATTAACAAGGAATAGAAGAGCTAGTTTACACTCTACACTTACTTTAAAAATCCACATGACAGAATGTTCTAAGAGCATCCATCTAAAATAAGTAGAAAAATCAAGAAAAGCACACCATTTTTGAAAATCAACCCAAAAGTCAAACTTCTGAAGGAACTCCATAATCCAAGAAGTAGCTATTTGGGAAAGAATTTTAATTGTAAAACACAAGAAAACCACCATAAATTTCAACATTCCAATGATGGATGACCTCGGTGAATTCATCCTATGTCCTCCAGATGCCACAAGAAGATAGGGTCAGCTATGTACCAAGCAGCCAGACACTGAACAGTACTGATAGCAGGCCAATGGCTAACAGTGGTAACAATGTGTCCTAAAACATGTCCTTAGTTTTAAAAGTAAGGTTTGAACCAGTTCGTTTATTCTTCACTAATAAGTTAAGAAATTTTTCAATGTTAGTTACTTCAGAATAAATATTTAAGATTTGTATAATAAACTACCAAACAATAGTTTTGCACAATGGTGGTGGAAGAGTTTAATTCACAATAAAATTGCTTTGGTGGACTTTGTGACTGTAACAGTGACAGTCGACAGGGAACTAGGATGGGAGCAATTAGCTCCTGAAACATGTATTCGTTATAAAAACAAGTAAGTGATGTAGTGTTACAATCGACTCAATAATTACTAATGGTGGAAGAGGTTTAAGAAATTCTGGAAGGTATTGATGGTGAGGTGTATGGCAACTGAGAGAAAAAAATGTGACAGGAATATGAAAGTGAGGAGGATTGAAGGCACAGAAAGACAAAAAATAGGTGAAGTTTTGAGAAAAAATGTTCTTAAGACAGTATAAGGGAATAAAAAAATGAGTGAGGAGAAATAAGTTTATAAAATATAATATGCAACAGTGGAAAGGATGTGATCAGGAGCTTTGTATCTTGAAGAAATTAATAACAATAGTGTAGAAAGTGTGTGTATTAAGAGTAAGGGAGAAACGGATAAGGAATGAGAAGAGGAAAGAGATGTAAAGATCTGAAGAGTCAAAGTAGAAATTAAGTAAATTTAAGGACTCTAAAATCATGTAGACAACCAGATCATGATTGTGAGGTCCATGAGAAAAGCTGTGTAGGACTTAATATTGTAAGAAATGGTATAATCTATTCTACTTAAGTAATCTATTAGTGAAGGCAAAAATCATCTATGGTCACAAAGGAGCTTCAGTTCTTAAAGATAAAACATGTCCAAAATGACCAAAAGCAGACCAATTTCCATGTACTAAAATTGCCCATATGAAACATATATAGTTAGTTCAGAGCAAACAAACCACACAGGGTGCAATACCCAGTGGCAGACACACTATGTCACAGTGGAACAATAGTAGTGGTAAGTTCACCATTCGCCTGCTTAGCATTATTTTTAGTTCTAATTTGAATCAGTCGTACATACCATATTAGCTGCTGTGTTCAAAACAATGGCTGCTTTCAAAGCTATATGGACAAGCTAGTCAATATCCGTCAGACTGTAATTTCCTCAATAACAGTTACATAATGGCAAAGAAAATTTAAACAATGGCAAGCTTGCGTTTTTCTTATGGATCACTTCATTAGGCTGTGATCCTGTAGAAAAGAAAACAGCTTCTAAAGAGAACGGCAGCATTTCCCCCCCCCCTTTCAAATCCTGAGCTTAAATCCCATTTTCAATCTTTGCTTCTCCTTTACAAGCACTCTCTATTCCTCAAAAAAATATTTTCCTACTATAACTAATCATTCTCAAAAGAAAACCTGCCTTCATCATATAGAGCAGTAGCTTCATGAAAAACAGTCCATCATATAGATCAGGCATGCAGAAGTGCTCCACCAGAATGCCTTAGTGAGGGGTGTGATGTTGATGAGTTTGTATTTTATCATTCTGTAACAGGTTATGTGAATTTACAGCTTCAATGTTTATTTATATGGTTACATTTAACTAAATAGTTATGATTTTTATATTATTCCTCATAAATATTTATTAATTTATATTATTGTTAACTGAGTGTATTGTGAATCGCTTTTGTGTGTTTTTATCATGTTTTAGGAATTATATATGATTTGCTTCATTTGAAATTAAACACATTATCATGGCCTTCATACAATTATGAATTATCTACCATGAAAAACATGTTTGATTTGTTTCACATCCAAAGAGAATAAACAAGCTATAAATTTGATTACTTTGTGCCATAGTAACAAACAGAAAATTTTACGCACTTCGCTCAAGTCTTTTGTCAAAGGCAGGTGTGTTAATACACTTTACTGAAATCTTACGTCGGAGGAAGATGTATTAAGACTTCATCATAATACGTAGTGGTATAAAAGCCAACACATAAGTGAATACAACATAAGCAGTGATTTTATGTTATTTGATTGAATTATCATCAAGTAATTAATTTTATAATTGAAAAATAAGTAATAAATATTGAAGTTGAATATTATTGGACTTACCACAACCAAGGACTAGACTCATGACTCAATAACTATGCCGGAGCACAGTTTCAACATTACAATAGAACATTAAAATCTCCAACCTGCTTCACCACATTAACTTCTTTTATCCTGCTTCAATTGCCGTGTTTATGTATGATAAAGGTGTCATTCTGGGCATGGAATATTGAAGAACAAGCTATGTTTTCCCCTCCCTATCAACCCTTCTTTACAAGTTCCACACTTTGATATACATGGACTGTGCATTTTGTAAACAGATGGTATTATCTATAAAATTTTCTTTTTCTCTAAAGATACCCTGGAAGTAAAGCCTGGGCTGTAATGGCAGAATTAACACCAACAACATGGCAGGTGATAACAGATGAGCTTCATGGACTTCGGAACATGGCAAACATGGTGAATCACAATGTCACAGTATGGTTTGAGGGAAACTGGGGACAGACTGTTAATATAGTTGCTGCTGATTTTTTCAGAAGTACAAACTTAGTAAATGCTGCCATTAAATGGAATTTATTACGCAGTCAAAAAATATGAAACTGTCAAATGTGCAACAAATGTAAATTAATGTACTCCTGTAAAAATCAATAAATATTTTGTTTGTCATAATATGGATTTTTAAGCTATTCATGGTACATCATATATACTTACTGTTTTGAAAACCATACTTACCTCAGGAAAACATGCAATATGCATCAGCAGTGTTATTCCATTTCAAGCATGACCTTCATGTACAACTGCTTTCTAAACTTATTGAGAAATTATATTGTTTTTCTCCATGAAATGTACTATTTCTTTTTACAATGAAGATAATTACTTGCTTTCACATTATCATTAGCTGTACATTTGTAAACAGTGTGGAAGAATAAGATACTATGTTTTGGGCTGTAAAAGATTAACAGTTGCTGCTATAATGAATGAACTTCCTTTTGCATTGTATGCATTTCTCTTTTCATTTCTGTACAACCATCTCTTCTCATTAAGTGTAAACAAAATAAGATCTTCAGCATATTTTATTATGCTATTTTGATGAAGTACTCCTTTCCTATGTACATAATTTGAAATATCCACATTCTCTTATAAAAAGTCCAAATGTTCTGTAACCACCACATAAAAAAGGATACTTTTCCTTCACAGTCTTGCATCCTCATTAAAAAAAAATAATTGAAATAAATGCTGGTGTCAACAGTTACTCAGCATTAACAGAAGCTAAACCTGTGATGTAAATTAAACAGAGTTTAAAACAGCTTAATGTAGGCACTAATAACTTCTAGTCTTTGGCTGCTAAATAACAGTAGAAACAATAGCTTTAATACTGCAATGGTTTACTGTGCACCAGACCATCGATGAAGATATGATGTCCAGCCTCTTGCAACACCAGTGAGGTCTGGCCCTGCAAATTAAAAATACTTAAATTACATATTAGTAAACATTACTTATGCTACATGATCGAAAGTATCTACACACTTCTTTTAGTACATTGATATGTTACCTGCTGCATCTACAAATTTAACAAGAGCATGAGAAACCAGAATGGCCATTCTGTGGACCCTATGACTTTCAACACGAGTGCCAGAAATGCAACATTTAACCCTACTAAACAAAACTTAGTTAACTATTTCTCAAGCAACAGTGAAAAGAATCCAAAAATGGCTATGTACACACTCCATTATGACCTATAGAGACCATCCAGCTCTGAAGAAGATTGCTAGGGAGCTAGAATCATCAACAACCACCCAAGGAATTCCACATTGTAACATGATCTCCTCCAAGGAACATTGACTGTACAGGAACTTTACTTAAATGGTCACACATCACACCACGGAATTCTAAGATAACTCCTCAACTGATGTATGGATAAAATAATACGAGAAGCATTAATAATAAAAGTTACAACTAAAAAGATTAAGTAAAGATATGGTAGGGATATTATACAAAATTATATCAACAAAACACCTTTTGCATCAGATGTGGGGAGGGGGAAGTAGCACCTGAAGTCTTACAGAAGCAAGGATTTAGTCAAGGATGTAAATTGTGCCCTATTTGGTTTAATTTATTTTAGATGATATGTCCAGCTTAAATTTAGATAACAACACATGTCAGTGGTTGAGAATGTGTAAATCTCAGGACTGCTATATGTTGACAATTTAATGGTGGGATCAGAATCAATTGTTAGATTAAACCATGTTATATTAGAAAGCATGGGGTCTCAAAGCAAATCGAAGTAAAAGTAAAGCAGTAGTAGCTCATAATAAGTTGACAATTTTTTAAACATTTTTTTCTCCACTTACATCTATTTATTAAGACTAGTTTCTGTGAACATCTTCCCCATCGTTAGTTTTGTGACTGATGATGGGGAAGATGTTCCCAGAAACTAGTCTTAATAAATACACTGCCGTTTGTGGAAATTGCAACACCAAGAAGGAAACACATGAATTCAAAGAATTTAATACCACAGGTTAGGTACATGACAGTAACAAATGATAAACTTTTCAAATCTATACATGACCTGCGAGCCCTAATATTCAGTATTTGGTGTGGCCTCCATACCTGGAATTATAGCTGTTATATTCCATGGCATTGAATCAAAAAGGTTCTGAATAAGTTCCTGAGGAATTTCCTTCGACGCAGTTTGTATTCGAGCCCACAAATCCGTGACACTGGTTACTGGAGGACAGTGATGCACCAGGTGCCGACCAACCATATCCCAGACATGTTTGATTGGCGACATCTTAGGTGAACGTGCAGGCCAGGGAAGCAATGGTACCTGTTGCTCTTTTAAGAAGGCTTGTACATTCCTCACAATATGTGGCTTGTTGAAATATGGCCTGTGGAGATGCCTGAAGCAGGGGGAGTCCTCAGGCTCTATAACCACCATTAGGTACCGGTTGCTGTTCAAAGTGCCTTCAATTTGTAGGAAGCGAGATCAGTTGTTGTAACCAATGGTGCCCCAAACCATCACACCTGGTGTTTGTCCGCTATGCCGCTCAACAATGCAGCGCTCCAGGTTGCGCTCACCACGGTACCGCTGGACATGTATGTTGCCATCACTGTAGGACACGTTGATGCGGGACTTGTCTGAAAAGACTACATTTTGCCACTCAGCGCCCTAGTAACGGTGTTCACATGTCCATTGCAGTGGAGGAGCTTGTGGTTTCTGGACAATGGAAGCCAACGTAATGGCATGCATGCAACCAGTCCAACCTGCAGCAGACAGCGACGAACCATTGATGCAGACAAGTTCACACTTGTTGCAGTGCTCCAGCGTCGAGCCAACACACTGTGGATGAAGCTGTACGGTTCATTATGGCCATGCAGACAAGATGTCGGTCATCCCATGCTGTGGTCATGTTCCGTGGTCCAGTATCCACTCTTCGCTATGTATACCTTCATCTATCCACTGCTTCCACACACACATCACTGTCATAGCAGCATGCCCTGTACGAGCCGAAATGTCATAGTATGACAAACCCACTTTCCGGAGACCGATCATTCTGTATTGACATATTGTATCGACACAAAACAACAGTACTGTAGTGCAGAAAAACCTGACATTGTACACGAAATGCCATTGCATGACTAGAAAATTGGTGTTTGATGTGCTGTGAATGGTACGAATTATAGGGCCTATATTCTTTGAGGATACAGTTAATGGATAGAAGTACAGGGATACAATAATCAAACCATTCCTGGAATATTTGTGTGGTATTGAATGCACACAGGCATATTTTCAACAAGACTCTGATACAGCACATAAAATTGATCTCTTGTTGAAATTTTTGAAGATAGGGTCGTCAGTAAAGGACTATGGCCACCGCACTCCCCAGACCTTATGGTGTGCGACTTTTATTGATGGGGGAACTTAAAAGATAAAGTTTATTGAACAACCCATATACGTTGGAAGAACTGAAAGACAATATCAGAAGAGAAGTTACTACAATTTCAGAAGAAGAATTCATGTGTATTAATGGAAATTTTCTTAAAAGGAGAGAGAGATGTGTGGCAGCACAAGGACATCATTTCCAACACCTTCTGTGATAAAGGTATGTGGTTATTGTATACATGTAAATCTATGCACTGAATTGCCAGCACACTATGCACTTGAAATCAGGGTCTGTGAATATTCAATTCAGCCAGCAGCAGCAGTGGGCCGCAAAGCAGCTGGCCAGGAGTCAGAAATAAGGCACTGTATATATATATATATATATATATATATATATATATATATATATATATATATATAATTTTAATGAAAGATATGATGCAATTGGATGATTGATACCAATGACACAGTCACATGCACTGGCTGACCTATTACAGGCATCTTCCTCGGAAATACCAAGCTTGATTTTCCTGGAGCAAACATGTGTGTAAGACCGCCTACCAACGTGTTGATTCAACAAATCTCCTTGCATCATAAAATTCCCATTCACTGCTTACATTGCAACATGCTGCAAGTTAAGATTCTCAAGTCGTAGCATAAAGTATGGGATTGCAAAGTTAAGAAAAAGAAGCAGCTTGAAAAAGGCACCATATTCTTCCAGTGGACTTTGCCCTCACACCCAATTCTAACCTATAAAAATATCCATAACCCACTATTCCATACTCTTTCAAAACTGTATGATGGTATGGAATCATATAGCGTCACAGTTCTTAATTGCCACTGGTCTTGTTATTGGTAAATTTTGACCAAGCAATGACTCACTATGATGGTCATTCCCTATGTAGGTGTAGATATAAGCTTACATACCTGGACACCTGAGCTTTGCTCTGTGATGTCATAGCTGTTTTGCATAAGTTTAAGATCTTGTGCTGTGGGGATGGTGGTGCTCCAAATTAGCAGTTGGTAACTGTTCACAACTGGAAATACTTAATTTTAGGTAAAAAACTTCCAATTTTTTTTCATATCCTCATATCCATTTCTTGTACGTAGGCTAACAACATACCGAGTCTGATAGACAGCTGAAAGTAACTCTTGTTTCTACTAATTAAACAATGTTTTGAAATAAATATACATTAGGTAAGTTCCTTTTGGTAGATTAGATTTAATTTTATGAATTCCTTTCTACCTCTTTTCATTTTCAGTCTGCACTGAAAAGCTGGGTGTCACTAATTATGTATATTTTAACTAACACAAATTTTGAAATAAATTCTTATGTTATGTTACATTTTGGTTGAAGTTATCAATATAGCAAATGATAACACAATTTTCACATACAGAATAATGCCCATGACTTTAAATAAAGTTAATAAAGTGAGGATTTGCTTTTCATAGAAAAGTCAAGACCTTGAATCAAACTAATACAAAATGCTTTGTGAATAAATCTGTGAAATGCAATCTGGTAAAATCAATGTTAACTATTAAATGCCACAAATACAATATTATAACTTATGGCTATTATGAAGTGTATTATACTATTAAATTAAACTTAAAATGTGGTCTTCTTGATTCTCCTTAGACTGTATATGTAAATAATATGTATTTTGTTTTATACAACATAAGTACTGCAATGACTATTGTATTCTTTGTTGCATTTATATAACACCTTTATAATCTAAGGTCGTGTCATCCACTTTACCTTTGCTGATCGGCAATAGTGTTCAATTACTTGTTTAAAAAAGTCTATAAAAATGAGTTTTCAAGATGATACCAATCTAAACTATTTCTTCCTTTCATAAATTACAACATTAAATTGTTTAATAGTATAGAATTGAGTTTTAAGACTTAACAAGCACCTTGCAATTAAGTACCTCTCCCCTCAGCCGAAAAAAACAAAAACAGAGTTGATTCATGGTAATAATGTAATCTGACTATAGCAGCAGCGAAGCATTATTAACTAATCATTAATAGTAATCAAACAATAACAAAAGTTTTAGTTTTTCTTTTTGTATTCTCTGTTATTTTGTTAGCTACTTTTGAATTGCTACGTAATATATGCTCATGCACATACCTTTTGCAACTATATTAAGTTGTTGTACCTCCTCTGGACTGAGCTTCAACAATGTGTTCAGGACAGGAACTAAATGTGTTCTTTCATCCCCACCTTCCAATGTGATGAACTGAAAACAGTAAGGCATAAAAGATGCTGATTTGTTTTTTCTTGCATGCAACTTTTAATGTGCCTACACAAAATTGTGAATCCAGCTCACATAATAAATTAGTGGAATTACTATGGTGATCTAAGTGTAACGCAAGCTTGGATTCAAATCCCAAATGAGTAAAGCTACCAGATTTTGAGGTTTTCATACAAAGTTTTTTCTCCATACAATACTATTACAAAATTCCGAAGTTCTTAGTTAAGTACTGTTCAAGACAGTGGCGAATAACTGGCACTCTTCCACGTCACAACCTGTTCATCAAAATAGTTTTAAAAAATCCTACCTGTACAAACTGTAACTACAAACTTGAAGAACCCTTAGCTACTCTATGCTACTAAGAATCCTTGTTACTCTCAAACCAATAGTATTCTTTTTTTAATACAGCATAACCTCAGTTATACATTTTCAAAAGTAGATGGTTAAAATAAAGTATAAATGAGAAAATGTAAAAGTGAATTTTTGTATGAAACTGAAAATGCTTTATTAGATTATTATTCAAACTAATTATGTATTCTTTAAATATAAGAAAGCAATGAATGAAACAAACACATATATAATAAACATAATGCATTATTAGAGGCCAGTTTCACCAACTGATGCCAAATTTGAACATAATGTTTAAGTGACTTAACACTGAAGTTAATGCATATTCTGTTTCATCAAACAATGTTAGCTTTAACAAAGTGTTAAACTCAGTGTTAATTTAACATTGCCATATTCTTGTGTTAAGGCAAGTAGTTGGAAAATGGCTGCCACAAACCAAGCTGTTGATGTGAGTTTCCTGTATTTAGCATTTTTGAATGCCATTGCTAACAAAAGAGGAGCTATACATCATAAATTTGAAAGAATGAACTTTTAAAGCAATACAGACTGTACAAAGCAGTCATGAGCAAAGTTTTATAAGAAATACAATAGGTTAGAATAGTACCAACAGAAGCGTACTTTATTCTCCTCTACTACAAGTATTTATTATTTTGAGATTTTATGCTACTGGCACTCTTCTTTTAACAGTAGGTGATAATGTTGGGATTCCTAAAGCTATGGTTTGTGGGTTTATTCAGAAGATTTCCAAAGCAATTGCTTTATGAAACAAACAGTATTTTTGTTGGGGTCTGCTTGTTCCTTAATCAGAGATAAAGTGCAGGCTTATTATATATATAATGGATTTCTGAGTGAGTTATGGTATATTATGTTATACTAAAGACTTCAACAATAGTGATCAAGACACTTGCAAAAATGAAAAATAGATACATGGATTTTCTTTATAAATAGTGTTAGCCATGATTCAGTGTAGTTTTCCCTCTTTAACATGTACCTATAGTGCAGTGTAATATATATTTATATCAACTTTTGTGTGGACATGTGGAGGGACAGGACATTTTATAAGAAGAAATGATGCCTTTTTCTGCTTCAGAAAATTAGACTTGGTAGTGCTAATAAATTAATAATATTAATATTTGGCTGACCAAAGAATGCAAACAGAGAGTAGCAAGAATGGTATCGCAAAAGCTTACACATTACTTCGTTGTTGCTCTAAGCTGACATAATTATGTACAAAACAATAAAAATCCACAAAACAATCCTTTTCTTTTGTCAGACAAGTTATGCATTATTATTATTATTATTATTATTATTATTATTATTATTATTATTATTATTATTATTATTATTATTATTATTATTGGAAGCGGCTGCGGTTATATTAATTTGTTCATAATCATAACCATTATGAAGCAGATGCTATTTCACATGGGCTGTCTGAATCTAACATTTTGTGAACACACAAATGTATACTCACGAGCTGGCATTGAGTTTAACTGTATGGCAAAATCTGCATAAGCTTCTTGATTTTGTCATATCAACAAGCTAATATTGCATGCGTACATTGAAGAACATTAAAAATATCAAAAGTCTTGTTAAGTGTATCTGAATCATTATAAACTCAAAAAATGCACTATTTGAATATATTTTAAAGTATTTACTTGAACACTGTAAGATGGGGTTAATTAAATAATAAGAATTAAAAATATGTTATCATTTTAAACAGCTTCCAGTTTCACCAGAGGTGGCATCAACTGTATTACTTCAAATGATAAGGCCTAATAATACCTTGGAGTTTTGCAACACCATCTTCATTTACTTGTCATAAAAAACTTAGGACATATTTCCAGAACTATTGTCTTCATTTTCAGCTGTAGACTGCAGATAATTCCATCAATATCCGCTTCCTGGGTACAGTGGAAGAATTTAGTGTGGATGAATTTGCTAATGTCACTTAGAATAGGTATATTGAGCAATGTTGCCAGTTACCTGCAGTCTGTCTACAGCCATGGATGAGGACAATAGTCCTGGAAACATATCCTAAGGTTTTACTTTCTCTACGACATACATAGTAGGTAGAGAAGGTATTGCATTCCACCCATAAATTCAATACTGAAATTTCACCAGAAATACATCTTTTGAGGCCCAAATCTAAAAATAACATTTTTAGAAAAAATATCCATGCGTGTGTCTGTGAACAGCATAATTCAAAAACGAAAAGTCGGATAAATACCAAACTTGGTATTTAGGTTCAGTACCTTCCAAAGATGCGACACCAGATTTTCAAAAAAATCCTCCCACCCCTATCCCTTACATGGAACATTTTTTATTTTCTAAGAAATGGCTTCGATTCTGATTAAAATAACATATATTAAAGATATTTACATGACAAATAAAATATATATGTTGAATTTTTTAGGAATAGCCTGTGAAGTCCACTTCATTTGGAAGGAATTTTTGCTTAATCTTACATAAGTAGTAAACATTAAGTGAAAGACAAATATGTAGGTACTATACAAAAAATGTAGATTCTTTAAAACACACAATGTTTCAAATAACCTCTTTGTAGCATCAGCCGTTTCCGAGATATCCATTATTAATGGTACAAATTGTTCAATAATTAGCTATTCTTCACAGTCCTGTAGATTTTCAGTTGTTCCTTGCAATATCTTGGAAAGAGTATGGAATTTTAAGGCCAGCATATATGGTCTAGTTCTAAAACATTTGACTGTCGCTATTTCCTTTGTATCTATAACGAAATGTGTAATGTAGCAATTTCCAGAAAAGTTTTATCAGCATTAAAATGAAGTAGATAGGAAAATAAGCTTTACAACAATTATTTTTATACCCACTAATAAGTGATAGAGGGAAAGTAGCATAAATGTAACACATCAGATTTTTTTTTAACAAGTGACAATAGCATCAAAAAAGATAACTTCACCATTATAAGCTTCAAAATCAATATAGAGGTATACCCCAAATTGTTTTAATTAACTGAATTGCATTGAAAGAGTTTTACAAAACTAAAGAGTTTGCCAACAGTCTGGCATCACCTAAATATATTTTGTAGGTAATATGCTTTACTTAAAATAAAGGGTATTCGGACTATAGAAATTGATACAAAACTAATTATGTTCCTCTTTTTAATGAACTCTTTTAAGTACTACCTCATATTATCAATTTTCAAATAAATTAATGACTCGAAAAGATAAAATGTGAAGCCAGACTGTTGACATACATTTAATTTTCTAATACACTTTCAGAGTACTGCACAATCATGTAAAAGCACAGTATGTTCCAATTAAAATAACAATAGCTGGGGTAACTTTTGAAAAAAAAATAAAAAATTGTAAATAACTTATACTTTTTTAACTCTCAGTATTTAGTAACCTCCCCAAACCCACTTTTCAGTAAATCAAAGATATTTGAATGTGAGAGACTATTAAAAAAATCCTGTATATATGCATTTAAAAATCAGTATGCTTGAAGGTAGGCTTCTCAGCATACTTACCTTCAAAACTACATTCTTCAAGTACTCAAAGTTCTGTGCATGCTGTTCACGTTCCACACTGCGTTGTTGTCTGCGTATTTCTTCCTTCAGCACCTGATTTTGTTGTGTTAGTTTGGCTAAGTCTCTTTCAGCTTCACTAAGAAGAGATGCCAGGTGTTTACTGCGACATTCAGATAATGTCAGCTGTTCTCTTAGATCTGTTACCCCTGTCACCACTAAAAAAATGACAAAACAATCAATAATTGACAGTGTAGCTTAAATGCAAGTTGTTTTCATTTTACTCTATTACTAGCTTTGCAAGTATGTGCCATTTTCTCCAAGTAGAGTTAAATCTAAGTTTAGTTTAAACTGGTTTAAGAGAGGTTTTAAATAAGAGGTGGCTTTCCCCAAGTAAGTTTAAACTCTTCATGAGGTTTAAAATAAGGTCTAAGCAAAACATACCTTGTGGTAGGTTTAAAGCATGGTTTAATTTAAACCCTTTTTGAAATAATACAGGGTCATCAGATTAAGTGACAATACTGCTAGCAGCACTTGGGTTACAGGCATGCGCCACTCACCTGCTGACACTTCATCCCAACCCTCATATGCATTGAAACAAATAGGATGAATGGACAAGGCCAACTAGTACCATTATTATTTTGCAAACTTCAATATTGAATGTCGGTTACATTGCTTAGCTTTTCAAATATGATGTTGGATACGTTCTCCTTGTGCTCAAAGACAGGCATTGCAGCGTCTTAACAGATTATGATTCACATAATGCAGCCCTTCTTGGGAAGTGTTGGTTATTTCTTCCCATATGTTATTTTACAATTCTTGTAATGTTTGGGGATTTTGGTTATACATTTTGTCTTTTAAATTACCCCACAAGTAAAAAGTCACAGGGCATGAGGTCCAGGGATCGGGCGGGCCACACCCCTACACTGATCACTCTGTCAGCAATTGTACCCAAAGAAATCTGAGCTGTGTGACCTGTAGCCTGGCCTTGTTGAAATACGCCATGCATTCGCTCATCTGTCAACTGAGGGAAAAACTGCTCCAAAATTAAGGCTTGGCACTGTGCATACAACATTAATTGTTTCATGAAAGAAAATAGGACCAATTATTCTAGCCACACTCGCAGCACACCAAACACCAACCTTAGGATCATGTAGTGGACTTGATGTATGAGTATGAGGGAAGTGGTGCAATAGCAAGGACTGGAGTCTTGGGAGGGAAGCGACTGTGACGCTAACAGCATTGCCGCTTTATCTAATGGCACCATATAACAAACACAGTTGTAAAATTAATTTTACTCCACTGTAGTTATATTTGTCAAGTAACACCTTGAGAATATAGAGAAGTTCCTGAGATTTTTACGAAACAGAAAAAGGAGGTTATCATCTTGATGTTACCTAGACCTGTAACAATGTTACATTTGTACAAAAGTAAAAAATTCTGATGTGTTGCACTCACATGACTTTCTCCACTAAGTTTTCTAAAAACTATTCTTACATAAGCTGATTTTCTATCTACATCTTGTTAATTGAGATAAATTTTCATTACACATTTACATATTTTGTTGTAGGTATAAGGAGGATATAGAAGGTTACAGGGAGAATCAGATTTTTAAAAAGCATCTCTGTGTGTTGGTTTTGAAATTCCATGCCCTTTGCATACCAAGAGAATAAAACAAGTAGCAACTTATCACTTGAAAGAAGTATAAGTATTTCAAAATTCAAACTTATAACAAAGAATATCTCAGAAACAGTTAATGCCACAAAAAATTTTATTTGTCATAGCCTGTGTGCTTTAACAAGATCTGATTTTTTGTGTAGTAAGTTTTTGCCTATCTCGTACCAATTATACAAACATAATTCAGAATGAAGAGAATTTCACAGGCTATTCACAGCAAATTCAAGATATACATTTAATCTGCCATAGAAATATTTTAAACATATGGTATTTTAATAAAAATCGTTAAGACCCATTTTTGAGAAAATCAAAACAAACAAAATTTCCATGAAAAGGGTAGTTTGGGTTGGGAGATTTTCTTGAAAATGTTCATGTCATATCCTTGGAAGATGCTGAACTTAAACACCAAGTTTGGTATTTAACCAAGTGTTCCTTTTAGAGTCTCTCTCTATCCCTCTCTCAGAACTTTTTCAAAAAATACCTCCTTTTTTATTCAGGGGACCTCAAAATATTCATGTTGATTAATGCTGGAGATCATGATGGAATCCATGTACCACCACGAGCGAATTACTTAAAAGGATAAAATGGGAATGTTATTTTCTTTAACTTCATAGTAAAGCAGATTTTTTGAGGGA
Source organism: Deroplatys truncata (assembly GCA_030765065.1). Taxonomy (NCBI): domain Eukaryota; kingdom Metazoa; phylum Arthropoda; class Insecta; order Mantodea; family Mantidae; genus Deroplatys; species Deroplatys truncata. The sequence continues at coordinate 84,501,864 of CM060988.1, forward strand.
ACAGACTATAAATTACCCAGGAAAATGTTTTATATAAGCCACATGTGGCACCATAAAGAAAATACTCATTTTTATAGTAATGAGATACTCTCTGGGTGTTTGTCAGCAAATAAAGAAAAAATTGAGAATGCTGTCCAAGAATTTTTTTATTGTGTTTAATATCCATTCTTACTACATATGGCAACACAGGTAGAACACTGGTGATATATGTATATGCAATGAAATGATGTTTGGGAAGGAAATGTATCAGGCGTAGGTTTAGGGTACCTCCCCAGCATTTGCCAGTTATGAAGACTGGGCAAAACCTGGAAAAAACTTCAGTCAGCGAGGACAGTCCTGGCAGAACTTGAACCGCAGACCTCCCATTCATAGGCTAATTTGACTTGTCCAAGAAATTCAAGATAATAACTAAATGAGGTTACATTATACTTCAAATCGAGCTAGGAATGTTTTACTCGGATCAATTCATGTTAACATCTTTTTATAAAAATTACTTTCACCATTAAAAAATTAGAACTTTATTACTGAATTTTACAGCCATGACTTTCTTTTGTTTTCCATGACAAAGAGCAAAAAGATAACAACACTTAGTTTAGCTGTAATTTAGGGTCAAATTCATAGTCGTCGCTTATTTCAAGGAAGTCCTTAAGCAACAATTTTTAATACACAGACGCTACTCTTTCAGGCGAATAAGGAAATGCTTGTTCATATAAGGAAGCTCCGAGCTCCGCTTATATGCAATAAGGAGAGCTGATGCCATCTTGTATCAACTGCCTATAAAGGAGGATAACGATAATAACGATCTCGTAGTGTATATGGAATTTCATAATGAAATTTTACTGCACAGTAATAAACGTCTTTGTGTAATTTATAGAATTCATTTGAAACATATAGGGATGCTGAATTTAAGAAGTGATATTGGTTTACCAAAGATGTGGTTGTAATAATCTAATCTAATGCCTCTGCTAAACAACATAACCTTAACAAGCAGAGGCTATGAAGTCATAACATGAGGCAGGCTTACTTGAAAAGATAATGCATAGAATGTCAGTGCTATAATACTATCCATTAGTTTTCTGTTCAGATTTTCCATTTATGTTGTCCAAAATCCTTAGGTCCGTAGAATACAAGATTCCGGTGCATTTATAATGATTTAATAAAATCCTAAAAATAAAATGTGGAAATATTTCTGCAATACATAAAGTACATCTCTGCAGTGCTTTTTTCGATCAAAGTGCCTATTTTGCACAATTACTATGACTGCAATGGATCACTTAAACAAGTCACATGTCTTTACCATTAATTCACAAATGCACATTGGGTTATCAAAACCTTAAAGAGTTTTGCCGATTTTGCATGTCAAACCACTGTTAAAGCCAAACAATGTGAGTTACTGGCTATTTTGCTTTTCTGCTTACTGTTAGATGGTGAAGTAATTGCATTTGTAGTTTGCTTCCATGTATGCATTTATGCATTGCGCAGATCATTGTAAACACTACTAACACTTCACACTAGAATGTCAGGCTTTCAGTTTTAAAACAGTCTGCGAATGAGTATCACTTAAGGTCAGTACATCACACAGCATCCAATTGCCTGCATTCTACGATGTCTTTGTATCTCAGCACCACTTTTTTAATTGGTTTCTTTCCTGCTTGCTGAAATGTTTTCGACCTAACTAATGTAACTACAGTAGTATTACTACAAAGTCTTAACTAAATTTATAATCTTTGTGATTTTAAAATGAAGTTAACTAATTAATAAATGGGAGGATAAAGTAGCCTGTCCTCGTGGTGTCCCCTGGGTAATGCTAAATAGGCTACAACACCGTGCAGAAGTCAGTCAATATAATGCACAAATATAGGAAGAGAGAACAGAAAGCAGTACTTTTTAGTACTTTAACCTGGAATGCTGGTGGATTTACCAAAAATGTAGCAAAAAGGCAGTATGTAGATGAAATGATCAGAAAATATGACATAGATGTTTTCAGCATCTTAGAAGCAAATTGTAATGACGATGACATCATGTACTGTAATTTTACAAATTATCATCTTTATCATATGAATAAATGGAGACAAGTGGCTAGTGGCATAATTGTTGGAGTCAAATCAGAATTAAGTTGCAAATTTAATATAATTAAGGAAATGAACGAGCAAGACAAATCAGAAATTACACAAACAACCGTATGTAAAAATAACACAAAATATACTGTTTATTCAGTTTACAACCCATGGTAATCAAAATTTAAATATGGATATAATAGAACCACAGAAGAAAATGTTTATCTTAGGAGATTTTAATGCACACTCAAGACAATGGGGATATAAATATGTAGATTCAGCAGAGAAGATACTACAAGACTTTATAAATAATAAATAGGTACAGTTGATATATCATGATGCAGATCCTAACACATACATACACTATATAGGAAACTCTACTAGCCCAGATCTTACAATAGTGTCAGATGACCAAATTAACAATACAAGAAGATTAGTTTCTGAAGATGGAGAAAGTGGTCATAGAGCCATAATTACAATTTTGACACTAAGAAACAATGTCCAAATATTGAAAAACGATATACTTGGAATTTTAAAAAAGCTAATTGGTCTAAATATAAAAAAAGTATATAAAATGAAGTACAAGGCTTAGACTTGTCAAAGAGTGCTAGTCAAAGGGTTAAGGAATTTAACAATATAATATTAAAATCAGCAAAGAAAAATATCCCTCAAGGCAAACCTAAAAATATATAAACCCTTTTAGAGCAAGAAATTGGAAACACTAAAAGTTGAAAGAAATAGTGCTAGAGATTTAGCACAAAACACTAAAAATAAGGAAGATGCAATAGAATGGAGAAAAAAAGACGCTACTTATAGAAGAGAATTGGTAGTATCCAAACGTCAGTGTTATGATAAATTCTTATCTGGGCTGGATTACAGAGCTAATAGCACCAAAGTATATAAGCATATTGTGACGTATGCAGAGATTATAGTACATACGCCTCTCTGGTCACCGGGATTCGAGATGGCAGTTGGAGTTTGGGTAAGGGGAACTAAGAATCTTAGGAGGGGATGAGTTGTTTGGCGTCCCTGACGCTTTTTAGTAGCGTTACTTGGGACAAGAGTCAGTGGGCAACCTTCGAGTAGCAAGGTCGTGGAACGGCCATCTCTGTGCAAAGGCAAGCATGGCGTCCTCGCCCGGCAGACACATGGGGTAAGAAATCCATTTTTATATAATAAATTCATCAGCCATCCATTCTCTTGTTATATTAATTATGATAGTGTAAAGTTCCTTTCTTCCTTCTAAGCCATGTAGCGTCCCTTTTTGCCAGTGATTAATAATATTTTTGTACTTTCTTCAGCTGCGTCCCTCGTCGTAGCCTCGCCGTGTAATAAGTTGGTTAATTTTCCCGGTACCCCTTTGTAAGCGAGTCGCTCACCATCATTTTGAGTAAATAGTAAAAAGAGGCTACGACAATTGGTGGAGGGCCGGGCATAATTCAATTTTTTTCTGAGGTTTTAAGTGCAAAATTTTTTTTTCTCTCTGTAAAATGTAACGGTTTTTGGTCCTCCACGTGGTCGCTAAAAATGTAAATCTGTTTCTTGGCTCAAGGGTAAGGATTTCAGTGGTATAATTTGTGATTTCTATATTCTAAATTCTTGCTGTTTTGATTTCTGAAAGTCCGGAGTCTAAATTTTAATTTTAAGTTCAATTTTATATTTGCTCCATTGTCTGTCGGCGCAACGCTAAAACTCCTGGCTCCATTTTTCCCCTTACTTTGGCTTCATTTCTACTAAATTCTATCACTGTGCTAAATTATTCGTACTGGTTATTTTGAAGTATATATTTTCGTGAATTGTGAAAAGTGAATTGTGAAAATTGGGTGATATTTGTAACGTTGATAATATAGTTGCGTGTGTGAGCTGATCTACGTAACATTGTATTTATTGGTTGCGTCATCTTGTAAGTATTAACGACTCGAAAGTGCAGCAAATATTTCAAAATTCGTGTGTTGCGTGTTTAAAATTTGCGTGTGTATAAAAAGTGTGGTGCATCTGTTTGAAATATTTAAAGTAATAAAATGAAAGAAGTCGAGTATATATATTGAAATTTTTTTTTTGCACATTGTACACTCGCGGTAAGAATAGTGGTAAAGATGATGATAATTTTGCTTCACCGTTGCCAAGTTTGGTTTATTTAGTTACGCAATGCATATTTTTGGGGGAAAATGCTTCACAATTACTCATTTAAGTAAAAGTTTCAGGAGCCACTACCAGCCTTGCCAGTATCTTCACCTAATTAGGTTTGATGTGCCTCTAATATGGACCAGTACGATGTGGATGGTGATGAATCAGCTATATGTGTGTTACCAGATTTTGGAAAATTGCACTGGAATTTTGTGGTAAAAAGAATAAGAAAAAAAAAAACATAACCTGTAAGTATGCGAACATTGGGTGTGCTAAAGTTTGGACAAATGAAACAGTTTTACAACTCACACAGGTATGCTAAATTTTTATTGTTTCACTGACTGATGCTTAATTAAGCTTTGCTTTTCAGGAATAATGTGCGATATGAATGTCTCTGCTAAATTAAAAGTATATTATTATTTTGGTGTAACTTAAATTTTAAATTATGTTTTGGGAATTGCAAATTATTTGTTTTGTTATGTTATGTTGCAGGAATGTGTTGAATGTGTACCATGTGCTTAATTGAGCTTTCATTTTCAGGAATGTTCTGTGACAATATTGTTTTGAGTAATGATGTGATTTTGTTTTGTTGCATTCGATTTGATTTGATTTGATTTTGGGTTTCATTATGATGCTGTGATCTTTTATTTGCAGAAAATTGTTGCATGAATAGTGTGTGTATGTATGTGTATATTTGAGGTTATGTGAGATATGTGAGAGATACGAGTTGATATTTGCCTCAGTGGAAGTGCGTAAGAGTAACCGCAACGGTGGTAAAGTGAGAGATGAGAGGAGAAGAGATGAGATGATGTCAGCTTCGGTGGAAGTGCCAAAGTGTAACCCCGATAGTTGAAGTGTAAAAATGTGTTGATTTTTCAGGAGGGCTACATGTACCTGGAAAGTTGATGTGATGTGATGATTTCAGAGATTTTGCTTATTGGTGTTGCTGTAACGTGCCCAGTATAGCGTGTGTGATGTATTCACACGAGTGAGTTAATGTATTGAAGTGAATGCAATGAGAATAATTTTTTTGTGTTTATGCAACAAGTTTATTACCATCTTAGATAGCAAGTTTTAATACCACCTGTTTTCCAGCTTAATTTTGCTTCGGAGGATGTGGATGCAACAGTATAATGTCATGTTATTTGTGTCATTCCTGAAATGTTAATGTGATTTTTTTAAGGTTATGCCTATGTCAGATATTTTGACTTTGCAGCATGTTGAATGAGACACGTCAGTGAAGATGTTTTGTTTTCGCAGTAATTACTGTCCAAGAGAAAATTGAAAGTTGAGATAAAGATGATGATTGAAATATTGATGATGATGATTATTATGATTGAGATTGAGATGATGAGGACAATAATGAGATGAAGAAGATAGTAATGTAGAGGAGAATTTGTGTTAGTGATAGTAGAGTATGATTATTGTAGTTTAAATATGTACTGTGTATTTATTATTTTTGAAGTTTGTAGTAATGCATACAGTAGTTTTGAGTAACTAGTTAAGTGAGTGTTGTGTATAATTTGGGCCATGGTCAGTGTGAATGATCCCATTTCATTATCATGTATGAATGTATTGTAAGTGCACTTATTTTCTCTTCATTAATGGTACCAGCTGGTTAAGAAATAATATTGGGATCCCAAATAAGTTTATATTGTTTTGTCATGTTATTGTATGGAAATAATGAATGTTACTGATTTAATGTTAATGTGTTATGGTTCTTTTGTGATTATGTATTTGGATTGTAAAGCATTGTGTGTTAAATTTTGGATGGTAACCCCCTGAAAAATTTAGTTTTTATGTCAACATGTAGTCATTTTTTCTCTCTTTGCCCCATGTTAAAAGAATTTATTGAGTGCAAACCTTCTGGACATTTAAAATATTTGATTGTAAATGACATAATATATTTTTTTTATGTGTGATTATTTGTTGGAGCACCCTTTCTACTGTTTTGTGGTTTTGTTGTAGTTATTTTGCTGATGGCGGAGCTCGAGCGGATAAGACGAGCACCCCCCAATTGCCACGCCAGAGGTTCCAGACACACCACAGGAGAGATGCCGTGCAGCCACTACACTGCAGTGGCATAAGGAGCTACTATTTTGGGGGGCAGTCCAAGCCAGCGACTGCCCACCCCTTCTTCATCTCCAATGACCTGCAGAATCGAAAACTTTACAACCAGGATAATTCGTCGTCGTGGGTGATCTACAACCTCCACCCACAAACAGTTACGTCGGACATCAACCCAGGTGCAGTGTAGTGTGCATGTGAAAGAGGCAGCGTGGTGTGTGTGCGTGTGCGGGGTGCTCAAGCATAAGTGCTCTAAAGATACATGATCTGTAAAGACTCGAAACTCTTAAAAATGCCCAGTACGATTCCTTTTATATCTTCGTGTGGGTATTCCACACACATGTTTAATGTTTCTCTTTGTTGTCATTTTTGCTTTTGTAATTGTTTTGTGTAATATTTGCCTTGTGTCGACGAGGGCGTCGATCTCAGTGGCCGGGGGAGATGTGACGTATGCAGAGATTATAGCACATAAGCCTCTCTGGTCACCGGGATTCGAGATGGCAGTTGGAGTTTGGGTAGGGGGAACTAAGAATCTTAGGAGGGGATGAGTTGTTTGGCGTCCCTGACGCTTTTTAGTAGCGTTACTTGGGACAAGAGAGTCAGTGGGCAACCTTCGAGTAGCAAGGCCGTGGAACGGCCATCTCCGTGCAAAGGCAAGCATGGCGTCCTCGCCCGGCAGACACATGGGGTAAGAAATCCATTTTTATATAATAAATTCATCAGCCATCCATTCTTTTGTTATATTAATTATGATAGTGTAAAGTTCCTTTCTTCCTTCTAAGCCATGTAGCGTCCCTTTTTGCCAGTGATTAATAATATTTTTGTACTTTCTTCAGCTGCGTCCCTTGTCGTAGCCTCGCCGTGTAATAAGTTGGTTAATTTTCCTGGTACCCCTTTGTAAGCGAGTTGCTCACCATCATTTTGAGTAAATAGTAAGAAGAGGCTACGACAATATTAACAATATAAATGGAAAGTATGTCAATAGTAACAAAAGTACATATATTAAAAAAGGTAAGAAAAATATATACAACAATAAAGATATAGCCAATGAATTTAATCAACATTATAAGAAAGTTAATATACTAAAAAAACATATACTAAAGTTAATATACTAAAAAGATAACAGAATATTAAAAAAATCCAATATGATAGAAATAAAAAGAATACAAACAGTACCTCTTGATTCAAAGTTCCAATTGGAAGAATTAGAACAAGCAATGAAGACATTAAAAAACAAAAAACAACCAGGACCAGATCTTATACATCCAGAGTATATTAAAAATCTTGGAATAAGAGCTAAAAAGATATTAATAAAATATGGCATGAACAAGAGAATATGCCATCAAATGGTGCAAAGCACTAGTAATCCCAATTTTGAAACCAGGAAAGCCCGCAAATGAAACAAAAAGTTTTAGACCCATATCACTGACCTCAATCCCAGCAAAAATAGCTGATATGTTTGCCAATAGATTAATGTACTATCTAGAAACAAATAACCTACTAGCAGATGAACAGGCTGGATTTAGAAGACAATACTCAACTGTTCACCAAGCATCTAGATTAATAGAAGATGTGAAAAATAAACTAGCCAACAATATGTCAGTAGCAGCAGTATTTATAGATTTTCAAACAGCTTTTGATCTTGTATGAAAAGAGATGCTAATTAAAAAACTAATACAAATGAACTGCCCAAAAAATTAATTAGATGGTATAAAAAAGTTTTACAACAAAGATGGATTGCAGTCAAATGGAAGAACACTATCTAAATACACCCAACTTAAAACTGGAGTAGCACAGGGTGCAGCATCCAGTCCTATATTATTTAATATATATATATATATATATATATATATATATATATATATATATATATTAATGATATGCCAAAGTTTATAAAACAAGGAATAAACACTGCAATGTATGCAAATGTAGTAGTTCTATGGACGGCTGAAAAAAATGACAAGAATGTATATACCAGATTAGAAGAAAAAATAAAAAATGTGTTAGTTAAATTAACTAATTGGGCAAAACTAAATAAAACTTGATATTTAATTTTTGCTACATTAATATGTCCATTAATGTAGCAAAAATTAAATATCAAGTTTACACCATGAAACATTTTGATGACAGGAAAAAAACTTAAAACCTGAAATCAATGGGAAACAAATAGAATATGCTGAAGAAATTAAATATCTAGGAATTGCAGTAGATAGAAGATTAAAAATGAAAGACCATGTACAAAAAGTCACGCAAAAGGCTGCTAAAAGAAGTAACATATTGAAGAGATAAGCTGGATCTAAATGGGGCAGTTCAATAGCAGTTTTAAATAAAACATGCAACAGTTACATAAAACCAGTATTAAAATATGGATGTGAATTACTATTAACTGCAACCGACGATAAAATTAATATGATTGAGAAATGTCAAAATCAGTGTTTAAGATTGATAACAGGAGCAGGGAAAACAACGCCAGTTAGTGCACTTCTTGCTGGAACAAATAACCCAATGAAAGCCAACATTGAAATACAAGCTGCACAATTATACATAAAATTAAAAACAAACCAAGCAAACATCAATGGTTTCAACAACTACCTAGAAAATACAAGCTAAAAACATGGATTACAAACAAATCTTTTTTAGAGAAGAATTATAATTACCTAAATTTATCAGAAAAATGCACTCCTCATCCTCCTAGAACTAATCCATTGGATTTTATCAAGATAGCAACAAATGACAGCTTGCTATATGGTCACCTGCATGTTTGTTTATACATTCCTTTGTGCATCCGAGTGGCTGTGAAACAGCTGAACCATGTTGCCACAAGTGCTTTGGAAATAAATAAGTGTTTAGCGCTGAGCATATAAGTGCTGTCTATGTATACCAAATGGTAATAAGCATTTCCTTACCAAAAGGAAATACTTACTGCTTAAGCATCTCCTTTTCACATAAGCTATGACTATGAATTCGACCCTTAAACTACATGAGAACCAGAAAAATACTGATAGGAGAAGGGCAGGGAGAATGCACATTGTACAGTTCACGTGATTGTAAAATGCCAACCTGCCCTCCCACTTATCAGTAATTCTCAGGAATCAACCATTTGTGTAATCTTACATCACACAAACTCTGTGATATCATATGTCATAGAGTTGGCTGACCCTAGTCTATATTTAATTACTTTAGTAGCTCCTTTGGCTACCCAAACACTTTCCCCCTAATCCCCTCAATGGGCAACTGTGCACTTATTTGTTTTCAATACTAATTTATTTCGTTGATATTGTAATGAAAAGAAGCTAGAAACAGTGATGTGTATTGAATTTATTTAAAGGTGAGTCGGAATTGTTACACTAACATCACTTAAGTTTACTCACTTAACATGTTTCGGGAAACCGTTGTTCCCATCCTCAGAAGGTTAATTCGACGGATTAACCTTCTGAGGATGGGAACAACGGTTTCCCGAAACATGTTAAGTGAGTAAACTTAAGTGATGTTAGTGTAACAATTCCGACTCACCTTTAAATAAACTAATTTATTTATTATTACAATAAGGAACTTGGCAACTGAGAAGTTGGGTGCAATAAAAGCTGCTTTGAGAAAAGGGTGCTGGACATATTCATCTGCATGGAATAAATGTTTTAAATTTGTAAACCATTTTACTTCAATTGGTAGCACTAATGCTACAAGAAAAAGGGTGAAGGTGTTTAGGAACAGCAGTGAAAGCATTAATCAGCAACAGTGCTATTGCATCCAGCTTCTGGGCTACCCTTTCTGAAGATAAATTTAAGACATACCATTTTCTTCACTCTCTACTGGCATAGATAGCAATTTATCCAATGGCACTGGTTCTGTTCCCCTTTCCATACTTGTTGTTAAATGTGGGGACGTGGAGTCAACACTTTCTGAGCCCTATTTGAAGATAAAATTCATATAAATAACTCTAATAGGTGCTATATCTAATGACTGTTCTGTAATACCAGTCATGTGTAGCTTAGGTCAGATGATTGAATCAGATTTGAAAAATTCAATTTCATGACCAGAACTTGAACAACAGATCTTTAATGTCTTGCCATGGAGTGTTGCGGCAGTACTGGCATTGAAAGTGAAAGATTTTTGCAGAGGCATACACAGAGGGGAGAAGCCTCAGGGCTTGAAACCCCCACAGATACTCAAAACCATAATATCGGAGACTGCAGTTCTCATTTTTGTTTTCCGTAATTCTTTTGTACTTGTACCTAATAAACAGGTAAATAAAAATACTATATATATTAAAACAGTGGTAAACACTGAGGAAAGACAGGCATTTAATGCGTTCTTTTGGAAAATTATCATTCCATACATAGTTGGCAACAATGATTAAATGGCTTCTCCCTTTAGTCACAGGTAATCAGTACTAGATGGTTATGAAGCACCTCCTGTAGTTGTAGTAGAACTTCTGAATGGGTCTCCCCATAGTCAAGTAGTTAACAGACTTAACTGAATGACTTAACCTAATCTGAGTATGAGACCTGGCTGGGAGTTTAGTCACTATGTACTTCTGTTTGCATTTTGATCTTATAAATACCTATAAAGTTGGTTGTGATCAGTTGGTATCCCCCCCTCACATGGGTAAATCTCTAAAGTGAAAACAGAATGAAGTACGACTTACTTCTTGAGTTTGTCACTCCTGTTTCAGCCGCCTGCATATGCACTCTGAATATGTCCCTGAATCTGTGATTTGAGTACCAGCCATGATACTGAAACTTTCAAATCTGATTTGAGGTTGCTTATTTTTTATTATGTTTAGCAATTTCATTCACAAAATGTGATTAAAGAACACCCATTTTATGAAACTGCTGATTCTTACAGTACTGACAGAGTTTGCTATTTTCTAGAATCTAAACAAAATTAATAAATACAATTAAAAAAAAAAAAATAGAGAACTACGAGGGTAATCCCAAAAGTAAGGTCTCCCAATTTTTTTTAAAATACAAAGAAAGTTTTATTGTCAACAAATGGTACATAGTTTTGAAGCTTTAACATTTGTCTATTTTTCCACATAATCGCCATTTCGGTCGATGCATTTTTGTAGACGCTGTGGCAGTTTTTGTATGCCCATATCATATCAGCTTGCCGCCATGCTCTTGAAAAAGTGATGGACCTCATTTTTCACTTCATCGTCGTCACCGAAGCGCCTTCCAGCCAAGTGTTCTTTCAACTTGGAAAACAAGTGGTAGTCACTGGATGCTAAGTCTGGACTATAGGGTGGATGGGTGATGGTTTCCCATCCAAACTGTTGCAGAAGATTCATGGTTTGACGGGCGGTGTTGGGGCGAGCATTGTCATGGAGAAGGCTTATGCCCTTGTTCAACATTCCTCTTTTACGGTTCTGAATTGCCCGTCTGAGTTTTTTTTAATGTCTGACAATACCTGTCAGCATTTATTGTTGTCCCAGGATCCATAAAGTCGCCAACAATATCCCCTTTCGATCCCAAAACACAGTTGCCATGACTTTACCGGCAGACTGTGTTCTCTTGAATTTTCGCGGCTTGGGTGAACTGGAATGCCGCCACTCACATGATTGTTGTTTGGTCTCAGGTGTGAAGTGGAAAGCCCAGGTTTCATCACCTGTGACTATTGAATCCAAAAGGTTGTCCTTTTCATCTGCATAGCGTTGAAGGAATTGGCGGGAAGTTTCAGCGCGTTGCCTTTTGTGATCTTCTGTCAGCATTCTTGGGACCCATCTTGTGCACACCTTCCGACATTTTAACTCTTCAATCAAAGTCCGATGAATACTGCTTCGAGAAATCTCAGGAACAACAATGCAGAGCTCATCGAGAGTGACCTGCCGAGCTTGAAGCACGATTTGTTCAACCTTTGCAATTGTTTCGTCAGAAATGGACGGTCTCCCGCATCTTTCGTCATGAATTTCCGTGGGACCATTTGCAAATTCTCTACACCACTTGCGGACATTTTTGACATCCATACAAGACTCTCCATACACTTCCATCAACTGTCGATGAATTTCGACAGGTTTAACCCCTTTTGCACTCAAAAAGCGAATAACTGTGCGAACTTCGCACCTGGTGGTAGTGGCTAATGGAAGCTCCATTATAACTGGCTGTCAAGCCAAGACTGAGGGCGCTAAGGGATGTGCGGTGGTTTCGGAAGAGTGTGGGGGGAGGAAGGAAAAAAGCAGTATGGCCAACATCCACACAAACAGTTTCCCTGCGATCCCAGCGCTTTGGAGACCTTACTTTTGGGATTACCCTCGTACATCTCCCTAAACATACAGCCTACCTTCACATATTCATATTACACTCATCTTCAAAGTTTTTACTGGTAATGGTAGAGTGGACACACTTCCATAAAGTCTCTGGTGAAACTAGCATTCTACAGCGAGCGAGCCTCTTTGCCTTCTGTGTCAACCTATATGCACAAAAAACAGTGCATTTTGTCTTTGATTCAGCAACGCCTGAAGCTCTAAGATTGACATTTGCGATGAATGCAGTTCAGGCACACTAGATGGCATTGAACTTGGCCAATCACCTTAAAGTACCATCCTCAACCCATACCTAAGCACACATATCAGCAATAAGAGTCAATCCAAGGTAAGATACATATTATGCCAGGGACTTTATGGAAGTTATCTAACTCTACTAGAACAGCTATAATTTTTTCCAAATCTTCCTCTATCAATTATCTTATTACTGAAAGTCAATTTTGTATTTTGCTCCCAGTTCTCAGTAAATTCTTTTTCAAATAACTTCCTTTCGTTTTCTTTTTGCTAGTATGTTATGGAACATCTAGTATTGATTAAAAATGCTATCTTTATGGAATCATTTGTTATAGGAACGATACAATGAGAATAAAAGCAGTCATTAATTACCTATCTAAAGTTAAGAAACCACAATTTTTAGTTGTAAATTAATGATTTTGTTCCTAAACCTCCACAAATGGTCAGTAATATTGTCAACATGTCAGCATTCACCTGTTTAAGTATGTCTGAAGTTCACATCTCTCGTTTACTTAACGATAGCATGGCAATATGATGCAATGCTATCCCTCAGTTATATTATTAACATTTATACTATTTACTCACCTCTCCTTCTTCACGTTCTAACAATGTAATTTCCATTTTTGAATCTACATCATGTGTGATAGGAGTAAAGCCCAATGGCCGACTAGGCACTGTGGATGGCATATTGTTTGCTGAAATTAGAGCATACTGTTCCTTCTGTAACTGCAGCTGTTGTCTCAAAGCAGCTGTTTCCTTCTGCAGTCTTTCTTCCAGCTCCTCCAGCTGTTTCTGAAGTTTGAAGAGTCTTATATAGTCTCAAGAACACTTATGTTTCTCAGACATATATATGGTTGTCGAAAGCAAGGGCCCTTGTCCATGACAAGAATTACTGCCAGAATGGTAATTCCACCAGCTCTTAACCCAAACAGATGATGCTGTCCACAGCATTGCAAGTACACAAAAAATGTAATTTAGTCAAATCAAATTCAACCTGTGCATGTACACAAGCATGGGTATAAATGTGTATATATATCACTGCATTGTGTTATGTTTATTAAAAACAACAGCAACTACCTAAAGGAGCAATTTAAGCTTGTTGCCTTTAGTATTTAGATTGACAAATTAAGAGAAAACGTTAAAGGCTGGTTCACAATAACCCAAGAACAAAATCAAGAATGGGAAGCAAAAGACATACAATATTTTTATTTACAATACCCTGGTAACGAGAACAGGAATGCATATGAATGCCCATAACAATAACAAAGTGTAGGTTGATTTTGCATATTGGAATGTCATCTGTTTGTAACTGACCAATGATATTTTTTCACCTGTTTCCAATTCAACCAATATAATGCAGGTTAGCCAACATCAAAATTCAATAAAGTAAGCATTTTCTAAGTGCAGATCCATTACTATCTCGATTGCTCTGGATGTACCAAGCTTCATTCCTTTATTAATAGTATACATTAAAGTTGTTTGTTAAACTTCTACCAGTTTTTGCTGTTCCTTGTAGTTTTTGCTATTGTTTTTTTAGGCAATAGCAGTTTTGACTTGCATATACTACAGATGATGTTTTTGCTACAAGAATCAATGTTCAATGGATCTGAAGGAGTCAGGATCTGTGGTCAGGATGTATATTTGCTAGAATTTATTTCGGTTTTACTTTCCCAGCTTGTAACTATAGAGACTAGCAGTGTTTCATGTCAGGCTATCAGGAGAACTAGAACTTTCTGGAAGTTTTACCTCCCCCTCTTCCAGAAAGTGTGTCGAAATAGTTCTAGAACATTTGAGAACTTTCTGTGGAAGATTCCATTGGCTATTTAAGTGAGTGCTCTCGCGCTCAGTCAGTCAGTGTGAGTCGACTAACGACACAGAGTGAGTCGCGTGAGTCAATGTGACACAGTGGAATTGAGTCAGTCAGTGTGCGAGTGAGTTAGCGACTGCATTTCTGGTGTGACATTAAGAGCAATTCTCTGAGCAAGTTGGTGATGACTGTTGTGATGTGCAGCAAGGGTTACAACAGAGCGATCATTTTTGGAGGTCTTGTGTTCGAGTCCCAATGAAGTGAACCATATGGTGTGAAGAGGCTACGTCACGAAAGAAGTGAAGTGACAGAATTGAACTAGTTCACCTTAGTGAAGTGAACTCTTAGTGATGGTGAACATAAAAATGAAACAGTGACAGTGAAAACTGTGTGAAAGTTGCAAAACTGGACAAAGTCATAATATGGATCTAATATATCATGCCTGAGAATGAGAAAGTTAAACCTTGACCAAGCCTTCTTTCCCATTCACGGGATCCAGAAAAGCTTCCCATTAATTGGGAATGCTCACATTATAATAAATGTATTTTAACTTTATCATTCTCATTCAGGTTACCATTCTCAGTTATTGTAAACCAGCCTAATTATTTTTAGAATGTCAAAAGAATATTTAAACCAACATTGACTTCATCATTACTGTTGCCCTGGTAAGCTTGATAGTATAAACTCTTATCTGGACAAGGGCCCCTAAGAATTTATAGCCAGGAAATTGTTACCTTATAACACTGATTCAGTGTTTCAGCCTGTAGTTTTTGACTTTTCAAAGCCTCTCTGTGCTCAGCAACCATGCTTTGAATCTGGTCTTGAAGATGAGAGTTCTGCACTCGTAAGTCCTGTACTGTGTCAGTTAACTCCTGACACCGCTGCAGCATTCGCTCTCTGTCTTCTTGGAGTGCAGTGTTTTCAGCAGTTAGTGTCTGAATTTTTGAGCTAAAAGAAATGGCCTATTTAAGCAAGAGCAGCTCATGTATAAATTATTGATGGGTTGTAAGTGCATACATAAAAGTATTGAGTTAGTAAAATCTGCATAACACTATCATATGATTGCCATACTGGACCAAAATTTTGGACTTGCATTTGGGTGGATAATATCTTTTCACAGCTATTTCAACTTTAAATTTTTGAGACTATTGCCCAAAAAAGCAAAATTTGTGGTGAATATAAATTATTAGATCATGGATACTAAATGCTTCTGATATGAAAAACTCTTGAGAATTGTGACATGAATATTCTCCTTTTGCATTTAGGGCAACAACTAAGTATTTTGATTTACAACTTTTATGATTATTATCCTAAAGAACAAGATTTACGGTGGTTATAAAGTAGTGCAGTTATAATACTGATTTCTTGTTAATACATACTATAGGTTGAATACTTCTGTGGTCCAAGACAAGAAATGGCACTGCTAGGTTATGAGTATGAAACCTAGTAATAGCATCATGCATTGAAGTGAATCAAACAGAAATCCCTGCATATTGTTCATAATTTTAGTGAGTTAAACACCACCATTATTGCAGTGCTGAGATCTGCAGCACTTGCTTCCCAGAAATCACATGATTACTTTCAAAATTATGCCTGGGTATAGACAAAGATGCTTTGTAATTTGAGTCCAGAGCTTTCTGACCACAACATAAACATGAAAGTAAACAAAATCATGTCAGAAGCACAACCCTCTAGTATGTATGTTAGAATCAGACTAAAAGTTGGGGTTTGAACCAAACTGAGCTACATGGCAACATTCCAGTATAACATTAAATTCCCCACTGACCCATATTTTTCTCAGTAAACTACAAGACGTTTTCAAATACATTTTGAGAAAACACACCCCAAAGGTGACTTACATATCATAAGTACTTTAAATTCCAGACCTCATAGTTAACCACTATTGGGTCAATCAGTGATAACTAAGCCAAAGATTTGTGGTTCAAATCCCGGCTATGACAGTGCATTTTCCAGTCTGATTCTACCTTTCCAACTTTAGCTTAACGTGGCATATGTGGAAAAACAATTATCATTGACTGACCTTGCTGGTTAACTGTAAGGACCAGGACTTAAAGTACTTATGATATTGTAAGTCACAATTGGGGTATATTATTTCAAAATATATATGAGAATGCCTTGTGGTTTAAAACACTTGGTTAGAGCTGCAGATTCATGGTTCAAATCCTGTCTATGGCAATGAATTTTTCAATCTGATTCTATTCTAACTTTAGCACATAACAAGTGTGAAAGAGCACTCCATTATCTTCAAGAATGAGTTTGTCCCTGAATAGATACAGCAACCCTCTTTAAAAATTTCTACAACCCCTTTTCATCATGACTCGCAGCAAACATTCATTTACTATGTACAGGTAATGTAAGTGATACAGTCAGGAAAGATAATAAATGTAAACAGCAAATTCTCTCTCCCCAACTTCCACGGCTCCAAAGTTCAAACAGTGGCATACAAGAAAGCTAAATGGAATGGAGTTTCATCTTGCATGACCAAACCTGTCTAACCACATTGCTATATTTGCTGGTCAACAAAACGACGTCATAAAATACAAGCTGTCATCTGCCACACACAGATTTTGGTGTGTAACCGAGTTTCCAGCAATTGCAAAAACAAAGCATTTTTGGACTATAAATCCCAATAAAGAGGAGGTCTTGTTGCACTGAAAGATACATTCAGTGCACAGAAATGTACATATAATTCTGATTTCGTATAGTGTTTTCTTTATTTAATGTTGGCAGAATCTCCTTATCATCTGTGCACCACACCAGCCCTGGGTGAGCCACTCTCTTATTGGTTTGAATTCAAGTCTGACACACATACATTAGTTTATGCAGAAAGATCAGGCCTAGGTGAGCGGCAAAGGGGAGGAGTACAGAAACATTACACCTAGTGGTTGGAAGGCATGCTTTGAATGGTGATTCACATCAGCACCCCGACAAGCCTGTCTCATATTGGTTTCATGTCAAGTCTGGCACTCAAACATTAACCTATAAACACAGGTTCATTTCAAGCTCAGGAGCAAAGGAAAAGGAGGGAATAAGACCATATTAAGTGGAATGCTAGAATCAAGTGGGCATGGCAGAGGCAGTTTAGTATTTTCTTATTAACATAAATCATTGAGCATTAATAGCATGATTCCATTCACTTGACTGAACATTGCTGGGGCAGTCAGGTGGTGGCTTACCATTCATGTCAGAAGTTTCTAGAGCACAATACAAAGCTTAGCTCTAATTAGGTATAAGAATTGGTACCTATATAAAGGAGGCAAGGACTGAGAAGTACAGTTCAGTTATTATAGGTCAATGACTGCTAGTTGTGTTCAAGTAGTACACTATAAGCAGAACCATGAACAACCAAAGTAAGAACATGCAATTCTTAAGAGTTCAGGCCTATAGCAAGCAAGCAAGCAAGCAAGCAAGCAAGGAGGAGTAGCAGAAGAAAAAGTATGTCATGTATTCATTTTAAGTCCTAAAAAGAGGCAAAAGAAAGATAAGGATGCTGTATTAGAGAGTCATGAAAGCTAAAATAATTAGATGACACCTAATTGGACTCCAAGAACTAATTTATTTATAATGTGTTTACAGAAATTTCTTTGAACTGTATCATAGTAGTAATCTTTTCCCAAAATTTGGTCCCATAATTTATGTTGCTTTTTTTCCATGCTCCTATGGTCAATGACCAGGAAAATTTCATTCCACCAAGTGATGGCATTTATTATCTGGAAGAACCTAGCAGGCTGCATTAAATTACCTCCAATGGTAGAATAATAATGGGGATGGCGATGAGGAGGACCTATTACTTTTACCATTGAACCGAACCACACTGGGCATTGGGGATACTTCACATGAGCTAGTCAGAGTGAAGGTTTGGATAGGACTGACTTAAAATTGCCACTGCAGACCTGAGAATCTAAACACAAGATCCTCAGCATGAGAGCCACAAACAAAACCACTGAGCAACCCAGGCACTCTCCTATAAGTATAAATAGCCTGTTTTATTTGTCTTAACATCTGTAACAGCTTACCTTGCATCCTCAAGTCTTGTCTGCATTAATGTAGCTTTATGCCGAAGTTGTGCGAGTTCATCTGCAAAGTCCTCTCTGGTGAAAGTTGATGAGCCATCTTCAGGCCGTGCTTTTTGTCTCAAGACACTTTGGGCTCTTACTTTATAATTTTCAAATTCTGCCTTAAGCTCTGCGAGTTCTCTTTCTCGTTCAGTAAGGTTTTGTTTCAAATGCAAAGCATGATCTTCTAAAACCTGGATCTATAAAGATTAAAATTCAATAGTCACAACAACTATAAGCTACCATTAGTAACTACAACTTAAGCTTTATAAAGAGTATAATACTTAGGCTATAGCATTACTGATGTAGATTGCACTGCTGTGTATCTAGAAGAACCAGGTTATTACCTAGAGCACTAGTACAGCATGTGGGTAAGAGTGGAATGCACTGTAATTACTTACAAAATTGAGCATTTGTGATATCCAGAGTGGTCTTGAGAGAATGTGGATTTGTTTTATGCAGGAATTGTTGCTGGAATGAAGACATTGGGCCCACCCACATCATCTTTTTTAGAGCCTTGTTATATAGTTGTTACTGGCAAAATTTTGTGGTGAAGAGTTACTAACCGAAGAAGACATAATGTTGGTAAAGTATCGCCATCAAAGGTAAGAATATACTCTTATCTTGGATGATTGGAATTTAGCCTCACAGATCCCTGTCATTGCTCCGCAGTTGCAGCATTTGACTGAAACTGCTTCACTCCCCTACATATAAAAAGCTAGGCTTTGAGGCTTAGGACCTTCAATGCTGTGCTACACCTTGTGGCTTAGGGCCCCAAATAAGTTACCATTTTTGGCAGCAGAAGGACAACATAAGCAATGCTCCCATAATACCTCAGGTGGAATGCATATGATGAGAGTTATGCAACTGGTTAATATGAATCAAAAGTGACAATATTTTTCACAAATGTTAACCACAATGTCCAGTAGTGTTCATGATGTGTAATAATGTTATGAAAGTAATAAAGATAATCGTGTATATGCATGTACATCATGTGTATAGCGAATGCAACTCCTACCTGTATGCCTTATATTATCCTTACCCAGTATCTGCCATAAGGAAAGGTTATTAATGACTTGACTCCAAAATATATTTCTCTTTATTCTAATGCATGTGGGGATCAGCACTCTTCCCTGTAACACTGCCATCTACTGATCAGGCAAAACGTATCTTTTATTGTAGGAAGAGAGAACAAAAATTTTAAATGTAACTTATCTGAGTGTCTGTGTAAATAAAATGGTAGCTACAGGAAATGTGATATCATGTTAGAGATAGTTTTATATATTTAGCAAATAAAAAAGGGGGAATTAGAATTAAATACTTTAACATTCAAGTTTTCAATCAATGATGTATAATATCAAGCATACTAAACTTTGCACACTATAAATACCCTTAAATGTCTTACCCTGCATGTATGCAGTGGTCCCTTTCCAAAGTTACTTTTGATTTGAAAGCAAATTGTAATGTTGTCAATTTCAAACTCGTAAGCAAAAATTGCTGATAGATAAGCTTATAGCAAACATTTTAGGAGCTATACTGATATATATCCTTGTGTGACAGAATAGGAACCAAGATAGCAAGTTGTACATATGCTTTGCATGCATTGTAGAGTGCATTTTTATTACTTTCTCTACCAACTACCTATAGTAGCTAATAAGAAGTACTGTATTCCACCCAAAAATTTGATGTCAAGGTTTCACCCAAAATACATGTTTTGAAATCCCATTAATCCAAAAAATAAAAATGTTAAAAAGATAAAATAAAGAAGGAGTGGGTGTGTATGTGTGAACGACATAACTCAAAAATGAAATGGCAGATAAATACCATACTGGCATTTAAGCTCACTATCCTCCAAAGATGTGACACAAAGCTTTTCAAAAGAATCCCTCCCACCCCAAACTATTCTTTACATGCAAAAGCTTTTCAAAATTATTGATTTTCTCAAAAATAGCTGTAATGATTTTGATTAAAATGCAATACATGTAAGATATTTACATGACAGATAACACGTGTTTCTTGATTTTTCTGGGAAGAACCTGTGAAGTGCTCTACATTTGGAAGGAATTTTATATAATTTCATGTAACAGGTAAACCATAAGATATTCAAAAACTTGCTATGTGGCATCTGCCATATCCGAGATATCCATTATTATTGGTTTAAGATAAATTTTTTTTTTATTTTATTTTTTAAAATGCTGTCACTATTCATTTGTTTCTCACAATGCACAGTGAGACAAAAATCAAATCTAGATGGCAAAAACTCAATTTTCTCATATTTTGAGGATCATGAAATGCAATCTGGCCAGCATTTAATGCAAACAACATAAAAAACATGACACATGCGGGGCACTGCTATGCATTTAGTCTGTATTTCATCTGTCAAGTGGTGAAGTGTGGCCTGTTATACCTGTGCGAAGAGAAATATTGTAATGGAATAAAATGGATGATGAACAAGGCATGCCCTACAAATGTTTGTGTTTGTTTAAAAAATACAATATTATTGTCACATTCACAATTCGTAGAAAGTGACAGCATTCACTAATTGATTATTTTTTTAATAATTGAGATTCAAATTGGCTCAAGTTTAAAATGTAGTTGCAGTTTCAGTAATTTTTATGCAGAGATGTTAAGAAAGTATTCAAGTTTAGGGGTACAGCCTCAATGTGCACAATCGTGCACAAATTATGTTTTTCCTCTTTTACAGGAGGATGTTGCAGGGTGACAACATTATGCAGAGACCTATTTCTGATCCTGTGTGATAAATTAGTTTAAATAACAGCATTGCTTTAATGCATAAAACCACAAATAGACATTACAAAATGTAGTGAAGACAGAAAAGTCTATAAATGACAGTTTAATGAACCTTTAACAAGAATTCAATAGGAGATGGACACAGTGTCTCGAAATAAGGAAAATTTTTTGCATAAATTTACAGAATGGCAGAAAGAGAATTATTAATACCACATATAGTATATCAACCTTCAACATCAGAAATAAACTCTCCTGTTCCATCAAGTTCTAGTCATGGAAGGTCTAGAAAATTATTCTCGGACATAAAGGAACACAGCAAAAGGGAACACACAGAATCACTGGTTGGCTCTCATTCTCAGGATGAACCTACGCAACCCAACATTGTTTGCATGCATCTGGGAAACATGATGCTGCAGCGGTACTTAAGGAAATGACAGATACAACACCAAAAAGAGCAACAAAAATAAAAAAGGCTTTTAAAATACCTATAGCCACCTCAATTCCATACACTGGAGAAGGGCCTTGTCATTCTTTGTAAGCAATGATTTTACAAGAAATCAATATTTGTAGAGAAGCAAGGTCTCCGAAATGTTACATTTATAGTCATCATATAGTGTAATAAAAGAAAAGAAAATACAATGTTATCCTTCAGTATATGACATAATAGTGAACGAGACATGTGCTGAAATATGGCTTCAATCCTCCATTGATATTATACTTAAATGTAGAATTTCAGTGCTAGGTGGTACTTTAATTGAAACATTACGTTCACACAATATTTAAATGGGGCCATGATGGTAGCAGTGGTCACAACATGTACAGTGTTTTTCAGGGGAAAATGAACAACACAGTTATACTCATGTCTTTGTTATTTCTGTCATTCCTCTGCAGCTCTGCTCAGAGGCCACTAATGGTAATTAAAAAGTGTTCTGGAAAAATCCTAGGCCATCATCGAGGTTCTGTAGGCTGATAAAGCTTCTGTTGAAGAAAAAACCACAAATGGCAAAGGGAGAAATAGAAGCTATTCAAGGTCAAACTGATAATCTTGTCCCAACAAAACAAGAAATAGCTGGGATAGAATGTACTGCTTCTCACATATTTCTGTTAAACATTGTTGACGGAAAAATATGTGACGCCATTACTGAGATGTCACAATAGAAAGTTTTGTCTGCAGAGTAATTCAGAAGGACCTAGTTCTCATTCAAGTCTCTGAGGATCCTTCGGCATACAGATTTGGACTGTCCACATTGAATGCGTGGATATGCTGTTTTGAATGTCTGCTGCACATTACGTATTGGTTATCCATTATGAAATGACAAGTGAGAGATAAGAATAAGGAAATTGTAAATTCACGAAAGAAAAGGATATAATTACAAAATTTTGGACAGAACTAAGTTTACACATTGACCAGACACATCTGGCAGGCTCAGGATTCTCCCACAATGGTAACCAGTTCGATTCTTTGCTTCCCCTAAACTGTTTTTGCAGATCACAGGCATAAACAAGGAGCTTATACAGTGATTTACAATAATCCTGCTTGCACTTTCGAGTGGTAACAATATTGATACAGTTGCATTCGGTATATAAGCACTAGATACTACAAAATTATATCTTTCATTTTATTCACGGTACATCATGCCTCCCAGTGTTCTTAAGTTATTAGTTCATTGGAATAACATAATAGAATTTGCTGTACTACCAATAGGACAATTGTCAGAAGATGCCCAAGAGGCAAGACACAAAGATTTGCGCAATTACAGACCAAGAATCTAGAAAATGTTCCAGAACAAGTAATTTGGAAGATATTTTACACATACTACTTTTTTCTTTCTATCCTCTTAAATCACAATCCCAAAGCCACACAAAGTGAAAAAAACAGCCCTTCCTCATGAAGTCTTTAGTCTTTTGAGTAATGAAGCACTTTATATGAGATGAGAACAAAAGGAATATCTACAAAAGACAAGACGCCTGCCTAAGCTGATGAGGATGACGACGAAGACGACAATGATAATGGTGACACTGAGGATTTGGAGTGAAAATCTCAAAATAAGCATGTTTATAACATAAAAGCTGTATGTTATACTGAATCAATACAATATTCCTCTTTTACCTAGTTTTACTACTGTACCTATGTTTAGAATAAGTGTTTCTCCCTTATGTTCCACTAGATACTGAAATATGGTAATATGTTAGTTTATATTTTTAGTTTTTAATTGCCATATCTGGAAAATTCAAACATAATTCACATCAGAGAATATGAGGCTTACCACACTTTTGAAATCTCCGACATCAAATTCCATTAGGTTTGGAAAATATGAGTTTTGGTACATCAATCTGTGCCCCCTATATACCCCTTTGAGTAGGAATTACTTAATAGACATTAATTTCTATTCTACTCTCTGAAAAATCTCCAATTATAAAATGTTACCTTGATTTGAGGCTAGGGTACTCTCAACCCATCTGGGCACTGAGACAAAGAAAAGTATACCGTATTCATTAGCTAATCTTAAAAAAATAACCTGACACAAATTTTCATTGAAACTAGAGAATATTGATTTTCACCATCATCACCCCCTAAGGGTTTGAAATTTATAACACTTAATGTGCTAATCTATTTTATATATGATTTCAGAGTACATGCAAAATTTCATTAAAATCTGAGAATTAGGAGACTAGTTATAATTTTTTGCCATCTAGATTTGCATTTTGACCCACTGTGCAATATTGTGAAAGAGTATGGAATTTTAAGGCCAGTATACAGGATGGAAGGCGACCTATAATCTTTTTTTAAAGTATTAAAGAGCATGTTGTATCGACTGTTTTTCCTTAATATTTTTTCCATAAAGCTCTCCAGTTTTGAGATAATTACTACTTTATTTTGCACAATATTGCAACTCAGCAAATTCAACAGGTTCACTTTACATTCAACATGTTAGCTTTTAATTCTTCAGCTTCTGCTGCTTTGCCAACAAACAAACACTTCTGGTATACAAATAAACAGAAAACTACACTAAATATCATATAAAATATGGAACTGAGGAGGCATTTACAACATTGCACAAATTATTAATAAGAATACTTATTTATAAAGATAGATAAAAGCTTGAGAAATCCAAGTTATAAAATTATGCTTCCTTTCTTTTTAATTATTTAATCATCAAAGCAAGGCAAGAACAGAAGATCAATAAGAACTTCTTTTTAATGTTGACAGAAATTGTTCAAAATATGCACCTCTCGTCAACACACATGCTTCACAATGTTTTTTTCAATTCTGCTGCACTCTAAAAAGTATGTCCAGGTTATTTTTTTTTTATCTTCTGCTGCTTGAAGTATTCTTTCTTGCAATGTTTCCACATCAGGCACTTCTGTAATGTATACGCAAGTTTGTCCAGAGAAAAAAAATTGATTGGATTTAGATCTGGCAATCTTGGTGGTCATCTTATTGGTCCATTCTGAGTGATCCAGCATTCTAAATAGGTGTTGCAGAGATGGCCACACATGGCTCTACTTATGTGCAGAGGTGCACTGTCATGTAATAGCCACATATATCATTTCTTATTGCCCGAGGAACATCCTCAAGCAGAACTGGAATGTTCTTGGAGAAACCAGAGATAGATGGCTCCTGTCAAAACCCGAGGAAGAATACACAGACTTGCTAATGTGTTTCCTATGATTCTTGCTCAAATATTTACCTGAAAATCTGTGCTGAAAGCTGCTTTGTCTTATTATGTGCGGATTGTTGTAAGCCCTGGTGTGTGCATTATCGTAATTAATTACTCCATTTCTGGTAAATCTTGCTTCATCCATTGCAATAATTTTAAGGGGAAAGTCCCCTCCTTGTTGAAGAAACCATTCAGAAAATGCTACCCTTGGCACATAATCTGCTTCAGAAATACTGAATGCGCTAAGTAGGATAAGGGCATAGCAATTCTTCTTTTAATGTTCTCAAAACAGCCCAATTAAATATGCCAATAGTGCGAGCTATACCACGGCTGCCACTTTCAGATCTTCTTCCACCAAGTGAAGGATTTATTCTTTTTGTGTAACATTTCTTTGACCAACTCCTTCAACATGAGGAGATATACTCCCTGTATCTGTAACTCTTTGACAGATGAAATTAATGTCCTATGATGTGATGTTCGTTTATTTGGAAATCTTTCTCGATAAATTCTTGCTGCAGCTGCCACATTACAATGTGCTTCATTGTAAATGATGACATTTCAAGATACTCCGCATTAGTAAAGTGAGCCATTTTGTAACTGATAATCTGCTGTTTTGAAAACAAGCAGATAACAAGTGCAATAAACAGCAGCTGAAGTGCATTTCTTTATAAAAAACAGCTGAAGAGTGTTTCTTTTGATCTTACAATGTTGTCATGTTGTGTAGTCGCGTAGCTAACGATGCAGATCCAACGAGACAAATTTTAGAAGCTTATAATAATAATAGTAATAGTAATCGCCATGTGCACCATTCTCGATCAAGATTTTACCATGGTAAAATATGGACTTTACCGCAGTGAACGGTTGTTTGTGGTGCATCAACGCCGGTAAAAGTTTATCGAGGATTTTACCGTGGTTAAATCTGACCGGCCATGAACGGCCAGTTTTCACCAATTATTTTCAACTTTACTTGTGCTGAAATGTTAAAATGGCGGAACGATATAGGTTAGAATTCCCAATGAATAGATACACTCCATTTTCGCCAATGAATACATCCTGATAAAGTTACTTTAATGTAATTTGTAATTTTTAATGCTAAAGGCCTTTTGTTTTATTTCATTTCATATTGTTCTTTTTGCGACAGGTGCCTTAAATATCCTCACCAAAGACATAATGAAAATCCACACAATCACGGTGTTACATATCATAATTATATGAGTTGAAGCATAATTCTAAGAACAAGGCAGAAATAAGGGGAATAATGAATGGATTTAGTGCAATTAGTACATTTTCAAGAATGCTGTGTACTTTAATT
Source organism: Deroplatys truncata (assembly GCA_030765065.1). Taxonomy (NCBI): domain Eukaryota; kingdom Metazoa; phylum Arthropoda; class Insecta; order Mantodea; family Mantidae; genus Deroplatys; species Deroplatys truncata. The sequence continues at coordinate 84,528,216 of CM060988.1, forward strand.
GCACAGATATAGGAATCCGATAACCTGAAGAGGTCAGTGCTGAAGTCTAAAATTTGAAGTCATCACCGTGGTGTCGGGGTAGCGTGTACGCCTCCTATTTCAGTGGTTCCAGGTTCAAGTCTTGTTTGGGAATAATATATTTTTTCTTTCTATTTTCTGCCTGCCTTTTAGTAAGTGAATATGGACTAAGCTAACTGGAATTTAGTCAGTGTGGAAAGAAAGAAAGAAAGAAAAAAAAAAGATCTGTTAAGTTCAGCACATTTTTCTAATCAGTTCTAAGGCCAACTTTTCCCACATGTCGATCTTGAAGTTATTGATTCTATCTCTGTGCTTTCTATCTTTTCTTTAGAATTGCACGTTAAATTTAATAACATAATAGAGAAACTTTAGTCTGCTTTTTCTTTCCGCCATTGCATGCTGAATTACTTGCATGCGCTTCAGCAAACAGGTAGAACGATTGAAAAACAGACGACATGATGTACATCCGGGTGCGTTCAGTAGAGTATACCGGCAATGAACGATGCGCTCAACCAAGGTGAGCGCCTACCAGGTAACCACAGTCATATAAACTGCAGTGAACATTGGTGCACCGCTGTGTGATGATTACCCCGGTCAAGTTCTTGCCACGGTAAGCTGAAGGTCCCTGAAGAGTTGGTTTAACGAGGATGGTGCACATGGCCATAAGAGTGCAAATTGTTTTAATTCAAATGTATTTAAACATGCAGAAAATACTTATCTTTTAATCTCCTTAAAATATATTTGAAAAATCATTTAAGTTTCACAAAGTCTATTTAAAATAGAGTTAATATTAAACAATTTTCACTTTTGTCTCAAAAACTACTTTAAAAACAGCAAAACTGCACTAAGATTTTCTGTTCCATTCATTACAAAGGGTCATCCTGTTGAAGTATGATGACAGGTCACCTTCCATTCTATATAGCGACATCTTATATTGATAAAGTAAATAATGAACTAAGGGAGGGAATCACATGGTTAAGAACAGGTTGGAGATTAAAAGGACTAACATGAAGTGTCCCAGAATCACTCCACATTTGTGGGTGAATGAAGATATTGGACACATATTGTTTGAATACCAAGGGACTGACTGTGGAGGAAGGGATTATTAAAGCAGAAATGGTTTAAATTAGACAGCAAAATAGCCCTTACCAAAATTTTCAGAAAGGATAGCAGAGACATAGGAGTAAAATTAAAAAAATAGAATTGGTCTGTGAAAAGAGAAGTAGCTTAAACATTACATGTTAATTTTAAATGTTTTGAAATTTTTAAGAAGCAATTATAAAGTGTGCATAGAAATTGAACTGCATGTATTGAATATGACTGGCTAAGAGCCTGGGCTGAATGCCAGGTTATATTCACAAGTTGCATTTGTTTAGTACAAATAAATAACTAAAATAAAATAATATAGCGACACTTGACTATGATTCTGTTTTCTGTACCCCCCTTGCACCTACAATGAAATTTGTAATGAAACTATTTCTAAAAAGATTTATTTTGATTAGTAAGAAATAGATAGAGAAATAGTTTGTAGTAGCTACATAAAAAAACACAGTGGGTAGAGAATGTCATGTGAATGTAACATGTCAGAATTTTTTGTTTCTCTTGTGTTGCATCTGCAGAAATTATATTCAGAAAACTCAATATGCAAGCTCAAATTTGAAGTTATCAAACATGTTTAGTTTCTAAAATAAAGAAACATTTAATTTTTAGGTCCTAAGCCAAAGAAAAGATGTTTTAAATATTTTCCCTTATTAAAGATGATGTTCCACATTAACATGCCCAAAGTAAAATTGCACATACGATTAATTTACATAAACACATTATAATCAAGTTTTTTGTCAGAAAATAGCACAAATAACAATGAAATAGTTAATTATAAAATAAATACCTGTCTAGACAAAGCCTCCTCCTGACTGTGACTCATATCCATTATTTTCTGCTTCTCAGCTGCCAGTTCTGAAAGCTGCAGTACCAAACTCTCATTCTGATCTCTCTGAAGCTCTATCTGCATGTTTAGATCTGAGATTGTTGTTTCCTGACGTGATACAATGCCCTGCACATCTATCAGTTGAGCTTTTGCTGCATTGAGTTGATCCTGCATTTCAAAGTTAGTAAGCTTATAAAAATGTTAAGATACTTATTTTTATTGTCATTCTAAATCTCTTACTAATATCCTTATATTGTTTATATACTATTTTTTTTACTTTCTCTACTACGTATAATAAGTAGGGGAAGTATTGCATTTCACCCAAAAATTCAATACTGAGATTTCACTGGAAATGCATGTTTTGAGGCCCCTGAATTCAAATAAAGCATTTTTGGAAACATGTCCATGTGTGTGTCCGTGAAAAGCATAGCTCAGAAATGAAAAGTTGGATAAACATCAAACTTAGTATTTGATTTAGTATCTTTCAAGGATGCGACACAAAGATTTTCAAAATAACCCCCCCCATCTCCAACTATCCTTTACAACGAACATTTTTTGAAAATGTTTATTTTCTTATAAATGGCTATAACGATTTTGATTAAAATAACATATATGAAAGATATATACATGACAAATAAAGTGTAAATATTGAATTTTCTGGGAATAGCTTAGGAAGTCCTCTTCATTTGGAAATAATTTTGTATTATCTTGTGTAACTTGTAAGCTTTAAGCGATAGGCAAAAACTTACTACACAAAAAATGTAGAGCTCTTTAAAACACAATTTACTTAAAAAAGTTTTCTTGTGAAGTAAGCCATTTCTGAGATCTCCGTTATTAAAGGTTTGAATTGTTCAATACTTATTATTTTAAAATGCCATCGATTTTCGATTGTTTCTCATGATTGCATGCAAACAGTATGGAATTTTAAGGCTGGCATATAGCGTCCAGTACTTAAACATTTGACTATTGCTGTTCTCTTTGTATTTATAACGAAATGTGCAATGTAGCTACTTTTGCAAAGGTTTATTTGGATTAAATGTAGTAGGTAGAAAAATAAGCTTTACTAAGAATAGTTTATAAAACCCACTAATAAAGATAGAGAGTAAGGAAAGTCATGTGAATGTATCGCATCAGATTTTTTTGTTTTTAGGTCATGCAATTACTTAATTAGTTATTAATTTTTTGTTTCGTTTCAGAATTTTTAAACAAAAATACATAAATGTTCTATAATTAAACTTAATTTTGACCAAATCAGGAGTATTAAATAAAACACAATAACCGTTAAGTAAATACACTCGTGAAGATCAAGTAAAACTATTTACATAGAAACTGTATTACGAGTGATGCACAAGAAATAATTTAAATCTTGAAATATGCATGTACGAGAAAAACATAAGACATTTAAAGGCCTATTCCCATCTGATTTAGCACTGTATTAAAAATGACAGAATATAAAAAAACTATATTGCTAAATTATGTCTTGATCAAAGCGGATTTACATGTAACAGAATAGTATTAAATAATGTCGTTTTTGTTAATATTTCGTCCCCTGATCCCCTAACTTATGCCATGAAGCAACCATTTTTAATTATAATTATTTTCTTTAATCGCATTAATAATACCTGAGATGAATACATAAGAGATCCATGATACATTTGTATTACGAGGTCAGCATAAGCTGTGTTGATGTAATAGGTACATTTTAAAAGCATTGATAATTTTAAAGATAACTATTTATGCTTTCAACACCTTTCAAAAATATTTTCTTTTTAGGTGCCATCACATTTTTCATGATCTATTTCCTTGCATCTGTCTTGACAGTTTGCCCAGTCATCAAATTTTGATGATACAGGAAGGTATTTTTATTTGACAGCAAAGTTTACATATTACTGTCTTTCTTTTGTACCTTCATCAACTTCCTTGTTTATTTAGTCACTATGACACAATTGGAAGGAGACAATCTCAAAGTTCAGATCACGTAGTCTAAGAATTGTGCATTTAAACTACTTATCTTGCCTTATTGGAACACTGATTTCAGAATATGGATTGCTCGTGGTGGAGATTTAAGTCATTGTTTGTACATGAAGGTCACTTCCTTTTAAAATGTGGTGCACAACTGCTGAGAATGGAAACGAGTGGAAAAAGGTAAAAAACACTCATTTTCAAATATAAACAAGCATAAACAATAGAAAGCCTTCTGGAGTCCGCGAACGCCAATGGGAGCATTGGTCAAGTTTTATATTTCTCGTTGTGGATCACAGTGTATGGTATTCTTATGGTGCACCTTCATTGTCTTGGAAAAGCAAAACTGTGATGACTGTTGGCAGCTTTACTTTCATTTATGGTATCAATACTTTCATTTAGTTTTAGAATCAACAATGATAATGATATCCTTTAAAAACAAAGTAATACCTATTGAATTTTGGTTGGCAAACTTGCATCTAAAGGAAAAGTCAATCTTGTTATCGACATGTTTTCCCATTTTCATCTTTAGTTCTTTTAAAGCCCTAAACGCTCAACTCTTTCACTTTCTCTACTCGTTCTGGCTCATATTCCTGATTTATTGTGGAATGACCTTAGAAACAGTTACTTCCAATTATCAAACTGATGATACGATTGCTGCTTCTTGTTCCAGTTTCGATTGATTATGCATGGCGTATTCAGCATACTGCTACATCCCACCCCCTTTTTCTTCTTTTCTTTTTTAAGTAGTGTTTAATGCTCGTTCTTATTGCACATGACACCAAAGACAGTGACCACTGATGATACATGAAATAAAATGGTAATTGGGAATGAAAATTTGTGAAGGAAATGTTCCAGGTCTACGTTTATGGAACCTCCTTGGCATTAGCTTGTTATGAGGAAAATTTGAAAAACCTCAATCAGGGAGGACAAACCTGGCTGGATTTCAACTACAGACCTCCAGTTTATGAGTCCATGCCTTAATGACCTCAGTTACTAATGTTGGTGTTTCTGTTTCTGCACAATGTGTACCAGGCTTAACAGAATCACAGATATAAATGTATCAGTACATCTTGAAATACTGGAGAAATATCCCATTTACTTCACTGTAGAAAGGAAGAACTCACTTCAGATTGTTCCTGGCTGGTTTGTTAAGATAACAGGGCTTCTGTACTATTTTGTTCATAATATTATCAAGACGATGATACAGTTTGTCCATAGTATTCATTTCAGTTTTAGGATTGTGAGTAGCATTTTTCTTTTCCGGAAATAACAATGAAAAATGATATAACAGTTTGATTTGATACTATATGTGATCTACAACAATCACCATATTTTCACTATGGAGTGGATGAAAACAGTAATATAATATTACAAAAATGGAATAAGTATATTATATTACCAAACATTTAGTGCATTAAAATAATACATAATAAGTGGTAAGAATTACAAATTGCTCCATGCCAAAAATTGTACAGCATTAACTTAAAAATATCAATTTTGATGCTAATTTGTTTCATGGTCAGGCATCCATATTGACCAACCCAATTCATGGCCATGTCTGCTTGAGCCAGTCGTGGTCGACTGTTGCTAAAATCTTGAATTGGACCATGACTGGATTAAAACGTAACTGAAAACCACCGAAGAAAGTTATTTTCTGCCTTCGTTTATCATGCATGGCATGAGTCAGAAGGTCATGCCATATGTGATGCAATAGCGGGAACTGGAATCTCAGCAGGCTTGCGACCGAGAACAGGTGCCGATAGGAGTGTAGCCACTTAATCTGATTACCCTCTAAGTGGACAAGAGGCTTTTTGGACCTGTATGCAGTCATCTTACCATAGACAAGATGCTATTTGAGCTGTATTAGGTAATACATATTACAGCAATTAGTGCAGAGGCTAACATAAAACATTACATAACATTGATATATTGTTAGTTATTTTATTTTTGGTTCATGTAGAAGATTTACCAACCTTAAAATTAATAAGACCAACTAAGAGCTAGAAATTTATAAAGAAATTGCTTTTAAGCTGGTGTTATCTGTGAGTATAAATAGTAAGAACAAGAATTGTTTTGAAAATAAACCAAATAGCAGACGATAAGACAAAATACACTTACAAAGAAGTGCTCCACCATTTAATTTATTTATTTACAAGCTTTGCAACACTGAAGGTGAGGTTCAACACTTGAGATTAGGAGTCGAATTTTGGACACGTTTGCTTCACTTACTCTGTAAAATCTATGCTTCTGGTTGACTTGCAGGCCACAATTCAATTAATTTATTTAAAAGCTTTGCAATAGTGAAGGCAAAGTTCAATATTTAAGCATTAGGAGTTGAATTTGGGACACGTTTGCTTCACTTACTCTAAAATCTATGTTTCAGGTTGACAGAATACGTGAAGCAAGTATGTCCCAAATTTGACTCCCAATGCTCAAGTAGTGACCCAGCATATTAATTTCACAGAAGTAGACAAGGGACACTTTGAAACTTTAAGTACAACAGTTCATTTCAAATGCTGTTTTCATGTTTCAAGAGACCAAATATATTAACCTGAGACTAGTCAATGAGGAGTCGATTACAACATGGTGTGAGAACATAAGCAGATATGATATACGAGGGCAGGCCCAGAAGTACCCGACCTGATGAATAGATAGTGGTAGTTGTTTCAAATAAATGAATGGTAGAAAGTACCCACCTTATAAAGCTTAAGTCTGAAGTTTGATGAGGCTACGTTGTTTAGTAATTGTTTGGCAGCCATCAGTAGTGAACACTGTCAGCAAATTTGTAAATATGGATAAAACGGGCCATCGTTATCTAATACAATACTTTCATTTGAAAGGTCTTAGACCAACTAATATTAAAGCTGAGCTAGATTCTATTCTGGGGGAGTCTGTTCCTTCATTTACAACAGTAAAATATTGGGTGGCAGAGTTTAAGTGAGGCGTAGGAGCTGCCAAGATGAACATTGCAGTGGTCAACCAAATAAGGTGATCATGCGCCAGAAATTGTGAGGAAAATCCACAAAATGGTATTGAATGACTGTCAACTGAGTGTGCATGCTAGCAGACATCATAGGCATTTCAAAAAGTGCTGTACATCACATACTAACTGAAAATTTAAACATGAGAAAGCTATGTGCAAGATACTCACAATGGAACAAAAGCATTATTGTGAAGATGTTTCAGCTGAGGGTTTGGCAATGTTTTGCTGCAATAAAGCACAGTTTGTGTGTTGATTCATAACCATGGATGAAACATGGGTCCATTACTTCACACCTGAGATGAAGAAACAGTCAAAACAGTGGATTGAAAGGGGAGAATTGGCTCCAAAGAAGGCGAAGACAGTTCCATCTACAGGCAAGGTCATGGCATCAGCTTTTTGGAATGTGTGTGGAATAATTTTCATTGATTATCTTAAAAAAGAAAAAGCAATCAATGGGGAGTATTATACAAACTTACTGCAGCATTTGAATTATGAAATCAAAGAAAAACGGCCGCATTTAGTGGAAAAGAAACTTTTGTTTCATTCAAGACAATGCACCAGTTCAGACATCCATTATCGCCATGGCCAAAATCAATGAGTTAAAGTTTGAATTGCTTTCTCATTCAATTCAATTCTTTATTCACCTTATAAAATTGTTACAATTTATGGTTTCATCAGTAAAGAAATCTTACGGTATCGAAAATATTCGTATGTGCAAATTATTACATTTAAATTTCAGATGTCAAGGACAAACTTAACACTTATTTATATGGTTTCTAATACTTTATTTATTGAATAATATTTGTGTTCCATTAAGATATTTTTAATTTTCTTTCTAAATCTATGTGCATTAAGATTATCAAATCCTCTACTTAGCTTCTAATATAATTTTATACCTTGATGGTCAATGGATTTTAGGCTGTTAAAGGTCCTTTGAGTAGAAAGATGAATATGTTTCGTTGTCCTTGTGAAGTAGTCGTGATAGTCTTGATTTGTTTTGAAATCCTTGATATTATTATGTATAAAGCACACAGTTTCTAGCATATATAGACATGGAAGAGGTAGTATGTTTAACATGGTAAAAAGTGGTTGACTGGGAGTATCCTGTCTTACATTAAGGATAACACATATGATCTTCTTTTGAAGTTTGAAAATTTTTTGTAGCAGATCCCCAAAGGGGATTGCATAGCTTAGAATTGACTGCACATAGCCATGATAGGTAATTTTTAAAGCATAAATAGTAATGATATTACTTAAGCATCTAAAGGCAAATACTAGTTTACAGAGTTTAGCAGATAGGTGCTGTATATGGTCGTTCCAATTCAACTTAGAGTCTATTGTTACTCCTAAAAACATTGTGTTATTGACTTCAGAAATAGAGTTATTAAAAATTGAGATATTAGATATTACCTTATCTGAGGAAAAAGCAAAATTAATAAATGATGTATTTTTAGAATATAGTGATAATTTATTGAGATTTAGCCAGTATTCAAGTTGGTTTATCGAGGTACTTACAACTTAATTTAATTGTGCTGAGCTTTCTTGAGTGAAGAGTAGATTTATATCATCGGCAAACAGCACTGGATGACATTGATTGAGTGCCTTAGGGAGAACATTGATAAAAGTATTTGATGGTTAATGCTGTCAAAAGCTTTGGAGAGATCAATGAATAAACCAAGAGCTAGTTGTCTGTTGTTAATAGCTGAGTATATTTTGCTTGTAAATGAATATAAAGCATTACAAATTGACACCCTTTTCGAAAGCAAACTGATGTTAGTTAGATTGCTATATTTATCTAAGAAATGAATAATTCTGTTACAGACTATTCGTTCTAGTATTTTTGACAATGTAAGTAATAAGGAAATAGGCCTATAATTATTTAAGTCCGTTTTGTCACCCTTTTTGTGGATAGGAATTACCTTTGCAGTTTTAAACTGTTTGGGAAAAGTGCCAGTAAGGAGAGAAGTATTGAATATGTTTATGAGAGGAACAAGAAAGTTGGAAATACACGTTTTAATTAATTTATTAGAGAGGTTATCAGGCCCTGCAGAGGCACTGATTTTTAATTTGTTTGCAATTAGAATATTTCAGTTTCATTAGTGGGTGTTAAGAAAATAGTATCATTAATTTTATACATTAGATTTGTCTGATTTTGCATAATATTATTGGAATCTTTAGGACAAATAATATTTATAAAATAGTCATTGAATACTTGAACTATTTCTTCAATTTTTGTCGTTACATTCTGACTATGATGTAATTTCATAGGAAGCTGTTCATTTGAAGATGATTTTGCTAGTTTGCTTTTAACTACATTCCAAATCGCTCTACGTTTACATTCGGCATTAATAATGTATTTATCATTATTAAGTTTTTTAGCAGTATGTATGACCTTATCTAGAATTTTACAATAATTTTTATAATAGATTTTAAAGTTAATATCTGACGTAGTTTTATAAATTCAATATAGTTTTCTTTTGTTACTACAAGATGTAATTATGCCCTTTGTGATCCACTGAACAGGTTTCTTGGTTGATGATTTATACACCACTTCACATTTTTTTTAGAGGGAAACATATTTTAAAGTAATAATTTACAGTACTATAAAAAGCATTAAGTTTGTCATTAACATTCTTATGTTGTATGACATCAGACCATTACTCTTTAGACTGTGTGGCATTAAACATGTTGATATTGGATTCACTAATAATGTTAGTATATACATTTTCTTAGTTTTACTATCCAAGTCAATATAATTAAATTTAAGAAATATACCATCGTTATTGGATAAGGCTGTATCAACAACTTTGACATAAAATTGAAAGGTGTTAATATTTAGTGCAATTTGATCCAGGCATGTATTCGAATGGTTAGTGATTCTCATGGCAGAGTTAACTATGTTCGTAATACCATAAGATGAAATGACATTATTAAACTCACTGACCTCTTTAGAGCTTTTTAAGAAATCAATGTTGAAATCACCGGTTAATATGATAGGTAGACCTTTTGAATTTAATATGCTTAGTAACTGGTCAAGATTATTTAAGAATATGTTAAGCTCTCCTGTTGGTGCTCTATAAATACATACAATGATGATATTGCAATACAGCAATTTTAGTACACAATGTTCAAAGTGTTTTTCACAATTTAAGTGATAGGTAAGTGACAAAGCTTTAGTTTTATGGGCAAGATTAGATTTGACAAACATAGCAGTACCACCATTTTTTTAATTCAGAGCGGCAAAAGTTGCTAGCTATCTTGTAATTATGAATATTGTAGGAACTTATTTCGTTCACTCTAAACCAATGTTCAGTAAGGTATAACGCATTAAGGCCTTCAAAATCGGAATTTAACAATAATTTGTATTCGTTAATTTTATTTCTAAAATACTGAGAATTTTGTAACAGTATAGAACATTCTATATAGTTTTTAACCAGATTGTTAGTTAAGGGAATATTATTTAGCTGCAAATAATTATTACTACTAGGGCAATGATGCGTGCCTAGGATTACATTAGAAATCTTACCTAACTGTTTGGAATTGCCATTTTTTGTTGAAAAAAAGCCTTTGCTATAGTTGCTGCAACTAAATTCTTGCCTATGCTATTAAAGTGCAAACTATGCCTTGTGTGGAGTCTTCAGTTCGGATTATATGCACTAATAAACCTCACATTTTTGTGACCTTTGCAAAGATTTGCTATGCACCCTATTCCCCAGACTTAGGCCCTCTGAATACTTTCTGTTTTCAAAGTTGAAGAAATGGCTTGGTGGTAAAAGATTTGCCAACAATGAAGAAGTGGAGTTTGCAGAACTCAATGGTTCTCAGTATAAACAGGATATCGAAGCTATTGAACACTGCTGGGAAAAGTGTATTGAGCTGAAAGGAGACTATGTAGAGAAATAAAGATGTTTTTTCCCAAAATGTTTGCGTGTCTTAATTAGGTCAGGTACTTCTGGGACAGCCCTCGTATAGCTTACAAGTGAGATCTGGAATGAAAAGTTTAAGAAAGAAGCAAATGATAGAATACAGCTATCCTATTCTAAAGAAAATCTATTTAAGTACAAGGAGCCATTTGAAAATGAATGCTTCAAAGAAAGCTTTTGTTATGCTGCCATCAGAATGCTATTAAAAGAAAATTCTACTCATTAATGAAATATGTACTTTCATAAGCAGCAAGATTATAAGCTGTACGTAAGTTCAAAAGCCCAAAGGTTCTATTATGAATAGCCCTTTAGAGTAAGGCTATTCATAATAGCTTAGTAATTGGCTGAAGGTGAATAACTCTGACTTTGTCAAATGGCTAACTATTAATACAATCACAAACTAACCAAAGGGGCATAAAACACATTTTGACATATACTTCTTGTAATGTTTTTAAACATAAGCATCTATTTAGAAATGTACTTTACCTTAGCTTCTTTGGATCTTGCTTCTTCTGAATACAACCTTTGTTCCAGCAAAGTTATTTGTTCCTGAAGTCCTCTGCTAATTTCTCTCTGTGTTTCTAAATGGTTTTCTGTTTCTTTGACTTTGTTTTTCTCTGATGCTAGCTGTTGTGTCAAATCTGTCAATGATCTCTGCAATATCATAGTTAATGATCAGGAGGAAGCTATAGCATATTTACCAAGAGAACATAAATAAGATGATTAAGCATAATAGGAAATCTGATATATATCATACATTCTGGTTTCTGTAAGAACGTAGGTTTTCACGGCTGGTGTCACAATTATAACTAATATAATTTTCCGGGCTGTTATGCCGTGGAAATGCGCTCCACCATCACCAGCCGGGAGATCCAGACGGCAGTGCGCCTGCTTCTACCTGGTGAGCTGGCCAAGCACGCCGTCAGTGAGGGCACTAAGGCTGTCACCAAGTACACCAGCTCCAAGTAAATCTGGAAGCCGGTGTGCGCCAAACGTGACGAACTGTTATGGTCTTCAGCAGACCACGGCATAACAGCCCGGAAAATTATATTAGTTATAATTCTGGTTTCTGCTCTGTAGTAGTATGTTCCTCAATACTGTTTCTTCCCAAAAGATTGTATTATACATGGGTAGGATATGAAAACCCAAATGCTATCTCCTCTTGAATTTAGTAGATTTGATACCTAAATAACTGCCCCATATAAGAAAATGTGCTATAATATTTAATTTTTAGGGTGATCCATTTGGAAGCACATAAACTAGAAATGCTATTTTACTTTCTCTATCATGTACCCATTAGGTAGAGAAGGTATTGCATTCCACCCAAAAATTCAATATGGAGATTTCACAAAAAATACATGTTTTGAGACCCCTGAAACCATAAAAAGCATTTTTAGAAAAGGGGTGTGCGTGCATGCATTGTGTGTGTGTGTGTGCGGCATAACTCAGAAGCAAAAAGTCGGATAAACACCAAACTTAAGTATTTAATTTCAGTATCTTTTAAGATGCAACACAAAGATTTTCAGGAAAATCCCCCTAGCCCCCAACTAGCCTTTACATGAAACATTTTTCGAAATTTTCTAAAAAAAATGGCTCAAATGATTTTGATTAAAGTACCATATACTGAAGATATTTACATGACAAATAAAATGTATATCTTGAATTTTCTGCGAATAACCTCTGAAGTCCTCTTCATTCAGAAGGAAATTTATATAATCTTGCATAGCCAGTAAACGTTAAGCAATTAAACAAAGTATGTAGATCTCTTTAAAACACACAACTTATTTCAAATAACTTTCCTTGTGGCATCAACCATTTCTGAGATATCCATTATTAATGCTTTGATTTGTTCAATACCTTGTCATTATTTTAAGTCCCATTGAATTTTAGTTGTTTCTCGCAATTGCATGAAAACAGCATAGAAGTTTAAGGCCAGTGTATAATGTCCAGTTCTTAAAAATTTGACTATCGCTGTTCCCTTTGTACCCTAACAAAATGAAGTAAAAATAGACTTTCGTAAGAATAATTTCTATACCTACTAATAAACAATGGAGGTAGAGACAGTTATGTGAATGTAACACATCAGATTGTTGTTTTTTTTATAATTTGTAGACATACTCTAGAAAGAATTTAAGTTTCACATCAAGTGATATTAAAGACAAAACAAAACATATCTCTTAGGGTACACTCAGACAACTTTCTTTATCCATAAAAAATTCACGAACTATTCCAAGTTTGTTTGTGCAATTCTGCAGAAAATTTCAGTTAAAAAATGCATTTATCAAAAAAGTGACAGAGATCAAAGGGCCACTTCTCATATTAAAAAGTCATTTGTATGGCATTTAATATATCTTTTAAACAATGTTAAGTCTATTTCTAGGGACCACTGTTGTAATTTTAGATCTGTTATTTATGAATTATATGTCAGAAATTATCCAACAATTTCATATCCCATACATATATGCTATTTATACTTATTTAAACCTGTTTTAGTAGAACAGTGTGTGTGTATTTGTTACTTAAATACTTTGCACCATGGTAAGCTTTATGTACAGCAGCCTTCAGTTAAAAGAAGCATAATTTTTTCAATAAATTCTTTCTCTTTCTCTATTACATATTATTCATATAAAAATTATTCTTCTATACACCTTATATACACCTCTGCTTTCTGCTTACAGGAAGCAGTATGTTGAAACTACAAGAAGCTGATCTTCATTTAAGAATGTAGACACCACTCGACTTAGACCAAAACCAGAAGTTGCCTCTATGTACAATTGTATCATTGCAACATTGTACCATTGTTGTATCATTAAGTTTGTGAAATCTGTACAGATAGTTTTAAATTTGACAAAACCTACAATTCTGTATTAATTCTTATGGTGAATAAATATTATTATTATTATTATTATTATTATTATTTACAATATATTTTTACTTAGGAATGATTTTAGTTAGTTAGTTAGTTTATTCATCCGTTAAAGTGGTTTGGTACAATGTACATTCACTATTGGACACGTCAAGCTATAAACATAAACAATAATAGGTTTTTGCAATATATACAATATGTTTTTACATTATACAATAGGTATTTACATGCTAAATACTATGGTTCATGATATACATTTGTGTTCAAGGAAATCATTAATAGAATAAAAGGAGTGGTTAACTAGATGTGCCTTGAGACTGGATTTCAGCTGGTTTACATTTTTAATTGCCTTAATATTACTTGGTAAATTATTATAAAGTTTAATGCCAGAGAATAAGATACTTTTTTGGTAGAGCGAGGTGTTGCAGCTGGTCACATGTATTTGTGTATTTTCCCTAGTATTGTGTTCATGCACCATATTATTAGTTATGAATAGTGAATCAGAAGCATTAATGTTCTTGACTATAAGCAGAATAACTGCATATATGTAAATGCAGGGAAGTGGGAGGATCCCCAGTTTTTTAAAGAGAGGTTTACATGACGACTTTGGGCTGACTCCTTCAATAGTTCTGATAATTTTTTTCTGTGCAATAAAGATTGACTTGCTTGTTGGAGACTCACCCCAGAAGACTACTCCATAACTTAGGAGTGAGTGCACATGTGCAAAATATGCTGCTCTAACTGTTTCTTTACTTGTGCATGTTGTCAATATTCTTAGCATATAACATAGAGAGCTGAGTTTATTATTTATGAGGCTAGTGTGGGCATCCCATTTCAGATTGCTTTGTACGCAGACCCCAAGGAATTTTATAGATTCTACTTTTTTAAGTGTCTGATTAGAGAGTTGTATTTGAGGGGCAAGATAATTTTTGTTCATATTTGTGTGTATATCCATTGCTACAGTTTTATTTGTATTTATAATAAGATTATTCAATGTAAAATAGTTTGAGATTTTCTCTGAGACTTGGTGAATAGAGGTTAGAAAGGTTTCTTTTTGGGTTGCCTTAACCAGGATGTTTGTATCATCAGCATATAAAATGGTTTTAGTACATGGATCATTTATGTGGAAATCATTTATGAAAAGAAGAAATAGGACAGGACCTAGTATAGAACCTTGTGGCACACCATAGCTTACTTGGAGTGGACTGGAGTGATAATAATTGATCTGATTATTTGATTTATTCTTTATTTCCACTATTTGCATACGACCACATAGATATGATTCTAACCATTTATTGGCCAACCCTCTTATGCCTAGAGCCTCTATTTTCGTTAACAAAAGCTGATGATCTATGGTGTCGAATGCCTTTGTTAAGTCTAAAAATATAGCCGAGGCATGTTGCTTTTGATCAATGGCTTTAAGGGACGCGGTTATAAATGAGAAAATTCCAGATTCAGTTGAGTAATTTTTCCTGAAGCCGTGCTGAGAGTCCGATAATAATTTATGTTTCTCTAAGAAGTTGGAAAGTCGTTTAAGAAACAGTTTCTCCAATATTTTAGAGAAAACTGAAAGTAGCGCTATGGGCCGATAATTAGACATATCATTGTTTTTCCCTTTTTTATGTAATGGTTTGATTATGGCTGTTTTTAGACAAGTGGGAAAAGAACCTGAGCTTAAAGATTCATTACATAGATGTGTTATTGGATTCACAATTACATGTGCGCATTTTTTAATAAGAAAGTCTGGTACCCTATCAATGCCAGCCGAGTTTTTTGGCTTAAGATCTTTTATTATTTGTAAAATTTCTTTCTCGTTTGTCGGTGTAAGGTATATTGATTCATGTATTGAGCTGTGAAAATTTAATGTAGGAGGGGGATTATTTAACGAGGCTTGTTTTATGAGATTATCTGCTATATTAACAAAGTATGTATTAAAGTTTTCTGCTACTTCAATTGGATCTACAACTTTTTTAGAATTTATGAGCAAGTTTATGTTGTTCACTATTATTTTATTAGTACCCATTTCCTTTTTAATTATCTTCCACATTGCTTTTGTTTTGTTACTTGCTATATTGATGAGTCGGTCATTTGTCATTGTTTTTGCTTCTCTTACTACTTTACTTAAGATTAGTTTATACTTCTTGATGTAGTTTTGGAATTCTACGGTTAATGGGTATGTTTTTGATAATTTATGTAGATAGCGTTTAGTTTCACAGGATTTTTTAATTCCTGTAGTAATCCAGGATTTAGCGTTTTTTTCTGGAATATCTTTTACAGTTTTGAATGGAAAAGCTAAGTTTATGTAATGTTGTAGTGTCTGAAGGAACAATTCAAACTTTTCTGATACACTTTTGGTTTTATAGATTTCTACCCATGCTTCGCTGCTAAGTAAGTGAGTAAAGTATTGGATATTCTCATCATTGAAGATCCTTTTTTTAGTGAATTCTATTGATTGGGAATATTTGTTAGCCAAGGGAAGGTTTAGTATTTGTGCATTATGGTCACTAAAACCCATATCAAAGGTTTGGCTTTTGCACAGGAGAGTATTGTTAACAAAAATTTGATCGATTAGTGTTGAAGAGTTTTCTGTGATTCGAGTTGGACCATGGATTGTGGGTTCCAGATTATAAGATTTTAACGTATTTAGTAGGTCAGAGGTAGCTTTTGATTCTTTACAAAAATCAATATTGAAGTCACCACATACTATTACAGTATTTTTAAAGTGTTTAATATTATCTAGAACCATTTCCAGTCCACTCAGAAATGAATTTATGTTGGTGTCGGGAGCTCTATATATACAGAGTGTTGTTATTTGCAAATCAGGTAAATACACACCTGATATTTCTAGGTCCTGTTCCTTTGTAATACGATCAATGGTTTCTATGTTTCTGAAATTAATGCCTTTTCTTACAAGAATACATGTGCCCCCACCTTTTTTACTGTCCCTACATGACCATGCTGCTAGCGTGAAATCTTTGAATTTATCAAGCACAAATAGGTTACTTTTCTGAAGCCAGTGTTCGCTAAAACACAGAACACTGACATGCTGTAGATAAGTTGCAAGTAGAATCTCTATGAAGCTGATTTTGTTGTTTAATGATTGAACGTTGTGGTGTAGAAGTATAAAATGCTCTTTTAGCACATCTAAGTAACCACTTAAGCAATAAGAGTTTCATTACATAGAATATGCAGAAACAGCATTCAAATGTTTAGCTGTGATGAAGATCTCTTGCGATGTAAAGAGAAAAGAAGAATCACAAATTTCAAGCATGTCTATTAGTTGATGTATTTTGGAAAATGTAAATATGCAACATACAACAACTAAAGCTACAAAAAATGACAAAAACTGTATATTATAATGAGATCCACATTTTTCCTGTTTTAAGTTTTGTCTATCCCTTATGACTTCCAGAGTTAAAAGTCAATCAGTATGAAGAAGATATATCAGGCTATTCACAGAAAATTCAAGATATGCATTAAATTTATTACATTAACATTTCAAATATTTTACTTTTTAATAAAGACTGTTAATAGTATTTTTTGAGAAAATAAAACATGATGGTTTTTCCAATTAAAGCACAGACTGGCGCATGAGAATTTCCTTTGAAAATTTTCACTTTGCATGCTTAAAAACATACTATGTGCTTCAAATTAAAAACATTCCAAAAGTAGGCAAATTTATTTGAAATGTTTTATGAAGGCTAAAAGAAAAGACATTCTGAGAATTTCTTTAAGCTTCTTATACACTGTTGTTATACTACAAAAGAATTGAAGAAAATAGGTAATACTGAATGTTATTAAGCTAATTCTGGATTAGCCTTATTAGAAACTCTCCTCAAAATCCTCAAATGTATAACATTTTAAAACGATCTCTGGAATACTTCAATGGGGAAAAAAAATGTACACAGACCTTTTCCCTTTTTCTAAAAATAGTTTGTTTTGTGGATGGGTGCTCTGATCAATTCTCAATATTTAATGTTTGGGCATAATATAATATTGTAGCAGGCCATCAGGAAGTCAACCTGTGCACCATTGCACCAGATTACGTTAACTTTCAAAAAGTGTTGTAATATGGATAGCACAAACTTTGAGGACATTATCAGAGTGCAGAGTCATCATCTGAAATCATATTTATTGACCACAAATATAGATCAACTTGCTCAATTCTCTTTGAGACATGAACGACGCCAAGATCACGCCTGTCAAGGGCTCTAGGCCCCACACTAATAAGTTAATATTATACCCCTTGTATCTGCAAGATTTCAAGAGCTTTACAGGTAAGGAATGTGTGGATACAGTTAAGTTCTTGCATGCACGATGCCTGCATAGAGAGCCTTCAATGCCATTTTAAGTTATTTGAGAATATAGTCATTAGTTTTTATACAACCCCCGGGTTCTTACTGAACTTCTCTTAGAGACCCGAGCATCCCCTATGGACCTTGCATCCCAGTACCGACCAGCTCTACCACCTGCATCTATTCTCCCCCATTGTATGCAATCCCTGGGGTGGACAGTCTGTAAGGGTCGCTACAATATTACCACTAACCACTATAAGAGGTACAGTAACAGAAAGCTTTTAGATTAGTTCTGCAAACAGCTACACACATAAGGTTAAAATTCCATAAATAATAGTTTTATCCATTGTATAGTGGAGAGAGGCCTTGGCTTGAGAAAACCACCATTGGGTTGCAGAATATCCCAAAGAGTACATGATATACTTGCAATGCAGTTGGTAGGCAAAGTAAATGCTTTGTGTTTGAAATTTACTAATGTTGTTATATGAGACAGCAGTATTTACAATGCTGAATGATACAACTACAGTAACTATTACAACGGGGAACTAGAAAATGACTGATGTGCATGTGATGATTTTACTTAAACATCCCACAAGAGAATAAGAAATATTTCAGTAATTAGGGCTAAATTTAGGGCATACAAACTGCAAACTGGACTACTGAGTACTCCTCTGAGGCATATATGGGAATTTGCACAGCAATCAATTATGTATATGAAAAGTCATTTCAGTTAATCTCATGATCAGAAACAAGGCCTATGTAACATATGGTGGACAGGAACTCAAATGTAATGTTGGGTTAGTCATAATCCTTTATGATACAACTGCCCACAACATACCAAAAAATTGCTGCTGAATGTTCTCTCCTATACTCCATTTAATTCAGTGACATTTCTCAGAATATGCCCTTTAGTGAGCAAGCAGACAGTGAAGTCCACTTTGATGGTGACTGTCCCATCAGAAACAACAATTGTTGCCAGTGACATGCAATCTCATATTGCCCAGAAAATGCCAAATAGAAAGAATGCTGGGACATTGGAAGAAACTATAGAAAATCTTCTTGAATAATAAATGTAGGGGGTTTACTCAGGAAATAATTGCAACAGAAATTATAATTGTAACTAAATTTACTGTTTTCTTGGGGCAACTTATAACTACTTTGTGAGTGCTTTACCAACTACCTTTATGAAAAGAAAATATTATTACTTTGTGAAACTAATGCAACATACCTCATAATCCTCCATTTCCAAACTAAGAACGCTTCTCTTCTTACATTCCTGCTTCATATTCTCCAGTTGTTCCAGAGTATTTTTATGTTTCTCTGTTTCCTCAACCAATTTTCTTTCGGTGAGCTTGATTTCCTCTTCAAATTTTTTTAATTCTTTCTCTTTTTCTCTACGTACCACATTTTCATTTTCCTAGAAAAAAAATAATGAAGGTTCACTGAAAACACTGAACAGACATTAACAATGGAGAGAATACAGGTTAACATGCAGCCCAATGTATGGATTTACTGCTTGCTCTGTTAGAACATCCTTTCTTAGATTGGGACAGAGCACTTTGACGTCCTCTGTTTCAAGCAATATATTCAGACCCAATTACAATTTTCTTTCAAGCAATAGAATATTTATTGTATCCTTTCTATTTAGTGATATTCTATAAGTATAATACAAGGGATATTCATAGAGTTATTTCTGTTTTATTTTAATAAAAATGTCAGTGAAATAAAAGATTTTCTTTTACTATAGTTTAAAATCACAAGCTCTGTTTTATTTTTCTACATAATTTTTGCATAAATTTCATTTCATCCATATGTTCCAAATACATAGGATACGTCAGAAGTTCAGCAGTAAACTATATATATGTATAAGAATTTTGTTTACAAATGCATTTCTTACAATCTTAATATACAATATCTTAACAGTTACATTTCCTATTTACATTCTTTTTACACTACATTTCTGATATAAACACAACTTTACAATATATAATCTGATTTTATTTTTTATTAAACCTTAAACTCTTCAGCGCTGTAGAATGTATTTTTTTATTAAATATTTCTTGAAGGTGTTCATGCATTTTTCTCTTGTATGCATATATGTATTTTTTTTTTTTTTTTTTCATAATGCTATACAAAAATCTTACAATTTTTCATACGTTACTTTAAGTTGCTATTTTATTCTTTAGTCCACCATGCATTTTAACACCGTGGCTATTTATGCATGGTGGGCCATAACAAATTCATATTGCTTTATTTTTCTAAGCCATTTTTTTCTTACTCTCCCCATATATTCTCCTATCCTTTTTATATCCCTCTCCTTTTGTATTTTCATTATCGTAACTTTTAACACTTCTTTATTAACATTCCCCCATTCTTTAGGTAAAAACTGATCTCTCAACAAGTTAGTTTCTTCACATTCAATTATATAGTGTAAGTCATTATCTACCTCTCCATAAAGAGGACATCTATCCAAATTCGCTCCCTTCCTATCTCCCCTTAACCTGTATGCACTTAATCTAGACTAGGCCCCACCCTTCTCTCACTTACCTATTACCTACATTCACATACTTCTCCCTCCCCCAGTTCACCTTTAATTGTCTATATAGTTCCAAACTTTTCTTCCCTTCCAGACTTTGAAATAGTTCTTGTTTCTATATGTCTTCCACTCTGTTCCTCACTTCTTTCCAGAAATCTTTAACTAAACCCTCTCTCTCATCCCATAAGTTACCCATCCTATTTCCTGTAGGATTCTTCTTATTCCTTGAGCCCAGTTCATCCCAGCACTAGATTTTTCTTGCATTATTAAACATTGCCTCAAGAGATTATGCTCGTCCAATGATTTCAATCTATGCCAATATTTAGTACCCTTTCTATTATCATACCCTTGCTACCTACTCTTCCCAACTTCAACATTGCTGCTCCATTTGGTGATGAAATGGATAAACCCAATATACATTTACAGAATGATCTATGTACTTTATCATTCATTTCCCATCCTTTGTCACTTCCCCAAATCTCTGATCCATAGACCATTTTTGCTTCAACTACAGCTTTGTAAACCCTTTCCAACCATTTAATTTGCATATCTGGTATTTTCTTTAAGCACATTCCTAAGGCAGTCATCGCTGATCTTCCCTTAGCTAAGACACTTATGTGATCATTCCATCTCCCATTACTGCTTATTCTCACTCCTAATTAATCAAATTTGTATACTATTTGCAACTCTTCCCCTTCCACATACCACTTTTCCTCCTTCAATTTATAGCCCTTTTTAAATACCATTATCTTTGACTTTTTAAAATTTATTCTTAAACCCCATTTCTTACAAAATGAATATATGATAGGAGCACTTTTGTTAGACCTCTTACTGAAATAGAACCTACCACTAAATCATCCACAAAAAGTAATCCTGGAATTTCTCTATTATTTACTGATATAAATTATCCTTATTCAGCTCTTCCAAGAAATCATCAATAAATAAGTTAAACAGTATAGGGCTAAGTTTACAACCTTGTCTTAACCCCATATTACTATCAATTTTTTCCATAATTTCATCACCATTCAACCTAATATAAAACTTATTTATATATATGTTTTGCATTGCTCTAATGAATTTTAAGCTTAGTCCCTTACTTCTCAGTTTAATCTATAGTGCCTCTCTACCTATAGTATCAAATGCCTTCTCCAAGTCATTAAATGCCATATATACCCTACCTCTTTTAATACTTAAGTATTTATCTACAATTGATTTTACAATAAAAATATTGTCCACTGTTCTCCTACCTTTTCTAATCCCCTCTGAAATATTGATAGTTTATTTTCTTCCTCTGCCCAGTTCTGTAATTTAGTTGCTAAAATTCCCGAATAGATCTTTCCTAAGATTGACAGCAAACTAATACCCCTATAATTGATTGGATCTTTGACACTTCCTTTCTCTTTATAAATGGGTGCAATTATACTTGCCCTCCAGTTATGTGGTACTTCTCCTCCTTCAAATATAATATTCATCAGGTTAACCAGTATCTCGGTCTTATCTTTGTTCTCTATCAATTTATTCCAAAATTCCCCTGGTATACATCAATCCCTGATGCTTTATTGTTTTTAAGCCTTTTAGTTTCCTCCCAAACTTCCATTGCCAACATTTTCTTACCTAGGCTATCTATATATTCTATATCTAAAGATAATGGGATTAAGTTTGTTAATTTGGTCTGCATACCTAATAGGTTTTTAAAGTAATTACACCATATTTCTGGCGCAATAACATTTCCCTTTTTATTCCTATTATACATTCCTCAAATTATTTGCCATACTCTAGTTATTTTTGTTTACTGCTTCAAGTAAATTCTTAATTAATCTCCCACCCCATTCCTTCTTTTTTACTTAAATTAAACATCTATAACTCCATTTCATTGTTACATAATTTTTCCTTTGATCCCATATTTCTCTTTGTTCAGTATCTTTTATTTCTTAAGGTAATGCATTATAATGATCTTTTCTTAAATTTTCTAATGAACAATTATTTAATGTTCCCTTAAGTGCAGTTCTGTAATAATCACCTTTATTTCTTACATTATAACAATGTGTGACTATCTCTGGTATGTTTTTGTTGAGTAGCACATGTTTGATACTTTCATATACATATACACGAGGGTTGTTTGAAAAGTTCTCGGAATCACCAACAGAGGTCACTGCTAGCAAAATCCGGATCTAACGTAATAATTAGTCATCCTTCTTGAGTAAACACATGGCATATCAGTGCTCTGGGTATACAGCTGTGGTGCTGACACCCCTCTATTGTTATTCCCATGTAGTGATTTTTGAAGATGAAAAAAAACTGAGACAAGCAGTGATAAAGTATTTCATAAAGAAAGGTATAAAAGCAAATGAAACTCGTGTCAATTTTCAGAACACACTGGGGACTCTGCTCCTTCATATTAACTGTTGCCAAGTGGACCAAAGAGTTTAAATTTGGTCGGGAGAGCTGAGAAGATGATCCATGTAGTGGTCTGCCAAGATACGTCACAACCCCAGAAATGATTACAAAAGTGCACAATATCGTTTTGGAGGATCGCTGACTCAAAGTGCGAGAAATTGCTGGTGCTCTAGGGATATCATCTGAAAGGACATATAACATTTTGACTGGGGAATTGGGTATTATCTTGTAAATGGGTGCCACAACTATTAACACAGGATCAAAAATGCATCAGAGTGCAAATTTCTGAACAATGCTTGGCCCATTTTCAGAAAAACCCAAAAGATTTTTTGGGTCGATATGTGACCACTGATGAGACATGGCTCCACTGCTACACCCTAGAGACAAAGTTAACAGTCAAAGCAGTGGAAACATACTGATTCTCCACCACCAAAAAAAGCAAAGGCAGTACCGTCAGCCAGAAAGGTTATGGCATCAGTGTTCTGGGATGCGAAAGGGATTCTGTTATACATTAACTTCCCAATGGTCAAACAATTACAGGAGAATACTATGGTAACCTCCTGGACCAACTACAGCAAAAATTACAAGAAGGCCAGGTTTATCACGGAAGAAAATCATCCTCCATCAAGACAATGAATACCCGCACACGTGTCCTTGCCATGGCAAAAATTCATTATGAATTGTTGCCACATTCACCTTATTCACCTGATATGGCTCCATCAGACTTCCATCTCTTCCCTAAGCTAAAAAATTTCCTTGGTGGATGGAGATTCTCTTCAAATGAACTCGTAGCCGGATTTGATAAGTATTTTGCAGACCTGAAAGAATCTCATTTTCAAGGTGGAATAAAGGCATGGAGCATCGATGGACCAAGTGCATTAGTGTCTCTCACAGGGGGACTACATTGAAAAATAAAAATATTTTGGATGAGGTCAGTTATTAAGTATGTCATTCCAACAACTTTTAAAACAACCCTCCTATATGCAGCAGTTAGGATTCTGTATTTTTTGTTTGTCTCCCTGAAAGTATGTTTTCTTTCCATTTCCCTATTATTCTAATAGCCTTTTTTTGTAATTTGAATATCTTTAGTACTTCCTTAGTTGTAATATTTCCCCATAATGTTATTCCATATTTTATATATGAATATACAAAAGCATAATACACTTGCTTCAATGTTTTATTATCCATGTTATTCTTAACCTGTTTCATTACACTGACATTTATCACAGCGTTCTATAAGCATGGAAATTCTATTGCATAAACTCAGGTTAAACTCTTCTGCGCTAGAAGACAGCTGCCATCAACTTAATTCTTTTTGGTTTCTATATTCACATATCACACCCAAGCTCATCTCCTGCCACAATTAGACTCCAAAACGTTACCTTCTCTCTTGTAGCATTCAAGAAAGGATAGTGCTGATCCCATCCAACAACCTCAATGTCATTCATAAAGAAGTTTAGGTACCCATTGGGATCAAAATTTCCAATAGCCTAAATTTTCCGTGATTACTTTAGACAGCAGTGGAAATTGATCAGAGCGCTCCAAAATGGTAAATTGGCAGCTTTCTGTAAAATTTTCATTTATCATTCAAATCAGTTCATACACAATGCCAGGCCAGCCAGCTCTTTCCTCTTGTGGATATTGGTTCACCCAGCTTTAAACATGTGATACCAATGTCTTAGACTATTATCGCTTATGATGATTGGTCCGTAAACTTCACAAAGTTATCATAGACTTCAACCACTTTGCAGTTTTTTGTCACAAGAAATTGTATTATAAAGCATATCTCATAATGGAGTTTTTGATTGCAGCATTCATTTTAAGTAAGTGCAGCTCAGTGAATAATAAACTCCATAACTTTCACACTACTACTACTCAAAGCATATTGAATAAAGCTATACAATCATGTAAACATGACATTGGTATGATCATTACTGCACCCACTACATGAAAATGGAAGTAACTTTATGAACAGTCCTTGTAAATAATTCAAATCTTAATCGCTGGCATTATCTTTGTTAGTTGATGGGTCTTATATTATTAAAGAAAACTATTGCTTGAAGTGAATGTGTATCTGTAAAGTAAATGTTGTGATGAATCTAATGATTAGAGAAGAGGTGCCCAAGTACACAACGTAGTCATGAACTATTGAGTGGTCACAAACACGTGTATGTGTGATTTGTTTGCACTGCAGTGACCTTGGTATGTTCAGGCTATGCTTTATTAGGTGTGAATGTCAATTGTTCATTATGCATTTCAAAAATGAAAACTTATTCAAACATCTGTGTTGTATGTGAATTACTTTGGAGTATTATTATTGTTGTGTTCTTGTCTTGTTATTAGTCTACTGATATACCTACCAAAAAATTCAGCTTGAACAAAAAATTTTTATGTACAATACATATTTAAAAACTGAATCATGCAGACAGATGTGAAGACAATTTTAGGAGACATTTTCTAGTATTCCAGTTCCAAATAAAGATACTGTCAATGTCTGGCTAATGAGTTCAGGACAATGGGATTGCTAAACCTAAGAAGCGAAAAAGACATGTTTTAACGGAGGGAAAAATTGATGAAATTGGTGCATTGTTTGAAGCCTCTCCAAAGAAGTCTCTAAGGTATGTTGCATAGCAAATGGGTGTTTCAAAAACCTCTATTCATATAGCTGCTAAACTTTTATAATTGAAACCCTACAGAGTGACCCTACAGGAATTACCTCATGATGAATGCCAAGAATGTCTCAATCAGATGGACATCACTTACAGCAAGGTTAGTACTCATAAAGCATATTACTATTACTCATGAGTATGTAATGCAGGAGTTAGTTTTAAAACCGAAACTTCCCTGGTGTAGTATACAGTATGCAGAACATGCATACGTGTGATCCGGGCTGGCCATTAAAATGACCGCTCTGCATTATAGACTTTCGTGGGCATAGAGTGCAATGTAATATAGTCATTGCTGGTAAGCAATTTCACAGATCAAACATTAAACCAGTGTTCTTAACAGCACTACTATTGCCAAAATTATGCATGACTTGGGGATTAACATTTGAGTCCCAGCACTCGTTAAGGTTCAATTTCTTTGATTGTAAACTGCATTATACCCTGTGTGTGTATTTTTAGTGGTGTTTAATGCCTATTCTTACTGCATACAGCAACACAGAGAGTGAACACTGACGATTCATTTAATGAAATGATAATTAGGAAAGAAAATTTGTGAAGGATTGGTGTTATGAGGCCTGAGGAAAATCTGGAGAAACCTCAGTCAGAACAGGCCTGGCAGAATTTGAACTGCAGAGCTCTCATTCACAAATTCTTACCATAGCATTCTCAGCCACACATGTTAATATTTTCACAGTAACATTAACAATTCTATATGAGTGGCTAATCTATCCATTATCACAGTCAGAGTTTTACAAACATTTTATTCAACACTGCTTAAACTAAGCAAATAAAAATAATTATGTACATTAAAAACATTTACTTAATGTGTAAGAGAGTTTTACATGAAAGAAGACTGCTGATACCAGAGGAAACACTTATAACTGCCTCTGCAGTCGAGTGGTCAACTTGCCAGCTTCTCAAGCTAGAGGTTCTAGGTTTGATACTTGGTTGGAGAGAGTGGAGGTTTTCTTTAATTAAAATTATTTCCTGATTTCCACAGAGTCTGGAATTGTGAATGGAGGCGAGTTTCTAAGTAATAAATAATTCAAATCTAATATTAAAAACAGTATCAAGTCAACTATACCAAAGAATTATTTCTGCACTCATAGTCACCATACAATCAGAATAGAAGCAGGAAGCTTTAATTGTGAATGTGGTAAGCAAAGTTCTAATTGAGCTGCTAAGATGAGGTGGTATAGGTCACAAAAAATTGAGTTTTGACTTATGCTATATTTCAATACTTCTAAATGAAATGTCTTCATAGGCAAAGCAGTGTACTGCTGTTGAAGAAATAATACTGCATTACTAAGCACATATGAACTATGAAGGAGAAGGAAAAAACAAAAACACTATGTGAAAGTCAAATCCTGGTTTTCAAATCCTGAAGTTATCTTTAAAACATAATGAGATTTTCTTCATTTTTCGATATGAAAAACTTCTGAAACCACAAGTTTATTAGTTATGTCAAACTTATGGGATTTTTCTGTCTTATGGGCAAAAGCTGCAATTTATGCTATACAAGACTTTGCTGCTGTTAACAGGTGTAAAAAATCTGATGTGCTGCATTCATTGTATTGCATTCACACGACTTGCTCTACCATTAATATAACATGAGGTACACAAAACAAATAGATACTCATTATAGACTGTCAAAATCACATAATAGCTTTGAAGTACTAGGTATAAAACTGTATATCACACTATCAAATGATCTAACTCAACTGCATATAATAGATTTGAACGTAAACTTTATGACAGATTGCTGAAGAACCCATACTATTCACTACAGGAATATTTTGAAAATATATCAAGTGTAAGTAATACCAACTATCCTTGTACTTTATTCCTGGACTATTTATTGTTTTTCTGTATGATTGTGTTTATATTAGCTCTTCATGTAATGGGAAGTATTAATGTAATACACTGTAATTTTATTGCATATTTGTTAACATGTAATAACACTGAGATATTATATTATATATTTATTATAATAATAAACTATTCTTTCAAAGGTTTATTCTTATATCTACCACTTGATAATAAAGATAAACTTTCATTACATATATAGGCATTTCATTTTACAGATAAGAAGTATACTGTAGGCTAAAGCAACACAGTTTTTTAAAAATTGGTTGCTATGTGATGGCTTTGAAATTCCATGCTCTTTGTATAACCACAAGAAAAAAAAGTAGCAAATTACCACTTGAAAAATGTAAAAGTATTTGAAATTCAAACCAATTACAAAGAATATCTTGAATTTCAAACATTATTTTAAGATTTATAAAGATGGGTTGGAATTTGAAACATTAAACATCACAAGATCGCCAATAGCACCAGGAACCAGTTGGACACCTGCTGATGATGGGGACAAGTTGTCCTCAAAACATATTCAGGTACTGCTTATTTAGGGCTTGTATTATGATCTCTGGTTAAAAGCGGAGGTTTTCTAACTTCTAGTTACTGTTACCTGTTGGTTAAATGGAGTGCCCCGAATTACGAATGCAAGGTAATTGTAGAGTAGTTAATCTGGATTTTGTTAACAATTTGGTATGGTTGGCAACTTTATGTGCACGATTTCATGCCACCTAGGTGGAAACTCTTAACATTAGATCTTTAAAATAAGCTTTCTGCTGTCATTTTCTTGGGTTTACCATCTGATTTCATGTATAATAAATTCTAAAGTTTCTATTAAATTACTTTGAGGAATTTTGTGATTAGACTGTTTTGACGGCTGGATGCACACAGGAATGTGATAAAGCTTACTTGTTGTTAATATTGTGATATGTATTGGTTAGGTAGCAGCACATTTCTAAGGGTTATGCCATTAGTTTAGTTCGTATTGGAATAGGTTAAGTGCGTTTCGGTAAGTTTAAAAAAGAATGATTTGCCATTAATATAGTTCTTGGAGGTAGTATAAAACAGGATAGCTATACATGTAGTGTAGTTTGAAAATAAGTTAGAGCAATTCGGCGTACTAGGTAAGAGGGATTTCACTCTCAGTATGATTTAGGTTCATGGAAAAATAGATTTTGCATATATATAAGAATGATTGGTAGCAGAGAATGCTGGAGTCTCTCTTGATTCTAACATACGCTAACACGTGTTGCATTAGTGTTGCTATTAAAACACTCAAAACTGATTAGAGCAGGAACAAAATGGTTTAGGTACCTGGTCCTACATTAGTATCGTACTTATTTAATTTCTGCCAGGGCTTGATGGCACGGAGGCATTAGCCATAAGGCTTACTCCACTACACTGAAATTTATGATGGTTACATTTAAGAAACAATTTTGACAAGTGTTTTGAGTTAAAAATGACCATAAACTCAGGAAGAGGCTGTGATGCTGCTAAAAATTATTACAGAGCATAAGTCTGATAGAAAATAGAGACATAGTGCAATTTTTGTTAACCTGAATCATTTCCTAACTTCCTCATCCCCCTTCTTTAATTTATTTTTCTGAGATCTTATTCCTATTTATAAATGTCTGAGCATTCAGCCCAGCATCGCTATAAAAGGAATAATGTAGGGCTTTCGCTACATTAAAACATTTCAGAATATTAGATGATATTATAGATTTCGCTGTAAATATGCTCTGTGTAGTATGAATGAGCTTATTAATAAATGCTTACATTTAGAAAAAAAAAATCCACACAAACAAACAAACAAACAAAATAAAAAATGTAAAGTCTATGTTAAGTAGGATTTTGCTGTTAATATACTCTTGTAGATTATTGTGGAAATATGTTGGGTGATTTTGGAGTTTTAACTTAAATGGATTTTTGTTTTCGGCTTCTCATAGGTTAGCAGGAATATAAGGTTAAGCTTCACTGTTATTTTGTAAAGGTTACTTGCAAAATAGGTTAGACACATGAATATTGGGTTAATATCTGTTAATTATATATTTAAGCAAACATTCACATTAAAAGAAAAATAAAATAAAATTATATACAAAATATGCCTGCTGGAGGTATTATGCAGCAGAAATGTAATAGAACTTAAAGAAACCAGTGCAACTTTTGACAATCTAGTATCATTTACGAAATTCACCCTCATCCCATACCTGGAATTTACCCTTTTGGAAGTCTGATTATTTTGGCTTTCCTCCTGTTATGTAAATATTGCTCTAATATTTTGCCTTGGAATCACTATCGTCTATCAATTGAGACAGAAGGTATGCCATTTTTGTATAGTTACCTCCAAGTTACTACCATAACTACTACTCGAGGTGTAGCTATGAATAACTCCCGATTAGCTGTCAAATTTCAACCCATGTTTATAACTTATGAAAACATCACTGTTTCTAATACTACTACTGAAAGTAATATTATTTTAAGAGATACAATCATCTAATTTTAGTATCCCATACTAAGTCTTTCTTTAATCAAACCCTTCTTGTCATCCAGCCCCTTTCCAACTGAGCTCCTTTGTTGCTGTTCTCCAGAACGCAAGCACTCTGCTACAAAATATTTTATGGACCAAGTAGATGGGTTTAAATCCTTCATGAGGTTTCCAAAATTCAACTCCCTATAACATTCTGCTCTTGACTATTATTTTATATACTCTTAACGACCATTCCAAAATCCATTTGTGGTGCCTTATACAAACATCCTCTGATTGCAGACGTGGCACCTTTTCCCTTTCTGAATGCTAGTGTTTTTCTCCCCAAGAATTTTGATTCCTAAATACATACAGACTCCTGCTATTCTATATTCCTTTCCTGCCTTTGAACATTTTTTTTTTTTTTTTTTTTTTTTGTATTTGCTTAACTTACCACTTTTCTTGAAAAGCATGACAGAGTTTTCATAAGCTGAAATGCAAAACCCTTTCTTCACTAAAATTATGATGACATGCCACTTCTCCTTTCAGCTGCTCAATTGTAAAAACCTCTTTAGATCCTCTTACCCCTGCAAAGCTCTATATAGTAATGCTCACAAATACTTATGTCACAATTTGCAAAACAAAAATAGGAAAGAAGGTTCAAAAGTAAATAAACATCAGTCAGTTACACATTTATCAGTATGATTTCAATATCAAATAAGAAATGATTGTATTTTATTATGCAGCTTAAACATATAAAATATTTTTAACTATGAAAAGTTTAAGGGGGGAAACAGGTGAAAATGTGACCAAAAATGATCAAATTTCACATTTTGTCTTTTGTATCAAAAAATACTAGGTGGTTTGAAGTGCATATATGCAAAGCTTTAAAGCACTACAGTGCCTGGAAGCTGTTCTAATTACATCATATTTAAAGTCATCATGAATGTCCCTGAGAAGGCATGGCAAGTGATGGAATCACTGTATGAAGCAAAAAATCCACTTTTTTTTTACCGATTTTTGCGGGATTTTTTCCGTGAAAGTTAATTTCTGATTTGCCACTGAGCCACTGTGATCGGTATAACATAGTAACAGCAGCTCTGCCAGTAGGTGTCATGTAACATCAAATTATATGTTGTTTCATATACATGAGCCAGAAACAAGTGTAAATAATACTGTAATGAAAGGTTAGATGAGCAAGAATGTGATGTACAAAAGAAAACTTTAAAGCAGAAATAACTGAAGGATAATTGTGAACATATACCTGTAGTAAATAATGACTGTAAATATACCGTATTTACGTGAACCTAATGCACCAGCGAATCTAATGCGCAATCCATATTTGAAACTTAAAATTATGCAAAAAAGGGTTTGTATCGAATGTAAAGCGCATCAATGACAGAAAATAGGTAATAGGTATTTTATTTAAATTTATTTAATGCAACATTGCATTTATCGTATATATAAACCATCAGATTATAGAATTGAAAGTGCCCTATTATTAGGCGACATTGTTAAAAAACAAAATTAGTGTTACGCGCTGTTTTTCGCACCCTGTTGTTTTGATGATAATTTCCTTTGTCCCCTTCTCAGTAATAGTGTAGTTCTACAGCATATCAAACCAAATTGGCGTTTCATCAGAGTTATCTATTTGCCCCATGTAGGGGCAAAATTTGCAGGAAGCTTCTGGCACACTGTTGTACGGCATCTTAGAGATAAACCCTCCACTGCATGAAACGATCCACCCATCCAAGGCTAGCCTTAAACTCTTGTTTCGGAATACCAAGAACTTCAGCTTCCTCTTTAGCTTTCTTTCATATAGCGCCACTCTCACAGGTTGCCCATTCTTCCTCCTTTCACTCACAAATTCCAACACTTTTTCTTCAACTTCAGGATGTCTTCTTTTGTGAGGATCCATAAATTTCTTCCTACTAGCTTTAGTAGCAAATAATGACAATTTCTGTTTTCGCCACTAGCGAACATTGCTCTCTGATACATTGAACTTCCTTCCTCCCTTTCTATTACCATTTTTTCAGCATAAAGGATTACTTTACACTTAAAGAAGCATCATAAGATGTTCTTCTCTGTTTGCCATTGCCCTCCATATCATAACTCAATAATAGGCCAATAATAAATGAGCTTGTCGCAAGTTTCCGTATGTATGTTAACTCCAGCAATCCATTGTGATGTAATAAATGAAAAATTTGAATGAGGTTACTGGCATTCTATGGAACGGATTTGCACTTGAATCTAATGCACACCACGATTTTGAATACAATTGGTCAAAAATGGTATGCATTAGATTCGCGTAAATACGGTATATTAGTGGACACCAGTTTTACTGTCATCAGTGGTGAAGGACCTGAAGTGCAATGACCAAAATCAAAAGCGTTTGTATATAGGACTTGGTACTGAAAGGTTTGGCTTATACCATAAATTAGAACTGATTTGCAGTACTTGTAATGAAATAAAACAAAACAAAAAAAAAACAAAAAAAAGAGTACAAATTACGCATCTAAGCTGTATACTTCTAGTAAGGTCTGCAAGTCATCATTTCTGGTTAACTGCACACAAACTTTTAAACTCATTTTTCCTCACTTTAATTTTTGCTACACTTTTACTCATTCAAAATAACATCCATAAATTATGTGTTACAGAGCTGAAACTTTTACTGTACATTCTATAAAGCATAAGAAAAAAAATGACATATGGGATTCAGGATTAACTTAGTGCTTTTTGAGATAAAAAATAAAATGTGTGTAGTGATTGCAAAAATGTTGAAACTTTTGCTATGCAGGTCGTATTTTTTTTTTTTTTTTTTTTTTTTTTTAATTTCCCTTAAGATATTACAAACCCATGCAACAAGTTTTTCTAAATGAGTTTCTGGTTTTGTAAAAAAAAAATTCAAACTTTTTTTTCAAAACGGTGTGAAGTGTATTTCATTTTGAAATTTGCAAATATTTTGAAAGAAAATTTTCAATAATTCAAAAACTAATTGACATATAAAAATGAAACTCTGCCCAGTAGTTCCACATAACACCCCAAATATTGTGCAAAAAATTAAGTATGTAGCTTTAAAATTGTGCAAAATAGAAATTTCATCCATCATCCCCCTTAAAGATATAGGATTAAATTGCTAGAAATAGAAGAACCATTACTTTTTCTTTTTTCAAATTCTGGATGTGTGATGCCATCTCCTTAGTTGCTGCTTCTAGTCCCTGTTTGTCTTTCACACACACTTCCAGTTCTCGAATCTTTCTTTCCCTATCTTCTTCCAATCCCTGGAGTTGGGATTTCACACTTTCACAATCATTTACAGTCTTTTCCAATGTTTTCTTCAAGGACTTAAGCTCTGATTTTTGAGTTTCAACTATATCTTGAAGTGAATCACACTCCTGTTGCATAGTCTGAAACAAACATTTGAAAGCATTCATGAAATTCAGCATCAAATCTAGAAAGTAAAGGTGCTAAAAAGATTGTATTAACTGGGCTTCTAAATGAAGGCAATCGAAACCACCTGCATAGAAAATCCATTGGTAGGAGTAATTGTGTGGAGGGAACTGGTCCCCTGGCTGAAAGAAGGCTCAGTTTGGAAAGTTTGTGAAATTGTGTTTTTCTAAATGGCACATTAACAGTAAAGCTGGATTTCATTAATAGTCATATATTTTCTGGTTAGCTAGAAACACATTGTAACACAACATTATTATCTTCATCATCTTCACCACATTAATACAAATTCTTGTACGTATGTCGCTGTGCTCTCTCTCCCCCACTTAATCCCTCTTTCTAAAAACGCTTTTTTTCATGTTCAGGGAGCCTCAAAATGCATATTTCTGATTCTGGTAAAATCTCAGTATAACATTTTTGGGTGAAACGCAATAATTCCTCTTTAGGTTAATGTTAAACTAACATTTTGAAATGTCCATATCATAGCATAAGTGCAATGTTTGATTTAAGGAATTAGTAAATCTATTTGTCTACTTACTGTAGGCAAGTACTGGAGAAAATAAAAAATTTATCAATGTAAAAATTGGTGAACAGACTCATTCATTCATGTATAATAATGCATTATCACTGAATTAAATTCATGTTTAGTTGACTAATTTTGAAGATTTAGAAGCTAGTAACAGTGATGTGTCATAATTTAAAATAGAGAGTTGAGGGTTGTTACACTACATCACTATGATATTCTTACTTGAACGCGTCGTTTACACAGGAATCACCTAATGAATTTCGAACTGCCGCCACCCAACAGCCTTTGGAGGTTCATCAGCCCAGCACCAGAGAACACCACAAACCACACACATCCCCCAGACGATGACCGGCAAAAATCAGTTGAGAGAAAATGCTGACGATGGGAACAAGCCGTCTCCCGAAACGCGTTCAAGTAAGAATATCATAGTGATGTAGTGTAACAACCCTCAACTCTCTATTTTAAATCATGTTTAGTTGTTAATTTATTCTCATTATATTATCATCTCAGAATTAAATTATTATTTCAGGATATTATCTCAGATATTATTCTCATTACTTTTTGTTCACATCACCCTGGTTCAGAAAAATATGATACTTCAATGCTGTCCAATAGAGTTAATACAGAAGACAAACTAACCTGCAAGTTCTTAGCCTGTGCTGTTACTTTTGCCTGCAACTCTGCTTTGTCCGTAGATAGTTTCTTTTTTTCAGTCTCCAGTTGGCTCAACTGGCTAGTAAGCTCAGAAACCTTCTTTTTCAAACGCACAGCAATTGTACGAAGCTGTGAAAAGATGTTACAATGAATATAAAATAATTACTTAAATTTTCCAGTCCACAAAGTGTTCTGAAAAAATATTCCCTTTAGAGCAATCACTAAAACCATCTGCAATTTTACAATCATAAATCTGTAACATATGCCTCTTTAGATTATGCTTGCAGAATACAAAGCAAAGCTAAACGATTTGTATGAGTTGAATTTAAATATTTAGTCCCACTTACTTTGATTTAAATGTTGAACATACGAGGGCTGTAAAGAAAGTAGTGGCAACATGCTCCCCACATTCACAGGAGAGCGGGTATGAGCCAATAGGATATGGGAGCGATCAGGTGACTAGTGTCGATGTGTGGCGTACATTGGTCGGGCTGCCAGTTGAGAGTGTGTTGTTGCTGTGTAGCGTTGAAGTGAACAGTGTCAAGTGCACCGCTCTAAAGCATGTTTACCAAAGGCGATCAGCGTTCGTGGATTAAAATCGAGGTTGCCCGTGGCAAAAATGCATCAGCATGTTATCGAGAATTACATGAAGCCTGTGGCGGTAATGCATTGCCGTACAGGACGGTTACACGATGGGTCAAGGCGTTTCGTGCAGGTCAGACTGAGACTACAGATTTGCACCGCACAGGTCGGACTGAGACTACAGATTTGCACCGCACAGTCGGCCGCCCATTCCGCAAGATCAGATTGACATCGTGAGTGGTCTCGTTGCCATGGACCATCGATGGACTGTCCGGAGTTATCCGTAGAGGTTGGTCTCAGTCATCAAACTGTGTGGCATATCCTGACGAAATGTCTTCACCTGAGGAAAATTGCATCCCGTTGGGTTCCACATCGACTCACTGATGTACAGAAATGGCACCGGTATGCACTGGCTGGCATCCACCTGGACAGATACCGCAACGAAGGAGAACATTTCTGCAGTGTATTGTCGCCATTGATGAGACGTGGGCACGAGCCTATGAGCTGGAATTGAAGCGTCAGTCGAATGAATGGCGTCACCCAGGTTCACCACGTCCACAGAAAGTTCGACAGGAACCCAGTCGGGTGAAGCTGATGCTGATTGTGGCATACGACTATGAGGGGGTTATTCTTACGCATGCTGTGCCTGAGGGACAAACAGTCAACAGTGACTACCTTTGCCGATTTCTGGAGGGACATCTTCGTCCGGCTATGCGGCGCTAATGTCCACGTTTATTGCGAGATGATTACCCCATAGTGTTGCATGACAATGCACGTTGTCATGTCGCAAACAATGTCCAGCTCTTATTGCAACGGTGGCATTGGGAGGTTTTGGAACATCCTCCATACTCACCAGACATGAGTCCTTGTGACTTCGACCTGTTTCCGAAGTTGAAGGAACCCCTCCGAGGCCGCCAATTTCCTGACGTGGCATTTGTAATCCGCACAGTAGGGCGCTCCATCGTAGTCATCAACAGAGATCGCCTTGCCAAGGTCCCCAATGGCTGCCCTACTTTTGGCAAAAGGTCAGGGACTTTGCGGGTGACTACACTGAAGGAATGTAATGCAATTGTACTTGTGAGTTCAATAAATATTGTGTTCTATCAATGTTGCCACTACTTTATTTACAGCCCTCGTATTTTGAGGATGAAGATCATGAAACATGTTCAATGCTTAAATCAAAGTAAAGTAGACTAAAATATCTAAACTAGACTTATTAAAAATGTAGTATTATGAAGGGCTCACTGTATGTAACACTTCTATCATGCATAACATAAGTTGTACAAAGCAAAGCATTTATCTTTACAATTAATATCAAACTTGCACTGCCCAAGCTTCAAATTGCAGATTGCTGATGGCCCCGAACTGGTGATAATTCTATACAATGTAGCAGTGTTATATGACGGTTTTTCAGGAAGAATTAAAAGCAAGCTCATATACAGAAGTAATTCAGTACAATACAAGTTATTAATGTCTGATTACTTTTAAAAACTACATTTTGTAAGTAGCCTATACAGTAATAAATACATTACTGCCATCTGCTATGAATGTTCTGTTTAACACACCCCAATAAAACAGCTTTGATGGCATTAATTTCATTCTTTATGTTCTCTTTCAGCTGGATGATAGTGGCTTGTTGTGATACACCCTATTTTTCAAATATACCTATAGGAAGCAATCAGCTGCAGTCAGATCAAGAGACTTTGGTGTCCAGACAATGTTACCAAATCGTGAAATTATGCATCATGGAAACATCATTTGCAGTTCACTGAACCACGAGCACTGCGTGCCTGGTACCATCTTGCTGAATCCATAATTCAACATCAAAATTAATTTTGTCAGGAATTTCCAACATTGTGAACATTTGTTGGTACTATTCTGAGTCACAGTATGACCACCTTCTCTGAAAAACAACAGGTCAATAGTTCCAAGGCAGAGATGCCACACCAGACCATTACTTTTGGACTGTGCAGTGGTTTTCCCACATTTGTAATGGTTTATCACTCCAGTAGCAGAAATTCTGTTTATTTACATAACCAGAAATGTGTATCATCTGACAAAACCAGTCTGTTCAGAATATCTGGATCAGCATTCAAAATTAACATTCAGAAAACTGTCAAAAAAACTGCAACCAAGGAATTAAATCAGTGATTTAACATATGCACAAACAAATTATTACAGATGAAATTTAAGAGATCACAGTGTATGAGGGCAGTCCCAGAAGTACCCGACCTGATGTATATATAGCGGTTGTTGTTTCAAACAAATGACTATGATAAAAAGTACCAACCTTATAAAGCTTAAGTTTGAAGTTTGACAATGCTACGTTGTTTAGTAATTGTTTGGCAGCCATCAATAATGAACGCTCTCAGGGAATTTGTAAACATGGATAAAACTGATCATTATGTGATACAATACTTTCATTTGAAAGGTCTTTGTCCAACTAATATTAAAGCTGAGCTAGATTGTACTCCGGGGGAGTCCGCTACTTCGTTTACAACAGTAAAATATTGGGTGGCTTCGTTTAAGCAAGGCCATTCGAGCCAGGGGGGCCTCTTCCCGCTTCCCGCGCATTCACTGCTTGTCGAGCTGTCTGCTGATGGCGTCATGTGGAAGGTAGCTGGCAGCGCTTTTCACATGTGGAAGCTTAGGTTTTATGTGGGTTTTACGATATAATTCAAATCCCGTCATGCTATTTGACATATGGCCACCACGGGCAAATTATTTGAAACAAAACTCTCATTCTGTAACATATAAAATATAAAAAGAAAATAATACAGAGAAGAAACAAAACTATGTCATATACTCTTATAGCTTGTCTTGTTAAACAGTTGCAACATATTTTTTTGCTTTCAAATTCTCAACATTTAAGTTATAACTGCAATGCATTTCTTACCAAAAATAGTATCATTGCCTTTTAAACACGTAATAAACGAAGAGAGAGAGAGAGAGAGAGAGAGAGAGAGAGAGGGAGAAGAAAAGTCATATTATATTAAAATAAAATAGAACCGTCTGGCTATTAATTATTTCTGCAATTTTCTTTCGCTCCTATTTACTTATAGTAAGTAGAGGAAGTATTGTATTCCGATACCGAGATTTCACCCGAAATATACGTTTTGAGAGTCCTTGAATCCAAAAACCACATTTTTAGAAAAAGGTCTGCACGTGCGTGTAAACAGCATAACTCAAAACGAAAAGTCGGTTAAATACCAAACTTGGAATTTAATTCCAGCATCTTGCAAGGATGCGACATGATTTCTTTAAGAAGATTGCGTATGACGAATTACCCTTTACATGGGAAATTATCCATTACTTTTATGTTCTCAAAAGTGACTAATACCATTGTGATTGAAATGCATATGTTTAAAACATTCGCATGACAAATAAAATGTATATTTCGAATTTCCTGTAAGCAGCCTGTGAAAACTTCATTTGAATGGCTTGTATAATTTGATAAAGGTTAAAAGGTCAAACAATTACTCAAAAAAGTAGAGCTCCTTAAAGCACACAATGTATGCCAAATAAATATTGTTGTGGCGATAACCATTTCCAAGATATTCTGTGTTATTTGTCTGAATGTTCAAATTCTTAAGACTTTTTAAGTGGTAAGTCGCTATTCGGCTTTTTTCCCTCGTGGTCATGCAAAGAGCATGGAATTTCAAAGCTATCACATAGCGACACGCTTTATAATTTTGCTATCGGTTTAGCTTACTGAATCCTTCTTATACATACAACTAAATGTGTAATTAAAGCTCATTTCTTTTTAACAAGTTAGATAGAAGAATAAACTTCTGTCTGAATAATTTGTAGAAGAGTGAGCAGAGAAAGTCATGTGAATGTAGTAAATCAGAGTTTTATAATTACAATATATATTGTGCATATTTTCACACTTTAAACAGCTATAAATAATTTTAGTTATATACGTTACGCATTTTCAGAGATGACCACAGTGATCAAAGTAGGCTATAGAAAATCCTTATTTGAGGTTGTAAAATAATGTAATTTTATTGCGGATTACACTTTCTAGCTGAATACCATTGCAGTGTTATATCATTACAATGATATTTCTCAGCATGGACCGAGTGTTTATTTCCCTTAAAATGGCAAAGAAAATGTTTTCTTATTTCCAGATTTTAAAAGAGCACTTGCATAGGCATGCAAAAGGGTCATCAGCCTTTTGTCCACGTTATACCTGAATTTCCGTACGGTTTGGGATTTAAGTCGGTATGTTACCCTAAGGCAAAGCGAAGGTAATTGCATTTCCTTTCTTTTATCTTTGTGTTGAACTTAAAAGTTTTGGAGACGTTGTGTCTGAGTCCCTGTGCATTTGAAACAGCACGAACAGGTGTCATAAAAGGTGCCGAATTGCTCTATTAGGTGCATTTGACTGCACGTATTCACGCACTAATTTCTAAAGCAGCATACTCCCTACTTCTGGGAAAAAAACATTCTTAAATAATGCCTATAGAATTATTTCGAGGAATCACAGAACAACTCTTTAAATAATATTTTTCTGTAATGCGTTGTACTGACCAATCATGAGCAACAATTTTGTACCCCACCAACAGGTGCAAATGTTTGGTGAGCATTGTTGCTCACTAAATAAGATTGCCCTTTCCGATTACTTAGAAGTTAGTTCTAGTTGTGGATGCGATTAAACAAGTGTAGTGTGTATTCGTGTTCAAAATGAATATTTCAAAAAACAAAGTTAACTGTGCTGTTGCGCAATGTTCCAATATAGGAACAAAAACCGCTGGAATTATGTATCATAGATTTCCTAAAAATGATAAACTAAGGCGCATGTGGGTGTCTCGCTGTAAACGGAGTGATAAATTCAACACTTATAATGCTCGAGTCTGCTCAGTACATTTTCGGCCTGAGGACTATGAACGGGATTTAAAAAATGAATTACTTGGCTTACCTTTACGGAAAATTTTACGTGGTGATGCAGTGCCGTGTTTGTTGATTCCGAACTGGCATGGTGTTTGTCTCCCGGGTTCGAGCACAGATAACAGTAACAGTACCAGCGAAATTAATCTAAAGGTATGTCATCTCAAAATTTTGTTTTATTTTGGCATGTTTACTGAAAGTAATATAACATGTAACTTCACGTTATTTAGATATTGGATTAAGCATAATTTCATTATCGGCGATAGGAAAAATATGAGGCTATGGATGCATGGCTTTATGACATCAAACGATGCAATGAATAAAAAATAAATAGCAATTCAGTAAACCTTAGTATTACTTAATATTTCCCAATCCTTAATTTTTAGAGCCTTTTTCATTCCTCTCGCACTGATAAACTTTCAAAACGTTTACTTCAGATTCATTTACGTAAACTTAAGAGTGCACCAAACGTGTCAACATTTTTCAGAATTTTGCTGACAATTTATAATGTACTTCCGCTATTTAATTCTTTTACCTTCTTATCGAAACTCTGGTAAATCTTTTACAACCCATGATTAGCAAGTTTAATTTCCAAAGCTGTTAATGCGGAGGCTGTTCTAAAAAATCTGATGTGTTACACTCACATGACTTTCTCTACTCTTGTACAATCTAATTTTACAAACGCCTATTCTCCATATGCTTCATGTTAATCGAGATATCGAAATGTCAATCTTATTGGTAATTTTCTTGTAGATGCAAGGGGAATATGGTAGCTTTTAAGCGATAGTCAAATATTTTAACGCTGGTTGCTATGTGGCGCATTCCATTCTCTTTGCATGTCCAGGACATAAAAAAATGAATAACGAATTTGAGAAAAAGTATAAGTATTGCAAAATTTAAGGAAATAACAAGCAATATCTCGAAAACGGTTCACTCAACAAAAGAAATGTATATGACATAAGTTGTGTATTTTAACGCGATCTATATTTTTTGTGTAGTAAAATTTTGTCTATCTCTTATAGTTTACCAGTTATGCAAAAGTCGTTCAGAATGAAGAATACTTTTGGAGACATTCCCAGAAAATTCGAGATATACATTTCATTTCTCATGATATTATCTTAAACATATGATATTTTCATCAAAATCGTTAGAGCCATTTTTGAGAAAATTAAAATTTTCGAAAAATGTTCCATGTAAAGGGTAGTCTGGGGTGGGGGGATTTTCTTGAAAACCTTCGTGTCGCATCTCTGGAAGATACTGAACCTAAATACCAAGTTTGGTGTTTATCCGACTGTTCGTTTTTGAGTTATGCTGTTCACACACACACAGACACACAGACACACACACACACAGACACACACACACACAGACACACACACGGACATGTTTCCAAAAATGCTTTTTTTGGATTCAGGA
This sequence comes from Deroplatys truncata, assembly GCA_030765065.1. Lineage (NCBI taxonomy): Eukaryota > Metazoa > Arthropoda > Insecta > Mantodea > Mantidae > Deroplatys > Deroplatys truncata. The sequence continues at coordinate 84,569,625 of CM060988.1, forward strand.
GGTCTCAAAACATGTATTTCCGGTGAAATCTCGGTATCGAATTTTTGGGTGGAATGCAATACTTCCCCTACTTACTGTACGTAGTAGAGAAAGTAAAAAGGTGGCAATTTTGGTCATCTTTCACATTGAAAAGCAGAAACTATCTCATTAAAGGAGCACATTTTACAACTTCACTTTCTAACTGTTTGCACAGAATTTTAGTTAGAGGTACCACTTTTGGTAGCTATAGCTTAAAGTATATGGAGAGATGTTGCTTCTATTATGGAACTAGATTTTGCAATTTTTCATTTGTAAACACACGTTTTAAAATGCTTTTTAACCTGTTATAAAAAAAGTTAAGCAATTAAATGAAATTAAACCACAGCTTCTCTGTGTAGCTTTATGTGCTACATAAAGCTGTGTGTACATAGATATGAGATAAAGCTGATAGATTTTGAAGAAAAATACCTTAACTTAGAATGTAATGCTCGTAAACAGAGTGGTTCCGTATTTTCGTGGACTCATTTGCAATCATTGAACGAAGACTAATATGAATTTTCAGTATAGCTTCCACTTTTATATAAGCTCCAAAAATTAAAGAAATATAAGATGTGTTGAAGATAAATTAAAAGTGACTTATAACCACATATAAGCCGGAATAAATTGTGAGAGAGGGGGGAAATCCTGTACAGGTGTATTTATCCGGTCCGGATTCGATTTTTGCAACAATAAGCGAGTATTTCGGTAAGAAAACATGAATTAATTGGAAATATGGTATTTTAATAAATATTCAGTCTAATATAATTTGGTATACGATTTTACGTTTTTGAACACATATCTACATTAAGTTGCGTTTAATTTGTGGCACGTCCTTCTCATGTTTTTCCTTTCGTTTTGCTGTATAAATTGATTGATATTTGCGGTAATAGTTTCAAATATATTAAACATATCGTCTCTTACTCGTTCTACAGGTTGCCGGTGATAGGAAACAGAGGCAGGAGTATAGGGAAACAAGGAAAAGGGCACTATCGACTTTGAAATCACTGTCCCCCAAAAAAAGAAATCTTGACCGGTTGACTAATACTGACTTAAATTTCACTAGTAAAGACGAAGAAATTCTCAAACTTAAAAGGGAAGTTGACACTTTAAAAAAAGAAAATGCAGTTTTAGCAAAAAAATGTACACACTTAAAAAAACTAAAGGAGAGATATGCCGTTAAAATCAAAGGCCAGAGGCCAACTTCAAAATTAAACCAAGTTGTGACTAATGAAGTGAGCAAAGTCCTTTTGAAGTGTTTCACTCCAGGACAAATCCGAGGCCTGCTAAGAAGCAATAAACGCATCAAATGGTCCTCGGAGGATATAGCACATGCTTTAACGCTCAGATTGCTTAGTAGAAAAACCTACAACTATCTAAGAAGCCGTAGTATGCCTCTTTCTGGTCACACAATTTTACAAAAATGGACCCGCCATTATAAATGTAGACCCGGCATGTTACACGAAGTACTTGCTTTACTGAAAGCCAGGTCATTAAATTTCCAAGATAGAGAAAAATATGCGGTTTTAGCCTTTGATGAAATGAATATAGATGGCCGTATTTGTTATGACTCCTCCGATGACCGCATTTTAGGACCACACAGCAACGTCCATGTATCCATGATCCGCGGGCTTTTCGCGCCTTGGAAGCAACCCATGCATTACGAGTTCGATATGACGATGACCGCAGACATGCTGCATAACATCATCAGTGAGCTGGAGGATTGTGATATATATGTAGTAGCAGTAACTTGCGACATGGGAGGGAAAAACTCTAAGGTGTGGAAACAATTAAATGTGAACATGGAAAAAAACCTTTTTTACAAACCCGAGAGATAAAGCCAGAAAGATATGGGTTTTCTTTGATGTTCCCCATCTTTTAAAGTTACTGCGAAACCATTTTTTGGATGATGGTTTGCAGCTACCGGATGGAAGTCAAATAAACAAGAATCTTATAGAAGATCTTTTACACCTTCAAACAGGGGATCTGTCCATAAGCCACCATATCACACCAGCTCATATAAGCTTAACTGGCAGATCCAGGCAAAATGTAAGAATGACCGCTCAGTTATTTTCTAGAAGAACGGCTCAGGCAATAAAATACTGCCTTAATAAGGAGAAAGAGAGTAATTTCTTTCAGCTGGTGAACGATGCCTTCGATGTTCTGAATTCCAGAATACCGAAGGATGAGAAAACACCGCTCAGAAGTGGATATGGGCTAAGTTTGAGAAGGCAGGAAAATACTTTGCACCGATTTATCGATGTTGTGAGTGGAATTAGAATTGGGCGTCAAAGGATTAGTCCCGTTTCAGAAGGGTTTCATTATATCCATGAAATCTCTTTTAGGGCTACACGGAGAAATGAAAAAGTTAAATATGACTTATATATTGACTTCTAGACTTAACCAAGACTGCCTGGAAAACTTTTTCTCCCTTATTCGAGGACTGGGTATATTTTATAACAACCCGTCACCCTTTGAAGTACGGAACAGAATTCGCCTACTACTGCTTACAGGCAACAACAAAATTCCAATTTCCGATGGAGCATCAGTGGAGGCGACATCTAATCAGCCTAAGCACATGCTGCAAGAATTTGACTGCGACGCCGATTTCCTAGATTTCATTTCTACAGAACTATGCATGGACGTTGCTAAAGGGCTTTCAGCACCCACCGAATATGAGGAGGCAATATTGCTAGAAGAAATGAGCACAAAGGAAAATTTTGAAAATGAAGATTTCAACATGGATGCTGTAAAATATCTTGCGGGTTACATTGCATATAAATGTCGGTCCTTTGATAGCACATTGGGAAACAAAGACAGTGGCTGTAATTTGCCAACACAAGTGCCTCAGGACTGGATTACAGTTATTTCCAAGGGGGGACTTATTCGACCTACCGAACAGTGGTGCCAAAAAGTGAAGGTATTCAAAGTAATATTTGCGGGATTCCATGTTTCAAAATGTGTTACAGTGATGAAAACACTTAGTGACATAATTTGCGCTAAATTCCCTGAATTAGACGAAAGAATTGTTTCCCTATACGTCAGGACCCGCACATTTATAAGGATACGGCATTTGAACCAAAAATTAAAAGCTGCAACCATGGAAAAAAGAAATGCGAAGAAATGTCAGCAGTGGGCGACATCTACTTCTTCTACAACAACAGCATGATCAGCCACTTCTAAATGTAAGTCTACTTTAAGATTCAACAAGTAATAATTTGTTACTTTTTATTTTGGTAATAGTTTTGGTGGTGGTGTTGATAAAATTGGTTTGTAAGTAGTAGAATGTGTTGACGAAAGTTTCCTATGCATTTTCAGTTGAAGTATCTTTCTTAACATATGTCATTGCATTATGTTACACTTCCTTAATTACTGCTTAACCTTTACACAATGGGTATACCAATTCGTGCCTTAAATTGTACATATTAAAACGGGTTTAAAGCGTTCACTTTCAATTATTATCCGAAGAGCGCGCGTGCTCAACCTTCCACATGACGTCACAAGCGCGCAGCCAATGAGAGCGAAATGGTTGGAGTGGCCTACCTTCTCTATACTCTAGTTACCTTGATTCGAGCTGCCAAGATGAACATTGCAGTCGTTGACCAAATGAGGTGACCACACTAGAAATTGTGAGGAAAATTCACAAAATGATCTGTCGACTGAAAGTGCATCATAGGCATTTCAAAAAGTGCTGTACATCGCATACTAACTAAAAATTTAGACATCAGAAAGCTGTGCGCAAGATGGATGCTGCGTTTACTCACAATGGAAGAAAAGCAGCATCATGAGGATGTTTCAGTCGAGTGTTTGACAATGTTTTGCTGCAATAAAGTAGAGTTTTTGCATCGATTCATAACAATGGATGAACCATGGGTCCATCACTTCACACCTGAGATGAAGGAACAGTCAAAACAATGGATTGAAAGGGGAGAATCGACTCCAAAAAGGCGAAGGCAGTTCCATCAGCAGGCAATGATATGGCTTCAGTTTTTTGGGATGCGCGTAGGATAATTTTCATCATTTATCTTCAAAAAGGAAAGGCAATCAATGGCAAGTATTATGCAAACTTATTGCAATGTTTGAATGATGAAATCAAACAAAAACAGCCGCATTTAGCAAAAAAGAAAGTTCTGTTTCATCAAGACAATGCACCAGTTCACACTTCCATTATCACCATGGCCAAAATCAATGAGTTCAAGTTTGAATTACTTTCTCAAGCACCTCATTCACCAGACTTAGCCCCCCCTGATTATTTTGTTTCCAAAGTTGAAGAAATGGATTGGTGGTAAAAGATTGCCGGCAATGAAGAGGTGGAGTTTGCAGTTGATGGCTATTTTGCACAACTCGACGGTTCTCACTATAAACAGGGTATTGAAGCTATTGAACATTGCTGGGAAAAGTGTATCGAGCTGAAAGGGGACTATGTAGAGAAATAAAGATGTTTTTTCCCAAAATTTTTGTTTTCTTTGCTAGGTCAGGTACTTCTGGGACAGCCCTCTTAAGATACAGCGAAAACTTCTGTCTGAATAGATTCAAGCCACTGACAGTCACCTTGCAGTGCAAGTTTGAGTTTGCTGCACAACTTCTCTAACTCTCTCATGCATGCAGACTGTTTTTGCATTACCAACAAATTCATCACAAACAATGCCAGAATTCTTAAATTTACACACACTTTAGGACAGTATTTCGAGACAGAATTCTTTCATGCCATGTGATATTAAATTCATTCCTAAATTCTCTCTGCACAAGAGTGATCAATTTCAAACTAAAAAAAAGTTCTTAATGCAAACACATGTTCTGCCACAGACCACATATCCATATTGACTTTTATAACACTGAGAAAAACAATTGCATGGTTTCAGGATCACATTACCAACATGGCTGGTTCCTTCACTCAAAATCACTAGAAACAAGGGCATTCTAAAAACTGTCATATCTCACTGCTGCACCCTGTACAATCCATAATGCAAAATATGAAATCAATCCTGGTATACAGCTTATGTTGAGTTTCCTACACAGCCAATAAGTTGCTCCTTTGTTCATTCAGTACTACTGCTACATTAATTGAAATAGATCAACACACCTTTGTGTATCGCTCCTCAAAAGTTTCTTCTAGATCCCTGAGTCTAGAGGTTTCTTCTGCTCTGCTTAAAGTGCTTCCACTCATTATTTCACTTGGTGGATCACCTTGATTCAAAACAAACAATGCTGTTTAACAATAGATGAATAGTGCTTTATGTGTCAACTTCATGAAATGGTACAAATAATAATAATAATAATAATAATAATAATAATAATAATAATAATAATAATAATAACAACAATAATCTATGGAATTTCATACTGTTTGAAACTGCTTAGTCAAATTTTAATTTTATAGCTATTTACAATAAGTTTACAATAATATTCTTTTTTACAAAAAATTATTTTTTAGACAAATTTCCAAAAAAGTACAACATACTACATGAATCAAACACAAGTGCAGACTGTGATTAGACTTACAATGGATAAACTGAAAGTAACATAGAAACAAGAGTTAAAAGATACTTTATAAACAATAAACATAAATGAACTGGTAAATCAGCTACAGTAAATATTTCTGACCATCCAAAATAAAATAACTTGAAAGTAAATTATTAAAATATTTAAGTGTATCTACAGGATTAATGATTTCTGAGAAAATGTATAAAAATATTCAGACAATGCTATGAAACTTGAAATATTGGCCAATGATTATAAATATTTTTTTTTTCCTCCCAGAAGATAGCCCAAATATCTTGAACAATGAATCATCAAGCAGCAGTAGCTATGATGGTAGCAAATAAACCATGCTCTAGTAAATCGTATACTTCAGAACTTTGAAACTTAAAACATAAATACATGCAGTATTACAACCTTTTCACATTTCATGATTGTGTCGAGTATAAAAACAAGTATGATGAACTCCACAGCCATTACAAGAGGCTACTTAAATCTGCTAAATCTAACAATAAAGGTAACCTTTGAGAATCTAAGTGTAAGGATTTGCACAGATCAAATGCCAGTATTCTGAAGATCGCTGCTATTTATATTGGTGAGTCTCTGCACATATCTTTAATTGCTGTATTGATACTAATTACTTTCCAGAAGTTTTAGCCAAACTAATTCCTATTCACAAAAAAGATGACAAATTGATATTTCATAATTACAGACCTGTATTTATTTTGCCAATCCTGTCAAAAGTTTTTGAGAGGTTAATAAATGAACAGATACATTGTTATTTTGAGAATATGTTGTTATCTGTTAGCCATTTTGGGTTTTGAGCAGGACACAGTATGATTGATGATGTTACCTATTTATAACAAGGGCCTTAAATCATCTAGAAAGTGGTAACACAGCTCATAGCCAATTTTTTTACTTCTTGAAGGCTTTTGGTATGATATCACATGACATTTTAGTTGGCAAATTACAATTTTATGGTTCTAATAATAGTATTTTAAATTTCATACAATCTTACTTGTCTAAAAGATGTCAGTCAGCTTACATAAATGGTAAGCTATTGGAAATGAAACTGGTTAAGAATGGTGAGCCACAGGGATAAATATTAGGACCCTTTTTTGTTTATTATCTATATTAATGATCTTGCTTATAACATCCAAGATGAATGCACAATGTTGTGACTAGAGTTCCAAAAATGGTATGCTACTGCCACAACATTGAAAACAGCGTCCATCTTTTGAAACATGTGCAAAGAACAGTACAACTTGAAACCTGGGAGATTTTCTTGAAAAAATGAGTCATGTTAATAAATTTTGAAATTCCCAACAAAGACAACCCACCCCATAGATTCATCAAGTTCCAGTAGGAGAGCCTTAAGATTCAGAGAAAACACATCCAATTATTCCAGCAGTTGAATGTAGCTGGTAAAGAATATGTCTGTGAAATATGTTCTACATGCAAGTTAAAAATTGGTGAAGCATTAAGCGTTAATTTCAACTCAATGCTAATTTAATAAGTTATCCTGCTTTGCTTGAAGAAGCTTTATGCTTTTCACTTTGAATATGCTTAATGCACATATTTCTTTTCCCAAGAAATTGCACAATTACATGTTCTTTCACATTAGCGTCTTGTTATTAGTTGCATATAATCCATCATTCTCAAATTCTCTCTCTTGAGCTTTCACATTTACACCAGGCTTTGGCATGTTCACACAACACAACAGGTCTACAAGACAAGCTAGAGCAAAATGAACAAGGAAAATTTTACAATTGCATTTGTTGATTTACACCTGTTCTGTGATTTGTCCGATGCCCACGCATCAGTTTGCGCTCACACATAGGAGTAGACAGAGTAGATAAATTCCTTCCTACACTGCGCTTCCTAAGGTCAAAAGATGATCGTTGGTATCTGTCCATGCATATGAGATCAATATACATTATTTACAATTGATTTGGCGCATTCCCAAAAATTCTGACATTTTTTTAAAAATAATGGCAGAATTCATGTTATTCTTACAAATGGGCTAAATTCACATTATTCTCTGAACAATACCCAAATTTGCATAAAAATTTGCATTATTGCTAATGCAAATTTTGCATTCCCTACCTATAACCTATAATCTGGATGCACCATAAGTGCTAAATTAAGCACTGAACTGTGCTATGGACTTAATTTATATAACACATGTACATTATTAAACATTGCAAATTACTATACTGTAACAGTATGAAAAACAACTTATAATTATCTATGTTTTAATGTGAGGCATACTTACCCAAACTAAACAATTAAATTGCTTGGTTTTCTTCTATTCAGATCTTTTTCTCAAAAAATAAAAGCCCACACAAACAAATTAGTTTTATTTATGGATGCTCTATAACTACTATGGCTCTTAGCATCCCATTCTATATTGGACGTGAAAAACCACAAATTTTGCTCAGAGACCTATTTATCAGGCTTGAGGTTCTTTTACATGCTGTAGATCTATGACACAGGACCACCACTTTACTTCAGTTCTGAAGGAAGCCATGCTAAGAATTTTTACACCCAAAAAAATCCATCACCCTCCGCTGGGTTTGAATCTGTGACCTTGGGAACTAGAGGCTAGAATGATACCGCTAGACGAACACAAACAGACAACACTTGCATGAAAAATTGCAAAAACAGTTTATGTTTCTATGAGGGCTGTTCAATAAACAATGATTATAATTTCTTTTTTTGTTTTTGACAACACATCTTTACTCATTCTCATTATTTTGAAGGTTTTTCTCAAAATAGTCTTCTTTGGATGCGATGCACCTGACCCAGTGTTTCTGCCAAATGGCAAAGACATGCTGGTAACCATTTTTTGAAAGGTCTTTCAGAATCACCTCCGCAGTCTTCACTACTCCTCCTGATGATGGAAAAATGCCTCCCAGGTGTTTCTTCAGGTTAGGGAATAGAAAAGTCACACGGTGCTAAATTTGGGCTATAGGGAGGGTGAGGAATGCATTTCACATTGATTTTGCAAGATATTCAGTAGCAACATTTACAATATGCAGTTGTGCATTATCATGGTGCAGCATCTAGGATGTTTCATGGATATGCAGTCTTTTGCACCTGATATAGACTTGCAAAGTTTTCAGAACATTCCTGTAGTATTGTCCAGTCATTGATGTTTGTGCAGTAAAACATGCTGATAAAACTATTCCAGGAATATCATTAAAATAACTTTCCCAGCAGAAACAACCACTTTTGCTTCTTCTTTTTTTTGCGGGGGGGGGGGGGGGTGATGGAGATTTTCACATTGAGCTTTGTTATTTGCTTTCAGGATCAAATTGATGTAACTAAGTTTCATCAGCAGTGATTACCTTTGAAAGAAACTCCGGATTTTCCTCTAACATCAAAGCCACACATTGCTCATCATGCGGTAGACAATACAGAACATGTCTCAGCTTGCCCGCCTCTCACAGGCGCGAACCAGGAGTGCCAACAATGAAACTAGTAAGAGGCTTATTACGCATTAAGCTAACACAATATCATTAGATTAAATTCTAGCGCAGGAAATTATGACCTTAAAAAAGTATGATCATTCTTTATTGAATACCACCCGTAGTTAACTGCTAAGTTAAGACCTAATAATTAATAATAAGTCTAATAATGTAACCTAATAATTAAATTCACATATTATTAGCCTAATTAATATAACTATAACTAATCTAATATAAAGAGTTATATAATTAATATTATAATCAGTGTGTCAGTCGGTGACTAAACGGTTGGCATGCAAAGTTTGAACACCTGCAATTATAAAAGCACGGCACCAATGTAACACATGTAATATAACTAACCTTTCCAATACATGTAACAGGTGTATTTGCGGAGGAGTTGTGGACTGGTGGTACCGTGCTAGCCTCTAGTTCCCAAGGTCGCGGGTTCAAACCCGGCGGAGGGCGATGGATTTTTTCGGGCGTAAAAATCGTTAGCACGGCTTCCTTCGGAAGGGAAGTAAAGCCGGTGGTCCCGTGTCGTAGATTTACGGCACGTAAAAGAACCTCAAGCCTGATAAAGAGGCCTCTGAGCAAAATTACAGGTGTTTCACGCCCAATATAGAATGGGACGCTAAGAACCATAGTAGTTAAAGAGCGTCCATAAATAAAACTCAATTTATTTTTTATGCGGAGGAGTTGCTGGTTATGAATATAACAACCTAACAACCCCAGTATCACCAGATTCTAGTGACTTGTCCTATAATGGTGGAAAAATCGAAGCTGCACTTTAGTAATCTCTTATATATTGTAACCTTTACAATGTTAGCAGCTGCACAATACAGTTAATTACAATCCCTCCACTGAAACAACACTCTCAAAATTAATTAAATTGGAAAGTACTTTATTTTCTTACAGACCAGCTTTATATATATATATATATATATATATATATATATATATATGCATGCAGTTAATTTGAACTAGTCTATGCTCTATACTAGTTCTAGATGGCAGAAATTTCATTTGATGGCAGGATAGAGAAAATACCTTTTACCATTAAAAAAGACATCTTACCATTTTCATTATCTCGCTCCAGTTGCTGAATCCTAAATTTTAATGTAACTATCTCCTCTTCCAGCTCCTTCACTCTTGCATCACTTTCTAGTTTGGCACAATCTGAAACTCTTAGCTTTTTTATTTCTTCTTCCATCTTTTTCACCACTTCAGTCTTATCCTTAAGTTCCTGCAATTTCTCCGAATGTTTTGTCAGCTCTGCTTCTAAGTTGTGAATTTTTTCCTCTTTGGCTTCGAGTGCTGATGTTTTTGTTTCCAGTTCATGCTGACACTCCTTAAACTTTGTCACTTCTTTCTGAAGGCTATGAATGGTTTGTTCCGTGACATGCAAACTTTCTTCCTGGGCATTCTTCCTCTTGTGTAACTCGCATTCAAGACTCTGGACCATTTGCTCCCTTTCTTCTAACTCAAGAGTTTTAACACTTACATCTTTACTCAACAACTGTACTTTTGAGCATTCCTTTTCTAGGTTTTGTTCCAATTCTCTATTAACTTCCTTTAGTCGTGAAAGTGATTCACCACGCTGCTTTAGTAACTGAAATAAAAACAAAAAAGAAATGTATTAAAGCGTATACACTTTGTAAGCATCTACACACTGAACACTTACATTCAGAAGAGAAAGAAGGGGCAAGAACAGAAAATTTCTACTCTATCTCCTGATATTCAATGCATTCTTACGGCATGTCAAATTGTAGCCTTTGATACACTCTGAAAAAGGCAAATTTTGTAGATTATTTCTCAAATGTCTGCAAAGGTGTCAATGAAGGCAATTTATTTTCTTAGTGTCATAATTAGTTCCATAGTTTCTTCCATATTACAAAAGCATTTTATTACAAATTTCCATTTTAAACTTCTATTTAAATTATTTGGCTTTATAAAATTACAGTTCATCCATGAGCCTGATTATGAGCAGTGTTAAAAAAAAAATAAAATGTTGAGTAATGAGTAAATTCTTTCCTTCTAGGATACTTAGGGGCTGTATGACATTTCCAGAATTTGTAAGATTGTCAGAGGAGTAGGGGAGGCAGGAGTTAGATATATCAGAAATACAATACCACTAATTTTCCTTTCATTTCCAATGTGTAATAATACGAGATTTTTCATCTGTTATTACAAATATCACTGAGCTTTGCATGCTACAGTTCAGATGGAGGATTCAATAATTCAGATCATTGTCTACAGATTCAAATACATAAAGGCTGCAGGGGATGAATAAAGTTAAGTAAAACATAGTTTGAAATCTAAAAATCAACCTGTGCAACAAGTGAGGCAGCTGATTTTAATGTAAATGAAAAGCTTATTTACTCAAGCTTTTACTTCATGTTTATCTTCCTATCTTATTTTAAAAGCCAATAAAAATCACTGTGAAAATACCTACATACCTTAATTGATCATAAGTTTTGTTTTTCTAATTATGTTTAATATTTATTTTCTTTATGGCAGACTCTTTACACTATGTCTGCAAGGAAAGGTAATGTTCACCCTCCTAACTCCGTCTGGCCATTGTAATTTCACAGTGGTAAGTAATAATGGGACAAGAGCTACTCTTAGAAATTTAAAAGCAATATGCCATACCTTTCAAAATTAACTATGCATAGTTTTTCACACTGCTGTTTCATAATAACATTTTCTGTGACTTAGTTTAGCGGTCTAGGATTCCTGGAATTTATGCTCTAAGCAGGATTAATGAAGATTAAAAAAATAAAAAAATTAACCATTCAAGATTTAGAAGATCAGTCATGCAATCTGCATAAGAAAGTCAGTGCTTTATACATTAAGGATGTGATTTTCATGTACTTCTGATGTGTATTAATTTAACCTCTTTCTTAATATGGACAACATCCAATGTAAAATGGATCTGAGCAAAGAAACATTGATATTTGAAAAGAAGCTAGAAACAGTGATGTGTATTGAATTTATTTAAAGGTGAGTCGGAATTGTTACACTAACATCACTTAAGTTTACTCACTTAACATGTTTCGGGAAACGGTTGTTCCCATCCTCAGAAGCTAATCTGACTGGCCCGTGTTGTTGGTGTTTCCGTTTTGTGGACTGGATACTGTGGTGGCATCTTGTGGTGGTGAAATGTACTTCCAGAGAGGATTTGGTGGCGGCAAATCAAAATTCATTAGATGCGTGTTGTGTTTTAGAATGGTGATCTTCTCCCATGCATCCAATTCGGCTGCAAATTTGACTAATGTAATATTGGGCTTGATGTTGTGATTAGTGATCCAAACATGGTGTGAAACTGCAGATTTGTCCATTTGTTTGTATTTGATACATCTCATGTGCTCCTTTAGCCTAGTTTCTAGGTTTCTTTTTGTCTTACCTATATATACTTTATTGCAATCTGAACAATTGATTTTGTAGATTCCAGCTTTTTTGTCTTGTGGAACGGGGTCTTTTAACTTGTTACAAAGTAATTTCTCTATGTTAAATTTGTTCCGTGGAGCTAGGCTGATGTAGTGTTTCATGAAAATCTTCTTAAATTTGTGATATGTTCCTGGGTGGTATGTGAGTTTCTTGAACTTTAGCTGTTTATCTTGCTGGCTGAGATTTGTTGTGTTTTTGATGTGTTTTGAATTTTGCAATTTTTTTGTCAATTGTTGTTTTGTTGTACCCATTATGCATTGCTGTGTCTACTATATGCTGGTATTCTAACTGCATATAGTAGACACAGCAATGCATAATGGGTACAACAAAACAACAATTGACAAAAAAATTGCAAAATTCAAATGACAGAAACACATCAAAAACACAACAAATCTCAGCCAGCAAGATAAACAGCTAAAGTTCAAGAAACTCACATACCACCCAGGAACATATCACAAATTTAAGAAGATTTTCATGAAACACAACATCAGCCTAGCTCCACAGAACAAATTTAACATAGAGAAATTACTTTGTAACAAGTTAAAAGACCCCGTTCCACAAGACAAAAAAGCTGGAATCTACAAAATCAATTGTTCAGATTGCAATAAAGTATATATAGGTAAGACAAAAAGAAACCTAGAAACTAGGCTAAAGGAGCACATGAGATGTATCAAATACAAACAAATGGACAAATCTGCAGTTTCACACCATGTTTGGATCACTAATCACAACATCAAGCCCAATATTACATTAGTCAAACCAGCCAAATTTGCAGCCGAATTGGATGCATGGGAGAAGATCACCATTCTAAAACACAACACGCATCTAATGAATTTTGATTTGCCGCCACCAAATCCTCTCTGAAAGTACATTTCACCACCACAAGATGTCACCACAGTATCCAGTCCACAAAACGGAAACACCAACAACACGGGCCAGTCAGATTAGCTTCTGAGGATGGGAACAACTGTTTCCCGAAACATGTTAAGTGAGTAAACTTAAGTGATGTTAGTGTAACAATTCCAACCACCTTTAAATATATGCAAAGAAAGTTTTTTTTTAATATTTTAATGGCCTTTAACAATAAAAGTATTTGTAGCTATTTTATATCATAAATATATTAACTTATTTCAATACAATTGTAGTATTTTTTAGAACAAAAAGCCAAATCCATGCAACTGCAGTCAAATGTAACTCCATCATCATTATCATCCACAACTGCCTTCATACTGGTTATTTTATACAGGGCCCTTCCCATCCTTTACCATAGGCACATTTGATTGCAATTGCTGACTTTCGGCTTTGAATGGATGGTCAGTTCATTTCAAATGGAGCTACTCAAATCACTTAGATTAAGGTGGCTGTGACATGGATATAAAACGGTTTAAGAATTAAAGGAAGAGTGGCATATATCAGAACAATAATTTGTGCAATGACCACTGGGCAATGGATTAACATCTCAAAGCTTTCAGTTCTAAATGCATTTTGTTCAGTCTTATAATGCTCATTCAGACAAGCTATGTGCAGGACAAGAGTAGGAAAGAAGAATTAGATTTGTAAACAAGTAAAGAAATTACTTATACTTTTTAAAGACCTAACTTGGTCAGGGAATTTTTTTTTTTTTTTTTTTTTTTTTAAGTTTTATTTATGGATGCTCTTTAACTGCTGTGGTCCTTAACATCCCATTCTATATTGGGCACGAAAGACTGGTAATTTAGCTCAGAGGCCTCTATCAGGTTTGAGGTTCTTTTACATGCCGTAAATCTACGACACAGGACCACCGGCTTTACTTCCCTTCCGAAGGAAGCCATGCTAAGGATTATTATGCCCAAAAGATCCATCGCTCTCCGCTGGGTTTGAACCCATGACCTCGGGAACTAGAGGCACTACACCAAGGAGGACGACTGGTCGTGGTCAGGGCGCAGTTCTAATAAAGAGTCAAGTGAAAAATTCAATGGCACAGCCGGGATTTGAACACGGTTCTCCCACTCTCCATGCGGTTGCTGTAACCATTGAGCTATTGTGACAACATGCCGATGGGACATTGAACACCCCAATTGACTCAATTTGTTTCCCAGGTAGAGCACCAAGGCATTTCACTTTAGAGATAGCCTTCTCAATGGCGACTTACAATCACAAGTACTTTTTATGTTCTTAGGTCTTTAAAAAGTATAAATAATTTCCTTAGTTGTAACCTAAAAAACCTGTGTACTCAGTAACAAAAGTAGTTGCGATTGCAGGTTGCCATTGAGAATGCTTTCTCTAAATGAGATGCTTTGATGGTCTGTGTGGTAAACAACTTCTGTCAATTGGAGAATTCAATGTCCTACCGACATGTTGTCACAGTGGCTCAATGTTTAGAGAAACCACACACAGAGCAGGAGAACTATGTTCAAATCCCGGCTGTGGCATTGACTCTCTATTAAAAGCAGATTTGGAAAGCTTATTAGTTGGGCCTGCATAGTAAGTTGAGGAACCACTTCTCATTTCTAACTGTAACTCCAATTGTTTTTGTAGTTCTGGTTCACCTTAACATCATTTTATATTCTTTGCTTTAGATTGGATATAGCTATGGGTAACATAGCAAACAAAATATCTAGGTGCATAAAAGATGACAGGAAGCCAGAAGCACTTACATGCTTAAAACAAGAATGGGGACATATAATGTGTTTATAAATTATGAAATAAACAAACTTGCTGATTACCTCATTCATTTGCTGCATATCTTGCAAAAGTTCTGCAGTCTTTTCGTCAACTTGAGAATTAACACACTTCTCCAGAGCCAGCTGGAATGTACACTGCATCTCTTTCCACCAATTCTGAGCTTTCAAATTAAGTACTTCTTGCCTAAGATCAAGTTTCATTCTAGATATCTGTGAAACTTCTAATGCAACACTTTGTAAACCAGTTACCAAACGCTGCAATTTTTGGTTTAATTTATCCTTGGAATGATTTGCTTCCTGGAAGAATGAAAGAAAAAGATTAAATGGTCCACCACTGATGAAATAGATACATTGTAAAAACATTACAATTTTAATATGCTTAGTGATACAAACAGCAACAATATTAATATGTCTGAGGTGCAATTTCTTGTTGGCAATGGCCAGATGTTCATTTGCTAAGAAAAACCAATTTATTGATGCATCCATGCCTTTCATTTCATTTCCTGACCTAAAACAAGACCTTGGAATACTTATTATTACACTTTTATAGTATATACTAAACATTCTGATGTGTCGCATTTACATGACCTCTATTTATTTTTCTACAAACTATTCATACAAAATTATATTTTTCTATTTATTTCTTGTTAATCGAGATAAGCTTTCATTACACATTTACATATTTTGTTGTAGGTGTAAGAAAGGTATAGTAGGCTAAAACGATAGTCAAATTTTTAAAACACGTGTTGCTATGTGACGGCTTTGAAATTCCTTGCTCTTTGCATGACCATAAGAAAAAAACGAATAGTAACTGAACACTTGAAAAGCTTAAGTATTTAAAAGTTCGAACCAATGGCAAAAAATATCTCAAAATACAACAAAATTTGATATAAACTGTGTGGTTTAACAAGTTCTATATTTTTGGAACAAAAGATTTTGCCACAAAGCGAGATGACTCAGGCTGTAATGTCTGTGACCCATAATCAGTAGGTCTAAGGTTCAAACCTCCAGGGCCAACCAATCTGACCAAAGTTTTTTGCAGTTTTCCTTGATAACTAGGCAAATGCTGGGTTCGGTAATTTCATCCAAAAATTTTCCTATCACCACTACATTTTATTTCCTTCTTCACTGCCATACCGGGCATTGGGTTGATCACCCATCCTGGTTGTGCTATGATTCAAAGACCAAAGAGGACAGTAATCTGAATAATAATAATAATAATAATAATAATAATAATAATAATAATAATAATAATATTATTATTATTATTATTATTATTATTATTATTATTATTATTATTATTATTATTTTGCTATCTCTTATGGTTTACCAATTATACAGAGCAGAGCACACATTGTAAGGCTTATATTTGAGATGCTTTATTTATACATATATACACTGTCGTTTGTGAAAATTGCAACACCAAGAAAGAATTTCCCGAATAACTCCAAACTTGGTGGAAGTATAGAAGAGTGTGCAAGCAGTAAGTGATTAGGTTTGCAGAGAGATGGGGTACACGTAGGCTGAGCAGAGCCCTCGTGTCAGTCTGACAAGGTCAGTGTTGCGCCCAGTGTAGTCAGTGAAGGTGGAAACAATAGAGTCAGTATGCCTCGTCGATGTCAAAGGGAGCCTATCGGCATGTGAGTTTGAACAGGGCAGAATGATTGGTCTCTGGAAAGCAGGTTTATCATGCCATGACATTTCGGCTCGTACAGGGCAGGCTGCTACAACAGTGATGCGTGTGTGGAAGCAGTGGATAGATGAAGGTCGTATGCAGCAAAGAGCGAGTACTGGACCACGGAACATGACCACAGCATGGGATGACCATCATCTTGTCCGCATGGCCATAACGGACCGTACAGTTACATCCACAGCGTTGGCTCAACGCTGGAGCACTGCAACCAGTGTGAACTTGTCTGCATCAACGGTTTGTCACCGTCTGTTGCAGGTTGGACTGGTTGCATGCATGCCATTATGTTGGCTTCTATTGTCCAGAAACCACAAGCTCCTCGGACTGTAATGGGCACGTCAACACCGTCACTGGGGTGCTGAGTGACAAAATGTAGTCTTTTTGGATGAGTCCCACTTCAACATGTCCTACAGTGATGGCCGCATATGTGTCCGGTGGTACCTTGGTGAGCGCAACCAGGAAGGCTGCATTGTTGAGCGGCATGGCGGACAAACACCAGGTGTGATGGTTTGGGGAGCCTTTGGTTACAACAACCGATCTCGCCTCCTACGAATTAAGGGCACTTTGAACTGCAACTGGTTCCTAACGGTGGTTGTAGAGCCTGAGGTACTCCTCCTGCTTCAGGCATCTCAACAGGCCACATATTGCGAGGAATATACAAGCGTTCTTCGAAGAGTGACGGGTACCATTGCTTCTCTGGCCTGCACATTCTCCTGACATGTCACCCATTGAACATGTTTGGGATATGGTTGATCGGCACCTGGTGCATCACGGTCCTCCAGTAACCAGTGTCACGGATTTGTGGGCTCGAAAACAAAATGCGTGGAGGGAAATCCCTCAGGAACTTATTCAGAACCTTTTTGATTCAATGCCACGGCATGTAGCAGCTCTAGTTGCAGCGCATGGAGGCCACACCAAATACTGAATATTAGAGCTCAAAGGTCATGTATATATTTGAAAAGTTTACCATTTGTTACTTGTCACGTACCTAACCTGTGGTATTAAATTCACTGAATTCATGCATTTCCTTCTTGGTGTTGCAATTTTCACAAATGGCAGTGTATATATGGTGAAATACATAAAAAACAATTTGAGCTACGCACCTGGGAGAACATGTTTATCTTTAAGAACAAAGAAAAAGATATGAATTTTGAAATCCCCGCTGTTGATGAAATTCTCCGATTATGCAAAAGTGAAACGCAGGAATGCCAGTCAATCACACAAGTGAAGATGGGGAAGATGTTCCCAGAAACTAGTCTTAAATAAACGGATAAAAGTGGAGAAAAAGGTGTTGAAACAAGTTTACTTATCTCTACATTAACAAATTGCAGTATTTAAGAAAGCAGGTAAATTGAGCAAACATGAAAAATGGAAGGAAGAAAGCAATGAGTATAAAATGGTGCATGACAAATTACTTAAGTAGATGCAGGAGGAGAATGGGAGAAACACAAGAGATCAGCATTGGCAAAAGGGAAAGCAGCAATGATGGCTGTTAGTGAATGTCTATATAAAATTATAAAAATGGAGGTGAAATAGTTGAAAACTGTATGTAACTCAGTAGTTGAGGTTCAAATGCTATATAGTAAGGGTGCCTAACTACCTGACAACCATGAACCGCAATCTCAGCGACAAACTTTGAAGACAGCCACACTTAATTTCAGGAGTTACGAATTAAAATTAAACCCTTAGTAGATCCTAATAATACTTTTAATTGCCAAACATTTCACCATGATTGAAACACAGACCATTATTTACCGAATAGGTATGTCACTCAACATTTTTATACAATAGAAATGACATTATGCCTTTTTCAGATGTCCATTTGAAATGTGAGCTGCCTGAAATCTGGTAGGTGACTAGTTAAGGCAGTTTGAACAAGTTCACTTAAATCAGCTCATGCTTAATTTAAGTATTGAATGCAATGATTCACACGAATAGGCTGTTGTAAAATGGAGACGAGTCTCTAAGCACATTATTTTAATTTTGGACTTCTGTTGGCACTTGTTATCAAAACTGAATGGTTGAACACCTACTTAATTTAAATCCTTTAGTCCTTCATCCTGTTTAATCTCCAGTGGCTTTCAAGAAAATCTTTCCAAAGACTTTCAAGAAAATCCAACCGCAAACTACATTTTAAATGGAACTTTTCTAAACACTTTATTTTCTCAAAAATGGCTTTAACAATTTTGATTAAAATACCATATATTCAAGACATTTACATGACAAATAAAATGTGTATCTCAAATTCTCTAAGAATAGCCTGTGAAGTCTACTTAATTTGGAAAGAATTTTGTGTAATCTTGTATAACTGGTAAATGCTAAGCGACAGACAAATATGTAGCTCACAAAAAATGTATCTCTGTTTTAAAACACAATTGAATTCATAAAACTTCATTTATGGCATTAGCCATTTTTGAGATATCCATTATTAATCAATATTCACTTGTTTCTCTTGATTGCATGGAAACAGTATGGAAGTTTGTCAGCATATTGCATTCAGTTCTTAAACATTTGAATATTGCTATTCCCTTTGTATCTATAATGAAATGTGTAATGCAGCTATTACTGCAAAGGTTTATCTTGATTAAAATTAAGTAAACAGAAAAATAAGCTTCCGTAAAAATAGTTTGTATACCTGCAAATACATGATAGAGGGTGAAAAGGTCATGTAAATGCAACACATCCAAATTTTTTTTCTTCCTTGAGACTCTTGTGCTGCTTTATGCAGTATTTCTAAACCTGCCTGGTTCTTAAGTGTTGGTTAATGTGTGGAAGCTCAAATTTTTATTCCTTGGCTGTAACTTTGGGTGTGTCTTGCTAGTTCATCAGTAATATAATTTTCAAACACAACATGTGATCGCATACACAGTAAACATATTTGTTTCTTTATGTTCTGAACTAATTTTTATTAATTTTCATATTTTAATTATTTTCTTTGAATTTGAATTTTCTTTTAATTATTTCTTTGTTTGAAGCTATGGCTTGTACTGATGCTTTTGAGCCCACTAAAAGGACAGTTTTATTGAACATTTTAGATCTGCAAAGTAACTGTTCCAGTACAAACAGTATTGCTTCAATTCCTGCATCAAAATTCGATCCTTTGCCTGCTGTTATGTTACAGGAAAAGAGGGAAGAAGACACATTATCTTTGGCATTTGTTTCTCTATCAGTGAGCTATCAGTATAAATATGCTACAGCCATTCCAATGGTTTTGAATTGGTACAACAGTGTCAACCTCAGTCGATATTTTTAGCTTATTACAATACTGAGTTATTATAGTTTAGTATTTCTATTTCATTTCTCAGCCTTTCCTTTGATAACAGTTGTCATGCTTATTTTTTTTTTCTGAAATAGATTTTATTTTTACAAAATTTTCCACTGCTGCTTCTTGTTTTACTTCTTCTAGTATGGGTTTATTTTGGGAAAGATGATGCCCAAATCGTCTCTATATGAAGCATCTTGATTCTTGATAGATGAGGACATGTTAGAGGAAAGTAGAATAGTAAGAGATTTGTGACAAAAATACTCTTTATCTTTCTTTGGAAAATTTCAGAACTCTTTCCAAAAGAAGGAAAAAGTGGCAGTAGGAGAGGGAATAAAATGCATAACATTGATGACACTGCTGCAAAGTGGAGAAACAATTGAAACCATTTGAAATATGGATACAAGAAGAATGGTGTATGTGAAATGAGAGCCAAATAATTGTGTCTCTTTAAAATTAACGGGCACAGGAAGTAGTGCTGCAGCTGATGAAATTGAATGTAACATTGGATGAAAAGAAACTGCTTATTTTGGGATACACTTGAAACAATAAATGTGAAAATGGTTCAGAATGAAGATTATACCAATGATGCACATATCAAAATGTGTGGTCATATGTAAAGATGAAGACAAAGAGGAAGCTGGATTTCAGGGAAGAACCTGCCCTCCAGTAAGCTATGATTCATTGATCAGTTGATGTTAAAAAATTCCCTAAGTTTAAGATACATCATTTTGAAGTTTCATGGCACTAAAGTAATATTATAACATCTGTTTTACCAAATTATTTAAGTACTTGAATTTGGTTTCTGTCCTTGTAAATAGTGCATCCCTCCTTCGCTTGAAAATCTGTTTAGCTTTTCTTGGTCATATTTGTGTGTTACAGAGAGTACTGTTGCTATTGTATTTGTAGTTTTATAGCACTTATCAATTAAAAACTGGTTTCATGGTCTCTGCTAAAATATGTTTTTGCTAAGAAAGTACAGGTACTCACATATATATATTCAGTCAGATAAGACTTTCCTATATGATGCAGTTATTTGAAATCATGAATTGTACTAAAATAAGTTTATGTTGAATGTAAAGTATAAACAAAATATTGAATAAATCTGGCCACTTGGGATTTTTGTAACAAAGATAGTAATTTTTAGATACGGTTTGACTCCAAAACAAGATATACATGTGTCACTTTTACATTCAGTCAGTTTTACTTATGCTTGTATTTGTCTACTTAGATGGGTATAAAAAGGGGAAGCTCACCCATTACAATCAGTGACAAACCTGTGTTTCTATACTGTTGTAGTATACTGTAAAGTCAAATGGGATGGAGATGAGCCAACACAACATTTGAACAGTGAAAACTCATGATCTTTCACCATGTTAAGGGTCTTATGCAAAGAGAAAGTGCTGCTAAGGTGAATATACCACCACATTATCTGATGATATAGAGAAGAAGACAGAATCTTTGACATAAACAGGACATTCACAGAAACTGGGTGAGTGAGTGAGTGAGTGAGTGAGTGAGTGAGTGAGTGAGTGAGTGAGTGAGTGAGTGAGTGAGTGAGTGAGTGAGTGAGTGAGTGAGTGAGTGAGTGAGTGAGTGAGTGAGTGAGTGAGTGAGTGAGTGAGTGAGTGAGTGAGTGAGTGAGTGAGTGAGTGAGTGAGTGAGTGAGTGAGTGAGTGAGTGAGTGAGTGAGTGAGTGAGTGAGTGAGTGAGAAAGTTAATGTTAATCCTAAAATAAGTCCCCCAAACTGGCAACTGAACTTCATCTGACAACTGGTAAAGATGTGCAGCTATAAAGAGGTACAAGGTTATTAAAAAGGAAGGCTACAATGGAAGGGCAGCCAGATAAAAAGCCTTATGTAAATAAAACTAACAGAGCAGAGAGATTGCAGTTCGCTAAAAATCAGTATAAAAGAGATCAAAAATGGTTGAATGATGTAATTTTTGTTGATGAAAGTCCCCTTTGTATATTTGATACAGAAGGGAGGGTCCATGTTTAACCCAGGCCCGATACACAGTTGAACAGAAGGAAATTTATACACTACAATAAAACACAAAGGTGGCAATGTGATGGTATGCATGTGTATATCTGCAAGTGGGGTGGGAAATTTGGTTTTCATTGAAAACCAAATTGACAAACATCAGTATCTCAGCATTCTTACAGAAAACCTTCAACAATGTGCACAAGAATTACGGATAAGAAATACGTTTTATCTATCAAGATAATTGCTCAAAGCAGGCATATATTGTCAGGGAATGGTTGTTCTATAACTGTCCAAAATTCCTACATTTGCTCCCACAGAGTCCAGATCTTAACCACATAGAGAATTTATGGAATGAATAAGAGAATCAGAAATTCTCCAGTCTCCTCTAAAGATCATCTTATGAAATGAGTGCTAGAAGAATGGGTTAAAATTGAGCCTGCCTGTATGAGGAAAATAATTTTGAATATGAAATCATGCCTACTAAAAGTAATCAGGAGTAAAGGAAGTATTAATTCAACCAGTGCGAGCAGAGTATGTGTACTTTTTTGTTGACTGAATATTTAAGCGATTTTGAAATTCCAGCAAGTACAGAAACTATTTTTTTGACAACAGGTGTTGTAGCTTAGAAGAATGTTTTTCTTTTTATTATTGTCACAAAACACATGTATTTATTTGTATCTATTGTTACTTTGATGTTTAATGCTGCTTTTAGGAAAGCAAAAGGTTAAGTATGAGTTGAAGAAACCTTGGCCAAATATTTTTGAGTACCTGTATATAGTCTTGATGAAATTTTGAAAAGCTTGCATGATAGACAACTTCCATGAGCACCAAGAGAGAACTTTTTGCAGCAAAATAATCTGAACAGATTAGAAATTATTCCTAAACTCATAATTAAAATCTGTATAGATTTAATATGCTGAAACTTAAAACTCAAATCTTTTCAAAGCTGATTTTCCATACCTCTTGAACATACTTATGGCAATATTTCTCATCATCCCTTTGAACAGATAAGATCGAAAGTTTGCACTAGTCTTCTAAAATAATCAATCTGTGAATTAGAGTATTTCTTGAAATTATTATAAGATGATTTTATACAAACTTCTTGAAAATTATGCGAATGGACTTTTCAAAATGTTTATTATGATCATTTCTTTTTAAATTAGTAACCCATCACAACAAACTTCCTAGGTTGCTGGGTAATCATATTATCTGTATTTTAAACATGAAATATTTTAAAATATTTTTGGGAAACCAGAGTGAAGTTTTTTTTATAACCCTTGTATGCACAAATTGAGAGTTTTATTTTCTAGCTTCAATTTTACACCAGAAATTACTTGGACACGTCAAAGACTGTTGTCTCCATCATCAGCCTGGAATCATTGCCATGCTTCCTGTTGCGACTTGTAGATGGCATTATCTGGCTAGATGTACAGTGTAATGAGTTCCTTTCCACAGAGACTCAAAGTTTAATGCAAATTAAATTAAACTGAGTTGAGTTTTATTTATGGACGCTTTAATTGCTACGACTCTTAGTGTCCCATTCTATATTGGGCATGAAAGACCAGAAATTTTGCTCAGAGGCCTCTATCAGGTTTGAGGTTCTTTTATGTGCCATAAATCTACAACACGGGACCACGAGCTTTACTTCACTTCCGAAGGAAGCCATGCTAAGGATTTTTATGCCCGAAAAAATCCATCACCCTCTGTCAGGTTTGAACCCGCGACCTCGGGAACTATGGTACCCCTACACCATAGAGGACAACTAAAGTTTAATATATTGTGCTTCTTCTTACGTATAATTTTTTCCAAATAGAGAGTTCTGCTGCTTTTCTAAGGGCCTTTAAAAGCTTTGGTTTGTCTTCTAGCTGATGATCTGTGAACCAAAAATGCTCTGCAACTGCTGAGTTTTCCATTTGTTTATATTTCACATTTCTCGTGTGTTCTTTAAACTGTGTGTCTGTATGCCTCTGTCTTCCTTATGTACACTTTCTTGCAATTCTGATATCCAATTTCATAAATACCAGAAGTTTTCCCCAATGAAATGTTGTCCTTTGTATTGGTCCTGAGGATGTTTTTAAGGAATATTTGTTAACTGGAGCTAAGGTTACACCATATTCTTTGAATATTTTTATGAATTTTAGGAAGGCCCATGGTGGAAATGTGAATTTTTTGAACTTTTAGTTTCTTTAATGTTGCTTAGTGGAGCGATTTTCTTTGTTTCTTCTTTTGAAATTTATTTATCTTCCTGTTCTCTTTGGTGAAGCCATTTTTATGTACGATTTCCAAGATCTTATTGTATTTTTTGTACTCTTGTGTGTACTGAAAGTAAGGCTGTTTATTATTGAATATTTGAGTTCCCTGGGGTTGCAGCTGTCATTTTTAATGAGTTATATCTGTGTGTCTTTTCTATGTATGCCAACACTTATTTTATTCTGATTCCTCATGATTTTTATGTCCAGAAAGGGGAGTCAGCATGTTATTGGATTCTGCTTCTATTATAAATTTTACTGATGTATCTTGCAAGTTCAGTAGAGGGGTTGCAACTTTCAGAAATTTCTTATCCACTTTGCCAAGAAAGTTGTCTACATAGTTTATATATGTGAGGAAAAGCTTCTGTTATATGTATTTCCAATGAACTCGTGCATCAACTTGCAAGAAATGGGGAAAGTGGGTTGTAATTTGTTAAATGTGAAGTAATTTTGACTGATGCACAGTTTGGTAAGTATCAGGTATAAGCTATTGCTTACTTATCAATCTCTGTGGAGTATAACCATTTTGTCAAAAATTCTTCTAGCGTGTCTTTTTGCATGTTGGAGCACATAAGATGATATCAAAAGAAACAAATATATCATTTTCTTCTGTTTCTATATCTTTAATTTTCCCAATGAGGTCATAGGTGTCACTTATGCTTGGACATTTTGGTTGGGGAAGTTCAAATTTTCTAAGTAATCAATTTGCCAGATTGTATGTGGGTGAGTCTATTGTATTAATGATTGGGAGCATTTTATTGCCAGGTTTGGGAATCTTTGGTAATCCATATATCCTGGGTGTAGTTGGGTTGCTTGGTATTACAATTTTCTTTTCTTGTTCCCTTATAATGGTTTCTCTCTGTTTCAGGGTAGATAGAAGTGCTTTTGTGCACTTCTGTGTTGAATCTGTTTTTAATGGTTCAAACTCATTGCCATACAACATGGTTTCCATCCTTGTTTCATAATCCTGTTTTCCATGATCACTACTTTGTTTCCTTTATCCGCCTGTGTGTAAAATACATCTTTCATATTGAGGTTTATGATAATTTTTTGTGTGGTTGTTTCTATGGTTGGTTTTCTTTTTGTATCATTTGGTTGATGATGGGTTTGCATTTTTCTCTAATCATTACTATTTCTTCTGGTTTTTTTGACAATTGCTGCCTCTATATCTGCTATGTATTCATCCATGTTTCCGGAGAAATTTATGCAAGTTTTCAAGCCTTTCTTTAAAACTTCTAACTCTTCTATTGTAAAAGATTCTTTTGATAAATTTACTATGTTGTTTTGTGGTTTTTCTGTTTTCTCAGCATTTTCATTCATTGGGTTTTGTTTTCTGCATAAGTGCATGAACTTATTGTTTAGCGTGTTTCTTTTCTGTTTTAACGTTACATTTAAGCAATCAAAAAAGTTGTTTTTTAGATTTTTCCACACAGTATATCCTAATTTTTCTGCTAATTTCAAATGAAGACTGTACACTCTTATCTAGGTTCCAAATTGTTTCATAATGTTTTGCTTTCTCAGTTTCCATTACATTCCTCTCCGCTGTTTTTTGGGCTTTGCTATTACTGTTTGCTTTTACAATTTTCCTAACAAATGTGGGTGTTGTATTGTGTTTGAAGCAGTTGTTTATAAACCAAATCTCTGATGATAGTTCCTTTTCCTCTCTCTAAGTTTCAAAAAAGTTTTAAGTTCTGTATTGTCCTCTTTTTCTAACATATTAAAATTTGAATTAAACTGTAATGGTCTCAGCTGTAGTATATCCATCTTGAGTCACTTATCTTCTTGGTGTAAATTCTTTAAATTCCCGGCAAACTGACATTCAAAATTTTTAAAAATATTTTTGGGGAGCCACTCTTGTATGCACAAATTGAGATTTTTATTATTCTAGCTTCACTTTTACACCAGAACTTATTGGGAACTGTAGGAAGTGTGGAAAAAGGGGAGTTGGGGGAACTCTCCCAACTGAGCATAAGTACAACCTATAACCTCATTGGGAAAATTAAAGATATAGAGACAGAAAAAAATGATGTACACCTGTGGACAAAACATTAGTCATCCCCAGATTCCATGTGTGGATAGGAGGGCTTCATTTACCTTCATAACAGCTGTGTTCACAACGTACATATACGAACTGTAGAATGATCTGCGCCTGTGAGACAATGGCCACCTTATAAGCTACTGAAAACAGAGCACAGAACAACACTATGGTGACCAAAAGGTTAAGAAGGCACTGCTTGTGCTCATAAGCTCCATGGTTCCAATTTTGCATTAGTTGTTATTTTTTATGCTGTTAATTTTATGACCGGATGTGTAGAACATAATATAACTTTAGCATTTGAAGTTTTAGGCATATCTATGCACACCAAAACCTAATTCTATTAAAATACTTGTTTTAAATAACTAAATAAATGCAAATAAACTATAATCTTCTAAAACTAAAACACACAAAAAATAAACATAATATTGGGTGTATGAACTCTCAGCACATATAATTGCTCTCAATTTTCAGGGCATACATTAAATTAAATCCCTGCAATAGCGTGGACGAGAAGCTATAACGTCCCAGGCTTCTTGAATTTGTGCCCAAATATCATCTTTTGTCCTTTGTGCCTCTGCAAAACACATTGTGATTCACTGAATGAGAACCTGTTCAGGTCTGATGCGTTTGCATGCCCTTCTGCACATCACGTGGTTTCATGTGCAGCATACTGCAATTAGGCAGAATAAACCCAAGATGCATTATAATAACTATTCTACTATTAACTTTATTGAATGCTTTGTATGAAATGCAGTATATCGAAAATAAGTAGCCCCTATGTGTCGATTAAACATTATTAAAAGAAGAAAAACAAAGTGTTGGCTACAGGCAGGAAGTGAACCTGCGGTCTTATACACAGAAGTACCCTATGCTTTGCCAGGGCGGTACAGAGAAGACCAATGGAAGGTAGCATATTTAGTAATGCCAAACAACAACTTGCTGCAGCGGCTACAGAACTGTATTGTGTATGGTGTATACAACGTGCTGTGTCATGTAGGACTTAGAAAAATTTGGTATTCAAGACATGACTCATTTTTTGTCCATGGGCGTACTTGTTTCTTTGATGTCATCTCACTGATCCCCAGCATACAAAAAGACAAGCTAGAAGAAATTTTGACAAAATGGCTACACTCCACAGAGATTGATAAGAAAGCAATGCAGGAATACCTGATACTGACCAAACTGGGCATCAACAAAATTACTTCACATTCACAAACTATACTCCTATGTGAATGGTTTAGCAATGGGCAACCCACTTTCGCCATTTCTGGCAAATTTGTACACAAGTTCATTGGAAATACATATGACAGAAGCTTTTCCTCATATATATATAAACTCTGGTACAGATAAGTAGACATTTTTGCCATAGTGGATAATAAGTTTATGAAGGATGCAACATCTCTACTGAAACTATAAGATACAGCTGTAAAATTTACAATAAAACAGAATCCAATAACATGCTTCCCTTTCTGGACATAAAAATCAAGCCCAAGGAACACAAATATGCAATAAACGCCTTACCTTCAGACTGGTAAACATACCAATGAACACACAAGAGTACAAAAAATAAAATAAGATCCTAGAAATTCCATATAAAAATGGCTTTACCAAAGAGAGAGTAGACAGGAAGTTAAAGAAATTCCAAAAGAAGGAACAAATAAAGGAAATCACTCCACTAAGCAGCATTAAAGAAACTAAACAGTTCAAAAAATTCGCTTCCCACCCATGGGTCTTCTTAAAATTCACAAAAATATTCAAAGAATATGGTATGACCTTAGCCCTAGTTAGCAAAAATTCCTTAAAAAACATCCTCTGGATCAATTAAAAACACAAAATTCCAGCAGGAAAAACTTGTGGTATTTATGAAATTGGATGTCAGAATTGCAAGAAAGTTTGCATAGGAAAGACAAAGAGGTATAGACACAAGGTTTAAAGAACACGTGAGAAATGCAAAATATAAACAAATGGAAAATCAGTAGTTGCAGATCATTTTTGGTCCACAGATCAGCTAGAAGAGAAACCAAAGCTCTTAAAGGCCCTTAGAAAAGCAGCAGAATTCTCCATTTGGGAAAAATTATTCATACATAAGCACATTATATTAAACTTTGATGTCCCATGTGAAAAGGATCTCATTACACAGTATGTCCAGCCAGATAATACCATCTACAAGTCACAAGAGGAAGCACGGCAGTGAATCCAGGCTGATGAAGTCAACAGTCTCCAAAACATATCCCAGCAAGTTCTGGTGTAAAATTAAAGCTAGAATAATAAAAACCTCAATTTAGCATACAAGGGTTATGAAATATTTGTCTCTTGACATATTTTTTCTAATTTTGTTTCCTTAGAGGGTAATTTTAACTATTTTAACAAATATTATTTTTACCTTTTTAAATGTTAATATACTGATATGAAATTTGCGCACTACGTTGAGGTAAAAAAAAAAAAAAATCAATAAACATAATAACATCAAAATATTACTAAACCCTCACTTTAAATGACTGCAAGGTTAATTGTATATAATAATTTAGGACGCAAATTTCAGTAAAATTTTGATTTTCAAATCTTCCATAAAGGTAATAGAAATTCAGTTAAATTGTTACATTAAGTAACATTACTTTTATATCATATTTTTGTAAAATCTAAGGAAAAGAACATTGTAAAAGATTCAGATTTATTATCTGAAAATTTTACTTAGTTAAAAATTTCAATTTTGGAAAAAAATGTTTCACAGTTTTCAGGTTGTTTTTACATCGGTTTACATAATGAATGCTATACTATTATGCTGTAAATATTTACTAGAGCAAAGTAAAGTAAAATCTATTTGCAAAAAATTAAAATACTGTAATATAAAATAATCATTTATTCATCCTACATTTTACAGATACTTGCATTAACGGTTAACAAAATATAAAAAAATTTAGTAAAACAAATCCATAATCAAAGAAAAAAAGCTGTACATAACACTAATAATAGCTGCATACCTTCAACTGCTTCTGTGCATTAGAACACTGTTGCTCTGCTGCTTCAACTCTTTCTGAAGACTCCACCAGCTCTTTCCGTGAAGATGCACGCAATGATGCCAACTCTGCTCTTATTTCTGCTAATTCCTTTGCTGCAGCTATGGATGAGTTTACAGCATTTTCTAATGTTCTAAGCTTTTCTGTGAGGGAGTTTTTCTCCTCTCTAAATTCAGAAAGAAGGGCTTGAGTGTGTTTAAGTTCCTGTTTTGTAAGCTCCAATTCTTCACTAGTTCTGTCACAAGATGAACTTGCTTTCACAAGTTGATCTTTCATAGAAGCTAGCTCTGCTATCTTTTCTATATTTATCTTCTGTTCTTTTTTCAGATCTTGAGACAAAATTTCAACTTCATTTCTGTTTTGTGATGCATTATCCTCCAGTTTCTTACATTCTAACTCCAAAGCTTCAGTCTCTTCTGTTTTTTCCTTCAAAATACAATCCAACTCTTCCTTGTAATGTTTGAAGTTACTTTCTTTCACATTTGCTTCCTGCAATGCTGTGTTCAATTTTTTTATTTCTTCTTCTCTTGATTTTAACTCTTTGCTTTTATCTTTTATGTTTTCTTCTAAATTAAGACACAATCGTTGAATATTTTTATTTTCCTCCAATGACTGCACAAGTTTTGAATCAGAAATTTTCAAACTTTCTTTTAAGGCCTTGAAAGACTCTTCATAACTGCATTTCATTTCCTCTAGCTCCTTCTTGCTGTGTAAGAACATTATTTCTTTTTCTTCTAAAGCTCTCTCTAACTTGTTTAAAATATGATCTTCTGTTTGCAAGCACTTATCTAAATATTCTTTTGTGGTACATACTTCACATTTAATGTTGTTTAAGACAATAGGTTCTGTTATCCTAAGTTCAGCCATTTTCTCCTTTTCTTTAACAGAGCTTGTACAACTATCTATCACAGAACCGCTTTCTTTATTTTCATAGACATCTACTTTTGGTACTTCCTTGGTGTTAAGCGTTAGAGCTGTCATTTGCAATTGATGGCCAGTATGTTTATTCAAATTTACAGAAACAGTTGTAGGATTACTGTTATGTGCAGGCAGTTTATTTTCTTTACATTTGGACGGTTCTTCAGAAAATTCTTTTGTATTATTACTAGAAATTTCAATTTCATCTGTAGACTGCTCCAGAAGACTTTGAAGTCTTTCCATTTCCATTTTATAGTTCTGATTATCAAGCTGAAGCTTAGATATCTCTTCTAGCAGTTTATTATGGTCTTTACAATTTTGGATGCTTTCTACAGCCCTTCTTGGACCACCAAATCCCTGTTTACTTAGAGCCATTGTTAACTCTTCCTTGCACAAACTTAGTTCTAGGTTTTTCTGTCTCAAAGATTGGCGACAATATTCTATCTCATTTCTTAGATCCTCTTCTGAATCTCTAACAAAGCTGAGTTTGCACATTTCCCTTTTTAGTTTTTCAACTTCCTTACACTGTTGACATTCTTCTGATATTTGCAATGGTGTTTTAGTTTTGTTT
This sequence comes from Deroplatys truncata, assembly GCA_030765065.1. NCBI lineage: Eukaryota > Metazoa > Arthropoda > Insecta > Mantodea > Mantidae > Deroplatys > Deroplatys truncata. The sequence goes on from CM060988.1 coordinate 84,600,428, forward strand.
ACTTGAGATAATGTTTCACTTTTATTTTCATTAACTAATTCCTTTAACTGAATGTTTTCACATTCTAACTGTTTTCCACAAGCTTCAATATTTGAGAGAGTCTCATTTAAAAGTTTTATTTCATTATTCAGCCTCATCACTAGATCAGCATTATCAGTCACAGCTCCTGTAACTAAGCATTTATTTTCTGAAATATCAGACTCTAAACCAAACTCATGTGTATTTGGTAATGATCTACAGTTGTTAACAGAGTTATGATAGGTTTGTCTATTATTTTCCTGAGTCTCAGCATTAGTTATTGCTGTACAAGTTATTAATGAACATAGTGTGTTAAAATTTCTTTCTAATTTACACACAATGTTTGTCAATGTTACCATTTCTTTATGTTTTGTAGTTTTCATTTTCTCATCTCTTACAGCACTTACTCCATCACAGCTATTTTGCAGAAAAGCTGTGGACTGTTGCAGCATATTTTGTAACTGACATTCTATATTATTGCACTCAGAATGTAGCTTATCTCTATCGTTCATTACTGAAAGCAGTCTTTCATTCAGACATTGACTTTCTGTTTTTAAAACATGATTTTCATTTTTAATGAGTGAAATATCTCTGTTAGCATCTTCGAGTTTCTTATAGATTTCTTGAATCTCGTTATGTAATTTGGCATTTTCAGATGCTATTTCTTGTAGTCTATTTTCTTCTAATATGAATTTCATTTCAAATGATTGTTTGTCATTACTGAGTGCTTCAGAGAGGTGAAAATACTTATCTCTTTCATCACTAATTGTTTTTACCACTCTGGTCAGTTCTAAGTTGTTTTCAGTAACATTTTTTATGTCATTTATTATTGTTTCCTTTTCTCTAGCAGATGTTTGCAAATCTTCCATTAACGCCTGTATTTCTTTTCTCAGTCTATCCGATTCCTGAAACATACAACCAAAATGAGAACTGTGTAATGAGCATTAATAAGTAAACACTATACTCTCCTCTAACACAATACAAGAATCAAACGTGGGTGTACACTGTGAAATTCAATGACAACATTCTTGCTTAACATCATGAATCAAATATGCATAAAGGAACACTAGGTCTGAACTTCATAAAATATTGTGAAAACATCAGTTTTTATCTTTTTTCAATAATAATATTCCTTACACTCATAGAAAGCAGTTGTCAAATGATTCTTACACCCCAAAGTTCGATATTAGGCCCGCTAGTCATTTTTATTTTCTCTACCATGTACCTAGCAGGTAGAGAAGATATTGCACTCCACCCAAAGATTTGATACCGATATTTCATTGGAAACACATGCTTTGAGGCCTTCTGAATCCTAAAAAAGAATTTTTAGAAAAAGGCCTGTGTGTGTGTGTGTGTGTGTGTGTGTGTGTGTGTGTGTGTGTGTGTGTGTGTGTGTGTAAGTGTGTGTACACGCGTGTGTGAGGGGGGTGTGTGTGTCTGTGAACAGCATAACTCAAAAATGAAAAGTCGGATAAATACCAAATTTGGTATTTAGGTTCACTACCTTCCAAAGATGCGATAAGAAGTTTTTCAAGAAAATCCCACCACCCCAAACTACCCTTTACATGGAACATTTTTCGAAATTTTTTACTTCCTAAAATAGGCTCTAATGATTTTGATTAAAATACGAAGATATATACATTATAAATAAAATGCATATCTTGAATTTTCTGGGATAAGCCTGTGAGGTTCACTTCATTTGGAAGGAATTTTGTATAATCTTGTATAACTGGTAAACATTAAGTCATGGACGAAAACATACTACAATAAACATTTCTCTCTTTAAAACACACAATTTATTCCAAATAATTTTTTTTGTAGCATCTGCCATTTCCAAGACATCCATTATTAATGGTTTTAATTGTTCAATACTTAACCATTCTTTTAAAGCCCCAGCAATCTTCAGCTGTTTCTCACAATGTCATGGAACGAGTATGATTTTCAGTTTTAAAACATTTGACTATTGCTATTCCCTTTGTATGTATAACAAAATGTGTAATGCAGCTATTTCCAGAAAGGTTTATCTCAATTAAAATAAAGTAGATAGGAAAATAAATGTTTAATAATTTGTACACACTAATAAGCAATAGGAGAAAGTCATGCAAATGTAACATTTTTTAAATACTGTTTTGCATGTTCACCACAGCAACTAACAGCATACCAAAATAATCAGCTGATCATGAGCATCCCTATGTCAACTTTTTCTTTATAAACAAAAATATCTATTTCAAAAATACTAATTTTCTGCATTCAAACCTATGTGCATGAAACATTTTGATGCCATAAATTTACATATTAAAATTTGATAAATAATTTTTATCTCTGAAATCACTGGTCCAATTAGTTCCAATTTTGTACTCTACTTATTTATGACATACTTAATGAACAGTTATCATATGAAAATAATTTCATAAAAACTAGATGTTTCAAATCCTAGTGTCCCTTAGAGAGGCAATGAATCAATAAATCACTTTTTGGGGCTACACACTCTCAAAAGCATGCATATACCGGTATCAAAAGCTGTACAACCCAGATTTCCTGCGAGTTACAGACACTTATACTTGAATATCGTAAATGAACTGACTTCACACTACTGCATTGCTCTTCTGAATGATCTTTCATCAGTAAACTATGCTGCAACTATTCATGTCCAAATCACAAAAAATACACTCCTTAGCATTTACTTTCCTCTACTTCTTCTTACTTAATAAATCTATATTCTCTTATCCATTCTATTAATAACCCTTGAAGTTACATAGCTGCCCACCTTGTTGCAGTACATGGTTAGTTAAGCAACAAGTAGCATCTTTATTTTATGTATTTATTACTGAATTTCCTTTTCAACTGCTATTCAATGAAGGTTTTGGAAACACACTAATATCAACAGGGTAGGTGAGGTCATTAAGGCACAGATTTGTGCCTTAATGATTAAAACTTAAGCCTGGAATGTTTCCTTCCTAAATTTCCTTTTCCAATTACCATTTCATTCCATGTAGCATTAGTGTCCACCGCTTGTGGTGCTGTATGTAGTAAAAACAGCTGTTTAACTCTTCTGACCTATAAAGATTGCAATCAAGAGTAGCAATGATGGACCTCACATACCCTTGAAACTAAATGTATAACCTTTTCAGTACCTACTTGAGCTATTTATGTGTAAAAATGTTTAAGCTTTTTCGTGTTGAAAATGTCTGGCTCAGAATACTTGAAAATCATTTATCTTTGATAATTTTTGCTACAGTAATTGTCTTTCCCCACAGTAGTTCTCACTTAGGACCAAAAAAGTAATGTGCAGTTATTACTTTCTCTACTACGTATAGTAAGTAGGGGAAGTATTGTATTCCACCCAAAAATTCGATAACGAGATTTCACTGGAAATATATGTTTTGAGACCCCTGAATCCAAAAAAAGCATTTTTGGAAACATGTCCATGTGTGTGTCTGTCTGTGAACAGCATAACTCAGAAACAAACAGTCAGATAAACACCAAACTTGGTATTTAGGTTCAGTATCTTCCAAGGATGCGACACGAAGGTTTTCAAGAAAATCCCCCCACCCCAGAGTACCCTTTACATGTAAGAATTTTCGAAAATTTTAATTTTCTCAAAAATGGCTCTAACGATTTTGATTAAAATATCGTATGTTTAAGATATTTTTATGACAAATAAAATGTATATCTTGAATTTGCTGGGAATGTCTCCAAAAGTATTCTTCATTGTGAACGACTTTTACATAACTGGTAAACCATAAGAGATAGACAAAATTTTACTGCACAAAAAATGTAGACCGCGTTAAAATACAAAATTTATGTCATGTACATTTTTTTTGTTGAGTGAACCATTTTCGAGACATTGCTTGTTATTCCCTTAAATTTTTCAATACTTATTTTCTCAAATGGGAATTTGTTATTCATTTTTTATCTTGGATATGCAAAGAGTATTAATCTGTGGCAAAGGGAATGGTGCTACTAGCAACCAGCTATTGAGATATGTATGTGCTTAAAGGCTACTGTATTTCCAAATTGCCCTTGTAAATATACATTCCCCTTACATCTACAAGAAAATTAGCAATAAGATACACTCTGCAAATGTTTATCTCGATTAACATGAAGTAGATGGAGAATAAGCGTTTGTATAAATAGTTTGTACAAGAGTAGAGAAAGTCATGTGAGTGTAACACATCAGATTTTCTTTTTTATGGTTATACTATTATAATGGTTACAAGAGTAAAGCAGACAGTAAGAAAGACTCAAGTAAAGCAGAAAGTAACTTAATTCCAGTAGTTACATTCCTGCATATGGATAAACTTACTAGGAACTAGTCCCTGTTACTATTATTGGAACTCATTAACTCTCTTGCATTATTGATTTATATCTGTTAATTGCTCTTTCACATTAGCCAAGTATAGGTCAAGATTGAAATATTGAATTAGATTTCTTGAAAAATAGCCAGTACTCCCATAGATCTTCAGGTATCCATCCCGGTAGAGGGATTAGACTCTATTGCTGTCTAAGATGACATTCAACTCTTCTCATCTGGTTCCTGTATCCTGGTAAACCTCAAAGGTGATCTCAATTTCTTCAAGATTGTGCCTTAAAGGCAATTTGCCATTTTTACTTCTGGCTTTGGATCCATGAACTGAACTTTAAGACAATCTGATTCATCATTCAAACTATTACATGGTGTTACACCACTCATCAAGATAGTGTGACATTACTGTTCTATTATGCCATCTCATAATATGGATAACAATCAGGTACTTTTCATTATGCAATCAACATTATATGTTCATCATCTACTTCCCTTCCTATTCAACTTTTTTTTTCCTGGGCAGAGGTTAATTTCTATAGCCCCCTTTAATGGCTATGGTCGTATCAGGACTTTGATTGAAACATTTAATGGTGTGTTTTTTCTCTTTAAGGCTTTGGGTTAGGTCACTGTAGGTTTTCAACTTCTATTTCTTCTTTTCCTTTTTTAACTTATTTTCACTCTCACATCCCATTCCAAGACTCCATGGAGGATAATGAATAATCCTAATTAAAGAAAAATTTCCACCACCAGCGGTAATCAAACCTGGGATCTCCAAGTGAGAAGACAGCTTATTGGCCACTTGACCACAGAGGCAGTCATCAACTGATTTGTTTATGAATTCTAAAATCAATTTCATGTGGACTGATTTCACAAGCATAAGACAACGGTTATGAAGAAAGAAAATATATCTGATAACCGGGTTAGGATTTTTAAGTGCGCACCTTTTTTTTAGGGTAAATTAAAGCTGTGCGGAAAGGGATCACAATGTGAAATTTTTTTTCTAGTTGTGAAAAGAGGCATTTTTTTCCTCGCACCTTTTTCCCTTTTTTGGTACCTTTACCCCATTTTAGCACCTTTATCCCATTTTCCCCCAACCATGCCCATAATCCCCTTTTTCCCTCTTTTTTCTTTTAAGTTTAATTCCAATTTATTCTTTAACTTTCAATTAACGTCTCCTCAGCTTGCTGTGTACGTGCGAATGTTAAGCCTACCTCTTTCAGTAAATGCTGCGCGGGAATTGAAAGCACACCCACAACAATAGAAAATAATTGTGTGTTTGACAAAAACCTCTTTCTCTCGCTTTACCACTATAAAGTAGCCCGCAATAATGCAATTGACAATGAGTGATTCTATCCCACTAGAATCAGTAGCCTGCTGTTCGTGAAAGTGAGTTTGTTACTGTGAGAGACGTCATCTGTTTGCGTGGAGGCGAAGGCTGCGCACACAGACAATAACATCACCCGCACAGTTCCGAGAATTATAAAGACTGGGTTCTGCCCGAAAATACTAGAAATCGCTGAGACTGAAGTTCCAGCACGAATGAGAACATTCTGGTAATTGTCGCAGTGTTATAAGAGAATGTGGACAGGGAATGGGCGCAAGAGTGAGTTGTGTGACAGTCGCATTGTGTTAGCAAGTGAACTAGTGTTAGCTCTATGTTACATTACCAAACGAGTGTGCTAGTACTAGATTTTACCATGCCAAAGGTGTCAGTGCTCGATTTATTGTTCTGGCTGAGGAATTCAAACAAGATTTCATAGACACTGATGGAACTGTTATGCAATGGACTATTTGTGATTCAGGAATTTTGTTAGATGAAAAACACCAGCAAGATCACATCAAACAATACATTTCCAGCTCTAAGCATCAAATGAACAACACTCTTCAAGCAAACAAATCACGACAACCTCTATTATGAAATGCGTTTCAACAGAGTTCTTCAAAAAGCCAAAATTTGAAGGAATTAAACATTGATTTGTGTGCAGCTGCTCTTACACAAGTACGAATTCCACTCAATAAGGTGAACCATCCAGCCTTCAAGGGATTTCTTAAAAAATACACAAAGATGTCAATGCCCGATGAGAGTACTACATGGAGCCTGTTTACCAAGAAACCATAGAAAGAATCAAGGAGAAAGTGTCTGATAGCGATGTGGGAATCATTGTGAATGAAACCATAGATTCAATGGAACAATATGTTTTGAACATTTTAGTTTTTTCCTTAGCAGGGGAGAAAGTTAAGCCCATGTTGTTAAAAATGGGCGAGCTGCAGAATGCCAGTACAGTAATGCAATCCATTATGGACTTCTGCCAAAAACTCTGGCCTACTGGTATCAAGTTTGAAAAACTTCTTCTTGTGGTTACGCACCAGGCTCCATACATGGTTTCAGCTACTAACCAATTGAAATCTTTATTTCCCAGCTTGAAGCATGTGACATGCTTGGCTCATGCCCTTCACACGGTTTGTGAATCCATAAGGAACGAATACGACATCGTAAATCAATTCATCTCTGCCCTGAAGAAGATTCTACTGAAGGCTCCGAGCTGTGTTGTTTACTACAGGGAAATCACTGGCCTGCCCCTTCCAAATTTCCCGGTCATTACTCGCTGGGGATCTTGGATTGAGTGTGCTGCTATGTTGTGTGAGAATTTTGACAAAATTAAAGAGTTTGTGCTTTCTTTGGATCCATCAGACGCAGGTGCAATTTTCGAGGCACAGCAACTTGTGTTACCGGAGAAAATACATAATTTTCAGACAGAACTATATTGTGTCCATAGTTACAAGTGCCTGCCTGAAGCTATTAAATGTTTGGAAGAACAAGGTCTGGAAAAGGAAAAACAATAGGATATTTTTACTTCTGTGAGGGAGCAGTTAGATGGCTTTGCCAAAGACAAACTTGAGTCTAGTCTTCAGAAGAATTCAGACATTGAGGAATTCGCCACATCTGTAGAGTTGCCATTCCGAGTGAATACAAGGTTTGCCCCACTGGTTTCTGTGGATGCTGAAAGAAGCTTTAGCATCTACAAAGAGATTCTATCTCCTAAAAGAAACAGACTTAATTTTAAAAATGTGGAGATGCTTAATGTCTTGAAGTATAACAGCTTTATGTTTTTTCCTTCTTTTGATGAGTGATAATTTGATGTACTTATTTGTAGTTCAATAAATTTTAATAGAGGAAAGAGAAATTGTTGAATTAGTTAAGGGAATGCAAAACTGAAATTAACCCAATAAATTCTCCATTGCTTATAGTTTTAGAATCCACTTCTATTTTTGACCTAGTGAACGCTTCAGGATCGTTATGAGACTTTTTAAATACCCTTGTGCATTTGGTTACTAGCTGTTTATATTTATAAAACTTTATTTTAAGGTGTTTCTTATTTTCAGCATTTCTGCATATTCAAAATGTTCCACACGATGTAGTTTTCATCCATTAATATTGACTTTTTTATGCTAATTTCAAAAACCCAAACAAATAAAACTGTCACATAACTTTTCTGTGTAATGAATAGTTTTTGCGCTACTAATTTTTGAAGATAACAATGTATACAAAAAAAAGGGGGGGGAAATAATCCAAATACAAAACTGCAAAACTTTTTTTTTCTCTTATACTAAGAATGGTAGAAAAAAAATCTGATGTGTTACACTCACATGACTTTCTCTACTATTGTACGAACTATTTTTACAAACGCTTATTCTCCATCTACTTCATGTTAATCGAGATAAACATTTGCAGACTCTATCTTATTGCTAATTTTCTTGTAGATGTAAGGGGAATATATATTTACAAGGACAATATAGAAATACAGTAGCCTTTAAGCACATACATATCTCTTAATAGCTGGTTGCTAGGTGCAGCACCATTCCCTTTGCCACAGATTAATACTCTTTGTATATCCAAGACAAAAAAATGAATAACGAATTCCCATTTGAGAAAATAAGTATTGAAAAATTTAAGCGAATAACAAGCAATATCTCGAAAATGGTTCACTCAACAAAAAAAAAAAAAATGTATATGACATAAATTATGTATTTTAATGCGATCTACATTTTTTGTGTAGTAAACTTTTGTCTATCTCTTATGGTTTACAAGTTATGCAAAAGTCATTCACAATGAAGAATACTTTTGGAGACTTTCCCAGAAAATTCAAGATATACATTTTATTTGTCATGAAAATATCTTAAACATATAATATTTTAATCAAAATCGTTAGAGCCATTTTTGAGAAAATTAAAATTTTCGAAAAATCTTCCATGTAAAGGGTAATCTGGGGTGATGGAATTTTCTTGAAAACCTTCATGTCGCATCTCTGGAAGATACTGAACCTAAATACCAAGTTTGGTGTTTATCAGACTGTTCATTTCTGAGTTATGCTGTTCACAGACAGACACACACATGGACATGTTTCCAAAAATGCTTTTTTTTTTGATTCAGGGGGTCTCAAAACATGTATTTCAGGTGAAATCTCGGTATCAAATTTTTGGGTGGAATACAATACTTTCCCTACTTACTATACGTAGTAGAGAAAGTAAAAATTATAAGACAGATTTGTAGTTCCTTGACATAGAAGCAACATAAGATTTGTTTTTGAAAAATGCATCATGTGTTGCATTTTGCATATACCCATAGTTTTATATTTTGAAAATTAGTAACTTGAAAACTAATTAAGATTTTGGATTGAAATTCACAAAACAATTATATCTAAAGAAAATTTCAGCCCAATTGAACGGATACTTTAGAAAATAGCAATTTCAGTTGTGCATCCCCTTAAATAAATCAGCACCTTATTGTCCCTTTTTTCACCTTATTTGAGCACCTTTTCCCTTCCTTTTTTCATCTGAAATTTGCACCTAAAAATCCTAACCCTGCTGATAACATTGCAGCAATAAATAATTACTAAGGCATTCTGAATGGACAACATTTTTCACAAGTTTAATTACTTTGATTGTTAATGTTAACTGCGCCAATATTACTTAATGGCACAGAGACTTGGGTAGCTTCTGAAAGAGATAAAAGGAGAGTAGGAGCATCAGAAATGAGGTTTCTAAGCTCAGTGGCTGGTATGTCTCTCACTGAACATAAAAAGAGCCAAGAAAAAGGAGAGAACCAAGATTAAAAGAGTGCTAGATCATATAGACAATTGCCCTAAGTCATAAGTCACACAAACTCTAATTTTGTAGGTTGGACAACTCATTTTATACTGAAGGTATTATTAGAGTATGTTGGTCCAAATGTGCAGAGTTGGTCATATTGTCCTATTTTTGGAGGAAAAAAATTAAGTTAAAAATCTTGCATTTTCTTCCTCAGGTCAAGAACTTTCTGAGCAACCCTCATAAGCAGTGACTTCTGAATAGTGTAGGGCAGCAGTATGTTACAGCTTCAAAAGACAGTTATGTCATTGCTCTCTAAACCAAAACACTGTTTTGACTGTGGTTTGCAATGTTCCTCTCAGAATTATAATGCTTTCAACATAGGAAAAAAATGCAATTTTCAGTGCTGCTTTAATTGCTTCATTAAATCTGCTACTTTCATAGGACACTTCTAAGTAATTTGTTTCATAGTGTTAAGCAATAACTACATAACACTTCTATTCAGTATTAATCTTTATAACAACCTCTTTTTCTTGAAACTGTATTTTTTCATTAAACAATAGGGATGTGACAAATAGTTATTTTCCAATAAGGGTTATAACCGGAGAGCAAAACTTAGGCAGAATGCCTTTTTAAATGTGTCAAATCTATCTTCAATTTGAAAGTGAATCTGTACAAATTAAACCTTTGTGATTGAAAAGCCACAGTTTTATGCTGCCTTTTTAAATATAAAGGCCTATTTTACAAAATAAATGTTTTTTGTTGGCTTTATTTCATTATTTATCCATTATGTATTAATTATTAAACATTTCCTTCAGGTACATTTTATTTCAACAATTGTTAGTCCGTGACAATGAAAGTTAGTTCGCCAAATGTATATTATTGTCTTTAAGTTGCAGACAACATAGCCATCCTTCATTCAGTTCATTATTTTCTTTGCAACAATTAGTCTGCCACGCAAATAAATGTATAGATAACAGAATCCGCCTGAATTATCGCTTGTGTTTATTTTAAAAGGCAATTATGAGTGCGGGTCTAACTTTGTTTTTCTTTCAGCTTTCATTGCAACGTTGTTGTAGCTAACAGAAAGATGCCGAAATTCAGTGTTTCTTTACACAGTAAATTACAAAGTTATGTTAATACTTTTGTACCGATGGTAAAATACTCACATGCAAAATATGTCGGTGAACTACGAAAAGAAGCATTTTATATCACAGCATATCGGCACAATCAAACACAAAAATGCACTTTCCAAGGCTACTGGGAAGAAGATTTCTTTGCTTCCAACAATAATTGCAACATCGAGTCGAACATCCCAGTTTGCATTCGACTTATGTAAAGCTTTCCTCAGCCCCAGAATCACTTTGTGGAAATTACAGAATCCTACATTATCACAGTTTTTGGAGAAGTATACTATCCTACAATGATTGCTATGTTTTAGATTTGCTCCAATCACCTCTGTCGATGTTGAGAGGTCACTTTCTCATATGAAAAATGTGTTATCTGACAGGAGACTCAACATGACACCAGAGAACTTAAAAAAAGCATTTGGTTGCCATGTGCAACGAATAAGGCATTGCAATACAAAGGCCTTTTTAAAAAATATTTCATTTTTGTGTCAATCACAACAGTAGCATTTTGTTTAAAACTTTGAAGTGCTTTAAAATATGATGATCGAGTTATTGAATAGTATAATCTATTAAATAAATGGGTTTTTCTAATTGCCTTTTATTGCCTGTTTTAGTATTTATAATGCCTTTTTCCTGCCTATTTAAGCTATTTATAATGCCTTTTTGGCTGTCTATTTTAATGATTTATAATGCCTAAACTTTCAGTCTCTGGTTATAACTGTCGCAGTTACAGTGCATTAATGGTTACACCAACGGCTACCAGCAACAATTAGATGTAACTACATTTCAATATAAAAAATTTCATTGTCTGAGCTTAGTGGCTCACACATATTTTGCTACTAAACAGAGTTAATTGTTTATTTATATCCATCTACCCACAAATATAAAAACTTATAAGCCTATAACCATATGTGAATAACCATCTTAGTACAATACATGCAGTTTTGCTGCCAAGTGCTGACCGACTTGTCATCTGTGGCCCATGACCTTTGTTCAAAGCAATAAGCAACATGCTGTAATAAACAAATATGTGCTTGCAACTCCACGCGAGGATGACTCAAGCTGTAAACTAATATTGAGATAACTAGTTCCTGATAAGCAATACCAATGCCGCGCACATGCAGTGAATGATGTCTCCAATCTCGGTAACTGTCTCATTTCTTTATTAACCATTAACATGATAATAGTTGTCATCATTACTTTGGTAACCTTTATTGGGTAACTAATTACTTCGGTAACCATTATTAGGTAATTAGTTACTTTGTATTCGTTATTTTGATAACCATTACAATGTAGCCATTACGTTATTTTCTGCTCATCCCTCTTAACCAAGTATAGTGGAAATATAACCCTTCCCCCCTTAGTCATAAGAATAAGCAGTGTAAAAAAATCTCAGTAGACAGCAGGTAAAACAACCAAAATAAGTTGAGCGTTGGCTAGATAACGGAGTGGAAAGGAGAGTCACAATGAAATCATACATCACCAAATTTTAACCACAACATTTGAAGATCAGTAATTAAAGTTATGCATTTGAAAACCCTAGAAGGAGTAGCTCAAGTGCCAAGAAAGGAACAGAAACAAAAGAAGCCACATTAGTAGAAAATTACTAAAAAAGGAACACTGATTAACTATGTACATGTGTTAGTCAAACAGCAAAACATCTAATAATCTTGTTCTGAGAAAACTATTAGAAGTGGCAAAGTGTTAGACCACGATAGATTTTTTTTTTAAAAAAATGAAAGTATAATGCCTTGTTTTGCCAGAAAATAAATATTAATTATGTTTGGCCTTTAGTTCTCTCTTGTACACTCTTGGACAAAAATATGAGCCATCCCCAGATTCCATAATGATCAGGAGGGCTTCGTGTACCTTCATAACAGCTGTTTTTTTTTTACAATGCACATGCAGGAACTGTAGAATGACCTGTGCCTGTGAGGGCAATGATCACTTCATAATAGCATTTCTCAGTGGTGATGCTTATAAGTTACTGAAACCAGAGCATGGAGCAATATTTCATTGGTCGAGAGGTTAAGAAGGCACTGCTTGAGCTAATAAGTGCCTCGGTTGAAATCTCGCATTAGTTACTGTTATTTTTTGTTGTTAATTTTATGAATGGATGGAATATTCATTAATATTACTTTAGCGTTTTAATTTTAGGCATATTTATGCACACAAAAACATAATTCTATTAAAACATTTATTTTAAATAATTAAACAAATAAATGCAAATAAACTATGATCTTCTAAAACTAAAATAGATAAAAAAATAAAGTTAATAAAGGATGTATGAACCCTGAACATGTACAACTGCCTTCAATCTTCGGGGCATAGATGAAATTAAACAGATGAAATTAAATCCCTGTAGTAATGTCGACAAGAAGCTCCAACATCCCAGGCTTCTTGAATTTGTGCCCAGAGGCCATCTTTTATCCTTTGCACATCTGCAGGGAAATTCAAGCGCAGCTGTCTTACCAACTCAGCCCACACATTTTCATTAGAGTTCAAATTTGGTGAACAGGGAGGCCAGTCTATCCTCTATATCCTGCCTCTATAAGAACTGAAACCTCTTGACAGGATGATTATGCTGGACCAATTCAACAATTCCATCAGAATATCCCATTCTCACAGAGAGATAGAAAATATTCTCAAGTATTACTGTGTATTGCGCATTGTTCAGTGTATCATCAATTTGCCACAACACACCTAAACCGTCCCTTGATATGCAACAACAAACATGAACCATGAAGCCACTTATTTTACATCGTTAGTAACTATTCCGTTATGAACTTTACCAAATGCTGTGTATGAAATGCAGTATATCGAAAATAAGTAGTCAATATGTATTGATTAAACATCATTAACAGAAGAAAACAAAAAGTGTTTGTTACATACGAGAAGTGAACCTGCGGTCTAAACCACAGAAGTATCCTACCCTTTGTTACAGTGCTACAGAACAGACATAAAAGGTAGCTTGTTTAAAAATGTCATACAACTTGCTGCAGCGGCCATACAACTGTATTGCGTATGGTGTAAACAAGGCATTGTGCCATGTAAGACTTAGAAAAATTTGGCGTTCCAGAGATGACTCATTTTTTTGTCCATGGGTGTACACTCAAGCAAGTACAAAAGGAGAGGTAAATACAACTATCAGCACTTAGATGACTTGTCCTTGTAATAACCTGAAGCCTAAACAGATCTTCCTACCTCTTCAAATGCTGTTAGCACTGTTGCTTAAAGACCAATAGTGACCAAAACTGCCTCAAGTATTGCATTGTTGATCTCCTTTATCTACTCTTCTCACAAGTCTGATGGAACACTGACTGAAATACCATCAGGTCATACAGCCCAGCACAACGGGGCATATTCTTGTAAATATATACCACTGGGTAACACACTCTTAGCTCTTCTGTGGCTTGTCCAGGGCCACCTGCAGGGGAGGGGGATTCATGATGCAAGTTGCACCATCAGGAACACCTTTTTTGGGCGGGAGGGATTAAAAACTTTTGGTGAATACAAAAATATTGAAGTAAATTAACACAGGTAATATAAACACATTTACTAAATTTTAACCAAATACTGTAATTGTTAACTCAGTTTATATGTTTAAATTCGATAATCTAGATGTGCTGTATCCCTCCCTCCCCAAAAAGTAATCTTAACTACAATTCATACTTTATGGTATAATGTGGCATATCAAGTCATAATTTTTGGAAATGTATAAAAGGAACTATAACTTCATAGTTGGGTAAGTAGTTCAGAACGTATAGCATATTACACTTTGCTATTGGTCTATTTAGACAGATAAAATAGGATACATTGAAATACCAATAAAATACACCATCTGCCAAACATTTTTGTTTGTAATTTTTGGTGTAAATACTATGATTCTTTTTACAGATTTCAACTTTCCAATTATTTGTTTAAGCTTTTATTGTGTATTGGTATCACAATAGCTACCATCACACATATTATAAGACAGCCTCTTTGTGAAACTTTCTATCAACAAAGAAAAGCAACTAAATAGTTTAAATTGAGCTCTCAGAAAAATTGGGGGAGGATGATTGTTTTGGAGGACTGTGCCATAGCCTTTGGGGGGATGAGCATGCCTGGGCTAGTCAAACCAATGGTATGGTTATTCAGCATATTTTAAACACCTCTGCTTGTTATAATTTCTGCAATAAGCACTTCTTCTTTAGACTGGGTTATTCAGATTGTGCTTGTTCAAATATTCATGCATGATCCACATAGAAACACAACTAGCTTGGACTGCAAGATAGATTCTTAGGCATTGAAATTCTAGGTAAGCTTTATGATTCAGGCAGTGTCCAAGATAAAATTCCTAAAAAGCAATGCTCACAAAAGAAAGCCTTGGTAATTGGACATACTCTGGAGAAATCCCTGTCAGAAATTACCTAGGTATCTTTCAGGGCAAATGAGAAATGTATGAATGGCTACAGTTACTTAACAACAAATAAAATTTCTATGGTTCAAAAACTTAAATTGGGCAATCCTGCAACCAGTATATCTTGTGATTTGATTCCAAGAGTGTGTAATGCAGGGAACTTGAACCTAATCTCATTTTATTTGTGAACAAGTGGATGAAGCTTGATTCAACCTATATGCACATATTAAACTTACCTTGCAAGGAATCTTGAAAGATCCAAAAACAGGAATATGGTGCACTATCAGTAGCAAGAGAGCAACAGAACCTTTTTTAACAGTACTTATTATATTAATTCAATTAATAGCCCTTTTCTGTACTCATATAATTAAACAAGAACACAGTTTCATGTATTTTCAGTAGGTTCCGCCACAGCACATAGTGTGTACAGTATATACAGTTCACATGAATATTTCTTACAGAAGTTTACTAAGTATTTGATGAAAAATTGTTGCTATAATAATATCACTTCTGGAGGACTTTAGAAGACAAAGTATATAAATTTCAAATGAACTGAAACATAACATCCACAAAGAAAGTTTTAACCTTTCTCAGAAGAAATTGCCTATTGTAACTGTAAATATAATAAGCAGTACCTGAAAAGTAAGAAAAATGGAGAGTGACATTTCCAGCATGTCACTGCATAACGTGTGAGTGAATTACTTATACTTTTTAAGCATTTTATTAATGACTTAGAGACAAACCCTTAGTAAATTTCACTGCACACTTCTGTTTGCTGGTGCCATTGGGCTGAACTGCCACAAATGGATAAACCAAGCATGTAATTCCAATACATAATTTTTTACTCCATATTTGCAATACTGCAATCCACACTTCATAAGTTCCATATTAACATTAATAATTAAATTATTATTTGGACTTCTGGGAACAAACCAACAAATATGTAACATTTCTACAGTACTTTCATATCATACATCAAATGTAGTGATTATTTTTCCACATTTTATCACTTTTTTATGTGCATTTGTTATTGCGGTTGGTAAAGTGCATTAACATTTTTCCATCATTATGTGATGTCACAAGAATCTGGCAATATCTGCAATGTCAGGTTCCATTTATAACCAGCAAATCCTCCACAAATATGCACCTGTACTGGAAGGTTAGTTATATTGCATCTGTTATGTTGGCACCTTGGTTTTATATTTGCAGTGTTCAAACTTTGCATGCTGACCATTTAGTCACCAACTGATGCACAGATTATAATATTTATTATATTATATTAATTATATTAGATTAGTTATAGATATATTAATTAGGCTAATTATACACGCATTCAATTATTATTAGGTTAGGTTATTATTAATTATTAGGTCTTACCTTTGCAGTTAACTAGAAATTTGAGTTGTTACTTTCTCTACTACGTATAGTAAGTAGGGGAAGTATTGTATTCCACCCAAAAATTCGATACCGAGATTTCACCGGAAATATATGTTTTGAGACCCCCTGGATCCAAAAAAAAGCATTTTTGGAAACATGTGTGTCTGTGTGTGTTTGTGAACAGCATAACTCAAAAACGAACAGTCGGATAAACACTAAACTTGGTATTTAGGTTCAGTATCTTCCAGGGATGCGACATGAAGCTTTTCAAGAAAATCCCCCCACCCCAGAGTACCCTTTACATGGAAGATTTTTCGAAAATTTTAATTTTCTCAAAAATGGCTCTAACGATTTTGATTAAAATATCATATGTTTAATATATTGTTATGACAAATAAAATGTATATCTTGAATTTCCTGGGAATGTCTCCAAAAGTATTCTTCATTGTGAACGACTTTTGCATAACTGGTAAACCATAAGAGTTAGACAAAATTTTACTACACAAAAAATGTAGATCGCGTTAAAATACACAATTTATGTCATATACATTTTTTTTGTTGAGTGAACCATTTTCGAGATATTACTTGTTATTCCCTTAAATTTTTCAATACTTATTTTATCAAATGGGAATTCATTATTCATTTTTTTGTCTTGGATATGCAAAGAGTATTAATTTGTGGGAAAGGGAATGGTACTGCACCTAGCAACCAGCTATTATGAGATATGTATGTGCTTAAAGGCTACTGTATTTCCAAATTGCCCTTTTAAATATATATTCCCCTTACATCTACAAGAAAATTAGCAATAAAATAGACTCTGCAAATGTTTATCTCGATTAACATGAAGTAGATGGAGAATAAGCGTTTTTATAAATAGTTTGTACAAGAGTAGAAAAAGTCATGTGAGTGCAACACATCAGATTTTTTTTTGTAACTTTTGGTGTAAGCGTTGTCTGTTTGACAGTTGTATGGAGTTTTATTTTTAGAGGAAAAAGATCTGTGTACAAGAAAACCATGAAATTTAGTTGTTTGGTTTAGGTAAGTATACCAAAATCATATTACAACATAACTAGCTGTAAGTTGTTCTTCATACTATTACAGTACAGTAATTTGCAGTGTTTAATAACATATGCGTGTATATAAATTAAGTTCATGGCATAGTTCAGTGCTTAATTTAACACTTAAAGTGCATTCAGGTTATAGGTAATCAGTGATTATGGCGGAGATGATGACCAAAACTTTCCACCATAGAGAGCTAATTAAGAGTAGTATATATATATATGATATGATAATGATTCATAATACTAGCAGAAGATCAAAATAGTGCATGTTTTGCACTATGATTTGCACGGTGATTTCTCTGGTTATATAAAACTAGTGACTCAAGTTAGAACACTGACCATTCTGGCATGTGGCATCAGCCATCTTTGTTTTTTAGTAACCTGAGTTAACCTGTGTCCCCTATACTATGGAACATAACACATGAAACAACTCACATGATATCAATACAAAATTAAGGGCAGTTAATATGGAGTGCTTCCTAAAACTTAACATTTTAGCTGCACTTTTGCTATGAAATACATATTTAAGTGTTTGAAGAAAATCTGTCAAGACATTTCAAATCTTTTGAAATCATTACAAAACCAAGGGTAGTTCAAATAAAAAGTTTCTTAAAAGTTTACAATTTTTAAGTTTAACTACTGCATTTATGGAGTGGATATTTCATATATAAGACTCCACAGAAAATTCGTCAACACATTTCAAATTCAAATTATAAAAATGGTAAGATAACTGCCCAGCAGTAGTTAAACGCTGGATGAAATTGAAAAAAATTGTATATAAGCCGCCGAAAGATGGAGTAGGAGGGGGAAAACCTGAAAATAAATTTCCATTTTTATGCACAATGTGAAGTAATTGGCTGCCCAAATAATGGTCCACTGTACACAAAAGTATAATTTAAGAAACAGAATATAAAATAAAAGCAGCTTTAGGTAATTTGAATAAATAAGTGTTTCCTTTCAGATGCCTTTCCTTTCAAAAATTTGATAAAAGTATTTAATGTGAATTTATATAAGAGCTGAAACCAAATTTTGAGTTTTTAGGACAGTAAAACATGAATCTGAATCAGAAAGACTAAAAAAGAATCTTGTTGTTAAAGACTTCAGAATTTTGCACTTTAGAAGTAGTTTATCTCCATCATTACGGTTATTTAACTGTTATCTAGATACAGTGCATTGAAATGGTCCTATTTATTCTACATACCAAGTCCTAATACCCTACATCATAATTTTTAGAAGTTGGTTAGCCTATGATGGATCCAAGATTACAAAGATGCAAGAGATACAGAAATACTGCAGTTTCACTATGCTCATTGCATGTGGTTGGTTCTTTCAAAGTTTGTGGTTTCATGGCTGGTTTAAAAACTGTGTACAACTGAAATAATGCTTTATTATGGAGAAACTTTGTGGAAGAATCTCATTTAGCTTCAATAATCAATGGGTTTCTTGCTATCTTCAAAATATTATTATATGTTTATTATTATGTAACACATTACATGGCTTTATGCTCAAATCAGTTTCAATGGTGTGAGAAATTCCTCCTTTTTATACTATCTGGAACTTTTATTGCCAAGACAGTTTCAGCTACATATAAAAGGACAATGGAGGAAGACTAATATTTTGAGCACTTAAATCTAATTACACAAATTAAGTTTCCAAAGTTGAATAATATTTAAAGGCAAGAGAAAAAAATCATTTTAAATGCATGTCAAAGCACAGCAAAAGAGCAGATGCATCAACAAGAAAAGTGTGTCACAAAGCTTACTAACCTTTTTCTTGCTAGTTTTAGAGGATTTGCTCAGAGAAATTATGGACATTCTAGAGCTACCAATACTTTCAGGTAAACACAAATAAAAATACAATATAAATACAGGGAAAAGTATATATACAAGCAGAGGAAAGCTTTCAAATCAATTGTTTAAAGCATATTTTTGGTATAATATGTACATTATCTTGTGTCTTTTGTTTACATAGCAAGGATTTTGTTTTTTGAAAGAGCTATTCAGAGAATATAGATTACAACTGGAAAAAACATTTAGTTTCAATTCATAGTGTAATACACAAACATAAAATTCCTATCTTTTTTTTTTAATACAAAAATCCAAGCAACTATAGCATCTCTATAATCTGGATAGCAGACCTCATATAAATTATTACTCCATGACTGATACTAAATAAATAAATAAATAAATAATAATAATAATAATTTAAATAAGTACTAAGACATCACATGTATTGCACTGCCCATTGAAATTAGCCCTGGCCACTGCTGAGTTGGGCAATCCATCTACATTATGCATTATTTATATACTCATAAATTATTGTTCCTTTCATCTTTTAACAATCCATTTCCATTTATTTTTTACTTTTCCTAAATATTGTCCTATTTTTTTAGTGTTTTTATCTAAAAGTTATTTATGTCAATTTTCTTATTCACACTTTCTTTTCTCCAAACCTCAGTTTCCCTGCATTCAAATAGTACCTGTGTGTGTGTCATCTTTTCCCCCAAATAATGGGTGTTCACCTTGTGGATAGCCATTTCATTGAACTTTTAACCTTCATGCTCCTGCTCTTAGCCATGCTATCCCTCCTCTTTCTTCTTTATTGGTGCTGTGTATATACCTCTCTCTTTCCTAAATGTTTTTCATTGAAACATAGAATACTAATGACTTCTTTTCTGAATGAAAATTTTTTGTATCGCAATATCTTCATATCATCATCTTACATCTTTCTAAAAACCTTTCTTGTTTCTCTTTTTCCCCAAATATTCCCCAAGTCATTATTTTCTAAGTTATCTGTTAGATCACTTATCCAACCTGTACTTGTAGACTTATTTCTTGGTGTTTTAAACACGGTTTAAATTATCATCATCTAAATTTTGGATCCTATGCCAGTATTTCAAAACTGTTTCCATAAGCTACTCTTGCCACTTCAATATAAGCAACTTCATTAGCTGCTGCTATTGACAACCCCAGAACTTCCTTGCAAAACATCCTGTGCACTAAGTCCACAACTTCCCACCCATTTTCAAGTCCCCCTATTTCAATACCATTTGAGCCTCAACACCCTTTCCTATACCTATACACCCTTTCCAACCATTTCACCTCCATCTCTGGCATTTTATGCAAACTCTCTCACAGCTATCATTGCTGCTTTCCCTTTTGCCAATGCTGATCTCTTTTGTTTGTCCCATTTTCCTCCTGCATCTATTTTAATTCCTACATTTCTCAAGTTTACTCAATTTATGTTGAATTTGCAATGAGTCACAATATGTTGACACAAACCTTCACTTACTAAGTTTTTAAAACTAAAGCTTTTTGGGGGCATTCATCCTCATCAGCAGCAGTTAGGTGACTGAAGCATGTTCTTTCTTCTTTCTCCCTTCCTGGCTGGTTTGATCCTGCTGCCATTTATTGGTAGATTGACAAAGCTTTAATACATTACTCTGCGGGATTTCAGAATTTACAATATTATCTGCATTCTTGACAATGGATATTTTCTCCCAAATAGTTCAGTTCTAGTAAAGTGACTAACAATTTTAACAATTTTATGACTTGACCAATGTTGTGGATCTCACACCAGAAATGGTGTGACAGCAGATTTGTCTGTTTCTGTTTTATATTTCTCTGATGCTCTTTCAGTCTCATGCTAATTTATCTAGGTTTCCCTTATGTAATATTTCTCAAAATGTTCACAGTTGATCTGGTGGATTCCTGATTTCAGTGCATCTGGGACTGTGTTTTTGAGCAGTTTGTTCAGTAGATTGTTCAGGCTGTATCTGTTTTGAGGAGCTAATCGGATGCCAAACTTAAAGATGGTATGTGAAGTTTTTATATTTCAAGTTTGTGCCATTGATTGTCTTCTCAACAGTAGTAGTTTGGGCTATTTCTTTAAGTTTACCACTCTTTCAACATCTTAAATGTTAAACCTGGGTTGAAGCCACTTACCTCTGCTATATCCAGTATCCATTGGCATTCTTTTGAATACTTTTCTGCTAGGGACATTGTTTAACCTAAGGTTCAGACTTCTGAAAACTGCAAGCTGGTGTGAGGTCGGATTGCAAACATTCTTTTTAATGTAATTAAAATACATATAAAGCACATCCACATGTGTTGATTTCCTGTAGATTCTAAATGTAAATTTCTTCTGATCTCCGATTATATTGAGGTCCAAAAAATGGTAATGTATTCTTTTCTTTTGTTTCCATTATGAACGTTATACAAACATCCTGTATATTGGGTAATTTCAGATTATCTTCCTTGAGTTTTTCTAGTATGCTTGCAAAGATATCATCTACATATGTGAACCAAAATTTGAAGCTGTGGGGAAAGGCTTTTACTATGTGTGTTTCCAAGTGACTCAGGTATAAATCTGCTAGAATGGGTGATGGAGGGCTTCCCATAGTTAAATCTTGTGTTTGCTTATGGAACCTGTTACTGAATGTGAAGTAGTTTTGTTGGATGGACAATTCTGTTAAGCTTAAATTTCTTCTAAGTCTATAGAACGTGTTGTTAATGATTTTAATCATTTTCAACAAAAGTGGAAATTTTCTCTTTTGGTATACTTGTGAGTAGTGCCCTGATCAGTCGTCCTCCGTGGACTAGTGGTACCATGCTAGCCTCTAATTCTTCCCAAGGTTGCGAGTTCAAACCCGGCGGAGGCGATGGATTTTTTCAGGCGTAAAAATCCTTAGCATGGCTTCCTTCGGAAGGGAAGTAAAGCCGGTGGTCCCGTGTCGTAGATTTACGGCACGTAAAAGAACCTCAAGCCTGATAAAGAGGCCTCTGAGCAAAATTATCGGTCTTTCACGCCCAATGTAGAATGGGACGCTAAAGACCATAGTATTTAAAGAGCATCCATAAATAAAACTCAATTTAATTTTAATTTGATCAAAAGAGACATTATATGGTTTTCCAGCATTCTAAAATCTTGGATCTTACTGACCAGTTCTTCGGAATTTTTAATTCCTAAACTTTTAAATTTGTTGTAGGATCTTGATTTGTTAACTAACCACTTTGCCACATAATATATTGGTGAGTTTACCCATTAAATATGGGTCTCATGCTGTTGTCTTTTTTGTATATTTTTGATAAGCAGCATAATTGGCAGGGTAGGGTTAAGAGCAAATCTGTCATCATTCAGTATAAATGTAATTTCTTTCAAGGTTTTATTGACCAAATCTGAGCAAGTGATAAAGGAGTTTTTTGGATTTTCCACAGATAAAAGAAGATTAACCCTTTGTGCATAATCTGTTCTAGGATCACTTAAGTGTTGCCTTTGTCAGCTTTGAGATATAGTTCTCTTGTTAAGGCTTTTAATTATCCTCTTGTGGATATTATTGGGTTTTTAGTATTCATGAACTTAATTATATTAAGGCACTCTTTAACTTGCAACTGTCTTTAATTTTGAGGTTACGTGTGGCCATTTCTATGTCAGCAATGTAGTCTTCTAAACTATTTGAATAACTGATGTACATTTTAAAGCCTTTCTGGAATAGCTTCATTTTGTCTGCTGTAAAGACATGTTGGGTTAAATTGATCACATCAAAGGTACCTTTATTGGTTGACTGTTTCAGTTTCCATATACTGCTGAGTTATAGAGACTTTCACTGACTAAATTTTTTTTTTTTCAATTTTGTATTTTTAACTTCCATAAATTTACTCAATTTCTCACGCATACATATTCAAAGTTTTGCCAAATGTCAGTTCCCAAATGTTTCATTCACAATAAATGTAGATTTTATAGTTCCAAATTTATTTTATTTATGGTACTACAATGCTTGAAAATTTCCGTTTCAATATATTCTTCTTAGCTAGCTTTCATTACCACTGTATTTAACCGTTTTATAAACAAAGGTCAGCATTATTCTGTGGCTCAAACACAATTTCAAAAAAAATTTCTTTTTACTCATTCCAAATTCGACATGAACAAAACTTCACATATAATGCTTTTGTTTTTAATAGCTTGTCAATTACTTCTTCTCTTAAATACTACAATGTGTTTTTTCTCTATTTACCTTTAATACCCATTCTGAACAGCACTTATCTATTTCTTGTAAAGAAATGTTTAAGCCATTTACAGTAATAGAGCCCACTACCAAATCTGCGAAAAACAGACCAGGGATCTGCATGTTATTTATTACAGCTAAGAGATTATTACTGTTTTTAGTTTAGAAATTAATTGAGTTTATTTTTGCCACACAACTTCACTTACGCTTTTAAAACTTGGACATGTTTTGAGAGCTATCACTCTCATCTTCAGCTGAAGGTCAACTGGTGTTAATAGCATCAGTAGAACTGGATCTAGAGGTAGGTGTCAAGATGGCGGCATCTGAGGGCTGGAGTTGGAAGTAAGCATGGTGAATATGCTGAATCTATTCAATGGCAGGATTTTGAAATTAATAATTTGGTGACATAGATTTTTCTTCCAAGTGGCTAGCTCTCATGTACGTCTGGCATGTTTTACTAGGGTTGTATTTGCATCTATTTCATTGTTAAAGTTCTAGAAATGTGTGGCAACTGCAGGTTTATCTACTTGTTTATATTTTATATGGCAAAAGTTTCTTAGAGCTGATTTTGAGGTTCCTTTTAGTTTTACCTATATATATATATATATTACTTTATTGCAATATTTGCAACTGATTATGTATATTTCGGATTTGTTGTTTTTGGATTGGTTTCTGGATTAAAAACAACAGTTACAACCCCATAACACACAAACATGTAGCACTGAACGCCTAACCCAGTTTGGTTTTTGCACCATTAGAGCAAGAAGAGTATAAAACTGAATATGAACACACAATATCTGCAGCACTAAACAATGGCTTCAGCCCACATCTAATCAAGAAAATCAAAAAGTTTATACAGAAACAAATCACAGATGGCCAAAACTTAGCCAAACAAAAGACAAACCCAATTTCAAGAAATTTATGTATCATCCAGGACATCACAAATTCCAAAAAATATTCAACAAATTTAAAATCACATTAGCTCACCAAAATAACTTCAATCTATCAACCAACCCAAAAATCCAGCATTTAAAAAATAGACAAAACAGACTGCAACAAACCTACATAGGAAAAACCAAGAGAAATTTGGAGACAATCTGAAAGAACACATAAGAGCAATTAAATACTTACAAACAGACAAATCCGCCATTGCTCACCACTTCTGGTCAACCAATCATGAAACAGCACAAAATATAATGCTTGTAAAATCTGTAAGATATGCAGCAGAATTAGATGTTTGGGAAAAAATCCACATCTTAAAAAACCAAAACAAATTTAAATTTTGATTTGCCATCACAGAAGTACCCTCTGGAAATTCATACCACAAGCACCAATCACATTCAAAGCCAACCCCTTCCATAACCACCAGGAAAAATACCACATCAGTTTGAGAAAACTGATGAGGTAAACCAGCCTCAAAACATGTCCAGATAGAATTACCTTTTGGTGAAGTTTTAGTATTACAAATTATCCAATTCTAAATGCATCGCTGTTTCTAACTTCTGTACACAAATCACGGTAGTATTGTTTCCTGGATATAAGAAAAATTCACAGCTTTCATAAAGATTTGTTACTATGGGAAACTATGAAAAGTTGGGAATCTCAGAAATTAAAAACGCTTACAAAATTACAAGTTGCCTTTGATATCTCTAGTATTTGAGATTGCCTTTTAAGTTTTACCAGGATACTCAAATTAGATGAGAAAATGTAATGATAGTTCAATTGGTAAGAGCACCAGTGCAGTGTGGTTTGCGTTCTGGCTATGGCATCAAATTTTTCAAGTCTGATGCAACTTTTCAACTTACTGTCTCCAAATAGTTAGTTGAAAAAAAAAAATTAGAAAATACATAAAAAATTGTTTGTAGGTTAATATACAGTGTATCAGTGTCTTTCTGCTCATTACCTACAAAGTTTCAAAATGTTTGCCTTTATTTATAAAAACACTTTCCAAAGATTTATACAAATAATTTTCCACCACCCAAAAAAAGTGTTAACTATGCATAGGGGTCACTGACACTTATGAATAGACGTGTATAAAATTGAAAATAGGTAACAATAGAACACCTAGGTACTGCGGTCATCATTTCAAGTTCTAGCCTGCTAAATGTGGTGGACCATTGTATGCTTAATCCATTAGTTTATCTTCCTTCAACAGTCCTATGCCTCAACAGTCACATAAATTGATTGGGGCACCTTTTTGTAATTTCTTGATGCTTGATTGAAAGACAATAGAGGCTAATTTTATAGCACTTCATTTGTTGCAAAATATTGGTAAAATACTTGTTTCACTCGCTATACTCATCTGATCAATGTCATAGCACTTGATTTCAGAACAACCCCATTAATTGCTAGTTAATACACTTTAGATATTCTGGGTTCAATATGATTTTACATTCCAGAATATCCCAAACCCTAGAATGTTTCTGCTTCCCATTTCCCATACCTTTGAACATTACTGACGCAGTGTGGGGAAATACACAGTCATATCTGTCTGCAGGCCACAATAATGGGCTCAACAATCCCATTGTTTTGCAGGGGAGGGGGACACACTGTCATGAGACAGGTTTCATCTTCTTCCTTGAATAAGAATCTGATCATGTGATATGAAAAACATAGATATTGAAGGTCATTAATTGCACTTATGATAACACTTAAACCAAAACCTTGTTTCTTATAGTAATTATAGCCTGATTTATTACTGAAAACTGATTGTTTTGCATTTTGCAAAAGAAACATTACAACAATTATGTATACAAGAATTTGCTGGGTTCTTATGCATCACAAATTATAACTACAAACCTATTTAATTCATGATGTACACCAAATAACACAGCTGCTGCACGAATATATAAGATCCAAAGATTTGTAATTATTTAAAGTGCAACACTCATACTTCTTAATGGCCTCTTCACCACAGTATTGTCACATAATATCAACTAATTTCTTCACTCCCTGAGCTGTTGATTCATCATGATTTTCCTCTCACTCATTTAATTTTTATTCAACTCTTTTATCTCCTTCATACAGCCAGTAGCCTAGCAAACATTTCCTCCATGTTTTTTCCACTCCTGACAACAAATGTGGTGAGTAAATAAAAAAAATTTAAATTTTGTTAGCTTTATTTGCTTTCAAAATTGACGAAACAAAGTTTATTATCGATGATAATTAACTGTTCTTTCACACATGCCATGTGTAAGCTAAAATTGGAAAGGCTTTATTATCTCAAAATAAATTTAAGACTACCTTGTGGTTTACGGGGAAAAATGTGAGCCAGTTGGGGAATTTAATGTAGTCATGGTAGCTCAGCTAGTTAGAACAATGACACAGAAAACCAGATATCCATGGTTCAAATCCCAACTATTGCATTAGATTTTTCAGTTGATTCTATCTTTCCAACTTAGCCTGCACATGGCATGTGTGGAAGAACAATTATCTCTGACTGACCTGATGCTGGTTAACTATGAAGCCCAGGACAAAGCACTTACAGTATTGTAAGTTATCATTGGGGCTACATTATCTCAAAATGAATTTGAGAATCCCTTGTGATTTACCAGGAAAGTTGGGAAATTTGATGTCTTACTGGCATGCTGCCTTTGTAGCATAGCTCTGTGGCTCAAATCCTGGCTATGGCATTGGATTCTTCAGTCTGATTCTACCTTTCAAACTTTATAATCACTGTTTTGATGCTCATTTGTCTAACATGTACAATGTGATGTTTCTTCTATCTCCACCAAAACCAGAACCAGCAAATTGACAGTTGTTACATCTCTTGTCCTTCTGAGCATTGGGAACCTTAAAAAATGATTGGCTTTCTGGGCATTTCTCTACTTTTAGGATCAAAGTATCTGATACAACCAGGAAACCAAAGACTCTAAGTATGCCAATGCTGGCTCCAACTTCAACATGAAAAGGGAGTGAAGAAGTTGACTGATGTTACTTTTACAGTTTTACGGTTTTTTCTCATAAGGGGGGGGGGCACATTTAAAGTTAAGAGTATTAGAGTGCTACACCTGCCCAAAGCATAATTAATTTTCATATTATATATTTTGTACTTACAGCCTCTGCCTCACATTTCTCTTTGTGCAGATTTTCATACAAATGCTTCATGCTGTCTTTGTTGCGGCTATTCTCCTCCATCAAACGCTCTACTTCATCCTTCAAGGTCTGCAGCTCAGCTTCTTTTTCTTGTAATTCCATTTCTGTTTTATTGTCTGGACAAAAAAGGATTACCATCTTGCAAACCAATTTCATATTTCAATTGGAAACTTCAGACATTCTACAAGCACCACCATAAGGTCCCCAAAAGGATTAATAGCTTGTGCTGTCATGCATCAGGGTTGTTAATTATTTAAGGGGTTTACGTGAAAATATCTCATGTGTGACATTATACATTTAGTGACAGTTTCATACCCTTGTGATTTATTTGTAACATTAAGTAATTTCATGCATTATAAAACTTCACAAAATATGCATACAACAAAAAAATAATAAATAAAGGAAAAGAAAAGAAAAACCATTTAATATGAAATATAAAATCTTTTCCAATGCCAATGCCATTAAGGTTTGTACATTTAACGACTGTGGACGCTTGAGTTTAATTTTATTTACTGAATATTCTTAACTAAAAGGCTATCCGATGTGTACAAATATCTTAAAAAACAATATCACACATACTTAATACATATAATACTTTAAAAATTGGCCTTGAAAGTATTTAGCACTATCATGGATGCAAAACAAAACCTTATGCTATGAAGTAAACTTGATAGAATTTATACACTGCCTTTTATACATTTCACATTATTTTATGTTTGTTTACAAACATTAGCTTTGCTTTTATAGCGATCTTAGTGGAATCACTATAGTTTCTTTACAATTTTATTTCATTTATTCAGTTTTACTTTCTCTGCTGATTACATACAGAAAGTAGAAGTAGTAGTGTACTCCACCCAAAAATTCAATATCAAGATTTCAGATGTTCTGATGTCTCCTGAATCTAAAAAGGCATTTTTTAAAAAAAGGTGTATGTGTGTGCACGAATGTATGTGTAAGCACACATGAATATGTACACCATAACTCAAAAACAAAATC
Organism: Deroplatys truncata; assembly: GCA_030765065.1. NCBI lineage: Eukaryota > Metazoa > Arthropoda > Insecta > Mantodea > Mantidae > Deroplatys > Deroplatys truncata. Next base: position 84,628,904 of record CM060988.1, read on the forward strand.
TTGGATAAATACTTAATTTGGTAGTTAAGTTCAGTATCTTCCAGAGATACGACAACATTTTCAAGAAAATTCTCCAATGCCAAAGTACCCTTTTCATGAAAACTTTTTCCGTTATTTTACATTCTCTCAAAAATGGCTCTAACAATTTTGGATAAAATATTGTATGTTTAGATTCTTTGATTGATAAATAAAATGCATATCTTGAATTTGCTGTGGATAGCCTACGAAGTCCTCTTTATTCAGAATTAATTTTATATAACTGGTAAACCATAAGAGATAAAACAAAAGCTTATTACACACAAAATGTAGATCTCATAAAAACACACAACTTTTACATTAACCATTTCTGAGATATTCTTTCTTATTGGTTTGCATTTTCAAATACTTCATACCTATTTCAACTGCTCAGCCAATAGTCATTTTCTTCTCATGGTCATGCTAACTGTAGAATTTCAAAGTCATCACACAGTGACTGCCTTTTAAAGATCTGCCTATTGCTTCTTCCTTGTACTCACAACAAAACGTGTAATAAAAACATTCTTGCAAATTTTTAAAATAGAGAGTTGAGGGTTGTTACACTACATCACTATGCTATAAATATGCTATATTAGTTAATTCTTGCAAATGTTTATGTCAATCATAAAGAAGTACGAGGGGAATGAAAAGTAATGCCTCCACCTTTGTAATTCCTTAGCAGATGCCAGCACTGGTATGTGGCAGGTACTGGATTGTTCAGTAGACTCCCCTCTACAGTCCCAGTTGGTAGGAAGCCTTAGCAATGACCAGTTATGTTGTTACAGCTTAAAGAATGGAACTCTGCACAAATGGTCGATCAATGCAAATTAAGCAATGTGCTGTCAATGAATTCTTGACAGCAGAAGGTGTCATCCCAAAGGAAGTTCCTCAGAGAATGCGAGCCGTTTATGGTGGTTGTGTTGATGTGAACCGTCATTAGGCCAGTAGGTTTAAAGATGGTGTGGCAGGTACATCTGACTTGTTTGACAAAGAGTTGGTTGAAGTGTGACAGCAACCACTGAACTTTACATGCAAAGAGTTGACAACTGATTCAGGATGATTGTTGTATCACTCAGAGAGAAATGGCAAGCCTAATAATCAGCATTTCACAGAACATGTAGGTCACATTATTGCTTTACTTGGTTATTGGAAGATCTGTGCACGATGGATACCCTGGATGCTGATGCCTGAAATGAAAGTGCATACTTGAAATTTGCCAGGAACTCCTCTTGCATTACGAGGACGAAGGTGATGCCTTTCTGCAGGCAATTGTGACAGGAGACGAAACATAGGTACAGCACTACAACCCAGAGACGAAGCATCCATCTATGGAATATCAACACAAAGACCCACCACAGAAAAAGAAATTCAAGACACAGCCCTCAGCTGGAAAAATCATGGATCATGGCAGCAGTGTTTGTGATGCAGATGGTGTTATCCATGTTGATTTCCTTGTATGTGGAACAACAATTAATTCAGACTGTTACATCGCAATGCTGTGAACTTTGAAACAACTAGCAAAGGTCCAAAAGCAAAAGGGAAATGTTTTCTTGCAGCATGACAATGCCAGAGCACATACTTCACAAACTGCCACAGCAGAATTTCAGAGACTGAAGCTCACCACCATACAGCATCCTCCATGCATTAGGTGCCATCTGACTTCCATTTTTTTCCGAAAATGAAAGAAGATCTGCAGGGACTTCCAATGAAGAAGTTGAAAGAACTGTGAGAGGCTGGTTGCAGAAACAGACTGTCAACTTCTACCGAGATGGTTTCGAAAACTTGTTCGTTTGCAGAAGCGTATCCAATTGTCTGGTGATTATGTTGAAAAGTGAGTATACGTAATTAATGAGCACATTATTTCTGCAATTAATTTATTAAACATTCCCATCAAAGCCCACGTTAAGATGGAAGCTTTGCTTTTTATTCAGCTGTTATAGGTACAAGAATAAACTTTTATAAGAATAGAATGTAAAAGAGGGGGTGAGAAGGTATGTGAATTTAACATTGGATTACATTTAATGTTTGTTTACATGCAATTATTTTTTTGAAGTTTTTGGTGGAATCTCTATAATTTCTAGTTTCTTTACAATTTCATATTTGCCAACTTCCTGAAATTGAAACCCATAAAGCTTTCTCTCATCTACCAAAACATCATTTTGCAATGACATGAAATTTAGAATGTGTAAAATGTTTGATGTAGTAAATGTTCAAATAAGTGTGAATTCCATTTTATAAGAACCCTAGAGGATCTGGCAGAGCTACTTTTTTGTCACACATACTGAAATTCTTCCAGGTATCACAATAAGCATTAAATAAGTATTAAAGTAAAGAACACTACTTCTTACTCCTTACTTAACACAAACTATAAATAAAAGCTCACAAAAAATGGGAAACATATCTGCAGCCACAGAATACAAATAAGATAAATAATTTATGTCAGGGAGTTGACTACATTCAAGTTGTCCATTACTAAATGTTTTCAACAATTTACTTATTGCTGGTCACTAGTGGTGAAATTAGTGATGAAATCAAATTTTAAATCCACAAGCTATGCATTTTGTTGCAATGCAGTGAAGAACCATGATCATGATGAAAGAAGTTAAGCTCTGGCCTACCATAGTACCAATTAGCATTAGTCTGTAATCTTAAATTACAATAAAATGCAGTAGAATTTAATGCTTTGTCATGTCCACGTTGAAAATCTGTAAAGCTCTGAATCTGCACACAAATCCATAAAAATTCCTCCTTTGCCATAAAGTCGTAAAAAGGCCTACACTACCATACATTTTACAAGCAAATTGTAAAATTGGCAATTAAATGTTATTTAATTTATACATTTTGCACACTTATATAATCAACTCTGAAGTTCCCAAAAGTACAAAATATTGTTTATGTTAATTTATTTAGCAGCTTTGTAACAGTGAAAGCAAGGTTAAATACTTGAGCATTAGGAGTTGAATTTGAGACATGCTTGTTGCTTCACTTATTCTGTAATTATAAGGACGTGTTTCAGAAACCATCACTTCTATCATCAGCTGTAGGTCAACTGGTGTCATCTTCATTATGGTTTCTGGTAGATGGTGTGATGAATTTGGTATAGATGTCTGGAGATGGAATTTCCAAGTTCATACCTCCGTGTTTGTGCTTATGAATGAAAATCTTCTCCTATACCATCCTCTAGAACTCTATGGGAGAAGACTTGTTTATTTGAGGACATTTTAAGTGTTTAGAGTGATTGAGTTCTGTTGCTAGCATTGACAATCTACAAGAATGCATCACCAATGGTTTTCAACTCATTAAACATGCCCTAGATATCTGAATTATAAGATCGTCAATGGGAAAACATGCTCACACATGCCTTATAATGAAGGTGGTCATTTTGAGCATTTCTTATAAGACTTCTTTCAGTGTTACCTAAGGCACCTGTAATGACAATCACAATGTCATATCCAGGAAACAGTTGATTTCTGGATCTATGTTTATTTGGACCTTTTGCTCTGTCTTGTTGTCCTATACTCAGCTCTGATGTTTGCACCTGTAATTTCTGAACATCTGTATATTGTGACGTATGCGCATACATCTCTTTGGTCACCTAGATTTGAGATGGCGGTTGTAGTTTAGGTGGGGGTAGTTTAGTTGGTGTCGCCCATGCGATAAGCGTGGCTTGGGGCTGAGAGAGTCAGTGAGTAGAAGTCAACCAGACCAGACGTGTGTTCGCTCTCTCCATGCAGGAATGCATGGCAGCCTCGCCCGACAGGCATGGAACTAAGGAGATGGGGTATGTAGTAAGTTTTATCTAATAAACACTGTGCCATCCAGATCTTTATTGTCTTATTTATGATAGTGTAAAGCTCCTTCTACCTATTTTGAGCCATGTAAGTGTCCTTTTGCCAGTTTTTAATAATATTTCTGCACTTTCACTTTAGCTGCGTCCCTAATCGTAGCCTCGCCTTGTTTAAATTATTAAAATTTGTTAACTACCTGATACCTCTCTAGCGAGTGCTCTGCCCCTTGAGCGTGTTTGATTGGAGGCTGCGACATATTGGCGTGAGGCGCCGAGTATTGGTGGAGGGCCGGGCATAATGTAATTTTTCTGAGGTTTTTAAGTGCAAAAATTTTTTTTTCTTCTGTAAAATGTAACGGTTTTGGTCCTCCACGTGGTTGTTAAAAATGTAAATCTGTTTCTTGGCTTAAGGGTAAGGGTTTCGGTGGTATAATCTGTGGTTTCTGTATTCTAAATTCTTGTTGCATTGTTTTCTGAAAGTCCCGTGTCTAAATTCCAATTTTAAGTTCATTTTTATATTTTTTCCATTGTCTGTCGGTGGCGTGACGCTAAAACTCCTGGCTCCATTTTTCCCCTTACCTTTGGCTTCATTTCTACTACATTCTGTTACTATGGTAAATCATTCGTGCTGGTCATTTTAAAGTACATATTTTTGTGAATTGTGAAACATTGGGTGATATTTGTAACTTTGATAATATAGTTGCGTGTGTTAGCTGATCTACGTAACATTGCATTATTGGTTGCGTCATCTTGTAAGTGTTAACGACTCGAAAGTGCAGCAAATATTTCACGTGTTGCGTGTGTATAAAAAGTGTGGTGCATCTGTTTGGAATAATAAAATAATAAAACGAAAGAAGTCAAGAGTATATATATTGCAATTTCATATTTGTGCATTGTACACTCGCGGTACGCATAGTGGTAATCATAATGATGATAATTTTGCTTCACCGTTGCCATGTTTGGTTTATCTAGTTACGCAATGCATATTTTTGGGGGAAAATGTTTCAAAATGACTCATTTAAGTAAAAGTTTCAGGAGCTACTACCAACCTTGCCAGTATCTTCACCTAATTAGGTTTAATGTGCCTCTAATATGGACCAGTACGACATGGATGTTGATGGATCAGCTATATGTGTGTTACCAGATTTTGGAAAATTGCACTGGAATTTTGTGGTAAAAAGAAAAAAACATAACCTGTAAGTATGTGAACATTGTGTGTGCTAAAGTTTGGACGAATGAAACAGTTTCACAACTCACACAGGTATGCTAAATTTTTATTGTTTCACTGACTAATGCTTAATTAAGCTTTGTTTTTCAGGAATAATGTGTGCTATGTATGTCTCTGCTAAATTGAGAGTTTATTCTTATTTGGTGTAACTAAAATTTTGAATTATGTTTTGGGCATTGCAAATCATTTGTTTTGTTATGTTATGCTGCAGGAATGTGTTTGATGTGTACCGTGTGCTTAATTAAGCTTTGATTTTCAGGAATGTTCTGTGACAGTATTGTTTTTGGGTAAAGATGTGATTTGTTCTCTTGCATTCGATTTGGTTTGATTTGATTTTGGGTTTCATTATGATGCTGTGATCTTTTATTTGCAGAAAATTGTTGCATAGTGTGTATGTATGTTTTTGAGGTTATGTGAGAAGTATATGTGATATTTGCCTCGGTGGAAGTGCCTAAGAGTAACCCCGATGGTGTAGTGTGAGAGATGAGTTAATATTTGCCTCGGTGGAAGTGCCTAAGAGTAACCCCGATGGTGGTAAAGTGAGAGATGAGATGATGTCAGCTTCGGTGGAAGTGCCAAAGTGTAACCCCGATAGTTGGAGTGTAAATGTTTTGATTTTTCAGGAGGGCTACATGTACCTGGAAATTCGGTTTGATGTGATTTGAGAGATTTTGCTTATTGGTGTTGCTGTAACGTGCCCAGTATAGCGTGTGTGATGTATTCACACGAGAGAGTAAATGTATTGAAGTGAATGCAATGAGAATAATTTTTTTTTGTGTTTATGCAACAAGTTTAGTACCATCTTATATAGCAAGTTTTAATACCATCTATCTTCCAGCTTAATTTTGATTTGGAGGATGTGGATGCAACAGTATAATGTCATGTTATTTGTATCATTCCTGAAATGTTAATGTGATTTCTTTAAGTTTATGCCTATGTCAGGTATTTTTGACTTTGCAGCATGTTGAATGAGACGCATCAGTGAAGATATTTTGTTTTCTCAGAAATTACTGTCTACGAGAAAGTTGAAAGCTAAGACGACGATGATTGAAATAATGATGATGATGATGATGATTGAGCTAATGATGATCATAAAAAGATGAATAAGATAGTAATGTAGAGGAGACTATATATTTGACAGTAGAATATGAGTATTGCAGTTGAAAGAATGTAATGTGGTGTAGTTTGAATATGTACTGTGGATTTATTTTTGAAGTCTGTAGTAATGCACACAGTAGTTTTGAGTAGTTAGTTAAGTGAGTGTTGTGTATAATTTGGGCCATGGTCAGTATGAATGATTCCATTTCATTGTCATGTATGAATGTATTGTAAGTGCACTTATTTTCTTTTCATTAGTGGTACCAGCTGGTCATTAAATAATATTGGGATCCCAAATAAGTTTCTATATTTGTGTTATGTTATTGTATGTCAACAATGAATGTCACTGACGTAATGTTTATGTATTCTGGTCCTTTTGTGATTTTGTATTTGGATTTTAAAGCATTTTGTGTTAAATTTTGGATGGTAACCCCCTGTAAAATTCAGTTTTTATGTCAACGTGTAGTCATTTTTTTTTCTCTCTTTGCCCCATATTAAAAGAATTCATTGATTGTAAACCTTTTTGACATTTTAAATCTTTTATTGTAAATGACATACTTCTTTTATGTATGATGATCTTTTGGAGCACCATTTCTACCGTTCTATGGTTTCTGTTGTAGTCACTTTGCTGATTGCGGAGCTCGAGTGTATAAGCAGAGTACCACCACCTGTCACGCCAGAGGTTCCAGAGACACCACAGGAGAGCTGTCGTGCAGCCACTACACTGCAGTGGCATAAGGAGCCACTATTTTGGGGGGCAGTCCAAGCCAGCGATTGCCCACCCCTTCCTCATCTTCAGCGACCTGCAGCATCTAAAAGACTACAGCTGAAAAATAATTCGTCGTTGTGGGTGATCTGGAAATTCCACCCACAAACAGTTACGTCAGAACATCCATCCAGGTGCAGTGTAGTGTGCATGTGACAGTGGCAGCATGGTGTGTGTGCGTGGTACTCGAGCATAAGTGATCTGAAGAAAAATAATTTGCCGACACTCGAGACTCACAAATATGTCAGTCAGCATGTGCATTTGCTCAGATATGTAGGCTCCATATATGTTCACAGATACTGCTTGTTTTTTGTATGTCATGTTTTATTCTATTTTGTAATTTTTTTTCTCTTTCTTTGTCTTTTTTTTTTTCACAAACATTCTCCTTATGTCGACGAGGCGTCGATCTAGGTGGCCAGGGGGAGATGTGACGTATGCGCATACGTCTCTTTGGTCACCTAGATTCGAGATGGCGGTTGTAGTTTAGGTGGGAGTAGTTTAGTTGGCGTCCCCCACGCGATAAGCGTGGCTTGGGGCTGAGAGAGTCAGTGAGTAGAAGTCAACCAGACCAGATGTGTGTTCGCTCTCTCCATGCAGGAATGCATGGCAGCCTCGCCCGACAGGCATGGAACTAAGGAGATGGGGTATGTAGTAAGTTTTATCTAATAAACACTGTGCCATCCAGATCTTTATTGTCTTATTTATGATAGTGTAAAGCTCCTTCTACCTATTTTGAGCCATGTAAGTGTCCTTTTGCCAGTTTTTAATAATATTTCTGCACTTTCACTTTAGCTGCATCCCTAGTCGTAGCCTCGCCTTGTTTAAATTATTAAAATTTGTTAACTACCTGATACCTCTCTAGTGAGTGCTCTGCCCCTTGAGCGTGTTTGATTGGAGGCTGCGACAATATTATTCGCATATTTTCATAGCATGCATGTGTTAGAATTCTAACCACCAATTAATAATGTACATTTAATATGGCTGCCTTCTAAATGTTATTTACCACACTACCAATACAATCAATGACTTCTGGGGGTACCTAGTTCCACCAAGCAATTACCGGATCCATTTATTACCTGGAAACACCCATCAGGTGGCATTCGTTACCTTTGATGGTAGGATAACTATGAGAATGGCAATGGAACAAACAGACCTACTTCTTAAACCATGGACTCTGAACCAGGTTGAAACCTGGGGAAACTTAAAATGAACTAGTCAGAGCTGGAGAGAGGTTACTTAAAATTGCTACCCCATGGCTGGGAATTAACCATGAATGAAACATTGAGCTATCCCTGTGCTCAGCCGCATAACATAATCTCATTATAAGATATAAGATATTTTATAATCTCATGAGGTATGATCACACAACTTTCTATAACAATTGCCATTTCATAGGTATATCCATATAAAGATGGTTCTATTCATCTTACATTTATCACGATAATTATTGCTTTGAAACAATTTAAAATTATGCAATATGAACTTGATTATACACAAGATGCAAAGACAAAACACAACTGTTTATATTTATGAGGTCTGTTCAAAAAATTCCAGAACATTCGTAGTTTCGCGCCAATGAAGTGTTGGAGCGAAATGTGGTTGGCATCCCTGCACACACCTGAGTTTAATGTGTAATTGCCAGAAGTTTCATTATTCTATGTCTGTTAGTTATTGTTCGGTGCTGTATTGGGTAGAATGTTGTCGCACAGTTTGCAAATTTTGAGATGGCAGAGTTAGAGGAGCAACGCGGCTGCATTAAATTTTGCGTGAAACCCAAGAAAACCTTTACAGAGACACACCAAATGATGCAGGAAGCCTACGGTGATGAGTGCTTAAGCTGTACTCGGTGTTACGAATGGTTCACGTGGTTTAAAAATGACCAGATGGAAGTTAAAGATGACCCTCGTTCAGGACGTCCTTCGACATCTACTAATGATGCTCATGTCCGGAATGTCAATGAAATTGTGCATGCCAATTGAAGACTGACTATCGGGATGTGTTACAATGCCTGCAAGAAAATGTGAGAAGGAAGCGGTCTGAAATGTGGCAAGACAATTCATGGCTTAACACACCCGCACATTCATCCCTGTTGGTGCGTGACTATTGCACAAAAAATGATATCACATGCTGCCTCAACCTCTGTACTCTCCAGATCTGGCCCCTGCAGACCTTTTTTTAATTCAAAAGTTGAAAACTCTGATGAAAGGACGAAGATTTGCAAAGATAGACGAGATAAAAGAAAATTCGCAGACGGTGCTTTGCGTGATCCAGAAAGAGATGTATCAAGACTGCTTCCAGAAGTGGAAATGGCATTGGGAGTGGTGTATCAATTGTGGAGGAGGGTATTTCAAAGGAGACCATGCACAATAAGTAAAAGCTAAGCGTAGAAAAATGTGGACAAAGTTCAAGAATCTTTTGAACAGACGCCCACCCACCCGCCCGCCTGCTTGCCTTCTGGTTTTCCGTGATGACCCACTGTCTACTTGGTTGCATTATTTGTCTATTTCATCTGCATTTAGCCCCATCCTTCTTTGCAGTCGTTCTCTTTGACCTTACCCAAATAGTTTTCCAAGGTTTTTATATTTTTATCCCCTTTTATAGTCAGAATCTTCCTTATTAATACTTCCCCAACCAAATTTTTCCATTTCTGTTGCCAAACTTGTTCTCTCCACGTCTTTGTTTGATTATAATATAATATGCAGTGGAAATCCGTGTTCACTTCACCACAAGTTGGAGATTTTCCTATATCCTCCTCAAGCATTATGGCTTTCAAGTTTCTAAATCCTGTTCTCAGCCATGCAAATCTTTTTCACCCTAAGTTACTGCATATCTCTATATACTTTTCTCTCTCCCAAAGTGCTTTTATTTCCCTATATATCCTCATGGAGCTTTTCTCTCTTGTACTGACAAAAATATCTTGTCTATCAATATATTCTAGTCTTAATTCTATTTCTTGCCAAAAGCCTCTAGTATGGTATTCTGCATTTATCCACGCATCTCCCATACATATCTGTTCCATAACTTCCTGGATTTTTAATAATCATGACCCTTTCCACCTAGCTCTTGTGAAAATTTTGATCTTGGTGGAGTACCTAACAAGTTTAACTGTGCTGCCACATTTGGTGATGTTACTGATAGACCTAAAATATATTTGCAATGAGATCTATTGACTTTGTCAACCTCTCTCCAAGCACCATTTTGTTTTCTACTGTGGCAGTGTAAATTCTTTCAAGCCATTTGACATTTATATCTGGCAATTTTTTTAAACATGGTGTTATAACACTCATGGACATTTTACTTTTTGCTATAGACATTTTTTTTGTTCACTCCAACTTCCATTTGAACTTAGTCTTACCCCCAAGTAATCAAAACTCCTTAGCACCTCTATTTCTCTTCCATTCGTCTACCATTTCTCATCCTTATGTAGTCGATAACCTTTTTTTAAAATCCATGATCATTTTCTTTTCATTTACTTTCACTCCCCATTTTCTATGAAAGTTTTTAACTGCCTCAATTGTCCTCCGCAAGATATAGACCCAACTACTAAGTCATCTGCAAACAATAACCCTGGAACTTCTTTATTATTAACTGGTGTGTGGACCTTATATCTCAAGATCTCCTCTAGGATGTCAACAATATAAATGTTACACAGCACTGGACTAAGTTTACATCCCTAACTTACCCCAACTTACTCTGTACACATTTAGTTACTTTATTGTCAGGTAGTTTTATGCAAAACTCATTCTCCTGATATATCTTACGTAGTATTTCTATAAATGTATGGTTTACCCCTTTACTTTTTAATTTTATCCATAATGCTTCTCTGTTTATGGTATCAAATGCCTTCTCAAGATTAATAAATACCATACATGCCCTTCCCCTTTTGTTGCTCAAATATCTGTTGACAATTGTTTGAATTATGAATATATTATCTGATTACGTTGATATTGTAATGAAAAGAAGCTAGAAACAGTGATGTGTATTGAATTTATTTAAAGGTGAGTCGGAATTGTTACACTAACATCACTTAAAATATTATCTGATGTTCTCCTACTTGCTCTAAATTCTGCTTGGAACTCTGATTAACTTCTCCTCCTCTACCCAATTCTGTAACCTATTAGCCAGGATGCCTGTAAAGATCTTACCTAAAATGGAATGTAAACTTATCCCCCTTTAATTAGTTGGGTTGTTTTTATAACCCTTTTCCTTATATATTGGCACTATCATACTTATTCTCCATCTTTTGGGAATCTCCCTTGTCTTCAGTATTTTATTGAACAGTTTTATCACTATTTTTCTTCCAGTTTCATCTATCGGCTAAGACTTCCAAAATTCCCCTCGGATACCATCAGTTTCACTTGCTTTGTTGGCTTTTAACCTTTTAATTTGTTTGTACAGTTCAACATCAATGATTTCTCTATCTAATTCGTTAATTACATTCAAAACCTGCTTCACTCCCACTGTTATCCTGACGTAGCAATGCTTCACAATGTGCACACCATTTATCTGGGTTTATATCTTCTCTAGCACCCTTTCTGTATAGGCTGTTTACTATTGACCATCTTTTCTTTGTGTCATGGTTTCTATCAGTTTGTTTAATGTTTGACTTATTTTTATAGCCCATTCCTGCTTTTTTTCCTCAATAAGACACCTATATGCCCATCTAAGGGCCAAAAAATTTTCCCTCTTCTCTTTTTCCCCTGGCTGCCGCCAGTTTCTCAACTCTTGTGTTACTCTTGTTTTTGCCATTTGACAATCTACATCAAACCATTTCATTTGCTATCCTTATAGGTCTCAGCTTCATCCCACCCCCCCTTTTCACATTGTATTCTAGTGTAACTATTTATATATAAGTCAAATGTTATTACTAATGAGCCCATGTGGAAAAAATTTGTGTTGCATTCACATGCCAAACTATTCTTTCAAAAGCTTAAAAGCTTAATTTTTTACCTACTTCTTGTTAATACAGATAAACCTTCACTACTCATTTACACAATTTTTTTAGTTGATAGTTGATAGTTTTGTTTTCACCACTGTAAATACATTTTACAAGGATCGTTCAAGATCTATATACATTAACATTTATACAAAAATTTAGCATAAAACCAACGAGAAGTGCAACACGACCATATTTTACAAAGTATTTATATTCAATTCTTTGTACTCATCCATTGTGTAGAATGAATTTTGTACTAAATATGACTTAGTTGCCTTTAGTTTTGTCTTTTCATTTGTTAACTGTTTTATTTGTAGTGGTAGGTGATTATATATATATATATATATATATATATATATATATATAATACTCTGTTCTATGCATTTGTTGTTTAAAGTACCTCTGTATGTATTTCTGAAGTAGTTATCTTCAGTCCTAGTGTTATGCTCGTGAATGTGGCAATTTTTGTTTTGTTTATTACAGCTTTTTATGGTAAGTTTAATACATTCATATATATATTGAGGGTAGTGTTAGGATCTTTAGCGTTCTAAATGCACTTCTGCATGTTTCCGTTCTTTGAATTCCTGATATTAATCGCATTGCTTTTTTTTTATAATCTGAATAGCCTTAGAAACAAGTTTTTTGCGCTGAGCCCCATAATACGACTCCATAATTTAGATGTGAGTGTATGAATTCATAATATACTTGTATAGCACTTTTTTTTATCCAAAATTTGATTTGTTTGCCTTAATACATATATACCTGTGTTGATTTTTTTTTGTAACTTTTTCAATCTGTCCCTTCCATTTTAAATTACTGTCTATGACTAAACCTAAAAAGTTTGTTTCCTTTACCTGCTTAATTTCTTTTTTTCGTATTTCTAACTTAATATTTACCAGATTTTTATTGCTCTGAACTAATTTGCATCCACTCTGTTTTACTTGTATTTAATTTCATTCCTAGGCTTGCTAAATGACTTAACTTTTTCGAGTAAGGAATTTGCCCTTCTTTGTACCTCCAGTTCTGTTTTTCCTGTAACTACAATCGTGGTATCATCAGCGTATCCTATCGCTATACCATCCTCATCCATTATTTGTTTAAATAAGCTGTTAATATAAATTAGGAATAGGTATGTTCCTAATTTTAATCCTTGTGGCACTCCATGTGTTACTTCTTTAACAGCTGATCTAATTTTCCTTAATTTGCCACCAATATTATGAATTATTTCCACACTTTGTTGTCTCTTTTTTAAATATGAACTAAGCCACCGTAGTGGTATGCCCCTTATCCCATGTTGTAGGTATAAGAAAAATACACTAAGCTAAACTTACTTTTCAAAGCCAGTTGCTATGTCATGGCTTGAAAAAAATGAATAGCATTTTGCAGCTGAGAAAAGTATAAATTATGTGAAAATTCAAACCAATAACTAACAACATCTTGGAAATGGTTAATGCCACAAAATTTTTTTGTATAAGTTATTGCTTTAATGACATCTAGATTTTTTAGGTACTAAGATTTCGACTATCTCTTATGATTTACCAATTATACAAGTTATTCATAATGAAGAGGATTTCACAGGCTATTGCCAGAAAATTAAACATATCATTTTGTCATACAAATATCTTAAACATATGGTGTTTTAATAAAAATCATTTCAGCCATTTTTGAGAAAATAAAAAAGAATGACTTTTTTTTCCATGTAAAGGGTAGTGTGAAGTGGAGGGATTTTCTTGAAAATATTTGTATCGCATCCTTGGAAGATACTGAACTTATTAACAAAGTTTGGTTAGTATTTAACCGACTTTTTGTTTTTTAATTATGCTGCCCCCCTGCAAACATACACACACGCTGCATGCACAAACACACACTAGAGGTCTGCAGACTCAGGCCTAGCCCTGGCCAGGTTCAGGCTTAATTTGAAAAAATGTTTGTCAGGCTTGGACTACAAAATAAAAATTAAAAAAGGAATGTATTTGTCAGATTCAATAAAAATACTTTGTTTATCAAATGATAATTTTAAACATGTGGCAATGTATTCAAAACATTAACAAATTTTTGAGAAAATAAAAAATAATGAAAACTTCTCCATGTGAAGAGAAAATATAGAATTGAAAAAAATTAATATATAACAATGTTGAGATGTCCAGAATAGCACAATTATTGCAGCATGCACACATCCAATGTAATAGTGGTATAAATACATAAATCCCCACTTTGGCCAATTATGGATAACATTACAACAGCATGGCAGTTACAAACTCTGCCTCCCTCCATCCACCCACACCCTGGACATACTGGACAGAGTGCAGTAATAGGGGCAGCATGTGGTCAATAAGGCTGTATGACATCAACATACAGATTCCAGGACCTCAGTCACCACTATCTCTGTAAAGTGGCTCATCAATTGGTCCAAGGACCTGAGTGCATCCCTTATCGGGCCTCCCAGCACGGGAAAAAAACTGCCATGTCAGTATCGGAAATTGAACCCAAGTCCCTTTGCACTGCAAGCAGCAGTGCTTCATGGAACAACAACAACAACAATAATAATAAATAATTTTATTTAAAACAAAATTAGACAATCGGACCTGGGCCAGGTGGTACAGTATAACATTCTCAGACTTGGTTCATATCAGGCCGGGCCGGTCCAAACCTAAGAATTTCAGACCACATATGCACGCACACACTTTTTCTAACAATGCTTCTTTTTTTTTATTTAGGGAGTCTCAAAACATGTACTTCCAGTGAAATCTCAATATTGAATTTTTGGATGGAAAGCAATAGTTCCTCTATAGATAAGTAGAAAGAAGAGACATATTTTCAAAGATGCTGTGTAGATATTCTATCACAGTTCAACCTGGAAAAACTTAAAAAGCTGTAACAATGAATATTTCGGAAGCTTTAACACAAACTGCATATTTTAATGAGCACAATTTTCCTGCCATAAGCTCTTGTCTATCTTTCACGTTTACCAGTTACATAACATTATACAAAATTCAATGAAAATTAAGAGTATCATAATCTGTTATAAAAAATTCAAGATATATGATTATTATACATTTCAGTATTAAACATTGTATTTGAATCTACATTGTCTTTACTGTCATTTAAGATAAAATATAAATGGCCTCTTATCTCTCACCCTCTCTCTAACTCTCTCCCTCCCTCTCTTGCTCCCTATCTCTCCCTCTTTTTTTTCTAAAAATACTCTTTTGTTTAAAGGAACCTCATGAATATATATAACATTAATAAAAAAATGTTCTGCGTAATTAAGTTAAACATATGATGTAAACATGTGTATATCACATGAATAAGGAAACAACTTCCTTTAGAAACAGTCTCATTAATTTTAAAACAAAGTGAAACTGTTTCCTTTACATGGTTCCATTAAATCACTCATGCTGAAAAAAATGGAAAAAATGAGAGAAATGTTTAATACTTAAACCAAAGAGCAAAACAGGAATTTCACAACATGCTCCTATCTACTAACTGAATAAAAAGGTGAAAACAATGTTTGCTCCTACCTGTTCTCTGTGCCTTCAAAGCATTCAATTGCATATCTAGCACATCCATCTGTTTTATCACAGAATCATTTTCCTCTGTCAATCGCTGAATTTGTCTCTTATAGCTTTCAGTTGTTGTTTCCAGCTCATCTGCATGTATTCTAAGCTGTTGAGCACTCTCACTTGCTTCTTTCAGTTCTTTCTCCAGTACCACGTTCTGCTTCCTCAGCTTATCCATCTTTAACAGATTTAACAAATGAAGGTGAAAAATTCCAATAGAGAAAAGAGAAGTATAGTAATTATTTTAGATTTAGTGAATGGACAACCTTTCCTGCTTGCAATTCATTCATATCTGATTTAAAATTGCTATTTAAAGTATTCTTTATTTATTTATTTTCTTATTTACACTGTAATATGATACATTTAATACTTGTCGTAACTCACATCACTAAATACCAATGGAGGATCGCTATCAAAACTGATTTACTTATACGCCTAAAACGTTAAGGGCATGGAATGAGGTGATACAAGGAAAATTCTTTTGCTTTCAAATGACTGTTCAAACAAACTTTCAAACTGGTTTACTAAGTTTGCATAACATTCACATAAAATTCCTTCAACTTGTATAACATAGGCAAGAAATCACTTTAATTTTTGTTTTCACAATGCAAGGCATTAACAGCAATAATCTTTTCATTCAGAAATATTCAATTTAACAGGAATTTCTCTGTGCATTGAGTAAAAATGAACTACCAATAAAAGCATTCTTTAACAATTCAACTTCTCCAAAACATTATGCAATCGTCACAAGCATGCTTAAGAACCATTTGACCCATTCACTCTTTTCATAATTCTGCCCTACAAAATTGCTTAGAACTTGCTCTGCAATATACCACAAAATTACAAATTTTAAAGAGAATGAAATTAGCTTTACTACTCTGCTTGACCTTTGCTTTGTTACAATTTAAACTACATGTTTCTGAAACTATACATACATATGCTTTGATTTAAATTTAGAAATTATCTACTTACAATCGTAATTAAGGTTGAATTTGGATTAAGATCGACAAGTGTTAAGACATACACCACAAGTCACTGCTCACAAGTCCTGTGCTAGAAAGTCATCCATCGGTGACTGGACCTTGCTAGATTCTGGTTTTCCTCTCTTGTCTGTCAACCTAGCTGCCCAGTTCCAGCCAGTGAGGGGAGGCACCTGATGACATCAATGCCCTTCCCCATGTATGGCCTTTCAGTGAACTTTTGCCTACTTATCTGATGTAATCCTTCTAGCAACATACTGGTATGTGGGGAACAACATACTCCGCCTCCACATGGTGTTTCCTGGGTAACACTAAATGGACTACAACACAGGCATGCTTCCCAAGCCAAAAATGTTAAAAGAAGAGCACTTCTTAGTGCTATTTTGGAATGCCAGTGGAATGAATGAAAGTAAAAAAGAAAACCATGATAGACAATCTTTTAAGAGACACTGACGTAGATGTACTCATCATAGCTGAAGCAAATATAGATCAACAAAAGGAA
This sequence comes from Deroplatys truncata, assembly GCA_030765065.1. Lineage (NCBI taxonomy): Eukaryota > Metazoa > Arthropoda > Insecta > Mantodea > Mantidae > Deroplatys > Deroplatys truncata. The sequence goes on from CM060988.1 coordinate 84,645,776, forward strand.
AAATTCTATGAATTTCCAAAATACAACACAAATATATTAGAAAAACACAGACAGAGAGCAAGTGGCATACTTGCTGGCATTAAACAATGCATAAATGGAAAATTTGAAATTATAAAAGAAATGAGCCAAGATGACACTTCTGAAGTAATAAGGATAACAGCTTGCAAACAAAAACAAATTTAAAATCTATGGTATCTACAGCCCACCCAATAATAATCACCTCAACCTGGACATAATTGATATTGACAATTGGTGATCCTCATATCACCATAATTGGTGATCTCAATGAACATTCTCCAAGATGGGGCTATAGTGACAACAATAAAGCTGGTGAAATTATTGAAGAATTTGTAGACTCCAACTTAATGAAAATATTACATAGGGATGAAGACCCCAAAACCTACATACACTACTCCAGGGCAGTCAACCAATCCAGACATTGCTATCATATCAACTAATTTAGAAGATAAAACTACAAAAAAAAATAATCAAAGATAGTGTTAGTTGACATAGAGCCATAATAACAAAAACAGAACTAAATCATTAATGCCTAGAACAAAGGGAAAAATAAGGCCTAAATGGAATTTTAAAAAGGCACACTGGGAAGAATATAAAACAATAACAAACAAACTTGTCAAAGAAATTAAATTGAAACAAAACATAAACAAAACATAAACAAAGTAGTGAAAGAACTAAATGCCACAATTCTAAAAGCTGCAAAACAATGTATCCCAAGAGGGAAAATTCATAAATACAAACCCTTCTGGAATGAACAGTTAACACAACTCAAATCAAAACGAGATAAAACTAGAGAAACAACAGAAAGGACAAAAGACAAAGCAGATGTTACAAAATGGCGAAAAGTAAATGCACAGTTAAAACAGGCTATAAAACTGTCAAAAATACAGAGCTTTGAAGAATTTATAAACAAACTAGACTATAGAACAAATACTACTAAGGTACATAATTACATTAAACAAATAAATAGAGAAAACCAACAAAATAAGCCATTAAAAAGAAATATATGAGGATAACCTTATAGCAGAAAAATTAGCAACATACTATTAAACTAGTACTACATTAAAAAATAAAAACAAAAAACAGAATAAATACTTAAGAAATAGAAACCTCGAAGATACGTCTAACTTTAAGAATATCGTCAATGAACAATTCACACTCCCAGAAATAAAGCAAGCAATAAGGACATTAAAAAATAAAAGGAGCCCAGGTCCTGATAACATACATCCAGAGCTGCTCAAGAATTTAGGACATGAAGCACTCCATACTTTATTAAAAATTTTCAACAAAATCTGGACAACCAGAAATAACATACCAACACTGTGGAAAAAAAAACAAAAATTATACCCATTAAGAAGAAAGGAAAACCAATTCAAATGATAGACAGCTATAGACCGATATCCTTAACATCAAACATAGCAAAACTCTTAGTAAGAATGGTAGCTACAAGACTGACATACTATCTAGAAACACAAAAATCTATTAGTCCCTGAACAAGCTGGATTTAGGAAGGACAGCTCAGCAATATACCAGGTTGTAAGACTCACACAGGACATTAAAGAAAATTTCAATAATAATAAGACTACTCTAGCACTGTTTGTCGACTTCAAAGATGCGTTTAACACAGTATGGCGAGAAATGCTACTATACAAGATGAAGACATATGGCATATCAGGCCACATGCTAAACTGATTTCAAAGCTTCCTATCCCAAAGATGGTTTGCAGTACAATATAAAACAGCCACATCTAAATGGAAACAAATGAGAGTTGGACTACTTCAAGGGTCTGTTACAAGTGCTATTCTGTTCAATATATAGTAGATGTTCTAAAGAACTTCAGTTTTTCAGTACTTCAATTTTTTTCTCTACCATGTATTATTTTCAACCAATACTTCTAGCAATGTTATTATGCAGGTTAATCTGATACCAAAGATTTCCGCAAGTTTGTCCGACGTGTAAAGAATTACGCACAAGTTTTTCAACTATCAGACAAAGAACAAATTTGTAATTTACTCTTATCTGGACTTAATTCACAAACTCGTTTATATTGTGTTTTTACTACAGCTCTGCAGTCTTTTTATGAATTGGATAGTGTTTTCTCTTGGAATCAGCAACTCAATTTTTCAAAACATTCATTACCGGTCTTCCATAGACAAAACATGCAAATTTTCAAGTGGTGTTAAATAATTGCATGTCTACTGGATTCCTTCTCAACTCGTGTTACTTTAAACCATGCTGTTCCACAGATAAATTTATATATATGCTCTTATTGTTACAAATCTGGATGTGCACAATTTTTGTTTTTGTGGATAAACAGTTCTCCCCATTTTTTCAACAACTTTATCACAATTAACGTCATTTTGTAATGAATTTTCACATTTTGTGATGTCTTTCAGTGTTTCATTTCATTTTTTTCCCCTGCTCTTATTGTACTGACCTTCGCTTTCCTTTCTGGGCATTTTATTTTCCAATGGCTTAGCGTATGGCTTACATTTGAAGTGCCTGCTGTTCCATTTAAAAGTTCAACAATGAAGTGTATCCCTATCTTTCGTTCTGAAATAGATATTTAGGTCAGGTAAAAATTTCTATTAACATTCCATAAATTTCTGGGACCTTACTTTTGTATTTAGGCACCTTTCATTCGATATGAGTTCCCAAGCATAGTGTTCGGCATTTTCAGCTATGTTCCAAAAATTTTGCTGTGTATTTATCTCCTACTGTGTTAGTCCAGCTTGCTACTTGCTTAAATTTTTCTCCCATTTACGAATTCTTATTGTAGTAACTGCTTTCTTTTCACGGTACATATTTTGCATTTTGGATTGGGTAATTTTCACGCCTGGGTTAATTCTCATTTGCCTGGGTGTGTGTTCATTGGCTGGATTTGTTAAAAGCTTGCTTTCTTGCACTGGCAGGGAACATTTCTTTTATATATTTTTCTTTTATTATTATTATTATTATTATTATTATTATTATTATTATTATTATTATTATTATTATTATTATTATTATTATGCCCTTGCTATTACCCTTGTAGTTCTTGGGCAGGAGCATGGCTTTTTTAAATCTCATTGTTTCAGCTTTTGGTTTCCCTGTCAGGCTTTTCTCTTCTTCCTTTTACTTTTCTTTCTTTTCCTTCTGGTGTGTTTTTTTTTATCCCCATTAATAATTTTATCTTTTTAGCTTTATACTTTTACGTACTTATACATTTAGTGCGTACACTCTTATTTTTATGCTTTGTGCTGTGCTTATGTTAATATTATTGTGTAAGGTCCTAGTTGTACTTTATAGCGATGACCCTTATTTGCAATCACCTGTTTTATATTCTGCTCCTTCTCGTTCCCTTTCCTTATTGTAATGTGACCTTTTCTTCATTATGTTTATTGTTTTGATAAATTCACTGTCTTGCTCATGGGTTCTTATGCTCTGTCCTTTTGCATGCTCAGTGTCCGGGGAGAGGAGAGGAGAGTAAAAGCAAGGACTTGTTCCTCCCCTTCCAGTCCTTCACATGGGGGCGGGAGTATTGTGGCATTTTGGCACAACCTCCCATGACAGTTACAAGATTCCTACCAGAAGAGGTGTATCTACCTCATGAGACATCATTAGCCAGTATAAGTAATCTCGCAGAATTACATCTTGGGTGACATATTACTACGCAGCTGGTAGGATTACATCATCAGAGCAGAGGAAAGTTCACCATTTGGCTGCCATGAGGGGAAGGGCAGCAAAGTCCCTGAATACTTGCCCTCCCCAGCATGACAGAGCAGCTGGAGTGGTGGTCATGGAAAGCAAGGGAGAGTCGATCAGAACCAAGCCAGCAATACACGTTTTTCTTAAAGCAGCGAATTTGCATTGTATGCCCAATTTTGGCTTTGTTCTAAATTTCACATCAACAACATTTTTGTAAGTAATAATCTTCCAAATTTACATTTAGCGCATGTGTACATACATTTTCAGAACCTGTGCATTTAATATTTAATCCAGTGGAGGTCATGTAGATTATTTGCAGTTCAATGCATTTCTTTATACTTAAGATTTCATATAAAGTTTTGAGCAGGTTTGTAAGCTGTTAAGGTGATCAAATGCAATAGAAAGGGAGTGAGTAAAATGTTTTATAGACAGTGTTAATATTTGTAAAGTTTAAAGAATTCACAACATTAAATATGTTCATTGTAAAATAGGATTTTATGTAAAGGTATGGAAAAGTTCATCAACTGTTGCATTAAAGGTTAAACACTGTTAATGTTGTTAGAGGAAAGAAATATTTGAGACAAACTTTTTGAATTTATCAGTTTAAAAGAAATGAAATTTGAATTGCTATATGGAAACAGTAAACTTAGTTGAACTTTCTTTGCACAGTCATTTGGGAGTAAAGGTTTTCCTTGAACTACCTCATTCCATGTCCTTAAGCCTGTAAGGTAATCAGTTGGTAGCAATCCACCCTCGTGTTGGGTGCTGTGAATTCACAATAAATGTCAGATGAGTCTTGTCACTAAATGCCAGGTTGTAAATTTGTTAACAACTAAACATTAACAACTTCCATTCAAGAAAGTGTAATTCACGTTGATATTGTAATGAAAAGAAGCTAGAAACAGTGATGTGTATTGAATTTATTTAAAGGTGAGTCGGAATTGTTACACTAACATCACTTAAGTTTACTCACTTAACATGTTTCGGGAAACCGTTGTTCCCATCCTCAGAAGGTTAACTCGACTGGCCCGTGTTGTTGGTGTTTCCGTTTTTTGGACTGGATCCTGTGGTGGCATCTTGTGGTGGAGAAATGTACTTCCAGAGAGGATTTGGTGGCGGCAAATCAAAATTCATTAGATGTGTGTTGTGTTTTTGAATGGTGATCTTCTCCCATGCATCTAATTCGGCTGCAAATTTGGCTGGTTTGACTAATGTAATATTGGGTTTGATGTTGTGATTAGTGATCCAAAAATGGTGTGAAACTGCAGATTTGTCCATTTGTTTGTATTTAATACATCTCATGTGCTCCTTTAGCCTAGTTTCTAGGTTTCTTTTTGTCTTACCTATGTATACTTTATTGCAATCTGAACAATTGATTTTATAGATTCCAGCTTTTTTGTCTTGTGGAATGGGGTCTTTTAACTTGTTACAAAGTAATTTCTCTATGTTAAATTTGTTCTGTGGAGCTAGGCTGATGTTATGTTTCATGAAAATCTTCTTAAATTTGTGAAAAGTTCCTGGGTGGTATGTGAATTTCTTGAACTTTAGCTCTTTATCTTGCTGGCTGAGATTTGTTATGTTTCTGATGTGCATCTGTCGTTTGAATTTTGCAATTTTTTTGTCAACAGTTGTTTTGTTGTACCCATTATGTATTGCTGTGTCTACTATATGCTGGTATTCTAACTGGTATTCTTTTTTATTTAAGGGGGTATATACCAGTCTATGTGTTAGGCTGTTTAGTACTGCATGTTTGTGTGTGGTTGGATTGAAACTCTTATTTTTTATGTAATTAGTAGAGTGTGTTGGCTTCCTGTATATGCCAAAGGTTAGGTTCTTTTGTTCTCTGATGATTTTTAGGTCTAAAAATGGTAGCATGCCTTCTTTTTCTATTTCTATGGTGAATTTTATTGATTGGTTCTGTAGGTTTAGTAAGGCTAAACCTACAGAACAGGTTGTCCCTAACAGGTTCATACAAGACTCCTTAGCCTTACTAAACCTACAGAACCAATCAATAAAATTCACCATAGAAATAGAAAAAGAAGGCATGCTACCATTTTTAGACCTAAAAATCATCAGAGAACAAAAGAACCTAACCTTTGGCATATACAGGAAGCCAACACACTCTACTAATTACATAAAAAATAAGAGTTTCAATCCAACCACACACAAACATGCAGTACTAAACAGCCTAACACATAGACTGGTATATACCCCCTTAAATAAAAAAGAATACCAGTTAGAATACCAGCATATAGTAGACACAGCAATACATAATGGGTACAACAAAACAACTGTTGACAAAAAAATTGCAAAATTCAAACGACAGATGCACATCAGAAACACAACAAATCTCAGCCAGCAAGATAAAGAGCTAAAGTTCAAGAAATTCACATACCACCCAGGAACTTTTCACAAATTTAAGAAGATTTTCATGAAACATTTTCAATATTACATTAGTCAAACCAGCCAAATTTGCAGCCGAATTAGATGCATGGGAGAAGATCACCATTCAAAAACACAACACACATCTAATGAATTTTGATTTGCCGCCACCAAATCCTCTCTGGAAGTACATTTCTCCACCACAAGATGCCACCACAGGATCCAGTCCAAAAAACGGAAACACCAACAACACGGGGCAGTCGAGTTAACCTTCTGAGGATGGGAACAACGGTTTCCCAAAACATGTTAAGTGAGTAAACTTAAGTGATGTTAGTGTAACAATTCCGACTCACCTTTAAATAAAGTGTAATTCAGTTTACTGTTGTTTGCTGTGAGCGCCAGGAATTGGAACTACATCCGGGGCAGAAAGCAGCTTTTAGTTTTTCATGTCAAATCATGCAAGCAAACATACTTCATGGGGCAAAGGATAAGAATGTAACAAATTAAGCTTATCCTGAATTTCTGAAGAAACAATTACTTCATTTATTGCTGGGAGATTAAAAGCTCTATCCCACCAATGTTAAATATGTTAAATTATATTACATCAGAACCCATTATATCAGAAACTATTTAAGATAAAAGACTGAATTTTTTACAGGATGTAGATGCATGCCTTCTAAATTCACTCATCTACTTTTATACAATGAGTTTGTTTATTAAGGGACGGGATTGTTTTCTTAACATGTATGAGCAATTTTTTTTAAAAAAATAACCAACTATTTTATTAACACCAAAGTAGATCCACATAACCATCTTGAGATATTTTTTACCATCCCAAAATGTAATTTAGCTATCTTCAATAGTTTCTGAGGGAATGGGTCATCTATACCAAAAAATGTCATTCACAGAAAAAGCTGCTCAAAACAAAAATGGAGAAAATAAACTCTCATATATTAGCAAGAAAGACACCACATGGTTTGAGCCCACAGAAAGTAATTTGTATAGCAAAACTTCCCCAATATGGGCTAAAGTTTACCTCATTACACCAAAGTGTAAGTTTTATTTCTATGAAGTAGTACAAAATTCAAGGTATAAAATGGCAGATACAGTACAATTCTTAAAAATACATTTAAACTGCATGTATTCTGCTTACAGTGATAAAATATATATGAAATTAAAGAGGAAATTCCTACTATACTCGCTGCCAAAGAAGAAAGGGATTGACATTTTGTGGGGAGAGAGAGGAGACATTGCCACTTATCATGACCACGTGGAGAGCGCGTTAGAATTGTGTACGAAGGCGACTGGGTTTATCTGCATTGTAGAGCGGGTATTATTTATATTCATATATGAAGACAATTATAAAATAATGAATCTACATGCAAAGCATAGAACATGCAAGAATATATCAATGTAAAGATCTGTGTTAACAAGAGAGATATACCTGTGAAATGTTGATACTTATTCCAATGGAAAAATGCTACTGATTCTCTCACACAGCATATTATTTCCTGTGCTTGTCTTTTAATTGGGATACATTTACCAAATACATTTTATTCGGTTACCAAGTACGCTCAGTTTTTTGTTTGGCTCGCTGTCTGTCACCATTTTTGGATATTGTTAAATATACATTAAAAGTGTTAAATCAATTGCAAATGCTCACAACACACGCACAGATACATGGGCTCAAACACATGTAAACACAAAGCAAATAATTGTATAAATAGGATGATGCAAAATAACTTTTACACAGGCAATCTCTAAACTGATATAAATACATTAAGCTGTGCTAAAGCAAGCATTGCTTATATCTGCAGTGACAGCAGAAGATAAGACGTGCAGTTCATATTATTGCAACAGTTGCTCGCCAGGTACGTCATGCTAATCACGTGTTACAGTATCGGAAACAAGGTTTTTGCAGCTATCGCTGCTTTGAAAACGTCTTAGTTCTAATTGGTCCTTCTAATCATTTCTATAATGACCATTATGATGTATCCATCCCTTTTCTTGATTGGCACCGACTATAATACAACTGCACAAAAAACTAAAACTGCCACTTTGGCGATTTTTGCCTCAAATAAAACACAGCATTCAATTTAAAATAAAGAGAGTTGAAGGTTGTTACACTACATCACTAAACTGTTGTTGCTTGAACACGTTTCGGGACACAGTTTGCTCCCATCATCCATGTTTTCATGTTGAGTTGAAGACATGCTGACGATGGGAGCAAACCGTCTCCGGAAACGCGTTCAAGTAAGAACATTTTAGTGATATAGTGTAACAACCTTCAACTCTCTTTATTTTAAATTATGACACATCACTGTTACTAGCTTCAAAATCTTCAAAATTAATTAACAACATACAATGCTTAATTTTGTATATGGGCTGCTAGGCAGATTCAAGTAAAATGGTTGCTGGATGAACGTTTAGCCTAAGTAATGCTTAGATAATGTTCTTCACTTTAATTCATTACTGAGCTTTTCATTTACTTACCTCCATGGTAAACTGAAGTTTCTGCTGAGTCAAAGTACTGAGCAATTCTTGCATGGCACTCATTTCTTCCTTTAATTTCACAGTTTTGTCATTTTCATCAGCTTGCTGATGAGCATTCAACTGTTCCGTTAGTTTTTTTATCTGCTCTGCTGCATCTGAAAGAACGGAATTTTTTTTCAATACAACTTACATGAGGAGTCATCTTTCTTGCTTCACTTACTAGTTTTCTAGAGAAGTTATTCACAAATACCGAAAGATATTAAAAAACTTCAACATTTCTTTGGCACCACAAAACAATTACATCAGAAACTTCAAACAGACCACATGCCACCACAAAAAATTAAAAGTCTACTAAATATATTGTTCCAACTGTGATAAAAAACACTCAGAAAGAATAAAAATAAATTAAAAGAACAGTGGAGGAACTTAAAATACAATGAAATAGAAAAAATAGCAGTAGCAGCCTACTTCTGGAATAAGAACGACATCAAAACTGAAATAAAATTATGAAAAGTTGTTCAAAAGCTGAAAGAACTAAGGATTTGAGAACAGGAATTTCAACACTCAAGAAGCTAACAACCCCTTCAAGTTCGCAAAAGATTATAAGACCTCCAACTTGAAGTCCCTGAGTTAACGAGTAGCTGATGATGCGAAACTTGTCCAAGAAAAGCTGATAAAGAATGTATAAGCTGACTCCTTATATAAGTTTCATGATATACATGTGCTTCATAAAGATTCATTACACACTAATAAGTAATTATTTTTATATGACTTAGCTAATATACACTGGGGTTGTTTGGATTGATCTAGATAAAAAATAAATACATTTGTAAGCTTTTGTATTAAAAATATGTACTTCTGGTTACTAGTTACTTCAAAGTTTTAAACACCACAATTTCAACAAATTGAAATTAAGTAATGTGCAGTGACCATTCAGATAGATGAAGCAAAGACTGTTACAGTTTTTAAGTAAGCAATAGTAAATGAAGGAGCACACTTGCCTTGATAAAAATCTTAATTGGTAATTTTAAACTGAAATAATTAGACCTAATATCAATTTATATTTAAATATGTCACTAAGTAAAATGTTATAGAAAATGACTAGTTTATGGACTTAAATTCACCTTTGACACTTTGGTAGGTCACCTCTGCAAGATCAACAGAATATAAATTCCATGCTTTTATCCTGAAAAGCAAATTTAGTAACCCCTCCTCAAACGACTGTTCCTTTTTTTTTCAATTGAAACAATTCCAAGATGGCATAATCTCTATTCTCCTGTAGAATTTCGAGAACAACTTTTGATTCTCTTCAGCACTGAAAGTTACCTTTCTACTGATGATGTACTCACATGAATTGTATAAATAATGATATTAACATGTTAAACTGGGAAAACCTTTTTTAGCATTGAATTAGTGTTCAGTAGTTTTGCAGGTTCACCCCTGGGTTTATAACTAAACTCTTCTGTACTGTAAACTCATTTTTCAATTGAATGGCATCAAAAACTTTCCATTTGCATCCACACATGCTGAAGGTTGTTCTCAGGGAGCTTTTTAGAATGTTGCCCACAGCTTTCACGTGACAATAAATTTAAAAATTTTAATTTAGAATAATCTTAAAACCTTACATCCAGGCAGTTATCAATGTTATCAAACACTTTGTAATAGATGTGCTTTTAGCCAATATTCTTCCTCTTCGAAGACACAGTTTCTTGGAAGACTAGTTCACAATCATGTCCTTGGATTTTTTGTTGATTGGTTCTGAAGGATGTTGTACAACACATGAATATTTTGTCGAATGTGATTAAGGGAAAAATACATTTAAAATCTTCCAAAGGTGTCAAAAAAACCATTAACTGGAGCTAAAATATCTGACCCAATTTCTTGAAGGTGTTCTACCATAGATTGATAGTTCAATACTTTTTGAATGCAAATCAAATGTTATAATTAACTGGGGTAATTGCCTTAGTTATATCAATCGTAATTCTATTTTTCTTAACATTTATAACTACAAATTCACGAGGATTTCAATATCATGCTATCACTACACACATTACAAAGTTTAGTTCTGTTTCTACACACAATGTTTACCATCTTGACGAGTAATTCCATTTCATTGGACAGACACAGGAATGATGACACTGCAAAACTGTATCTAAAAATTTAACACATTTTGGATATCTTGTAGGGGGGGGGGGGGAACTGCAATTCCATTAAGTGAATTAAAAATTATTCTACACTCCGGTATTTGACTGGTACTTTTGAGACAAAACTAGGTTTTAGTACATGGGTATAACAGTGAAAAAATAGGACTTCAGCATTTATAACCTGTTAATGCTTGAACTCCATTCAGATTTCCCACCATAGTTGTTACACTATCAAATGTTTGTGCAATCAATTTTTCATTAGAGCCAAATTCTGACAAAAAGTGCTGGATAAGTTCTGCAAACCTGTTCCACCTTCAGTTTTGATTGTATAAGAGATATTTCATTTTTAAGCTGGTCATCAACTACAATTTCTATAACGATGCTACAGCTATAGACGATTGTAGATGGTTAACAGACAGTCCATGTTTGGCTACCAACTTCACTAAATTTCTCAAATGCATGTACCCAGCACTGGTAGTGACACACTACGTTACTCCAATTATTAGTGATATGAGGACTGCCCCAGAAGTACCCGAGTTAACAAAGAAACCTAAAAATTTTGGGAAAAAATATCTTTATTTCTCTACATAGTCTCGTTTCAGCTTGATACACTTTTCCCAGCGACGTTCAATAGCTTCGATGCCCTGTTTATAGTGAGAAACGTCGAGTTGTGCAAAATAGCCATCAACTGCAAACTCCACCTCTTCCATGTTGGCAAATCATTTACCACCAAGCCATTTCTTCAACTTTGAACACAGAAAATAATCAGAGGTGGCTAAGTCTGGCGAATAGGGTGCATGAGGCAGCAATTCGAACTTTAACTCCTTGATTTTTGCCATGGCGATAATGGATGTGTGAACTGGTGCATTGTCTTGATAAAACAGAACTCTCTTTTTTGCTAAATGCAGCCGTTTTAGCTTGATTTCAATCTATGCAATATGTTTGCATAATACTCGCTATTGATTGCTTTTCCTTTTTAAAAATAATCAATGAAAATTATACCATGCACATCCCAAAAAGCTGACGCCATGACCATGCCTGCAGATGGAACTGTCTTCACCTTCTTTGGAGCCGATTCTCCCCTTTCAATCCACTGTTTTGACTGTTCCTTCGTCTCGGGTGTGAAGTGATGGATCTATGTTTCATCCATGGTTATGAATTGACGCAAAAACTTGGCTTTATTGCAGTGAAACATCGCCAAACACTCGACTGAAACATCCTAATAATGCTGTTTTTGTGAGTAAACATGGCACCCATCTTGCGCACAGTTTTCTCATGTCTAAATTTTCAGTTAGTGTGCGATGTACAGCACTTTTTGTAATGCCTACAATATCTGCTAGCTCACACACTTTCAGTCGATGGTCATCCAATACCATTTTGTGGATTTTCTTCACAATTTCTGGCACGGTCACCTCATTTCATCGACCACTGCAATGTTCGTCTTGGCAGCTCGTATGACCTCGCTTAAACTTTGCCACCCAATGTTTTACTGTTGTAAATGAAGGAGCAGACTCCCCCAGTAGAATCTAGCTCGCTTTAATATTAGTTGGACTAAAACCTTTCAAATGAAAGTATTGTATCACATAATGATGGCCAGTTTTATCCATGTTTACAAATTCGCTGAGAGCGTTCACTATTAATGGTTGCCAAACAACATAGCATCATCAAATTTCAAACTTAAGCTTTATAAGGTTGGTACTTTCTACTATAGTCATTTGTTTGAAACAACCACCACTATATATACGTCAGGTCGGGTACTTCTGGGACTGCCCTTGTAATTGCTGTCCCAAGCTACCTTTGTTTGGAGCAGTGAAATGCACATGGCCTGTGGCCTACAGAGGTGTGCATGCAAGTCTCTCACTGCTCAAGTGATGCTAAAGGAACATTGCCTCTGCTGCCTAACAATATGCCATCAGTAATGAAACATATTAGTTCTATGTATTTGAAAAAAGTGTGACTATTTATCTAGACATTATTCAATAACCATGTGTTTGTAATGACATATATTATTAATAAATCTGAATATTGTCTACCTCCGTGACGTTCTGTGCTGGCCTTCATATGAAGGGTTCCAATGTTCAATTCTGACATTTATTGCAGTTACTGTTATCCCCTGAATGCATGCCACTGATCCTTTTAATAACATGAAACACTTTCATGTTCTGTGTAATGCTGCCAAATAGCATCATGCAGCTTTTCTAAAGCTTTTGTTCACAAAATATATTTCATTTACAAAGAGTACTGAAACCATGTTTGGGTAAACCACTAGCTTTTATTTATAGCTTTGTGTGTCATCTTTGACTCATGCTTCTTGCAATAATTTACCATCAATTCCATTTTTACATATGGCACAAATTGATTGTTGACAGATGATTTCAGAGGCAAAGGTGGTCAATCCAAAATAAAATACATTTCTGAGAGTAAACTGCCATTCAAATAGTGAATTTGTCCTTGAATTTTAAAAGTAGAAATAAAACTACTAATTTCTTTGCTACCCAAGTGTTGTACTTTCTAATACAGAAAATGCATCAATAATACTGGATGGTTGTCTGTCAATCTTGCAGAGAGGGGATTCTTGGAAGTCTTAAAAGGCATTTATTTACATCATTAATCCATTTTCTGCATTACATTTTGGTCAAATGTTATTCATAGGACAATATGTATGTTACTTTGACTGGTAGAATCCATATCTGGACAATGAGTTGAATTCTTACTGTGAAGGGATCTTTAAAGTTACCTGCAACGTTTTCAGCTAGTCACCAGATGATTTTATTTGCAAATGTGAAATGTTACAAGAAACAGTACTCCAAATGCTATTCCAGTACAATCAGCAACATATCATAAGATACATCCTATTAGGACATCTCTACCATTGTAAAATCAATTATTCGCAGCTATTGACAAAATCATGTTGCACCTCTGCTTTTATATCCTTTATTTCCAGCATTTATTCATGCATTTAATTCTTATTAATAAATTAATTTGTTTTATTTTATACATGTATTTATAACCCTAACATGGCATTTGGTGCAATGGGGTTCAAATAATTGTTGGGAATATATAGTAGTAATGTGAAGTGAACTATTCTCCACTATGTTTCTTGCTGTGTTCCAAATCTTGCAACCATTGCATTTACAAATCCCTTACTGCTGTAGCACAACCCTGGCTGCTTGATTTCTCCAGTAAATCTGACATCAGAAAATTTCTTGACCTGGGTTCTCCAATTCAATATTAATTTAACTGTCCCTGCCATCAAAGTGCATTAACAAAGCTGCAATTCTACCTTTCCTTTAGCTTTATCTGGATAGTTAATAGAGTAATAAGTATTTCCATATCATGATTAGTTCTCTGCAGCACTAGTAACTAGTAAGATATCCACCCTCAAAATGTGAGAGCTCAGAATTTTAGTATGCAGAAAGCAGTGTTCATAGAATATTTTAATACAGAATATTAAAATAACATTATAGGTTGTACTATAAAAGCACCTATTTCTTGGGGAAAAAGGATAACAATATTTCACTCTAAGGATAGGCTTCATGGGCGGCATTCATAAATGTTTATCTACTGTGGTTTTAGGATTCTCATAATCATAAACCAAGATTTGTGTAGTTTGGGGTTTAAAAGCCGAAACTGAATTTACTCTCGCTAGAGAGGATAGTTTAAGGACAGTTTATCTCTGAAAATTGCAGGTTTTCAAGTTGTGATTGTGATTTCAATGGCACAGTATAAAACACTGGAGGAGAAATATGTATTAGAATTGGAAATTAAGAATGAAAACAGTTTATAAGCATATATACAAATATGCACAAAAATAATTAAGAAACCACTGGATCCTAACCTATTATACAAGTGAATATAATTCCAGTTTCTGGTAGCATTTAAAGGCAACCTAACACTATTAAGCGGTTATACAATATTACCAATCCTCTTGCTACACTGCTGACCAATTTATCAGTTTGAGTATAAGTTTGTAGTCAGGGGTAATGCCAGTAAGAAATGTGATAACATCAAAATTATGTCCAATAAAATATATATTCTTTTCTCCAATGGAAGAAACTAGGAGTTACTAAATTGTATAAATCTTCATTCAAACAAATATGTGCAAAAGAGGAAATAAAAATGCAAATTTGACTGTAACAGGGTAAAATCTGTCGCGGTATCGTTCGTGTTATCTTATTTGCTGAGCGCCTGTTATTGTTTTACTATTTTGGGTTCTTTGTCCTCCGGCTAGCTATTATTACTCAGTCGAGCAAATCTCTTGAACAGGGTGTGTAAACGGAAAGGAGTTGTTACTAAAAGATAACACTGATAAAAGAATTTGTTATTACACTTTTATTGCCGTCACACTTTATTCATTTCACATAATTACTCTTGATACACGCCTGACTGAAACTGTTATATTTTCGAATGTAACTATAATCACTTATTTGCCGCGCATTATTAATTCACGTATTTCACATTTTGTAACTAACTTTTCGATGCGAGAGATTCTGTAGAATTGCATAACGTGTACTTCGTGAATGCTTCTGTTGAACTGCGCGACGTGTAACTCATGAATGATTCTGTTGAACTGCGCGATGTGTAACTCGTGAATGATTCTGTAGAACTGCGCGACGTGTAACTCATGAATGATTCTGTTGAACTGTGCGACGTGTAACCCATGAATGATTCTGTTGAACTGTGCGTTACCTGTCTTTGGCTCTAGAATTTATACTCCCTCACCCCGATATGCCTAAACATTATAACAGAGCTGCTATTGGTTAATAAAGCGCGCCAACATCAGCGTCTATTTTTTTATCCAATCAAAATTATGAACACACATGCTCTAGGGTAGATATTCCCTCCATTTCTAAAGAAAGGCACGCTACTCTGATGTCATTTGTTTGTCTCTTCTAATTGATAAACAACTCACCCCCTCGTTTCATTGTTATCCGCTCCTATTGTCAGTTTCTGTGAGGCCCTGTAAACTTATTTCCTAACAATGCTTATAATTAACAAACATCTCAAATCATTGTCATACAATAATGCTAATTTACACTACAATCAATCTGGCATTCACAGTGTTGTGATATAAAATACTGCCTCAAATTTTACTACTAGCATATAAGCTACTAGTTCTATGTGGTTTGCAGGAATAAAACAAAATGAAACTTATAGCTGTTGTATGCCATTTCACTCTTGCTTTACTTAACTTATATTTTTTTTAGCCGTTAGCTTAGCAAAATAAACTTTAAAACATCTTAAAATTGAGAATGTCTCTAACCCTCAAACTACTAAACTGAAACTTCATTGTTAAAGGACCTAAGGAAAGTGGTTAAGTTAAGTCTTACCAATAAATATTTCAGAGAGTGGAAAGCACAAGCACATGAAACTACAAACATATACAATGTAAGGCTTATTCTTTTTTATGCCACTATTGCCAGACACACAATTTTCTTCCGTTGTTGCTATTGCCATTAAAGAGCATATTCATTTACTTCCAACCAATCACAATGAGCACTTTGGTGACCATCTTGTTCAGAAAGTATGGAATAAGGCTCGTTTGCTATGTTTCGCCGTCCAGTTGGTGATCCATTTACTGCTGCCAAAGCAGCCTACTGACATCACTTGTCGATCTATGTATGCGCACACTCTTTTCTAATTGGATAACAAGGTTTAACTGATGACCCATGCTATAAATCGGACCCATTGTAGCCAGCATTTATGAATATGAAAAGGTTTAAGCTGTCATTAGTCTATCAGAAGAAAATCGGCAACAATCCAAAATCTGTTAATATTACCAAATTTGTTACACTGGCAGCAATAGTTACGTCAGAGTGGTCAAGCTAACCACCTCAAACAAAAGAAACCTAACCACACAATACAGCTTAGGAAGATAAAGGCAACCATGGATCATGAGTGATCAGAATTGGTAAACAGATGTAACAACAAAATATTTTTACAACCTAATAGCCTGTGTTACTCGCACAGATTTTGCTTTTCATGTTACAGAAATGGTTCATACTATATTAGGATTTTCTGAGATAAAACTTCCATTACACTTTCTCTTTGTCACATACTGGCTGGTTTGCCCGACAGTGTACAGTTAACTTTTCAAACTCGAATGACAAATTAATTATTATTTAAACTCCCCCAATTCTTTATGGAGTTTTTTTTTAAAATGCTCTAGAGGATTTTTACAGTGAAATCTCTCCTTTACCCCTAATAATTGTAATTTTGTACAGCCCAGGCTATTCCTAATAGATGAAAACTCCCCTGTTATTCTTGCAAAAAGATGTGAAATATTGGCAGGACATCTGCCGTAACTTCTTTAACCAACGCCCTAAAAGTCTTCCAAGTTCTGGAAATGCCTATATGCACCCTCTGGCAATGGAACAATCATTGTCAGAATGGTCAAGCAACTTTTTAGATAATTACACACGTGAAATTTCAAACCTTTGTACCTTCTCTTTAGTCTCATAATTATTAAATAATGCACAGTGTTTACTAATATGGAAACCCTTAATATGCAATGAAATAGAGATGAAGCTGTTGAGTATGAAGATTCCGCACTCCCAGGCCACCAAGTTAACATCTTTGGAAAAGACACATAGTCTCTTTAAAATATTAGTATTCTGACCAAGTGCGTGAAGATGCCAGCACACTGTGGCAGTGAGAGCACATATCAGCCCCCTTTATCCGGTTGCCTGATTGTTAGCACCTGCGGCCAACTCCTTTAGAACAAATGGTCCATGCAATAATGGCCCAAGCAACAAACCCTTTATGTGCACTTCCCGCCCTTGTGGAAATCTCCTTGGCTGCAGGTTTGGAAGCTGCTCATTGAGAACAACCCACTTTGTTGTGTGGGTATATAAGGGACTGTTGGCATGGAAAGGTCAACTGCAGTCAACACAACAGCTGAAAGCAGCGAAGAAGTTGGGCTATGCTAGGCATCTAAGCGAAGAATAAAGTTGTTTGGCAGCAATTAGAGTCCTATCCTCCTAAAGGTAAAACAGAATTCATTCAGATCTTTGGAGCAGGGACGACTGCACATTATGTCCAAGACTTGTCTGAGACAGCAATTATGTAAAAAGGGAAGTATCATGCCCTTAATGCAAAAACCTCCTGAAGTTTTGGTCACAGAAGCAAATTGTCAAAAAAGGTGAGCTTGCAGAAAATTAACTGGCAATTTTAAATGAGTTTCCAAAATTGAGTGCTTAATCACCCATTTGAACTGCAGGAAAGCAGAACTATGTTGGCTAGATAGGATGACTTGACTGCTTGAAGGAACCACTCCAAGCAAAAGATAAGGGAGAAAGTTGCGTAAATCCCTACAACTTCATTCCAGTTCAAGTAGGAATGTTCATCTGCATAGCTGCAAGATTCTGGCTTTAATTTCGCAACCTTGCAAATGAAACTGGTATATGGTTGCCTTATGCAACATAGCTCATCTCCTAAATACCAATGCACTTTTCCCTATGAAGGCTTTGATGCTTTCCTTATAAGTTATTTTATCAATATACCTACCTATCTGTGGCTCAGATAAAACTATGTTTATAGCATATACATTACGCTGTATACTATATGATAGATTGCTAGAAACAAATATTACGGTGTTATAAATGCTAGTGACACAAAATAAAACCTAAAAAAAGCAGAGAGAAAAAATGTGGGATACCATAGATTTTTACAATACAATGAATTCTTAAATTAGATGCCAGATTAGATTTTGTTTAGGAGATAAAACAGGAGATACCTCCCAACATCCTATCCGCACATAAGGTTTATTGTACGGTTTTCTCCCACTTTCTCTTATATTATCCACTTATACTTCAATGAGGTTTAGGAGTCCATGAATCAAATTAGAAGAAAAGGTTCAATACTAGCGTCCATTGTCGGACGAATGCAAGGCGTAGCCCAACATTGAGGACCCTAAGCCACAAAGCATAGTCAAGGGATGGTTTTTAGAAGTAGAGGAGTGGAGTAGTTGTGGCCATCATAGGATCTGCGCATTTAAAACTCGAATGATTTGCTTTTCAATATGGATGCTAGTAATGAACATTTTAGCCAAATTAGAATACATGGAATGGACAAAATTTTCACATTTCACTGTTATGGAATTTTGCTTCTGAATGTGCTTTGAAAGGATTGCTCTTATTATATATTTTTTTTTATTTTAAAAAATAAAATATAATTAGTTCTAATATAAAGCATTATATTAAAACATAATTAATTTGAATAAAACACATTCAAATATATAATTTTAGTAAATAATATTAAACAGAATTTTAATTAATATGTAAAATATTTTTGGTAAAAATGAAAATAAAATCTACTGCATTTCCATGAAAATTTGAAACTATTCTACACAACACTCATTCTTAAGTAAAATACACATTCAAAAAGAGCTTACCATCCTTAGCTTGTTTTGCTTTCTGAGCTATTATTAAAAGGTTTTTACATTTCTTCACTAATTCTTCCTTACTCAGATCTTCTATCGAAATTTTCTTCTGCGATCCATCCATTTCCTGAAAATATCAACATACTTTTAACAGGCTTCAAAATAAAAAGTTTTTGATGAAGTATAATAAAATTCCTTCTTCATAAAATTCTATTTGCTGTTAAGAGCATTCTTCATTAAGTGGTTTTCTATATAAACCAGTGCAAGTGACACTTTGAAATCTTTCTGCTGAATGCCTCGAGAACAGAACTTCTAAAGAGGTGCAACAGAAAATCATTAAAATTATTTTAATTAGTTGAACAAACGCTGATAATATTCTAAAACATTTATTACACACTGTGTGTGTCTAAATAATTTTTCCTGTTCTTCTGAGCTCCTCCAGTCTTATTCAGAAACAGTTCGCAGTTAAATTGACTCAAGAACCTCATAGAATGACTGGAACGTTGATGATAGAATGCTAACATACTACCAAATCGGCGATAAAGGGTGTTTGTTCATCATCACTTTATTGCAACATATATTGCATCCAAGAAAAATAAGTACAGCAAGAAACATTCAGCCAATGGTTACTTTTTATTCTAGGTTTGTAGTTTTTCCTGATTCACAGGAGGTTACTTTTATTAGCGTTTTCAAATGAGGACCAAAGTAATGCAAAAAGCCCAAGTGACAAACACCCATACATTCCGAAAGCTATGCTCCGATTTTTCAATTACATTCCGGTGCCCCTTTGCTAGCTTTCGATAACTGAAGTGCTACTCTCCGAGATCATAATTTCTAGTTTCTCCTGCCGCTTCGGTGCAACATTTCCGTTACATCTACATCACAATTTCCTATTAAAATAACAATAAGAAAACTAGAAAGCTTAAAATACATCAATCTATAATAAACAAATTACGTGTCAGCTCACAATACCTTGGATGGGTTATGCTCCATGTCACAATAGTTACTTTCCAACGTAACAAATACAAATAAAGCTCTGAAGCTGATGAAGTTCTTATATTACATGGAAGAAGCTCATTTTCACAAGCATTCAATCTGTGTTGGTCATTACTGACATCCTTAAAATCAGCTGAAGCGAAAAGTGGGCGGATTATAGCACCTAAACACTTTCTGACATTTTAATCGTCTTTAGTGGTGACTCCTGCAGATAATTTGAGGAACTGTTTCAAGGCAACGGAACTGCCAACAAGTTTGAACTAGCGCTTGCAGAAAGCCAACAGAAATTGCCCGACGAAGTTCGAGCGAATGCCGAAAATGAACGAAAGGGAAGGGAGTCCATTCCGGCACATTTTGCTCCCATTGGCTGTGGTCAAATACGTAACGTGGAACGTTGGCGCGCGCATTTCGACTGGCAATTGAAAGTGAATACATAAAGCCATGCGTTTCAAAGCAGGAATTTGTACATACATAGTACAAATCGGTTTAAGTTCAGTACCTTCCAAAGATGTGACACAAAGATTTTCAAGAAAATTCCCCACCCAAAATAACCCTTTACACGGAAGAATTCTCGATTTTTTTTTTCTGAAAAATGACTCAAACGATTTTGATTAAAATGCCATTGTATTCAAGATATTTACATGAAAAGTAAAATGTTTATTTTTAATTTTCTGGGAACAGCTTGTGAAGTCCTCTTCATTCGGAAGGAATTTTGTATACTCTTGTGTAACTGGTAAATTTAAGCAACAGAGGAAAATGGGCTACACAAAAAATGTCAATGGGATAGATGGATCTGTTGCATCCCAGTTTTATATGTTATAATGTTTTATGTATATCAAACTCCACCATCTTCTAAATGTTTTCGTATACAGGGTGAAAGATATTGCTTGAACTGTAATAAAATGGCTAATAGACACAGGCACAAGGAACATAAAACACTGTGTTTCATTTTTGTAGGTTTAATGACAAAAATTGTATTGGAGATATTTGCACTACTCATTATATAGAATCCATGATTAACGTACAGTTCAAACAGTACCTTCCACCCTGTATACTGTGTAACGGTATTACTTACAAATGTTTGTGTATGTGTGTTTACTTCATGTGAAGCCATCTTGTGACGTGATTCACTTGTTCGGTTTGTAGCTCCATCTGGTGTTAGCAATTTGCAGTAGTATTAGTGTTTGTTTGAAAGAATGCGACTGTTATTTGATTTAATTTTTGTTTACTGTCCTCCGGCTAGCTATTATCTTTTCTTGGGTCGAACACTTCTCTTTATACAGGTTGTGTAAACAGAAAGGAATCTTTTATCCAAATATAACACTGATGAAGAAATTTGTTTTACACATTTATTGTCGAACACGTTAACTATCACATTTATACATTGATCTTAACACTCGCCAAACTGAAACTGTTATAACAACTTCTTACTGATAATTCTTTTAATCCACGTACTTCAATCTTTTGTATAATTAACTTTACCATACTTTAGATCTTTCATAATTCTGCTGCGCGTAACTTGTGAATCTATATCCGATGTATGCCGTACTAATACTTTCGACGAACTGACTAACTGAAGACGACGTGTAGTGTACACAGATTTTTGATGAACTGGACTGACTGAAGGACTTTACCTCTAACCTAGCCTCTATTTATACTCCCACTCCCCGATATGCCTAAAGATTATAACTGAACTGCAATTGGCTAATAAAACGCGCCAACATTACGTAACTTCCTCGTTTCCAATAATGATAAACAGCTCTCCCCCTCGCTGCATTATTGCGCGCTATTATTGTCAGTTTCAGTAAGGCAGTATAAACTTACTTCCCAACAATAATTACAATCAATAAACATCTCAAATCAATGTCACATAAAAATGCATATTCATATTACAACCATTATTTACATTTAAGTAATTTGTGATACAAATTACTGCATCAACTGTCCTCCCAAATAATACCCAAGCAGTAATGAGAATTTCTCGTTTCAAGTGATGTCTTTCTCAAACATCTCTTCAAGGTAATAGAAATTACATGGGAAATTGAAATTTAAGCATAACAAATTATAAAGTTATAATTTCGAGCTTATTCAAAGTGAATTAATCATCATAATAGTATCAACCTCATGTAAGCACTTTATGTAGGGCAGATTGCATGTGATGGTGATTAACACTTATTTGCTATTGTTGTCCTACTGTAATGCGTGTCGAGAAGTTTACTGTTGAAATGGTGATGGTTTACAAATTTTTCTCTCTTAGATAAGACATGATGGGGAGGGGAACATCCCCCCCCCAAAGGCTGTTCTTGGCATTGGGTATATTCCTACTTACTCTGCATACTTCATAATTGTATGATGTGTTCAATTTCCCTTGAGCATTGCTCACAGTGGAACCAAATGAACAAACACAAACAAACAAACAAACAAACATCACTGTATGGGCTCAGTTTGCTTTTTTCCCATATGACCTGTCAATAAATTTAAGGTTCCCATGTGCTGTAGGACCTCCACTGTGTTATATCAAATGTTATATATAGAACCTTTCCCAGGAAAAGGAATCAAAGTGTATTTTCTATTCAATAACTGTAAGTTTTATTAACTAGAACTGGCTTTGTGTATGCATAAGTGACTTAAGTGCAATTACCTATAAGATCATTCCAATAGATTGTAATAACAGACATTCAAGAGGTTAGAATTTAATGAACATTTTAATTGGGTAGGCCATTCAAATGTATATTAATGTAGGCACATGTTCCTTAAAATACCATACAAATGTATTATACAGTATTATTAAATATGAATGTGAATGCAATGTCTCTAAATAATAACAATGTCTCTTTGTGTTTAACCATTCAAATGTATATTAATGTAGGCACATGTTCCTTAAAATACCATACAAATGTATTATACAGTATTATTAAATATGAATGTGAATGCAATTTCTCTAAATAATAACAATGTCTCTTTGTGTTTAACCATTCAAATGTATATTAATGTAGGCACATGTTCCTTAAAATACCATACAAATGTATTATACAGTATTATTAAATATGAATGTGAATGCAATGACTCTAAACAATAACAATGTCTCTTTGTGTTTAACCATATCACACCCACTCTTCATAATTGTCAATCACTTTAACATGTCGTTTAGTGTGCCAGTATTAATTGTTTTTTCATATGTTGACTGCAGAAAGAATGTAACAGCACATGCTGGTTTATAAATTTGGGGGCTGGATGAGACACTCGTTCATTAGTATTGCTCTCTGTCCTCCATAGTATTTTTAATTTTAATGTCCCTTTTAACTTCACAGGTTTACAGAGATTGGAGACTGGTGGGAGGGGGGATGAAGATGGTGCAATTGATGGAATTATGGTGGGGAAAACCAGAGAACATTCATTCTAAGTGCCATTTTATCTACCACAAAATCCCACCTCTGATCCCTAGGATTGAATCCAGGCTTTTTTGTGAGAGGCCATAGTGCTGCCCAATTAGAAGTGTGAATATGAGACAACATTTAAAACAGAGATAGCATTACTCAATACTATCAAGTAATGAAACCAAGAAGTTGTTTTACAAGCCAGCTCCCCTATGACTTCACAAATGAGGTGTATGTAAATAAAGTAGATACTTAAAAAAGAATAACTATTTCAGCAGATATTTTGCCATGCAATACATATTACACATTTATATAATTTAAGTTGGGTGTTTTGTCATAAATATGGTAGCTGACATTTCGATATGTAGAAATCATTCACCAATAATGTGGTAATACACAAATTTTATGTAACTATTTGTGCTTCCAAGGCCAGTGCTTAACCGAGTTACCCAGATTGACAAAAAAATTCCCAAGGATATACAGTACATATGGAGAATTTTCTGTTTATGAAATGCTTTAAGTTATTTTGCAATGAAAAGAGCATTATGTCCCAATGTATTTATTTATTTGGTATAACAGCAGGAAATAGTGTTTGAACACAACACTAATACACATCCAAAATCAAACTATGGATCCCAAAATATTATCATTACATCACATTCAAAATTGAAATAGGTATCAGACATACCCTTTGAGCATGAGTTCTCTTGTTCGTTTTACGATATTAGTGTGCAATCCATAAAAATAAACTTTTCGAAATACAGTCCCTAATTTGAACACATTTCAACACTAAATAGCACAAACACACATTTTAACACCTTAACATACTAAGTATAGTTTATATTTAAGGTTAGCTTGTTTTCGCTATATATTTCAATTCATTAAAACCAACTAAACTTTCGATTCATAAGCTGTCTTCTACCTTACAAGGTTTTCAGGTCATGTTCCAGTTTTAAACATCGAATGCGCGTTATTTGGTACTCAATATTAAATAAGGTATCACTATAAACTCCTACATTTACATAATTGCTCGTTGATACGAAAATTCTGGTTTATTTTTATATTTTCGGCATTGCTATTTTATCAGCTGACTTCCAGCTCTTAGTTTCTAGCCTCAGCAATCAGTATCGCAGAGGTCGCGACACCTTCCCCCTTGAACTGGAAGGTCGTTCCCTTTCGTTTATTTTCGGCATTCGCTCGAACTTCGTCGGGCAACTTCGGTTGGCTTTCTGCAAGCGCTAGTCAAGTTTGATCATACAATAATGCCAACATCTCCAAAGATTGCAGCGAGAAGTGAACGGTTTCCGTCTTTTCAGTCAAACACAACAGCGAGACTTTGCAGACAATACCTGCAGCCGCTAGCTGTCAGTTTGCGCGCGCGATTTGAGCGGGAAACGTTTTTGGTTTAGTTTTCGAGTGTGTTGCAAACCCTTTAAACATTATTTCTTTAAGTTCCTGGAACTTGTGTTTGGAGAAGATTCCGTAAACGTAAGTTAATAAAATCTGAAAACAAGTTTTAATAATTATTATTTTAACCCCGTGCTTCACTAAAAATAATATTTATTTTTACCATATTTCAGCTTTGCATGATCTTATTTATTTTTTCCATTAAAAACCTTTAGACCTCATCATTACAATATGTTAGTATATGCTAGTGCAATTTTTTTTTAAAACATCACATTAATCCCAATGTACATGTCACATTGATAGTTAAGCATAATATGAACAAAATTTTGCAAGTCAACCAAAAACGTTTTTAAAATTGATTGTTTTAACTCCCAGATTCTATAAAATAAAAAGGTTTTCATTTTTACCATATTGTGGCTCCATATGATCTTATTTGTTTATTTTTTCATGCTAAAAGCTTTTGGATCTCATCATTACAACTCTTTAACTATTTGTTTTTTGAGTGTCTTTAAAATGAATTTAAAATACTCCATGGCATTTGCCAAAATCATTTATACGGTAAACATTGTAGGTACAGCATAAACAAGCTTAATCTACAACATATTTGTTATCTTTTAATATTCAACAGTATAACTTTTATTGTCAAAATTCATAACTACTTGCCTGACAATTACTTATTATACTTTGTTAACACTTATTTCTTTTTGTAATTTTAAAAAAATCAACCTGTGAGCTATTCTGTGCCACATGGCAAACCTTTATTATAAGGTCAGATTTGTAAATAAAATATCACAGTAGTCCTGGTTTTCATGTCACGTTGATGGTTTTAGTAATAGTTCTGAGTAGCTTTACTGAACAACATTTTTATCCCATCGCAACTCTGTATGATTTTAAAAATTAAATTAAACTGAGTGTTATTTATGGATGCTATTTAACTGATATGGTCCTTAGCATCCCATTCTATATTGGGCATGAAAGACCAGAAATTTTGCTCAGAGGCCTCTTTATCAGACTTGAGGTTCCTTTCCGTGCCGTAAATCTATGACACAGGACCACTGGCTTTACTTCCCTTCCTAAGGAAGCCATGGTAAGGACTTTTACGCCCAAAAAAATCCATCACCCTCTACGAATTTGAACCCATGACCTTGGGGACTAGAGGTTAGCATGGCATCCCTAGACTACGGAGGATGACCTGTATGATTTTGTTTATTTTTGCACAGTAAAAGCTTTTAATATTGTTTACAACCGTATGAAGTTTTTTTTTTCAATTATTTTGTTTAGTTTATGTTAGTGCAAATTTATTTTTAAAAAAGCACACTAATCCTAGTATTCATGTCACATTGATAGTTGTAGTACAACAAATAGCATCATCTGTAAGATTTAATTTCATATCTAATAAATTTTCTGGCCTAAATATACGTAGGCTTGCTAGATGTAGCATAGTATTTAAGTTTTAATTATATGTTGGCAATGTGCACCTGAGGACACTTGAAAACATGTGTAAGAGCTGTCTATAGTCACATTGAAAACATGTGCAGGAGCTGTGTGTTGTCTATTTGTACGCCACAAGCACGGCAAGTGCAGGTGCTGTCCATAGTCTTGTAAAAGTCAAGTGGGCTAAGGCCTAATACACTGCTGCAACATCTGCTTCCATCTACATAGGATGCCATGGACTGAGTGCACCAATGGGATGGCACAGGTCAGCATACCATAGTTTTTTACATAATTTTTATGTTGGTAAGCCACTTTTTCACAAATGGGCACAAATTTGTCACTTGTAAGTAGCATCATATGCATATCAGCATGTTCATAGAAACAGGGTTGACTTTCAGATCTTAAAGATCCTTTTCAAGAAAAAAACATATTTAGTATCAAAGAACAGCCTTTAAAAAGTTACTGTTGTTTGCTTCTGTCACTTGATGCCATAGGAATAACCTCAAGTTTAAAAGGCATCTGTTACTTTAAATTGCCATATACTTGTGGTTAGAGAAATTTGACTGCACACCATATTTGTTACCAGCAAATTAATTCTAGCATTTAAGCATAAAAAGAGGAAGAAGCAATAAAATTAATCAGACAGTGAAGCCAATAAAATAGAAATATTTCACTGGTAAACTATGTTCATAAAATACTTTGTTTTCCTGGATTCCAATGCCAAGTTTTTCACTTGACACAATTAATTCCTGGTTTTCTTTTATTTTTTTCCATATTTTAAAGGACCACT
This sequence comes from Deroplatys truncata, assembly GCA_030765065.1. Taxonomy (NCBI): domain Eukaryota; kingdom Metazoa; phylum Arthropoda; class Insecta; order Mantodea; family Mantidae; genus Deroplatys; species Deroplatys truncata. Next base: position 84,672,884 of record CM060988.1, read on the forward strand.
AAAATGACAAGTGATTAAAAAATAAGCATTGAAGTATACAATCCAATTAGACTGTTCCTATAGCAGTATGATAGTGTAAAATGCTGCCAAGTTTTGTTAAATTTAAAGTATTGTTTCTGAAAATAATCAATGGCTTTGGTTATTCAAGAGAACTTAGAATGTAGGCATATGAACTACTAAATTTTACTTTCTCTACTATGTACTTAGAGTAGGCAGAGGAAGTAGGTATTGCATTCCATCCAAAATTTTGATTTCAAGATTTCACCAGAAATAAGTTTTGAGGTCCCCTGAACCCAAAAAATGAGCATTTATTAGAAAAAAAATTTCTGATGTGATACATTCACATGACTTTCTCTATCCTCTTATCATTTATTAGTGGGTACACAAATTATTCTTAGTCAAGTTTGTTTTTCTATCTACTACATTTTAATCCAAATAAACTTTTGCAGAAATAGCTACATTACACATTTCGTTATAGATACAAACAGAAGAGCAACAGTCAAATGTTTCAGAACTGGGCGCTATATGCTGGCCTTAAAGTTCCATACTGTTTCCATGCAATTGTGAGAAACAACTGAATGTTGAAAGGACTATGACCAAGAAATGAACAATTCAAACCTTTAATAATGGATATCTCAGAAATGGCTTATGCCACAAAAAAAACTTATTTTAAATAAATTGTGTGTTTTAAAGGGATCTACATTTTTTGTGTAGTACGTTTTTGTCTATTGATTAATGTTTACCAGTTACATAAGATTATACAAAATTCCCTCCAAATAAAGAGGACTTCATAAGCTATTCCCCAAAAATTCAAGATATACATTTTATTTGTCATGTAAATATCTGTCATATACCTATGGCATTTTAATCAAAACTATTAGAGCCATTTTTTTAGAAAATCAAATTCTAAAAAAATATTCCAGTAAAGGGTGGTTTGGGGGTTTTCTTGAAAATCAATGTGTCACATCTTTGGAAGATATTGAACCTAAATACCAAGTTTGGCATTTATCCGACTTTTTGTTTTTGAGTTATGCTGCGCGCACACACGCACACGCACACACAGTTTCCAAAAAAGCTTTATTTGTATTCAGAGTGTCTCAAAACATGCATTTCTGGTGGAATGTTGGTATTAAAATTTTTGGGTGGAATGCAATACTTCCCCTACTTACTATGTGTAGTAGGGAAAGTAAAAATGTGGATGTGTGTAAACAGCATAACTGTGAAACACAAAGTCAGTTAAACATGAAACTAGTATATAAGTTCGAGATCTTCCAAGATACAAAGATTTTTAAGAAAATCCCCCATCCCTAACTACCTTTACATGGAACATTTTTCAAAAAATTTTATTTTCTTTTAAATGGGCTTAACCATTTTGTTTAAAATACCAAATATTAAAGATATTTACATGACAAATAAAATGTATATCTTAAATATTCTGGGAATAGCCTGTGAAGTCCTCTTCATTCGAAAGAGATTTTACATAATCTTGTATAACTGGTAAATGTTGAATGAAACTATATGAAACTGCACTACACAAAAAATGTAGATCTCTTTAAAGTACACAACTTATTCCAAATAACTTTTTCTAAAGCATAAGCCATTCCTAAGATATCCATTATTAATGGTTAGAATTGTTCAATACTGGGTTATTCTTTTAAGATCCTGTCAGTGTTTACTTGTTTCTCATAATTGCATGGAAAGAGTATGGAACTTTAAGACCAGTATATAGTGTCCAGTCTTGAAACATTTAACTATCACTATTCCCTTTGTATCTATAACGAAATGTGTAATGTAGCTATTTCTTTAAAGGTTTATCTCAATTAAAATGAAGTAGATAGAAAAAAAAATCTGATGTGTTACACTCACATGACTTTCCCTACTCTTGTACAAACTATTTTTACAAACGCTTATTCTTCATATGCTTCATGTTAATCGAGATATCGAGATGTTAACCTTACTGCTAATTTTCTTGTAGATGCAAGGGGAATTGGTAGGCTTTAAGCTATAGTCAAATATTTTAAGAGCTGGTTGCTATGTGGAGTATTCCATTCTCTTTGCATTACCAGTACAAAAAAAGAAATTTGATGTGTTACACTCACATGACTTTCTCTACTCTTGTACAAACTATTTTTACACAAGCTTATTCTCCATCTACTTCATGTTAATCGAGATAAACATTTGCGGACTCTATCTTATTGCTAATTTTCTTGTAGATGTAAGGGGAATATATATTTACAAGGGCAATATAGAAATACAGTAGCCTTTAAGCATAGACATTACTCTTAATAGCTGGTTGCTATGTGCAGCACCATTCTCTTTGCCACAGAGTAATACTCTTTGCATATCCAAGACAAAAAAATGAATAACGAATTCCCATTTGAGAAAATAATTATTGAAAAATTTAAGGGAATAACAAGCAATATCTCCAAAATGATTCACTCAACAAAAAAAATGTATATGACATAAATTGTGTATTTAACGCGATTTTTGTGTAGTAAAATTTTGTCTATCTCTTATGGTTTACCAGTTATGCAAAAGTTGTTCACAATGAAGAATACTTTTGGAGACATTCACAGAAAATTCAAGATATACACTTTATTTGTTATGAAAATATCTTAAACATATGATATTTTAATCAAAATCGTTAGAGCCATTTTTGAGAAAATGAAAATTTTCGAAAAATCTTCCATGTAAAGGGTAATCTGGGGTGGGGGATTTTCTTTAAAACCTTTGTGTCACATTTCTGGAAGATACTCAACCTAAATACCAAGTTTGGTGTTTATCCGACTGTTCGTTTCTGAGTTATGCTGTTCACAGACAGACACACACACACACACAAACACACACATACACACACAGACACACACACGGACATGTTTCCAAAAATGCTTTTTTTGGCTTCAGGGGGTCTCAAAACATATATTTCCGGTGAAATCTCGGTATCGAATTTTTGGGTGCAATACAATACTTCCCCTACTTACTATATGTAGTAGAGAAAGTAATAAACTTTTGTAAGAATAGTTTGTATACCCACTAATAAACAGATGGGATGGGATCACCGTTAATATTACAAGAATACATGGTTTCGTCAAATACCTTAATGGCATAATACATACTTGATCAAATACCATAATACATAATAAAATTTTAATTATTTACTAATGTAATGGAATGTAGTATTTATTTCATTATTATTACAATAATACAAATAAAAACTTACATCTAAAACTTAGGTCTAGTGCTCCGGTTTTCTAGCTCTGCCATATTTAGCCCCTAGGCTGTATATATGGGATAAAGCTACTATACCATCTCTCCACTTTCCAGACTGTGCCCATTCTCCTGTACCTTTCTTAAGCTCCTTAACCACTTATCCCTTGTGTTGCCTAAAAATGTCCCCATCATTTTAATTGTTTCTGCTTTTGTGCTTCCCAACATTCTTAATGCTACTGCTTCTTTATTTAGCTTATCCCATTTTTTATTCCATATAACCTCTCTCCACCTTTTAACCTTATCACATTCTATTAGCCAATGAAAAGTACTACCCAATTCATCACACATAATACATCTCCCCGAACAATTATATCCATTCCTTTTTAAAAATATTACTCCTGTGTGCATCCACGCAAGACCTATTCTACCAAATTGATTGTATATATCTACATACTCCTCCCTTCCCCAATTTCTTTTAACTGATTTATACAAGATCAATGATCTTTTATCCTCAAAACTAGCCCACATATCTTGTTTCTCGATGTCCTCTACCCTCAATCTCACTTCTTTCCAAATCCCTCAGTTATTATATTTATCTAATAGGAAAATATTCCTCATGCCAATTTCTTTTAGCACATTTCCCATCTCCCCAAACCAACACTCTTCTCCTAAGACAGTTTTTTGAAACTGTATACATTCTTTTAATATGTTACTATCTTCTAAATTTAAGCATCTATACCAATACTTCAAAATTCTTTCCACTATTATACCTTTTCTCCCTACCCTTCATAGCTCTGCCAGTGCCACGCCCCTTGGTGAACTCTTAGGTAAACCCAAAACTTCTCTACAAAACATTCTACGGACTATATCAATCTTAATCCATCCCTTTGCCACCCCCCATATTTCTATTCCATTTAACATTTTTGTCTCAACTACAGCTTCGTATAGCCTTTCCAACCAGTTCATTGATAGCGTGGGTATTTTGCACAAACAAACTCTAACAGCTTTCACGACTAGCTTTCCTTTCAATTGTGCATATTTAGATTGTGCTTCCCATTTCCCGTTGCTTGAGAATCTAATCCCCAAGTAATCAAATTCTTTTACCACCTCTATTTGCTCTCCATTTATATACCATCTTTCCTCTCTTTTTAATTTTGATCCTTTCTTGAACACTATTATCTTGCACTTGTTTGTATTCATCTTTAGCCCCCATTCCATACAGAATTTAGCAATTTCATTAATAGCATGTTGCAATCCTATCACTGTTACTGCCCCAGCTACTAGATCATCTGCAAATAGTAGCCCTGGTATTTCCTTTTTTCCTATAACTGGACAGTGTTTATTACTTTTCATTATTCTATCTAAAATATCATCTATAAATAAGTTAAATAATATTGGACTGAGTTTACAACCTTGCCTCAGACCTAAATTTTGCTGTATATAATCAGTAGTACTATTTTTTCCACATCTTACACAAAATTGAATTCCTTCATACAATTTTTGTATCCCCTCGATGAATGCAGTGCTGACTCCTTTGTTCCTCAGTTTATATACCAAAGCCTCTCTATTTATAGTATCAAAAGCCTTCTCGAAGTCTGCAAAAAATATATTTACCCTACCCCTTTTATTTCTTAAGTATTTGCTTACTATGGTTTGAATTATCATTATGTTCTTTTTCCTCTCCTAAAACCTGCTTGGTATTCTGATAGCTTATCTTCCCTCTCTGCCCACTCGTATAATCTTCTAGCTAATATACCAGTACATATTTTGCCTAATATAGATAATAAACTAATTCCTCTGTAGTTGCCTGGATTATTTGTATCTCCCTTTCCTTTAATAATAATAATGCTCACTTTCCAGCTCTCTGGTATCACTTTCTTCTCTCTGATTCTGTTAAATAGCTCATTAATTCAATAAACTCATCTACAGAGTAAAACATCCCTTTCAATAGTAAGCTCTTCAAATCCCTTTTAAAGCCACACATGGATCATTTTAACTGTATGGGTAGTTTATTGTATAATACAGAACCATAATATTTAACTCCTTTGGCAAATAAGGTGGTTTTATGTTCAAGCACTTTTAAATTTGCCTTATTCCTAGTATTATGAGAATGAACATCTTCATTTGTTACGAAATTATTAATATTTTGTTTGATGTAACATAGTGTAACATATAAGTACAGGCAAGGCAAGGGTAATATTTTTAATTCTTTAAAAACTGGCCTGCTTGAATCACTCCTGCCTATATTAGCAATACTCCTGATTATTTGGGGGGGGGGGGTTTAAAGACTAAATGACTGTCTTTGCAATTTCTCCAAAACATCCTATATGTCTGCATATGCAAAGTATAGAACTTTTTACTATGAAAATCTATTTCTTTGTTTAGTACCCTAAATGAAAAATAAAATTTATTTAGCTGTGTTATTAAATGTGCAATATGAAACCCCTAATCAAGATGCTGATCTAACCATATTCCTAAGAATTTAGTATGATCAACCTGTAACATTTTTGTGTTATAAATTGGAAGGTTGATACTATCCTCTTGCTTATTCTTTTTATGGCCGAATGGAATAACCACTGTTTTTATTGGATTTAAAAGCAATTTATTATTAACGAACCAATTTTCCATTCTAGTTATTATGCCTTCTTTGTCCTCTAAACCTTCCATGATTATATTAGTATCATCTGCAAACATATTAACATAGGCATTGAGGTGTTTTGGAAAATCATTGATAAAAATTACAAATTGGCCCTAATATAGAACCCCATGCATAATATTTTGAATTTTTTAATTGTAACTTCTTATGACATTTGAATGATCCATTTTAGTTATTTCAACCATTTGTGTACGATTACTTAAATAAGACTGGAACCATTCCTGCCCTTTTCCCCTTATTCCATGCATTTGTAATTTTTTCAGTAAAATACCATGTTGAACCATGTCGAATGCCTTAGTTAAGTCAATGAATAACCTAGTACATTTCTTTCCATTATCAATTATGTCTAAAATCTTTCCGATAAAACTGTAAACTGAGGTCATAATTGACTTAACCCTTGGAAAATCCATTTTGGCTAGAATGGATTACTTTATTTTTCTCAAGGAATGAATTTAGTCTCTGTAACATGGCTTTTTCAAGTATTTTAGGTAATGAGGAAAGTATCGAAGTAGGCGTGTAATTTTCTGCCTCCTCCTTATCCCCTTTTTTTAAAATTGGTTTGATTTTGACTAATTTTAGCATCTCCAGAAACTGACCTAATTGGAAGGATTTATTTACTAAATGACATAAAGGTACACATAAAACTCCCTGTAATATTTATAAACTATATCTGGTACTCCATCATAACCAGTAGTTACTTTGTTTTTAAATGACTTCAATATATCTAACATTTCTCCTTCCCTTATCGGTGCTATAAACATCGAGTTACTTAGTTCTATATAAAATTCGGTAATTTTTGTTTCAGGAAAATTGTTCACAAGTTGGTCTATAACCTGAGTAAAATAATTTTGAAGTATTTCCGCTACACTTTGTGGATCCTTTACTAATTCATTTATTGTTGATTTAATGAACTTTTCATTTAAATCCTTATTCCCTCCAAGAAGCTGCTTTGTTAATGACCCCTTTGGTTTCTTTTATTATTTGCCTGTGTGATATACTGTAAATTATTACTCCTCTTTGCCTGCCATAAGACTTCATTATATATACTTTTATATTTTCTTACATAACCCTGAAATGCAGGGGAATCTACATGCTTTTTAATCAAATTTAAAAATCTGAGCTGCCTGAAATAATGATTCCCTTAGTTATCCAATTCTGGGGCCTTTTGCCACCACTTGTGAGCCTTTCAGGAATAATTATATCCATGTGATGCTTTGAAATACTAAGGAAGGCTTTACAAATTTCATTAACATCATCCAATTCTAGTAACAAGCTCCACATTTCCATACTTAAACTTTGTTTTAAGGCTAATAAGTTACTTTCACTAAAGTCCTTACTATTCTTTTTAAAATGTAGTATTTTATCTTATGGTATCCTACTATTATAATTACCTAATGAAAGTGAGATGGCATGATACTCCGAGAAACCAGTAATGATCACCTCAATCTCGTAATTTACAATTTGTTTTGGTACTAGAATTTGATCTAATATTGTAGCAGTATGCTTAGTTACTCTTGTAGGTGTAGGCACAATAGCTTTTAAATTACATGCTGATAATAAATTCACTATTCTATAACTCAATTTCTTACTAAAATCAAAATTAAAATCCTCAATTATTACAACATTTTTACCTATTTTTACTTCCTCCATTATTTTTTCTAGGTTTTGAATAAAGTAATGAATATTTGCAGAAGGTGAGCGATATACACAGATTATTACACAGTTGAGTTGGATTAACTCCACTATACTAGCCTCAAAGTGGCAATCATGATTTAAATACTTAAATCTATTGATTTCCTTAGTTTTAAAGCTATTCTTAACAAAAATACAAGATCCACCATGTAATTTATTTTACCTACAATAACTAGCACTTAATACATATCCTTCAAGTTTGAAACTTTCTATTTCCTGCTTTAATAACCAAATGTTCACAAAAGCAAACAATGTGTGCTTTTTTAAGAATTATGCCCCCAGAAGCTTCAAAGTTTATTAGCTTATTTCTAAGACACTGCACATTCTGATGAAATATACTCAATACATTCCCTTGTTATTTATTTCTTTATCAAGTTTACCCTCATTTCTTATTGTATTCCTAACTGAATCAATACCCATCGGTTCAGCTACAACACCATCAACTGAATTCCTTAGTTTCCCAGATAATTTTCCATTATATTAATTACCGATCCAAAGGCTTTCCCTAGCCTATACGACCCTTTATAATTTAGATGCAATCCATCCCTTGCTATACATGATATTTCCAGTGATAGAGGGTAGAGAAGTTCATGTGATTGTAACACATAAGATTTTTTTAAATTCTCACTAAAAACACTTTCAGAATCTAAAGTGCCCCGAACCCACTTTATAGAGTATGTTTCTGTCTTCATAGTACTCCAAAGCAGTAGAATGGTAGAAACAGAAGGCAAATTTAGACTTCAAAACAAATGACTTTCATTTGCAACTAAACACATTCAAATCATTTCTGTTACTACTGTTATATGATAATAAACATCTCTAATGCAGAATGTTGTTACATCTGTAACTTATGATACAAGTCCATGAAGGCAATGCAGTAAGAGTGTGTATGATTAAAAATCTGGTGTTACATTCACATTACTTTCTCTAGCCACTCATGCAGTTTGTCTTCCTTACTTTACACACAACTGAAATAAATAACTGTATCACAAAATAATTACATAGTTACAAACACTTTAGAATACACTGAGGAAGAATTAAAAACGAATATATTACACTACAAAAATGGAAATGTGTGTTAACACATCTGAGAAAAACTTAGAGACAGCCAATTGTTGGACATTATCATTAAATATTTAAAAGTATTAAAATGTATTATTATGTATTTATTTTGCAAGGAACAATTAATTGCAAATAAAAGTATGATCTTTGGTTGTTGGGTTGTTTATCTTGATAGTTAATTGTTATAAATAAAAGTTGTATGTTTGTAGTTTTACTTACTGTAATAGGGCACGGAGCTAATGTGAAAACATTCATTTTGTTTGTCCGGCAACCAGAAAATATGGTAAAATCAAGTTTCATAAGATGTAAACAAAAGCAATAACTATGTCAAAAGTTACAAAAAGGAGGAAATAGGTGAAAAAGCACAATTTTTTGTGTGATTCTTGAGAAATAGCTGCTTTGTTCGCAGTTTGGAAAAATGATAAACTTGCCTCACAGCAATGTTTTTAGTAATATAAAGACAATATAAGAAGCAATGTGTATTGTGGTTTAAGATGTGCAAGATTTATTAGGTAGTTTTGCAGCTTCTGTTTACTTTAAGTAATTCCCATGTGCTTAATTAGAAGCTTTATATTGCTAAGATTTTGACAGCTACTTGGTTATTTCCCAAGGTCTCCACATCTTAATTAAACTAAGCAAGTTTTAAATGCTAATTACTATTAAACACTGTTAAACTTCCAAAGCTACACTAAGTAAAGCACTATACAACTTCTATAAAGATACAGATAGTAATGTTTTGAATTGCATACCTATTATTTAATGTTAATGATTATTGTGCATATTTGATTTATCTAAATACATTATTTTATCAAATCCCAAATACAAAGCAATGCAGCTCAGAGCTGTGTATGAAAGCTATCTCTCTTTAGCATTGTTAGATGAAGTATGATATATGATATGATTTATTTCAACCATCCACTATACACAAAGCTATTTACAATCCCTGCTTACAAATCTATTAATCTACACAATTAAGATTACTAACATTTAGATCACCCCTTGGAGTTGCATATACCTAACTAGATCCCATTATATAGGGTAGTTAAATTATATTCAAACCCACTGGTGGCCTCTCTCTACTGTGCGAGACATCCGTCAGTCACCAGGGAAATTACGCCGGCAGAGGCGGACTAAAATCCTTACCTTATAATAAATGCTGGAAATGTTGACCTTCTGCTCTCAAACAAGCAGCATATCTGGTGTAAATATTCTTGCTCAATCTCCGAAGCTCAGCAGCAGGAATTCTTGTGATTTCTTGCACAATGTTTTCTCTAAGTTCCTGTAGTGTGCGATGATTGGAACGATACACTTTGTCTTTTAAAGAACCCAAAAAATAAAAATTACAACTTGTTAGGTCAGGAGAACAAGGGGGCCACAAATCAACACAATCTTTATGCCAAAAATAAAGTCGCACTTCCCATGGCCTTTCTTTGATCTAACAAAAGGCCTTTGATACAATTTCACATGAAATACTTTTAAAAAAGTTAGCCTACTATGGTTTTTATAATATCAGTATAAATTTAATACATTCTTATCTAAGTGACAGATATCAGACTACTTATGTTAGTGGCAAAAATTCTAGTTTTAGAAAGATAAGCTTGGTGTCCCGCAGGGCTCAGTAGTGGGACCTGTTTTCTTTCTGGTGAATATTAATGATCTCCCCGAAGCTATACAAGATGAATGCCTAAAAACTTTTTTATTTGCTGATGATTTAGCATTAAATATATGTTTTGTAATAACAATGATACTCTCACAAGTAAACTTAAAGATATAACTTTAAGAGTAAATCACTGGTGTGATTCTAACAGATTAATACTTAATCAAGATAAGACTGTGGATCTCAGTTCTGCTGGCTCTAATCTTTCAACAGTCAAACTTTTAGGCATTTATCTTGAATCTAAATTAGGGTGGAAATCCCACATAGACTACATCTCAGGGAAACTGAGTAAAGGACTGTTCATGCAACGTGTACTGAGCCAAACAATAAATAAAAAGTCATTACTGTCAGTGTATTACAGTAATATATACTCCATTTTAAATTATGGTGTCTTTGGGGCTACCATACCTATGCTAACAAGCTTTTTATTCTACAAAAGAGAGCAATAAGAATATTATGTGGAGTTCTGCCAAAAACACATTGTTAACCACATTTTATTGAACTTGGAATCCTCACGCTTCCTTGTATACATATTTTGAATTGTCTTTTGTACATTAAGAGGAATCTACAACAGTATAATCTGTGTGAAACTATTCATAATTACCCGACAAGAAGTAGCAACAATATTTATTTTGGTAAATGTAAGTATAGTAAAACACAAAATAGCTTTGAAGTATCATCCATTAATCTATTCAATAGTTTACCAGATAAAATCAAGAAACTTACTTCCAACATTTTTAAAAGATAGATTTTTAATGATATTGAAGAAAAATCCTCTCTATAAGCTCAGGAATTTTATAAGATTGAATTTTTTTTTATAATATTTAACATTTGACGTTGCTATACATGTGTAAATGTTTTTAGCAATATATATCTAAAGATCCACCCATCCATCCCTCCCTTCCCTCCACATCACATCCCATCTATCTATCTTTACAAAGCAGCACGTTCAGATTTGAACCGCGTAGGACGCTCTTGTAATGTTACTTTTACCTTCAGCTTGCTGTATTCGAAACCACTATTACTCTGTTGTCTACAATAACACATTAATTATCAGGCAGGGGTTTTAGTAACTAAACTATTAAGTTAGGAATGCACTGAGGGTTGGTGGGGAGAGAAGCTGGAAGCACTTGTGACCTTGCAGTGTTCTCTGTAAACAAATATGATGTTCAGTTTGAAGGCAGTACCCGGGCCTACTTCGATAGCAGGTGCAATTCATGTTAGCTATTGATAGTATGCAACACAGCTTACATTAATATACACAATTATCAGTTGCATTGCCTTTTCTTTTACATCAAAAACTGTAAATTATTTTAATCAATATCCGCTCTTATTAGCGTATGACACAGATACTTGTAAAATTCTGAAGCATAGTTTGGGGCTGAGGAGGTTGAAAATCCCCTTTCCTAATTCTTTCTCTCTAATAATATCATATTTTACTTGTGTTTCATTTAATTACAGGTTGTTTAACTTGAAGTTTTAAAAGTCTTTTGAGCTCTAATCTTACGTCTGATGGTTTCACCATTTGTAAGTAAGTGTTCCATGCCAAATTCTGCTACAAAGAGTGCTTATTGTGATGATGTGTTTTTACTTTCTCTGCTACATATAGTAAGTAGGGGAAGTATTGTATTCCACCCAAAAATTTGATATCGAGATTTCACCGGAAATATATGTTTTGAGACCCCCTGAATCCCAAAAAAAAACATTTTTGGAAACATGTCCGTGTGTGTGTGTCTGTGAACAGCATAACTCAGAAACGAAGTCGGATAAACACCAAACTTGGTATTTAGGTTCACTATCTTCCAGAGCTGCGACACGAAAGTTTTCAAGAAAATCCCCCCACCCTAGATTACCCTTTACATGGAACATTTTTCGAAAGTTTTAATTTTCTCAAAAATGGCTCAAACGATTTTGATTAAAATATCATATGTTTAAGATATTTTCATGACAAATAAAATGTATATCTTGAATTTTCTGGGAATGTCTCCAAAAGCATTCTTCATTGTGAACGACTTTTGCATAACTGGTAAACCATAAGAGATAGACAACATTTTACTACACAAAAAATGTAGATCGTGTTAAAATACACAATTTATGTCATATACATTTATTTGTTGAGTGAACCATTTTCGAGATATTCTTTGTTATTCCCTTAAATCTTTCAATGCTTATTTTCTCAAATGGGAATTCTTTATTCATTTTTTTGTCTTGGATATGCAAAGAGTATTAATCTGTGGCAAAGAGAATGGTGCTGCACATAGCAACCAGCTATTAAGAGATATGTCTATGCTTAAAGGCTACTGTATTTCTATATTGCCCTTGCAAATACAAAACAAGGGGAACATAGTAAGCCTTAAGCGATAGTCAAATATTTTTAGAACTGGTCGCTATGTGTAAAGTGTAATTCTCTTTGCAAGTCAAAAGATCGTTTCTGCAAATGTTTATCTCGATTAATATGAAATAGATGCAGAATAAGAGTTCGTAAAAATAGTTTGTACAACAATAGAGAAAGTCATGTGAGTGTAACACATCAGATTTTTATGTATGAACTCTTCTTTACTTTAGACATATTGCCACAGTTCTACACTGGTCTACATATGCATCGAATAAATGGAATAGTCGTAATGAAACCGTCTGTGTATTGGGGAGGAATGTGTCCGTCACAACACCTAACGTCGCCTATACTCCGTGCGGTAACACGGTTGCTCTTTTTACTTACTAAAATCCCTCTGCCTGGTAATAACATACACTTCCGAATTTCCAACAATAATGTCACTCGTCGCTAGACAGACACTCGTGACGTCATGACTGGCTAATTTCCACGTGAGCCAATTAGAATCATCGATGGACATGGCAACAATTGCACGCCGATGGCCTAGCGCTGAGAATTGGACATAAACCAAACTTACTGCAGCACCTATTTTGTTAACCAAACATTTACTCCCTGATTATGAAAATATTGCGCGAAACCACATTGAGCCCCCGAAAATGGTGTTATTTGCGAATTTGTTGAGATTTCGCTTTATTTGCAAAATTTGTGTTTTATCACGATTTAAATTCACGCTTCTAGCGATCGGAAACAAACACTTATGCAAACAAAAATAACTTTACAATGTAAAATACGAAAAATGTTTTTATCGCTAATTAACGACAACTCACACTCAGTGGCGACTGGCGATGGAGGACTCCAAGGCGGCACCCTCCCCATAAATAAACATCCTGTAAATAAAAAATAAAAACAGGAAAGGAAGGATAATATCAGATGTCATTGCAGTATTAATTTCTGCACTCTCCGACTTAGTTCATAGATTTTGTTTTGTTTGAAATGTGCGAATGTTTTCATTTCGGAGTGCATTTCGGACTACATCAAATCGTCCGGGAAACCTTGCGTTTGAGGATACTACTAGAGGTAGAGGTGTGGAGGGGAATGCTTCGAATGTGGGCGAGGGTTGCAGAGAGGTAATAACAGCTTGGGCAGAGTCCGAGGCGCTTCGCTTTCCATGGGGTCTTTTCCACGTGCAGTCATTCAATTTCACTGCCACCACCATATCAAAAAAATATTGTCAGTCCTGTCTAAAATGTTAATTCTGTTACCCATATGAATTGATTTAAATTTTAATGAAATTCTCAAGTTGTACTGAGATTTAAAGTACAGTATTGTAAAGTTAAAACGATTTAGAGCATAGAATAAATAATTTCCTTTATACTACAATCTACACATATTGGTCGCTTTTTTTTTCTGCGCGCGCGCGTCACACAAACCAGTACACTCGCCCATATGTAGTGGTGTGATTCACACATGTATAGGTTAGTTGGGTACAAGGTTCGGAAGCACGTGTTGTATAAAATACCTAACTTAACCAGTTAATTCAGTGCAGGTGGTATGCTCTTGATGTAGACCATTAAAAATCTATAAGTGTGCATTTAAAGTTGAATTAATTAGTTAAGGAATCGTAATGAACAGCGTAAATAGCAAAAAGACTGACAATGCCTTTGCCATATCTTATATTGAGAAGGCCCTGATTTCAACTATTTTTCTGAATAAATGGAGTAAAAATGGACATCTACAAGAATATTAACTAGGTTAGTTTAGTTACAGCGGATTTTTTAAAGGCAAGTAGATACATAATAACCTCTTTCAGTTCATTTTATGTTCTTGAGCATTTTTCCAATGCGTGTTGTTGATTGCTTGCATTCACATACACGTTTAGACGCAAGATAAGGTTGGCAAGAGGAAAACTAAACTCTACGCGTTCCCAGAATTTGTTATTACTCTGACGGCTGAATACATATTATAGAAGGTAGAAACTTAGAAGGAATATTTTCACGAAAACTGAAATTTTAACCGATACTCATTAACGGACGGATGCACCGTATAATATAAATGACAAAAGGTTTGCTGCTACTAAACGGAATAATACAATAATTACGAATATCGTTTAATTTACGCTCGTTTTGATAAATGCGTTTTATGTTTGAATTGCACTAATGCATAGGATTTTGTAGGTGCTGAAAAATATATACAGTAAACTGAACAAACGAGAAATTATATGCAGAATATTTTGGTTTTATAGTTGTTTTTGTTTACAAATATTTTTTGGTAGATTGTAGAATAAAACCTGTACTGTAAAGCTTAATACGAAAACATCGCCTGCCGCCCTCCCAAACTTGCAAATCACAAGCCGCCGCTTGCGGAGAACACACGGTTTTATAACAAACGTGTACTCTGTTCTTTATTTTCACAAAATAAATGATTTACAAATGTTAATCACACATGCTTCCACATAGTTAAGTCTGTGTTTCGTGAACATATTTCTTCTAAGTTCTTACCGTCTATAATAATATTTATTCAGACGTCAGAGTAAGAATACAGATTCTTAAGTGGGAACACACAGAGTTTATTTTTACTCGTTTCCCAACCATATCTCGCGCCTAAACGTGTATCTGAATGCAAGCTATCAACAACACGCATTGGAAAAAATATTCAAGAGTATAAAATGAACTGAAAGACGTTATTTTGCGTCCACTTCCTTAACAAATTGACTGTAACTAAACTAACCTAATGAATATTCTTGCAGATGAAGGCCATTTTCCTCTCCTTTTGCTCAGCAAAATGGTTGAACACAGGTCCTTCTCAAGGTTAGAGCATTAAGTCTGTGTTTTTTATATTTATGCTGTTCATTACGATTCCTTAACTAATTTATTTAGCTTTAAATGCACACTTAGATTTTTAATGGTCTCCACCAAGAGCACACCACTTGCACAGAATTAACTGGTTAAGTGGGGTATTTTATACGACACGTGCTTCCGAACCCTGTATACAACTAAACTGTACGTATGTGAATCACAGCACTGCGTGTGGGCAGATGCACTGTGATTGTGTGACGCGCAAACAAAAGCGACTAACATAGATTGCAGTATAAGGAAAATTACTTACTCTGAATCGTTATTGCTATACCTACTTTAAATCGCAGTATAACTTAAGAATTTAATTCAATTTTAAATCAATTCATATAGATAACAAAATTAAATTTTAGACAGAACTGAGTACATTTTTTTTGATATGGTGACGGCAGTGATATTGAATGACTCCACGTTAAAAAACGAACCAATAGCAAAGCGCCTCAGGCTCCGCCAAGCTGCTATTACCTCTCCGCACCCCTTGCCGCATTCAAAGCATTTCCCTCCGCACTTCTCACCTCTAGCAGTAGCCACAAACGCGAGGTTTCCTGGGCGGATTTGATGTCCGAAATACACTCCATAATGAAAACATTCGCGCTACTCAAGCTACTGTGTTAAGTGTTGCAGAAACATTTCAAACAAAATAAAATCTATAAACTAAATCGAGTGCAGAAATTAATACTGCAATGACATCTGATATTATCCTTACTTTTTTTATTTACGTGGCGCCGCCCTAGTCTTCCATCGCCAGCCCCCAGTGTTCTCCACTGAAATTTTAATTTATATTCGTTAATGTACGGATGCACCATATAATATAAATGACAAATAGACTTCCTGCTACTGAAGGGAATAATTCAATGATTATTATTATCATAGTTTAATTTATGCTCGCTTTGATAGATGTTTTATTGCAAATTTTATTTCTGAATTGCCGTAAAGCATAGGATTTTGTACATGCTGAAAAAATACATTCAGTAAATTTAATACATGAGAATTATATGCAGAATATCTTGGTTTATATGGTTGTTTTTTCTTTACATATTTTTGGGGTAAATCGCAGGATAAAACTTATTAAAGTGTGCTTAATGCGAAAACATCACCTGCCACACTCCCAAACTTGCAAATCACAAGCAGCCACTGCTAACACCTATATGTATTACTTGAAATAGTGTTGTATCAATCAATGATAACTGTTCTTTTACACATGCTATGTGCAGCTAAATCTGGAAAGAATACTGAAAAATTCAATGCCATAGTTGGAATTTGAACTATGCATCTTTGACTTACCATGCCACTTGAGACAGTACGTTCTGCATAGCTAAATATACAATGAGAATCACAGGGAAAATAAATATTAATAAAGTAGGAATGGTATTATTAAATAAGCCTGGGAAGTGAGTATTACATGTAAAGGTGAATATGGGTTGAAAAGACAGTGCCAGCAGCAGGCAGGAAACAGGGTTCGTTTTCCCCTCTCAATTGTAGCCAAGTGAGAGCAGAATACATTTTGTTAGTGTACCATTAGGTCATCTAAAAATCAGATGTGTAGAAAAGGGTCAGTGCTCTCATAGCCCCAGGCAATCAATAAGAAAGAAGTAGAAATCATGTGATAGTGAAATGGGGAGATACAAAAATTTGAAATAAAGAAACAGGAGATTTTAGAAAACACTTGTTCATGGTATTTCCTTAGAGGTTGTTCGGAGAATATATGTGAGCCGGTGGATAGGGGAGATTGTATGGAACACAGCAGTAAAGAAATTTGTGTGTGTTGAGGCAATATCAGGAGTCAGATATTTTAAAACGGTGACAAGAAATAAATGGGCAGGGAAATGAACCAGTCGTATTAACCACCAACCTTAGATCCATGCGAGTCCCTGAGCTAGCATCGAACCCAGGACCATTCCTGCAAATCCCATGCCACCAAATTGGCGCACAGCATCTCCCATGCAGTACCGCCATACACTGCTATAATCAGCTGAACTCAGGGCAACACAACATTAAATTTCCCAACTGTCATATATGTATAATCCAGTACAAGTAAAGAATATTTGGTTAGATGAACATTATGAAAATGTTTTACATATTAATGCAAGAGGTTTTTTAAATTCCATTAGGTGCTATAAAATCAAGCTTTTTCAATGTCAAATCATACATACAGAGATCCTGCATCAAATTAACAAGTTAAGGCAAGAGAAGGCATGCTCGATTGATTTTGTCAATCCACATGCTTCTTATAATTGATACAGGATGCAGCTGTGAATCCGGAAATTTTACAAACACTTATTTGGATTTGACACGACGGAGGGGGGGGGGGATGATGCAGCTGCCACCATCTTGTAAATCATTTTAGTTGCAATGGAGTAAAATGTACTTATGCTGTAAAAGCATTTTTACAAGTGGCATGTGATTGCTCAACATGAATTTTAGAGAAAGTTCGGGATTAATTGCAATCATGGTGTTACATCAGCTCATGCCAATCAAAACCTGGGTTCGTAACTTTGAGGCTACTATTTAAAACAGTGCCTACATAGCGACATTCAGAGAAGCCATTGAAGAAGTCCAAGTCAATCCGCAAATCATCATTTTGTCATTCAAGCTTTCCAGCCATAGCATGCGACAGATTTTACATAAAGATCGTTATTTCCACACAAATCAGACTTAAATTATACATGCACTAGGGGAACAGTAATGGAAACAGACTTTAGTTCTGCTAGACTTTGCTGGAGTTGATTAATGGAAACCAGAATCTTGTCAACAACTTACTGATGGGTAATGAAGTCCATTTCCATTTAGCAGGGTTTGTTAATAAACAAAAAAAGCTTTGTTATTGGTCTGCCGCAAACTCTCATGAAACTTGTGAGAAATATTTCACTCTGAAAGCAACAGTTTGGTACACATTATTTGTTTTTGCAATTATTGGTCCATACTACTTTAAAGATGAGATGGAAAGGGCTGTAACTGTGAGAGGATAATGTTTTGTGCACAGGCTGGAGAAGTCTTAGCCCCTGCACGTGCTCATCCTCCTGTGAATGAGCACATGTTCCTTCAACAAGAGGGACTATGAGCCGCACCATACAAATTTCCATAGCAGCTGTGATTAATTTGTTTCCCTACCACACTGTCTCCAGACAAAGGAATATCGGATGACCAGCTAGATTCCCCAATCTTTCGCTCTGACTTCTTTCTCAGGGGGTACTTGAAATTTGAAGCTTTCAGTGCTCCAGTGCCACACAATATTAGTTGAAAAACTGGGGAAGAAACTGAACAAATTCCTGCAAAGAGTAATGGATGCTATTAGCAGAGGACTTGTTGAGTGCATACAGAAAAATCTGATGTGTTACACTCGGATGACTTTCTCTACTCTTGTACAAACTATTTATACAAACGCTTATTCTCCATCTACTTCATGTTAATGGTGGTCATTTGAATTACCTTATTACTTTCTCTACTACATATAGTAAGTAGGGGAAGTATTGTATTCCACCCAAAAATTCGATACCGAGATTTCACCAGAAATATATGTTTTGAGACCCCCTGAATCCAAAAAAAGCCTTTTTGGAAACATGTCCATGTGTGTCTGTCTGTGAACAGCATAACTCAGAAACGAAGTCGGATAAACACCAAACTTGGTATTTAGGTTCAGTATCTTCCAGAGATGCGACACAAAGGTTTTCAAGAAAATCCTCCCACCCCAGATTACCCTTTACATGGAACATTTTTCGAAAATTTTAATTTTCTCAAAAATGGCTCTAACGATTTTGATTAAAATATCATATGTTTACGATATTTTTATGACAAATAAAATGTATATCTTGAATTTTCTGGAAATGTCTCTAAAAGTATTCTTCATTGTGAACGACTTTTGCATAACTGGTAAACCATAAGAGATATACAAAATTTTACTACACAAAAAATGTAGGTCGCGTTAAAATACACAATTTATGTCATATACACTTTTTTTGTTGAGTGTTGAATTTTTTTTGTTGCTTGTTATTCCCTTGGATTTTTCAATACTTATTTTCTCAAATGGGAATTCATTATTCATTTTTTGTCTTTGATATGCAAAGAGTATTAATCTGTGGCAAAGGGAATGGTGCTGCACCTGGCAACCAGCTATTAAGAGATATGTACGATGCTTAAAGGCTACTGTATTTCTATATTGTCCTTTTAAATATATATTCCCCTTACATCTACAAGAAAATTAGCAATAAAATAGAGTCTGCAAATGTTTATCTCAATTAACATGAAGTAGATGGAGAATAAGTTTTTGTAAAAATAGTTTGTACAAGAGTAGAGAAAGTCATGTGAGTGTAACACATCAGAAATTTTTTTGATAAAAGGGCGTTACATTTAGTTAAATTGCTTATCTAAATGTTTGTATGTAATAAATATGAAAATAATCTAATCATGCACCCATGAGAACATTTTTAATATTGCCAGATCCTGTATTAATAGAAAACAGTAAAGTGGCAGATAAGATTCTTCTGGACTGACTAATCTTGGAGGTTAAGAATGTCTGAAACGAGTCAGAATTCTAAATAAGTTAAAATTATTCAGGCCAATGAAGGAGAAGATAGGAACGAAGTAACATCATTTTGAGAGCAGGGGTTTGGTGTCAATCAAACAGCAGGTTGAGTAGCTATGGTAGGGAGAATTGCTCAAATAATTTGTTAATTTTAGTCCATCTTATAACACAGTGCTTATGTATAAGGAAAGCCTTTTGAGGAGCTAATCGCTCCCATTATCAATTTTATGTTGACTTGGAGCTGATGATCGGAGAAATAAATAACCATAAGCAAGTGATTTGTTACAAAAATTGTCTCAAATTACCTGATTATTATACCACATTCCTGTTTCAAGTCCACCTTGAATAATTTAGCTGAAATTTTTATTTCCCAAAGGTCAGATGTTCAATTCATTGAGTATGGAAATGTTTCAAAATACTTTTTTTCAGGTAAGTTCCGTATTTCTCATTATGAAGCTTCATGGTACGACGAGATAACATCCCTGCACTCTATCATAATATCCATAGGTGTCAACTTGTTATATATTTTGGAGGGGGCAGGATTGTACAGTAAAATCTGGTATTAATAAAATATTTCGTATAATTATTAGAGTAAAAGGTATTTATGATATATAATACAGATACTTTCAATTTCTTGAACTCAAATAAAACGCTTGATTAATTTAAAATTTGAAGAAAGATAATGCTAGATCTGTTGTGTCTTACCTTACTGTTTTCCAACGAAAATGTGGCATCTCAGGCTCATTCCTTGCAATAAACTCTCAAGCTCTTCATAATAATAATTTATAATGGCAACAAGTGTTTAGACGAATACAAGGAATTACAAATCAACATGTTGCTGAGGTAGTTAAGGCACGGAATTGTGAATGGCATCTGACTCCCCCATCCAGGTTTTCCTCAGTCCTCATAACTAGCAAATGTCGGGGAGGTACCCTAAACTTACACCCAGAATGTTTCCTTCTCAACTATCCTCTCCCAATTGTCATTTCATATAGCATTATTGTTCACCACCGTGGTGCCATATGCAGTAAGAATGGGTGTTAAACATTTAAATAAATAAATAAATTTCAATCTGTGGCTACACAGATGACAGAAGTAATCATTGCTACAATTTAGGGTAAGGAGAGGAACAGATGGAAAAAAAAGAAAATGGATGCTGCAACATGATTTCTATAAATGGATTTCTCATTAATTTCTATCCATTTTGCATCACACCTATGAAAACTGATGTCACAGACATTGAAGCTGCAAAATATTTTTCTATAATAGAGAATGAAACTACAGATGTGTCTACACAAGAAAAATCCAGTATTTGTTTGCTTTCATTCTGATCATATGTTAAGTGAAACCCATGTTGCATCATGACAACTTACTTTTGTTTAACAGTTGAACTCTGCATTTGAAAATTTAAAGTTAACCCTTTTCAACTACGTTCAGCCTATTTAAATAGTTTTTCTTTTTGTTTAATGAGAAATCTATCTTGGAATAAAATTATAGAAAACTCTTGAGTCCAAGTTGAAACACTTAACTCCCATTTTTTTGGCATCTTGATTTACGAGAGTTACTTGCTCTCATTGTCAGAAGTGGGTGTTGCCCAGTATGTGGTTGTGGTGACATCTAATGCAGAGATGGCCCACCAGGTGAAGAATTTTTCACCTAATATTTTTGCTTACACCATTTCTTAATTCCTTTTAAATGCAGTATTTAATACAATCAAACTTGTCAATCCATCCTGGAATTTAGCTATTCGTTATGTCCAAATTCACATTTAAAATTTTTTCTAAAAAGAGAAACGGTAGAAAGTGGAATAACCTCCGATTAAGCAGCTTAAATGAACTAACAAGAAATTTATTTTTTCTTTCAGTTTTTGATCACTTTTCTTGCAAATATTTCACACCAAATTATATTCTTAGACAATGTATTACTCGACATGGAAAATTTAAAAGTTACCTGCATGTTTTCAACTGGAGTCACAGATGGTTTTATTTGCAAATGTGAAATGTTAGAAGAAACAGTATTCCTATGAATATGAAGTCAGGGACTTAAAAGTATTTACAGCATTGTAAGTCGTCATTAGGATATGCCATCTCAATACAATTTGAGGTCTCCTTGTTGTATACCAGGAAAAATGCGAATCAGTTGGGGAATTTAATGTCATGAAACGAAATGAAATTGAGTTTTATTTATAGACCCTCTTTAACTGCTATGGTCCTTAGCATCTTATTCTGTTTTGGACATAAAAGACTAAATTTTGCTTAGAGGCCTACATTAGGCTTGCAGTTTTTTACTGCAATAAATCTACGACACGGCACCACCGGCTTTACCTCCCTTCTGAAGGAAGCCATTCTAAGGATTTTTACACCCAAAAAATCCATCAACCTCCACCAGGTTTGAACCAGCAACTTCGGGAACTAAGGCATGCTAAATGCGGAGGACGAAACCTGAAACACTCAACACAAAACACGATATGTTGTAATGGCTGTGAAATGTTTGGTCCAGGTAATGTAGATGATATTCTCTTCTTTTGTATCTTGACTTTGAAGGAAAGCCCGAGACCTCTATCCTGAGGGGAGGAAAGGCCACAAAGGCTCAATCCTCCATCAAGAGAAATAATTTTGTGCTTCAGGTTCAGCATTTCTCTCATTTAGGAAAAGTTGCCATGGTAACTTGACGGCATTATTCCTTGTCTAGTTATGGAAGTGAAGAACATGTCTTAACACTTAAGTATTTCTCTTGCACCCTCAGGTAGCAACTTGTAGGTTGTAATGTAAGACTTGTAGGTGTAAGCGTGTGAACATTGAATGTCTTGGTTATTTCTTTGCTTATGTTTCAACAAAATAAACTATGATATTATGTATGCTTACAAAAGCAGTCAATAAGGTTTTTTTTTATGTTTATAACAAATTATATTGAGTGTATTTTGTTAGAAACTCTGTTTAATAGGTGCAATGATGAGGACAAGAAATACTTTTTAATTACTGGATGGCCAATTAATTCATTATAAATTTCCATAAAGAAACAAATTAAAAGTGTTAGGAAGTCATATAAAGTTTAAAGATTTTTTGTTTTCTGAATTTTGTTAGTTATGATAGATAACTCTGCTTCCTTAAAAGAGAGGATTGATTTAATCTGCAAAAAGTAGATTGAGTAATATTAAGTTATTCCATTTTTAGCATGCACTATTCCAACCCCCCCCCTTACACTATTTTTCACCTGTTTTCTACATCACGAGCCACCACTGATCTAGCTGTGGAGTGATGTGATGTATTTCCATAGTGGATTTGGTAGCAGCAATTAAAAATTCATTAAATGGTGTTTTGTGTCTTATGATTAAAATCTTTTCCCAAGTATCTAAATCTGTTGTGTATTTAGTAGGTTTTAGGAGCATTAAGTTTGGTGTGATTGGTCATCCAAAAGTGGTGTACAACTGCAGATTTATCAGTCTGTATTTGATGTACCTCATATGCTCTTTTAACCTGGTTTCTAAATTTCTTTTGTTTTTTTATATAAACTTGGAAGCCAGATTAAAAGAGCATACCAATGAATTCACTTCCAAAAAAAAATGTTCAATTCCTACCAAAACCCGATGTTAAAATTATTTTACATAGGCTTTTCTGTACTTATGTTGAAATAAACATATTCCTACACATCCAATATATAAACATTAAACATATAGAGTGCGGCAGTGGGATATGAGGGTTTTTACAGACCTGTTGTCGGTACTCAGAACGATTTAAAAGAAAACACATACCGGAAGTAAACTAGTACTTACCTACAATACCATTTAATGTCTCATTACTTTTAAGAATTACTTTTTTTAAAATGAATGAATGAATGAATTTATTTATTTATTGGCGCTTTTTAACTGCTGCAGTTCTTAGCATCCCATATTTATATTGGGCTTGAAAGGCCAGCAATTTTGCTCAGAGGCGTCTTTTATCATGCTTGAGGTTCTTTTACGTGTCTTAAATCTATGATATGGTACCACTGGCTTTACTTCCCTTCCGAAGAAAGTCATGCTAAGAACTACGTTTTGTAAGTAGCCTTCATGGCAATGAATACATTCCTGCAAACTGCTTTGAAAGTTCTGCACAACTTGCCCCAATGAAACAAGACCAATGACACTAATTTCATTCCTTGTTTTCTTTCAGCTGGATGATAGTGAAAGGCTTGATGCGATACACCCTATTTTTCAAATAATCCTGTAGGAAGTAATCAGCTGCAGCCAGGCTATCCTAATTGTGAAATTATGCATCCTGACGACATGTTTCACAGGCAATTCTTAGGACCACAAGCACTGTGGACCATCTTGCTGAAACCATAATTCACTGTCAACATTAATTTAGTCAAGAATTTCCAACACTGAGCTTTTTTGGTACTGTTCTAAGCTGACGGTCACAGTATGACCTCCTCCTTCAAAAAAGTATGGGCCGATAATTCCAAAGGCAGACACACCACAGCAGACCATTACTTCTGGACTGTGCAGTGATTTTTCCCACATTTCCAAGAGTTGTTCATACTCCAGTAGTGAAAATTCTGTTTATTTATGTAACCAGAAAGATGGAAATGTGCCTCATCCAATAGGATCAGTGTGTTCAGAATACCCAGTTTAGAATTCAAACTGTCAGTCAACTGTTTACAAAACTGCATTCAAGTGTATCAGTTGGCTTAACTCAATGCACAAATTGAAATTTGTACGGATTAAATTGGAGGTCATTGTAGGTTGCAGCAAAAACTTTTGCCCAATAGATTCAAAGCCATTGAATGATGCCTTGCAGAGTGAGTTGGACTTTGCTGCACAGCTTCTCTAAATCTTGCAATGTTCTCAGGTGTGCAAACTGTTTTTCCATACCAACAAATTTATCACAAACACAAGTTAGTGTTTAAGGATGGAATTCTTTCAGTTGTGTGATATTAAATTCATTTTTAAATCTTCTCTGTACAGGAATGATCAATTTCAACTCAAAAGAAGTTCTTTCTGCGAACACATGTTCTGCTACAAACAAGTTATCCATATTATCTTTCACAACACTGAGAAAAAAAATTGCATGTTTTAAGGATTTCATTAGCAACATTGCTGGTTAGGTCACTCAAAGCTGCTAAAAAGGAGCGCATTCTAAACACTGTATCCTACTGCTGCAACCTGTATAAAAAGACACACATATAAAAAGATTAACAATAGGAGGGATGGATGAAAGTCATAGGATATCAAAAGGCACATTAATTATCATTAGGATAGTAGATAAACTTTATTCTGTTATTGTTTCCAACAGTAACATAACAGCTTACCAACAAATACAAAAATACTTTGTGTTGCTTTAATAAAAATGTGCAAAACGTTTCTCTTGAATTCCTGAACTACACTACCATCAGGATGATATAATATAAAAATACTTAAAAGTCTGTATATTAAATCAGGTTAAATTTTGTTTTCTAGAATCTTACAAAAATAATTATTTTTCATTTTACTCAAGAAGAAATATATTTGCAAACACATTCTATAAGAATAAATGAACCATTATTTCTGCTGTAATTCAAGGTTTCAGCATGGAGAAATACCAAAATAATATGGTCACAAGTGCTGCTTTGTACCATACATGCACTCTCCTACACATTCACCTGCACAATTTCATCATTCATTATATATTATAGGACTTTTCTTTTTCCTGCTCTCTAACAATATAGCTGCCACTATTTACTGAATCAAACTGAATGCACTTATTCTTTTTTACAGTGACATGAACTGCAGTTTTTATAAAGTTTTCTCCTGTTTAGCCCTAACAATACTTATTGTAACATTTCTTTTTTTTTTTTAATCTCTAAAACAGCTGAAATTTATATCCATCTGACTGTGGCTTTTTAAACTATCTTATGCATACCTTCTTAAGGGTGATATTTAGAAAATACACTTAATATATATGGTTACCAGTACAATAAATGCAATATCTTAAAGAATTGGTTATCTGCATCATTCACTTATGTTTAACCAAGATATCAATGTTGGACCTAGATACTTGTGTTTGTCATCTATAGTAAATGCAACATACATCTTGTGTGAATATATTACTGTTAAAACAGTTTTGAGAACAGGTAATTATGCACTTCTTTCTTACACTGAAGATAACATTTAATGTGTTTCAGAAAAATCAAATTCAGCATTTAACATTTTTATGTGAAATCAAACACACACACAAAACACAAAAGATGAAGTGTGCTTGAAATGAAAGAAATGGCCGTTTAATATGGAGCTGATTCAATTGGTTTCCTTCTCTCCTCCAGTTGCTTGTAGTAACTGTATCTAATGATGTACAAGTACATACAGAAAGCTGCAACATAAAATGCACAATAAAATTAGTTTGCAAATAAGCACATGAATCAGATACCATCTACTGTACTACACTCAATCCAGCCTCCTGCTGTAAATAAACACATGTGCCTTTGCCATAGCACACCTTTCAAGTGAATGAAAATAGTTCATTACTGCCCAGATGTATTGTCACCCTTTTTGTACTTCAAATAATGTGGTGAATAAGCAGAGCATTTTAAGAATTTCATTTAAATATAACTTAAATAATTAGCTTCTATTTATCATGGCCATGTAGGCATCAGTATTCCTGCATTTTTACTTTCTCTACTACGTATAGTAAGTAGGGGAAGTATTGCATTCCACCCAAAAATTCGATACCGAGATTTCACCGGAAATAAATGTTTTGAGGTCTCCTGAATCCAAAAAAAGTATTTTTGGAAACATGTCCATGTGTCTGTCTGTCTACCTGTGAACAGTGTAACTCGGAAACGAACAGTCAGATAAACACCAAACTTGGTATTTAGGTTCAGTATCTTCCAGAGATGCAACACAAAGGTTTTCAAGACAATCCCCCCACCCCAGATTACCCTTTACATGGAACATTTGTCGAAAATTTTAATTTTTCAAAAATGGCTTTAATGATTTTGATTAAAATATCATATTTAAGATACTTTTATGACAAATAAAATGTATTTCTTGAATTTTCTGGGAATATCTCCTAAAGTATTCTTCATTGTGAACGACTTTTGCATAATTGGTAAACCATAAGAGATAGACAAAATTTTACTACACAAAAAATGTAGATTGCGTTAAAATACACAATTTGTCATTTACATTTTTTTTGTTGAGTGAACCATTTTCGACATATTGCTTGTTATTCCCTTAAATTTTCCAATACTTATACTTTTTCTCAAATGGGAATTCATTATTCATTTTTTTTTGTCCTGGTAATGCAAAGAGAATAGAATACTCCACATAGCAACAAGCTCTTAAAATATTTGGCTATTGCTTAAAGCCTGCCAATTCTCCTTGCATCTACAAGAAAATTAGCAATAAGATTAACATCTCAATATCTCGATTAACATGAAGCATATGGAGAATAAGGTTTGTAAAAATAGTTTGTTCAAAAGTAGAGAAAGTCATGTGAGTGTAACACATTAGAATTTTTACTGGAGTGAAGCATTGGTCGTGCTAATGAAGCCCTGAATGTCCTCTTTTAGAAACCCACACATAGGCTCTTGGAGCCCTATGTGTCTTTAACCTGGGCATTTAATCAAATCCACTGGTCCCAATAATATAGACCATGTTTTTGATATCTGCTCATCTTATTTCCTCAGGTTCCAAGAAAAAGGAGCCTAATGATACACAACTATGAATAGCAAATCCTTTGCATTCTAAAGGTCTGCACAGGCTGAAATTCTTGAGCCCAACCCGAGCCTAAGAATAGGTTATACTGTACCACCCGACCCGATTGTCAAATATTCTTTTTAATAAAATTATTTCGCTCTCATGTATCATCATCAGTAGCAGCATGATTATTATTAGTAGTCCACAAAGCATGCTGCCTGCAGTGCTAAGGTACTCTTGTTCAATTTCTGGTGCCGGCATGGGAATTTTTTTCTCTTGCTAGAAGGCCTGGTAAGGCAGGCTCTCATTCCTGGACCAAATGGGGAGCCATTTTACAGAAATAGTAGCAGCTGAAGTCCTGGAATCTGCAAGCAGTAAGTGGCATGTTGACGGCACACCACTTTATTCACCACATGCTGGCCCTATTACTGCACTCTGTCCAGAATGTCCTGGGTGTGGGTGGATGGAGGGAGATGGAGTTTGAAGCTGCTGTTGTAAAGTTATCCGCAATTGCAATAGTAGTAATAATAAGCATCTATTATTATTATTATTATTATTATTATTATTATTATTATTATTATTATTATTATTATTATTATTATTATAACTATGGATGCATACGTGTTGTGATAATTATGCTATTCCGGGCATCTCAACAGTGCAGAACAAAAACTGATAAATTAATTTTTTCTTCTTTATTTTCACTTTAAGGTTTCGCCAAACAATTTGGCTTCTAAAGTTTGTGTAAGCTAGTTAATGAATCTCTGTCAGTAAGGGTTGTAAATTATTGTGTGAAAGTGTTTTGTATCTCATTTTCCCTACTTTCCCAACCATCAGAAACAAAACACAACATAACAAACCCAGCCTGTCAATGAGGATATTCAGTTATGTATTGCAAACTATGAAAGTAGCACGTGTTTGTTCTACAGAAGTTTTCATTTAGAATAGAGCAGAGGAGTTTTATGCAAATGCATGTGTTTACAGTTTGTATTTGCAAGTTTTCAGCAATGCCACCAGTGAAATTAAAGTTTAAAACACTGCACAAAAGGGGGAGAAACCAGAGAGATTGTTTTAAATGTTTATAAATACATGAAGCAAGAGGCAGAGGAAGCCAAGGGCAGAGTACCAGAGGAGCACAGAAAGGAATTGTTAAAAGTTCAGGAAAGAGTAGAAAAAGCAACGGAAATATCCCGCCTAAGAATTAGAAGAATTTTGCCAGAGGAAAGGCAGCATAAAGGTGAGGAAACTTCTTTCAGCATGCCTGGTAAAATCCGAAAAGGAACTAAACCTGTCATTGGCATCAATTTTGATAAGTGCATTATTCAGTGAACTATTCACGAATTATTCATTTGGCACAAAACTTCTCCCACAGTGTCCAAATTACTTCTGATGCTAAGAAAAAAAAATGAATTTTCAACAGAGCAGCAGCAGCAGCTTGACATGTACCTAATCAGCAAACTGGGCTTTAGATGGAAAAGAACAAGAAATAATAAATGTGCACTAATACAAAAGCATGATCTACATAGGAAAGTGTAGCCTTTAAAAAGTACAAGAAGGAGGTCACTGTATTGTCTATCAAGATGAGATTAAATACGCAGCATACAACTCCTAAAGGCTGGAGTGATTATGCATTGGCGCTACTAGCACCAGTTTCAAAAAGGGGACACACTATTTCACATGCAGGCAGTAAAAACGGATTTGTACCTAATGCCTGCTCATATTTAAGTGTCAGCAAAAAACTGGGGACTATCATAATGAAATGAATAGTAGAAACTTTATATGATGGCTAAGACAAAGCTTAATCCCAAATTTAAAGACAAATTCAGTGCTTGTGATAGATAATGCATCCTACCACAACATGCAGAAAGACAAGGCTCCATCATCAAATGCAAATAAAGAGACAAGCTGGTTATGTGCAAAAAGCATTGCGTTTGATGAATCTATGCTGAAACTCCAATTATGCATCATTAAATGCATAAGCCCAGGCACACAACATATGTTATAGATGAAATACTTGTGGCTAATGGACACTCCCTCCTTATCATACCAATCTTAACCCTCTGAACTTATTTGGGGTGACATCAATCAATGTGTGGGTGCCAATAATGTCAGCTTTAAACTGCCAAGTTTTCAATGTCTTTGTGAACAAAGGTTTGCAGAAGTTGGGAAGATAAATGAAACAATGTTTGCAGCCATGTAGAAAAGCTAGGAAATGAGTACTGGGAACAAGAATATATAATTGAAGATAGAATAGAGAATATTGTAATCATAAACACCGATGGCAGCAGCAGCAGTGAAAGCAGCAATGAGAATGAAGTCAGCGAGTGTGATGGTGGAATGTCGGGCATAGAGCCTCTAGAAGACTGCAGTGATGAGAATACTCTCGTAGTCATAAAACATGGTGCATGCCATCTGTCTGTAAAGTGGCTCAACTTTCTGTATACATCGAGTGTACTTCTGCAAATACACCAGGGTAAAAGGTGGATTGGGAACAACAGAACATGGTGAGTGATTCGCTCTTTACTATTGAAAACTCCAGAGGCCAAATTGTTTGGTGATACCTATACATGGAAAATGTTTCATTATTTTTTGATTCTCAATAATGGAGCAAATGATTTTTATTAAAATACCAAACATTTAAAATATTTACACACGAAATGAAATGCGTATGCTGAATATAATAAATTCATTTTTCTTTGTCTTCATTTTCAAGCCCAAGCTCAACAAAAAATCTTTCAAATTTAAGCCTGAACCCATCCCACAGGCTTGGCTTGAGCCTGTGTAGACCTCTATCACATTCACATAGTATATACTGGGAGATTTTGTATTCCCTCCCACATTTCCTGCATAAAGGATCCTGAAAGTCCCATTATGTACAAAAGTCTGAGCAAAGATATAGCAACAACGCTTCTGAGCTTAGATCAAGTTAAATTTGAAGGAATCTCTGCCACATCCATAATAAATTTGTAG
Organism: Deroplatys truncata; assembly: GCA_030765065.1. Classification (NCBI taxonomy): domain Eukaryota; kingdom Metazoa; phylum Arthropoda; class Insecta; order Mantodea; family Mantidae; genus Deroplatys; species Deroplatys truncata. The sequence continues at coordinate 84,703,491 of CM060988.1, forward strand.
GCTTGCCTGGCAGTAGTTTGTTTACTCCAAAACTCAAGATGAGCCCTATCTGTTAGCTGGGTTATTCCATAATTGACACTTCTGGGCGACATGCCACAGATGAGCTTGGGCCCTATAAAATTAACTCCCATTTAGCAAGTGTTCACCATTTCATTAACTCTAATACCAGCACATCCAGGAACCAGTTATGCTTATCAGTATTGTTTATGTTGAGATCATGGCTGACTGTGTAGCAGTTCAGAGCAGTGTAATTAAACATAGAAGTGGCAAAGTCCTTAAAATAGTAAAAAACAAGTTTTGAATGTTTTGAGTGTTATGATACCTTTGCTGATTAGGATGTCATTACATTAACATTGGAAACTGCAACCTTGAATGCTATATACAAGGATGTAAATTAAGGAAGCAAGAGCTGTGAAAACCAAAAAAAAAAGAAAAAGAATCTATGCGGATTCTCCATCTACTTCATATTAATCAAGATAAACATTTGCAGAAATTATCTTATTGCCAATTTTCTTATAGTCACAAGGGGAATATGGTAGGCTTTAAGCAATAGTCAAATCTTTTAAGAGCTGGTTGCTATGTGGAGTATTCCATTCTCTTTGTATGTCCAGGACATAAACAAACAAATGAGTTCCCATTTGAGAAAAAGTGCAACTATTGGAAAATTCAAACAAATAGTAAGGAATATCTTGGAAATGGTTCACTCAACAACAAAAATATATATATATATATATATATATATATATATATATATATAACATGAATTGTGTGTTCAAAATATACATTTCATTTGTCTGAAAATATCTTCAGCATATGATATTTTAATCAAAATTACTAAAGCCATTTTTGAGAAAATCAAAATTTTCGAAAATGTTCCATGTAAAGGGTAGTCTGGGATAGAGGGATTTTCTTGAAAATCTTCGCATTGAAGATAATAAACTCAAATACCAAGTTTGGTATTTATCTGACTTTGTTTTTGAGTCATTACAGACAGACATGAACATGTTTCCAAAAAGCCTTTATTTGGATTCAGGGCACCTCAAAACATGTATTTCCGGTGAAATCTAGGTATCGAATTTTTGGGTGGAATGCAATACTTCCTCTACTTACTATATGTAGTAGAGAAAGTAGAAATGGTTTGGTCATGTGAAAAGAATGGGAAATGATGGAATAGTAAGAATGGTGCTAGAATAAGAAACTGAAGGAAACAATGAGGATGCAGAGGATAGGGATTTATGGGGAAATAAAATTATGAATGAGTTATAGAAAAACTACTGTATGTACACAATTTCTTAAAAAAAAAAAAAGTGTAGACAGATGTGTAGACAATTTCAGAAGGAATTTCCTAGTATTCCAGTTCAGGGTAGAGAAACTTAGATTTCTGGTTAATAAGTTTAGGACAATGGGATTGCTTCTTCTACTAGCTGTACACCCTATTATATAGTTCTGAAAATTTTACCTTTCCCATGTACTTACATTTATGAAGCTTTAGTCTTGACAAGAACTATGCTTCTCAATTTAAAACCAATTCAGAAGTACAGACTCACAATACAAGAAATAAAACTGACCTGGTGTCTTAAGTCACAGTACAACCTTATTCACTCATAGTTTCGAGCTCAATGCTGTATCATTATTTAACAAACTGCCAGATAACATAAAGAACATTAAGTCTGAAAAAGTATATAAACTGGCTTTAAAATCAGGGTTGTTACTATTCAGTGGAAGAACATTTAAGTCAACGGTTCCACAGTAATGTCTCTTTAATTTCTATATTACTGTTTATTTGTATTTTTATTTGTATTTTCTTATGTATAACATGTTACTTTGTAAATATTTTCTGTATCTTTTGGATTCTAACATTTTATCTTATTTGTAGTATTTGTAAAACCAATATCTTGTACAAGATTTATATGGTAAATAAATTATTATTAAATGGTAAACCTAAGCAGTGAAAAACAAAATGTTTTGACAGAGGAAAAATTGACATAATTTGTTCATCATTTGAACACTCTTCAAAGAAGTGTTTTAAGACATGATGCACTGCAAGCAGGTATTTCGAAAACCTCTGTTCACAGAGCTACTAAACTTTTAAAATTTAAACCCTACAAATGACTATTGTTCATGATGAATGCGAGGAATATCTCAGTGCAGACGGACACCACTTTCAACAACTTATAACAAGGTTAGTACTGATTTGGATGAGTTATAAATCATTGTAATACGGTATATATATATAGTAATATAACCTCTGAAATTGACATGTCCAAAATCAAAGTATTGATAGACTGGATGAAATAATCATCATCATGCATGTTACTATCACAATGTGGGAGTTTTACAATGAAAAATCCCCCAATATAATAGACAGCGTGTGGAGCATGCATACACGCAATCCATGGTCCGGCAATATAAGGAATGCACCGTACTTTCTCATATCTACTACAGGTTGGTGGTAGAGGAAGTTAAAATTATGTTTCTTAGTTTACATTTTCCTTCTTTTTCTTCTGGAATCCAGGAAAGGGTAAAGGGAGCTTTAATCATATATAATATCTACCTACATAACTAAATGTATTTATTAGAATGGCTGTATAAGGACATTAAAATACAAGCTAGCAATCTAAGCATCAACTATAATAATTTCGATTTGTACATTAGGTAGTAGTAATTTTGTTTTTCTTACCGAGAATTGCAAATCCAATCAAGAAGATTGCCAAGGCTCCCAAGCCACTTACATAAATGGCCATAAGTATGGTGATGATGACAATGGCAATTGATACTATAATGTAACCAATGAATTCCAGAAGGAGCTGTGGCAGCATGAAAGTTGGCTTCTCCTGTCAAATAAGAGAATTTTAAGTTAGTGACTAATTAAAAGAAAGGGGGGGAAAGGGATATCAACAAACTTATTATAAACAGATTAAGGGGGAGTTATAAGTATGGTAGTCTGTAAAAGACAGTTGGTCAGCGCACACATGCATGCTTACATAAACATAGAAAAAGTACTGTCCTTTTTCCTACAAGTACAGAAGAGGGGAGTACAAAGAGACGAAGAGCTGAAACTGCAGAGGGGGAGATGACCATTTAATTATGGTAACTTCTGCCACAGCTTTGTTTTAAATGTAGCAACACTACAGCTTAATCACTGTAGTTCTTTAGTACATCTGGAGAGATTAATCTCTCCTTTGTTATATTTCTTTATAAAAACGCAAAAAGAAAAGTATTCTCCTATAATTTATGTTTATTGTTTGCATGGTTCACATTATTTTTTATATATTCATTCTGAGATTTGAACACAGTTCTGCTGCTTTTCATGCGGTTGTTCTAACCATTGAGTTACTATGACAGCTTGCTTGTTGGTAGGACATTGAATTCCTCAACTGACTCAAGTTGTTTCCCCAGGTAGACTACCAAGGCATCTCAATTTAGAGATAGAAATCTTAATGACGGCTTGCAATTTCAAGTACTTTACTGGGTACATAAGGGTTTCATGTTTTAATCTGCATTTTATTATGTATATAATTAATGACATTATACTTTTTAAAGACCTGGGCATTGTTTATGATATAGTCAGCTGAAAAATTCAATGTCATAGCTGGGATTTGAACATGGTTCTCTTGCTTTCCGTGAAATTCTAACCACTAAACTACTATGACAACATGCCAGTAAGACATTTAATTCCCAACTGGCTCAAGCAGGGGAATTATATATATTTTAAAAACAATGCCCAGACTGGTTAGGTCTTTAAAAAGTCACGATAAAATGCACACTAAAACATGAAACCCTTGTGTACCCAGTAATAAAGTACTTGCAAATTGCAATCTCTAAGTTGAGATGCCTTGGTGGTCTACCTGGGAAACAATTTGAGTTCTTCAGGTAGTTCCACTTTCTGAAGAAGGCCACAGAGCTAGGATGGCCAAAAGCTCAAGCAACTTCATTTATATTACTTGGCTGGTAACCCGAGAAGCTCCAATCGAACTACAACTTGTAATTATCTTCCTCCTTGATCTAGGGGTACTATGCTAGCCTCTAGTTCCCAAGGTCGCGGTTTCAAACCTAGCAGAGGGCAATAAATTTTTTGGGGCATAAAATCCTTAGTAAGGGAAGTAACGTTGGTGGCCCCATATCATATCTATGGCATGTAAAAGAACCTCAAGCCTGATAAAGAGGTCTTTGAGCAAAATTTCTGCTCTTTCATACCCAATACAGAATGGGATGCTAAGAACCACACTAATTAAAGAGCGTCCATAAATAAAGCTCAGTTAATTTAACTTTTTTAATTAATTAGAAAACAACTCGAAGGTATGAAAAATATACCTATGTTAACAGTAATGCCGACTACAAAGCCTTCTTGGTATATTTACAACAATGGGTAGCGATAATTACAACACCATGTTTTCACATTAAAGACACTCAAATGATGAATAAGCTCAGTGTTCAAGGTCGTGACATAATCAGTGAGGCTGATATCACAATCCAATAGAGAACCAGGATATGAGAGACCAATATTACTGGTAAAGGGTAAAGATCCACAGTTGCAATGACTTGCTTTAATTACTGTTTAAAAGAGTGTGGATTATTGTGAGGCAGTATTTTTAACACTTAAATGATTTCAGTCTAATTATATAATATATAAATTCAATAACAGCCCACTTTAACGCAATATGTGTATGTAACAAGATACAAAAAGTGTTTATTACAGTCATTGTATATGTTTATATTATTGTATACATGTAAAAATGTTATGTGAATGTATTATGTAATTTAATAATGTAGGAGCTGTGAGAATAATAGGTTAAAATTTGCTAACAATGAGGTAACCTTGAGGCAATAATGAATTTGAAAGTTTAACAATACTACTTGTAATTCTTGGAAAACAATAATGTAATTTTTGTGACAGCTTATAAAATAGCCAATCAACAACCAGAAAAAAGATTTAGTTAAATGAAGGTATTCTATTGGACTAGGATTAGCCAATCAGAAACTAAAACTGAGCAAATTTTACAAATTCAGAAGTCAGTTGCTTGTAGACAGTGCTCATAACTGGACACGTTGCTTGCAGGCAGTGTTCCTAACCGGACCAAGATGCGTCCTCGAGAAATTTAATACATATTTTGTGTGACAAAAATAGTTTACATGTTAAAAAGTGCAAGTATTTAATTAAAAAAAAACAAATCTCACAGCTCTCTCTCTCTATATCAGTGAAGTGTTATTTAAAATCGTGTCATACATTAATGAAAGGAGTGAAGTAAAATTTCAATCTGTGTAAGCCTACATTCTTCAGTCGCACCACTCCCTGCTAAGACATTCATGTCTCTAAAAATATAAATACTGACGCAGCCGAGGCAAATATAATTAAAGAAACAGTCAAAATTACAAAGTTAATATTTTTTAAACATTTGGGGCTAAGGCTATCGGAAACTTTTTACCATACGTGCGGTTGCAACTACTTCAAGTTCGGCTCCCCAACATTTGAACTGCAATATAACTACTTCTTCAAATTGGCGCCCAGCTGCGTGAGGCTCGAACAGACAAGAATTGGCAAGAATAACTGAAAAGAAGAGATTACCGAACATCATAGAACTACCAGAATCGACGAAACTAGTACACAGAGCTTCAGAAAACTCCAGAGAACTTCAGAAAACTCCAGAGAACATCATAAAACTTCAGAATCAACATCATCCAAGGGCAGCAACAATTCTTTCAGGAGTACGGGGTATGCAGTCAACAATTCAACAAGAATCTATGAGGGAACACCAGAATAAAAAGGTTTAATAACAGCCAGAACAAAAGGTCAGAAAATTTCATACTTTATACGTATATAATTGTCAAAATAGTTAAGAAAATATATTGTTATTAAGATAATTTAATGTTGTTAAGAAGTGGTAAATTAAAACTGAGCGATTCTAAACCTAAAATAATAAAAGAAAATATACAAAATAAAATGGAAACAGAAAACAATGAAAATATGGAAGTAGGAGAGGATAGGTCAGCCATTATTGATTACAATGTAACTTTACAATCAGAGCTAAATGAAAAAATAGGTTAAATGTAAAAGAACAATCATTTGTAAATTCACAGGTAGGCATAGAAAGAGATAGCAGTAGTATGCAAGGTCAATCACCTTTACATGTGTCAGTGCAGGGAACAACAAAAGAAAGAAATACTATCCCTCAGATATCTAGCCATAGTATCCCTAAGACATCTAGCCAACAAGAGCAAGAAAACTTATCACAACAAAATATTATGTAGCTTCTAAAAGCAATAACTGAAAAGATAACAAAGTCATACAGATAAGTAAAGATTTAAATAATATGTTCACTGAAACTAATAATAAGATAATTGAAATGAGATTAGGGTTAAGTAATAAGATAACTGAAACTATATAGACATATGTAATAAATTAACTGAAACTAGTACAGAGCTGAGAAAAGAAAGTAATAATAAATTAACAAACTAATACAGAGCTAAGAGTAGAGTTAAGTTATAAGTTAAATGAAACTAATACAGAGCTGAGAAAGAGTTAAATAATAAGCTGAATGAAACTAGCACAGAGTTAAATAAACTACAAGAAACTAGTCAGGAAACTGAAGAAATGAAAACACAAATGTAGATATTGTGCAAATACAAATAGATCTAACCGAACCAAAGGTAAATGCAACTGTAACTAGTTCTGTAAATGCTAATCAAATGAATGATAATAATACAAGTGCAGAAAGAAGTGTATCACCTTTGTTATCTAATAATACAAGAGACGCTACTACTTTTTCCATAGCATCAGTCTCTCAAACACAAAACAATAATGATGACACACATGTGCATATACCAAATCAGATGTCAAACTATTATTCTGTGCTTAATGAATTACCTTTACCTTTATTTAATGCTTCCTCAAGTCCAGTACAATTTATACATGATCTAGTAGAATATTTTAAATTGAAAAATGTGCCTGAAGCATTAAAAATGATACTTGTTAAAAAATGCTTGGATAACAAAACCTTAGAATGGTTACATATTCTAGCAGACAGTGAAATGAATTTTGAAACATTTAGAGTTTTAATTATGAATAAATTTTGGAATACAACTGTGCAACATAAGATTAGGGCAAGTCTAAAAAGTCTATGGCACAAGAAGAAAAATAAAAATAAAATAAAGTATGCAGGTTATGTGTGGCACAAGAAACAGAAAAAGAAAATAAAGTAACTGGAACATAAAAGGGGAAAGCAATGTAATTTAAAAAAAAATGTATAATAATATTTTTATTAAATGTAACAAATTGTCAATATAACAAAAGAGAGTTTAGATAAAAAGATGTAATAGAAAAAAAAAATTGATTGTTAGCAAGAAAAACATAAATCTAAATAGCAACTGCGTTTATATTGTATAAGGTATAACTTGTTAGAAATTGTAAGAAATATAAAAATGCTTTAAGAAATAATTTGTAAAGAAAGGGTAACACGTGTTAAACTGCCTAATTAAGTGTTAAATGTCTTGCAAATAAAATGCTAGTGAATGAACAAACTTTACTCAGGTCATTGACCTTAAGTGTCGAACATGTAGCAGAACAAAATAAATATGAAGTATTCTGCTATACACGAGTGTAGTAAAAAAAAAAACCAGTGAGTGTTAAATAAAAGTGACAGTGAAAAATAGAAAGTGTAATAATAAAAAGGTTATGTTTCTTTCTTTCAGGAAACTTTCAGAAAATATTAAAAAACAATTTTTTTCTAAAAGGGGGCAATTTGAGGCAGTACTTTTAACACTTAAATGATTTCAGTCTAATTATATAATATATAAATTCAATAACAGCCCGCCTTAAAGCAATATGTGTATGTAACAAGATATAAAAAGTGTATATTACAGTCATTGTATAGGTTTATATTATTGTATACATGTAAAAATGTTATGTGAATGTAATTTAATGATGTAGGAGCTGCGAGAATAATAGGTTAAAAGTTGCTAACAATGAGGTAACCTTGAGGCAATAATGAATTTGAAAGTTCTTGGAAAACAATAATGTAATTTTTGCGACCGCTTATAAAATAGCCAATCAACAACCAGAAAAAAGCTTTAGATAAATGAAGGTATTCTATTGGACTAGGATTAGCCAATCAGAAACTAAAATTGAGCAAATTTTACAAATTCAGAAATCAGTTGCTTGTAAACAGCGGATCTAACCGGTCGGGTTGCTTGTAGACAGTGCTCCTACCCGAACGCAACCCGGAAAATCTCACAGCTCTCTCTCTATATCAGTGAAGTGTTATTTAAAATCGTTTCAAGCATTAATAAAAGGAGTGAAGTAAAATTATAATCTGTGTAAGCCTACATTCTTCAGTCACACCACTCCCTCTAAGACATTCATGTGTCTAAAAAATATGAATACTGACGCAGCCGAGGCAAACATAAATATATAATATTTAAAGAAACAGTCAAAGTTAATGTTTTTTAAACATTTGGGGCGAAGGCTACCGGAAACTTTTTACCATACATTCGGTTGCAACTACTTCAAGTTCGGCTCCCCAACTGTCGAAGTATAATACATCTTCTTCAAACTGACTTTCCATATGTAGCAGCAACAAACCTTCTTCAAATTGGTGCCAAAGTGTGGTGCTAAAAATAACGTAATAAATAACAACTTCTTCAATTTAATAGAGAGGGAAAAGAAGCATTTGCATGGATGAGAACAGGATCAATGTACCTGAGAGGGCTAAGAGGCAGAAAAAGTGGAATTTGTGAACTATGTGGAGGTAGTGAAAGCACGGAGCATTATATGACAGAATGCAAAGAATTAGCGGAATTGTGACAAAAGGTATGGGAGGAAAAATGGATGGTAAAATAGTAGCAATAAAAATGTTGACAAGAAAAGCGGAAAGCAAAAATGAGAAGTTTTTAAAGAACATAAAGGAGAAATGGATTAGAAAATTACGGGAGATAAGAAAGGTAGAAGGGCAAATGGAGGAGGGATAGGATGGATCATAAATGATTAAGGGTAGCAAGGGCTGCTCAGCTGAGCCATAAGGCCAGGGTGCCAGGCAAAATGAGCAGTATAGGCAGAACTTAGCTGGCTAGAAAATTTGTACATAGGTTAAATTAGTTTACAAGTGAAATACTATAAAAAAGGATTGGGTATAAAAGATGTACAAGTTCATTCATTTAAAAGAAACAGTTTATATTTATTGTGGGTTAGGTCTCTTTCTAGGGTAATATTCAGATATGCACATCTTTCTCCTGGACTTTTGTTTTAAAAGTAAATTTGAGTAAAATACAAAAATTATTAAACTCTGACTCAAACTTATGTTAAAATCTACAAACCTTGTATGTTCCATAAAGAGAAAGGGAATCAATCAGAAGTCCAATGACGCTTGATACTAGCATGCTGATGTATACCTCCCTTCGGTCTGTAAAAGTCAATCATACTTCATTACAAATAAACACCAATTCTGAAGGGGGGCAACATTGCTGTAACTATGCTCTACTGCCATAATTTCTGTATTCTAATTCTAATTCATTTACATATTAACTAATTTTATACCTTAATTTGTCACCCATAATATATGAATTCCACTGCAATTCAGGAATAGTCAAAGACTGCTAATGAGATATGGTTTCTTCATTCTTTTTTTACATCTGTTTGACTGTTAGTTATCTTTTTTATTAAAAAAAACTAATTCAATGTGGAGAAAGAAATGGAGACCGATTTTTTTTTGTTAAGATATTAATTTTTTCATTAATTCTCATAAATTTTACAAAGTGAAAATTCTGCATTCACAGCAATTGCCTCCAAGGTGTTCCAAGAGCAGAAGATTAATTTTCTCCACCTTTGGTGGAATTATTGACAAAGAATTGTTCTTCTAAGAAAGAGGAACAAAATCTGATGTGTTGCATTCACATTCCTTTCTCTACTCACTTCTACAAACCATTCTTGAAAAATAATATTCTTTTATTTACTTTCTTGTTAATAAACCTTCATTACACATTTTAGTTTAAGGTATAAGAAAGACTACACTATGCTGAAGTGATAGTCAAATTTTTAAATAAGCGGATTGCTGTGTGTAGCCTTTGAAATTCCATTTTCTTTGCATGACCATGAGACAAGGCGAGAAAGTGGAAAAAACATGAGAGAGAGAGAATACTGACTTGTCACATGAAAAATGTATGTGTGTGAAAATTTAAACCAATATCAAGGAATATCTCGACAGTGGTTAATGACACCAAAAAAAAAGTGTGTATCTTAACGGGATCTACATTTTTTATGTAGTAGAATTTTTGTCTATCTCTTGTGGTTTATCAATTTTACAAAAGACATTCAGAATGAAGAGAACTTTACAGGCAATTTGCACAAAATTCAAGATAAACATCTTATTTATGCAAGTTGGAAAGAAAACAATAGTGATTTCAGCACTACAGAAAATGTATAAATTATTGGAAAATTCAAATAAATAATAAATATCTAGGAAATGGTTAATGATTCAAAACTTGTGCCCCAAGTTTTGGTCTCTCTTTTGTGGTTTACCAGTTGTATAAAATTGTATCAAATTGTTCCAAACAGACAGGACTTCATAGGCTATTCACAGAAAATTAAATATATGCATTTTATTAGTCATGCAAATATCTTAAAATTATTTCAAACAAATCATTACCTATTTTTTAGAAAATAAATAACAAAAAAACTGTTTATGTAATAGATAGTTTGGGTGGGGGATTTTCTTGAAAGGGGGAGAGAAAGAGATACCCTGACTCACTCACTCACTCTCTCCCTAGGGCTGTCCCAGAAGTACCCGACCTAACAAAGAAAACACAAAAATTTTGGGAAAAACATCTTTATTTCTCTACATAGTCTCCTTTCAGCTCAATACACATTTCCCAGCGATATTCAATAGCTTCGATACCCTGTTTATAGTGAGAAGAACCGTCGAGTTCTGCAAAATAGCTATCAACTGTAAACTCCACCTCTTCATTGTTGGCAAACCTTTTACCACCAAGCCAATTCTTCAACCTTGGAAACAGAAAATATCAGATGGGGATAAGTATGGCGAATTCGAACTTTTAACTCACAGATTTTGGCCATGGCGATAATGGATGTGTTGCTGGTGCATTGTCTTGATGAAACAGAACTTTCTTTTTCGCTGAATGCGGCCGTTTTTGCCTTATTTCATCATTCAAATGCTGCAATAAGTTTGCATAATACTCGCCATTGATTGCTTTTCCTTTTTGAAGATAATCAATGAAAATTATACCACGCGCATCCCAAAAAACTGATGCCATGACCTTGCTTGCAGATGGAACTATCTTCGCCTTCTTTGGAGCCGATTCTCCCCTTTCAATCCACTGTTTTGACTATTCCTTCGTCTCAGGTGTGAAGTGATGGGCACATTTTTTATCCATAGTTATGAATCGACGCAAAAACTAGGCTTTATTGCAGCGAAACATTGCTAAATACTCGACTGAAACATCCTCATGACGCTGCTTTTGTTCCATTGTGAGTAAACGCAGCACCCATCTTGTGCACAGCTTTCTCATATCTAAATGTTCAGTTAGTATGCGATGTACAGCACTTTTTGAAATGCCTACGATGTCTGCTAGCTCGCGCACTTTCAGTCGACGGTCATTCAATACCATTTTGTGGATGTTCTTCACAATTTCTGGCATGGTCACCTCATTTGGTTGAATGAAAGTGTTGTATCACATAACGATGGCCAGTTTTATCCATGTTTGCAAATTTGCTGATAGAATTCACGGTTAATGGCTGTCAAATAATTACTAAACAACGTAGCATCATCAAACTTCAAATTTAAGCTTTATAAGGGTGGTATTTTCTACCATACTCATTTGTTTGAAACAACAACCGCTATATATATGTCAGGTCAGGTACTTCTGGGACTGACCTCGTATCTTCATATTATTTGCATATTGCTGAAAAATTGTTTCAGAAATACTGGAAATATAGGTTCTCTAATGCTTTGAGCCTTAAAATAAAATGTTTAACTGCCACTATCCAAAAGACATTTCTTACAACCCTCCATTTAGAGTTACAATTTAACTTACTATATGGTTCCTCTTGTTTAGTGTCTGTTTCCATGCCTCCGCCTGTTGCCAGCGCGCCTATGCTTCTGAGACTCATGGACAAGTTCCCAAGCTGTGGGAGAAAAAGCAAATATTGACGATTAGGGAACAATAAAGCTAACTTCATTAGGTTTTAAAAAAATTATTTCAATATCCTATACTGGCAGCAGAAAAACAAAAAGGCTGCTGTGATTTACAAATTAACTTTGGATTCTGTAGAGCCATTTCATGGTTACTGTAGATGGTGCATAAAGACTTCTGGCCTTGCGTTTCAAAAGAGGATGCTAGGCTATTGATAAAGACTGCCAAAATACTGAGCTCAAATTCCAACATGTGCAAAACATTGGATGTGTGACAGTGATAACTTTTAATATCCATCATTATTTCCATGGTAATTCTACAAATGATGCATGTATGACCATTTTCCATTACTTCACCTTGGAATCCCTATAAATAGCAGAGCCTATATATGTTGTTTAACACACCACTTTTTGTGCACAGGACTAACCATGATCAAAAATGGGGTGGAGGAAAGGAAAAATAAAACAAAAATGGGACGCTTGATATCTCGACAATATGTTCAACTTATAACCTGGGGAAATTAAAAAATACAACACTGAATATTTTGGAAATAGTTAATGCAAGGGAATAAATAAATAAATTAGAAGAATGACTAACGGTATGCAATTCAAGCACAAATGGGTTAAATTGTTCAAAACAAGGTTTTTAAAGTTTCTTACTCTTTAAAACATCTACACAATTTCTTAAAATTATCCTATTACTGGGACCAATAATGCAGGTAGTTTGAAAGTGTACTTGTACATTGGTAAGTCATTTGCCAAAAAAGTATAGTTAAAATACAAAACTGGAAAATATTATCCATAGAAAAATTGATAAAATATATAATTAAGAATTCTACAGGTGAGCCAAAAGACTCCGAACCGCTTGCGTGGTGTTTTTCCCGTCCACGTCCTCGGCGTTCGTTGCCGTCTGCTGCTATCATAGAAAGGCGCGGATGAAACCATACAACATTTTTAAAACTACTTTTAAAGGCTTTACTTACCAACTTTACGAAAGGAGATGCTGAAACTGGTCACCGTCGTTGTCCATACATTTTTGACACCTCTTTAGGAAACTATCCATCACTCTCCGTAGTTCACGTTGAGAAATTTCCTGGTGGATATTTTGTTTTAATTCTTACAGGGTGTGTGCGTTTGTGTTGTACACTTTATGTTTTAAGTTACCCCGGAGGGGTATTTTATGAACAATATTACCGGCTGCGCGGTGTTTTTCCACTGGGTGTGTGGAAATATGATAAAAACATGATAACGCACTGCTGCTATAAACAAAATCACGCTGTTGTGGTTATGCTGTGCAGTGTGAAGTGCAGTATTGAATTGACGGTGATGTGATGTAATTCAGTTATTACGAGTTATTTATTATTTTGTCCTGTACTTAATCACAAAGTATATGATGGCTCAGTATATGTATTTATTTAGGATTTGTATGTGTTAACTCGGTCAGCTCGCCAAGTGAAAGTATGATTTGCAGAAAGATTTTCAGGTGTAAAAGTTCCAGGCCGTACAACAATCAATGAACTTTACAGTAAATTTCAGGCCACAGGAAGTGTTCAGGCTAAGAAATCTAAAAGACGGCGTTCGGTTCTTGCGGAAGAAACATTAGACGACATCGGTCGTGATGGATAGTTTTCTAAAGAGGTGCCAAAAATGTATGGACACGATGGGGGCCAGTTTCAGCATTTGCTTTCATAAAGTTGGTAAGTAAAGCCTTTAAAAGTAGTTTTTAAAATGTTGTATGGTTTCATCCGCGCCTTTCTATGATAGCGGCAGACGGCAACGAGCGCCGAAGTCGAGGACAGGAAAAACACCGCGCAGCCGGTTCGGAGTATTTTGGCTCACTCTGTAGAAGCACAGTCAGAACTTAATATTAATACAGATAAACCTTGGGATAATATATTTCCCTATCTCTTTCTGTATGAAAATATTTTAATGCAATAATATTTTACATTTATTACATACATTCATACATCGGCAGATGTTTCTTTCCTTTTTTTATTATTATTAATTTTATTAGACTTTAATTTGAAATATTTACAGTATGATGTACATTAAAACCATAAAGAAGGATAGGAATAACTTACCACAGCAAGCCAGCCCACTATGATTGCTCCTGTTCTGATTGAGCAAGAGCAACAGCAGAATTTGGTCTGGTCCCATACTGGCAAGCATTTTATTTCAAAGCTCATTTTTGCTACCTGAGGACAGAAAGAAGTATCAGTTGTAATAATGCATAAATTGTGAACATACTTTAATCAAGAAAATCACTTCAAATTCTTATAAATATGTACACTTGAAAAACTTCCTCAGTTTTTTAACACATTCTTATAATGCCCACCTTTTAATTTGGAGTTGTGAGAAATTAAGTTTGTTTTGGCAAAAAAAAAATTGGGGAGCAACTGCATTATGAAAACAAACAAAACATAACACTGTCACATTCACACGGCTTTTCTACCCATTCTTCAACAAACTATCCTTACAAAAGCTTATTTTATGCACTTCATGTTAATCAAGATAAACGTTTAAATGGTTTTCTTTCACATTTCCTTGTAGGTAAATGGGAATAGGAGAATACAGTAGGCTTTAAGTGATAGTCAAATCTTTTAAAAGCTGGACGCTATTTTATTTTCTTTGAAAGACCAGGAGAAAGAAAGAAAAGGGGGAGAGGATAATGACCTCGCAGTAGAGAGAAGTATAGGTTTTTGAAAATTCAAACTATTAACAAAAAATATCTTGGAAATGGTTGACTTCATAAAAAAAACTATACATAAGTATACATAAGTATATATTACCTCATGTGTTACACTTATACAATTTTCTCTACTCTCTAACATTCAATAGTGGGTATACAAACTATTCTGACTAAAGCTTATTATTCTGTCTACTTCATTTTAATTCAAATAACTTTGCAGAAAAAGGTACATTACACATTTCGTTATTCTGAACGCCAAGTTGCGGGTTCAGACATGGCCGAGACCGATGGCTTTTAAGATTCCCATTCAGTGGATTTACTAGCACGTAAAAAGAATTCCTGTGGGACAAAATTCCGGCGCACTGGCGGCGTGGATATCACCCTGGCAATTGGCAGCGTCGTTAAGAAACGACATATTTTTTTACGTTTCGTTATTGAACAAAGGGAATAACGATAGTCAAATGTTTAAGAACTGGACGGACGCTATATACGCTGGCCTTAAAACTCCATACTGTTTCCATGCAATCTTGAGAAACATATGAATGTTGAAAGGACTTCAAAGAATGACCAAGTAATGAACAATCCGGGCCTAACAATAACGAATATCTTGGAAATGACTTATGCCACAAAACATTATTTGAAATAAATTGCGTGTTTTAAAGAGAATACATTTCTTGTGTAGTAAATTTTCGTCTATCAAAATACTGAGTTTTATTTATGGACGCTCTTTAACTGCTATGGTTCTTAGCGTTCCAGTTTTCGTCTTCTATTTCATTCCATTCA
The DNA here is from genome assembly GCA_030765065.1 of Deroplatys truncata. Taxonomy (NCBI): domain Eukaryota; kingdom Metazoa; phylum Arthropoda; class Insecta; order Mantodea; family Mantidae; genus Deroplatys; species Deroplatys truncata. Next base: position 84,719,103 of record CM060988.1, read on the forward strand.
GACTCTTCCATTTCATTACGTAAAACAAACCTATTCATTACATACGGTTGCACATCGTTCTCCACCGAATAGGACCCAAGCAGTGTATAATCGTCTAAAAGGGTGGCGAAAATTCCTTTCTTCCTCGAGTCATCAAATATGCAACACGCACTACACCACTCGGCAGCATAAGGAAAACAAATGAATAGACAGCTATGGTCCATTCCAAACCAGAGTTCCCTCTGATGTAAACAGAAGCACGTGCTTCGGCTTGTCACGAACCCAAGAATATACTCTTACGCCAACGTAAATAGTTCCTTAATACATATATTGTATTATGAAATATTAGAGCAGGAAAGGTATAGAACTGCACATTTTATTGCGGTTATCATAAGAACTCATCGTTAAAGGTAATGGATATATACTAGCTGTTAAGAGATTACAAAATATGACTTTCGCCTGCTATTGCGCTAACGCCGAGAGCATCTTGGTTGTTAATACCAACCATATAAACGACTGCCACTCTTTAACATACACAAGAAATGCAACAATGAATTCCCAGAGGTGCTATCTGAGTACGGAATAAACACTTTGCGTAACACACGATATATGATAAGCGAACAGTCATTCATAATACACTAACACACATCTCAGCTCAGGTCAAATCTTGTGATTTAGTCAGTTGGTATTTGAGTTTACATGGCAGAGGAAGGTGCGTGTACTGCGAATAAACTGTTCAAACACAGAAGCGGGAAACAGTTAAAAAGTGGCTAAAAACAAAAAATACTTCATATATTCAACTCACTATTACAAAAATACCCGATACTTAAGTGCGACAGTGCTGTGGAATTGTGGATAAGTTTGTCATTATTTTGGAGAGTAGTTCTGATACTGATATGGCAGCTGATTCATCTTCGGAGGATTCGGATTTGGGTGTTGCACTTTTGCCCAAGGATTGTGATTAATGTAAGTAAACTGTTCATTGCCGCATACTTATAAAATCTATTGTTACCTTAGGTTGCATTTTGAACTATGATTCTCACGCAGGGCGCCTTTTTATAGATTAAATAATGTTCAACAAGCACGCGGGAGGGGAACAAACAGCCATTAGGGGCGGGGTTTGCGAACTACTTTCGCGCGGATAATACAAAGAGTTTGTTTTCAGTGAAAGGCACTCTGGTTTGGAATGGATAATAGAATGGAGTGGCGCCTGCGAGTCACTTTGCCTCGCGAGTCCTGTTTTCCCCACCACTGGCCTACCTTGACACAGGTTGTTCTCTTTGGTGTACACCTCTAGCTTCATTGTCGGGTTACCAAGTTCTATTTAGCCTTCAAATCTGCGACTGTCAAACTTCCCCAAAAAGGATTGTGAAAACAAAAGCACGCTAGGTTAACACAACTTAATGGAATAGCGCATAACATTCATTATTTGCTGTTTGAAAACATTCCACTCATGTTGAATGTGATTTTGTCGAGGGTAAACAGTGATGATACCCTACCAAATTATAGCTTTTATCATTTTATTCTCCACATTTCTTTGATATAATATATATGGCTGCGAAATCGTATTTTGAAGTACTAAACATACAAAGAGAAGACAAAGTGCAGGTGAAAATTAAATGTCTTACAATTGCCTTAAATAGCAGTGCAGATATTTCACTATTTGGTGATGTATCATTCACAAGATAGCATTAAATTGGTAGACCGATCGCTGAAGTTGAGAGAGTATGTGGCAACATTTAACCTTTACCACCCTTAACTGTCTTTTAAGCGTGAGACGCGATTAATGTATATCCTATATTTTCTGTAGTGTAACCTTATATGAAGAATGGATCCTTTTGATGGCTTCCGTTATTTGAATTTGGACAGGAATTACGTTATGTACAGTGGACTGGCACGGTGTTTAGGTAAGCAGAAAGCGTATACAGGAAGCGAATTATGCAATGCACATTAATAACTCGCTGGTCATCTTCAATGTAAGCAAAACCTAAGCGAATGAAAATAAACACGTAGGCTATACTGCACGGCATTGATACGTGTCTGCACTGGGATTAACTGCCATGTTGTGCAATGCGCTTCTAATGTATGAAGAAGTTGCTTATGCTTCGGGCGAAATGGGTACCGCTAAGTCGAGCCTAGCTCGTGTATAATTGACCCTTAGAAAGTAATCCTATCTGTAAAACCAGAACCCGGATTCTGATGACGTCATATTTTACTTGTTGCGTCTTAGGCATTGCTAACATGTGCATAAGTCTTTATCATGGGTCTCAGATTATGAAAACGCACATTTATTAGACAAATTAAACCTTTCGCCCCCCCCCCCCCAGATCAAGATTAAATCTTCAGTGTATCTCAATACGGAAAACAAAGGATTTTGTGCAAAAGTGAAGCCGATTTAATCTTTTAGGTATGGAAAATACCTCATTTCGTCCTCATTTTCCTTACCAGTAAACCGAAGACTTTTTGAAATCAGTCGGTCAAGTGCCATTTTCATCATAATTGCCTTTATAATCCTTAGTTTGGGGACCAGGTCCATTGAAAGACATTGCACTGAGGATACATTTAATTATTGCCATTGTTTACTTTCCTAGCAGGTGCTCTTAAGTGTAACTTTCCGAAGCATTCAGGCGTTTTATTTACTCTATTGATCGTGTCAGGTGGCTTCAAGTGACATCCTATATTTGAGCACATTCACAGCATTCTCCCAGCTTTAATGACATAAAACGTCTTTTTACTGGCAGTCATTAAGCAAGTTGAAACTTCATATGAATGTTGCGTTAGCCGCTACCCTTTCTTCAGTTGCATCTGTAAACAAAACCCCCTGATCATATAGAGAGGTTGCATTCGAAGTGCTATTGTTTGAGGCAGTATCTTTAACACTTGAATAATTTCAATTAAATTATATAATATGTAAATTCAATAACAGCCCGCCTTGAAGCAATATGTATGTAATAAGTTGTAAAAAAATGTATGTAACAGTCATTGCATATGCTTATATTATTGTAAACATGTTTAATAATGTTATGTGAATACATTACATACTTTAATAATGTAAGAGCTGTGAGAATAATAAGTTTAAAGTTGCTAACAATGTGGTAACAATGAGGTAACCTTGAGGCAATAATGAGTTTGAGAGTTTAAATGCTACTAGTCATGATTAGAGCAACGATAATGTAAATTTTGTGACAGTTTAAAATAGCCAATCAACAGTTAGAAAAAGCTTTAATTATTGGACTAGGATTAGCCAATCAGAGACTTGAAATACAGAAGCATACGGGTTTTGACGGTTGAAATATGTTCAGTTGCCTGCATACCTTGGTAGTGACGGGATGGAAGATGTGTTCTCTAAATAAATATTTATTATGTATTCGTGTGAATCGTAAATTAAGTATACGCATTAACAAAGTGCAAGTTTTAAATTAAAGAATCTCACAGCTCTTAATATTAGTGTAGTGCTATTTAATTTGTCCAAGGATTAATAAAAAGAAGTGAATTTAAACTTAAAATCTGTGTAAGCCTACATTCTTGTCGCACCACACCCTGATTAAGAGAAACGTGTCTCTAAAACAATACTGGAGCAGCCGAGGCAAATACAAACATAAATACTATCTATAGAAGCAGTTTAATAACAAAGTTAAAAGTTATTATATTTTTTTTAAACTTGGAGCGTAACAAAAAAAATATACATCTTCAAATCAGCTTTACATACGTAGCAGTATATTACGTAACAAACAACCTTCTTCAAATTAACGCCCAAAGCGTAGTGCAAACTTCAACAACAAAACACTTTCTTAAATTGGTTTCCCAAGTGTGGAAATAAATAAATAACTCCAACAACAATAAACTACAAGAGTTGAAGAACAATACTTCAAGTTTTTAAAAAAAATAAACAACTCCAACTCCAAAAACATCAACAAACTCCTAAAGACAATAACTACTTCATGTTTCCTTATCCTTACATTAGCAATGTATATTTCGTTTATTAAAATTAGTGGAGCAAGATCCAGAGAGTTCGATTTTTACGCAAGCATTCGAGTGTTTCGCATTCTTTGTTTTGGACAGTTTTGCTTATAAAGTGTGCTCTCGATTCTGAAAATTAGATTTCAGCTCCGCATGATAAAACGTACATCTGTTGCTATAGAGTTAACTGTTAGCCTTCATATTTTTCTTGGCAGTACTTTATTTTATCTGTAAAATAGAAAACAAAATTTAAGAATCTTACATGTTACATTGATATGAGCCACACTTGTTAACTTCCTGCACATGAAACCAATTTAACTTTACTTCGTCCAGCAAAGCGTAATAATTTTGCGATGTGAAAATTAGGATGCGTAAAATGTCCACTGCAATAAATGCACTAAAATTGCATGTAAAATAAATAGGATTGTGTTTATAGCAATCCTTGAACAGCTGGTAGCATTACTGCTTTCTATCACATATGCCTAAAATCTTCCTAGTACCACAATGAACACGTACTCGTATTAAAGCAAAGACCACCACTCTATTGACCATACACAGATTTTTAGTCCACATTTTACGCTTCATTACATGAACTATAAACAAAAACTAAAAAATTCAGATGAGTTAGATTCACATGACTTTCTCTACCCTCTGTCGTTTATTAGTGGGTACACAAATTATTCTTGCGAAAGTTTATTTTTCTATCTATTTGATTTTAATGGAAATAAATCCTTCCGAAAATACCTGTAATACACATTTCGTTATAGACACAAAGGGAATAGTGATAGACAAACGTTTAACTCGACCTACATGCTGGCCTTTCCACGACATCGCAAGAAACAATTGAAAATCAACAGGACTTAGAATGGCTAAGTATTGGGCAATTCGAACCATTAATAACGGATAAATCGGAAATGGCGCATACCACTGAAGTTATTTGAAATAAATTGCGTGTTTTAAAGAGATCTACGTTTTTTATGTAGTACGTTTCCGTCTATCCCTTAACATTTACCAGTTATACAAGATTATACATAATGCCTGGCAAATGAAGAGGACTTCACAGGCTATTGCCAGAAAATTCAAATATACATTTTATTTATTACGTATATATCTTTATTATATGGTATTTTAATTAAAATCGTAAGAGCCCTTTTTAAGAAAATTAAAATGTTCCATGTATACTCGTAAAGAGTAGTTTGGGGTGGGGGATTTTCTTGAAAGTCTTCGTTTCGCTTCTTCAGAATTTACTTCGCAATTCGCATCGTCTATTATTAAATGTTCAGGCACGTTTATTTCTCATCGGTTACTAGAGCTTGCTAGTGCTGCAATCTAATGTTAAATGCGCACGCCATGCATTTTGTTGCAGCCCACTGAAAGCGGAATCATGATGGATACGCACAAATATAACTCTGCCCTATTATAGACTCCATTAGTGATGACGTCAGCCGTTACTAGGAGGCTATTTTTCTTTCCAAACAACTGGTTGCTATGCAGTTTGTGCTGTATATTTGTCTACTGCTTTGGGAGAATGTTATTTTGAAAAGTCTACATTAATTATTTATCAATCCTAGATAAATACCATTGCTAGGAATACAGTTACACTTATTATTAGTGTTAATACTTATTAAATAATTATAGTGGTAAATATAGCCGCCTTAAGTTAGCATTACGCTATAACATGGTTGTGAAACTGAGTGAAATAATAGCATATTTTGAAGACTGGTAAAGAAAGGTGAAGGTGCTGTTGAATCTAATCACGTCTTAGCCGTGGCATATGATGGAAAAGTTTTCTATTTGCGAGGCCAGGTTCAAGCCAGCATGAAAAATAAATCTTACATTGTCCATGTAAGCATAATTAAGGAATATTTTTATATATTTTGTCCTACAAATGAAAATGAGTAATATGATGTAAATGTTTTAGTAGCCTTAGACAACATAAAAGCATAGCGTCCATAGTGAACTAAACTCACATTGCATATGTTTTGAATAAAAGTCTATAGGGTAAAACTTTATTTTGTGGCCCGTTGAGGAGTTTCGCTTAACGTATTTAAATATATTAAAAACATAACAATTTGAGCTTTTCTTTGTAGAATAAATGCCAAATTTCGACGAAAATAATAAAAATAAGTTTTCTTGTGTGCATGTGTATTGTTTGCCCAAAGTGTAACGAACACAACGGTGTTAGATGACATAATAAGGTATAAAAATGTAATATAATACAATCAAGAGTGGTACATAATGGAACAGAGTATAAAAAGAGTATCTGTGAAACCAGGTGGTTCTTCACAAGTGATTATTTTCGTTATATTATTACTACAGCACACCTAGCTTAACCTCAATAATTGAAATGTAAGTTCAGCAATGCACACTTGCTTAAAAATGTAATTACTGAATACAAATAATTGTAGCTGTAAGCAAATGTGGTGTAATTAAATTCTATTGGAGGTATAAATACTTAAACCAAGTTGAATTATCACTTATTAAAAAAAGGGGACTCATTAGGGAGTTTTTTGACTGGAGTTCACTATAGTGTTTGCAGTCAGGAACAAAACATAACCAATACGAGAGAAACGCTCTTGGCCGTGCTTCAGCTATTCGAAGCACCTTGCCTCTGCCCAAAGTAATTGAAACTAATATATTACAGCGCAATTACACTAAATGTTATTAGTTATATGAAAGACTTCCAAAAACTCGCCGTAGGAATCTATGTTGTTTGGAAAGCAAGATGGGGATCTCCATGGCAACGGCTGGTTCTGACGTCAGACTAACGGAGTCTATAGCACAATGTACCAATTAGGGCGGTAATTCAGGCTGTGAATCTTAAGTTACACTATAATACAATAGAATTTAATATTTCATTACGTTCTTGGTGGAAATTTTTAACACTTGAACTCGCTCACAAAGCCGTAAAAATGCCTCCTTTGCGTAAAGTCATAAAAAGCCTTGACTACCGTACATTTTACGGGAAAACCGTAAAAGTTGGCAAATATTATTACTCACTCTTACCCAAACTATTCTATCGAAAGTTTATTATTCTATCTACTTCTTGTTAATCGAGAAAAATGCTATTATTACACATTTTGTAGTGGGTACAAGAAGGTTACAGTCAAATCCTTCAAAAGAAAGTCGCTATGTGGTGGCTTTGAAGTTCAAATCTTTGTATGACCACGAGAAATAACTTGTGTTACACTGATATGACCTTCTCTGATCTTGTGCAAACTATTTTTAAAAACGCTTATTCTCCACCTACTTCATGTTAATCGATATAAACATTTGCAAAAACTATCTTATTGCTAATTTCCTTATAGGTACAAGGGGAACATGGTAGGCTTTAAGCGATAGTCCAATCTTTTAAGAGCTTGTTGCTATGTGGAGCATTCCATTCTCTTTACATGTCCAGGACATAAAAAGAAACGAATAACGGTTTCCCATTTGAGAAAAAGTTTTAAGTATTGGAAAATTCAAACAAATAACAAGGAACAACTCGAAAATGGATCACTCCTCAAACAAAAAAAAAAGGTAAATTACACAAATTGTGTAATCTCTGACTGTTTACCAGTTATGCAAAAGCCATCAAGAAAGAAGAGAACTTTTGGGGACATTCCCAGAAAATTCAAGATATACATTTTATTTGTCATGAAAATAACTTGAATATATGATATTTTAATCAAAATCGTTACAGCCATTTTTGAGAAAATCAAAATTTTCGAAAAATGCTCTATGTAAAGGGTAGTCTGGGGTGGGGGATTTTCTTGAAAATCTTCGTGTCGCATCTTTGAAAGATACTCGATCTAAATACCAAGCTTGGTATTTATCCAACTTTTCATTTTTGAGTTATACTGCTCAGACCTATACACACCAACGGACCTTTTCCTAAAAGTGCTTTTTATGGATTCGGGGGGCCTCAAAATATGTACTTCCGGTGAAATCTCGGTATCGAATTTTTGGGTGGAATGCAATACTTCCCTTACTTACTGTACCGTAGTAGAAAAAGTAAAAATTAACGATTTAGCAGAAAAATGTAAAATAAATTAAGTTTTATTTATGAACGCTTTCTAACTGCTATGGTTCTTAGCATCCGATTCTAAATTGGGCGTGAAAGACCGTAAAGTTTGCTCAGAGGCCTTTTTATCAGGCTTGGGGTTCTTTTACGTGTCATAATCTACGACACGGGACCACCGGCTCTGTTCCGAAGGAAGCCATGCTAAGATTTTACGCCCGAGAAAAACGCATCGCCCTCCGCCGGTTTTGAAACCGCGACCTCGGGAACTAGAAGCTAGCATGGTACCCCTAGGCCACGGAGGGCGACGAAAAAAAAGATGTTTTAAGTATTTGGAAACCCATACCAATAACAAAAAATACCCAGGAAAGAATTAATGTGTCAAAAAAAGCAAATTCTTTGTTTTAACGAGATCTACATTTTTTGTGTAATATTAGGTTTTAGTCTATCTTTTACGGTTTACCAGTTATACAAGATTCATTCAAAATGAGGTAAAATTCAAGATATGTATTTTATTTGCCAAGGAAATAACACATTTTAACCAAAATCTTTAACCGTTTTTGAGAAAATAGAAAGTAAGGATTTTTTCCACGTGAAGGATAATTTGGGGCGAGAAATTTCTTGTGACGCATCCTTGGAAATGGTGAACTTAAATACCAAGTGTGCTTTATATTAGAGAGATTTGGTTTTTGAGTTATACCGTTCACTCACACTCATTTCTAAAAACTAATTTTATTCAGGGAACCTCAAACATGTATATCCGGTGAAATATCGATATAGATTTTTTTGGTGGAATGCAATATTTCCTCTACTTACTGTTTATATATGAAACGATTTATTAAAATCAACTGACCTCAAGTGAGGTTGATCAGAATGATCCAGAAAACTGGACAGAGCATTTAAATATAAACAAATAAATCTTGAAATATAAATAAACATTTAAATATCAATAACTAAGTAGTAGAGAAAGTAAAAATACGGCTGCAATGGATCTGAAGGAAACGACAATCACTGAAGGGTTGTAAAAGTATGGGGCATTCTACGTCAAATCATCCAACAATAAAAATAAAAGGAAATTGGAACTCCAACGTCTTCCTTCCGAATTGATGTAACGGCAATAAAAAATACATTGTTTTAGATTTATATTTCAGGTATTTTTCCTGAAACACGAGTTGGAAAAGGAAGTTCAATTTAATTTTTTTTTTATTTATTTATCCCCCCCCCGCCCCAATTGAAGTTTAACGTCCTTTGACCGGCTAGGTCATATCGGACGGGAATTAACGAAATGGTTGAAAATGAAGCTCAAATGAGAAGTGTTACCCGACATTCGTCCTTTCAGGGCAAGGGAAAATCCCGGAAAAAAATATTATCCAAGATTCTTATTCCTTAATCGAAAGTGAAATCGCGACCTCTTGGATGCGAGACAGACGCTACCGCCATACCTCTGAGATGGGCCAAATTGATTTTTGTGTGTCGTGTAGTAAGTTGAAATCATACTATATATTATCAGCTGTGTTCCAAGGAATAAGTCGTGGATTATTTCTTTCAAACCCTAGATACCGTTGAAGAAACGGATGCCACAGTCTCCCAACACATTTTCAAAATATTCCTATGCGTTTTAACTCGAGTTTTCATTTTTATTTTAAATTTAAGATTGATACAGTACTTCAGTTACTTTTAATATGCAATTGTGCCATTACAATTACCTTTTATGGCAAATAGTTTTGTGATTCCATCCCATAATAGGAAAATTCATCTGAAAAATATCCTTCCAGAATTACAATGTAACTTAGAAGGTTAGAGATCGACATGTATGAATTTTTCAGTTCAAGTAATTCCAAATATATAAAAAAAGAAGTATAATTTTCGTTACCACTACGCTTCAAGTATTATGGATGTCCTGTCCTGTAAGCCAGTTTTTGTTTTTACCCCCAGACGAAATCCTTGCACAGAATACAGCGATTCTGTACAAACTAGACATCTCTTTTTATACTACAAGGTCACATCTGTGGAATTTGAGACATGATGAAGCTCTCCAGACGTGATGTTTTTGAAGGAAAAGCAGCTATTACTGGTAGTCCCAGAAGGAGTTTTATACACTCATCATTTAACATAACGTACCACCAAGTAATCAAAACATTTGGAGATTAAGGCACTGCATATTAACGTAACATCAAGCATGAAAAAGTTCACGTGGCTGATGTCTATTGTAATACTAATTACGGACCTGATAACTCCTAGACGTTCCATTTCCTTCCGGATATAATTAACCCAACTGAACATAGTACCTCTTAAACTCATACAAAACAATTGGGGAAACAAATCTAATAAGAGAACAAAGGGGCTCAAGAAATCCAAAAGGCAGTAAAACTAAAGCTAGTAAACTATATCACATGCTTACAAACAGACACAGCAAGCGAGAGCAAATTATATTCGTCCAAGCAAGGAACACAGCAAAGACAGTGTGGAAAGCACATAAAGGAAGTTGGGAAATATTTGTAGGAAATATTGAACATGATGTACACAGGAGACAAGACGTGGAGACATGGTATATAAAACTCTTAAATCATCTACGTTGAAAAGAAAAATACAATGCCGAAATTAATTTAATAGATAAAGAAACATGGATCGATCATACCAGTTTATACATATTATATATATTTATTTATTAAACGAATCGATTTGATAACATTGGAAGAGCTAGAAGCTTTACTGAAGAAAGAAAAAAACACTGAAAAGCGCTAACATACGAGAAAGCACAATTGTTGAAAAGAGGCGGATTATTGTTAAAATTGCGTCTCTTGCATATAATAAATGTTGGATAAATGAAGGAACTCCAGATAGCTGGCATAATGCAGAAGTGATGTCTATGCTTAAAAAGAGATCGCAATAATTCCGTACGCTGAGGAGGCATTAATAGTCTTAATTCTGCTTATAAATTATATGCTGGTACATTAAATAACAGATTAAAACCTATTTTAGAAATAGTCTTGTTGGAAGAACGGGATGGTTTCAGAAGAGGACGGTCATATAAGGATAATATATTTATAATCCAACAAATAATTGAAACTTGGTCGAGTTAAACCAAACAAAAAACTATGGAACATAACGGAGAACAGAGGGTACCCGAAACCTCTAAGTTAAAGTATGTATTAAAATATTATATTGTGACGCAAAAAGCAATAATAATGAAGGAAAATAATTTTACGAGTAAAAACCTATTTTAGCCAATAGAGATGTAAGACAAAGGTGCAGTTTAGCTCCATTCTTCTTACTTTCTCTATCACGTCCGTAGTTAAATAGAGAAGGTATTGCATTGACCCAAAAATTCGATACCGAGACTTTACCGGAAAGACATGTTTTGAGGCCCCCTGAATAAAAACATTTTTAGAAAAAGGTCTGCGTGTGTGAACAGCATTAACTCAAAAACGAAAAGTCGAATAAATACCAAATATGGTATTTAGGTTCAGTACCTTCCAAAGATGCAACACGAAGGTTTTCAGGAAAATCCCTCTACCCTAAACTACCCTTTACATGGAACATTTCCGACATTTTTTATTTTCTAAAAATGGTTCTAAGATTTTATTTAAAATTAAAGATATTAAAGATATTTACATGACAAAATGTATTTTGAATTTTCTGGGACTAGCTTGAAGTCTTCATTTAGAAGGAATTTTGTAGCATCTTTTACAACTGGTAAACGTTAAACGATAGACTAAAACGTGCCACGTAGATCTCTCTTAAAACACACAATTTATTTCAAATAACTTGTTTTGTAGCATCAGCCACTTCCAAGGTATCCGTTATTAATATTTCGATTTGTTCAATACTTTGTCTTTCTTTTTATGTCCTATCGCTGTTCTCTTTGTATCCTAACGCAATTTGTAATGTAGCTATTTTTGCAAAGGTTTATTTGGATTAAAATGTAGTAGACAGAAAAATAAGTTTTAGTAAAAATAGCTTGTACACCCATTAATAAAGGATAGAGGGTAGAGAAAATCATGTGATGGATCACATCATATTACTTTCTCTACTACGTATAGTAAGTAGGGGAAGTATTGTATTCCACCCAAAAATTCCATACCGAGATTTCACCGGAAATACATGTTTTGAGACCCCCTGAATTCAAAAAAAGCATTTTTGGAAACATGTCCGTGTGTGTGTGTCTGTCTGTCTGTGAACAGCATAACTCAGAAACGAACAGTCGGATAAACACCAAACTTGGCATTTAGCTTCAGTATCTTCCAGAGATGCGACACGAAGGTTTTCAAGAAAATCCCCCCACCCCAGACTACCCTTTACATGGAACATTTTTCGAAAATTTTAATTTTCTCAAAAATGGCTAACGATTTTGATTAAAATATCATATGTTTAAGATATTGTCATGACAAATGAAATGTATATCTCGAATTTTCTGGGAATGTCTCCAAAAGTATTCTTCATTGTGAACGACTTTTGCATAACTGGTAAACCATAAGAGATAGACAAAATTTTACTACACAAAAATGTAGATCGCGTTAAAATACGCAATTTATGTCATATACATTTTTTTGTGGAGTGAACCGTTTTCGAGATATTGCTTGTTATTCCCTTAAATTTTCCAATACTTATACTTTTTCTCAAATTCGTTATTCATTTTTTTTATGTCCTGGACATGCAAAGAGAATGGAAGGCGCCACATAGCAACCAGCGCTTAAAATATTTGACTATCGCTTAAAACCTACCATATTCCCCTTGCATCTGCAAGAAAATTAGCAATAAAATTGACATCTCGATATCTCGATTAACATGAAGCATGTGGAGAATAAGCGTTTGTAAAAATAGTTTGTACAAGAGTAGAGAAAGTCATGTGAGTGTACCACATCAGATTTTTTTTAGTACATATGTATGTGTGTCTTTTTTTTTTTGACGATGCCATAAGAGCTTGGAAAAATAAAAATATAGAAGGAATACAACTCGATCGAAAGACAACTTTTGGTGTGTTGTTATAGGCAGACGACTTATTGTAATAGAGAAAACAAAATATCTTCAGAAGGATATATGTGGGTTAAACAAGACTTTACGAGTTGAAGATTTCAGTAAATAAAACGAAAGTAATGGCATTCTCAGAAAAACAGCCAACTAAAGTAGCAGTAAATGATCAAATAATGGAGCAGGTGCCAAACATTAACTATCTTGGCTGTAATATAAGCTATAAATACGACAATGACATACATAATAAGATCCATAGGTACCAAAATGTGTGGAACTATAAGCAGAATTTTTAAAAATACAAGAAAAGAAAAACAACTTAAATGTTATAAGTCATAGCCGTCCCTGTAATACTCTATGGGAGTGAAAGTTGGGTTTTAAAACAGAAAAGATGACAGTCATATTCAGGCAGCAGAGATGATATTTTTTAAGAGTCGTCAAGGGTGTAACAAGATAAGATAAACTAAGTAATGAAGAAATAAGAGAAGCTTTAAAGATCAGTCCTATAGGAAAAATTATAGAAAATCATAAACAGAAATGTAAAGGCCATCATAACTGGAACGGATACAAGCAGGCTACCAAGGAATGTGTTAAATTATAAACCAAAAGTGAGAAGATCGATAGGAAGACCTATGCTGAGATTGGGAGTAAGATCGGAACAGGTCACCAGCATACACCATCAAAGGAAGAAAACTCATACAAGAGAGTTCTTCGGAATATCTGCTACGTTAACAGCTTATCCTAGATACCAATTACAAAATGTGGCAATACGGTCTCTCGTGCTGCAGAATAACATTTCCTCATGTCAAATGCAAAGTAATTGCAGCTTCTTATTGCTCAAGCCTTTAATCACGCAGATCTGTCGGGTTTGTTTCCTCAAGTGACGCCAACACAGCATGGAAAAAGAGTGCAAATAAACGTATACAAAATGTTAAAGAGGAAAGGGGGCCCATGTTCTAGGAACAAGTTTCTCATCGGACGCGTCACGGAGAGTGCAGGAAGGTTATGGCTAATCTACAGCTCTCCGCTTGTTTTTGTTTTGTTTTATGTTTTAATGATCTTGCGTCATCGCTACGTTTGGTCCTTGGTCGGCCGGCTTTTTGGTGACGCGCATAAAAACTTCCTGCTCTAGATCCACTCACTACTCATGTCATTTTTGAGCGTTCATTGGGCCTTCTCGGCCAAAGGCAATTTGCTTCAGATTACTTTTGTTTTGTTTGCCCGATTTGATCACAAATGATGAAAAAATAATTGGAGGCAGTCCTTCTTGACCACTAAGTAGGAAAATACCGTAACTGGTCAGGCCGATTTCTTTCTAAATCGGCATAGAGTAGATTTTTGGTTGATAATACAGTGAGAGCCAAAAGACTCCGAACCGGCTGCACGGTGTTCTTCCTGTCCGCGCCCTCGGCGCTCGTTGCAGTCTGCCGCTATCTTAGAAAGGCGCGGATGAAACCATACAACATTTTTAAAACTACTTTTAAAGGCTTTACTTACCAACTTTATGAAAGAAGATGCTGAAATTGGCCACCGTCGTTGTTCATACATTTTTGACACCTCTTTAGGAAACTATCACTCGCCGTAGTTCACGTTGAAAAATTTCCTGGCCGGTATTTTGTTTTAATTCTTCCAGGGTGTGTGTGGGTTTGTCTTGTACACTTTATGTTTTAAGTTACCATGGAGGGATATTTTATGAACAATATTACCGGTTGCGCGGTGTTTTTCCACTGGGCGTGTGGAAATATAAAAACATGATAACGCACTGCCTGCTATAAACAAAGTCACGCTGTTGTGGTTTTGCTGTGCAGTGTGAAGTGCAGTTTTAAGTTGACGGTGATGTGATGTAGTTCAATTATTACGAATTATTCATTATTTTGTCCTGTACTTAGTCACAAAGTATATTATGGCTCAGTATATGTTTTCTACTGCACAGTGTGTATTTATTTATGATTCGTGTGTGTTAACTCGGTCAGCTCGCCAAGTGAAAGTACGATTTGCAGAAAGATTTCCAGGTGTAAAAGTTCCAGGCCGTACAACAATCCATGAACTTTACAGTAAATTTCAGGCCACAGAAAGTGTTCGGGCTAAGAAATCTAAAAGACGGCGTTCGGTTCTTACTAAAGAAACATCGGTCATCGTTTGGAAAATTCCCCCCAAAAATTCCATGATGGATAGTTTCTTAAAGAGGTGGCAAAAATGTATGGACAACGACGCAGGCCACTTTCAGCATTTCCTTTCATAAAGTTGGTAAGTAAAACCTTTAAAAGTAGTTCTAAAAATGTCGTATGGTTTCCACCGTGCAGGCGGTTCGGAGTCTTTTGGCTCACCCTGTACTATAACCTCACTAAAGTAGGTTACAAATAATCATGGAATTATTGGCAACACTAGGAACAACAGATTAAGTTGGCAAATATAAAGAAAGTTGTAGCAAGACATTCTGTGAACATACCACATCTTTAGTAGCACCATATAGTTCTGAAAGGTACCACTACAGTTATTCATATTTCAATTATATACTTCTGCATTTTAATGACACCTAGTACACAAATATACAACTACTTCAACGTTCACTCTGTTGAACCATCTCATCTTTTGTGTAAAGTCGCAGAACTTTCTAAAGCTTCTTTAGCAGAGTGTGGCCAGGATGGACATTTAACGTGCAGACCTTTAAATATGGTATCCTCTACAGCTGTTCTGAGGCCACATGGTGGTAAAACTTCGTATACCTGTTCTTCAGACTCTAAGGCTGTGGTTTAGTGCAAATAAATCAACCATTTCTTTTATCCAAAATATCTATTTTTCAGTACTAGATCCCCTAACACGGTATATCTTTTATAACCTTTACGCATGAGTGCTGTAGTTAGGATCATCTTTATCATTGATCTTATCGGTGATAATGTGGATTTGAAAGAAAATGTCTGGACACAGCATCCTGGAACAATTCAAACCGTTCGCGCGCACACGCACACAGCGTAACACGAAGCATTGTTTCGAGGAAACTTCGAAAAGTCCATCCTGTTTTTCAGTGTTGTATCCACATTTTTGCCTTGCAAGTATCAGCTAAGCTGGTGGTACAAAACAGAATGCAATTTGGTTATAAAATCCTCCCCTTATGTGGTTTTTGGTCGCTTGCATGGCTCATATTTTATTCTTTAACAGTTCTTCCAGTATTCGGATTACAATTTTATATTGTCTAAATATATATCTCAATGGGGGTTGCCGAATCTTTGATTGTTTGTTTTTTTTCTGGAGCATTGATTTGCGTCACAATTCTGTTGTGTAATATCCTTATTATTTTCTCGTCATTAAGGATAGCATCATCAGTGTGTTCATTCCAAGAACCCAAAAAATGCGTCGTTTGTAACATCAGACGACCTAAACCTATTCTGTTAACAGTACTGGAGTAATTGCAAGTTTCGAATCACGATATCTCGCGATAGGCGGAAGCCAGCGGAATGAATTGTACCATACTTATTTAGAAAGAAATTGGGCCTGTCCAATTTGGGCTACTTCCCTTGTTAGGCTCGAATACATGACTTTAGAAATAGAAAGATTTGTATGCTTTCTTTTACATATCAAATCTCTCGTCCATGAAACACATTTTAAAATTAAATCCTGCTTTATTTTGTGCTTATATTAATAAGGAAAATTCGGAGAAACTGTTTCAATATTGCGCAACCAACGTGCAGTTTTGTATTTGTATTAAATATAATAACCAAATGGTACTCTGATTTCTGTTACAAAATGATTTACTACAATCCTCTAGGAGGATTTCTGGAAGGAACATAAAATCAACATACATGAAGAAATTCAAAATGCTGAGAAACCCTGGGTTAAACCTCTTCAGTGGCCTATCATCAAATACTTTCGACTCCAGCAGCATAATCAGAGGACCTAGCTAGATCCTGTCTTCAAACGAGTCAACACTCTGCAATAAAAGAAATGTCTAGAAAAGCTCAACTTTCTTCAGCCAATGATCGAAAGAAGCACTAGAATTCTTGAAGGTAACCTCATACTAATTTCGAAGAATTCTTGAGCAATTTTCTTAAATTACTGAAGCCTTGTCAACTGTTTAACGACAGAGTTTTTGCCTGTTCACTATAATCGTGAACAGAATTTCGAAAAGAGTGCGAGTTTTGGATTTGCAAGAGGCCTCTGAGCAAAATTACCGATTTTTCACGCCCAATATAGAATGGGACGCTAAGATCCATAGCAGTTAAAGAGCATCCATAACTAAAACTCAATTCAATTCCCCATCAATCCACAAGCAAACCTATTTAATACTACTCAAACTTCCAATGAATCCAAGTCTGTGTCTCTCCTTTTTACAAAACCCACAATAGAAATCCGTGTGAAAATTTTCCCTATATTTTACTGGAAAACACCTATCTCCCCGACTTTTCGACTTTGAATCAGTTTCCCTGACTTTTCAATTAAATGCGAACTATGCTATAATAAAAAAGCCGCAAATATCCTATTTACCAGTGTGGTAAATACTAAATTAATAAACCACTGGAGATAATCACGATGTTCCCGCGGAAAGCGTTTCATACAACTGAACATAACATAAAAACTACAATAGCGTCACAGTTGATGTTCCGGTTAGAGATGGCCCTGAGGAAACAATACGGCGCGTCTGCAGGAAATGAAACAGTTGGTTCATTCGTCGCTCCATAAAGGGTCCTCTGACTGCAATCTCATAGTTAATCTTGCGATCATTTATCAGAATCTCCCGCATCCTGTTTGCTCACACCTCATCACGTCCATTGGAGAACATATTTAGACTATACAGAAAAATCTGATTTACACTCACAGTGGTCTCTGTCCATTATAAAATTCACTGCATACTTTATATACTGCAGTACTCGCTAAAAAACTGATTGCTCTATATAGGTTACGTTATTCTCGATACATTTTTTACAAAAAATGATTTCGAATTAAGTTCTAAATACTTAATTGCATACAACATGCGGAAACATCAAAATATTTGTACCAGAGGCATGGAAGAAGAAATAATTAAGTCGTAGTGACGACCTCTATCGAAGGAAAAGAAAAGTGTTGCAAATTTTCAAACATGCAGCGCCAAAACCTGGTTGGGATAAAAATAAACGTGTTATTAAAAGGCGTTCTCCCTCTTTATCTCCACGCACGCGCAGGAGTGATATCTATATTTGAATATCAGGAAAAAATTTCTCATTGTGACCGTGCTCGTGATGAAGGATAGACAACACTGACCTACCAGAGTACTGTATACAAATTAACGGATTACATCAGTCTGTAATCTTATCTTAAGTTACAATACAATAAATAATATGTCACATCCGTGGTGAAAAACAAATCCCTAAAAACTACTCTTTTACGTTAAGTCGTAAAAATGCCATTCTACGGACAAAACGTAAAAGTTGGCAAGTAAAAGCAGATTTTTTTCGACTTGGCCCTGCAGAAAAGCAGAGGAGGAGATGGTAGTCTTGGGTAGGTGGGTAGGGGAGAACGGCTGGCAGTATTCCCCTTGCGTGGAACGACAGGAATGCGTAAGGTTCGCAACTGAAGCACAAATGTGAACATCTAAAGTACTGCTAACAGTAAACTGCTCGCAGATACACCGGTAGATTCTTCAACTTCTTTGTAAAGTGACTTAACTTGGTCTACTGTCCATTCCAAAGCAGTGTTCCCTCTGATGTAAACAGAAGCACGTGCTTCTGTTTGTCACGAACCCAAGAACACACTCTTATGCCAACTAAATAGTTCCTTAATACATGTATTGTATTATGAAATATTTGAGCAGGAAATGTATGGAACTACACATTTTATTGCGGTTATCATAAGAACTCAAGGTAAAGGTAATGGATATACACTAGCTGTTAAGAGATTACAAAATATGATTTTCGTCTGCTGTTGCGCTAACGCCGAAAGCATCTTGCTTGTTAATACCAACTGTATGCATGATTGCCACTCTCTTACATATACAAGAAATGCAGCAATGAATTCCCAGAGGTGCTATCTGAGTAACGAATAAATACTTTGCATAACACAGGAAATATGATAAGCGAACAGTCATTCATAATACGCTAACACACATATGCTCAGCTCAGGTCAAATCCTGTGATTTAGTCAGTTGGTATTTGGGCTCACATGGCAGAGGAAAGTGGTGTGGTGCGAATAAACTGTTCAAACACAAAAGCGGGAAACAGTTAAAAAGTGGCTAAAACAAACAATACTTCATATATTCAACTCACTATTAGACAAATACCTGACACTTGCATTAGTGCATATTATGAAACTAATATCGGATTTTACAGGCGTTTCAGCGAGAAGTGTAACCAAAGCGAACAGGGAATATAAACAGACATAATAGAACATAGAAGAGGATAAAATGTGGGAACTTGTTTTAAGTGCGACAGTGCTGTGGAATTGTGGATAAGCTTGTCATTATTTTGGAGAGTAGTTCTGATTCCGATATGGCAACAGTCATTTTCGGAGCATCCGGATTTGGATGTTGCACTTTTGCCCGAGGATTGTGATTAACGTAAGTAAAATGTTCATTGCCGCATACTTATAAAATCGATTGTTACCTCAAGTTGCATTTTGAACTATGATTCTCACGCAGGACGCGCTTTTTATAGATTTAAACAGTGTTCAACAAGCACGTGAGAGGGGAACAAGCAGCCATTAGGGGCGGGGATTGCGAACTACTTTCGCGCGGATAATACAAAGCGTTTGTTTTCAGTGAATGGCACTCTGGTTTGGAATGGACAGTAGATTCTTCTTAAAGTAATTATACACATTGTATATCACTTCCCGTGTTTGAGAATGCATACCTTTACTTCCAGCCAATTTGTTTTTAGCTACAAATACAGTAACACAATTATGATGCGACTGTACTACTAATTAGTCGGAACGCGTGCTAATGTCACCTTGTCTCACGTTGTGCACGCGCCTGCTACCGTTACTAACCAACGCTCCTTCCAGAAGATAATGGTCTTGTCCAGCTACTGCGCATACAGGTAAGTGCGTTCAGGATGAAAACAATCGGAGTATACAGGAGTATCCATATACCTTGACAGAAATGCTGCGCGGTAGGGATAAGCGATGTGGGGGATAACGTCCCTATCGCCAACATGCGTCGCTCGCTTAAGATTGCGAGAGAGGAGTACGATGCTAAACTTGACTAAAAACAAAGCTTATCTGTTACTAGCCAAAGATCACTCTCAAAGCTCTGCGTAGCCAGTACTGCAGCTAATCTAATTAAGGCAGCGACTGCGTTGATATATATATATATATATATATATATATATATATATATATATATATATAACTGGCGCAACAGTTCTAGACATGTGAAAATCTTAATGACAGCTATGATGCGAGTTACTTACCAGATCAGGTGTCTGCCGGTCGTCTGCATGCTGCAGGAGTGCCTGGGACAGTCATTGTCAAATATACGCACACCGGCTATGCACTACACTACACTACACTACACTGATAAACTTAGTTATATACAGTATATTTAAATCCACGCTGTAAAAAGTGCTTAATATAAAAACACTGTCAATCATCTACCTCCAATTCTTCCACACCTGACAGCCTTTCCTCATCTGCGGAATCACTCATATCATTGCCCTCATCACTGCTGTCGCTACTTTCTGCAGCATTATCCTGGATGAGAATTCTTTCTATTTGATTTTCTACAATTCCATCTTTTTCGAAATAATGATTCTCAATTTGTTCCACATGTCGACATACATTTTCCCATTCTGGTCTTCCAATTTCAGCAATGAACATATATTTTCTTCCTTCATCTCTGCTTCTTGCTTCATGAAGTCGACGACATTTGCAATTATTTCCCTGCTTTGACTATGTAATACCTTACCACTTAACTTTGAAAATGTAGGAGCCATGGTTATAAATATCACAAATAAGCACTATTTAGGCACTGCTCTCTTTGAAATTACAACCAGATGCGGACACTTTCTATGCAGACTGTATGTGTTACGCACTGTGAGTAAGCAAAGGTATTATATCGCTTTCGTTGATAAAGCTAAACATAAACCATTCCTAGGCTCGGCAGCTGGGGTGGCAGTCAAGGTCACGATTCCAGAAGTTTTGCGCCAGTTATACCAAACGACGAGTCATCGTCTTCATCCTCTGCATGCTATCTTTCCCTGCTTAATTTTGTTCCTGTTCACTGTCATTATCCCCACTGTCCTCGTTTAAACAAATAACTCCTCTCCTGCACCCAGAAGTCCCTAGGTTTTCATACATTCCAGTTTAACTTTCCTTATATGTTTACACGCTTCTTGCCATTACTCTACTGTGATTGATTTCGTTTTTTTACTTTCTCTACTACGTATAGTAAGTAGGGGAAGTATTGTATTCCACCCAAAAATTCGACACCGAGATTTCACCGGAAATACATGTTTTGAGATTCCCTGAATCAAAAAAAAAAAAAAAAAAAACATTTTTGGAAACATGTCCGTGTGTGTCTGTGTGTGTGTGTCTGTCTGTCTGTGAACAGCGTAACTCAGAAACGAACAGTCGGATAAACACCAAACTTGGTATTTAGGTTGAGTATCTTCCAGAGATGCGACACGAAGGTTTTCAAGAAAATCTCCCCACCCCAGAGTACCCTTTACATGGAACATTTTTCGAAAATTTTAATTCTCAAACATGGCTCTAACGACTTTGATTACAATATCATATATTTAAGATATCTTCATGACAAATAAAATGTATATCTTGAATTTTCTGGGAATGTCTCCAAAGCATTCTTCATTGGGAACGACTTTTGGTAAACTGGTAAACCATAAGAGATAGACAAAATTTTATTATACAAAAAAATGTAGATCGCGTTAAAATACACAATTTGTCATACATTTTTTTGTTGAGTGAACCATTTTCGAGATATTGCTTGTTATTCCCTTAAATTTTTCAATACTTATTTTCTCAAATGGGAATTCGTTATTCATGTTTTGTCTTGGACATGCAAAGAGTATTAATCTGTGGAAAAGGGAATGGTGCTGCACCTAGCAATCAGCTATTAAGAGATATGTATGTGCTTAAAGACTACTGTATTTCTATATTGCCCTTGTAAATATATATTCCCCTTACATCTACAAGAAAATTAGCAATAAGATAGAGTCTGCAAATGTTTATCTCGATTAACATGAAGTAGATGAAGAATAAGCGTTTGTAAAAATAGTTTGTACAAGAGTAGAGAAAGTCATATGAGTGAAACATCAGATTTTTCACCTGCAAGTTTTATTACATCATCTAATTTAAAAACTGCAATATGTTTGGAAACCCAGGTTTTTAGCGTGACTCATATTATTTCTATGGGGTGCAGTTCCAGATGGTAGAGAGGAAGTCTTAGCACAGTAGTTTGTCTATTTTACACGAAGGTGCTGATTTTAGGGGTAGGATAAACTGCTAAATTTCAAGGTTCCAGGTTCTAAAAATGCGTGTTTCTGAACTCATCTTCAGCCATGTATCTCTGTAGCCAGGATATATTTGGTCTCTTCTAGAGCGCGAATTTGGATGTTTCTCAATTTGAACATTGTAATAAGGGGCGTTATTTACAACAAGCACAGATCTAGGAGACAGGTTAGGAATGAGCTTTTCTTGGATCCATTTTTCATAGTTGGTATAATTAATGTTATCGTAATCTCCACGTTTTTGTTGGCCTTAAATCGTACATAAGCATATGGAACAAAACTCTGTTCTCCTCCAGCATAGCGATTACCAACTGCCGGTCTTTCGACTCGGCGGTGTCCTTGTTGCGAGTTATCACCCCAGGCATATGGCGTTGTATGTGTTGCATTGATAAGTTTCATCCATATAAACTGCATTATGGGCTTCATTGCGGCATCTTTTAATATCTCGCAAATACTTTAACCTTATTGCGCTTATGGTGTGATATTCCATCAAAATTTGTCTGTAGCGTTGGTTTTCGTCCATCTAAATCCTAGCTTCAAAAGAAGCTCTTCTTAATATCGAGACACTGCCATGGAAATCAATAAATTTTGAACAATTCAATTCAATTTTATTTATTGGCGCTCTAACTACTACGGTTCTAATGTTCCATTCTATATTGAGCGTGAAAGAACAGTAGTTTTGCTCAGAGGCCTCTGTATCAGGCTTGAGGTTCTTTCACGTGCCTTAAATCTGCGACACAGGACCATAGGCTTTACTTCCCTTTCCGAAGGAAGCCATACTACAGAATTTGAAGCTTCACAAGTACTTACTTCAGAGTTGGTCTTTCCTTTTCTTGATGTAAAAATTATTCAGTTTGCCTTACAAATTCATCGTTGAAACCATCTAAATTAGATTTTATGCATGTTCTTGATCTTTGTTTGCCGGCGTAGAGGTCGTTGTTGCACCAAAATCAACTGTTTTTGTTTCCCTAATAATTCTCCTAACACTGCTTTCATACATACCTGTTGCCTCTGATATCCTTTCCCAGATTTTCATAGCAGACCATGACCCTTGTTCCATTTTCATAAAGCTATAAACATTGGCTATAATTTCTCGTGTTTGCAAATATAGCACTTTATTTCCTAATTTACTCCTAGTAGGCGCCATTTCTAAATCCCCTCCTGTAACTAGCAGGCGCGCAGTTTTTAAAACAGGTTGTGGTAAGGCTTAGTAGCTCTTCACTTTTTTACCTGCTCGCAACTGACATGCTACTGACCTGCCCTCCCCTCCAATTGCCAGCTGCTCTGAAATGGACTCATCCAAATATCACTGCGCATTTCTCTTCATCTTTTACCATATATGAAGATATGTTGTATGTAAATGAAATATGCGCCACGTCCTCCGTGGACTAGTGGTACTGTGCTAGCCTCTAGTTCCCAAGGTTGCGGGTTCAAACCCGGCGGAGGGCGATAGATTTTTTCGGGCGTAAAAATCCTTAGCATGGCATCCTTCGAAAGAGAAGTAAAGCCGGTGGTCCCGTGTCGTAGATTTACGGCACGTAAAAGAACATCAAGCCTGATAAAGAGACCCCTGAGCAAAATTACCGAGCTTTCACGCCCAATATAGAATGGGACGCTAAGGACCATAGTAGATAAAGAGCGTCCATAAATAAAACTCAATTTAATTTTAATTTTTCTCAAATCGTACTGTGCTGTACTCGGGGGAACAGAGCAAGATAGGTACAGCTGGGTCTACCCAAGATTCGCTGGTTGCATGAAGTAAGTATGCCGGCGGCGAGGAAGTGCTGTTCCAACCCAAACGCTTCTCTAAGGGCAACCTAAGAATAAAACCTACAGCAGGAACGAGGATTAAAAAACGAAAAGAAAAATATAAGCCCGATGTAACAAGTCCTTGAGTTAGATTTCTGCTAGCAGAGTGGGCAGAGAATTCCGAGAACCAAGCAGCCCAGACTCATTGCCTTGAACAGGACGTGGTGATTAATGATTTGTTTTTTGTTTACTCTTCAAGTTGAGAGCAGCAACAAGGCATAGCCTGCTATACGAAGGTCTGAGTACGTTTACACACTGCACGGCGCCCTGGTCAGCGCATTGTTTGCTTCCGAAGTATGGAATGCCAGCAGGCATCCAGGGGCGTACGCAAAAAATGCATTTGAGGGGGGAGGTGCTAAAGTAACGTAATACTTTAATTTCGGATAAATTTATCCATTTGAGGGGGACAACTGGACTGCGTATATTGACTAAAAAAGGTATTTTGTACATATTTACGGGACCAAAAGGCAATAGTTCACAGGCTAAATTTCCAGTCGGGGCTTATAACCATTCAGATTTGTTAACCAATAGACTACAGGGAGACCTTTTAGTTCACCACAACTACAAGAGGTGCTCTGTAACTATTAGTCAGATACTATCTAGTATCAGTGCACTTGGAGGGCGCCACTGTTTTTGTTGGCAATGCGTAACGTCATCAAGGCTAACGATCAGAGAGAAGTGAGGGGCAAGGCGATAGTGGGAATGTACAGTTGCACAATGAAAACAGCAGTGGAAGTAATTGCTCTTCCACACAAGCCGCGTGTTGGACAAGGTTCCAAAACAGTAATACATTTGCACACCTTAGCCTCTCTAATAAATTTAACTCGGAACTGCCCCGTCCAGTTGTTCCGTAACTGTTTAGTTCCTCTTCCAACAGAACGCACTCATATAGTAGACAAGTAATAGGTACTAACTACATGTGACTTAACATGTGCAGATAGTAATATGAGCGGGGCGGGCCGTTTAATCAATGTTGCCAACCAACGTATGGAATGATGATTTTCCAAAAGAATGGGTTTTAATTTATATATTGTTTGTATTTACTTGTTTATTAATAGGTACAGTGTGGCATATTAAGCTAGGTATAAAAGGAAAACAACTGTCGTGCTTGGATTTTACGGTTTTGGATGTCGGGGGGGGGGGAGGGGAGATGGGCTTGGACCCCCTGGTCCCGCTCTGCGTACGCTCTTGTTGGGATCTATCACTGCATTTTAATTGCGTATAGCTTATTATTAATGTTTACAACTGGGGAGGAATTAAATCAATAGTATAATTCAATTTCATTGCACTGTATTGTATTTTGCAAACTGTCACATACTAATCTGTATAGAAAGCCTATTAATGTTGTAAAACTGTACTCCTAGGTCGAACTGATTTCTATTTTGATTAAAAGCAATCATGAAACTGCTTAGTTCCTGGCAGGGGAGTCCAGAGGTAAAACAATACAATACTGTTCATCTCCGTAGTATAGTATCTCTCTCTCTCTCTCTCTACACCAGGTGTTGAAAAAAAGTATTCCATATTTTGAAAGGTGGCAGTATAGACCAAAACAAGAAAAAAATGCCCAGTAAACATGGGTTCTAAAATGCATACCTTAAGGGCTATGAGCACTTTTTCATCTTCGCAGCATCTCTTCTACCCCAAGCTCTTTGTTATTATCTACGTACGACCTATAGACTGCAGTCAACATCTGTTAGTGTTGTTACTGTAAATAGTATTCACAGTTCTGGTTAAGTGCAGCGCATATTCTTATTAGTTCTAATGGAATCGGTTTGTGTTTGATAAGTCTGTGGAATGCTTTTACATTGCGGTTTTATCTTTAAATCTTTGGTCTATGCAACCCCCATTAATGATGCACAAACACTACAGGAAAGCATCAATGCCTGCCACAGCATCCGTGACCACCCTAGAGTGGTGAGAGTGCGTGATTCCCTAAGACGTGGGACAAAAGCATGCCTTACTATGAATGGGCACCATATTGAGCACCTCCTTTAACGATGGTTAACAAGTGCAGGTCGTATGTAATTGCAAGCAGACTGTATTAGAAGGTATGCTGCTTCACAGTAACAAGGTCTGTAGGTCGTACATAATAGCAAAGAGCTTGCAGTAGAAGTGCTCTTAGCGCTTAAGGTATGTATCTTAGAGCCCATGTTTACTGGAGATTTTTTCTTGTTTAGTCCATACTTATCACCTCTCAAAATATGGAATACTTTTTCTTTAACATCTGTATATATAGTAATCTGGAGAATAATGTTCATGTCTCGAATGGGTTCAGTTGCTCGTTAAGCGTTTCCCAAGGGGTTCCCTTATCCTGCAGAGACAAATGTTGAGAATCCTTTGAACACCACCCCCTCAGATTGTGTATTTATTAATCGTCACTTTTTTCAGTGTTCTAATTCTGAACAGAAGGGATACCTATTTGAAAATAAATATATTTTATGATAGCTGCAATCGTAAAGCATATAAAAGTGATAAAAGGTATTTTAAAATTAACGTCTTATTTTAACAATGTTGAGATTAATAGATGTAACAAATTTTCAGTTTTTCTTCAGAAACTTAACACATTTTACATCCGCTTTTCTTCTTGTGTTTAAATGATGGTAATCTAATTCCTAAGGCAGAGCCCTTAAAAATAAACTGTGTTTCATTTATCGACACTCTTTAACTGCTGTGGTCCTTAGCCTCCCATTTGAAGGAGGTTTATTTTAGGAGTTGTGCACTTCAAACGCTCTCCAAACGTGCATTTTCTGTGAATCTCGATGTCAAATTCTGGTTCGAATGCAATACTTCCTGTATCTTATGTGCACAAGCTGTATAGAAAAGGATCAATTAGGGTTATTTCTCTGTGAAAAATCTTTGTTTTAATTACCCCCTAATTAGCAACTCTACAATTCTGCAAACGTTTTTAAATAGAGAACATGACATTACACAAACTTCCTAACATGTTCAACTCGTGAAACAAGACAAAATGAAGCGACTCCCTTGTTATAATGGCATATTGAGCATGTGTTTACGTTTCTTCATAACATCTCCGGTTTCCCACACTACATGTGCTTCACATTGGGGGAGAGAAATAAAAAAGAAGCGAGAGCTACGCTAGCATTCTAGTGTGCATATTTCTCAAGCTTCCATTTTGTCAATAAACCTACCTTGATTAGAACATGTTGGCTAATTCTTCTATTTAGTACCTATAGAAACTATTTTCACACGTTCCTAAGCACGAATCTAATCCTTCTTCAAATTTAATTGCAACAAATGCAGCCATCAGTGAGAGAGCCAATGGTGCCATAACTCAGAAGTGCGTAGAATCTGGCTCTCTTCGAAATCAGCTAACAAACAGCTGTGGGCTCCTTACTCGAAAGACTCTTAGATTTGACTTTCTGCAACTAAGTCAAGGCATATCCACAAGGCAATATATCTTAAAAGGCGTTCTTTAGCATGTTGGACTGCTTATAGCCAGGACGTTTTCGTCGATGACATTTTGACAGGCTGAGGGCAGACCGAAAGTGTGTTAGGCAGGTATACAGAGTGAGCCAAAAGACTCCGAACCAGCCGTGCGGTGTTTTTCCTGTCCGCGTCCTCGGCGCTCGTTGCCGTCTGACGCTAGAAAGGCGCGGATGAAACCATACAACATTTTTAAAACTACTTTTAAAGGCTTTACTTACCAACTTTACGAAACGAGATGCTAAAACTGGCCACCGTCGTTATCTATACATTTTTGGCACCTCTTTAGGAAATTATCCATCACTCGCCGTAGTTCACGTTGAGAAATTTCCTGGCGGATATTTTGTTTTAATTCTGTCAGGATGTGTGGGTTTGTCTTGTACACTTCATGTTTTAAGTTACCCAAGAGGGGTATTTTATGAACTATGTTATCGGCTGCGCGGTGTTTTTCCACTGGGCGTGTGGAAATATAAAAACATTATAACGCACTGCTGCTATAAACAAAATTACGCTGTTGTGGTTATGCTGTGCAGTGTGAAGTGCAGTATTGAATTGACGGTGATGTGATGTAGTTCACTTATTACGAGTTTTTTTATTATTTTGTCCTGTGCTTAGTCACAAAGTACCTATATTATGACTTAGTACTATATGTTTTCTACTGCATAGCGTGTATTTATTTAGGATTCGTATGTGTTAACTCGGTCAGCTCGCCGTACAACAATCCATTAACTTTACAGTAAATTTCAGGCCACAGGAAGTGTTCAGGCTAAGAAATCTAAAAGACTGCATTCGGTTCGTACGAAGAAACATTAGACGACATCGGTCATCGTTTGGAAAATTCCCCTAAAAAATTCCATGATGTATAGTTTTCTAAACAGATGCCAGAAATGTATGGACGGCGGTGGCCAGTTTCACATTTCCTTTCATAAAATTGGTAAGTAAAGCTTTTAAAAGTAGTTTTAAAAATGTTATATGGTTTCATTCCGCGCCTTCCTATGGTAGCAGCAGACGGCAACGAGCGCCGAGGATGCGGACAGGAAAAACACCGCGCAGGCGGTTCTGAGTCTTTTGGCTCTCAAAGAAAATGTCACTGCACCTCGCGTCTATGTCACATTATTTATCGTTGTACGTGACCTTGCGAAGCCATGGCCGTTTCATTGGTTGCTTTAGGAGTGCGCCACTCCTTCTGCTAAATAGTTGCACCAATAACCACAACAAAGGTTACAAAATGGCGTAGAATCGAAATATATGTTTACGATCTCGATCGTATTGGCTAAAAGAGAAAGAGGTAGAGTGAGTACATTCAGTTTGTCATACAGACCTCTTATCGTGATTGGTAGCCCATACCTTATCGTGCAGGACACGCCTTTGAAGAGGTTAAAAGTTACGGGGAAAACTTGATGAGCGCCCAAGTTAGCGAAATGTAGAACGTGTAATGTAAGAAAGTGTTCAGGGGGTGCCAATTAAAGCTTGAATGATATTCATTAAATACGTAGCAAGGCAGCACTTTATCACAAAAAATAATCAGAACTGTATTCTCAGTGATATCAATGCTTGTTGCTGCATAGAAGCAAACATAAATAAATAAATAAATAAAGCAGCACGTTTTCCCTCTAATTCAAACTAAATTGGTTAATACACCTTTACTAACATATTGCTGATCATAGGAATATAACAGGATTATAGACAAAAGTATAACCCATTTTTATTGCCATAATATGTATGTCTCATTCGGTAAACCATACGCATATCTCTAGTTTCTAAACATGTCAATTATAACAAAAGAGTAATTTGCATTTATTAAACGAATATCATGGGGAGTGTCCACTTTCTGACGAGCATGTAGACCGTTTTCTCCACTTTCCTGGAATATTTTTATCCAGTAATTTACTATAAAATCACTTTTATGCATTGCCGTTGCAATTGCTGTAACAGTGCGACCCAGAGTGCGACCAGCCTCCCACATACCCACAATACGTCCACAGTAATTTCCCTAGTATATGGCACGACTGGTTCTGAGACAAACGTGTTTTGGTTTCAATAACGCCAGAAAAAGTAAAAGCATCAACCTCCCCTCTTGCTGTGTTATCAAACCACCACGTTTTGCAATAGGTAAGGTGAAGGACACAACTCAAAAGACCCCAGAAAACGATACAAAATCCGCCGAAGATTTTCTTTAGCGCTCTTGTGTAGGGCGCCTTGATAGGACTTACCCACTTTATAGCCAAGGCTGGCGGGTGTTACTGAGGTAGAGGGGGTGAAAGGAGTTAACAAGATTTGCTCTTTGACGGCTGCTGGGCAGCATGCAACGGTCCTTGTGCACTGCTGGTGTTATGGACTACCAAAAAAGTTTTTATTGAGGTTACTATTTTATTTTGAAATCCAAGCATCTCTTGGAGGGAATGCATAGCTCAGCCCTAGCCGCTGTTGGAATTGCTCCTGTGTTACTGGATGTGTCCGCATGCCATGAGGGAAGCCGTTGACGCCCCAAGCGGCGTGTTCTGGAGTTATAATCCTCAAGGTACCGAATGAAGGCATTCCGATGGTGGCCGTTTTCGTGATTGAGTGGCGATTTGTGTATTTATCAGGCACGTGTCTTAGTTCTGGAGACTAGATTGGAGAACTCAAAACGTCTAAACCCTCTTCCATATAACTTTGTCCCGTATTTCTGTCACCTGCACTAGTCATTTCTCTTTGGCTCTTGTGGAATAGGTTGTTGTACGATACGAAATAGTTCCTTATTTAACATAATCGTTTGTCTTAATACATTCGAAGAGAATTGTAAAATCTACATTTTCATAACCGTATGAATCAAATATAATATGTAACAGAGTTAATGCACCTGGAATGCATGTAAATTCCTATCAACAAACACATGTCGTGCCGGCATGTTGCCATGGTAGCTCAGTTGGTTAGAGCGACCGGACGGAAACCGGAAGATTCGTGGTTCAAATCCCAGCTTATGACATTGAATTCTTCAATCTGATTGTATCTTTCCAATGCGGGAGCGGATCAATTAAATCGTCATTCAAGGTTTTAGAAGCCACTCATATACTCTGTGTAAGACAGCTCAAGTTCCTCATATAGATGCTAGTGGATAAGGGGAAGATCGATAGGTTGTTCCGCAGCACCTTAACTGAGCTCCACCCCATAGTGTTGCATAAGGTTCCTCACATATTGAATCTGATATATTGTAATGGACGTCACAACAGCGTAATATGGAGGCAGGCGATGGTTAATTAAAGGTGTGCCGGAAAATATCACCTGCGTCTACTAGAATGAACATCATGATGGACCAAGCAGGCTTAATTCAGCTGACTTTGGCACCTGTTCTTGCGGTCTGGCTTTGATGTTGGTGTTAATGAGGAAAGGGCACGGCCTGTACTTGAATTGATGGGAATATCTGTCTCAGCTCGCCGAAAAGCAAAAGTAAAACCCCTATGCAAGATGCAAACTTGCCACGAAATGCAAGTTTTTATATGATTTAATAAACAGTACAGTATAATTGGGAAATGTTTTGTATGTAACCACAATGCTGTATTTGGGATTCCATTACCGCCAGGGATATGGGTGGATGTCACCACATTTGTTGTCCATACACTGTCCAACCTACTACAGAAGTTAATACTCTCAAACTTTTAAAATCATATGGATGAGACCATTGATATTCTATAGCTAGTTTCATGATCAGGAGTTTTAAATAACTTAGGCTTATTATAATATCCAGCAACTCGAAGTAACAGCGATGTTAGCGTTTCGGAATTTAATCTGCAAGAGTTAGGGTTATGATTAGCCACACGGTGGGGACCTTCAGCCACTGGAGCTTAGCACCACAAATTGTGGCTTACATGACCCCTGGAAGGAAGAGATAAAGGGGAGACCCGAAGAGCGACCAATTCCGGACAATGAATGCTAGTAAGGGCGGGGTCCCTAACGATTCCATAAAGACATCAATCTGGACGCCGGCAGCCTTTCAGAGGTCCCGGAACGAGCCCCCACCACATCCCTTAGGCACAAGCCGGAGAGCCAAGCGACAAGAAGAAATCTTTATACAGCGCACACTTCACTTTCCCGCAACAAAGCACCAACCAACTTCGCCTGGTCCTGTAACCCTGGAACATATGATAGAAAGTGATTGGGGAGGAAATGGACAGGAAATTCGTGGTAGAAGAGGAACCACCCCAACATTCGCCTACCGATCTGGGAAAACCACGGAAAAACCCCAAGATCAGAGTGGACGCCCCGACAGGAATCGAACACTGGACATCCGAATGCGAGTCTCACACGTTACCGCGAAGCATCTCTCGTTTACAGGAGCGTTGCATATAGTACTGACATGAAAAGTTGCATTAAGTCTACCCACCATCCTGGGCCGAGATCGAACCAGCAACATTGGGTACAAACTTTGCCAGCCTTGGCCAATTGTACCACTCGGGCCACAAATTCCCGACGTCGCGGGTTCAAACCCAGCAGAGGGCGATGAATTTTTTTCGGGAGTAAAAATCCTTAGCATGGCTTCCTTTGGGAGGGAAGTAAAACCGGTGCTCCCAAGTCGTAGATTTACGGCACGTAAAAGAACTTCAAGCCTGATAGAGGCCTCTGAGCAAAATTACTGGTCTTTCACGCCCAAAATAGAATGCGATGCTAAGAACCATAGCAGTTTAAGAGCGTCCATAAATAATACTGATTTTTTGGGGGGGGCCGACAACATTTTAACTGCCAATTTGCTTGCTAAAGATAGTTTATCATTCCGTTTTTCTCCAACCGCTGAGTGACATTGGAACTGACAATTTCTTTTTGTGCTTCAGCTTTAATGGGGATTTTTGCTTTCAAAAGTGATTGCATAGAACAACAGGATCTTAGATTTAAGTAGATTATGTGATCGTCAGTGATAAAATGAATGCATTTTCAAAGGAATTTGCGAAATATATTGCAGTCTTAAGCTAATCACTGGTCCAACCCGGATCACGAAAATGCAGCCAGGCTAGAAATCCATGTAATGAATTTATACAAAATTGGTTCTCCAACTTCAACGACTATCGCAGTTTGACTATTTCTTTCTTCCGATACTGCACTCTTGCTATTCAGACATCAGTGTTTTATTTTCATTCTCTGCGCGATGTTGCAAACCGGTTTTACTATAACGAATTCGCTCCAAGGAAAAACAAAGGGAAGGGGGCGGCACTGAAGGGAAAAAAGAACCAAACAAACTTCAACTCAGCGAGAGGCGGTTGTGGAGTATTACTCCAAAGATGGCGATTGCAACTGCATCACTATTCAAGGACAGGAGGGCATAGATCAAACGTGCGTATTATGAACCACAACCAATAGATTTATAAGAATTCAATTCATGCTCGCTGATGGTCGTTTGCCCTTGGATTCTTGCTCAAGTGTGTCAACGGCTCCGTACATTTCAGAATTGCGTGGTTTGACTACTATGTCTGAAAAACTACTACATGATGATGCCAAAAGATATTATAGTTGGAGGGCGCTAGCATCCTTTGTTGTTCAGAATCTTAGAACTTCTGCTGCCTCGGAATAGCAAGCTGAAGTCAAGTGATGCTGTTCACTTGATTTCTGCTTTTGGATTTTTATTTTGTCTAGTCGTATTTCGGCGAAAAACTAGTTATCGAAATTTCACCAAAACCATCACCAATGTATCATAAATACGTTTTTTAAATCCACGTTTTAAATATATTTCTCCCGCCTCAAACAACCTTTTACAAGTTCAAGTGTTCTTTATTTTTAATTTTACTTCAAATCTTTGCAGGAATTCTTAATATACGAGATAGATAATGGAATTAATAATAATACGTCCATATTGAATATCCTGAAATTAATAGCTGTTAAATTCTATATTACTGCGCAGCCTTAAGAAGCGGAGAAAAATTCACTTCAGAAAAAATGTATCCCAATTAGATACAAAATTCATTACAAACATCCTGCACGTTTAACCTTTTCTAGAGTTTCACTCTTGTTAGTTCGAACTTTCTTTTCGCGTTTTATGAGCTCATTCAAAGAAAACGTCATTTAAATTGCGGACTCAAGTGCCGTACTTCAACAACTGTGATTGTCAACTACCATTTATTTTAAGTGCGCCCATTCCGTCCTTAACCACAGATCTGGCAGCACTGTTGCAAGGATTGGAATCTAGCCAACTCCGCCATTGAAATTCTGGCTATCAATCAATGCTTTAGTCATCTGAGATACAAATCCGAGAACAAGCAGCAACAGTTTAAGACTACATAAGCGTTTACACCTGTCTGAGGAATAAGTGCAGACGGGAGGAAGAGGAATTTAGTGCAGAAATATAACAGGCCTGCGGTGTATCATGTCACCATTCCCAGTGTGCAGCACGTACTATGCTCTCGGTAGGGCGTAATCTCTCCTGTCTAAACCTAGCCATGGCACACTAGCGACCTCGCCTGAAAACTGCAGCAAATAGGTAGTGCGGTATGCATTGTAGTTTGAAAATCCGGCTTCGGATATAAATAAATCCGGTTTGAAAGAGAATGTAGGAAAGAATGAAGTACAGATATGCGGTATATATATATATATATATATATATATATATATATATATATATGCAGGCATTTTATATATATAAAATCTAATAGGTTATCCTCTGTTTGTTTTTGATTGATATTATAAGTTTAATTTTTGACGTCGAAAGCGCTTTAATTCTCTCATATGTGAAAATAAGAATTAAACTGAGTTTTATTTATGGACGCTCTTTAACTACTATGGTCCTTAGCATCTCATTCTATATTGGGCGCAAAAGATCGGACATTTTGCTCGAGCCTTCAAATTTGAGGTTCTTTTACGTGCCGTAAATACATGACACGGGACCACCGACTTTGCTTCTCTTCTGAAGGAAAAATATTAAGGATTTTTGCGACCGAAAAAAATCCATCGGCTTCCACGAGGTTTGAACCCGCGACTTCGGGGACTAGAGACTACTAGCATGGTACCCCTAGACATTGTGCCAGGCTGAACGAATTATGATGGTGTAAACAATAATTAGAAACACTCAAATTTAGTATCATGTTAGAGAAAGTCTCTCCTTCAGCAGGACATGAGAGTAAAATAACTTCATAGATATACTCTATAGTGTTTTGTTTTTGCCAGTCGTAAGATGACTGCTGCCTGAAGCATCGCGTCGGATATTACACCTTGTTTGACCAAATTCTGTTGACGATATACAGAGTTACTGTCTCTATTTCACTGCCTTGTTGAGCTATTCGGCAAATAATGAAACCAACAGTAATCGCAAGAGAAACTCCCAAAATCTACTTTAAATTATTGTGGTGCAGTACGTTGTCTAGCTGGCCATGCACAGCTTGTTATTCGCCCTCACTGTCAACTTCAGCGAGTTTTGTTGGCAAGCCTGCCTTACCCGCTCGACTGTCTCTCCCGAGATTGATGGACTAGCATTTTTCGCTTTCATACACCTTGTTAGTTTCCCTACCACGTACACAGTAGGACAAGGGTGGCGAAAACGACTTCCTTCCGCGAGTCATCAAATATGCAACACGCACTGCATCACTCAGCAGCATATGAGAAACAAAGGGACAGTTGCAGAGAGGGAACGGCGCCCACGAGTCAAAATGACTCCGAGTCAGGTTTTTGCCACCTCTGCAGTAGGGTATTGTGTTCCACCCAAATATTCGACAACGAGGTTTCACAGAAATACATGTTTTAAAGCACCTTGAATCCAAAAGAACAGCACTTTTAGAAACAATCTGATGTGTTACATTCACATAACTTTCTCTACTCTTGTACAAACTATTTTTACAAACACTTATTCTCCATATGCTTCATGTTAATCGAGATATCGAGATATTAATCTTATTGCTAATTTTCTTGTAGATGCAAGGGTGATTGGTAGGCTTTAAGCGATAGTCAAATATTTTAAGAGCTGGTTGCTATGTGGCGCATTCCATTCTCTTTGCATGTCCAGGACATAAAAAAGTGAATAACGAATTCCCATTTGAGAAGAAGTATAAGTATTGGAA
Organism: Deroplatys truncata; assembly: GCA_030765065.1. Lineage (NCBI taxonomy): Eukaryota > Metazoa > Arthropoda > Insecta > Mantodea > Mantidae > Deroplatys > Deroplatys truncata. Next base: position 84,754,712 of record CM060988.1, read on the forward strand.
AATTTAAGGGATTAACAAGCAACAACTGCACAACAAAACTTTTCACTCAACAAAAAAATGTATATGACATAAATTGTGTATTTTAACGCGATCTACGTTTTTTGTGTAGTAAAATTTTGTCTATCTCTTATAGTTTACCAGTTATGCAAAAGTCGTTCACAATGAAGAATACTTTTGGAGACATTCCCAGAAAATTTGAGATATACATTTCATTTGTGATGAAAATATTTTAAACATATGATATTTTACTCAAAATCGTTAGAGCAATTTTTGAGAAAATTTAAATTTTCGAAAAATATTCCATGTAAAGGGTAATGTGGTGTGGGGGGATTTTCTTGAAAACCTTCGTGTCGCATCTCTGGAAGATACTGAACCTAAATACCAAGTTGCTGAGTTATGCTATTCACAGACACACACACACGGACATGTTTCCAAAAATGATTTTTTTTTTGGATTCAGGGGGCCTCAAAACATATGTTTCCGGAAATCTCGGTATCGAATTTTTGGGTGGAAAACAATACTTCTCCTACTTGCTATACGTAGTAGGGAAAGTAAAAAGTCCCTGTATGTGTGTGAACGGCATAGCTCAAACGAAAAGTCTGAGAAACTAAACTTGGTACTTTAGGTTCAGTACCTTCCAAAGATGCGACACGGAGATTTTAAAGAAATTCCCACATCCCGAATTACCCTTTACATGGAACATTTTTCGAAATTTGATTTTCTAAAATAAAAGGCTAAAGATTTTGATTAAAATACTGTATATTAAAGATATTTACATGACGTATAAAATGCATATTTTGAATTTTCTGGGAATAACCTGTGAAGTGCTCTTTATTCGGCAGGAATTTTGTGTAAGCTTGTTTAACTGGTAAGCGTTAAGCGATATCCGAAAAGTACTCCACAAAAAAATGTAGATCTCTCTAAAGTATACAATTCATTCCAAATAAGCTTTCTTGTGGCATAAGTCATTTCTGAGATATTAGTTATTAAAGGTTCGAATTTCTCATTTCTTGGTCATTCTTTTAAAGTTCCATCGATTTTCAGTTGTTTCTCACGATTGCATGGAAACGGATTGGAATTTAAACGCCAGCATCTAGCGATCAGTTCTTTAACATTTCACTATTGCTGTTTCCTGTGTACGCTAACAAAATGTGTTATATAGCTATTTCTGCAAATGTTTATCTCGATTAAAATATTGCAGATAGAAAAATAAACTTTCGTAACAACAATTTCTATACCACTTAAAACGATGGAGGATAAAGTTACGTGAATGTAACATTAGAATTTTTATGAGACTATCAAGGCCGGAGCAGTCCTTGAACTATGAAAGTAGCCACAGGAAGGAGATCCAAGGTTCCTTTAGGGAGACACTTTGAAACATACCTTAGCAATGCTTAAAATACAGTCAATAATAGAACATTTTACCTTTCTTGATGTTCAAACATCATACAAATAATCCAGTCCACGGATCATCCTTTGGATGCAAACTTTAATTTAAAATTTGAGAAAATGTATATTAAAATATATTACTTAAACATATCCTTTGAATGTAATATTTAATTAGTTTGATTACTCAGTATTATTATTATTATTAAGTTTTTGCTTCTATTGTTTCAGAGCTTAATTCCTATTCAGAAGGTATTTACTAGTAAGTGTAAAGCACATATTTCGCACCCCAAGAACAACACTGTCATAACTCAAAAATAAAAAAAATCTGATGTGTTACACTCACATGAGTTTCTCTACTCTTGTACAAACTATTTTTACAAACGCTTATTATCCATCTACTTCATGTTAATCGAGATAAACATTTGCAGACTATCTTATTGCTAATTTTCTTGTAGATGTAAGGGGAATATATATTTACAAGGGCAGTATCGAAATACAGTAGCCTTTAAGCACATACATATCTCTTAATAGCTGGTTGCTAGGTGCAGCACCATTTCCTTTCCCACCTCTTTGCATATCCAAGACAAAAAATGAATAACGAATTCCCATTTGAGAAAATAAGTATTGAAAAATTTAATGGAATAACAAGCAATATCTCGAAAATGGTTCACTTAAAAAAAAATGTATATGACAAATTGTGTATTTTAACGCGATCTACATTTTTTCTGTAGTAAAATTTTGTCTATCTCTTATGGTTTACCAGTTATGCAAAAGTCGTTTACAATGAAGAATACTTTTGGAGACATTCCCAGAAAATTCAAGATATACATTTTATTTGAACATAAAAATATCTTAAACACATGATATTTTAATCAAAATCGTTAGAGCCGTTTTTGAGGAAATTAAAATTTTCGTAAAATCTCCCATGTAAAGGGTAATTTGGGGTGGGGGATTTTCTTGAAAACCTTCGTGTCGCATCCTTGGAAGATACTGAACCTAAATACCAAGTTTGGTGTTTATCCGACTGTTCGTTTCTGAGTTATGCTGTTCACAGACAGACACACACGGACATATTTCCAAAAATGCTTTTTTTGGATTCAGGGGATCTCAAAACATGTATTTCCGGTGAAATCTCGGTATCGAATTTTTGGGTGGAATACAATACTCTTCCCCTACTTATTATACGTAGTAGAGAAAGTAAAAATTGACTGTTTTTAGTTGCATCCATTTCCTGCTTCGTGGAACGGTTCTCTACCAAAAAGGAAAACTACCATATCTTGAACCGGCTTCCCGGAGATAGAGATATGTCGCTTTCGCAGTTCAGAATATTCTTTTAATATCACGAATCAGAGCTTTCAAATGCAATTATCTCAAAACTGTGTTTTTTGAGTTGTAGCAGTATTGTTCTAGGGATGCGCTTTGTTACGGCCTATCCGTTCCTTCGTCGCGAGTTAATGGAACATATTTTGAGATATAGTCCACCGCTAAGAAAACTTCACTCACTGACTGAATGAATAGATGCTCATCTGCTTCGCGGAGGGCGATGGATGTTTTCGGGCGTAAAAATCCTTATCATGGCTTCCTTCGTAAGGGAAGTAAAGCCGGTGGTCCCGTGTCGTAGATTTACGGCACGTAAAAGAACCTCAAGCCTGATAAAGAGGCCTCTGAGCAAAATTACCGGTCTTTCACCCCCAATATAGAATGGGACGCTAAGGACCATAGTAGTTAAAGAGCGTCCATAAATAAAACTCAATTTAATTTAATTTCTCATCTGCTTCAAGTAAATAGGATAGCAGTGAAAGCGCTGGTTTTGGTTTTACCAAAGCAAAGCAACACCAAAACCTTAAGTATAACAATTGCCATTTTTTTTTAATTAGGGGGCCTATGACCCCTCTCAGACTCCCCTCAGTGTCCGGCTTTGGTACCCATAATTTTAGTAACTGTTGTATGGGTACCCAATGAGCATAATGCACTGCTTCCGCTAAAATTTAAAGTAAACTTGGTAAGTTTTTCTTTTGTTCACTGTTTATTTAATTTCTCCTTAAGTCCAATAATGTGTAAATAACATGAAAATGAAATTCTCGAGTTAATTTATTATTTTATGGTGAGATAGTACTTTTAACACTTAAATGATTTCAGTCAAATTTTATAATATGTAAATTCAATAACAGCCCACCTTGAAGCAATGTGTATGTAATAATTTGTAAAATGTTTGTAACAGTCATTGCATATGCTTATATTATTGTATGCATGTTCAATAATGTTATGTGAATGTATTACGTAATTTAATAATGTAGGAGCTGTGAGAATAATAAGTTAAAAGTTGTTAACAATGAGATAACCTTGAGGCAATAATGAGTAAGCAAGTTTAAATGCTACTAGTCATTATTGGAGTAACAATAATGTAATGTTAGTGACAGTTTATAAGATAGCCAAACAACCAGAAAAAAGCTTTAGTTAAATGAAGGTATTCTGTTGGAGTAGGATTAGCCAATCATAGACTTGAAATGCAGAAATTTACAAAGTTTAGGCGCTTGAAATCAGTTCAGTTGCCTGCAGACAAGAGTTACTAACCAGACCAAAAAGTGTCCTCGAGAAATATAATAGGATGTATTCGTGTGAGACGAAAAGTGAGTTTACGTGTTAAAAAGTGTAATTAATTAATAAAAAGAATCGCACAGCTCTCTATATCAGTGTAGTGTTATTTAAATCGTGTCAATCATTAATAAAAGGAGTGAAGTAAAATTATAATCTGTGTAAGCTTACATTCTTGTCGTATCACAACCCTGCTAAGACATCCATGTCTCTTAACAAATACTGACGCAGCCGAGGCAAACCTAAATATTTAATACTTAAAGAAACAGTCAAAATTACAAAGTTAATAATACTTTTTAAACGTGGGGCGTAACAAAATAACATTTACAATGGTAGCCCTACATAACAGTGGATTAAAAAGTAGTTTAGTCTGCATATTATTGCATGGCAAATATAAAGTGTGAATTCTTGTGAAGATATGAAGTCTTACCAGATCAACATATTTTTTAATGCCTTACATGCTGGAACTATTTATAGGACGGTATGGCTGGCAAGTAAACACAAGGTCTTTCGAATCCCTCCAGAATGGACCATCCCTGATCCATAATTATGTCAATATAGCGAATAAGGATTCCCAGTCCGCAAATGTTTGCTGATGTGTAATTTTGTGGTGCGTTTATTACACAGAGCTTCTTAAATATTTCTTCACTTACCTGGGACACTTATGGGATGTGCCACCATTATGGAGGTAAAATCTCTCGATTAGTTGTGTTCCTATAACATGTTATATTTTGAAAAAACATTAGCCCCTCTTTAAATAATTCTAGGTTGCCATTGTCATATTGTTGTGATGACTTGCAATTTCACTTGGCTCTGCTTTCATGTTCTTGCCTCTTCAAGAGTAAAGGTGAAGTTATACCAGTGAAGATTTAATTTTTGACTGGTCATTCAGATTTTGTAAGTAATCGGTAGCGTGAACAAAATCCTATGGTAGCACTTCATGGCCTCTTGAGACTTTTTGCCTGTTTACAAGTTTGTTCTGTGGTTCTGAATGGAATGCCAGGTAATATTTTACGCATCTGTGGTCACTGGCTTCATGTAGCGTGAATAATAACCTTCCCTCTTAGATCAGAGGTTCACAAAGTTGTGAAAAAAGCTCAATGTTAATGCATACAAGAACAAGTTTTCGACCTTCTAAAATCTTCATTGCCTGAAATTACGGAATGTGGACACACTATTGTGCAGATGCCACTTGCTCCATTTCGCTGAGCTTGCTTCCTCTTGCTTCTACACCTGCAGAACTGCCAACATATGATTAACAAGCATGGCCATCACTAACAGCGCCATTCTTTCGCGATCAACGAAAGTGTAACGGCCTTAATATTACCACTACTTGCACCTATTTATTCGGAGTAATATACATAACCTTAACTTGCTTCATTTTATTTCTTTATAAGCAGAGGAGTGAAGCAGTTGCAGCCTTAATATTACTACTCCTTGCATCAAGAACTACTACTATGAGTTAAAACATCGCCAATCTAGCGGATTTGCATAATTACGATAGGCTGGCAATTCCTTACGCGCATGCGCACTTCCATAATATGTCGAAGTTTGTTGTCGTTAAGCTAGGATTTTCCTATAAAAGAAAAGATCCTTAAAACGTTGGGTGGATGGATTGGTTACAGGCTCTGGAAATGTGAACATCTACTCCAAAACACAATTCTAAGGTAATCTTACTGATCCTTTTCAGCTCAATAACGCTTTTTAACACTATTTAACGTGAGTTCACATACCGTAGTTTAACCATTACTTTATTAAACTGGTCCTTAAGAACTGCAGCTCAGCGAACCTTAGTAAACCGATTCACTGTATCACATTAATTGTAAAATTGTGGTTGAAAGGCACCCAAAATAAAGAGGCACAAATCTCGTCTTCTCTTAATGTTACAGGAGAAAATAACATTAATATTTAATCATATAACATTAAATTGAGTTTTTATTTATGGACGCTCTTTAATTACTATGGTTCTTAGCGTCCCATTCTATATTGGGCGTGAAAGACCGGTAATTTTGCTCAGAGGCTTCTATCAGGCTTGAGGTTCTTTTACGTGCCGTAAATCTACAACACGGAACCACCGGCTTTACTTCTCTTCCGAAGGAAACCATGCTAAGGATTTTTATACCTGAAAAACATCCATCGCCCTCAAGCGACCTCGGGAACTAGAGGCTAGCATGGTAGGAATTTTATAGGAAGTTCAGAAAACTCGGAATGGTATTCTGCTCAAAAAAATTTACAGACATGCACTAAATATGCTCTTATCGTTGAATGTGCACAGACCTGCAGAACAAATGCTGTTCAATCGTATTATATTGATATAAACATAATTAATTAGTTTATTAAAATACACGACAAAACAGATTTTCTAAATTATTTGTGTCTTATAAGGTAAAACAAAATGGACTTTTGACTGTAGATCCGGTATGTGCCTAAAAGTAGAACGGACTAAAAGACTGAATTTTAATTTATTTTTACCGAATCGTGGACTAAGGAGGAGAAACCTGATTCGCACATTTCACCAAAAATTATTCACATTTCCCCTTATAACCTAGCATGCAAACTGTCTGCTTTGATAAGGGTATTCTGGACAAATAGGGTGGATATCATGTTGATCTCTAAGAAACTTTTCTCTAGAGAAACGTGAAAGTGACAACGGTTGAAGGAGAATGGCAAATAAGATAATCTTTAGAGAATGTGCCTAAATATACGGCCTTGTAACAACCAACTACTTGCAATGACTTTCACGCATCTCTTTACAAAGCATTAGATAGGCCAAGATTAATACTGTATAGCCTAACTCGGTAATACCAAGGCCTTCTCTAGCCTTTGGTGAGGTGGTTAGATCCGATATAATGATTACCTCCTCCCTTCGACTGTGAACACGATTCAGGTGTTTCCACGCTACACCGTTGTTTAAAAAGCGTGTTGTGTTTTCGTTATGCTCTGCAACGACTTCCCGCCACTCGTGTATGAACAAAGTGAACATGAATTATTCATCAGTACTGTAACATGCTAACATTCTTTTTTGCGCAAAATTTGGGCGTTGGTCCCCTATTTTAAATACTGCACAAAACGCCCTGTGTTTTGTTGTCTGCGTTATGCAATTAATATTTCATGCCTACTCTACATCAGCCTGTTTTTAAAACTCTAGAAATTGAGATTTGGTAGATGCTATTATAAAAGTCTCTGGTGTGCTCAATATTGCGAAATACACTTTAATGCATCCTAGCGTTATACGCACGCTATGATGGTCAAATCGTGCACAATTGCGTCTTTCTAGCATGTACTACAGGGTGATTTATGAAGAACTGGCATTTATTTCTTTAATTATTCTATTCGAAATTCACTCATCGCCCCAATTTTAGCACCAAATTAAGCAGAATGTTCTGGAGTTTCGATTGCCAGTTACCAGACGCACAGATGTTCATGATTTATTCGCAATTGTTAGTTTTTGAGATTTTTGGTCAACGTGAGAATGGAGTACACATTAAATGAACGACCCTTCCTTGTAAACCAATGCTGGATTACGAATTCAATTACAGCTACTCAAAGGACATACCAGAGAGAATTTGATGTTTGAAATCCTCCCCAAAGGAACACAAAACTGGGACTGGTAAACAAATTGGAAACAACTGGATCTCTGGTGAGTGAAAAAGCCAAAACTCGTTCATCTAGGCTTCCCACGACTGGATCAGTCACCCAAAAAAGCATTAAGACGTTTGTCGCAGGAGACAGGGCACAGCTACTCAATGTGACAGAGAGCTGTGAAAAGTGTAGGCCCAAAGCCGTATAGGATTACGATTGTCCATCAGTTACAGGAACCAAATTAAGGATATACTACTGAATTATTGTCGCTGGTTTCAGGCGTTCATTGTGCAAATTCCTGCAATATTGTCCATCACATGGTTCACAGATGAAGCATGGTTCCATTTATCCGGCTATGTGAACTCGCATATGCACCCGGTTAAAATCGGTTTGCTGCGCAATATCCGCACAGAGAATAGTGGGCCCAATTTTTTTTTAAAACAATGTGAACACTGCAGAGTACCGACGGATTTTCATGGAGTTTGCTGAGCAACTAGACGATGTAGAGCTGAGTCAAGGATATTTTCAGCAGGACGGCGCTACATGTCATACATCAAATGAATCCATGGCACTAACTGCAAGTTTCTTTGACGACCGGATAATTTTCAAGAACCCGTGGCCACCGAGATCTCCGGATTTGACATCGCCGGACTTCTTTCTATGGAGTTACTTAAAAGGCAGGGTTTATGCCACACGTCCCCAGACATTGGACGTTCTGAAGCACAACATTACGCAGGAGATTCAAACTATTGACAACAGAGTCCTCCAACGAGTGGCTACTAACATGGAACGACGTGTTGAGTTGTGCCTTATGCAGGATGGAGGACATTTTCAACATTTGCTATAGAGGTAAATAATCTCCCAAAATTCCTCTGTATTTCAGGTATAATAAGTTGTCGCTAGCATAACTCGTTTTGAAACAAAGAAATAAATGTGCCAGTTCTTCATAAATCATCCTGTACAATGTTTGCTTAGCATCGATAGCGTAATAAAGCTGTTTAAAGTATGCGTTTATAAAAGGACTAGCTGGCTTACCCGATGTTGCATGGATGCTTTTTAAATATGCTTTACAAGCTTACATTATTAGCAAATAAAACTTTATTTACTTTAAAAGACAAATTCAGAAATTCTTGCATTTTAGTTAATAATAGTAGATTATGATACAAGGGGTAAAAGTAGGGTTTTATTTTGCGAGTAGGAATATCTGCGAAACGAAACGGCCTTCGTTTAGAATGCGGTTCTTGAAACAAGGGAAATTGCGTTGGAAAAAGCGAAATGTCAGATGTTTTGCTTTACACCAGGCAATGAAGCATTAAATGCTGTATCATATTGCTTTCTGGATTTTTTGCGTGAGTACTTCTAGTGTTATTCTTTCTGCTGCTTCTGTAATCTCACTTCCACTTTCGATTCTTCTGAATTAATAATTTCCGCCATTTAAACTTTATGTAGATTAGATAAAAGAGTAACGTTTTAGATCTAAGAAAGCTGCCAATATAAGCGTATAGGTTAACTCTACAACGAATAGATTTGAGTATGACGGTTTGTATTGTGAGCAGGTAATGTAAGCGCCATGAGAAATTATCATGTAAAAAGACACAATTAAAAGTAAAACCTAATCAAACCAATTCGAGTTATTAAGCATGTGCAAATACAAAGGGTAATTGTCATGTGATTGGACTGAAACAAAATTTGTTCACAAAATCTAACTGCGAGTTTTCGCAGCTTGATTCCATTAAAATTGACCTGTTTAATTTCGAGCCCTGCGCCGTGGCGCAGTCGGCTGGAGCGCGGTGCTCTATTTCCCGACCACAGAATGCACACGGGTTCGTTCTCACTCATGGGGTTGCGTATTTTTTTTTTTTTTTTTTTATTGGGGAAAACAGGAATATAGGTCTGAAGGAAAAACAAGAGTATGAGTATAGGTATAGAGAGGAAAAGGAGGAGGAAAAGAAGGATGTAATACTGTGTTGGCACAATTTATTTGGGGCATCGTGGTGAACATGATGGCTGGTACCGCCGAAGCAAACCCGCTGTTTGTGGGTGACTACTAAGTTGGCGGATTTCTCCGCTGTGGAGGTCAGGTATCTGCCATTGCGATAGCCCTGACAGGGACCTGTAACGGTGGCGAATTAACAGGAGATGCAGGCTCCAATCCCGGGCCTGTTACCTCCGGGAATTGGCACTTTGTTGAGGATGATATTCTGGATGAGGTGGTTGACGCTGCACGGCATGCCGAAGCAGTCTGCTAAGGCGAAGCCGATTCAGAAGGGTAAGCCGGTTATCATCGGAGCCGTATTCGTCTTCGAGATGGTGCTTGATGTCGTTCAGGAGTGCGCACTGGGCGTTTATTTGCTGTAGGCACTCTTGCTGTTCCTTGAAGTGGCTGTTGATGTTGCTGAGGATGTGGTCCTTCGTTACGTCGAGGGACTTGTCAGTGCGTTCGGTGTCTCCATTAAACTGCACACTGAGATACTCTTCCAGAGAGCTGATCCTGCCAGCTAGGTTTAACACCTCAGCATGGAGGTCCTGGATGGCATCGAGGATGGGTTGGTTCGAAGCTGTTATCTGCGCTTGGATCTGTGATGAGTCGCATGATGAAGTGATGGTCTGCGTCGTAGGTGTGAAGTTCTGCGGTGTCTCTGAGAGGTGCGGCGTGGCTCTACGAGGATAGAGTGGGCAGACGGCCTGGCCAGTGTAGTGCCCCTTGCCTCCACAGGAGGCGCAGAAGCGGCGGCGGTGTGTCAGGTCGTGTGCCCTGCAGTCAGAGGCACAGAACAGCAAACTATTAGAAGTGCAACTCCCGTGTTAAATGTTGGAAACACGAGGGCGATCGCAGCGTGAGTAGTGATCTGGGGTTGAACTAAACTATGAAAAATCGTGCTCTCGGATGGTGACGTCACTCGTAGCTACTACAGCTGTATTTTTCATACCTGCCTAGCTGTCTGCTCAGCTGATCATGTGTTCCAATATTGTATCGCTACTGACGACGTACAAAGTTAATTACGTGAGCTTCAATAATCGTGATTGCACTTGGAGTTATTCATATTTCTTTTTAAAGGAGTCGATTAAAGCTCACATAAAATAACTTGTCACTGTCATTTGTAGCAATACAATATTAGAACACAATTATGATCAGTTGAACACTCACAGCTAGGCTAGTATGAAAAACACAACTGTTTATTCCTGTGTAACTTATTAAATTATCCAATAGTCGGCACATACATTGCTTTTTATATAATATTATTGGGGTTAATAGTGGTTGCTGAATGTTTCTGTGTCATAATACATAATGGTCACATTTAAATTTTTGAGAGTGAATGAGATCCAGCACCTTGCAATAATTTCTTCTGCATGCTTCATAGTAAAATCTTTTGCACTTAAACTGCCTCCATGGTTTGTTTGAACTTCCAACCAACAGTAGGATGTGGAATTTGACAGGAAAATTGGAAGAATAACACAGGTTTGACACTTGTTATTTTATTCTACTCTAGATAGCGCAATACAATTTGACATGAATAACTTAATTCCATTTCCTACAAAGAAACTTCTGCACACATTATATGCAATAGTGTAGCTATTGTTTGTCATTCACTAAATTGCTATTAGCAGTGCAATAAATGTCATTAGCAAGTTTCACCACACCATTTAACACTATTAATGTCATTGTCACTCTCTGTGCTCTGACTTGAAGCACCATCACTGGACACAAATAGCCACAACTTAACTCCAACTTTCCATTGTGTATATCCTAGAATTAAATAGAACACACATGTTTAAACTACCCTTAAAAGTAGGTTTCTGAAAAGAGAAATTACTTACATTAAGGAAAAATTTGTGGTTACAAACACCTTGTGATTATATTACACACTATCCACTGTAAACCAGAGTTCTCTCTGATGTAAACAAAGCATATGCTTCCTCTTGTCTTCAAACTAAGCACTACGCTTATGCCAATGTAAATAATTCCTTAAACGTATTGTGTCATGAAACATTGGAGTAGGAAAGGTATAGAACTACACATTTTATTGTGATTATCGTAAGAACTCATTGTGAAAGGTTATGGATATATAGTAACTGTTAAGAGATTACAAAATATGATTTTCTTAATTCTACCTGCTATTGCATTAACAATCAAAGAGTATCTTTTTGTTAATTATCAACTGTATGGATGACTGCTATTCTCTTGCCTATATGAGAAATACAGCAATGAATTCTCAGCATTGCTATCTGAGTACCAAATAAACTCTTTGCATAACATAGGAAATATGATAAGCAAAGTCATTCATAATACGCTAGCACTCATATGCTCAGCTCAAGTCAAATCTTCGACTTTATCAGTTAGTGTTTGAGTTGCCATGACAAAGGAAGAAGTGCATAGTGTGAATAAGCTGTTTTAACACAAAACTGGGAAACCGTTAAAAAGTGGCAAAAAAGTTTGGTTGATAAAGTGCTAAATGAGAAGGAAACAACACTTTTTATTGTAAAACCACCACCACTTTGTGTTACTTGAACAAAATAAAATTCAGTATATGCAAAGGATCCATGGATCTTTTCATTGAAGGTTCAATGAATCAGATCTTTTGAAAGATCCTTCGAACTGTTATTTATAGTGAAATTTTAAATACCTTTCATTAAAAAAATTACTAACCTTCTGTGAATTCAGAAAACTAAGCTTATATATGTAAATAAACAAACCTAATGCTAACCTTCCATAAATTCAGAAACCTAAGCTTATATAAAAAAAACCTAACCTCCCATAGTAACTTGGATGCAATGTGCTGTATATGAAAAGTGTTTAAAATACGTAGTGTGTTAAAATGTTCACTATAAATAACAGATCAAAGGACCATTCAGAAGATCCAATTCATTGAAGAGATTCATGAAACCTTCACTGAAAAGAGCCATGGGTTGTTTGCATATACACAATAGTGGATGAGTATATACAATCAGACAAAAAGTTCAATGCCATGCCTGGGATTCAAACCAGCAATCTTTAACTTGCCATACCACTGCTCTGCCATCTAAGACTTTCTCTACTCACAGTAAGCTATTTTCATAAGTATTCTACAAATGATTCATCATATATCGTGATCAACTTCATGTTTATCATGTGTGTTAACTTAAAAGGCTTCAATACATTTAAAAAATATTAAATGCCCATTACTTCAAAACCTTTGATTTTTGCACAAAAACAACACGATCATTTAAATGCCTATACATTTCTTATAATATCCTGCAACTTAATTACTACTGCACTATGTATCTTTAAGGGAAGGATTTTGTATCATCAAAATTGCTACAAAGTTTAAATGGTAGAAAACAGACACGAAAGATTGGAACCACTTTGGAATTTCAAAGCCTCAGAACACATACTGAAGCCGCTAATTTCACTCAAAACAAACACTTCAGTTATTCTTGGAAACAAATGCTTTTGAGCATCTGTAATAACAGATTACAAGGACATTAATTGTCAAAAAAGCTACCAGAATTTCTATTTTCATACACCATGCCCAGTTCAAAAAAGGACATAGTGGCAGTTAGATAAAAATGCCCAAAAGAGGGTGAATTACTAAAATATATGTGAATGATATCAAATATCTTTCTTCCTTCTGTATTAGAAAATTTCATTTGGGCACTGTCTTAAAAGAATTATAGTATCATTGGCATGCTATCTTTGACAGTTAGTGTGTCAGTCCACCAATAATCCTACATTTTTTAATTATACAAGAGTATCACTCGCATGATCTGCATCTATGTGTTTGAATATTAGCACAGTAACATGCTAATTAATTTGCATTAAAGGTTGATTTTACCTTACCTACTTTTGGCTGTGATCTCCACCCATCAATTATGAAGTGCAAACACGAAAATTAATCGTATATTCCACTGTCTGGATGACTCACAATATCTGAAAATTAAATCAGGACAATATAAAATTCAGCAACACTAAGAAGCTCTTAAAAACTTAACCTTTCATCTAGCACTCTCATGCTGGAAACTTAATAACATACCTTCAGATTCTATGTCACCAATCGGGACTCGAACCACAACACTGGAAGGAATGTAAATCGTAGGCGTATCCCCTCTGTCTGGACGGCTCAATGTATCTGAAAATTTATTCGTTATATAAAAATGTTGCAACATACAGTAACCTATCAGTTTTCTACCTCATTCTACGAATATCACTGAAGTTAATAGAAAATACCAATATTACAACAAATATACATTCAATCAGAAATAGCGTAAATGTATGATTACCGTCTCGGCTTTGTTCCTGATGAAAAAACTTCGGGCGAAAACTTCCAGCTATAAAAATCCAAGATGGTCCCTTTCGTCGTGCCTCTGCCATTTAGTTCGTTACGAACGTCCAAACTTGAAACAGCCAATCAGAAAATTCGCATTTCCCGCAAAAGTACAACTAGTGACACACCGTGTCCATGTGGGGAGTTAGTGCCTGTGTTTCCACTTAGCCAATCCCACAATCACCCCTGTGGTCAGAGGTGAGTGTTCCATTGCCACAGTAGTGGCAACGGGGTGCGGCGTCACATGACGCGGCGGTATGCCCGTACAGGCAGCAGCGTCGGCACGGAGTTGGACGCACACTGCGACTGGCCTCGAGCGACAGTGTTTGCCCTAACAAAGGCAGTCCTGCGCCGAGGGCCAGTGAGTATTCGCCCTCGTCCAAGAAGGTGAGTCGGACTAGCGGTGTAGGACCCCTGCCATTGCGAATGCGAGACGCCTTGGCCGCAGACGGCCAGAAGCGTTGAGCGGCGGTGAGTAGTAGCACGTCAGGGAGCTGTCGGTGGACTCCCCGGACGACTGCGGAGTAGCGTGCGGGCACGCTGGTCAGCGGTGTGTGGTCGGCTGTGCTGGCTGGAGAGATGGCGCTGGGCGCTTCGATTGGCGGCGGCGGCGGAGAGGCTGGAAGCTTTTCATCGTTGGCGGCGGAGCTAGTAGTGGCTTCCTCACGAGGAGGAGGCTTGGAGGCTGCGGCGGTCTTCTTCCTACCCATCTTGACTCGACGAGAGCTCGAAGCGAAGTCCGTTGCGTATTTTACGTCCCGGGTATATATAGGACCGGTGCTCACTCAACATCCCGAGGAAACTGCGATAAGCAGCGATCCTGGCCTCGTGAGCCAATAGCACGGCAGCTGCAAACTCCGCCTCTCTCCGTCCACCTTTATCCAGGCCATAATGCAGTAATAGGGGCCACATGGGTCAATAAGGCAGTATGCCGTCAGCATGCCGCTTACTGCATGCGGATTCCATGACCTTGCCGCCACTTTAGGTTAAGTGGGTCCTCAAATGGTTCCAAGGACCCGAGTGTATCATTTACCAGGTCCCCCAGCAGGTGAAAAAATTCCCATGGCAGTACCGAAATCGAGCCTGAATCCCTTCGCACCGCAGGCAGCAGCGCTTCGTGGACTAATAAAATAATAATAATAATAATAATAATAACAATGCTTTTATAGAAACAAAATTAGACAATCGGATCGGGCCGAACCGGGGGTATAATAAAATCTATTCTCGGGCTCGGTTCTGACCGGACCGGACTCCAGGATTTTCGGCCCGTGCAGTCCCCTACTGTCGTATACGTACAACATACGGCCCGCGCGCTATTGATTTTGGTCCGTCTGCCTGATTGAAACTATTTAATACGGGGAACTATTAATTAGACAAATTTAATTTAATAAGCTATTACAGTCCCTTCGAGCATAGCCGACTGAAGTTAGTCATTCCAACTTGGCTTATAGGTTTCGTTAGCGCTAGTGTCACTGCGGATCACTCGGCAGGTCTTCGAGGTTTCGCTAGCGCTAGTGTCGCTGAGGGAAAATTCAAAGATACTTTTCCGCGATCATGGTCGACTTGATGTCTATGAACGAGAATGAGTCTAATTGCACAAAGCTGGCCGTGCCTCGACTGCTTTCGGCAGTATCCTGCTTAAATTGAGTTTTATTTGTGGACGCTCTTTAAATGCTGTGGTCCTTAAGCGTCCCATTCTATTTTGGGCGTGAAAGACCGGTTCAGAGACCTCTTTATGAGGCTTGAGATTCTTTTACGTACCTTAAATCTACGACACCGGACCACCGGCTTTTCTTCCCTTCCGAAGGAAGCTGCTAAGGACTTTTACGACCGGAAAAATCCATCGTCCTCCGCCGGTTTGAACCCGCGACCTCGGGAACTAGAGGCCAGCATGATTACCAGTACACCACGGAGGACGACGTGTACTCGTTAGTGTAGCTAGAGCATTACGCTACATGACCTGAAGTGATGTGTTTTGCATTGGCTTTTGTAACTTAAAAAATTGTCAATCTCGAGAAAATGAGCTTCAGTAAAAAGCGTAAAATAGATTCGAAACATCTAACGCTTAACCCTGAGTGGACAAACAATTACTTATTTACGCTGTGTAAGGACAAGGTGGTGTACCTTGTTTGCTGGAAAGCTATTACTGTCGAAAGAGTACACTCTGAGCCGTCATTTTGAATCGAAACATCGCAACCTTAGCAAGTTGCAAGCAAGTGAAAATCGAATAAAAGCAGCATAGTCATTGAGAGCTTTTAGTGGTGAACAACAAACCTTTAAGAAAGCCACCTCTGCAAATGAAGTTGCCACAAAGGTAAGCTTAAAAATATCACAAGAAATTGTTCTGGTAAACCATTTACTGAAGGAGAGTTGATCGTGTCTGATAAACTTAACCTGCAAACATTTGTCTGGTATTCGCTTGCTATGGATGAGAGTACTGACATAAAAGATACTGCACAGCTTTTAGTCTTTGTTGGAGGTGTTAAAAAGTTTGAGTTGATAGAGGAGCTTGCCGATTTATGTTCAATGAAAGGATGAACAGGAAAGGAGATCCCAGAAAATGTCAAGATGTGTGTCACCATAAAAGTATCCTTAAATTTCAAGAATGGGGACAATCTATGCGTGGTAAAAATGTCGGTGCTGTAACAATAATTGAACAGTGCGGCGGTACCATGGGAGGTGCTGTGTGCCAATTTGGCGGCACGATATTTGCAGGAATGATTCCGGGTTCGACGCTAACTCAGGGACTTGCATGGATCTCGGATTTAGCGTTGGTGGTTAATACGACTGATTCATTTTTCCTGCCCGTTTATTTCCCGTCACCGTTTTAAAATCTGACTCCTGATATTACCTCCACACACACACACACACACACACACACACACACACACACACACTTCTTTACTGCTGTACTTCATACCATCGCCCCTATCCATCGGCGCCTGACCCATTTTCTACACATCTGCTTTTCAGGCGACCTATCGGTACACTAACAAAGCGTATTCTCTTCACACTTGGCTAGAATAAGGAAAAACCTGCTGCTGGCACTGTCTTTTCAACCCATATTCACCTTTACTTGTAATACCCACTTCACAATCTTATTTAATAATACCATTCCTACTGTTATTAATATTTATTTTTCCTATGGTTACGATGTTATATTTAGCCACGCAGAACGTTCTGTCTCAACAGTATGCAGGTAAACCACCGATAAAATTTCACTGCCTAATTCATCAACACGTATTATATTCAAAGGTTCTCCAGTTTGATCATGTGATAATAACATTTGCTACGGCCAGCTATATTCGAGCTCGTGGTTTGAAGCACAGAATGTTTCATGCACTTCTAGGAGAAAGTATGACAAGTATGGGGATCTACCATACCACACATGTACGTTGGTGTAGCCGCGGTAAAGTTCTGTCGCGCTTTGTCGCTCTAAAAGTAAACTTCTGGAATTTCTGGAATCTAAAGGAGATTGGCAAAATTCCCAGAAATAATGGATGTAAAATGGAATCAAGATCTATTTTGTGTATAACATTTTGGATCACCTGACAGACCTTAACTTACAGCTTCAAGGAAAAAAAATAATTTGTTTTTCAGGCATTCAAAGTGAAATGAAGTTTGTTTAAAAATCAACTTGCTACAGGGAATGTGTCACATTTCATAACTTGTCGACAAAATATTCCATCAGAATATCATTCCATAGTGGATGGAAAATACAAGAAGCACATATTACTTCTAAAGGAGTTTCAGACAAGAATGCCATTGAGTAATGAAGATGAAATCCGCATTAAATTGATTCAGGATCCATTTAATGTCAAAGCAGGAGATTTATCTGCCAAAATCTAGCTGAAAGTCATTGATCACCAGTGTTCTGAAAAAATATCGAGTGAAACATAGGTGGAGTACTTTACAAGGATTTTATTCTATCCTGGATGAGAATACATTTAAAAGTTTGTTGGATGCTGCTTACCAGGTATTTTGTATGTTTGGGAGCACACATACTTGTGAACAAACGTTTTCTGTCATGATCTTGAACAAAAACAAACAGCCTTACAGCCTTTATCTTTAAGTAATGTCAATTTAGAGGCCATATTAAGAACGGCCACTTCAAATTGTACCAAACTTTGATCAAATAGTCACAACAAAGAAATGTAATGTGTCACTTGAATTGTTAAGAATAAGTGTAATATTCTCAGTGCAATTTTATGTTTGTTTAAATACTCTCAGCAAAAATTTTAGTAAACTTTGTTTAAATGGTTTTTATTGTGAAATGTTGCAACCATGTATTTTTTTTAACAGTTTGAATATAATTTTAATCGAACCGCCCTAAAAATGCTAATATGAATATTAATTTGTATTTACTGTAGAATTAACTTCAGCCGTAGTAGACTAATGTGGGATTCAAGGTCCTAAGTGATGAGACCCTCGTTCGGCTAGTAAGAGTTGAGTTTATCCCTCAGAGATGATCAAGTTGTGCAGGTCTGGTCGATACCATACATCGATATTTTGATCGTTTGTTTGTCAACAGCCAAACAACTTGGTATACTGACACCTGGCGCCATAATAAAAGTGCTGAAAGTATGAGTTATAGTAGGTGTACATAAAAGGTTCAAGAATGCTTTCCTATGGGACAATGGATTTAAACACACTTTCTAGCTGCGCATATTGGTATTTCACAGAATGGGTGCAATGTAACATTCTGTATCAAATATCTTTTAAATTTACGGTGCAGTTCATCGATTTAGACCTAGACCTTGTCAGCAGCCTTACCTTCGTCCAGACGCAAGCTCTTTACGCATTAATATTATTTTTTGTGGATTGTTGTGAAAAAGAACATTCCAGAGCGTCTCTGTATTTACCTGAACTCCATGGCAAATCCAAAACAATAAATTAATGTTTCTCTTTCCCTCTAAGATTTAAGTATTCACTCTACACAAGATTTCTGCTTTTACTACACTAGTCTCTTTCCAACCGTGTCCGCAGAAATTAAGTTCCTTTTGCACCGAAATGGAGCAATACAAATTGACATCAGAGGTTCATGGCGATGGCATTGAATTAAAAAATGTATTGCTGGAGTAAGCGCTGACTAAACATTTCCTGCAAGAGTCTACCTACAGCTTGAATTTGTTGTGGAGTCAGAACATCAGATGGTAATCAACAGTGCGTGAAAATAATGGAATGAAGATATAATTGGCACGGGCCTTATGTGGCTAGAATAACGAATCATACTGTAAGTAGCATACAGCCTGGCTTCCATTGTGCAGTTCAAGGGCAGCTTAAAGGACCTGTGAAAGTGACCTTCATGCAGAAGGAAACGATGTTCTTTCTCTTTCATCGAAGAAAACTTGGTTGGGAGGGGGAAGCGAGAGCGGCCGACTATGATGAATATCTTGTGCAGCAAAATTCATTTGCGTTTTCAGTGACCAAACATGTTACGCTACACAGGACAAACTTTTCTGTGTTTACTCTTTTTCATCCGTATTTTTTTCGGGCGTAAAAATCCTTGACATGGCTTCCTTCGGAAGGAAAGTAAAGCCGGTGGTCCCGTGTCGTAGATTTTCGGCATGTAAAAGAACCTCAAGCCTGATATAGTGTCTCTGAACAAAATTTCCGGTCTTTCATGCCCAATATAGAATGGGACGCTAAGAACCACAGTAGTTAAAGAGCGTCCATAAAACGCAATTAATTTTTCCATCTCTGTCTTGCGTATGTGGGCGAGGTCAGCAGCCAGGTTGGTAGACCAACACCCACAAGGGCTGTAGTTCCAAAGAATTAACTTTTTTCTTTCTCTACTACTTGTCAATAGTAAGTAGAGGAATATTGCTTTCCATTCCAAAAATTTGATAGAGATTTTACCGGAAATACATGTTTTAAAGACTCACTGAATCCAAAAAAGAAAGCTTTTTGGAAAAAGTTCGCGCGCGCGTGTATATACCATATATACCATAATTCTAAAACGGAAACTCGGTTAAATAACCTTAGTATTTCAGTTCACCGTCTTCTAAGGATGGAACACGAAAATTTTGAAGAAAATCCTCCCATCCCAAACTATCATTTCCATCGAAAATGATCGTTATTTTTTTATTTTCTAAAAAATGACAACGATTTTGATTAAAATAACATTTGCTTAAGATATTTACATACAAATAAATTTCATATCTTGAATTTTCTGGGAATAGCCTGTAAAGTCTTCATTCTGAATGACTTTTTATAACTAGTAAACCATAAGAGATAAACAAATTCTTACTACACAAAAAATGTGGATCTCGTTAAAGCACATACAATTTATGTCCAATACATTCTTTTGCGGCGTCAATTATTTCCGAGATATTTTTTGTTATTGGTTTGAATTGTCTAATCGTACTTTTTCAAGTGGTAAGTCATTATTCTATTTTTCTCGTGACCGTGCAAAGGGCTGGAATTTCGATTTCAGATGATTGCTTTAGCCTGCTTTTGCCTATAGCGAAATGTAAAATGTGTAACGCTTATCTCGATTAGCAGATAGTTAGTAAATAGAAGAATAATAATTTGTAAGAATCGTTTATAGGAGAGTGAGGATAGAAGTCATATGAATGCAACATGGATTCTTTATTAATAGTAGGTATATTTAGGATAGGATAGTTAAAGTCGTTTGAGGTTATACATCAGAAGTTTTCGTTCTAGCACTGTCTAGTTCCTGTGGTGTTGTACCGTATCCCAGAGGATTAGATTGTGGACGATATTAATTACACTTGTCGGAACAGGCTCTTTTAATGCGGCTATGACATCATAATATCAAGTTTGATTCTGTTGTTACATAGTGTAATCGGACAAGACAAGGCCAGAATCCCGCCGCTGCGCCGAGGCTCAACTCGCAACGTAAAGACTGCAGAGAAATATCCGTCTATTGTGTTTGGCCCTGAACAACATTAAACGCTTCACCTCCGAAGGAGTGCCACTTTGAATTTTGGCCTTGAACTCTCTCAGCCAAATTTGCTCGTGCTCTGAAACATCCCTTCAACATTGTCTCTCCTGCCTAGCGTAGACAGCGAACTGCATTAGATAGCGTGCTGCAAATTTTGTTGTCGAAGGCGAGGGGTTGTATTTAGCGGTGGTAAATAGTGAAGACGGGGTTAGTGCATATCATGGATTGAGAGAACTTATTCTAAAATAACTCAAATGTGGTGTTTATTGCATTGCATACTTTCAAACATTTCTCTAGATCGAATTACTTGTTCTTCCACACAAGCCGTGTGTTGGACAAGATTGGAAAGGTCGAATCAGACGACTGAAATTTATTGACCTAATAGTGGTCGAGACTATGAAGCCCGGGACTTAAAGCACTACAGCATTGTAAGTCGCCATTAGGGTATGTCATCAATACAATTTGAGCTTTCCTTGTGGTTTACCGGGGAAAATGTGAATCAGTTGGGGATTTTAATGTCGTACCGGCATGTTGTCATCGTAGCTCAAGGACGAAAACCGGGAGATCCGTGGTTCAAATCCCAGCGATGAAATTTCTCTAGATCGGTTCTTAAATAGTCCATTAGCTTCTCATCAAGACCAAAATTAAACTTTTATGTGAAAGAACACTGAAGTTATTACACTTTCTATTGACACCCGCATTTTCGTTGTTTGTTTAATGCAACTAATCAATGGGTTCGAATTAAAATACTTAAACATGTTTCTAATATTCCTGCTCATGCGCCAAAAATAAAATATAATGTTCCAATATCTTTATGATTTGTTTAGGAAGGAAACGAGAATATTTTAATGTTGGCTATATGCCATTTACACATGGCAATGTATTAAAATTACTTCTAGGTATGAAAAACAGGGAGATAGGATTTTTATGCATCACCCCTCTTAAAATGAGCTGGAATTCCAGAAAAGCACTTAACTCAAATTGCTTTTACTGGATATCATTCGATCGCATGCTGCTTATAAAATTATTGCATCTCTTGACTTGCGTTAAGAAAACTGGTGCATCTATTACGTTTTGAAAAATCTGATGTGTTACACTCACATGACTTTCTCTACTCTTGTACAAACTATTTTTACAAACGCTTATTCTCCATCTACTTCATGTTAATTGAGATAAACATTTGCAGACTCTATCTTATTGCTAATTTTCTTGTAGATGTAAGGGGAATATATATTTACAAGGTCAGTTTCGAAATACAGTAGCCTTTAAGCACATACATATCTCTTAATAGCTAGGTGCAGCACTATTCCCTTTTCCACAGATTAATACTCTTTGCATATCCAAGATAAAAAATCTGATGTGTTACACTCACATGACTTTCTCTACTCTTGTACAACCTATTTTTACAAACGCCTATTCTCCATATGCTTCATGTTAATCGAGATGTCAATCTTATTGGTAATTTTCTTGTAGATGCAAGGGCAATATGATAGGTTTTAAGCGATAGTCAAATATTTTAACGCTGGTTGCTATGCGGCGCATTCCATTCTCTTTGCATGTCCAGGACAAAAAAATGAATAACGAATTTGAGAAAAAGTAGAAGTATTGGAAAATTTAAGGGAATAACAAGCAATATCTCGAAAACGGTTCACTCAACAACAAAAATGTATATGACATAAATTGTGTATTTTAACGCGATCTACATTTTTTGTGTAGTAAAATTTTGTCTATCTCTTATGGTTTACCAGTTATGCAAAAGACGTTCACAATGAAGAATACTTTTGGAGGCATTCCCAGAAAATTCCGAGATATACATTTCATTTCTCATGACAATATCTTAAACATATGATATTTTAATCAAAATCGTTAGCCATTTTTGAGAAAATAAAAATGTTCGAAAAATGTTCCATGTAAAGGGTAATCTGGGGTGGGAGGATTTTCTTGAAAACGTTCGTGTCGCATCTCTGGAAGATACTGAACCTAAATACCAATTTTGGTGTTTATCCGACTGTTCGTTTTTGAGTTATACTGTTCAAAGATACACACACACACACACACACACACACACACACACACACACACGGACATGTTTCCAAGAATGCTTTTTTTGGATTCAGGGGGTCTCAAAACATGTATTTCCGGTGAAATCTCGGTATCGAATTTTTGGGTGGAATGCAATACTTCCCCTACTTACTATACATAGTAGAGAAAGTAAAAAAACAATTATTTCTTTTATCTATACGTGACATAGATCGATATATGCAAATTCTGGTTTCATTAAATGATGCTTAAGATAATATATATAAAACTCAATTGCATAAAATGTTGTAGCTATCAATTTGGAAAAATAAAAAGTTTCTCACATTTTTAGAAGAAATAATTTTGGAAAATAAACCATTGCCAAATAATATGCTCATTAAACTCCTATATTTATTACTACAAGCACATGCGGGACACTGTAGTTTAGATGTTGGGAGTTTCCGTAATATGATAATTGAACTACATATAGGAAATGTGGTGGCAGAAAGCTTGTTTACCATCCATCCACATGTCTGACAGCTGCAGACGACAGCTCGAGTTCGGAATACACGGCAGCTAA
Source organism: Deroplatys truncata (assembly GCA_030765065.1). Taxonomy (NCBI): domain Eukaryota; kingdom Metazoa; phylum Arthropoda; class Insecta; order Mantodea; family Mantidae; genus Deroplatys; species Deroplatys truncata. The sequence continues at coordinate 84,778,086 of CM060988.1, forward strand.
TCATATTGTAACAAGAGAGAACGCCAGTAGCCGCGATACACAATTAATTATTTAAACACTCAGAACCAAACACACAACTGAACCGTCGAATCACAATTCTCAACTGAACAGTACTCTGACTTTCACCTTAACCTTACACTTTTAATTGTCGTAACTCAACTTCTTAACTGTCCAACCGCGTGCTAGCAGCCCCTTATATTGGTCCCGCATACAAAGTGAAACGTTCTCGAAGGGGAAGCTACTCGAATATCTCTAAAGGAATCTTCTGGGGACGAAATAACGGAGAGGCGGCACATAGTGTTTGTTGCGCGGGTCATTGTTCTGAATGGTCGACGGAAAGCCCCAATCAGGCGGTCAGGTCAACGGGCCTGCACACGATCATACTACGAGTATATAATTTATTCGCAGCGTAAGCAGTTTCTGCGGAGGAGTACAGAGTTCCTACTCCAATAATGCCATACACCTGTAATGCATACATGTTAAAACACTACAGGTCTTAAAGCTGTTATTTATATTAGCATCACGGAAATGCTCCGAATAAAATGGCAATGTTATAAAACATTTTATATGAGTGGATTGACGTTTTCATGTTCACTAAATGCGAAGGTGAACATTATTGCTTATAATCCTGCCAACGTTAGTTACGTGGTTTTTTTTTTTTTATTTAATGATTACTTATCAGCATACTGCTAAAGGCCTTTAAAGGCGCAGCAGTATTACGAGGTGTGTTTTAAAGTAACCACCGTTTTGATATTTTGCCGCTATAGCACTGCAGTCGCGATCACTTCCTCCATTCACTAGGAAACCAGACGCAGCTGTGAACGATCGTCACTTATCGTTTTCCTGTTGTTAGAGCGTTTCGAAATGTTCAAAACAGTCGAATGACCCGCTGACAGTGAACTCAAATCAGTGATTCGTTTTTTGAGTGCTAGAAATGTTACGGCAGCAAACATTCATCGCCAATTGTGTGAGGTTTATGGGGAAACAATACTGAGTGACAATATCCGGCCACACACAGCCAAACAAACTCGAGATCTGATCGCATTTGGTTGGGAGCAATTCGACGACCATTCCCACAGTCTGGATTTGACAGCACGTGAGTTTAGTCTGTTTCCCCATCTGATGAAATTCCTTGGTGGATAACATTTCAACGACGTTGATGTGAAACAAGAAGTGTGGATTTGGCTTTCATCATAGGCGGCATCATTCTTTGACGAAGGCATACAAAAACTGGTTTCCCGTTACGACAAATGCCTGAATAACGACGGCAACTATGTGGAGAAGTGGAAAATAATGTTCTGTTATTTTTTAAAAATTATCGGTACTTGAAAAACACTACTTTTATAAGGAAAAACCATTAGATATTAGCTCACACGGCCAGTTTCTCAGTGATTTTCAAGGAACTTGCCAATGAAACGAATATTGTAGCAAATTTTATCTAGTACCGTTCAAAGCTATGATTTGCCATTTATTAAAAAACTTTAACGAATAAAATGTAAAAATTATAAGTAATGGAGACTGTTGTCAAGTAGTAACAATGATAGAATACATAATTTTAAACAGTAGTTCTGTTTTAAAACGAACAACCATATAGCAAAGGATTAATATCAAGAGAGGCAAGAAAATGAGCATATATTGCCTTAAAAATTAAAATATAAATATAAAAATATTTAATTACATGCAAATGTTTTAAAAGTACTGTAAATAAGTTTGTCCTAATCTTGCGTAACGACCAAATTATCCCTAAGAGATTCTCCAGCCTGATTAGATTTAAAGAAAAGACATAAGCACCTGAAAAAATTGTCATTCTCAGAAAGTGATAATTTTTCGGTGCAATATGTTCGTACCTAACACTTCTGTGATCCTCCATTTTGAAAAACTCTATTAACTATGTGTGGAATACTTACGAAAGACTCCGTCTTCACATCCCTGCTACCGAAAGAGTTACTCAAACGTTATTGTGGATGAATGAACTAATTAACCTAAAAGGTCAGAATGCTCTTCAGCTTGTTATTATAGTAAGTAAACAGCGACATGTCTCTCAGTCTATATCATTGGAATATACCAAGTGTTCAGGACTTCGCATGACTTGGAAAAAGTGCTATTCAACCATCATAATATTTTTACTTCCTATACCACGTACCTAGTAGTAGAGGAAGTATTTTATTTCACCCCAAACATTTTACGTAAGGATTCCACCGAAAATAATATTTTGAGGTGTGTATGCAACAACATGACTGAAAAATGAAATGTCGGATGAATTCCAAACTGGGCATTGATGTTCAGTATCTTCCAAAGATGTGACAAGAAGATTACTAAGAAATTCCCTCACCCCAAGCTACCTTTATGTGGAAGATTTTCAGTTATTTTTTTACTTTTTCAAAAATGACAACGATTTTGATTAAAACATCTATATTTACATGACGTATGCATATTTTGAATTGTCTGGGAAGAGCTTGTAAAGTCCTTGAGTAGATCTCTCTAAAACTCACGATGCAGTTCAGAACTTTCTTTCTGGCATCAGCCATTTCTGAGATATTCCTTATTTGTTCGAACGTTATAACACTTTTGTTATTATTTAAAGGGGTGTACCTATTCAGTTGTTTCTCGCGATGTCGTGGAAGGACTGAAGGACTATGGAGCTTCAAGGCCAGCATATAGCGGCCTGCTTTTAAACATCTGACTATTGATTCGTTTCCCCCATAGCTTGTACCACGAAGAAATGTGCATGAAAACTACTACTGGGCAGGTTTATCTCTATTACATGAAGTAAATAGAAAAATCTGATGTGATACTTTCACATGACCTGCTCTACCCTCTATCGTTTATTAGTGGGTATACAAACTAGACTTACTAAAGACTTTTTTTTACATAGCTACTTTTGCAGAAATAAAAACATTACACATTTCGTTACAGATAGAAAGATAACAGCAACAGTTAAATGTTTTATACGGTGGCCTTAAAATTCCATACTGTTTCATTGGAATTGCCAGAAACTGAATTTTGATAGGACTTTAACAGAATGGCTAAGTATTGAACAATTCCATTTGTAATGGGTATCTCGGAAATGGTTGATGCCACAAAAAAGTTACTTAAAATAAATTGTGTGAGAGATCTACTGGTACATCACTTGTTACTTTCTGTACTACGTATAGTAAGTAGGGGAAGTATTGCATTCCACCCAAGAAATTTCACCGGAAATATATGCTTTGAGACTCCCTGAATCCAAAACAAGCATTTTTGGAAACATGTCCGTGTGTGTGTGTCTGTCTGTGAACAGCATAACTCAGAAACGAACAGTCGGATAAACACCAAACAAGGTATTTAGGTTCAGTATCTTCCAGAGATGCGACACGAATGTTTTCAAGAAAATCCCCCCACCCCAGGTTACCCTTTACATGGATCATTTTTCGAAAATTTTAATTTTCTCAAAAATGTCTCAAACGATTTTGAATAAAATACCACTAGTTTAAGACATTTTTATGGCAAATGAATTGTATATCTCGTATTTTCAGGGAATGTCTCCAAAAGTATTCTTCATTGTGAACGACTTTTGCATAACTGGTAAACCATAAGAGATAGACAAAATTTTACTACACAAAAAATGTAGATCGCGTTAAAATACACAATTTATGCCATATACATTTTTGTTGTTGAGTGAACCGTTTTCGAGATATTACTTGTTATTCCCTTAAATTTTCCAATACTTATGCTTTTTCTCAAATGGGAATTCGTTATTCATTTTTTTTTGTCCCGGTACAGCAAAGAGAAATGTAATAATACTTCACATAGTAACCAGCTCTTAAAATATTTGACTATCGCTTAAAGCCTACCACTTCCCCTTGCATCTACAAGAAAATTAGCAATAAGATTAACATCTCGATTAACATGAAGCATATGGAGAATAAGCGTTTGTAAAAATAGTTTGCACAAGAGTAGAGAAAGTCATGTGAGTGTAACACATCAGATTTTGTAGTACGTTTTTATCTATGGCTTAACGTTTACCAGTTATACAAGATTATACAAAATTCCTTCGGAATGAAGAGGACTTCAAAGGCTATTCCCAGAAAATTCAATATATACATTTTATTTGTCATGTAAATATCTTTAATATATGGTATTTTTATCAAAATCGTTTGATCCACTTTTTAGAAAATGGAACATTTTTAAAACTGTTAAATGTAAAAGGTAGTTTGGATATAGGATTCTGTTGAAAAATTTTGTGTCGCATCTTTGTAAGGTACTGAACTTAAATACCAAGTTTGGTGTCGATCCGACTTGTCGTTTTTGAGTTATGCTATTTGCGCGCGCGCGCGCACGCACGCACGCACGCACGCACGCACACACACACACACACACACACACTTGGACCTTTTTCTAAAAAAACTTTTTTTGTGTGCATTCAGGGGACCTGAAAACATGCATTTCCTGTGAAACTCGGTATCGAATTTTTGGGTGGTATGCAATACCTTCTCTACCTACTAAGTACGTGGTAGAGACTGTAATTAATAAGCTTTCGTAAGAATAGTTTGCAGAAGCTCATAAGAATAAGCTCTAGATAAAGTCGTGAAGTAACATGATTTTTTTTTTCAGTATTCCTGCTTGATAACATGCTTCAACTCTTAGTATCTCTGAGGGGCGGTTTGTACAATACACTTTTCATATTTGCGCGTTGAACTGTAACCGATATTCTCGGACACGAGGAATAACAAAAGAACAGCTTTAGCCATGCAATTGCGATAATGGCCGTGATCACGAAACTTTTACATTAATGACCGCAAAAACACGTGGTACACTCACGACTTTATAGGTATCTCTTTTTATATATATATATATATATATATATAGTTATTTTTATTCACTTGACCTTAATTATTAGAAATCAGCCAACATTTATTCCTCCGTGGTTACAGGTAAACTGCGGAAACAACAAACGTTTGTTTGTAACACGAGTCAGTTTTTCTTTGTCATGAGCTGATGTGGAAAAAAAGAAAAAGATTCATACGAGTAGATAGCGATCAAGCTAGCCTTCAGCTTGATGAAGCTTAAAATAAATATGTTAAAACAGATAGTGCTAAGTAAAACGTTATTTGGCATAAATTGCACTAGTCTGCACGGGCTTGGGCCTATGTCCCGCGGGCCAAATTCGGACTTAATTTGAAAAACGTTTGTCGGGCTCGGGATTGAAAATAAAGACGAAGAAAAATTAATTTATGACATTCAACATACGCATTTTATTTACCATGCAAATATCTTAAGGCATCGTATTTTAATTCAATTCATTTTCTCCGTTTTTGAGAATTCAAAAATAATGAAAACGTTTCCATGTAAAGGGAAAATAAAGACAACAGTTTTTATCACAGTTTTGTTTTGCGATGTTGAGATGCTCGGAATATCACAATTATCGCCACATAGCAATAGTAAATAAATGTTCGCTTCCGGCAGTTGCGGATTCACAACAGCATACCAGCTTCAAGCTGCGGCTCCCTCCATCCACCTACACCTAGGGCATCCTAGGTAGAATGCAGTAATGGGGGTGGTACATGGTATATAAGGCTGTATGCCGTCAACATGGTGCTTACTACGTGCATTGAAGTTGTGTTTTGCTTGAGGTTCTTTTACGTGCCTTAAATCTACGACACGGGACCACCGCCTTTGCTTCCCTTCCAAAGGAAACCATGCTAAGGATTTTACGCCCGAAAAAAATCCATCGCCCTCCGCCGGGTTTGAACCCGCGACCTCGGGAACTAGGATTCCAGGACCCTAACGCTACTATTTCTGTAAATTGGCTCCTCAATTGATAGCAAGGACCTGAGTGCATCCTTTACCAAGCTTTCAGCAGGGAAAAAACTCCCCATGGCGGTACCAGAAATCGAACACGAGTCCCTTCGCACCGAGGCAGCAGCGCTTCGGAATAATAAATAATAATAACAATAATAATAATAATAATAATAATAAATCAATAACTGCAAAATAATCTTATTTAAAACAAAATTAGACAATCGGGCCCGGCCGGGCCTAAAATGTTTGCCCGTACACACCCCTACCAAGGCGGCGCCGTGACTAGACCGCTCGCCTCTCACCAACGCCTGAGTTCGATCCCAGGGATTTGTGATGGACAAAGCGGCGTCTGGGCGGGTTTTCTCCGGCTTCTACGGTTTCCTGCCGCCATTCATTCCACCAAATTCTCCGTTATTACCTTTCGTTTCATCCATTTTACCATTTCATATCATCCACTTCTTCGCTGTCGTACCAGGCATCGGGCTCATCACCCATCCTGGATATTCTGTTTGATCCAAAGTATCTGCTCCTCGACAGGCGTCTGACCCCAGGCACCCGCCTGTAAGTCGTGTAAGTCCTACGTACTAGGAGGGTAAACAGAGAAAGAACACACCTCTAGCAGTCAAAAGCCTCTGCTTTAGTTTCTCTAATGGGTTTTCCAGGTTATACTAAATCATACAAAAGTAGCTGGATTACCCGACGTTGCACAGGTGAGTTTAAACCTCGAATGACGATTTAATTTATTGTATCTCCCACGCATTATCCATGAAATTGTACAATCTTCTAGAAGATTCTTATGGTAACACATCCCCTTTACTATTGTTGCAGTCTCTTAGTGAGTGATATTCCTAATAACGGATGAAAAATCCCTTCGTATTCGCGAAAATGGATATGAAAGACTGGTGGATGTTTTAGATTTCATTTCCGTAACCTACCTCCAACGTCTTTCAAGTTCTGGAAATGTATCTTTGGCAATGAACATCGGAACGGTCAAGTAATTTTTAGATAATCAATTAGATTAAATTTTAAACTTTTGTTCCTTATCTTTGCTCCCTTAATTATTTAATAACAAAGGCTAAATTTTTTTCATATAATACAACTCAATATGCAACGACATAGGGGCGAAATTGGTGAAGGTCCACTCCCACAAAAATGGAACAACTGTAAACATCGTAAAGAATGAAAATAATCATAACTGTTAATTTTAAAATATCGCCTGACTAATTCCTGATGTTATGCTGCACACAATTTTACCACACGCTGGTAACAAACTCGATCACAACACAGAGGAAATATAATAAAACTTTCATACGTAAAGCTTATTGGAAGTGTTGGCATTATGCATGCCTTACATATCTCACCGTTTTCTTTTGCTGTGTCTTCTGTTTATTGTTATTAAATCGTGACCATCTATCCATATTGCTTGTAATGAAATATCTGCGGCTTTTCTCACGTCTTTACACGTATTTTCTGTGGAGCTATTTTCTGCTCCATGGAATTCTCAACAAAAGTCAATGTCTTGTTAGCAAGCATGACTCCGGCGTGTTCGCATTCTAGTACACAGCTTTGTAAATCCTTTTATGTCGTAAGAATTTAAATTAAGAGTCATAGCCTATGTTCCTCAGGAAGAAAACTGCTTTTCAATGCTGAAAGAATTTTCAAAATCTGTTTCCGAGATCCGCCTCTCACTCTCTCTCATTAGTACGGATTTAATCAAAATGAAGTGGACTTCACAAGCTATTCACAGAAAAATTCCAGACACACATTTGTTATGTACATATATCTGATATTAAACTTGTTAAAGGGTTTAGAGAAAATAAATTAACATTTTCCATGTAAAGTTTCAGCGGGAATGAATTTTGTACTTGCCACACTTTTTGTTTTCGACTTAAGTGGTGTTACTTCTCTCTGCAAACAACCATTCTAATAATGGTTTAAAGGGATCTAAAAAAATCTGATGTGTTACACTCACATGACTTTCTCTACTCTTGTACAAACTATTTTTACAAACGCTTATTCTCCATATGCTTCACTTTAATCGAGATGTAAATCTTATTGCTAATTTTCTTGTAGATGCAAGGGGAATATGGTAGGCTTTAAGCTATAGTCAAATATTTTAAGAGCTGGTTGCTATGTGGAATATTTCATTCTCTTTGCATTACCAGGACAAAAAAATGAATAACGAATTTGAGAAAAAGTATTAGTATTGGAAAATTTAAGGGAATAACAAGCAATATCTCGAAAATGGTTCACCCAACAAACAAAAACGTATATGACATAAATTGTGTATTTTAACGCGATCTACATTTTTTGTGTAGTAAACTTTTGTCTATCTCTTATGGTTTACCAGTTATGCAAAAGTCGTTCACAATGAAGAATATTTTTGAGACATTCCCAGAAAATTCGAGATATACATTTCATTTGTCATGAAAATATCTTAAACATATGATTATTTTAATCAAATTCGTTGGAGCCATTTTTGAGAAAATGAAAATGTTCAAAAAATGTTCCATGTAAAGGGTAATCTGGGGTGGGGGGATTTTCTTGAAAACCTTCATGTCGCATCTCTGGAAGATACTGAACCTAAATACCAAGTTTAGCGTTTATCCGACTGTTCGTTTCTGAGTTATGCTGTTCACAGAGACACACACACACACATACATATTTCCAAAAATGCTTCTTTTTTTATTCAGGGGGTCTCAAAACATGTATTTCCGGTGAAATCTCGGTATCGAATTTTTGGGTGGAATACAATACTTCCCCTACTTACTATACGTAGTAGAGAAAGTAAAAATACAGTTGCTCTAAAATGATATGGAATTTTTGGATGGATACTTTCTCCACATACCACAGGTAATTCATCGAGAAAATATGAAGCCTGTGTCGATCGTCATACACTTAAGAGGGAAAAAACATCTCTTCATCACGCAGATCTTCAAAGTTTCCGCCTTCAGGCGATATTTTGCAGCCCTAACAGATAACAGTTTCTTTACTCAAGAATCAACAGAACCTCACGATGACTGAACGAAAGCAAACCCAAACATCCTGGAACTTCGCCATTAATAGTTTTGTGCATGCAGCACTTAAGTGCAAATGTATGTCTCAGTTGGAGTATACTAAACAATCGGCATATGCATAGACTGGGCCTAAAAGTTGCTTATACTCGTTTCTTGTGCTTACTGTTGCCATCATATACAGTACTGCCAACTTAGCCATTTTATGGCTAAGTCTAGCATTTTCACAGTAGTGTTCAGCCATATAAACTCGTAAAATGCTTATACCCTGAAATCTAGCCTATTTAACAAAATCTTTGGCAAAATCTAGCCTAAATAGCATAATTTCATCTGCGCTTTAGCTATGCAAAAGGAGTAAATGGTTAGGGTGCATCCCTTACCTGTACTTATTATGTTCCTACGAATCATGAGTCGTGGCATGTCATCAAAATGTGTACTAATCATAAGGCCGACTTTCTGAAGTTGCGCATAAAATCTATGATATGGAGAATAAGCGTTTGTAAAAATAGTTTGCACAAGAGTAGAGAAAGTCATGTGAGTGTAACACACCAGATTTTTTAAAAAAGAAATTGTGCACTGTTACGCGAATTGCATTCTTTACAAAGTCGTCATATTCTTGCTCGCATATTTCACACGCTTTCTTTTTTTCCCAAGTGTAACCACTTTTTTCCGTTTCAGATTTTTCTTTACGGACACTGTTTATATTTGTACTGAAACACCGGTGAACTCAAGTTAATTTCTCCACTTTTTTCACGGGAAGTGTTGGATATTTCTCACATAACTTAAAATAAACATTCAACACCAGTCAATGGTTTGCCCGGCTTATGCTTTACGTAAGTCGAAAAAGACGCAAGAGCAAATTTCTGGCTGTAAACCATATTCTACGCCTACCCAGACGGCAGATGGCATACGAATTGCATGTTGGGACTTTCAGATCTGTTAAACGGTATAAATCAGCGTTTATTAAACTCTTAGGTGTTTGTATAGAATATTATACCATTTAAGGATAAATGTTTTAAATTTTGGTTTATTAGCATGGGACTACTTTTCTGCGCACATTTCTACTGTGTTGTACCGCGGTAGACGGTCACGTGCGTTTATTTTGGGCGCGGATCAACCTAAGAGTGAATACAAAGTAATACCTGGAATCGCTTTAGAGGCGTTATGTCTGGTGCTATCTGCTAAACCACAAGCATTAAGTGTATTTTCCGGGAACTGCAGATGCAGCGTTATATCAAACCACAAATATTCTCGTTCTTGGAAAGGAAAACAGGATGGTAAGCCTGTGCTGTAACTGCTAGGTGATGCTTTGGGGTTTGAAGCAGCTATGACAGCCACACAAAAGGGCAAAGGTGGGGTGTGGTCTCGTAATTTAAGTGAGTGGATAGCTGTCTCTTCGCACGCTTACACCATTAACTCCAGGAAGAAATATATTGCTGCAGGAAATGGATGTCTGGAGCATGCAAAGGGGCATAACGTGTCAGTAGCAAAATATACCAACTAAACGTACCTATGCATGAAATATTTTGGTAATTGTTTGAGAAACGCCTACTTTCGTGTAGAATACTTGATAAGTTGATGGAATTGTAGGTCATCCTATGACGCTTTGAGGTAGCCTTGATTAGTCACATTAACGGCATTTGAAGTTATTTTAAAATACTTTTTGTACACTTTATTTTTACAAAAGCTACAAGCATGCTACAATTTTCATGCTAGGAACTTTAAACTCTTTTTGCATGCTCTAAAATGTATAGTAGAAAAACTGCAGTCTTTATAACCTTTTTGGAGCAATTTCCACTTAAAATTAAACACCTAGCTTTCGTGATGGCGTGAGAGATCTTTATTTAAAATTGTATTCACGAGTATAACCAGGTGCAGAAAATCTTGCCGATACAGAAGTATAGCACGTCGACTTCACCTTGTACTGAATAATAGGGCTTCTTAACCCCCCCCTCTTTCTCTCCCCTCTTACTTTTTAAATGATTGAAATGAATGTTGAGTGATATAGCCAGGCAGTTAACACCTTTCACCGGGCGGGATGGATCAGGCGATAACTAACGTCTGTGGCCCGCATTCGGGAGTCGTGGATTCTATTCTCGCGGCCGACTTCCTGACTCATGGTTTTTTCGAGAGAGAGAGAGAGAGAGAGAGAGAGAGAGAGAGAGAGAAAGCTCGGGACCACCGGCTTTACTTCCCTTCCGAAGGAAGCCATTCCAAGGTTTTTACGCCCGAAAAAATCCATCGCCCTCGGCCGACCTTACTGACCCATGTTTTTTTTTCGGGAAATTATATTAAACTGAATTTTATTTATGGACGCTCTTTAGCTAGTATGGTTCTTAGCGTCCTATTCTATATTGGACGTGATATACCGATAATTTTGCGCGGAGGCCTCTTTATCAGGCTTGAGGTTCTTTTACGTGCCGTAAATCTACTACATGGTGCCACCGGCTCTACGTCCCTTCCAAAGGAAGCCATGTTAAGGATTTTTACGACCGAAAAAACCCATCGCCCTCCGCTGGGTTTGAACCTGCGGCCGATTTTCCTAACCCATTTTTTTTCGGAAAATTAAATTAAACTAAGTTTTATTTATGGACGGCCTTTTACTACTGTGGCTCTTGCGTCCCTTCTATAATTGGGCGTGAAAGACCGGAAATTTTGCTCAGAAGGCTGTTTATCAGGCTTGAGGTTCTTTTACGTGGCTAAATCTACGAAACGGGACCAACGGCTTTACTTCCCTTCCGAAGGAAGCTATGCTAAGAATTTTTACCCCGAACAAATCCATCGTTCTCCGCCAGGTTTAAACCCGCGATCTCGGGAACTAGAGGCTCGCATGGTATAATCGGCGCAACAGTTCTAGACACGTGAAAATCTTAATGAGAGCTATGATGCGAGTTGCTTACCAGATAAGGTGGTGACCGCTCGTCTGCATGCGTGGGACAGTCATCGTCAAATATCCACACCGGTTATGCACTGCTTTGCGCTGATAAACTTAGTTATATACAGTATATTAAAATCCACGCTGTAAAAAGTGCTTAATATAAAAAACGCTGTCAATCATTGCCTCCAATTCTTCCACATCTAACAACCCTTCCTCTTCTGCGGAATCACTCACATTATTGCCGTCATCACTGCTGTCACTACTTTCTGCACCATTATCCTGGATGAGAATTATTTCTATTTGATTTTCTGCAATTCCGTATTTTTCGGAATAATGATTCTTAATTTATTCAGCATGTCGCCATACATTTTCCCATTCTGGCATTCCAATTTCAGCAAATTGCTGGCGTTATAACTGCTCCACATATTTTAATTTGAAAGTGATATTTCTGCATGCCACCTATTTTTTGATATCAGCCCAGATTAATTCGATTGGGTTTAGATCTGGGCGATACGATGACAGTCTAAGTACATTATGGCGATGTTGTATTACTATCTGGTCAAGTATGTATGACTTCTGAAGCTGTTTGTTGGCTTTAATTAAGTTATATAGCTTAGTTTTACTCATGCTTTCATCTAAAGCTTTATTATGTCTAAGTAACCAAGCTCTCATTTCTTCTTTCAAGGAAGTTGAGGTAGGTGGTTTGTGAATTTGAGTGTTGACGCATTGTGAAGCATTGTCAATGACCAGAACAGACCCAGCAGGCATATTAGGTATCAACATGGCGTTGATTCACTTCATGTACTTTTCTGTATTCATTTCTTGATGAAAATCTCCTGTTGTTTGTTGTGACTTGTAAAAGAAGGGCATTTGGAACGAAGCCGATCTTTCCAACAGCATAAACGATAATAAGTATTTGCCCTTTGGCAACAGGTGCCTGCAAACCTAATTCGCTATCGTCACTCCAACTTTTAGATGCTGTATGACTGCTGTGTATGTATGACTCATCTTCACACATCATAGTATTTTTCTGAAATTTGTAGCACCACCTTGAAAATTGATGCTGATATAAGTACACACTGATATAAGTACATATAAAATTATAGTCATTTGGAAAGGTAGAATCAGAATGAAAAATTCAATGCCATAGCCGGGATTTGAACCACGGATCTTAGGCTTTCCGTGCCGTTGCTCTAACCGACTAAGCTATCATGGCAACATTTATTTTTATTTTTATTTTTTTTTATTTTATTTATCTATTTTGCTTTTCTGTTAGAACTCTTCTATTTGATTTCGGTTTCTTCCATTTGAACCCTAAATCTTTAATAATTTTTCTGAGATTTGTAGCACCACCTTGAAAGTTTCTGCTGTCTTTCAGCTGGATGAGCAATCTGCTTATTGTTAGCACAGTTTTTTCTTCCACATAGGAATTGTGAATCGTGCGCCGAATGACGCATTCGAAATCGTCTATTTCTGTAATACGTTTAGGGACCTTATGTTTCTTCCCAGGTGTGTCAAATGGTGCTCTTTCATCCATATGTTTTTTTCTCTTATCTTTGAGAACTCTGGAAACGGAACTCGGTGAAACACCAGTTGCTTTGACTACTCTTTCTTTCACTCTCTTAAGGCTTTTGTGGAGCTCGGATATAATTTCTTCCTTCATCTCTGCTTCTTGCTTCATGAAGTCGATGACATTTGCAATTATTTCCCTACTTTGACTATGTAACACCTTACCACATAACTTTGAAAACATAGGAGCCATGGTTATAAATATAACAAATATAAAATAAGTACTATTTAGATACTGCAGCTCTCTTTAAAATTACAACCAGATGCAGACACTTTCTATGCAGACTGTATGTGTTACGCACTGTGAGTAAGCAAAGGTATTATATCGCTTTCGTTGATAAAGCTAAACATAAACCATTCCTAGGCTCGGCAGCTGGGTTGGCAATCAAGGTCACGATTCCAGAAGTTTTGCGCGAGTAATATACCCATAGACCACGGAGGACGTGTTCTCGGGGGTTTCCCCGGCTCGCTAAGCGAATGCTGGTACATCCCCCGAATTTCCTATCCCTTCATTTCACCTCCATTCTAATTTCACTTCACCTTTCATCTGCTTGGTCCGTTGCAAGTCAGGGTTGCAAGTATCGACAGGAGTCTCGGCGTTGCATGGCAGGGGAAAAGGATGCTTTGTACGAACTCTTTCCATCCCTCGGCTTTCGACTGGCTGCCGAGGTATCCGAACCCCCTTGAGGGGCGTTGCACCCTCTCTGTGTAGTGCGGTCACCGGCCTGCCTGCCCTTTGCCGGGTTGTCTACTTCTGGAAACTTAGGGACCTTGTCATTGTTGCACCGACGCTCCTAGATCCGGCCGCCCAGTTTCTCCTCCCGCCTTATCCTTCCTCCCGGGGAAGTGGCCATGGAATGAATGAAGGTATGAATGATTTGGTGTGCTTCAGTTTTCCGGTTTCAGCTCTTCCCCAAAATGCAATCTGCGTACGCTCCTGTACCTCGGAGTGCCAATGGCGCTGTTAATGTTACTATTCAATTCATCTTTTTACATTTACGGACTGTATCGATTATTTTAAACCTAAAAGACGGAACGATAAGTGCAAGATTCCATTGCTGCGAAACGTAAATCATGTAAAATGGTGTAACATCGTATTGCGCCGATGGCGAGTGTGTCTCCCCTAGCCCTTTTTCCAGGAAAGTCTTTTACAACCTTGAGATGCATGATGGGTTTCTAATTACCTTCTTAATAGGTACAGGTATTGCTCCGATGAACAGTTCGTTCTTAAAGTTCATCTGGTTTCTAGTACTGTGTTTACTGATGAATATGTATTCCATGTATAGCAAACTGTACTACGAGATGCGAGTTATTGAAATTTTGTGGATATAAAGCACTGTATAACCTTTTCCTGCAAATCAAGCTTTAAACCGTCAGCAACGCTGTACAACAGAGCTGCTAGACCCAAAACTGGGATGAGAGAAAGTATTTTTACTTTCTCTACTACGTATAGTAAGTAGGGGAAGTATTATATTCCACCCAAAAATTCGATACCCAGATTTCACCGGAAATATATGTTTTGAGACCCCCTGAATAAAAAAAAAAGCATTTTTGGAAACATGTCCGTGTGCGCGCGCGCGCGCGCGCGCGTGTGTGTGTGTGAACAGCATAACTCAGAAACAAACTGTCGGATAAACACCAAACTTGGTATTTAGGTTCAGTATCTTCCAGAGATGCGACACGAAGGTTTTCAAGAAAATCGCCCCACCCCAGATTACGCTTTACATGGAACATTTATCGAAAATTTGAATTTTCTCAAAAATGGCTAACGATTTTTATTAAAATATCACATATTTAAGATATTTTCATGACAAATAAAATGTATATCTTGAATTTTCTGGGAATGTCTCCAAAGTATTGTTCATTGTGAACGACTTTTGCATAACTGGTAAACCATAAGAGATAGACAAAATTTTACTACACAAAAAATGTAGATCGCGTTAAAATACACAATATGTCATACATTTTTTTATTGAGATTTTCGAGATATTGCTTGTTATTCCCTTAAATTTTTCAATACTTTCCTCAAATGGGAATTCGTTATTCATTTTTTTTGTCTTGGATATGCAAAGAGTATTAATCTGTGGTAAAGAGACTGGTGTTTCACATAGCAACCAGCTATTAAGAGTAATGTCTACGTTTAAGAGCTACTGTATTTCTATATTGCCCTTGTAAATATATATTCCCCTTACATCTACAAGAAAATTAGCAATAAGATAGAGTCTCGATTATAATGAAGTAGATGGAGAATAAGCGTTTGTAAAAGAGTAGAGAAAGTCATGTGAGTGGAACACATCAGATTTTTAAGCTAATATGCCTATGAAAATTGTTGAAAATCATTATAAGAAGTTAAAAATTAATTTTCCTAAACTCTAACATGCAGTTATATCCCACACTTTCATTCAGTTTCGTTAGTTAATTTCGGCAACAATTAAATGCATAGATATAATTAAATGTTCCTCTGCATAGTACTGCAATGCACATTAATTTTGTTTAAGATGCTTTAACTACCACTATTTTATATTACGTAAATTGAACCATGTTACACGCCTTTTGACGACTTAAATGGAAAATTTCAGCAAAACTTGGTAATTATTACTGTTCACCAACGGAGAGAAAGTCCCTGATAGGAATGTGCTGCCCTTATCTGTTCGGTAACAGTGCGACAAGGACAGTGAAATTGTGCTAGGCAAGGAGTAAAACTATTCAATGAGCTGTAACCGAGCTGTCGTGTGTGTGTCATAAATAAGGGTAACATAAGCAAGTAGGCAAGGTTCGGACCGTGTCTAATCAGCAATTTCCTCCCTGGCCTTCATTCCTCGGGGACTTTCTTTGCTGTGGAAGATTAGTACAAGGTTAACATTGAGGTTTTTACTTCCTCTCAAAATGATGCTTCAAATCCTGCCTTAATAACACTCAAAATGTTTGGCTAGAAATTATTTCAAGTGAAACTACTTGACTTTGCTATGTTTAGTCCTCCTGCTTCTACTTATGCAAGCAGGATCAGCTGGTTTTTACTTTCTTTACAGCCTACCTATGGTAGGAAGAGGAAGTATGTACTGTATTTAAAAAAATCTGATGTGTTACACTCACATGACTTTCTCTACTCTTGTACAATCTATTTTTACAAACGCCTATTCTCCATGTGCATCATGTTAATCGAGATATCGAGATATCAATCTTATTGATAATTTTCTTGTAGATGCAAGGGAAATATGGTAGCTTTTAAGCGATAGTCAAATATTTTAACGCTGGTTGCTATGTGGCGAATTCCATTCTCTTTGCATGTCCAGGACATAAAAAAAAATGAATAACGAATGTGAGAAAAAGTATAAGTATTGTAAAATTTAAGGAAATAACAAGCAATATCTCGAAAACGGTTCACTCAACAAAAGAAATGTATATGACATAAGTTGTGTATTTTAACACGATCTACATTTTTTGTGTAGTAAAATTTTGTCTATCTCTTATGGTTTACCAGTTATGCAAAAGTCGTTCACAATGAAGAATACTTTTGGAGACATTCCCAGAAAATTCGAGATATACATTTCATTTCTCATGACATTATCTTAAACATATGATATTTTCATCAAAATCGTTAGAGCCATTTTTGAGAAAATTAAAATTTTCGAAAAATCTTCCATGTAAAGGGTAGTCTGGGGTGGAGGGATTTTCTTGAAAACCTTCGTGTCGCATCTCTGGAAGATACTGAACCTAAATACCAAGTTTGGTGCTTATCCGACTGTTCGTTTTTGAGTTATGCTGTTCACAGACACACACACAGACACACACACACACAGACACACAGACACACACACGGACATGTTTCCAAAAATGCTTTTTTTGGATTCAGGAGGTCTCAAAACATGTATTTCCGGTGAAATCTCGGTATCGAATTTTTGGGTGGAATGCAATACTTCCCCTACTTACTATACGTAGTAGAGAAAGTAAAAAAATCGAAAGCGAGTTCTCACTGGAAATACATGTTTTGAAGTCCCAGGAGCATTTTGAAAAAGTCTCTGTGCGTGTGAACAACGTAACTAAAAACCAACAAAATTTATATTCAAGTTTTGCATCTTCCAAGGGTAAGACACGAAGATGTTTACGAAATTCCATCCATCCCAAACTAGCTTTACTTGGAAGAATTTTTGTCATGTTCATAAAAACAGCTCTAACCTTCTTTTTGTTTTTGTTTTGTTAAAATACCAAATGTTTATGTCATCAACATGACAAAAGTATATCTTGAATTTTCTTCGAAGAGGCTGTGGACTTATTTAGTGGGTATTATAAAACTGTATTTGACTGGGAAACCATACGAGATAGGCAAAAACATATTCCAGGAAAAACTTAGAACTGATAAAATACACACCTTCCCCAAAATAACTTTTTACCTAGCGTCAGCAGTTTTCGAAATATTTCATACTTAATACATTTATATGTTCCCAAGTAAATATAATAGAAATAGTTTGATAATTGGCGACTATTACTTTCTCTACTACGTATGGTAAGTAGGGGAAGTATTGTATTCCACCCAAAAATTCGATACCGAGATTTTACGGAAATACATGTTTTGAGGCACCCTGAATCCAAAAAAAGCATTTTTGGAAACATGTCCGTGTGTCTGAACAGCATAACTCTGAAACGAACAGTCGGATAAACACCAAACTTGGTATTTAGGTTCAGTATCTTCCAGGGATGCGACACGGAGGTTTTCAAGAAAATTCCCCCACCCCAGATTACCTTTTACATGAACATTTTTCGAAAATTTTAATTTTCTCAAAAATGGCCCTAATGATTTTGATTAAAATATCATATGTTTAAGATATTTCCATGACAAATGAAATGTATATCTCGAATTTTCTGGGAGTGTCTCCAAAAGTATTCATTGTGAACGACTTTTGCATAACTGGTAAACCATAAGAGATAGACAAACTTTTACTACACAAAAATGTAGATCGCGTTAAAATACACAATTTATGTCATATCAATTTTTGTTGTTAAGTGAACCATTTTCGAGATATTGCTTTTTATTCCCTTAAATTTTCCAACGCTTACACTTTTTCTCAAATGGAAATTCATTGTTCATTTTTTTTTGGTCCTGGACATGCAAAGAGAACGGAATACTCCACATAGCAACCAGCTCTTAAAATATTTGATTATCGCTTAAAGCCTTGCATCTACAAGAAAATTAGCAATAAGATTAACATGAGACATATTGTCGCGGTAACTTCGTGTTATCTTATTTGCTGAGCGCCTGTTATTGTTTTACTATTTTAAATTGAGTTCTTTGTCCTCCGGGTAGCTATTATTATTATTATTATTATTATTATTATTATTATTCAGTCGAGCAAATCTCTTGAACAGGGTGTGTAAACGGAAAGGAGTTGTTACTAAAAGATAACACTGATAAAAGAATTTGTTTTTACACTTTTATTGCCTTCACACTTCATTAATTTCACAGATTTACTTTTGATACATGCCTGACTGAAACTGTTATATTTTCGAATTTAAGTATAATCACTTATTTGCCGCACATTATTAATTCGAGTATTTCACATTTTTGTAACCAGCTTTACGACGCGAGAGATTTTGTAGAACTGCGCGACGTTTAACGCGTGAATGATTCTGATGAACTGGGAAATACTTGTCTCTGGCTTCACATATTTATACTCCCTCACCCCGATATGCCTAAACATTATAACAGAGCTGCTATTGGTTAATAAAGCGCGCCAACATTAGCGTATATTTTTATATCCAATCAAAATTACGAACACACATGCTCTAGGGAAGATATTCCCTCCATTTCTAAAGAAAAGCGCGCTACTCTGACGTCATTTTTTTGTCTCTTATAATTGATAAACAACTCACCCCCTCGCTCATTGTTACCCGCTCCTATTGTCAGTTTCAGTTAGGTCGTGTAAACTTATTTCCTAACAATGCTTATAATTAACAAACATCTCAAATCAATGTCATACAATAATGTTAATTTACACTACAATCACTCTGGCATTTACAATGATGATGTTGAGATGGAGCTTAAGGGCGCTCAACTGCGGCATTTACAATGTTGTGATATAAAATACTGCCTCAACAATATGGAGAATAAGCGTTTGTAAAAATAGTTTGTACAAGAGTAGAGAAAGTCGTGTGAGAACACCAGATTTTTTAAATTATGTACCTGTTTCAATAAACAGTAAAACATGCAAGCAGGAGACTTCGCAACAATTTTTAGCAAATGTGGGACAGAGGCGGCGTAGAAATTTTGAGAAACCTGGAAGTAAGCTTGTTCACATTCAATGGGATAACAACGGATTTTACACAAAACTGTTCCTAAAGAATAAGTATTAATCTTAGCTAAAAAAACAAATTGAATCTATTTTCCCCAATAATTCCCTTTATATCGTATGTGCATATGTGTATAACGCATAAATTTATTACTTAATATAAATATATAGTTATGCTAATGCTTTGTTAAGATTTGTTTACTCAAAACTTTCCTTCCTTACACCTACCTACTTTCCTTACTTGTCAATCAATGGGGTTTCAGGAAAAACTGCCCGATTAGATGGTTCCTTCCTAATTACCCTCATTAGCCGGGTCCTCGGCGCAATACGAATACATCAGTAAAATAAGAAATGCCTGCATGTTCCGTTCTACATTCAGGGAAGGCTAATTGTAACACACATTTTGTTCTCGTAAGAGAACGGATCAGTTAAAGAAGCGGAGTCAAAAACCGGTCAGTGCAAGCTTTTTAAAGGTTGCGATTTAGGGTAATCGACAGCTTTGTTCGTGGCTATGCTAGGAAGAACTTGCTTATCTTCAGTCTCGTATTAATCTCTACTAGACTCAATATTTTGAAAACAAAATAAATGTGTCATACGTTTTCAATTGGCAAACGGGATAGATTGCTGTGTTAGTTTTGTTATTTTTTTTTAAGCAAACCTCGGGACACATAATTAGTGTTATAATTTTTCTCATGATGCTAAACTGGCATTCAGAATAAGCGTGGAGCGTGTATTCAGGCATCTGTACAGCGACAGTCCTGGAAAAAACACGAAGACAACCATATTATGAGGACATGTTGAGGAACCTTCCATAATATGAAACATTCTTGGAACCCAGTCGAGAATGTACTCTACAAACCTTGCCACAAACCAATCACATGTTTACTTTCTCTACTGTTTACCTATAGATAGTAAGCAGAGGAAGTGTTTTATTTCAATAACAAATTCGACACCCGGACTTGACCGGAAATGCGTGTTTTGAAATGTGCTTTCAAATACATTTCGTGTGTTTGTGAACAACATAACTCAAAACGTAAAGTTGGTTAAATACCAGATTTGGTATTTAAGTTCAGCACCTTCCAAGGATGCTACACTAAGATTTTCAAGAAAATCCTGCACCTCCTAACTTCCCTTTACATGGAGAATATTTATTTTCTCAAAAAATGGATCAAACAATTTTAATTAAAACACCCTGTGTTGAAGTTTTCATTAGAAATGAAATGTTTATCCCGAGCTTTCTGAAAAATAGCCTCTAAGTCCTCTTCATTCTCAACGATTTATGCTTTATTGGTAAACCCCAAGAAAGAGAGAAGACCTATACAACAAAATGTGGATCTTGTTAAAACACACAATTTGTCACTTTTTTTTTGGTATAGTTAAGTTACTATTTTCGAGATATTCCCTGTTATTGGTTTGAATCTTCAAATTGTTATGCTTTTCTCAACTGGGAAGTCGTTATTCGTTATTTTTACTTTCTCTACTACGTATAGTAAGTAGGGGAAGTATTTTATTCCACCCAAAAATTCGATAACGAGATTTCACCGGAAATATATGTTTTCAGATCCCCTGAATCCAAAAAAAAGCCTGAATCCAAAAAAAAGCATTTTTGGAAACATGTCCGTGTGTGTGTCTGTGCATGTGAACAGCATTAACTCAGAAACGAACAGTCGGATAAACACCAAACTTGGTATTTAGGTTCAGTATCTTCCAGAGATGCGACACGAAGGTTTAAGAAAATCCCCCACCCCAGATTATCCTTTATATGGAGCATTTTTCGAAAATTTTAATTTTCTCAAAAATGGCTCTAACGATTTTGATTAAAATATCATGTTTAAGATGTTTTCATGACAAATGAAATGTATATCTCCAATTTTCTGGGAATGTCTCCAAAAGTATTCTTCATTGTGAACGACTTTTGCATAACTGGTAAACCATAAGAGATAGACAAACTTTTACTACATAAAAATGTAGTTCGCGTTAAAATACACAATATATGTCATATACCTATATATTTTTTTGTTGGGTGAACAATTTTCGAGATATTGCTTGTTATTCCCTTAAATTTTCCAATGCTTTTCTCAAATGGGAATTCGTTAATCATTTTTTTATGTCCTGGACATACAAAGAGAATGGAATGCGCTCATAGCAACCAGCTCTTAGAAGATTTGACTATCGCTTAAAGCCTACCATATTCCCCTTGCACCTACAAGAAATTAGCAAAAAGATTAACATCTCGATTAACATGAAGCATGTGGAGAATAAGCGTTTGTAAAAATAGTTTGTACAAGAGTAGAGAAAGTCATGTCAGTGTAACACCTCAGATTTTTTCTTTCTTTTTCTCGTGGTCATGCAAACAGTATAGAATTTCAAAGCCATCAGATAGCGATAATGACAGCAGATAACTTTAACAACCTGAGTATCACTTTATCTGCTTCTACTGCATCTAAATAAAATGTGTAGATATGAATTGAAAGTTCATCTGGATGGACAAGAAGTAGGTAGAAGATAAGTTTTTTTAAGAATAGCTGTAGAGCTGTAATGTGAGTGCATTTTGGGGAGGGCGGGTCCGCAGCGGCAGAATATCTCTCATGCGACCTGCTCATTAGCCAACTGCCGTTTCTGGCTCGCTAATAGCATGTAAATCTACCACAGTGAACGTTATTTACCTCATAATTTTTAGACTTTATTTCATATTCTATTTTAACACAAAATAATGATTATACACTTCATAACTGTGAATGGCTGTTTAGTATTAGATTCCACCTAAATGCCATCCAAACACGCAATTCAGTTACTGACGTATTGAAGCAGAGGACATCGTAAATAACCTTAACCCAGATATACAGTTCATGTTAAAGAATGCGTGGAACTATCACAAAATATTCTCCATTGCGTCAGTGATTTTCATAGCCATTTTAATGATTTTTTTCGTTATAGTGCCATGCTTATTGTAACTTTCTTAGGTCAGTGATAGAGTTTAAATCTCAGTGGAGCTACTTAAATCCCTCCCTTTCATTTTAAATACACGATTAAAAATATAATAGATTTCCATTGTTTATGTATGTGGCTTTATTTAGTAGTGCGTCATACTAGTAGACCCATGACAATTTATCGGTCAGGAGGAGGTTCCATACTCGGTCAATTTAATTTTATAACCACAAATTTCATCATTATAGTAATTATATTTGTATGTAAAATGAAGCAACATAAGCATTATTATTTAACTATATTATGTAAAATGAGTTGTAAAAAATAAAAGGTAATCCACTACGGAGAATCGAACTCCAGCTGCTTGCTTAGTAATTAATTAGTTTAACCAGTTTTCCACGCCAGACACGGTGTAGAGGTAGCCAAAATCAATGCTTTGTGGCATGTATTATAGAATTAGCCAAGCAGCGCACAGAATTTGACGGTTGTGAACCGCGCGCTTACTCGAAGCGACTTTGATAAATAATTTAACTGCTAAAGAAACCGGCCTGTTTTAGTTTGACCGGGTGTAAAATTGCTCAGAACCGCTACAAAATTGAAGTGTTAAACGTAGGGTGTTGCTTATATAAAACATTATTAGCGCAGACAGTATAACCTAATGTACTGGCACACGGAATTCCGTCTTGCGCAGTCTAAAGCCTGTGCATGGTGAAACAAATTGTGGTGATAGTCCATAGATTTAGATTACTATTGAATGCAAGTATATGAATTTCGGTCACCAAATCAGGTTTTGAAGTTACACTACGCAAAGTAAAGAAACACCACTGAAATAGAGATTGTATCGTCTTGCGTTTTTAGGGGGAGATTAAATGGCGAAAATTGCTAAATAAAATAAGTTTTTTGTGCACTCTTATAAAATGAAGTTTACTCTTTAATTTGATAATGGAAGAAAATAACGTCGTTTATCCGGCCCTCATTAATCCGGATTCGTTTTTGGTTACTTTTCATCGCGAAAATATGAGCCCTTAGATAAATACATACAGAGTTGTAATGTTGGTACCGAGGTAGCGTAGTGATCGCTGTCGGTCGCATGCTTCAAGCTAACAGTAAGTAGTTCCATGGTCAGTGTCACAGAACAAAAAAATCTGGTGTTACACTCACGTGACTTTCTCTAGTCTTGTACAATCTAATTTTACAAACGCCTATTCTCCATATGCTTTATGTTAATCGATATATCGAGATGTCAATCTTATTGCTAATTTTCTTGTAGATGCAAGGGGAATATGGTAGCTTTTAAGCGATGGTCAAATATTTTAACGCTGGTTGCTATGCGGCGCATTCCATTCTCTTTGCAAGTGCAGGACATAAAAAAATGAATAACGAATTTGAGAAAAAGTATAAGTATTGAAAAATTTAAGGAAATAACAAGCAATATCTCGAAAACGGTTCACTCAACAAAAGAAATGTATATGACATAAGTTGTGTATTTTAACGAGATCTACATTTTTTGTGTAGTAAAATTTTGTCTATCTCTTATGGTTTACCAGTTATGCAAAAGTCGTTCACAATGAAGAATACTTTTGGAGACATTCCCAGAAAATTCGAGATATACATTTCATTTCTCATGACATTATCTTAAACATATGATATTTTAATCAAAATCGTTAGAGCCATTTTTGAGAAAATTAAAATTTTCGAAAAATGTTCCATGTAAAGGGTAGTCCGGGGTGGGGGCATTTTCTTGAAAACCTTCGTGTCGCATCTCTGGAAGATACTGAACCTAAATACCAAGTTTGGTGTTTATCCGATTGTTCGTTTTTGAGTTATGCTGTTCACAGACACACAGACAGACAGACACACAGACAGACACACACACGGACATGTTTCCAAAAATGCTTTTTTTGGATTCAGGAGGTCTCAAAACATGTATTTCCGGTGAAATCTCGGTATCGAATTTTTGGGTGGAATGCAATACTTCCCCTACTTACTATACGTAGTAGAGAAAGTAAAAACTAGTGAGAGAGATTGTGTTTCATTAATTTTCATGGCGATTGTAGACTTCTGATCTGGTCTTTTAATGCCTTTTTCTGTGTTTTTGCAGTGATCTAATTTCCCTATCGTACATCAAATTTTGTATCCATTAATAGTTTGCTTCCCGATTATCCAGATTTTTGTTAATCCGGATTACCTCCGGCCCAACTTAGTCCGGATAAACAAGGTTCTTGTGTGCTTTGAACAACTTTCTCTGTGAATGGCATTATTTTATGGAGACGATTTTTTTCTCTCCCAGAAACCACTATCTTAAAACACTTTGAAATAATGGGCAATGAAGCTAGCAAATTTAACATTCGAGGGCTAAGACCAATCATCCCAGGCATGTACCTCCTTCTGTATGAAAACTACTATTTTGGACTGCATCACAACTTCTTTTATGGATTGCCCTCCCCTTTGTAGGACCGCCAAGAACTTATAAAGTTAATGTCTTAGGTCAAAAGTCTGTCAAGGAGCAAGCAAACTATGGATCATAGCATATCCAGGATGGGTGATCAGCTCAATGTTTGGCATGACAGTGAAGAAGGAAATGAAATGCACTGATGAAAAGGTCGATAGGGAAATTCGCGAATCAAATTATTCAGCCCAGCATTCGCCTAACGATCGAGGAAACTTGCGAAAAAGCCGTCGGCCAGATTGGTCGACTCGGGGATTTGAAACCAGGACCTCTCTAATGAAGGCCGCATACGTTACCGCCTGAGTCACTGCCTAATAAAATATTTAATAACCCAAAAAGGTTGAATAACAATGAAAGGACAGAGACGAACTATGTAGAGAGGAACGAAAGCCTTATTTAGAGTGTATGAACTCCCATAAAAAAATTCTGCCAGCTTTTTTTTTCCTACGCTTGCGGTTTCGATTCCGCCTCAACAGGATTGAATTGAAAGTGTGCTTAAATTTGACAAACTGATGTCAGGTTTACGACATATAGAAGTACTCATGAGGGATTGAACTCCAGAACAATGGGATCGTATGACACTGCCGGCTGCTGGCGTTGTTAAAAAATCAGCTGAACATTTATCCATAAAATTCATGTGCTTGTCAAACTAGTTAGGAGTATAAATCTTGTCCATCATGTGATGCAAACATACTATTCTTGGTCGCTAATATTTCAGACATGCGCTGAAAGAACCACTCTGTCATGTGATGGAGCTGCTCTTAATCCGTAACAAAAAGAATAAACACGAAAAAGAAAAATTCTTGACAGAGCTTGGGAAAGTGCCAGTATATGCATGTGTGTATTACAACACATGCGCAGAGCTATATGCTGCACGCGCTGTAAAAATCTGACACAAGAACATTTAAATTCACAACTGCACATGTAATTAATTGCAAGGAAATCAACATAAAACGCACTTTGCACTTAATGAGCGAACCTGAGCCAATTGCTTGATCTCACATTTGCCCCATTGTATTTTCCCAAGAGGCAGTATTTTTTAACGCAAATGAATTCAGTCAAATTATATAATATATAAATTCAATAACAGCCCGCCTTAAAGCAATATGTGTATGTAACAATATATAAAAAGTGTAAATTACAGTCATTGTATATGTTTATATTATTGCGTACATGTGTAATAATGTTATGTGAATGTATTACGTAATTTAATAATGTAGGAGCTGTGAGAATAATAGGTTAAAAATGCTAATAATGAGGTAACAATGAGATAACCTTGAGGCAATAATGAATTCGAAAGTTTAACAGTAATACTTGTAATTCTTGGAAGTAATAATGTAATTTTTGTGACAGTTTATAAAATAGCCAATCAACAACCAGAAAAAAACTTAAGTTAAATAAAAGTATTCTATTGGATTAGGAATAACCAATCAGAGACTTGAAATACGAAATTTACAAATTTAGGCGGTTGAAATCAAGTCAGTTGCTTGTAGACAGCGCTAATAACTGGACGCGTTGGTTGTAGACAGTGTTCCTAACCGGACGCGAGATGTGTCCTCGAGAAATTTAATACGTATTTTGTGTGAGAAAATAGTTTACTTGTTTAAAAAGTGCAAGTATTTAATAAAAGAATCTTACAGCTCTCTATATCAGTGAAATGTTATTTAAATCGTGTCAAGAATTAATAAAACGTAGTGAAGTAAACATTATAATCTGTGTAAGCCTACATTCTTCAGCCGCATCACGCCCTGTTAAGAAATTCATGTCTCTAAAAAAATAATACTGACGCAGCCGAGGCAAACATAAATATATAATATTTAAAGAAACAGTCAAAATTACAAAGTTAATATTTTTTAAACATTTGGGGCAAAGGCCACCGGAAAGTACATTTGGAACGAGGGCTACTGGGTACCATACGTGCGGTTGCAACTACTTCAAGTTCGGCTCCCCAACAGTCGAAATATAATACATCATCTTCAAACTGGCTTTCCATACGTGAAGCAAAGCATCTTCAAATTGGCTCCCAAAGCGTGGAGCAAATAAATATACAATACAACTCCTACAACAAAATAACATCTTTCCCACCCATCAGATTATTTCAAGTACATTGAATGTTCAAAGATTCACTTTAACAAAGGACGGATAGCCGAAACCAGTAAGTTAAGCATATTTTGTCCAGCTGACCTTTGAGCAACAGCAGTAATATAATAAGTTATTATATTATATGTTATTATTAATAACACTGGCGGGTTTGGAAGAGGGAGGCAGAAACGTTGAGCTGGCTTCCTGAAGGTATGGACTTTGTCTCTCTCTTACGCTCAGTCGTAGTAAGCCTGCAAACAATATATCCTATACAGTAGCGGCTCGTTAATATACATTTTGGTGTTCACAAAATTTTAGTAAAATTCCTGAAAATGTGAAATAACATCTGCTGCATAATGATTATGAACGAATTGATACAATTTTAGCCAATAATAATAATAATAATAATAATAATAATAATAATAATAATAATAATATAATGCATACTTTGTCCGACAAAAGAATGAGTTTTTTTTATGTCTTGTGTACATAATTAAGTAAACCGTGTTACGTCAAGAACGAAGTTAAGTGTAAAATAAATTGTAGTTGAAATTACAGATGGTATGGAGAAACCGGAAGAAGTTTTCGTGTTTGTACACGTTACCTACTTCTGCTGCAGTGACTTCTACCGTAATGCGCTACCACCTAATGGCACTGATGTAAAATTGTACTGACAGTATGGAAACAACAATGTGGGAGAAGCTTTGTGTACGCCTTCAAAAGTGCAAAATCCGTATGTATTTGACCCATAAGGTAATTATGTCACATCAGTTGCGCATGCGCAGAAGCTCTTTAAAACGTGCGCAAATCAAGATGTGCTAGCGACCTTGTTGCCACTTTCATTGAGTTTAGAGGAGTAGCACAGTAGATTTAAACGCAGCATATTTTAAATTATCGCTTTTGCGCTAGGTTAAATAGCATTCAAAGAAAAAATAACCGATAAATAGCAATATGTCCAAACTTGGCTGTTCACATGTTCTTGTGTCGTCCTCCGTGGTCTAGTGGTTACCATGCTAGCCTCTAGTTCCCGAGGTCGCGGGTTCAACCCCGGCGGAGGGCGATGGACTTTTCTTTTTTCGGGCGTAAAAATCCTTAGCAGGCTTCCTTCGGAAGGAAGTAAAGCCAGTAGTCCCGTGTCGTAGATTTACGGCACGTAAAAGAACCTCAAGCCTGATAAAGAGGTCTCTGAGCAAAATTACAGGTATGGGACGCTAAGGACCATAGTAGTTAAAGAGCGTCCATAAATAAAACTCGATTTTTAATTTACATGTGCTGGTGCTCTTAGGCAGCAGCGGCCACTGCTCCTATAAAATACTTTGGTCTGTTTTTGGGTTATAAACTAAAATGCAAGGTATTAATGCATCAAAAGAGAGAAGAATGTTGTTGATACGACCCTCTGTCACTCATGTAACTCGAGGATCAACTAGAGCTCATTCATCGGTACCAAGCCCTACAGAACGGATTTGCACATAGCTCCTAATATTCGCAGTTCATTCAGAATATATAATGAACAAGCGTACTTGCCAAGTTCCTAATCAAAACCGTAAAACTTCCCTCGTACAGCAAAGCTTAATAGTTTTGTCATGACATGAAATTTAGAACACTTAAAATGTTCAGCGCAATAAATATACAAAAAGTTACATGTAAAGTAAATAGGAATTCAGTTATTTTAGAATACTTGAAGACCTAGAAGTACTATTTCTTTCTGTCAAACATGCTGAAATTCTTTTGATACCACAGTAAACATATTAAAGCCACTTTTTAAGCTAGACACAGTATTCTAACTGAACTTAAAACAAAAACTGTCACAGAAATGGTGAATATATCCCGCAGTCATAGTATGAGAATAAAATAATTTACCCGGGTAGTGTTTATCTTACAATTCCTGTTGTCCATCACTGAATGTTCGCGCTCATTTACTGCTCGTCAGTTACACCTGGTTATCATTAGAGGTAACTACAAGTGCACCAAATTTTAAATATAAAATGTAGTCCGCGCGCTATGCATTTTGTTAGGTCCAGCGAAGGAGGACTTATGATGGTGATGAAAGATACACAGGATGGGCACAGATAAGACCTGACCCATCATAACACTGTATTCCAATTGGCACGGTGCATTCGGACGGTAATCTTAAGTTACAATATAATTTAATGCTTTGAATCAGATTGACCCCGTATAACATCATGCTACAACGAACATACACATCGTTTTGGAAAAGGTTGAGAATGATGACTTTCGCACTGTGAAGAATATTGACGCTTTTCTTGCTCAAGCTGTTACTGTTACACTTCATGTACGGTTAAAATACTCACAACTGCCCTGGAAGCACACATGGAAATGCTTTTAGCCTTCCACAGATTAACTCAGAATGGATGGCACTAACGTATGAAATTGTAAATGAAATTCATCCAATGACAAGCAAACTATATCGCCATCGGATGGCTGTTTACCAAAGCCGTCCACTTCGCAACGCCGCAGATTCACTTCCATATCGAGTGACAATGTTCTGGTAAAGCGGCGATATGGATTTGTGTTTTAGGACAATATCGCACTTGGATACCTAATATATGGAATCCTCAACATCACGATATTTTACATTTGAAACTACCTAAGATTCAAATGTATAATTCCCTTCCCTCCAATGTATAATTTCCTTCTCTGGCTGATAATGGGTACTTTTACTTGGTTGCAAATGTTGGACAATCCAGCTGATTGTATGCTGCCTCATTTACGACAATTTTAATGTGCTGAGAGATGGAAAATGATCCAGCGATACAGAACAGAGCTTGGATATTTTGGATATTTCAAATATAAGGTAACAACAGCATAGTAATACCATTTCCAATTTTTACTAGTGTCCTGAATAACTTAATACTGTAAAAAAATTAAATTATAAAAAAATTGACCAAAAAGAACTTTAAAAAATAAGGAATATGAAAGCTATTTGAGTCTGTAAGCCAATTTGTAATGCCATTAAAGAAATTTCTTCATTCCCAACACATAACAATTAACATACCTCGGCAGCGCTTGATATTTTGAAAAATTCCTATCCCCATTTTGCTTATTTCCAATATAAATTAAATAAAAACAAAAGTATTGGAGTTATAAAAAAACACATTAAAAGAAGTTATATATTTTGTAAGATACTGTAGATTTTCCTCATTAAGCTTATTACATAACTTTTACTTGTATAAATAACTATATACTGTCCTACATACCTCACCATCATGAGAAAGCATGCAATGGGATGTAATATTTACCTGAAACAAAGAAGAGGCAAATATTAAAACTCTTAGGGAACAAAACGCAAACCATTACACGGAAGATTTATTAAAAGAAAACACTTTCTCAAGAAATATCGCCGTCAACCCATAAAGGTACCTCTACTTTAAAATATTTATACGCAGAAAAAATTGCAGAACAAGAAATAATAAAAAAAGAAATTCTGATGCGATACATTCACATAACTTTCTCTACCTTCTATTGGTATTAGTGCGTATACAAATTATTTTTACACAAGCTTACCTTTCTGTCCACTACATTTTAATCCAAATAAACCTTTCTAGAAATATCCACATTACACATTTCGTTATAGATACAAAGGGAACAGCGACAGTCAAATGTTCAAGAATTGGACGCTATATGCTGACCTTAAAATTCTATACTCTTTTCATGCAATCACGAGAAACAACAAAAAAATCGATGGGACTTAAAAAGAATGAGGTATTGAACAATTCGAACCTCTAATAACGGATATCTCGAAAACTGTTTATACCACAAAAAACTTATTTGAAAAAATTGTGTGTTTTAAAGAACTCTACATTTTTACTTTCTCTACTACGTATAGTAAGTAGGGGAAGTATTGCATTCGACCCAAAAATTCGATACCGAGATTTCACCGGAAATACATGTTTTGAGACTCCCTGAATCCAAAAAAAGCATTTTTGGAAACATGTCCGTGTGTGTGTGTGTGTGTGTGTGTCTGTGAACAGCATAACTCAGAAACGAACAGTCGGATAAACACCAAACTTGGTATTTAGGTTCAGTATCTTCCAGAGATGCGACACGAAGGTTTTCAAGAAAATCCCCCCACCCCAGACTACCCTTTACATGGAACATTTTTCGAAAATTTTAATTTTCTCAAAAATGGCTCTAACGATTTTGATTAAAATATCATATGTTTAAGGTATTTTCATGACAAATGAAATGTATATGTCGAATTTTCTGGGAATGTCTCCAAAAGTGTTCTTCATTCTGAACGACTTTTGCATAACTGGTAAACCATAAGAGATAGACAAAATTTTACTACACAAAAAATGTAGATCGCGTTACAATACACAATTTATGTCATATACATTTTTTTTTGGTTGAGTGAACCGTTTTCGAGATATTGCTTGTTATTCCCTTAAATTTTCCAATACTTATACTTTTTCTCAAATTCGTTACTCATTTTTACTTTCTCTACTACGTATAGTAAGTAGGGGAAGTATTGTATTCCACCCAAAATTTCGATACCGAGATTTCACCGGAAATACATGTTTTGAGACTCACTGAATCCAAAAAAAGCATTTTTGGAAACATGTCCGTGTGTAAGTCTGTCTGTGTGTCTGTGAACAGCATAAATAAAAAACGAAGAGTCGGATAAACACCAAACTTGGTATTTAGGTTCAGTATCTTCCAGAGATGCGACACGAAGGTTTTCAAGAAAATCCCCCCACCGCAGACTACCCTTTACATGGAACATTTTTCGAAAATTTTAATTTTCTCAAAAACGGCTCTAACGATTTTGATTAAAATATCATATGTTTAAGATATTGGCATGACAAATGAAATGTATATCTCGAATTTTCTGGGAATGTCTCCAAAAGTATTCTTCGTTATGAACGACTTTTTCATAACTGGTAAACCATAAGAGATAGACAACATTTTACTGCACAAAAATTGTAGATCGCGTTAAAATACACAATTTATGTCATATACATTTGTTTTGTTGAGTAACTGTTTTCGAGATATTGCTTGTTATTCCCTTAAATTTTCCAATGCTTATACTTTTTCTCCAATTTGTTATTTATTACTTTCTCTACTACGTATAGTAAGTAGGGAAAGTATTGCATTCCACCCAAAAATTCGATACCGAGATTTCACCGGAAATACACGTTTTGAGACCTCCTGAATCCAAAAAAAGCATTTTTAGAAACATGTCCGTGTGTGTGTCTGTGTGTGTGTGTGTGTCTGTGTGTGTGTGAACAGCATAACTCAAAAACGAACAATCGGATAAGCACCAAACTTGGTATTTAGGTTCAGTATCTTCCAGAGATGCGACACGAAGGTTTTCAAGAAAATCCCCCCACCCCAGACTACCCTTTACATGGAAGATTTTTCGAAAATTTTAATTTTCTCAAAAATGGCTCTAACGATTTTGATTAAAATATCATATGTTTAAGATATTTTTATGACAAATAAAATGTATATCTTGAATTTCCTGGGAATGTCTCCAAAAGTATTCTTCATTGTGAACGACTTTTGCATAACTGGTAAACCATAAGAGATAGACAAAATTTTACTACACAAAAAATGTAGATCGCGTTAAAATACACAACTTATGTCATATACATTTCTTTTGTTGAGTGAACCGTTTTCGAGATATTGCTTGTTATTTCCTTAAATTTTACAATACTT
Source organism: Deroplatys truncata (assembly GCA_030765065.1). Classification (NCBI taxonomy): domain Eukaryota; kingdom Metazoa; phylum Arthropoda; class Insecta; order Mantodea; family Mantidae; genus Deroplatys; species Deroplatys truncata. Next base: position 84,810,750 of record CM060988.1, read on the forward strand.
ATACTTTTTCTCAAATTCGTTATTCATTTTTTTTATGTTCTGGACATGCAAAGAGAATGGAATGCGCCACATAGCAACCACCGTTAAAATATTTGACTATCGCTTAAAAGCTACCATATTTCCCTTGCATCTAAAAGAAAATTAGCAATAAGATTGACATCTCGATATCTCGATTAACATGAAGCATATGGAGAATAAGCGTTTGTAAAATTAGATTGTACAAGAGTAGAGAAAGTCATGTGAGTGTAACACATCAGATTTTTTTTTTTATGTCCTGGACATGCAAAGAGAATGGAATGCGCCACATAGCAACCAGCTCTTAAAAGATTTGACTATCGCTTAAAGCCTACCACATTCTCCTTGCATCTACAAGAAAATTAGCAATAAGATTGATATCTCGATTAACGTGAAGCATACGGAGAATAAGCGTTTGTAAAAATAGTTTGTACAAGAGTAGAGAAAGTCATGTGAGTGTAACACATCAGATTTTTTCCAAATGAAGTGGACTCGCAGGCTATTCCCAGAAAATTCCATACATTTTATTTGTCATGTAAACATCTTTAATATGGAATTTTAATCAAAATTGTTAAGTCATTTTTAGAAAATCAAAAACTTCGAAAAATATCATGTAAAGCATAGTGTGGAGTAGGAGGTTTTTTCACATCTTTGGAAGGTATTGAAATCTAAATGCCAAGTTTGGTATCCGACTTTTCGTTTTCGAGTTATGCTGTTCACAGACACACCGACATTTTCTAATTTTTCTTATTCAGGTGCCTCAAGACATATATTTACGGTAAAATCTCGATATAGTAGTAGAGGAAGTAAAAAGTGAACCAGATGCCCTCAACTATGCAATCCATATTATACTATTACCATAAGGGCCCTGCACCTAACAAGCATTAATTAATGTTATATAAATTCAAATAAACTGCAGAAAACCTATAAATTATCTTTAGTGACTGATTAAAATACTTCATGTTTACGGCATTTGCACGATTAAAAATTTGTATCATCTGAATTTTCTGCAAATGTCTTTCGAGTCCTCTTCATATTGACTGAAATTTATACAATTTGGCTAAGAAATTGTAAGGAATACAATTAAAATACTGAAGTACTATTATTAATGTTATTTATTTAACATTGTGTAGCCCCACGTTTGGGAGCCAATTTGCGACGGTATTACTTATAATGTTTGTGTATTTGTTTTTACTTCACGCGTTGAATCCATCTTGTGACGTGATTCATTTGTTAGGCTTGTTAGCTCCATCTGGTGTTAGCAATTTGCGGCAATATTAATGTTCGTTTGAAAGAATGCTACTGTTATTTTATTTAAATTTTGTTCTCTGTCCTCCGGCTAGCTATTATCTTTTTCTTGGGTGGAGCACTTCTCTTTATACAGGTTGTGTAAACGGAAAGGAATCTTTTATCCAAAGATAACACTGATGAAAGAAATTTGTTTTACACTTTTATTGTCGAACACATTAACTATCACATTTACACATTGATCTTGACACTCGCCAAACTGTAACTGTTATAATAACTTCTTACTGATCACTTTTAATCCACGTACTTCAACCTTTTGTATAATTAACTTTACAACACTTTAGATTTTTCAAAATTCTGCTACGCGTAACTTGTGAATCTATAGCCGACGTGTAATATTTCTGCTGGACTGAAGGCGACGTGTATCATACAAAATATTTTCGACGAACTGACGGGGATGCGACGTGTAGTGTACAAAGAATTTTGATGAACTGACGGGGTCTACCTCTAACCTACTCTTTTTATACTCCTTCATCCAGGTATGCCTAAAGATTATAACTGAGCTGCTATTGGCTAATAAAACGCGCCAACATTAGCGTCTATTTTAATATCCAATGAAAATTATGAATACATATGCTCTAGGGAAATGTTCCAGAAGATTCTAAACGCGCCAACATTACGTAACTTCCTCGTTTCCAATAGTGATAAACAGCTCATCCCCTCGCTGCATTATTGCACGCTATTATTGTCAGTTTCAGTAAGGTATTAAAAACTTACTTCTCAACAATAATTACAATAAACAAAATCTCAAATTAATGTCACACAAAAATGCATATTCATACTATAATCACTCTTTACATTTAAATAATTTGTGATACAAATTACTGCATCAATACAAACCTTTTGTCAAAAGTTTTTGTAGCGTTAGCGGTTTTTGAAATATTCAGTGCTGCATATTTACACTTTTCCCAGTACGACATCTGAAGGATACACTTTAAAAGTTTGCTAAACACTTGGTTGCTGTTTGCACGTTTTTTTATAACTTCGCACTTATTTCTTAATTCGAAATCGTTGCTAGGCAAAATGCATCGTGAATAATATTTATAGAAACATGATTTACATCCCATATGAATATTTGGATGTATACGGATACATATGAATTTGTCATGTATGGAGAAAGGGTGTGTTGCATTAGATTTTTAATTTTGATTAAAATCTTGCTCTTAGAATTTATTTTGAATGTGTAGGTTTTCTTTGTTTTATTTGTGTAGCATTCTAACTTCTTTAGCTATTTCGGGGGCTGGTAACTTGAGAAACAAGTTGTTTATGTTTTTTGTTCTGAACTGCAGGGTATTTTTAGCGTTTTTTTTTCAGCAACTTTTAAATTGATCACACACACATTCATTCCCGCATTCATGCTACCAGACTCTACGGGGAATAAGGAATGAAATAAATCGTCTCAACCGGTAACTGGGATCTCCAACTACTATGGTCCTTAGCGAACCATTCTATATCGCACGTGAAAGACCGGAAATTTTGCTGAGGCCTCTTTATAAGACTTGAGGTTCTTTTACGTGCCATAAATCTACGACATGCGACCACCGGCTTTACTTCCCTTCCAAAGTAAGTCATAAGGACTTCTACGTCCGAAAAAATACACCGCTCTCCGCTGGGTTTGAACCCGCGATCTTGGGAACTAGAGGTACCCCTACACCACGGAGGACTACTGTAAGTGCAATGTCCTACTGAGGAATGTACAAACGTTTTCGACCCAGACCAAGTCAACGACGAACTATACCTTCCCAGAATAACCGCACCTACCTCGTAGCCGTAGATATAGGCACTTTGCAGCCTGAGACACAGTTCCAGCAACGTTCACTATATAAGGAGAAATCTTGTAGCTTCGTCTTTATGTGTGCGCTCAGCCATAGCGAAATTTAGTATAACTGCTAACATATGCAGACATAGGCAGAACTCCAAGGCAATGAAGTACGTGCGCATGATCACTCCAACGCCATTCATAACTGAAGAATGAGACAGAGTTTGCACATCCAATATTACGTCAATCAAATATTTGGTTTAGTTTTTCACTTTAGAATTCTTACTAATATGGCATTTGTTTTGGAAACGTAAAGATTAATGTGTTTTTAGGCTTGAATGCTCTAAAATTAATAAATATCTTATGCATGGAAAGCATAGTCCACTGTCATATATTTAACAAACTAAAATTTAAATAATAAGAAACATACAGCAAGCATTCGAACCCAGTTGTTCCAAATACGAGACATGCTTTTCACCGCTAGGCTACCATGCATCCAAACTGAAAGGCGCCTTCTAACTTATCGCATACCTTTGAAATGAACGCAGGGTGGTATTAAATCGTGTATTGTGAACGCAGCGCCAGCGAATGCTTCCGATTTTCCAAAATTAACTCCCTTTTGCTGTTGCTCGTTTATTTTGTCTTAGGCGGCACATAGCAGAGAAAGTAAAGAGGATTCAAATTTGAGTTTTTACTTTCCTAAGTTATTTCCTCCCAAATATCTTTGAACTACTGGCTTCCCACAATTTTCTAGAATTTGTTTTAAGCCTGTAAATTTTAAATAATGTAATTCATGGCAGTTTCAGTCGAGGCAGTTTCATGTATTCTGTAGGCCAGCCACTGGCTGAACGTTTGTACTGATTACCAATACAATCCTGACTTTCACTGCGCCTTAAAGCATTCTTTATATGCCATTCAGGTTTCAGATTTTTAATGCAATTGACATTTACGCATCTGTGTCAGCTCATCCTTATAAGATGCTAGAAGAGTGATTTAACACTTTAATAAACCTTCAATTTTGTATTAAATTAAAATAGAAACATTTATGCGGCACCTAAATTTATGTTATTTATTTAGTCGTTCACTACTAAAGCAGCATCGCTTTGTCTTTCTACAAAACCCTTGTACATGAGCAAACTTGTTTTTTCAGTTCAAGAGTTTATAAGAAAGAAAAAAAAATTGACAAGATTGGACAAGACTTTACAAGACTTGTGAAATGCTCTCAGCTACCTGGATCCAAGGTCGCGGTTCAAACCCGGTGGAAGGCGATGGATTTTTTTCAGGTGTAAAAATCCTTACCGAGGCTTCCTTCGGAAGGGAAGTAAAGCCGGTGGTTCCGTGTCGTAGATTTACGGCAAGTAAAAGAACTTCAAGCCTGATAAAGAGGCATCTGAGAAAAATTACCGGTTTTTCACGTCCAATATAGAATGGGAGTCTAACGACCATAGTAGTTAAAGATGGCCCATAAATAAAACTCAATTTAATTTTTTTGCTACCTGGATTGATAACCTTAAAACTGAGTTTGTTGAGGATAGTCGTTGGTAAGGAGTCGAACTAGGTCGCATTCAAGGAGAGCAGAGGGTGCTTGGGTGGTTTCAGAGACTATGTCCAGTGAAGATGAATAGAAAATGACTTGTTACTCGAACGGACGTAATATCTTGTAGACCTCTCTTGGTGCTAGTCCCCCGCACTTGCTGTTTTCAGGACTATTTATACAAATCAGAAGGCAAGAACTGAGCGTGTTGGCACTTGGCCACAAATAGTTACACGAGTACAGACATTTGAGAATGTTCTAGAACGATGCCACAGTATTTCCTTACAAGAAGATACATGCATATACCTATACATGTAGACACACACACACACACGCACGCGCACGCACACGCACGCACACGCACACGCACACACACACACACACACACACACACACACGTACAGCTCCAACTCTTCGACCTCTTGACCTAGGTTTGACAATGTGACTGATATGAAGGCTCCTTACGTAAGAGACCAGGCTTCTTAGCACTGGTTCACTTTATATAAGACTACGAAAATATTTTTCATTACTACAATTTGTGACATACATTATATACTCTTATTACATTGCATTCATACATGTTAAATCTGGCAAGACTTAACAACGTCACAAACGTGTATTTACACCTTTTTACTTTCTCTACTACATGTAGTAAAAGGTGTAGGTACGTATCACGGAGGGGCCACCGGGGCAGAGCACCGTACGCCCTTTCAGCTCTTTATGCTTCCAACGTGACCCCTGAGAGGGAGGGAAGGATGAGGGCAGAGACCCGAAGTCGACCACATCCGGATGCCGACGGGCGCAAGCATGGACGGGGTCCTTAACGTTTCCAGGTAGAACGCATTCGACTCCGCATGGTCCCTGCCCACAAGCCTCCAAATTCCAGGGTCCCCCGGAGCCCCACGCTGAGACCTAACTGAGCGGTACCGCAGCGACGCCAGGGAAACCTTTATAGAGCAAGCCCCCGCCTGGTCCTACAACCCTGAAACAGATATCAAGGAAGGTGATGGATACAGAAAATGGGAGTCGTGGTAGAAGATGAACCAACCCCAGCATTTCGCCTGTTGACCCGGGGAAATCACGAAAGTATTGCATTTCACCCAAAAATTCGATGCCGAAATGTCACCGGAAATACATGTTTTGAGGTGCCCTGAATCCAAGTAAAGCATTTTTGGAAATATGTGTGCGCGTCTGAACAGCATAACTCGAAAACTAAAATTCGGATAAATACCAAATTTTGTATTTAGGTTCAATATCTTCCAAAGTTGCGACACGAAGATCTTCAACAAAATCCCCCCACCCCAAACTAGACTTAACATGGAACACTTGTAGAAATTTATTTTCTAAAAAATGGTTTTCAAGAAAATACCCCACCCCAGATTACCCTTTATATGAAACATTTTTCCAAAATTTTAATTTTCTCAAAAACGATTTTGAATAAAATACCATAAGTTTAAGACCTCTTTATGGCAAATAAATTATATGTCTCGAATTTTCTGAGAATATCTCAAAACGTATTCTTCATTGTGAACGACTTTTGCATAACTGGTAAACCATAAGAGATAGACAAACTTTTACTACACAAAAAATGTAGATCGCGTTAAAATACACAATTTATGTCATATACATTTTTGTTGTTGAATAAACCATTTTCGAGATATTGCTTGTTATTCCCTTAAATTTTCCAATACTTATACTTTTTCTCAAATGGGAATTCGCTATTCATTTTTTTTTGGTCCTTGTAATGCAAATAGAATGGAATACTCGACATAGCAACCAGCTCTTAATATATTTGACTATCGCTTAAAGCCTACCAATTCCCCTTGCATCTACAAGAAAATTAGCAATAAGATTAACATCTCGATATCTCGATTTAACATGAAGTAGTTGGAGAATAAGCGTTGTAAAAATAGTTTGTAAAAGAGTAGAGAAAGTCATGTGAGTGCATCACATCAGATTTTTTTTATCTATAACGAAATGTGTAATATACAAATGGAACTATAACTAGAATAGATTAATTTCGCCATATTATAACATTGTATTAATGCATTATTGTACACTTCGGAAATCTGCCTGGAAATTTTTTCATATTATACTACCGTCATCTTGTGGTTGTCGTCCTCCATGCTAACCTCTCGTTCCCGAGGCCGCGGGTTCAAAACAGGCGGAGGGCGATGGATTTTTTCGGGCGTAGATTTACGGCACTTAAAAGAACCTCAAGCCTGATTAAGGGGCCTCTGAGCAAAATTACCTGTCTTTCACGCCCAATATTGAATGGGACGCTAAGGACCACAATAAATAATTAAATAAATAAATTTATTTATTTATATGCTAAGGGCCACAGCAGTTATAAATAAAAACTCAATTTAATTTCAAACCTTGCCCGGATAGCCATTTTGTTTACTTTTCGCTTTCAGCCATGTAGCAGATTTCGTGATGCACTGTAAATACTCATATTCCATTGGCCAACAAATCACTGTCAAATCTGATCGTTTAGAGCATGCGCTTATTTGCTTTTAAGACTCTCAAAGACTTTAAAAATATTGGAAGCAATTTGACAATAAAAGTTGTGGCAACTCTTGAAAAGTCCTGTAAAGCATTTGAATTTGATCGTGTACAAGCAGCTTAAGCATGAAACATTTCACGAATCGTCGCAAGCACACCATTTAACATTTTATATATAAGAGATGAAAGATTTTTTTAACGGATTTTCATATTCTGTTGAAAGTTGATAAGGTTAGTTTATAAGGAGAATCCTTTAATTTAGATTTTGAGGCCAACTGGGACATCTAAGCGATATTTTACTGGAAAAAATCTATTGACCCGTTTCAAATTTGATCGAAATGGATACAAAATAACTTCTAGTGTATACTGAGAGGCCCTTAAAAATGTGCAGCTTCCGGCTAACTGCTATCGTACGTGAGGAAGTCGCACCTATGAGAGCTCCGTGTTCACTAGCGCAGTACAATCACCTTGAATCCAGTAATGGCTCGTTACCATTTCCTGTACAATCTATGCACACCCCCAACACTATCTGTCTCCCCGCATACACGAAACACAAAGTAATTACTGCTGTGTTCAAATAGTTATATAACCGACATTAGATCAGGCATTTCGACAATTTCGTGGCCACCCAGCTTTCCTTAAATAATTACAAACCCACATTCAATTGCGTCTAGATAGCATTAACGGCTGACAGCATTACTGCAACCGTGCAACAGTCTTGCAATATATTACTTCGCAATTGGCAACCGCAAGCGATATATAGACGATGAATATTTGCAAAAATGACTACTGCAAAGTTTCTGCCAAACAATTTGTCAATTTCTGTCCTTTACCTATTCTACACAAGTGGAGATTGTCTAAGTTCTTAAGGGAAAATATTTACGCTATTTAAATTTTATTTTACTCTTTCCAAAATATGGTTATACACATATCTTGTATAATTAGTTACACCACTTCTCTAAAGGAAAATATGAAAATGTAATATCAAATCCTGTAATGGAATCATTCATTTCAGAAATCCGGCTAACTGATTTTTTTACTTTCTCTACTGCGTATAGTAAGTAGGGGAAATATTGTATTCCACCCAAAAATTCGATACCGAGATATCACCGGAAATATATGTTTTGAGACCCCCTGAATCCAAAAAAAAGGCATGTCCGTGTGTGTGTCTGAACAGCATAACTCAGAAACAAACAGTCGGATAAACACTAAACTTGGTATTTAGGTTCAATATCTTCCAGAGATGCGACACGAAGGTTTTCAAGAAAATCCCCCCACACCAGATTACCGTTTACATGGAACATTTTTCGAAAATTTTAATTTTCTCAAAAATGGCTCAAAGATTTTGATTAAAATACATGTATTTAAGATACTTTCATGACAAATAAAATGTATATCTTGAAATTTCTGGGAATGTCTCCAAAAGTATTCTTTATTGTGAACGACTTTTGTATAACTCGTAAACTATAAGAGATAGACAAAATTTTACTAGACAAAAATGTAGATCGCGTTAAAATACACAATTTATGTCATATACATTTTTGTTGTTGAGTGAACCATTTTCGAGATATTGCTTGTTATTCCCTTAAATTTTCCAATACTTATACTTTTTCTCAAATGGGAATTTGTTATTCATTTTTTGATTCTGGTAATGCAAAGATAATGGAATACTCGACATAGCAACCAGCTCTTAAAATATTTGACTATCGCTTAAAGCCTACCAATTCCCCTTGCATCTACAAGAAAACTAGCAATATGATTAACATCTCGATACCTCGATTATCATGAAGCATATGGAGAATAAGCGTTTATAAAAATAGTTTGTACAAGAGTAGAGAAAGTCATGTGAGTGTAACACATCGGATTTTTTTAATTGGTATCTCAGACATTAAAAATGCAAAAGAAGTTAAATAAAGATTACGTTGACTGATCTGATTTAAGCCATTGTATCTGTGAAATTTGGCAAACACATGTGTATATTTTTAACTGTTTTTCATTTTTATTACGTATAATTATAGCCTGCAGTGTCGTGATGCCGATTGCTTTTTTAATATTAACAATTTTAAGCCACATATGTCTATTTAATGGGTCCTGTTCCATTTAGGTACAATACCGCGATGAAGTTTAAAACTAAATTTTTCTCATTTCCTTTATTTCAACGTGCTTCACTATTCAAAATGTTCCTTGGATCATTGTTTATAATTCGTTTACCTGAAATGTTCAGGAGAGATTTCGAAATTGCGAATTTAAAAATGGTTTTGTAATAGTTAAAAATATTACCTAAATAGTTCAGCTGAGATCAATTTATTATTTTCCGTAACTCAAATTGAAAAAAAAAACTAAAAATTTCAGTAACATTTATACAAAATTTTTTTTGTCTCTTTAATTAAAGTTAAGGAATGCCTGCACAACAAATTATTTATATTTGTATGCTAAGCTCAAATTGAAAGGGGGGGCGATAACGAGGAACCGTATGATAAAAGGAATATGTCATATTACCATATCAAAAAATCTGTCATTCACATGACATTCACCTATATCACTTATTTGTGGATATAACACTATTCTTACTAAAGATTTTTTTCTGTCTACTACATTTTAATCCAAATAAGCTTTTTCAGAAATAGCTTCATTACACATTTGTTATAAATACAAAGGGAACAGCCACACTCGAATGTTTAAGAGCTGGACGCTACACGCTGGCCACTGTTTCCATGCAATCCCGAGAAACAATGAATGTTGAAAGGCCTTCAAGAGAATGACCAACAATTCGAATCTTTAATAACCGATATCTCAGAAATGGGTTATGCCACAATAAAACTTATTTAAAGTAACTTGTGTGTTTTAAAGAGATCTACATTTTTTGTGCACTACGTTTTCGTCTATCGCTTAACCTTTACCAGTTATACAAGATTATACAAAATTTCTTCCGTGAACTTCAGGGACTATTCCCAGAAAATTCAAGATATGCATTTTGTTTGTCATGTAAATGTCTTTAATATGTGGTATTTTAATCAAAATCGTTAAGTCATTTTTTAGAAAATCAAAATTTTCGAAAAATGTTCCATGTGAAGGGGATAGTCTGGAGTGGGGGCATTTTCTTGAAAATCTTTGTGTCGCATCCTTGGAACGTACCAAGTTTAGTATTTATCCGACTTTTCGTTTTTGAGTTATGCTGTTCACACACACACACTCATGGACCTTTCTCTACAAAAATCCTTGTTTTTATTATTATTCAGGTGGTCTCAAAACGTGTATTTCCAGTGAAGTCTCAACATTGAATTTTTGGGTGGAATGCAATACTTCCCCTACTTATTATACGTAGTAGAGAAAGTAAAAGTAGTTAATTATGACTAAAAATTAATATCTTAACGGTTTGTTAAGATATTATAGTTCGTTAAAATTTTGTGTGCATATATGTTTTATGTTCTGTATATATGATTAAAAGTCAAAGCAATCAGAAGAAAACGGTGAATTTTCATAGTTGCATTACCTGTAGTAGAACTGTGTTATTGAATCTTTTTTAAAAACTCATTTTTTTCAAAGATAAAAGTTTTTGTTTTCTCAAAACTTAAAATGTGTACTTAGCTGATTTCTGAAAGAAATGATTCAGTTGATTTTTCATTATATCCTTACATGAACAAATTTTCAGAGGTTGTATATTTCACATGCGAATGAAATGCAGGACATCGAGGCAGCAAACAGTGGCGAGACTAGACTGCGCCACTTAAGATGTATGTTGCTGTTATAGACGAGACGTCTGGTATAAATGAACTTCTGCGCTCGACCAGTCGTTCAGCGCGAAAGACTTGCATTCTCACTCGTTTACTTTTGTGAATGTCTTCACTTGTTTTGAATACAGCCTTAATTTTGTTTACCTTTATCTACATCCACAACTACCTAAGAAATTGGTTTCACATAACCTGCAATTCTGTTGAATACAAATGGCAATTCTGAATTAATGACATTAGGGTATTGTATTTTAACACGTTTATAGTAAAGCAGCTAATAATAAATTCTGAATATTTCACGAAGAATGAAGAAGCCTCAACTAGATTCGAAAAATACAAGATGAAAGAGGTATGGATGTCCACTTTGCACTATGAATAGAGAGCTCTGAAAGGAGCAAACAAGTCTGCATCACCTTTCCTCCTAGAGGTCTCGGGTTTGATACTCGGCGGGACGAGGAAGTTTTCTTTAAAGTATCCTCCGCATAGTCTGGAAGCAATGTTAAGACATTTCAAAGGTCTCAAAACATATTTCCAGTGAAATCTCAATATAGAAATTTTGGGTGGAATATAATACTTCCCCTACTTACTATATGTAGCAGAGAGAGAGAGAGAGAGAGAGAGAGAGAGAGAGAGAGAGTAAAAATTGTATCATCTGGTTATTACGACTTTTGAAAAATGCTACAAGACAAAACTTTGTAAGCATAATAGTTCTAACAAGCCTTGCGATTTACAGAATTTCGATAGAATAAATATTTAAGGTATTTTTCGCTGTGGGGTAGCAAACCATTCACCACGAGAAACACTATACTTCCGATCGTATTGCGAGGATACTCCTAAACCTTTTACAAATGTTTTAACTTTTATTATAAACATTTCAACAAAATAAGTTTTCAAAACATTCCACAACATTAAGTTGCACAAATAGAAGAGGTATGAGGGCGATATATGGGAGAGAGGAGAATGAGTGGGGAGAAGTATTGAAAAAGCAGGATAGAATATCCGCATTTTAACACAATAACGCGAGAGGAGCTTCGGAGTTTGATAGTAAAAAACAATGTAGTTCGCACGCCATTTAATATAAAAGATAAATAAAATCCAAGGATAGGTATCCTATCTTACTAAGGCGCGTCTCTCCATAAAATTTCCGACACACACAAAATCCAAATAAACAATCACTTAACATTAAAGTTTATGTATTTGGCACATTAGTTTTACCCAGTACATGTGGCATATCACCAACTTTAATTTAATGGCAGATAAAAACTCAAGCTGAGCGTGTTCTTTAGACTTTGTTCCCATAGAGATGCCCAGTAAACAATTGCATGTACAATCCCTGAGAATAACATTTTTGACGTTGTTTGTCCAATGTTTCAAGTAATCAATTTCTAGCCACGTGTATGGCAAAAAGGTCAAGGATTTTGACAAATCATTATACTGACATACTTCCCACGAGTTAATGGTAAGCTATTTGCAACTGTTGTCCAGCGTTTCTAACGGAAAGCTGTCATGAGTTAATTTTAGCGGATCTTAGAGAAGTGGACATTCGGGGCATTAAGAATTGATGTAATGCCTATTCCAGGGAGGCCCCAAATGGCTCGTCATGACATTTTGAATGGCCTGCTGCTAGCTCAAAATCTTCCTCTCTCGAACCTGAAAAGAGTAAGAGATTTATTCATAAATCCGTTTTACATTTCAGAGAAGGAGATTTATGAATAGTTCTCATCCTTGCAAATGCAAATAATAGAAATCCAAAACCATTCAGGACTTTGTGCTAAATTTAAAGCCCATTGGAGATCTTCCACTTCTAATTTGACTGAATTTTGAAAATATGTCTCTTCAGGCCAGTTTACTGAAATTCACGTTCTTCTTTAAGGCTGGTGTGAAGATTTGGCTCCACATCATTCATTCATGAACAAACCTTTTCTGCCATGAATTTATTAGGTGTAAATAACGCTCAACTGTTACAGAGCACATCTTGTCACTTTTGTAATGCTCTCAATGTCGCTTCATTGTTTTTATTAGTTCAACTTTACATGACTTCACTAATGTGAACTAGCTCAATTTCCCGTCACTTCATTTTCTTTCTTGACGCAGCGGTGTAATGCAATACGATGAGGCTAATTATTTCGGGCAGTTCATTCGCGAGGCAATTCAATTTCTCCTGCAGCCGTAACACTCCACATCAGTTATCGTCATAAACTCACTTGTGGAACCGCACTCGCTAACTCGCTCACTAACTCAACTGACTCCTCTTGCTCACTTATATTGCTAATGAATATTCAACGGAACATTCTAGAACTATCTGGACACAAGTTCTATAGGCGGGGGAAAAGAAACTTCCAGAAGATTCTGGTTATTTACCGAGAGAGCGACTTATCTTTGTTTATCTCCGACTACCTGGCGCCGACCTCCCGATAACGGACCATAGCCACTGCGTCACATTGAGGCAGTATTTTTAACCTTAAATGATGTCTGTCAAATTATATAATATAAATTTAATAACAGCCCGCCTTTAAGCAATATGTGTATGTAACAATATATAAAATGCATGTAACAGTCATTGTATTAATGTTGATACTATTGTGTTCATGTTCAATAATGTTATGTGAATGTATTACGTCATTTAATAATGTAGAAGCTGTGAGAATAATAGATTAAAAGTTACTAACAATTAGGTAACCTTAAGGCAATAATGAATTAGAACGTTTAATAATGCTACTAGTCATTCTTGGAAACAATAATGTAATTTTTGAGACAGTTTATAAAATAGTCAATCATCAACCAGAAAAAAAGCTTAAGTTAAATAAAAGTATTCTATGGAGTATGATTAGCCAATCAGAAACTGAAATGGAGCAAAATTTACAAATTCAGAAGTCAGTTGCTAGCAGACAGCGTTCCTAACCGGACGCGAGACACGTCCTCGAGAAGTTTAATACGTATACAGTGTGAGAAAAAAATAGTTTACGTGTTAAAAAGTGCTAGTAATTAAAAAAGAATCTCACAGCTCTCTATATCAGTGAAGTGTTATTTAAATCGTGTCAAGAATTAATAAAAGGAGCGAAGTAAAAATTATAATCTGTGTAAGTCTATATTCTTATCCGCACCACTCTCTGCAAAGAAACTCATGTCTCTAACAATAATACTGACGCAGCCGAGGCAAACACAAATATATAATATTTAAAGAAACAGTCAAATTACAAAGTTAATATTTTTAAACGTGGGGCGAAAGCTACCGGAAACTCTTTTTACCATACGTACGGTTGCAACTACTTCAAGTTCGGCTCCCCAACATTCGAACTACAATATAACTCCTTCCTCAAATTGGCTTCCATACGTGGGGCAGAAACAAACCTTCCTCAACATTAAGATAGGCAGCTCAACCCAACAGAGATTCAGCTCTGGCCGTCCATGGAGGAAGGCAGACGCTATCCTTTGACTACGGAGTAGCAGAGTTAACAGGATTAACATAACTTTAACAAGTTATAAATCCTATATAATGCATATACACCAGGCACAAGTCAAGCTCAGATATTTAGTGGTTAATACATGCCAGAGCTCACTACTTAACGAGGGAAGAAAATACAAACTGAACTGCAGATCACGAAAACATGCGCTGCGACAGGTATTATCAGGCGTTAGCAATAAAAGGGTTCTAACTACAGCTTTATCTCCAGTTATGTGCAAGAATGTATAGAAAATTGATGTTTTTAACACTCAAAAGCCATAAACTCAAAGCTAATCATAACTGCCTAGTATGATGTGTAATATTAACATGACTTTCTCTACCCATTATCGTTTATATTTCCAAAATATTCATAGAAAGCGTTGCTTTTCTATTTACTTCAAGTTAATCGAGATAAACTTTGCACAAATGATTTTAAAAAACTAAGTTTTATTTATGGACGCTGTTTAAATGCTGTGATCCTTAGCGTCCCAGTCTACATTGGGCGTGAAAGACCGGAGATTTTGCTCAGAGGCCTCTTATCAGGCTTGAGGTTCTTTTACGTGCCGTAAATCTACGACACGAGACCACCGACTTTACTTCTCTTCCGAAGGAAGCCATGCTAAGAATTTTTACGCCCGAAAAAAATCTATCGCCCTTCACCAGTTTGAACCCGCGACCTTGGGAACTAGAGGCTAGCATAATAACCACTACACCACACAAGCCGTGGTATTAACTATTTGAAGTGTATAATTTCTTCCTTTGTGCAGGCATAGGAATTCTTAAGCAGTTGGCTTAAGTTATCTACATTCAAACCATATGCCAATGCAATGAATGCAAACAACGCGGCCAAGGCTCACTGACGGCAGGTAAACACGGCCTGGTGAGTGCTGCCTGCAAACGCCAGCAGTTTACGAGGGATGGAGGTGGGGTGGTTTGACTATGACGTCCAGTAGTAGTAGTTCAGCGTTTTTTCTTTAGTCCTGGCTTAATGCCTAATTAATTACTTAAAGTGTTAATAGTTTACAGCAAGTTTCATTATATAGCTTTCATTTAATTTGCCTCCACACTTCCAGCTGAATAGCAAGTTACACCTATAAAGGAAACGATGATAGCGTGTCAAAATTTGAATTGCTTTGTGGAAACAATTTTGGCAACTAGGCGCCGCCAAGAGATTCCTCATGTGTTGGGGTTGACACAGAGCTCTTCCGCCACGGTCATTTCAGGGAATGCAGTATTAATAGAAGCTCTGAGGACATCTGCAACTCCGAGATAACGGTTGGTATAAACATCACTCGAGATTCTTCAGCACGAGCCAAAAAGGAGATTCTCGCTTGCTCGAAAATACTCGCCTTTGGCTGAGGATGTTGTTCACCAATGGCACTGGGGATAAATTGATCTGCATCATTTTCCCTCTGGCTTCCCAATATAAAGTCTGTAAGTTATCGCTTTTAAGACCTTTGCATTTGGCGAGATGCTGTTTGTTCAGGATGACATCTTCTTCACAGAGAGTGCACTTGGGTGTAGGTAGGCATCGTATCTTGTAGTGGTGTTGTGCGAGGCAATCATGGCCATTTGCCATCCTAAATAAGGTCACTGCAGTTTTTCTTGGCATTTTTTGTATATCAACTCTAATCTTTAATATTCTTATAATCTTCATCTTTTAATTTATCCTCTTAATCAAGTTTCTACTGTCTTTTGAAATGTTGTTTAATGTTATTTGATTATTTACCTCTATTTGTCCTGCAGGTTTTATTTGTTGTATTGCACCTTTCTTTGCTAATTGATCCGCATGTTCATTGCCCAAAAGTCCGTCATGAGCTGGGATCATTTGTGGAGTGACATAATTTCTGGTTTCAACTGCTTTAATTAGGCTTCCTATTTCTTTAATATTTCTTGTTTTATTATTCTAGTTTACTATCCCGTCTATGGCTGATTTTGAGTCTGATAAGATGACTATTTTTTGTTTTATGTATGGTCTATATAGAATGTTCTGTAATGCTGCTTTTATAGCTGTTAATTCTCCACCATAGTGGTTTGACGTTTATCTGTTAGATACTGTGCAAATGCCTGAGAATGTTGCATGCAACACCATATATCTTAGATCCGAAGATGCGTTTCTTATCCTCCAACTTTAAAACAATATCGTATATTTACGCTTAAGGTATTGTATCTGTGAAATTTGGTAAAAGGATGTGAATATTTTCGAATTTTGCATTTTTATTACACTTACAACTTGCACTTTCATGCTACACAATTGATAACAATGCTAAAACCATAAACGGCCATTTAATCGGCCGTATTTAACTTTAAACATAGCTTTTCTCAATTCCCTTTTACAGGTTTTTCACTCTTCAAAATGCTCCTAGGACCACAATTTATAACTTATTAGCTTGACATTTTCAGGAGAGCCTCAGGAACTACGGATATAATTTTTTTTGCGTATTAGTTAACAAATATTAAACAGTTACATTATTTCCATAACTCGCTCTGAAAAAGTTGAAACATTAAACATGTACACAGCAAATTTTTTTCCCTTTAACTAATTAAAATTATGAAATACCTGCACAATGTAAGTTTGTACACTAAGCCTGAAATAAAAATTTGCGAGCGATATGACAAACCCTAGGATCCAAGGAGCGTTTAAAAAGGAATTATTATGAATGAAAATATTGATGTGAACGATTTAAAATAGCTCGTTAAAATGTCGTGTGTAGAATGTGTTTGCGTTCTGAGTATGTGTAATTAAAGTCAAAATCTGAAGAAAACTATATTTTTTAATTTTCACAGATACATTACCTCAAGTGCATTCGTTTTATACCGAAAGTAAAGCGGTACCACCAACATTTATTTAGATTATCCAGATTCACGGATTACTGTGCATAACAGAAACCGCAGCTCTGCTCGCGTCAAATGTGTAAAATCTTATGTAATCTTCCACCTCCCTCTTACTCGGTCTTTTTCTCCCTTTGACACTTTCACTGGTTATCTCTATCTTTGTATTTTCATCCCTCTCCCTCTTCTCAGTACCCTCCATTAGATCCATCGCTGTGTCTCTCTCCAACGCCCTCATCCCCTCCTCTCTATGCAACTTAAATGGTGATGTTATAAAACCGACAATATAAACGCTTCTAGAGTGTTAATATAAATTAAAACGCAAGTAAAAGTTTTTAGCAGTACACATGTTTGTCTCTTCCTTAAACTTGCTCTGGAGCGGAACGCCACAGTTTCTCATGGTAACTTGGTTTCGTACGCAAATATTAATGACTAAAATTTTTATATAGCTTCTTAAATGTTCATCCTGTAGAAAAGTTTGTAAATAAAACTTAAGTGGCCCCTAAGTATGTTATGCACCAAATTTCGTAGCAATCTACTTTGCCTCTCTCTCTCTCTCTCTCTCTCTCTCTCTCTCTCTCTCTCGGGCTTTGATTTCCTAAAGTTGTAAAGTTATGGTTTGTAAGAATATTCACATGTGAATTCCTTCAGCGATAAAATCCCCCCCCCCCAATTAGCACCCAGCTTGTCGGGGGTACGCCATGGGAGGAGCTGTGCGCCAATATGGCGGCACGGGATTTGCAGGGGTTCGATGCCAGCTCAGGGACTCGCTTGGATCGGCAGTTAATACGACTGGTTTATTTTCCTGTCCATTTATTTCCCGTCATCTTTTTTTTAAAATCTGACTCCTGATCTTACCTCGCCACACACACACACACGCACGCACGCACGCGCTTTACTGCTGTGCTTCATACCTATATCCCTATATCAGCCGACACTCGCATTTGTTTTAGAACAACCTCCAAGGAAATGCAACGAACAATGTTTTTCAAAACTCTTTCTTTATTTCGAAATTTTCCTATCTCCCCCCCCCATTTTCCTATTACATGATTTCTAGCTGAATTCCCCCTGAACTCGAATACTTGCAGCTATCAGAGCACTGACCTTCCTTTTCTATGCACCTGTTTTTCAGGCGACCTAACGGTACATTAACAAAGCGTATTCTGTTCTCACTTGGCTACAATGGGGAAAAAACCAACCCCGTTTCCTGCCTGCTGCTGTCACTATCTTTGCAACCCATACTCATCTTTATAGTAATACTCGCTTCCAGTCTTATTTAATAATACAATTCCTACTGTTATTAATATTTGTTTTCCCTATGGTTATAATTTTATATTTAGCTACGCAGAGCGTACTGTCTCAAGCTGGAACTGGGCAACCTTAATATGCCCGCTGCTATGGTTGAAAATTGTATGTGTTCATTGTTTAAAATTATGACATTGTCAGACAGCTAGGCATTAAGTCCTTAGTCAAAACATTCTTTATACATTTGTAAAATTCTTGATATTTTATTTCTCCAAGACATTTTCTTAACGTAATCAAATTTTATGGTTCCTCTTTTAGAGATGTACCTTTCTTTAATTTCTTGTTTTTTCTAAATGAGGCGTTTTACGAATGTGTTTGTATTGTTTTCAAATCCGCACAAAAATTAGGCGATAAATTAACACTAAGGTCTGCATTGAAACATTCATAGATAGTGTGTAGAAAAAAAAATCTGGTGGGAAAGTAGATTCTTCGCTTGCATATATTGTTACATACTGGGGTGAGTGTCAAAATGGTTTCCAGCTAAAAGTATTAAATTTTAATTACCCCAGCATGCACATTGGGAGACGTAGCTGCAGAGACAGCGAGAAGACCAGAACTTTGAACCTCGCATTCCAGTGCAGGCGTGGGATATTTATAACAAAATACACAGAATTCACATTAATCACGGTTTCTTCAATAAAAAATGACGGTGTCCCTACATCGTACACAAAAGAGATAAAGAAATGAGGGGAGATGCTACACTCACGAGCTACATTCACACTCTTCACATACAACCGCACTCACTCGACTCTCAAACCAAAGTGACGCTAACACAACACGAAGAAAAGTAACGCTAATCTTTCCCCCTCTCCAACCCTCGCTAGACCCGCTAGCTCGGATTGGAGAGCGCCATGCCAAACGAACTCCAAACCCAAAGCCGAAAGAATTACTCGAACAATGCTGTCGCCAATTCGACGCAATAATGTGTCTGGCATGACAATAACTAATAATTACCTAATACGTCACATCATGTCAAAAATATATCACAAAATTCTAATTTTTGATCCTGAAGCTTGACAGAGAAGTGATACTTTCATGACGATAAGATGTTTCCGGGACAGCTGTCTGTTGAATATCGACTAATCAGAGAGCAGCGATTTTAACCTGCAAGCATTGTTTGGTGAGGGTTAAACAGGGAAGTGGTCGACACACCTTTGTGGATTGTTTTGCTATGAAGACGGCTATTGAAAACTGTAACTTGACACATGTTTTAATATTTTGGACCAAGGACTTAATACCTAGCTGATTGACAATTTTATAGTTTTAGACAGAGAACAAAAATCATTTTTAGCCACACCAGCCTGTATTAAAGTTGTCCAAATTCTTCCCCAACCTGCAAAATTGTAGGAAATAACAACCCATTTTTTCCATATTGTAGGAATTCACATATCCCATTCCTCACATGCTTCTACCTCCTATGATTTCGTAGGAATTCACACACACACACACACACACACACACACACACACACACACCATCACTTTTTACTGCTCTTGGATACAGCGGACGCACTCTCTAGCATTTCAAATAATCTAAAATCCGAGAAATAAAATAAGTTATTCCACATCCCCTTACAACAAGCATTTAGAATGCCGTTTTAGTTCCTCTGGGTTGTAAATAACACTTGGATTCTGCACACGAGTTGAAACCGATCTGGTGACGTCAGCTGGGTGTAGCGAGTAGAAGTTTAAATCATTCTTTTGTTTACTGCCATCATATTTGACTTTCAGGCATTGTCAGCGTCCACAATGGCTGCCAATTAACTGCACGTTAGCCGCCAAAAGAAGTTACAGCCTTGGAATAACAATGAAGATGCTGGCGTGTATCTCTGGTTCTTTAAAATGAACAGCATTCGGTGTTTAGGTGAGCTGCATGGTAATGTTTAATATCTCATCCGTTATCTGCAAGACCGTGAGGCGAATACCTGACCTGGTGGTTCCATACCTCAGAATATTGCGAATTTCGAACCCTACAGTCCATTGAGAGCCATTTATTTGCAGCTGTAAACGTCACTTTTATGTTTTCCATTTATACAACATTTTAGAGTATATTAAAAAATGGTTTAATGCAAACTTGTTATTTTTAAATAAAAAGAAAACAGCGGCTCTAAGCTTACATAATAAGCTTAATAAGAATGCTATATATACAAAAATTAAAATGGGGCAAGAGAGATAAAGTATGTAAGAACGAACAAATTTTAGGGTTTGGTATTGGATGAAAATTTAAGTTGGAAAATGCATATAGACAGCCGGATTAAAAAATGTGCTTCTTAGTAAGATCAGTCAAATTTATGTCCAGTGTACATATTCTTAGGGTAGTTTATTTTGCATACTTTCATAGTATATGGCATAATTTTCTGGGGGAATTCTAAAAACAGCATTAAGGTCTTCAGGATGCAAAAGAAAGTAATAAGAATTATGGCTGATATCTCTAATACAGCTAGCCGTATTTAAAAAAAACATAAAATTTTGCCATTACCATGCATGTTTATATATGAAACACTAAATTATACAAAACAAAACTTAAATTCCTTTAAAACAATGCCGACGTTCTTCACATGACACTAGAGCAAAAACAATTTATTTTCAAATTCACACAGAACCAAATTCTATGAAAATAGCTTCACCTATGCTGGTCTACACTTATATAACAAACTACCTCAATATATAAGGGATACTGAATCCCAACAAACATTTAAAAAGGTTTTATTTAATATATAGCTTTTATATTGTAGATCAAGGGTGCCGAAAATGCCTTTCTTCCTCGAGTCATCAAATATGCAACACGCACCACACCACTCGGCAGCATATGGAAAACAAATAAATAGACAGCTAGAAAAAGAGTGGCGCCTGCGAGTCACACTGCCTCGCGAGTCCCGTTTTCGGCACCACAGGTGTATGAATTCCTACATCATGAAGTAGTTAGTGTAAAATGTTAATTTGTAAATGATTCATTACAACTCAAATCTGTATAGTCTTTCGTGTATGCTGTTATTCTTTCCCTTTGTGTTTTAAAATTTTGTTGAATCTTATATCTCTGCATTTGTAATTATTTATGTATCGTGGTATATTTTCTTTGTATCTTAAACTGACGTGTCCTATAACATATGTATTATGCTTTTATGGATGAAATAAATACAACAAATACTGATTTGTAGGTTCGCTTTTTCTCACAACGAACTTGCTGCAGTCATATCATTGCCTGACAGATGGCACACAAGTGTGATTTAATATCCGCGTAGGAGAGGAAACTATAAGCAGATTAATGAATAAAATCAACAAATATACATAATTCATATATGTACGCTGCAAGAATACATAAACCATTGAAGCAACAAAAATTCAGAACAACCTCAGTACTTCTGTAAGGCAGGAAACCAATACCCTTCAGACACTTCATGAGCAATAGCGCGCGAGTCTTATGACTTCGGTTCCAAATGAAGTTCAACAAAAGCATACCTCCAGACCGAAATTCCCAGATTCGCTCATATGAACATAAAATGTACTGAACGTGTTTATTGCACTAAGCATAAGCGAAGGTATTTCTAATCGTAGAAATAACAAATACTTCTTGCTTGACGGTACAAATCAATAGCAGTGTGTCAGAGAAGACACCATTTAACCAATGAATAAAATATCACGTGATAAGAATCTCGCTTGCCTAGAGAAGAGGCGTGAAATAGGAAAGGTCTCATTTCGAAACTGTGCTATTTGAACACGAAAGAGGATTACAGTACATTTGAACAAGAAGAGACTATACGTTTTTCACTATAAGCTGAAAGGAGAAGTAAACAAAACTTAAATGTATCACTCCGCCGAGCACATGGCAGCACCACGTGGAGGATGACGTGAGAGGAAATTACTTCAGACAGAATGCGAATACAGTATAATGCGCAGCTTGGGATCATTAGCTTTTAAACATTATATGTCTTGTTATATTTTGCCTTAAATCCTAAATTTATAACACACAATGCTAAGAGTAGACAAATAAAAGTTGTACCTGAACAGTTCGTCTTCTGTGATTAAAGGTACTGGATTAAACTGTTCTTAACTTCAGACTTTAGAAATCATTCATTTAATGACTAACATCAGTATACCACTTTTGCTTTAACCTTTTATGAGTCAAGTTAAATAACGATTAGCGCTATAGGTTAAAACACAACAGAAAACAAACGCGACCCAAGCTATCCGAACAACAATTCTGTATCAGTAACAAAGAAGTTCAATTATTGTTAAACAATGGTATACCATATTCATTGTCTATTAAAGGTGGGTACTTTTCACAGAATTTGTTAAAAGCATTTAACACAATCGTCTTCTTTCCATTTCCCTCGTTTATGTTTTCCACAGTGGCAGAGAATTCTCATCCGGAAACCGGAAACGAACTGCAGCGCCTGCGCATAGCCTCTAACCCTGTGCTATAACGGTTCATTTAGTTATAGGTGAATCTGAACAAGCACATTTAGTTTCATAAACTGAATTGTTAACAATACTGAGCTTTTTAAATTTTTCTGCACGAGAATAACCACAAAATGTTACAATATGAACCGAACTATTTTTTGTAGAGGAAGAGACATGTTAAGCAGGAAAGGTTGTGATTTGTCCACCAGCCAATGAGGTGCTGTCTTGTCACGTGGTTTTGTTTACTTCTCCTTTCAGCTTATAGTGAAAAATGTATAGTAACAATTCACTCATTGAAGGAAAGTGGGAGAATAGAGTTGTAAGAATGCCAGTAAGCAATATGAAAGCACGTGCTACTCCTCAAAGTTTAGCTTGTAGGCGAAGGGGAAGCAGGGTAGCAGAACGTTACTGGCTAAAGCAATAGTGGAGGGGAGCTTGCCATGGAAACCGCACATAAACATGTCCCCCCCCCAGTAACTGTCACAAGTAGCCTCTTGTTTAAAATAAACTGTACTTGGCAACTTGCACAATTAGAACACACAGGTATGCCCTCTGGACAAGCCTGCCAGGAAGCGGGACTTAAAACTGTATTCACTCTTAGTTTGATCCGCGTCAAAACAAACCCCAGGTGACCAGTGCACCGTTATAATGTATCCTTCCGCCATTCGCACTAGAAATACTGTCACACTTTCAGAACATGTGCGGTGACTAGCATATTCTGTTAAAGGTTAAAGATGATAAGAATGATAGTTGTAACAAAACAAACGTTTGCACATATAATAATAGTTAATTCTAAAATAAATGAGCGTAAAATAAAGTAACAGGTATGCGTTAACTTAATTTATTCGCTCTCTGGAAGCAGCACTTTATTAACTGTTGGCGGCTCATTTTAAAAAAGAAATTGTGCACTGTTACGCGAATTGCATTCTTCTCAAGATCACTACATTCTTGCATCGCGTATTTCATATGCTTTCTTTTTCTTTTTTATTCCGTGTGTAACCACTTTTCTCGTTTCAGATTTTTCTGCACAAGCACTGTTTATACTTTTACTCGAAACACCGGTGAACTCAGAAGTTAATTTCGCCATTTCTTTCGCGGAAAGTGTTGGATATTTCTCACATAACTTATAATAAAGATTAAACACTATTGTTTTTTCACCACTAGTCAATGGTTTGCGCGGCTAATGCTTTACGTAATTCGACGAAAACACAAGAGCAAATTCACCATCCTCCATGATACTAAACACAATGACTCGTTTCTGGTTGTAAACAATATTCTGCGCTACCCGGATGTCAGGTGACTCATACAAATTGCATCATGGGACTTGTAGCTCTGTTTTACGGTATAAATCAGCGTTAAATAAAACCTTAGGTATTTGTATAGAATATTATACTATTTAAGGATAAATTCATTCTAAAATTCAGAGATTAGCATGGGACTACTTTCCTGGGCGCATTGCTACCGTGTTGCAACACGGTGCACTGACCACGTCGGTTTGTTTTGTCGCGGATCAACCTAAGAGTGAATATAGTGTATAAATGTTAGCGATTAAATAGCTTTGTGTTTGTACGTGGGGGCGAATGGTTAGAGCAGGTTTGGAAGGAGTTAATTTTGCGTAACCATGGAATAACAGGTATATACATATATTGTTACAAATTAAATTAGAAGTTGTAGGATAAAAAGGGTAGTTATTTACTGAGTTAACTTTAATATCAAGTGAGTAATAAAAGGGGCTTCACAGTACTGGACTCGGTACATTTCCCTGTATCGGCTCACACGTCCCGAGAGAAAGATCTCAAAATCCTGGAAATTTCTTCCGATTGCCTACCTGCCGAGTTGAGCCATTAAAGGGTAAACCACCTGTTACCCAGGTGTAATTAAGCATTGGTGCTCCTCGATCCCGTGTTTCCCGAACATACCTACACACATACGCAAGCGGGTTCAAACCCGGCGGAGGGCGATCGTTTTTTTTTGGGCGTAAATAAAAATCCTTAACATGACTTCCTTCTGAATGGAAGTAAAGCCAGTATCCGTGTCGTAGATTTACGGCATGTAAAAGGACCTCAAGCCTGATAAAGAGGCCTCTGAGCAACATTACCGTCTTTCACGCCCAATATAGAATGGGACGCTAGGACCACAGCGGTCAAGGAGCGTCCATAAATAAAACTCAATATAATTGTTTACGTACGCAAGCAACAGATACACAAGACAAACACCAAATGGTAAACTTTGTTGCAAATACCGCGAAGTGAAACATCTGGCCACGTTTTGAAATCCTGTTCTCATGGTCATGCTCTATGTAGCCCAGGAAACTATTCCTGAACTTTAGAGGTTATATTCAGAATTACATTGTATTATGGAGTATTGCACAATGTCGGGGCTGCAGTGTTTTTTTTTTTTGTGGTCATTAAAGCATTGGTAGACTACCTCCGTTTGGCTTAAACCAAGGGTGATGGTGTGGGATTAGCGTTGTTGCTCTGTATGGGGTTTTACCTGAAGTGCCTGAGTGTTGATTTTGATGTGTTATCCGGCTATTGGTTTTTGCCCAGTATGAGTGATGGTGAAAGGATGTGTGACGGGAAAGATTATCTCAAGAGTTGTGCGAGTGAAGGACAGACAGGTAATAAGTATGCACCCTGACTGTTTTTCATTTATTCTCGCATAACAGCTGACAAATGGTATCACACTCTCACGCTTACCCCTTCTCCTACACACAAGACAAGCAGATTACTATTCCCACTATTTTAAATTACCCTAGCCACTGTTATTTGTTCGCAGCAACATTGATTACAGTACGTGAGGTTTAAGTTGAAACATGACCATTTTGACGCTAACTGATCGGTCTAGGAGAGTGGATGCGCTAATGACGGTCGGAGTGCTGAGAAACCCTCGGCACAGTCACCCTTCACTGCCTAGTCTCTCAGTAGCAGTTGTCTTGTTGCGAATTGCGCTTTTGGCACTTAAGTATGAAAAATAACTTGATATCTTATGTGTCCTTGCTTCGCAGGCTTTTTTTTTATTGTTATAGGTGGATGGATGGTGGTTCTATTCTAAATTTCATGTTTCAACCTACCCAGATATTGAATATTAGTATTATTACTTTATTTAGTTTACGTCGCTTTAACTCCTTGGTCATATCGCGACGGATCTATTAGTGGACAAGTCTTAGAATGATGTGTGATGAACAGTTAGCCTGCTTCGTGCCGAGAAGATGTCTAACCGCCGCCCTCACACAGAAAGGCGGACAGGTCGCTTTCTAGGTCTCATTCCTGTAACCATCTGCTTCATGACGTGCAGATGGCACCAGGGTGCCGTCCAGTCTAACCGCTGCCCCCACACAGAAAGACGGACAGTTGGCTTTCTAGGTCTCATCCCTGTAACCACCCGATTCGTACCGTCCAGTCTAACCGCCGCTCTCACACAGAAAGACGGACAGTTAGCTTTCTAGGCCTCACTCCTGTAACCACCTGCTTCGTGCTGCGCAAATGGCACCCGGGTGCCGCCTAGTCTAACCGCTGCCCTCTCACAGAAAGGCAGACAGCTTTCTAGGTCTCATTCCTGTAACCACCTGATTCGTGCCGTCCAGTCTAACCGCCGCCCTCTCACAGAAAGGCGGACAGTTAGCTTTCTAGGTCTCAATCCTGTAACCACCTGATTCGTGCCGTCCAGTCTAACCGCTGCCCTCTCACAGAAAGGCGGACAGTTAGCTTTCTAGGTCTCAATCCTGTAACCACCTGATTCGTACCGTCCAGTCTAACCGCCACCCTCACACAGAAAGGCGGACAGTTAGCTTTCTAGGTCTCATCCCTCTAACCACCTGATTAGTGCCGTGCAAATGGCACCAGGGTGCCGCCCAGTCTAACCGCTGCCCTCACACAGAAAGGCGGACAGTTAGCTTTCTAGGTCTCATCCCTGTAACCACCTGCTTCGTGACGTGCAGATGGCACCAGGGTGCCGTCCAGTCTAACCGCTGTCCACACACAGAAAGACGGACAGTTAGCTTTCTAGGTCTCATCCCTGTAACCACCTGCTTCATGCCATGCAGATGGCGCCAGGGTGCCGTCTAGTCTAACCGCCGCCCACACACAGAAAGGCGTGTGTGCCTCATCTCAGGAAGTGCAATCTTACTTCGTCACGTTTCCCCAGAGATCCCAGCGCATGACAGCCGGATCTTCTGCTTCGTGCCGTGCAGATGGCATTAGGGTGCCGACCAGTCTAACTGCTTACATTGTCTATGGATAGATGGCATAGCTTCACTATTACCACTTATTTTTCATTTTACTATTGTTTTCGACTTAAGGTGGAACTTTGGGTCGTGATATTAAATATCTATCTTGGCGACTGAGGGAAACCACGAATAAATCTCAGCTTGTTCGGCCCACGGGATTTGAACCCGGGACCTCCAGAATGCGGTCCACGGACGTTACTGCCTGAGCCATTCCGCTCGGTTACATTAAATATAAAGTTTCAATAGTAAAGGTTTTAAATTAGGCAGTTAAGGATTACCAACTGCCGTGTAAAGTATACTGCTATCTCTTTCTACTTTCCATGTTCCAACTTAAAGCAAATGCACTATAGTAAATGATCAAAACCACGGGACACTGAGTTGCTCATCCCCGGCGGGTACGAGATTGCATATAACTAAACATCACGGACTTAAAACTTTTCCGAGATGCAGCATGTCGAAGATGTACCACTGAGCGGGATGGTTCAGGCGCTAACGTCTATGGCCCGGGTTCAAATCCCTTGGGCCGACCAATCTGTCTGAGGTTTTTTCGTGGTTTCTCTCAGCCGTGAAGGTAAATACCGGATTGGATATTTAATACCACGACCCAATGAACGCACGTAGACGAAGCAGAAGATCCGGCTGCTATGCGCTAGGGCCTCTGGACACGTGGCGATGCAAGATGGCATGGTTAGAGGGATGAGACCTAGAAGCCTAACTGTCCGCCTTTCTGTGTGAGGGAGGCGGTTGGACTGGACGCACCCTGAGCTATCTGCACGGCACGAAGCAGAAGATCCAGTTGCTGTGCACTAAGGTCTCTGTGGACACGTCGAAGCGGGTGGTTACAGGGACGAGATCTAGAAGACTAACTGCCCGCCTTTCCATATTGGGGCGGCGGTTGGACTGGACGGCAGCCTAATGCCATCTGCACGGGGCAGGGGATCCGGTTGCTATGCGGTAGTGTCTCTGTGGACACGACGAAGCGGGTGGTTATAGGGATGAGATCTAGAAGGCTAACTGCCCGCCACACCTCGATTAAGAGTTATCCACTTGCAGATCCGTCGCGATATGACCCTGTAGTTAAAGTGACATAAAATAGAGTAATAATAATAATAAGATGTAGCAATTTTTCGTCTTAACACCGTGGGCAAGATAATCAGAGTGAAACTACTACTTCCGCGAACCTTCCTCCTTCAGAGCAGCGATTATTCCTATTTTACGCCCATTTTCTAGACGTCTTGGGTTGGGCTCTTTACGACGTGGTTTCTTAGCTCGCTTATTCATTACTGTACCTTTCTCGTTTTATTTTCATTGGATGATTTCATCTCCAGACCAGTACAAAATTCTGTTTTCCGCGTTTGGAAAGTTTTATGGCCCATCATTCATTTCTAGCGTCAGCTTTTATGCTACAGTGATTTTACAGCCCGATTAGACACGTACCCATTGGTGCCAGTCTGTCGCTGTGAAATTCTGGCGCTGTTTGGAAAGCCTTTGTGTTTTCCGAAATTCTAAAGACTGAAGGTCTTTTTAAACTATTCCCGTTATCGACTAAGGCTTACCTCCATCGGTAGCCACTTGCTTTAGAAATTTCCATCCTTGCTGCAGCTTTTAGCGTTTCGCGAAATTCTTGATTTTCTTTGTACCTGTATATAAATAATTAACGGGTGCGCACGTTCCTGCTTCATTGGCCATACTAATATGAGATTGGGAGAGTAAATGGATATAGTTAAAATGTAAACTATTTTTAATTTGAATTAAAGCATATATAAGTACAGGGAGAGCCAAAAGACTATGAACCGGCTGCGCGGGTTTTTCCTGTCCGCGTCCTCGGCGCTTGTTGCCGTTTGCCATTATCTTAGAAAGGCGCGGATGAAACCATACAACATTTTAAAAACTACTTTTAAAGGCTTTACTTAACAACTTTATGAAAGTGTGTTTGAGGACAGAATTATTAGTAGAGATTTGTGGCCCCCTCGGTCCTCCGACCTTAACCCCCTGCGATTTCTATCTCTGGGGTAACTTAAAACAAAGTGTACAAGACAAACCCACACACCCTGGAAGAATTAAAACAAAATATTTGCCGGAAAATTGCCAGTATTCCTCAACGTGAACTACGGCGAGTGATGGAGTTTCCTAAAGAGGTGCAAAAATGTATAGACACGACGGTGGCCAGTTTCAGCATATCCTTTATAAAACACCGCGCAGCCGGTTCGTAGTTTTTTGGCTCTTTCTGCATTAGTGGTAGGTGTAGCTGTAGGCCGATATTTAAAACAATGTTTTATAAGTCGTTCAGTTATTATTACCTTTATTTTGTAAGAAAATCATATAATTCTAATTTTTTTTAAAATTATTATAACATTAAGCACATTGAATTAATTATAATAGAAATACTCCTTATTACACTATTTAATAAGAATATTCCAATACATTCTGAAGACCTGTAATGTCAATGTGACTTTTGAACTTGCTTTTCATTTACCATTTTCTCAATATTAGGTGCAATGTGCACAGAACAAGTACCTATATTAGCAAGATGTTCATGTAATAGTTGAACGTAATTTACTCTTAATAGTATTCGTCGCAGAAAATGTTTGCTCATAAGTGTACGTGGAACCAAATCTGCACACGAACCTTAAGAGCAGATCGTGAATTTCAGGAAACCGGTCTGAAAGAACAGCTCTTTAAATTTAGTGCAAAACCCTTAGTGGTTCCGGATTTCTATAGTGATTTATGAACTGACATTTCTTTCTTCAATTATTCTGTTCGAAATTCATTCAATGCCCCAATTTTAGCACCAAATTTAGCAGAATGTTCTGGAGTTTCATTGCCTATCACTAGATGCGCAGATGTTCAGGTTTTATTCGTAATTGTTAGTTTTATTGTCGGCAACTGTTTTTGAGATTTTGTTCTAGTCAACGTGAAAATGGAGTATACATTAAATGAACGACTCTTCCTTGTAAAGCAATACTGGGTTACGAATTCAATTACAGCTACTCAAAGGGCATACCAAAGAGAATTTGGTGTTCGTAATCCTCCCCAAAGAAACACAATACTGAGACTGGTAAACAAATTGGAAACTGGATCTCTGGTGAGTGAATAGGCAAAACTCGTTCATCTAGCTTCCAACGGTTGTTGATGTAAAACCACGACTGGATCAGTCACCCAAAAAAGCATTAAGACGTTTGTCGCAAGAGACAGAGTACTACAGCTACTCAATGTGTCAGAGAACTGTGAAAAATGCAGGCCTAAAGCCGTAGAGGATTATGGTTGCCCATCAATTACAGGAACCAGATAAGGATAGACGACTGAATTATTGTCATTGGTTTCAGGCGTTCATTGTGTAAAACCCTGCCATATTGTCCATCACATGCTTCACAGATGAAGCACGGTTCCATTTATCTGACTATATGGACTCAAATAACTTAGGCTATTGGGCCAGCGAAAACCCACATGTTGCACCTATGCACCCGGTTAAAATCGGAGTTTGGTGTACAATATCCGCACAGAGAATAGTGGGACCAATTTTTTTTTCAAACAATGTGAACACTGCAGAGTATCGACGGATTTTCATGGAGTTTGCTGAGCAACTAGACGGTGTACAGCTCAGTCAAGGATATTTTCAGCAGGACGGCGCTACATGCCATACATCAAATGAATCCATTGCACTAATTGCAAGTTTCTTTGACGACCGGATAATTTCCAAGAGCCTGTGGCCACCGAGATCTCCGTATTTGACATCGCCGAACTTCTTTCTATGGGGTTACTTAAAAGACAGGGTTTATGCCACACGTCCCCAGATATTGGACGATCTGAAGCCCAACATTACACAGGAGATTCAAGCTATTGACAACAGAGTCCTTCAAGAGTGGCCGTAACATGGAATGACGTGTTGAGTTGTGTCGCCTTATGCAGGATGGAGGACATTTTCAACATTTGCTATAGAGGTAAATAATCTCCCAAAATCGCTCTGCATTTCAGGTATAATAAGTTGTCGCTAGCATAACTCGTTTTGAAATAATTAAAGAAATAAATGTGTCAATTCTTCATAAATCAACCTGCATTATTTCCATTTTCAAGGAATGGACAGTGTTTATGAATCTCAGACTCTGAAATTTAAAAAAAGGTCTATGAATAAGTCTAAATCTTTCAGATATGAAAGACGAAGATGTAATCGGCTCTTGAGCTATATTCGGGTCATTCAAAGAGTCTTGACGGGCCATTGCTTGATCCGCGGGCCTAGAGCTGGTCGCCCCTGGCTTATACACTTGCAAACGCAATGCATTGTGCGGTACACATCCAGTTTGTCCCTCTGCATTCACAAGTGACGTCAGTTTTCGGTAAAGCAATTAGATTTATAACATGTAAATGAGGCAAGCACTACCTATAAATTTCATATAATGAGAGTGGTATTACTAATGATGTTTGTGTATTTGTGTTTACTTCACGCGTTGAAGCCATCTTGTGACGTGATTCATTTGTTAGGTTTGTTACTCCATCTGGTGTTAGCAATTTGCGGCAGTATTAGTTTTTGTTTGAAAGCATGCTACTTTTATTTTATTTAATTTTGGTTCTCTGTCCTCCGGCTAGCTATTATCTTTTGGTCAAGCACTTCTCTTTATACAGGTTGTGTAAACGGAAGGGAGTCTCTTATCCAAAAATAACACTGATGAAAGAATTTGTTTTACACTTTTATTGTCGAACACATTTACTATCACATTTACACTTTGATCTTGACACTCGCCAAACTGAAACTGTTATAATAACTTCATTACTGATAACTCTTACTTCGCGTACTTCAACTTTTTGTATAATTAACTTTACAACATTTAAGATTTTTCATAACTCTGTTACGCGTAACCTGCAAATTGATATCCGACGTGTGCCGTACAAATATTTTCGACGAACTGACTGACTGAAGGCGACGTGTACTTTACAAATATTTTTGATGAACTGACGGGCTGAATACGACGTGTAGTGTACAAAGATTTTTGATGAACTGACCGACTGAAGGCGACGTGTACTTTACAAATATTTTAGATGAACTGACGAACTGGAGGCGACGTGTAATGTATAAAGAATTTTGATGAACTGACGGGCTGAAGGCGACGTGTACTTTACAAATATTTTAGATGAACTGACGGGAATGCGACGTGTAGTGTACAAAGCATTTTGATGAACTGACGGGGTCTTTACCTCTAACCTACCTTTTTATACTCATACACCGCGATATGCCTAAAGATTATAACTGAGCTGCAATTGGCTAATAAAACGCGCCAACATTAGCGTCTATTTTTATATCCAATGAAAATTATGAATACATATGCTCTAGGGAAAGGTTCCAGCAAATTCTAAAAGAAAAACGCGCCAATATTACGTAACTTCCTCGTTTCCAATAATGATAAACAGCTCATCCTCTCGCTGCAATATTGCCCGCTATTATTGTCAGTTTCAGTAAGGCAGTATAAACTTACTTCTCAACAATAATTACAATCAATAAACATCTCACATCAATGTCACATAAAAATGCATATTGTGGCATGTGCACAGATTGTATATTGGTGATTCGCCCTCTGGTTACCCAAGTCGAAGGTTGGCAGTTTATCTGAGGAGGGGCGATTGAGGGGAAACAGTCTCATTGGTGGGGATGGCGTTAGTGACGCCAAGCTAGCGTGGGTTTTCTGAGTAGTCTGTTACTAGTCTTCGCGTCAGGTGAACGGATAGCTGCCCTACGATATGGCGTCCTCGCCCGGCAGACACATTGGGGTAAGGTAAGCATTCGTTATAATAAATCTATTTGTCATCCTTCCTTCCAACTTTTATTATGGTAGAATAGAATCCTTGCCTCTCCCTTCAGCCAGGAATTATGTTAGTGTAAGAATATTTTTGAGATAACTTTAGCTGCGCCCTCGTCGTTGCCTCTTAAATTAAAGTTTCCTTTGTTTGATTAACGATCCCTCTCACAAGCGAGTTGCCCTCCTCTGTAGTTAAATAATAATTAAATAAATGTGAGGTATTCGACAAATTGGTGGAGGCGCCGGGTAATTGGTTTGATTTGTTTTGAGATTTTAAGTGCAAAATTTTTTTTTCTTCCCTCCAAATTTAACGGTTTGTCCTCCACGTGGTCGTGAAAAATGTAAAGTTCTTTCTGGCTAAAGGGTAAGGATTTTTATACTTTTATTTGTGATTCTCTTCTTCTAAATTTTGTTTCCATCCTTTCTGAAAGTCTGGTGTCGAAATTTCAATTTTGAGTTCATTTTTGCATTTTTTCCATTGTCTGCCGGCGTGACGCTAAAACTTCTACTCCATTTTCCCCTTGGTTTGGCTTCATTTCCTTTAAACTATAACACTGTGTTCCGTTCTTCGGGCTGGTTAATTTCAAAAAATGTTTCTGTGAAAGTTGAGTTGTGCAACGAACGAGATAGTTGTAGTTTCAAAATGTGCTCGTCACGTGTTGGCTATCCGTTTGCATATCTTGTTTTCTGTGCTTATTAGCAGTGGTTTGGAAATGTATAACTTTATATTCCAGTGATTGTGATTTATAGCTATTTACTGCACTTTTCTGGGTCATTCTTCGTGTAACTTTTATGTACGCACGTGTGTTGTGTAATTCCCGCGTGGTCGTGCATTTCAGCAATAATTTTTAGCTTGTGAAACCAGTCTTCCTCAGCACGTGTTTTGGCGCGTTTATTTGCGTGTGCATATCAGATTATATACCTTTGATTTAAGAAAAAAAAGAGAGAAGTTTTGTGTGCTCGTATAAATTACAAGTTTGTATTCTGCTCCTTTTGAGAATCTTCGCGGTGGTCACAGTAAGTGTGACGTGGTTTTTTTTTAACTTCCAGTTCGAGGTTTCTCACTGAAGCTATCATTTTGTTTTCTTCCATGTGTTCATTCTGCTTAAAAATCTTGGTATTGTGTCCAAGTGGCTTGTGTAGCCGTGTGTTAGTATAATTTTCTGATATTTCGCCGCGGGCGCTTAATTGTGTTCTTTCTGCAACTGTTTTATTTGGCTATGTTCTGATCTTGCTACTTACATTCATGTGATGTTATAAGTGTTTAGTTTGTTGTAATCTGTATTGCTTGGTCCTACTGTTTGTTTATTGGTTGCGTTATCTTTTGTGTTGCAATCATGCCTAAGCGACGTACTGCACAGAAATCTGATATAGCGATTGCTCCAGTTGGCGAGCACAGTGAGATGGAATCTCTGTCCAGTGTTAGTACGCCTGTTGTTACGCAGTTGTCAAGTGATGCCTACTCCGCCTGTCGTGGCCCATGTCCCGCAACCAGCTGTCTGCCGCCCGGTCATTGACCCCTCGTACTTTGGGAATTCTAGTAGGATGTCGGCACATGAATTTCTGCAGAACTTTGAAATGGTCGCTGCTGCTAATGGCTGGTCAGAGGAAATGAAATTGAAATGCTTTCCATGCTATTTACGAGATACTGCTGCATCATGGTTTCAAACTTTTCGCCATCGGCACCCTCACCATGATTGGATTTTCTTATCTACACAATTTTAAATGCATTTCAGATAACAAACCAGAGTGATATTCTGGAAATGAAACTCAGACAGCGGGTACAGTTGGATGATGAACCTGTTATTAGTTACATCTATGACGTACTATCTTTATGTGACCAAGTCAATCCAGCTATGTTGCAGTTGGAACAAATTAAACATTTGCTTAAAGGTCTTGGACCTCTGTATGTACAAGCTTTATTGCCATTAAATCCTCAAACTGTTGATGAGGTGATACAAATCATTCGACGAGTGGACAAAGCTCAGTTTTATATGCAGAACCGTGAACATCTAGTGTCTGCTCAATCTCAGGCTGCAGTGGTTACGCCACCCTCTGTTCTATTTAATACTGCATCTGTTCCTGCTGTTACTTTACCAGCTTCTCCTCAGCCTTCTCAGGCTTCTTCTCTTGTGGGCGTACCTATCGATCCTATGCATCAGCTGATTGATCGTGTGGAACAGTTATGTAACAGAGTTAACCAGTTTCAGTTACCATCTTCGGAGAGAACTTCCCAGCATTCACAGCTTCCACGGTCAGCTGACTTCAACCGGAGGGACCCACCCGTCACCTGCTATAGATGCAACAGGCAGGGCCACCTGGCTCGCTTTTGCCGGAGCCGCCTCCCGCAGTCAAAAAACGACTGGCGCCGAGCCTCGCGCGACGAGACGTAGCAGCACCACCACCATCCACCAGCATGGCTGCACCTCAATGGGACATAGCTACACCTCAACGGGATGTGTCTGCAGTATCAGGTCAGATATTGCAAGTTCCTGGTCGTATTGCCCAGACAGAGCTCTCCATCTTGCTCGATACAGGATTTGTTAAGTTATTTGGGGGAGGCTAAATGGTTTGTCTCATTAGATTTACTGTCAGCATACTTTCAGGTACCTATTGCAGAGGATAGCCAGAAGTACACCTCTTTTGTCACTTTTCAAGGTCAATATCAATTTACACGCTTGAGTTTTGGGTTGGCCAATGCCCCTAGGTTTTTCAGTTATATCGCAGACAAGTTGTTAGGCGATTTGAATTTTAAAAAGGCTATTGCATATCTGGATGACATTGTTGTTTGCTAAAACCTTTGAGGAGTTGTTGCAAAATCTTGAGGCTGTTTTTCAACGTCTGGATCACCACAAGTTTAAACTTAAACCAGAAAAATGTTTCTTCGCCATGCAAAAGATCAAACTCTTAGGCTTTGAAGTTTCTAAAGATGGCATTTCACCTGATTCTGACAAAGTTGTTTCCATTCAAAATTTGCCTCGTCCTAAAAATGTTCGAGATGTGAGAAAAGTTTTGGGACTGTTTAATTTTTACAGGAAATTCATCAAGGACTATGCTAATATTGCTCAACCTCTAATTCAGTTGACTAGGAAGAATCAAAGTTTTATTTGGGGATCTGATCAGCAAACTGCATTTCAAAATTTGAAGGACTTATTGGTTTCGGCCCCTGTCTTAGCTCACTATACTCCTGGTGCTTATACAGAACTACACTCTGATGCCAGTGGATTAGGGGTTGCCTCGGTGTTGTATCAGAAGATTGATAATGTGTTGAAACCAGTGGGCTATGCTTCGAGGACACTATCTAAATGTGAACGTAATTACAGTGTTCCTGAGTTGGAATTGTTGGCCATCTTGTTTGGACTTACCCACTTCCGCAGTTTTGTTTATGGCTACAAGGTTCATATTGTATCTGATCATCACTCCCTTTGTTATTTAAATAATTTGAAAGATTTGACTGGGCGTTTGGCACGATGAAGTTTGAAATTGCAAGAATTTGATTATACCATTTCTTATAAATCTGGCAAGAAACATCATGATGCTGATACTCTATCGAGATTTCCTGTTACAACCTACAGAAAGTGATCTTGAACAGCTTGATGAACTCCCCACATGTTTGCTGTCATCAGTTGAAGTTGCTGACCATCAGAAGAAAGATACTGGGTTACTGGAGCTTATTAATGCTCTCCATGATCCTCCGTCGGCCCCTGCTAAGCTTCAGAGACAAGTTTCCAACTACACACTCAAATCAGGTGTTCTTTATCGTAAAAATGCTGGCTCCACTGCCCCCTCCATCTGCTGGTTATTCCAGAAGCTCTAAAACATGAAATTCTTTCTTCATGTCATGATGATCCTCTTTCAGGCCACTTAGGATTCTCGAAAACATTTGCCAAAATTCACTCCATGTATTACTGGGTTGGTATGAAGAAAGATATTGAACATTTTGTCCGAACCTGTCCCAGCTGTCAAACAAGAAAGGGACCGAAGAATCAGAAACCAGCAGGCTTATTACAACCAATTCCGGTTACATCTGTAGGCGAGCGGTGGGGTATTGATTTGCTTGGGCCTCTCCCACGCTCCAATTCTGGACACAAGTATGTTGTCGTTGCGACCGAGTATGCTTCTCGCTGGGTCGAGTCTGCGTCGCTTTCTTCAGCAACAATTGCTCAAGTTGCTAAATTTATTTTGCATAACATCATCTGTAAGCATGGAGCCCCTGCTGCCTTGTTATCTGACCGTGGCTCAGTTTTCTTGAGTGAGGTGACACAAGAATTGTTGAGATCTTTATCAGTGTCTTCCAATTTCACCAGTGCTTATCATCCAGCTTGCAACGGACTTACTGAAAGATTTAACCAAACCCTCTTAAATATGCTCAGCCATTTTGTGGATAATAATCAGAAGAATTGGGACTCAATTTTGCCCTATGTCATCTTTTCATATAACTCGAGTGTTCAAGAGTCTACTAAATTTTCACCCTTTTTCTTGATATATGGTCGAGAACCTTCTTTACCTAACCAGGTTCAGCTACAAGCTACGTCTAATGACCTTTTTGTGAGACAGACATTGCAAGAGATTCAAAAGGCACGAGAGGTTGCTGTTGCTAACATTACAAAGCAGCAGGTGAAGCAAAAAGAAGCATTTGATGCTAAACATCGAGATGTGGTTTATAATGTGGGTCAATTAGTTAAAGTTTTCACTCCCATTAGGAAGAAAGGTAAATGTACAAAGTTGTTACATAGATATTTTGGTCCTTTTGAAATTATCCGACAGATCACTCCTGTTACCTACCTTGTTGGTCGACCTCATGCTCCCCGTACCAAACATCAGAGTGTTCATGTGTCACGCCTTTACCCTTACTATGATCCTGTGGGTCCTTATAGGCTGTAAAGTCTGAGTTTCTGATGCTTAATTAAGCCTTACTTTTCAGGAATATGTGATATGAATGTCTCTGCTAAATTAAAAGTGTGTTATTCTTGTGGGTGTAATTTAAATTTTGAATTGTGTTTTGGTAACTGCAAATCATTTGTTTGTTGTATTATGCTGCAGGAATGTGTTTCAGGTGTACTATATGCTTAATTGAGCTTTCATTTTCAGGAATGTTATGTGACAATATTGTTTTGAGTAATGATGTGATGTTTTGTTGCATTCAATTTGATTTGATATATGATTTGATTTTAACTCGATTTGATTTTGGGTTTCATAATGATGCTGTGATCTTTCTTTGCAGAAAATTGTTGCATGAATAGTGTTTGTATGTATATGTGTATTTGAGGTTATGTGATATAGGTGAGATTTGCCTCGGTGGGAGTGCCAAAGTGTAACCCCGATGGCGTAGTGTGAGGTTATGTGAGAAATAAGAGTTGAGATTTGCTTCGGTGGAAGTGCCAAAGAGTAACCCCGACGGTGTTGATGTGAGATGAGGAGAGATGAGACGAGATGATGTCAGCTTCGGTGGAAGTGCCACAGTGTAACCCCGACAGTTGTATCATTTCAGAGATTTTGCTTATTGGTGTTGC
Source organism: Deroplatys truncata (assembly GCA_030765065.1). Lineage (NCBI taxonomy): Eukaryota > Metazoa > Arthropoda > Insecta > Mantodea > Mantidae > Deroplatys > Deroplatys truncata. The sequence continues at coordinate 84,849,114 of CM060988.1, forward strand.
TGTAACGTGCCCAGTATAGCGTGTGTGATGAATTCACACGAGAGATTATATAGATGGAAGTGAATGTAATGAAAATAATTTTTTTTTCTCTGTTTATGCAACAAGTTTATTACCATCTTAGATAGCAAATGTTAATACCACCTGTTTTCCAGCTTAAATTTTCATTTTGAGGATGTAGATGCAACATTATAATGTCATGTTATTTGTGTAATTCCTGAATTGTTAATGTGATTTCTTGAAGGTTATGCCTATGTCAAATGTTTTGAATTTACAGCATGTTAAATGAGACACGTAAGTGCAGATGTTTTGTTTTGGAGAGAAAATTGAAAGATGATGATGCTTGAAGTAATGATCGAGATTGCACTATTACTGCTGATGATGTTGATGATTATGATTGCGTTGATGCTAATACTGCGATGAGAAAGATAATGATGTGGACAAGAAGTTGTATTGGTGACAAGAGTAGGACACTAGTAGTTGAAAGCATGTCACGTGGCGTAGTTTAGAAATGTATTGTGGATGTAGCTTGTAGTGATGTATACACTAGTTTGAGTAGATAGTTAAGTCAGTGTTGTGTGTAATTTGGGGCCATGGTCAGTGTGAATGAGTTCATTTCATCGTCATGTGTGACTGTCTTGTAAGTGCACTTACTTTCTTTTGTTAGTGATACCAGCTGGTTATTGAGATGTAATATTGGGATCCCAAAACAAGGTTATGTTTCATTTCTGTCATGTTCATGTATTTTGATTCTGTTTTACTGTTATTTGGATTGTAAAGCATTGTAAGTTACACTTTGGATGGCAACTCTGTAAAATTTCTTTCTTATGCCAATTTGTACTAATTTTTTTTCTCTCTTTCTTTGCCCCATGTCATAAGAATTTTTTTAGTGTACATTTTTCAAACTTTAAAATCTTTAATTGTAAATGACATACCCTTCTTTTGTGTGTGATTCTTTGTGGGAGCATCCTGTTTATTGTGTGGTGGTTTTGTTTTAGTATTTTGCGGTGGCAGAGAGCGAGAAGGTGCATTAGCATCCCCAGGGCACACCAGAAGTCAAGAAACACCACAGGGAAGCTGTCGGGCAGCCACTACACTGCCGTGGCATAAGGAGCCACCATGTCGGGGGGCAGTCCAAGCCAGCGACTGCCCACCCTGTTGTCATCACCAGAGACCTGCGGTGCTAATTCTACACCAGGACAAATCGTCGTTGTGGGCACTGTCTAAACCCACCCACAAACAGTTACGGCAGTTCATCACCCTTTTGCGCAGTGTAGTGTGCCTGTGAACTAAGGCAGCGTGGTGTGTGCGTGTGCGGGATGCTAAAGCTAAGTGCATTAACAATACTAAGTCGACAGCACTTATGTTCCTCGCCTCTCGTCATCGCCCAGCAATATTGTGTCGTCGGCTGGGTGCTTACCACACATATATATTACTGTTATATTTTACGTCATCACACATTTGTATGTCATTTTTGGTATGTCTTTGTTTTGTTTTTTCCTGTTTATTGTATTCATTTTCTTTCTGTCGACGAGGACGTCGACTTCGGTGGCCAGGGGGAGATGTGGCATGTGCACAGATTATATATTGGTAATTCGCCCTCTGGTTACCCAAGTCGAAGGTTGGCAGTTTATCTGAGGAGGGGCGATTGAGGGGAAAGTCTCATTGGTGGGGATGGCGTTAGTGACGCCAAGCTAGCGTGGGTTTTCTGAGTAGTCTGTTACTAGTCTTCGCGTCAGGTGAACGGATAGCTGCCCTACGATATGGCGTCCTCGCCCGGCAGACACATTGGGGTAAGGTAAGCATTCGTTATAATAAATCTATTTGTCATCCTTCCTTCCAACTTTTATTATGGTAGAATAGAATCCTTGCCTCTCCCTTCAGCCAGGAATTATGTTAGTGTAAGAATATTTTTGAGATAACTTTAGCTGCGCCCTCGTCGTTGCCTCTTAAATTAAAGTTTCCTTTGTTTGATTAACGATCCCTCTCACAAGCGAGTTGCCCTTCTCTGTAGTTAAATAATAATTAAATAAATGTGAGGTATTCGACAATATTCATATTACAATCATTACTTACATTTAAGTACTGCATCATATGCCCAACTAGAAACATAATTATGAATATTTACAACTTGTTTGGAAATTTTATAATTGGGTTTTTAGTCTCCTAAATCTTGGAACACACGTTATTTATCACTTTCACTTAACACTTCACACACATTTAACACACGACATATGTTTTTCCTTTATCTCGCCACTATTTACTGGCTCTGGTCTAATGTGTTTAGACATTAATCTGACATTACAAAAATTATTTTTATGGCAAATATTGTACTCTGAATTATTTAGTTACTGTTACAAAAAATGGTTTACTTTCTTATATTGTTGACAACAATTTGTGCATTTAAGAATTTTTGTAATTATTACACATATTTACTAAAATATTCACCCTCTACACAAATATATTTACATATCTTAAATCTAGGCACTGTTTCACATGTTCTGTTTGCTACATAAATATTTGTTTTAATGACTTTTACCCCATTTTTGTTGTTTTGTACTGTATATTCACAATACTCTTGGAATTATCTCTACGTACTTTTACTTTATATCACATTAAGTTTCAATTTTTACATTTTTAATTTCAAATACTGCTACAGTTACTAAAAAAAATGTTAATTTTCCTTCTTTTTTTTTAAACATTTAATTTTTGTCCAGAATTTATTTCTCTTTTCACATGACATATATAAATAGTTAACCCTCTTACGTTCCAATACATTTCTCTGCAGGTCATCTATAACTATCCAGCATCAACTTTACATCTCATTGTTATTTACCCTCCTGGATCAAATTGTGTGTGGCTAAACATTACTCGTAGCCGTATCCTAACCTTCAAAAATTTGTTCATGGATAACCTCTTAAAGTATTCATATGATATTTCATACCCAAGATATAATTTGAAAACAATCTAAAGTTTCCTGAACAACACATCTTTTAACAACTGTCATTTTCAATTCTTCTACTATCTCTTTAATTTGAGAGTACCCTGACAAATCTGTACTAAACTGTACTGGACTGGAGTTTTCAATTTGAACATCTTGGTACTTGTTAATTTCAGAAGTTAGCTTTTGATTATTTACAGGCAAAACTTTAACTTCTTCGTACAATTTATTTCTTTGCATTAATGACTCCTTCTGTATTTCTGATATCTCCCCTCTGAAATTAACTTTCGCCTGATTCACATCTACATTCATAACCTCTTTCATCTCTTATCTCACTTGAAATGTTACTCATTCTACTACCTAACTCTGTACATTCTACATCAACATGTTCACTTTTAGTATTAACCTCACTTTCTTTGTTACCTATTTCCCTGCTCATTTCTGACATTTTCTTTGAAACTTCACCTATTTCATTTGCTATCATTTCCTGATTTTCATTTCTCATTCTCATCATACTACTATCTAGCTCCATGAATTTCTTTTCAATTTCTTCCCTGTTTTGTTCTAAGCTTTTACCAATATCTTCCCTTAATTCCCTATGACTCTTTTGCATATCTTCCCTGTTTTGATCTATTTTCTTTTCTAATTTCTCATTATTCTTACAAATTTCTTCCCTTAATTGATCTGTAATACTCTTACCAATATCTTCCCTCAATTCTTTCTTATTCTGATCTAAACTCCTATCAATATCTTCCCTTAATTTCTCTATATTCTTTTCCATATTCTGAGTTAGTTTTTGTTCTAATTTCTCATTATTTTTTTGCATATTATCGTTCATATTTCTCAGCATTTCCATCATTATACTAGCATCAAAATTAATATCGTGGTCATGTTGTTACATAGCGTGATCATGTTGTTACATAGCGTGATCATGTTGTTACATAGCGTGAACATGTTGTTACATAGCGTGAACATGTTGTTACATAGCGTGATCGTGTTGTTACATAGCGTGATGAGTCTGTTACATAGCGTAATGCATGTTGTACAGGTCTATACAGATCACCAAACTTAAATTCAGAGTAACAGATCGTTGACATGAAGATGGTAGAGGCATTCCACTAGCTGGAACGATTCAGGAGCTGGAAACGCTAGGGACACGCAGCGTAATGCATATTCTGAGGTTCTATACAGAGCACCAAACTAATTCAGGAGGTAAAATTTCGTCGAAATGTAGATGACAGGAGCGCGTCACGATGTTGAACGTTCCGAAATCTGGAAATGATAGGGACAACCCGTGGTGCGGATGGCGACTGTTTCCAGAGAGCATCCTTTTCCACTAATGTTCCCAGAGAGCATCCTTTTTCCATGCTCGCACTCGTCATGTTCTGGTTACGTGTCGTTGTAATGTAATGTTTCGCTGTTAGGATGGTTTAGTATACATGCCAGGCAAAAGCCAGGGGTCCGTACCCTTAAAGATTTGAACCTGAGGTCTGTCCCATTCAACCTGACGTCTACAGGCTCCGTGAACAATAGTTGTCTAGATGACTAATGTTTCAAGAGAGTATCCTTTCTCCCTGCTATGCATTGATCGCAATTCCCTCCGTCGTCCTCATCCTGGATATATACATAGGTGCGTGTTATGAATTCATTCATTCGCTTTTAATTCCTTCGAGCGTTAGCATTCACGTATTCATTTAATTTCTTTTAGTTTTAGCATGAGCTACTGCCCGAGAAAATCTGTGCAACTGACGAATGAGAAACTCGATTTTTCATACATTACACATGGAGGAAAACGCGTTATTAGATGCTGTGTATGCGGGCGGATTTTTAAGAATCGTTCTTTGTCAAGATTTAAGTTTCATAGAGCAACATGTTATACTGAATAGACTCTCTCACCTGCACTTGAAGATCCGAAGATGTATAGAGGGGAATGTTATACCGGATCAAGCCTCTGTCCTTCACTGGAGACTACTGTTGGTGAAAAATCTGGATACATCGGAAGTTGCGAGAATATGAAATCTTCATATGATGATGATTCAGTGATATCAACGCTTGAAAATCCAAATAGACTAGTAAATATATTGAGGTTACTAATTGCGTCGAGGGATGCTGGTAATAATAGTCACACACAAGAGATTGAGGAAATTATAAGTAAGCTGAAAGCATCTAAAGTTATAGCATGACAGGATCGAGAAATTGTGTTAATCAATTACTGCCATGGTTAACAGGAACTTTGAAATATCAAAAAACTTGTACTTATAAAATGCATCATTCAGACATTGTTGAGATGTTTAGTTTTTTAGTGATAATGCAGGTCTCTTTCTGCGTGATGTATATGATTATATAACTGAGTGTTTAGAATGTCTAGACTATCACCTTTGCCTTTAGGAAATATGTATGGTTTTTTGTAAAGGAATGTAATAGGATAATGTTTATAAAAAATAAATGTTGTCTGCATTACTTTTTGTAAAGTGATATGTTTTTTACATGTATTCAGTTAAACTGATTTTTAAAAATTGGTTTACATGAATGTTGTTTATCTTCTTTTTTCTACCTAGAATTGTATTCATTTGCAATTTATTTCCATGTCTCTTCCTTACGCTTAGCAGAGCTATCAGTCATTTTATTTTCAACACTAATTTGTGTTCCAAAACAATGTCGGTCATATATCTTTCTCTTCTTTCTTAAAATTTGCTGCCTGAGTCTTTTTATTACTTTCGTCCTTCTCCATTTTGCAATTTGTTTATGTATCAGAGACGAATGAAAGTTGAATGGCATTAGCAATTGTGAATTGATTCAATACAATTGCAGTGATCTGAGATTAGTGAATAATGAATAACGTTTATTTCTCAATACTCGATACATAATTAAGTTATATACTTTTAGACTATAATAATATTTGAAAATATTAGGCTATTTACACTATAAATTCACTTCTTTGTTGTTTGCCTATACTAATCTATGGTCTCAGTACATACAACTCCTGGTTTTCTATGTATCGATGACCCTCTGTCTACTTGTTTATGTTTCATTATATATACCTTTATTTTTTAATGTGCCATATGTATGATTTCCTGTGTTACGTCTTGTTACGTGGTTACGTTAGATGATAGACAATGAGAAGATCCAGAACAAACAAGGTGGGAATAGGTTAGGACGTATACTTCACTGTAAACCGATATACTGTTTGTCACTCTCCGTCTCGCGCACTACTGTTTAACAAATATAAAGTTTGTAAGGTTTAGAAATTAAGTATATAAAAGTGTAGTAAGGCTGGATGAGAAAAGTTTTATAATCGAATTACTCTCTATATTACAGTATAAACCTACATTCCTCCTCCTTCAATCTCTGTCTATCCTTGTATCTCTCCCGTTTTCCATATTTCTCCCATATAAACGTATACTCTAATCCTCAAACCATGTCTAGACTAGCACCTCTCCTCGTATACCCTACCGCTCTCATATAAATGCATTTTCCTCCTTGAAGACTCTCTCAACCTAGCACCTACCTTCGTTTTCCCTATATTTTCCCATATAGACGTATACTCTCTCATTCAGACCTTCCCGACTAGCCTAGCACTTCTCCTCATATTCCCCTACCTCTCTCATATAAGATGCATTCCCTCATTCAACACCGTCTAGCCTAGCATCGACCCTCGTATTCCCTATCTCTCGCATATAAACGCCTACTCCATCATTCAAAACTCCTATCCTAATACCTCTCCTCGGTTTGCTATATCGCTCATATTCTACCCTTCAAGTCCTGTTTAGTATAGCATCTTTCCTTGTGTTCCCTATCTCTCTCGTATAAAGCATATCCCTCCCTCCTTTAGCATCTGACTAGCCTAGCATCAGCCCTGGTATTCCCTATCTCTCCCTATAAATACTTCTATCTAGAGACCTAATGTTTCAGGAGAGCATCCTTTCCCCTATAAAAGTTTATTTGGTGTCTTTATCTTAATTAGTTTAGGAGTTATTAAATTTATAATTAAATTACATTTTATCGGTATTCGAACCCTGGACACCAGAACCAATATTATTTACAATATTAGTTTGATATGTTTAAGGGTGCTGTATGCATTTACAGCATCAATCTAAGTGATATATTCTAGAGTATAGAGAAAAATAAGTAAGTGATTGAAAGATCGGGATTCGAAGTAAGGACAGCTGATTGAAAATTATATACAGTATTAATTGCCCCTCATAGGAGCTATCAATCATGCTTTGGTCAATTCCTCTACCTCTCTTAGTTTCTGAGATAATGACGATTTAAACATTAGGCTCGAACCCAGAACGTCAGGTATCTAATTACACATCCACAAGATACTACCTAGTAACATAAACGCAATAAAGTTTATTTGGCGTCTTTATCTTAATTAGTTTAGGAGTTATTAAATTTATAATTAAATTACATTTTATCGGTATTCGAACCCTGGACACCAGAAACAAAATTATTTACTATGTTAGTTTGATATGTTTAAAGGTGTTGTATACATTTACAGCATCAATCTAAGTGATATATTCTAGAGTATAGAAAAAATAAGTAAGTGATTGAAAGATCGGGATTCGAAGTAAGGATAACTGATTGAAAATTATATACAGTATTAATTGCCCATCATAGGAGCTATCAATCATGCTTTGGTCAACTCCTCTACCTCTCTTAGTTTCTGAGATAATGACGATTTAACATTAGGCTCGAACCCAGAACTTCAGGTATCTAATTACACATCCACAAGATACTACCTAATAACATAAACGCAATAAAGTTTATTTGGTGTCTTTATCTTAGTTAGTTTAGGAGTTATTAAATTTATAATTAAATTACATTTTATCGGTATTCGAACCCTGGACACCAGAAACAAAATTATTTACAATATTAGTTTGATATGTTTAAGGGTGCTGTATGCATTTACAGCATCAATCTAAGTGATATATTCTAGAGTATAGAGAAAAAATAAGTAAGTGATTGAAAGATCGGGATTCGAAGTAAGGACAACTGATTGAAAATTATATACAGTATTAATTGCCAATCATAGGAGCTATCAATCATGCTTTGGTCAACTCCTCTACCTCTCTTAGTTTCTGAGATGACGATTTAAAATTAGGCTCGAACCCAGAACTTCAGGTATCTAATTACACCTCCACAAGATACTACCTAATAACATAAAGGCAATAAAGTTTATTTGGCATCTTTATCTTAATTAGTTTAGAAGTTATTAAATTTATAATTAAATTACATTTTATCGGTATTCGAACCCTGGACACCAAAAACAAAATTATTTACAATATTAGTTTGATATGTTTAAAGGTGCTGTATGCAGTTACAGCATCAATCTAAGTGATATATTCTAGAGTATAGAAAAAATAAGTAAGTGATTGAAAGATCGGGATTCGAAGTAAGGATAACTGATTGAAAATTATATACAGTATTAATTGCCCATCATAGGAGCTATCAATCATGCTTTGGTCAACTCCTCTACCTCTCTTAGTTTCTGAGATAATGACGATTTAAAATTAGACTCGAACCCAGAACTTCAGGTATCTAATTACACATCCACAAGATACTACCTAATAACATAAACGCAATAAAGTTTATTTGGTGTCTTTATCTTAATTAGTTTAGGAGTTATTAAATTTATAATTAAATTACATTTTATCGGTATTCGAACCCTGGACACCATGTACCCAAATATACATTCACAAGAAACTATCTAATGACATTAATGTAATAAACTTTATTTGACGTCTTTATCGTAATTAGTCTCTGAGTTATTAGAAGCTGAATTTGTAATTCGAACCCGGCCATCGTGGTCAACTTGGAACTCGTTGGAGAAGCTGCTGCTTTTTATATCATTTCCATCGCTAAAATCTAAAGTGTTGAGTGTTGGGCAGAGCACTTAGGAAAACAATTACTGACATTGTTCGCTAATGGGGTGAAAGCGTCTAACGGGTCAGCTAATGGAGGTCACCGTTACCGCCAGGCGGAAGTAGGTCGTTCGCTAATGTATGTAAACAGATCCAGAATGTAAACTTAAAAGCCTATTAATGTGTTGAAAGCGTCTAACATGTTCAGCTAATGGACAAGCGATTTCCCCAGATACAAGAAGAAGGCTGCAGTGTTTCATTACATGACAGACTGTTCCCGTGAGCAGACTACTTATACTCAAGCTCCAGTCAACAATTCATTAATCAAAAAACTTAATTGCTCGAGGATGCAATCTGCAGACCTTAGTAATCATAAAAAAATGTTTGACGAACATTACCTAATTAATTTGCCGAGGGGCGGCAGGACTCGAGAAAACAATTCCATCAAGTCATGACGCCACAGTAGAACGCATGGGGGAGGGGGTAGAACCTGTTAGCACAGATACTGCCGGCATTAGGTGAGCACACAAAGCGAGAGGGGGCGGAGCTAGCGGCACGCGACCGGGCGGCAAATAGTAGCGCACAAAGGGAGGGGGCGGGGCTAGCGGCATAGATCAAAGAAGCTTATCAGTTTTTCGGCATCTCTCTGTGCGCTCAAACCGGTATTCTTATTCTACTATTGTCAGTTTCAGTAAGGCAGTATAAACTTACTTCTCAACAATAATTACAATCAATACACATCTCAAATCAATGTCACATAAAAATGCATATTCATATTACAATCATTATTTACATTTAAGTAATTTGTGATACAAATTACTGCATCAATAAATGTGGATAATTTTCGTTGTAAATGGCCGTCTTAAATTTTGTCTTACCCAAATTAACAGCAAAAAATGGAAACACAGTTCGGAAGAGCACAAAGATTTAATTAAGTTAAAAGCAATCAAGCGGATCCGCAGATGGTCAGGAAATAAGACTACACTCCAAGAGAAATACCGGGTGGAAGTGATGATGTTATCCTGTTTTTCCCCCTCCGTATTCTTTCAAATCTGAATTTATGTTGGAGGTACGTCGGATCAACATCGGCCTAAATAACTCATCACATTCTTGCTCGTTTGATATCACTCATTCGAAGACTCTTTCCGAGGTACTACGCCAGTTTTAATTCCTCTTATTATTGAATGTTTAAATAAAAAGATAATTTGGTTGATAAGTCCCGTTTGTCAAATGCTTGCCTGAAGTATTAATTTTATTGAATTTCTTCAAACTATTACATAAAATTACTTTTTATTTTCACTAAATCTTTGGCGTAAAGAATTTCCAACATGGTGAGCGGTTTTTATTTGCTTCTATTATTGAATGTTCAAGTAAAAATAAGAAGTTTGGTTGCTAGTGTGGGTTGTTAAATGCTTACATAAAGGATTTGTTGACTCGCGTTCGGGATTTCCCGGGTTCAAACCCCCGGAGCCGACGAACCTGACGGCAGTTTTTTTCGCGGTTTTCCTCGGTCGCTAGGCGAATACTCTAGGTTGTATAATTTAATCCGCGAATTTTCTAATAATCCCTTTTATCACTACATTTACTTTCGTTTTTCTTCACCGCCATACCAGGCACTGAGCTGATAATCCATTCTGAATATGCTTTGATCCTAAGATTACTTGCTCCTCGACAGGCTACTGACCCAAGGCATTGGCTTGTAAGTAACTGGGGGGTGTAAGTCCTACAAAGAGAAGGGTACACCGTTAAAGAAAAGAAGCAGTATTTTGTTAAGTTGTTTAATTTGTGCATAACAAGTAAATATTTAAGTTAAAATGTTTATTTTTCTTTGATTCATACTCACAGGGCTTATGTTTTAAATGAAAATACACGAAATAGTTGTTTTCGGAATTAAGCAGTATCAACAAAGTTAACTTATTTCTAGTACTGCAAGCAATATTCGCGGCCCTATAGCAAACAGGGCTCGCAGTCTACTCCACGAGGCCCTGACCTTACACTCCAAACGTTATTTTCCCCACCCATCTGCAAGGGAATGTGGAGCGGCTGCCAAATCACTGAGCTGCATTTCAAAGCGTTTTCTAGAAACATATAACAGAAAAAAGTGCTCAAACTTTATCAACGCACTCACGGTAGTGGTAGTGGTATTGGTAGTAGCGGTTTGAGTGGCGCAAAACTGCGGCGGTCATCAGCACCACCCTCTGCCTATAAATTTATTCAAATCAGTACATCGATACAATAAAAACAAAACAAGTACAAGTTAAGCAACTCAGATTGCAGAAGCAGCTCTGGTTATATAGATGATCACATTCTGGTACAAAACAAATAGTCAGAACATTCACAGAGAGAAACACCAGGATTACAAAAATTGAAATAGGAAATCAAAAAATGCAAAAACTTGAGCAATAGAAATCTCACAGAATAAGGCAAATAAGAACTAACCCTAAGCAAATGTAAACGTACGATGCAATTCTACACAGTTATAAAAAACAATAACACACGAGAAACTTCCTTCCTTAATAATCCAATTAATTTCAATCACTTCAATCAGGCACCAACCTCGACACCTACTTCCATGTAACACTTGCCTCCCCGCCACTCCAGCACCAAAATCACCCAAGAACATTAACGCATCCATAAACTCCTTCCCACACTCTCCCTCCAAACTCTCACGAAAACTCTTCCCTGTCAACTCGTCCTTTCCTCCACAGATGCGTACACAGAAAGTATAGTCACATTTCGAAATTAGACCTTAAGTCTATTTTACACAATTCTTCATTAACTGTGTCCAACTCTATTAGGCTCTTCTTTATTCCTTTTGCGATAATAAATCCCATCTTGTGTAGGCCAGGCTCAGTTGATCCACAATACAATAATGTGTAATCCTGTTTATCTATTCTTCCTTTTCCACTCCAACGTTTTTCTTGCAACACTGCTGTCCAGCCAATACCTTAAGAGTTATTTGTCACTTCTTTCATGTTTCCAGGTCATAACATAGTTTGAACATTCCAAGTTGCCAACAGCAAACCATCCTTCTTAACAAGGTTATTACAAGTGGGGTTGAGAGCCCCATGCTTAACCCCCTACCTGGAGGACCAGGTCTCCTTATTTCTGACTCCAGGAAACAGGGTGGACTGGTTATACCTCCAGACACTGGGTGGCTCAGGTACCTTGGGGTCGCCACTCCCGTACTCACCAAGGTGAGCCCCGGAGTGCGCACTCATGGTGATTTATCTCTGATTCAAAATATATATCTGTGTACTCACTTCTACCTGTTGTATTGTGTTAGCATTTATCAGTGAGTGGATTAAGCATCCAATCTTACATTCCGACAAGAGGAGACTAATAATGAAGTTTTTGGCATTTATTGCCACAAGTCACAGTATGGGACATGACTAGGGCTGCGACATCGGAGTCGCTACGTGGAGGAAAGCGTATAGAATAGGAAGTTAAGGGTGTAGCGATAAGGATTGACATTGACCCCGCGCGATACAATCTATATAAGAATAATAAATTACCATGTCTCGCGAACCTTTACTTTATTTCTGCAATATTATTTATAGCATATACAGCTGACTTATATAACCGAAATGTTATTGAATCAGTAATGCAAAACGTTACGTCACAATGTGCACATGGATAAGACTTTTATGTCAGTTTATTGTAATGAATTAGAACCCGCAACTTTGTATCCTGTAGTTTACATAACTGAATATCGGCAGAAATAAATGCCGCGCATAGTTCATTAAACGTGTGATTTGATGGAGGTGGCTTATCGCTTACGTTTTGCAGTACAACATTTGTGTGTTCCTGTGTTGACATGTCTTAGCACATTACTCGATCTACTGTGCGCACAAGCAATTGTGCTATTACACGGTTTGCAATGAAGTTCATTAATAATATAGAAAGCATTTTCCCCATACGCCAATATATACAATAAGTGAACCAAAACCTACGAACCGGCTGCGCGGTATTTTTCCTGTCCGAGTCCTCGGCGCTCGTTGCCGTCTGCCACTATTGTAGAAAGGCGCGGATGAAACCATACAACATTTTTAAAACTACTTTTAAAGGCTTTACTTACCAACTTTATGAAAGGTAGGTTTTAGGATAATATAAAAACTACTACACAAGAAGTACAGATCTCTTTTGTTTTCTCTCTTCTTCTTCTTCTTTTCCCTACTCTTATATGCCCTCCTGCAGAGGACACTTAAGGCTTCCTTAAATGCGGGAGATCCAAGGCCAAAGTGGTCCTTTAGTCCAACTCCCAGCGTTCCTTTCGGATAAATATCTGGAAGGTCTGTAGATTCACTGTGTCCCCAACTTTGAGTACCCAAAAATAGGTGGCAAAGATTAGCCAAGAAATGGCATCTGCCAGTTTCTGGTCACCGTGCTGGAATTCGAGGTTCAGATAGAACCCCAGTGGAAACTCTTGCACGCCAGTACAAATCACTCCTATTCGTCCATATACCCAATCCCATATTGGGCGTACGACGACACAATCCACCAACTTGTGACTCAAGGTCTCCACCGCAGAACACCTGACCTCTTTAGGAAAGTATCCATCACTCGCCGTAGTTCACTTTGAGAAATGCTGGCAATTTCCTGGCGGATATTTTGTTTTAATTCTTCCAGGGTGTGTGGGTTTGTCTTGTACACTTTAAGTTACACCAGGAGCGTAATTTTGCCTTTTTTCAACAAGATTCTGCAACAGCTCATACGGCCAATATTTCTATGAGAACAATTGAAAGTGCGTTTGAGGACAAAATTATTAATAGAGATTTGTGGCCCCGTCGGTCCCCCGGCCTAACCCCCTGCGATTTCTATCTCTGGGGTAACTTAAAACATAAATGTGTACAAGACAAAACCACACACCCTGGAAGAATTAAAACAAAATATATCCCCCATGAAATTGCCAGCATTTCTCAACGTGAACTACGGCGAGTGATGGATAGTTTCCTAAAGAGGTGCCAAAAATGTATGGAAAACGACGGTGGCCAATTTCAGTATCTCCTTTCATAAAGTTGGTAAGTAAAGCCTTTAAAAGTAGTTTTAAAAATGTTGTTTGGTTTCATCCGCGCCTTTCTATGTTAGCGGCAGACGGCAACGAGCCCGAGTACGCGGACAGGAAAAACACCGCGCAGGCGTTTCGGAGTCTTTTGGCTCACCCTGTACTTTTCTTAAGTGGTAAGTCGCTATTCGTTTTTTTCCCTCTGGTCATACAAAGCGTGGAATCTTAAAACCATCACATAGCGACCTGGTTTTAAAAATCTGACTCGATTTAGGCTACTGTATTCTTATACCTAAACCAAATTGTGTAAATGTGTAACGAAAGTTTATCCCTATTATCAAAAGCAGAGAGATGAATAAGCTTTTATAAGAATAGTTTATAGAAGGTTAGTAGAGAGAGGTGAACGCAACACAAGCGTTTTGGCAAAAAATATTATCTTCAAGCTGCTCACGCAGTTGGTACAGAAGGCGACTACGTAGATAACATCTGGCACACAATGACTTAATTGTACCAAAGAACCTATAAAGACCCTCGTTATATGACCTTGCAGTTAAAGTGATGTTAAATAACCAGAATAAAAAAATAAGAGTGTCAATGTATCTCCTGCATCCCAATTATTCATTTTTCTCTAGTTGCGAAGGTCACACCAAACGGAACCGGAAATTTGGCAAACTGCGTATGACATAACTATGGACTTTAACATAAAATTTGAACACGTGCCTTGCGAACTCCCTTATGTACTGAAGCACAGTGCCTTAGATAATTTGCGACTTCCAAAACTTGTATAAACGAAGAAAGAAGTATGCAAACAAAGGAGTAATATATTGGATTTAAAAAAATTTAAATCAGTTTCCTAACTGCTAAATCCACGCAAAGTTGACACTTAGATTTTCGAGGGGGTGTACTTAAATGTTTGCACTAAGCAGAAATGGCGTGGGATATTCTAAGCTCCTACTTTGTTTACAACAAAATTACTTGGTTTTTTTTCCAGCGATTGTGAAACATATATACAGTAATACAAAATGAAAATACTAAAATGTAATAGTCATTTAGGCATATACAGGGAGAACCAAAAAACTACGAACCGGCTGCGCGGTGTTTTTCCTGTTCGCGTCCTCGGCGTTCGTTGCCGTCTGCCGCTATCATAGAAAGGCGCGGATGAAACCATACACATTTTTAAAACTACTTTTAAAGGCTTTACTTACCAACTTACAATTTTACAATACTTACTCGCCAATTTTTTTTCGACTCAACGGTTGAAGCCCGTACATACGTGAATACAATTTTGCCCCCCCCCCTTTTAGAGAATTAGCAGCCAGGGAGCTGGATTTTGCCGTTTTTCATTAAGACTCTGCATCAGCTAATACAGCCAATATTTCGATGAGAAAAATTGAAAGTGTGAGGACAGAATTATTAGTAGAGATTTGTGGACCCTCGGTCCCCGATCTAACTCCCTACGAATTCTATCTCTGGGATAACAAAGTGTACAACAGAAACCCACATACCCTGGAAGAATTAAAACAAAATATCCGCCAGGAAATTGCCAGCATTTCTCACTACGACGAGTGATGGATAGTTTCCTAAAGAGGTGCCAAAAATGTATGGACAACGATGGTGGCCAGTTTCAGCATTTCCTTTCATAAAGTTGGTAAGTAAAGCCTTTAAAAGTAGTTTTAAAAATGTTGTACGATTTCATCCGCGCCTGCGATAGCAGCAGAACGGCAACGAGTGCCGAGGACGCGGACAGGAAAGACACCGCGCAGCCGGTTCGTAGTATTTTTGCTCTCCCTGTAGTTCGATAATTTGTTATAAAGCTGTCTAATAAAACAATATCTTTAATGTCCACATGACAGTATATCCCTAAAATTTCTGAAATGTCCTTTTCCCCCCTTCATCCCTCTCTTAAGCATGTGGTTGCCTTAACTGTTGCCCAAATATCAGTTCCTCTTGAGTTCAGCCCCTCAATACTTTGTATCGCTACCCGTGATAGCCATCTCCCATCACATAAGCGGATCTTGAACAATACAGCCATGGAGCATTCAAACTCTCGACTGCTACCTCCAGGGCAGCCAACCTCCGAGACATTGGTAATTTTGATAATATTGGGTGTATAATATTCATGTTACTTTTCTTGTTACAGATACGAATGGAAGAGAAATCCTTCTGACCTTGGCTCCATTATATTAACAAGTGATTATATACACAGGATACGGTAAGTTTCAACATGTAAATGTATGCATGAATACTTCAGGAAATAATTAAAAAAGAATTAGATTTTACGTTTTCCATATAAAGTACTATTATTTTTGTACCCATTTCAATCACATTTTAAACGCTGGACGAATGTCAAACCATTGTGCACATGTAACATTTTAAATCGGCACATACCGCGTTTAGTCATATAAGCTACTCTCAATTACCGACTTAGGTAAACTAAATTTGAAGCGAGTCAAACATTTTTAATTCTGTTATATATAAAATTTCATCTGTCGCTGCACAGGTTCGCTAAAATAGTACATTTTTGGAAGCCCTTCATAAAACATCCCTAATTCTATCTCGATTTCAACCAAATTCCAACTAATTCGACAAATTCTTCTCAAACATATGCATAAAATTTAAAGGCTGCTGATATTTGCATAAATATATATATATATATATATATATTTACTTTCTCTACTACATATAGTAAGTAGGGGAAGTATTGTATTCCACCCAAAAATTCGATACCGAGATTTCACCGGAAATACATGTTTTGAGACCACCTGAGTCCAAAAAAAAGCATTTTTGGAAACATGTCCATGTGTGTGTGTGTGTGTGTGTGTGTGTGTGTGTGTGTGTGTATGTGTGTGTCTGGAACAGCATAAGTCAGAAACGAACAGTCGGATGAACACCAAACTTGGTATTTAGGTTCAGTATCTTCCAGAGATGCGACACGAAGGTTTTCAAGAAAATTCCCCCACCCCAGACTACCCTTTACATGGAACATTTTTAGAAAATTTTAATTTTCTCAAAAATGGCTCTAACGATTTTGATTAAAATTGTCATATACATTTTTGTTGTTGAGTGAACCGTTTTCGAGATATTGCTTGTTATTCCCTTAAATTTTCCATACTTGAACTTTTTCTCAAATTCGTTATTCATTTTTTTATGTCCTGGACATGCAAAGAGAATGGAATGCGCCACATAGCAAGCAGCGCTTAAAATATTTGACTATCGTTTAAAACCTACCATATTCCCCTTGCATCTACAAAAAAATTAACAATAAGATTGACATCTCGATATCTCGATTAACATGAAGCATATGGAGAATAAGCATTTGTAAAAATAGTAGAGAAAGTCATGTGAGTGTAACACATCAGATTTTTTATAACATCTTCGTATAGAATACCCTTAACTGTTTAATCTCAACCAAGTTTCAAATACATAAACTCTTATTAGGCTCACCATATGAACTACGCTTTACTTGGTACCGATTTTAAACAGATTTGGAATGTTTCAATAAGTTAAATACAAACTTAGTATTTATAAAGTGTTGACTGCGTACAAATGCAGCGCTTGCTAGTTGTTCAATGATTACGAATGCAAAGACAAAGCGATATTAAAAGGCTTTCTGCAATAGCGATTGGTGGTAAAAAAATTCGAAGCCCTCCCAGAACCAAATCCTGGCTGCGCCCACTGCCTCCACGCATATAACAGTAACGAAACCTACTTCTGAAGTTCATCCTATAGAAACTTTGTAAATAACTTGCGAACACGCTAAGCTTATGAATTTTTGTTATGCACCATTAACAAAAAATAAAAAATGCTTTTATTTTATTTTATTCAGGGGTCTCAAAACATGTATTTCTGGTAAAATCCCGGTATCGGATTTTTGGGTGGAATGCAATACCTTCTCTACCTACTATCGCTTATTTTTATATAGCTTATACAAATTATTCGTACAGAAGTTTATTTTTCTTATTCATGTTAATCGAGGTAAAACTTTGCAAAAATATTTTCATTACACATTTCGTTATATGTTAACGGGTGATAGAAAAAGCCTGAGCGACAGTCAAGTGTTTAAATGCGGGTCGCTATACACTGACCTTGAAACTTCATACCTTTTCCATGATATCGCAAGAAACAGCGGTATAAGAAAAAAAATCTGATGTGTTACACTCACATAACTTTGTCTACTCTTGTACAACCTAATTTTACAAACGCCTATTCTCCATATGCTTCATGTTAATCGAGATATCGAGATGTCAATCTTATTGGTAATTTTCTTGTAGATGCAAGGAAAATATGGTAGCTTTTAAGCGATAGTCAAATATTTTAACGCTGGTTGCTATGTGACACATTCCATTCTCTTTATATGTCCAGGACAAAAAAAAATGAATAACGCATTTGAGAAAAAGTATAAGTATTGGAAAATTTAAGGAAATAACAAGCAATATCTCGAAAACGGTTCACTCAACAAAAGAAATGTACATGACATAAGTTGTGCATTTCAACGCGATCTACATTTTTTGTGTAGTAAAATGTTGTCTATCTCTTATGGTTTACCAGTTATGCAAAAGTCGTTCACAATGAAGAATACTTTTGGAGACATTCCCAGAAAATTCGAGATATACATTTCATTTCTCATGACATTACCCTAAACATATGATATTTTCATCAAAATCGTTAGAGCCATTTTTGAGAAAATTAAAATTTTCGAAAAATGTTCCATGTAAAGGGTAGTCGTCTGGGGTGGGGGGATTTTCTTGAATATCTTCGTGTCGCATCTCTGGAAGATACTGAACGTAAATACCAAGTTTGGGGTTTATCCGACTGTTAGTTTTTGAGTTATGCGCGCGCGCGCACGCGCGCACACGCGCACACACACACGCACACACACACACGGAAATGTTTCCAAAAATGCTTTTTTTGGATTCAGGAAGTCTCAAAACATGTATTTCCGGTGAAATCTCGGTATCGAATTTTTGGGTGGAATGCAATACTTCCCCTACTTACTATACGTAGTAGAGAAAGTAAAAATCTGATGTGTTACACCCACATAACTTTGTCTACTCTTGTACAACCTAATTTTACAAACGCCTATTCTCCATATGCTTCATGTTAATCGAGATATCGAGATGTCAATCTTATTGCTAATTTTCTTGTAGATGCAAGGGGAACATGGTAGGTTATAAGCGATAGTCAAATCTTTTAAACGCTGGTTGCTATGTGGCGCATTCTATTCTGTTTGCATATCCAGGACATGAAAAATTGAATAACGAATTTGAGAAAAAGTATAAGTATTGGAAAATTTAAGGAAATAAGAAGCAATATCTCGAAAGGTTCACTCAACTAAAAAAATGTATATGACATAAATTGTGTATTTTAACGCGATGTACATTTTTTGTGTAGTAAAATTGTCTATCTCTTATGGTTTACCAGTCATGCAAAAGTCGTTCACAATAAAGAATACTTTTGGAGACATTCCCAGGAAATTCAAGATATACATTTTATTTGTTATAAAAATATCTTAAACATATGATATTTTAATCAAAATCGTTAGCCATTTTTGAGAAAATTAAAATTTTCGAAAAATCTTCCATGTAAAGGGTACTCTGGGGTGGGGGGATTTTCTTGAAAACCTTCGTGTCGCATCCTTGGAAGATACTGAACCTAAATACCAAGTTTGGTGTTTATCCGACTGTTCGTTTCTGAGTTATGCTGTTCACAGACACACAGACAGACAGACACACACACGGACATGTTTCCAAAAATGCTTTTTTTGGATTCAGGGGGTCTCAAAACATGTATTTCCGGTGAAATCTCGGTATCGAAATTTTGGGTGGAATACAATACTTCCCCTACTTACTCTACGTAGTAGAGAAAGTAAAAATGAATAACGTATTTGAGAAAAAGTATAAGTATTGGAAAATTTAAGGAAATAACAATATCTCGAAAACGGTTCACTCAACAAAAGAAATGTATATGACATAAGTTGTGTATTTTAACGCGATCTACATTTTTTGTGTAGTAAAATTTTATCTATCTCTTATGGTTTACCAGTTATGCAAAAGTCGTTCACAATGAAGAATACTTTTGGAGACATTCCCAGAAAATTCGAGATATACATTTCATTTCCCATGACATTATCTTAAACATGTGATATTTTCAACAAAATCGTTAGAGCCATTTTTGAGAAAATTAAAATTTTCGAAAAATTTTCCATGTAAAGGGTAGTCTGGAGTGGGGGGATTTTCTTGAAAACCTTCGTGTCGCATCTCTGGAAGATACTGAACCTAAATACCAAGTTTGGTGCTTATCCGACTGTTCGTTTTTGAGTTATGCTGTTCACAGACACACACGGACATGTTTCCAAAAATGCTTTTTTTGGATTCAGGAGATCTCAAAACATGTATTTCCGGTGAAATCTTGGTATCGAATTTTTGGGTGGAATGCAATACTTCCCCTACTTACTATACGTAGTAGAGAAAGTAAAAATAACCGAGCGGTATGGCTCAGGCGGTAAAGTCTGTGGCCCGCATTCGGGAGGTCCCGGGTTCAAATCCCGTGGGCCGACCAATCTGTGTGAGGTTTTTCGTGGTTTTCCTCAGTCGTCAAGGTAAATACCGGATTGGATATTTAATACCACAACCCAAAGTTCCATCTTAAGTCTAAAACAATAGTAAAATGAAAAATAAGTGGTAATAACGAATGTTATGCCATCTATCTACAGACAAGCAGTTAGACTGGACGGCACCCTAATGCCATCTGCACGGCATAAAGCAGGGGTTACAGGGATGAGACCTTTAAGGCTAACTGTCCGCCTTTCTGTGTGAGGGCGGCGGTTAGACTGGACGGCACCCTAAAGCCATCTGCACAGCATGAAACAGGGGCTACTGGAATGAAACCTAGAAGGCTAACTGTCCATCACATATCGTTCAAAGAGATATCCACCAACAGATCCGTCGCGATATGACCAAGGAGTTAAAGCGAGTAAAATAAAAATAGAATAAAAAAAAAAGATATTAAAAAAATCTGTTTTTGTTGCATTTGAATATGTATGCGTCATAGCGATTCGGGTATACCAAATACTTCAGTCCAATAACGGATATTTCGGAAAATGGCTCATGGCACGAAAACAAAAGACAAAAAAAAAATATTTGGAATTTTGTATGTTTCAAAGATATCTACATTTTTTGTGTAGTAAGCTTTTGTGTATCTCCTATACATTTTATTTCTCATGTAAATGTCAAATACATGATCGTTTAATCAAAGCCGTTACATCATTTCTTGAGAAAATAAAACACTGAAACTTTGTTCATATAAAGGATAGTTTGGAGTGGGGAGATATTCTTGAAAATCTTAAAAGTCGCATATTTGGAGGATATTGAACTCAAAAATAAAGTTTGATATTTATCCAACATTTCATTTTTTAATAATGCTTTTCACATACCACGCGCGAGCGCAATTCCTCTTTTTCAGGGTCCTCAAAGCATATATCTCCGGCTTAAACTTTATATAAGAATATTTGAGTGCAGTTCAATATTTCCTCTACCTTCCATGTACGTGGTAGAGGAAGTAAACACTTACTGGATATTTCGCCCTTTACTTTTTCTAACTACTAGTTAGAGAAGCGTTTCCACCCAAAAATTCGATACCAAGATTTCATCGGAAATGCATGTTTTGAGGCTTCCTGAATAAATAAAAAGCATTTTTAGAAAAAGATCCGTCTGAAAAGCATAACTCAAAACGAAAGTAGGATAAATAATTTCGTACTTAGTTTCAGTACCTTCTAAGGATGTGACACCAAGATTTAAAAAAAAAAAAATCTCCACACTCCAAACTAGGTACCGTTTATGTGGAACATTTCTCGAAATTCTTTATTTTCCAAAAAAGTGATCCAAACGATTTTGATAAAAATCCTATATATTTAAGGAATTTACTTAACAAATAAAATATGAATATTGTACAACGTTAAGCGATAGGCGAAAACTAGCTACACAAGAAATGTAGATCTCTTATACCACACAATTAATTTCATATAACTTTTTATGGCATTAGCCATTTCGAGATATCGGTCATTAATGTTTCGAATTTTTTTAGTTCCATTTATACTCGCCTTTAGGTACATTGGTCTTATCGGAGGGCTTTCCTTTGGAACTTATTGCCTTTAACTCTTGACGTGGGGTTTCTTGCACGTTTTTGTTTTTTGTTCTTTCTTTTATCATTAGGTCATACACACTCTCATTCATACTTCCAGACTCTGGCGAGGACAAGGAATAATTTTGGCTAGTGAAAAATTCCCACCCCGTGCCGGGAATCGAACCCGGGACCCCTACCACAGGGGGCAATGAGCTGCGGAGCCAGCCGGTTCGAATTGTTCAATACTTAGTCATTATTTTCAAGACCTTTCGATATTCAGTTGTTCATCCCGATTGCAGCAAACAGCATGGAATTTTAAGGCCTGTACATAGCGTCCAGTTCTAAAACATGTGGCTATCGCTGTTGCCTTTGTATCTATAACGAAATGTGTAATGTAGCTATTTCTGCAAAGGTTTATTTGGATTAAAATGTAGTCGATAGAAGAATAAGTTTTAGTAATCGTTTGTATACCCACTAATAAGCGACAGAGGGCAGAGAAGGTCATGTGAATACGTCAAATATTTTTATCCAGGGGGCTCAAAACGTGTATTTCCAGTTTAAACTCTATATAGAATATTTGAGTGGAATGCAGTACTTCCTTTAGTTACTAGCTATATGGTAGGAGTCAACATTTTGTATTTTGTCTTTTTTTTAACTTCGCACTTCATTTGAACTCGCTTTTGGACATAGTGAGAAATCATATTGCTAAGCTTAATCGGTTAGGGCTTTATTAAGAAAAATAGCAGTAGTTTTAAAAATGGTATTTTCACTTCAGGGAAGCAATCAGCACTATCTATAATCGAAATTTACCAGATTATGTTCGGCTACGGCTTAGTTATATGTATACCTATCATAGTTTATTTTCTGGTGGATACTGAACTGGATTTCACTAGCCTGAGATGCGACTAAAGCGATGACACCTAAGAATTCGGGTAAATTGTAATATTTTTGCCCGCATTTGTGTCACTTTTGACCGCATTAGGTTTTACGCTTGCTCTAACGTAATGCTGCCAAAATATGAATAATGCCACCGAAGCCGGTAAGATACTCAGCCTCAAAGCGTAGCCTTTTTTAGAAGGAGAGGAGTGTAGCAAGTTGCGGCCGATGCGAAGCGACTACAGAGCGTAGACGAGGGATCTGCGCGTCTAAAACTCGAATGATTCTCCTTCGCAAAACAACAGCACATCGCATATTTAGTGCATTTCACTTATTTAAGGTTGGCAGTACCCACTTAGCATGTGATTTATCGGAAAAATGGCTACGT
This sequence comes from Deroplatys truncata, assembly GCA_030765065.1. Classification (NCBI taxonomy): domain Eukaryota; kingdom Metazoa; phylum Arthropoda; class Insecta; order Mantodea; family Mantidae; genus Deroplatys; species Deroplatys truncata. Next base: position 84,872,306 of record CM060988.1, read on the forward strand.
TTGTTGGCTTCCTCACGCCATTTGCCTATACAAGTAAAACACCTAAAACGGATGGGTACGTGGGCACCAGATATTGGAGAGACCACATCATGTTCTAAAATCACTCCTAAGATAACTTATTTCATTATTTCTCACTTCATTATACCTAATGTAGGTGGGCTAAAGTATGACAATTTAGCCAGAATGCGTATCAGAAATTGATGGAAAAGTGAACTACGGGCTTCGCGTGAGAATTTTGCCAACAAATCAGTGGGATACATTAGGCTTTCCTGAAGAAACAATAGTAGGTATATGTACTGAAAAAAGTGTTGCATTCACATGACATTCTTTATTCAATCTTCTATCAAGTATTCTTACAAAAGCTTATTATTTTAACTACTTCTTAATCCAGATAAACCTTCAATTCGAACGCAATAGTCAGATGTTTAAAGAGCGCGTCGCTATGTGATAGATTTAAAATTCTATGCTCTTTGCACGAACACAAGAAAAACGAATAACGCTTCCAGATGAGAAAAGAATAAGTACATTTTTAAATGGTTTGAACGTACATATCAAAATTCTATCTCTTGCGGTTTACTTCAAAAGCCATTACTAGAAAATTTGAAATATCTTAAACATTTACTGTTTTAATGAAAATAGTTAAGCCATTTTTGAGAAAACAAAAAAGAAACTTTTTCCGTGTAAAAGGTAGTTTGGGGAAATCTTCGCGTGGCATCCTTGAAAGATGTTGAACTTAAATACCAAATTTCGTTTTTGAATTTTGCTGTTCACAGACACCTTATTCTAAAAATCGGATGTGTTATATTCACATGACTTTCTGTACCTCTGTTGTTTAAAGTGGGACAAACAATTCTTACGAAAGCTTATTTTTCTATCTACTTCATATTGAGATACACCGTTGGGGAAACAGATACATTCCACATTTCGTTACAGATACAAAGGCAACAAGGATACTCAAATATTTAAGAACTGAACGCTATACACCGCCTTTTAAATTCCATACCTACTTTTTCCATGCAACCACATACCATTAATAACGGATATCTCAGAAATGGCTTATACCGCAAAAAGGTTATTTGAAATAAACTGTGTTTTAAAGAGATATACATTTTTTGTATAGTACGTTTTCGTCTATCGCTTAACGTATACGCGTTATGCCAGTTTATACGAAATTCGTCCCCAATTAAATGAACTTCACAGGCTATTTCTAAAAAATTCAAATTATACATTTCATTTGTCATGTAAATATTTTTAATACATGGTATTTTAATCAACATTGTTAAAGCCATTTTGTAGGAAATCAAACATTTCTTAAAATCTTCCATGTAAAGCGTAGTTTGGTGTGGGGGGATTTTCTTGAAAATTCTCGTAGATTGGAAGATACTTAAGTTTTTCTCGGACTTTTCGTTTTTTGAATTATGACACACACACACACACACACACACACACACACACACACATCCGTAAGTTTTTCTACAATGCTTTTATTTTATTCACGGGCCCTCAAAACGTGTATTTCCGGTGAAATCTCGATTTTTTTTACAAAACCTTTATTGACAATCATAGCTTTTCCATGTGGATTTTAAGTAATAGCAACTGTAAGTAACGTAACATGTTTTAACATCGCCGTCGGTACACAAAAGAGGTTGTGGAGTAACATGAATAATGAGACAATCTGCCTAACATACCTCGATTTCCTCTGCCGCTGTTGTCCAAAAGGCCGTATTCCGTTGCACGCTCACACTCAACTGAACAGGACAGCGCGCGTAGCGTCTGGTATGTGTCTGACCACGCCTACAACCAAGCCGCGACTTCCATTGGAGGAACCGCTTCTGGTCCTCACCTGCTCTGAATACGAGCATTTCCTCATTGTTGCGAACAATGTCGAAATTAACCCTCAAATGACATTTGACATACACATTTAAGCGTAGCCATAGCTGAAATTTGGCCAACATTTTGAATAAATTAAAAAAAAATGCTTTTATGTCCATAAAAAACGTTGAACCTATTGTTTTTGCTCTCAGAGCTCTTTAAAGCCTCATTCAATACGTAACTTGAAATTCCCAACAGCGCTCAGCCTGTATTTTCTTCTTCTTCAATGGATTATCCTCCTGTTGTAGGATTTACACCCCACTACGTATAGTAAGTAGGGGAAGTATTGTATTCCACCCAAAAATTCGATACCGAGAGTTCACCGGAAATATATGTTTTGAGACCCCCTGAATAAAAAAAAAACATTTTTGGAAACATGTCTGTGTGTGTGTGTGTGTGTCTGTGTGTGTGTGTGTGTGTGTGTGTGTGTGTGTGTGTGTGTGTGTGTAAACAGCATAACTCTAAAACGAACAGTCGGATAAACACCAAACTTGGTATTTAGGTTCAGTATCTTCCAGAGATGCGACACGAAGGTTTTCAAGAAAATCCCCCCACCCCAGACCAACCTTTACATGGAACATTTTTCGAAAATTTTAATTTTATCACAAATAGCGCTAACGATTTTGATTAAAATATCATATGTTTAAGATATTTTAATGATAAATGAAATGTATATCTCGAATTTTCTGGGAGTGTCTCCAAAAGTATTCTTCATTGTGAACGACTTTTGCATAACTGGTAAACCATAAGAGATAGACAAAATTTTAGATCGCGTTAAAATACACAATTTATGTCATATACATTTTTTTTGTTGAGTGAACCATTTTCGAAATATTGCTTGTTATTCCCTTAAATTTTCCAATACTTTTTCTCAAATGGGAATTCGTTATTCATTTTCATACTTTCCCTACTACGTATAGAAAGTAGGGGAAGTATTGTATTCCACTCAAAAATTCGATATCGAGATTTCACTGGAAATATACGTTTTGAGATCCTCTAAATCCAATAAAAGCATTTTTGGAAACATGTCCGTGTGTGTGTGTTTGTGTGTGTGTGTGTGTGTGTGTGTGTGTGTGTGTGTGTGTGTGTGTGTGTGAACAGCATAACTCAGAAACGAACAGTCGGATAAACATCAAACGTTGTATTTAGGTTCAGTATCTTCCAGAGATGCGACACGAAGGTTTTCAAGAAAATCTCCCCACCCCAGATTACCCTTTACATGGAACATTTTTCGAAAATTTTAATTTTCTCAAAAATGGCTCTAACGATTTTGATTAAAATATCATAGATATGTTTAAGATATTTTCATGACAAATAAAATGTGTATCTTGAATTTTCTGCGAATGTCTCCAAAAGTATTCTTCATTGTGAATGACTTTTGCATAACTGGTAAAGCATAAGAGATAACAAAATTTTATTACACAAAAAATGTAGATCGCGTTAAAATACACAATTTATGTCATATACATTTTTTGTTGTTGAGTGAACCATTTTCAAGATATTCCTTGTTATTCCCTTAAATTTTTCAATACATTTTCTCAAATGGGAATTCGTTATTCATCTTTTTGTCTTGGATATGCAAAGAGTATTAATCTGTGGCAAAAAGAATGGTGCTGCACATAGCAACCAGCTATTAAGAGATATGTCTATGCTTAAAGGCTACTGTATTTCTATATTGCCCTTGCAAATACAAAACAGGGGAACATAGTAGGCCTTAAGCGATAGTCAAATATTTTTAGAACTGGTCGCTATGTGTAAAATGTAATTCTCTTTGCATGTCAAAAGATCGTTTCTGCAAATGTTTATCTCGATTAATATGAAATAGATGGAGAATAAGAGTTTGTAAAAATAGTTTGTACAATAGTAGAGAATGTCATGTGAGTGTAACACATCAGATATTTTTTTTATGTCCTGACATACAAAGAGAATGGAATGCGCCACATAGCAACCAGCTCTTAAAAGATTTGACTATCGCTTAAATACTATCATATTCCCCTTGCACCTACAAGAAAATTAGCAATAAGATTAACATCTCGATTAACATGAAGCATATGGAGAATAAGCGTTTGTAAAAATAGTTTGTACAAGAGTGGAGAAAGTCATGTGAGTGTAACACATCAGACAAATTTTTCATAGTAAACATTAAAGACATTTGCATAACATTTAAGACACACTTATTTGTGGTAGCGCAGTATGTGACAACACTTTTTAAATCATTTAGTAGATAAAAACAGCAAGATTTAGAAAGTTCACCTATGGGTACCCTTAACTGAAAAATGCTACAGAGTGTGCAGGCTGTAGCTCGTATCGGACGATGAATGAAATGGGTGAACTATGCTCAAATGAATTCGGAGACCCTAGAGCTATTCCTACATTAATCGTTTCAGGATAAGGGAAACTCCGAAAAAATCTTTATCCGTGTAACTTAGCCTAACCGAAATTTGAACTCGAAACCTCTTGAATTTGAGGCAGAACGTGATGCAGTAATTTGTATCACAAATTACTTAAATGTAAATAATGATTGTAATATGAATATGCATTTTTATGTGACATTGATTAGAGATGTTTCTTGACTGTAATTATTGTTGATAAGTAAGTTTCTACGACCTTACTGAAACTGTCAATAATAGCGCAATAATGCAGCGAGGGGGTGAGCTGTTTATCATTATTGGAAACGAGGAAGTTACGTAATGTTGGCGCGTTTTTTCCGTTGAGAACCTTCTGGAATGTTTTCTCCCTAAAGCATATGTATTCATAATTTTCATTGGATATTAAAATAGACGCTAATGTTGGCGCGTTTTATTAGCCAATAGCAGTTCAGTTATAATCTTTAGGCGTATCTGGATGCAGGATTATAAATAGGGTAGGTTAGAGGTAGCTTCATGCTCAGTTCATCGAAAGTCTCAATACATTACACGTCGCCTTCAGTTGCTCAGTTCATCAAAAATCTGTGTACACTACACGTCGTCTTCAGTCAGTCAGTTCGTCATACATCGGATATAGATTCACAAGTTACGCGCAGCAGAATTATGAAAGATCTAAAATATGGTAAAGTTAATTATACAAAAGGTTGAAGTACGTTGATTAAAAGTGATCAGTAAGAAGTTATTATAACAGTTTCAGTTTGGCGAGTATCTAGATCAATATGTAAAAGTGATAGTTAACGTGTTCGACAATAAAAATTATAAAACAAATTTCTTCATCAGTGTTCTTTTTGGATAAAAGATTCCTTTCCGTTTACACAACCCTGATCAAGACACATGTTCGACCCAAGATAAGATAATAGCTAGCCGGAGGACAGTAAACAAAACTTAAAATTCTTTCAAACACTGATACTAGGTACCACAAATTGCTAACACTAGATGGAGCTACAAACCGAACAAATGAATGACGTCACAAGATAGCTTCAACACACGTGATGTAAACAAACATTTGTAAGTAATACCGTTACAAATTGGCTATCACAACGTGGGGCTACAATAATGTTAAATAAAAAGAACATAAATACTGTCGCAAACGCTACCGCTACATCACGATAGTTCAGTTGTTTCATGTTTCATTCTTCCTTAAAACTAAACTCTCCATTATCCATTTTCAAAAAATGCGAACAGAAGAATGTTTTAAAATATAGACAAAATTTTCAGAATATTGAAAAAGTGTTGTTTAGCGGACTGTATAATTACTTTGAATGTAATAATAATAATAATAATAATAATAATAATAATAATAAATAGAGGCAGGCCGAACGGGATGGCTTAGGTGGCAACGTCTGTGGCCCGCATTCGGGAGGTGCAGGTTTCGATACCTGGAGATCGCCCACTCTGGCCATGGGGTTTTTCATAGTTTTCCTTTGATCCCTAAGCGAAGGCAAGGGTGGTGTATTCAACCACGATTTATCCTTTCCCCGATTTCCCGTCATTGCATCTCTCCCCCTTTCATTTCTCAGGAAGTGCCTCCAGGTTCCGTAGCACGGCTGATGTCGGACAGATGGCACGGTTGCTGCGTTTTATAAAAGATTTCTCCCCGTAAACGAATGGTTGAGTTGGCCTCCTGCTAGGTTCTTTTCGTTAAGCTTCCGCGGGATTCTTCGCCTCTGCTGGTGAACGTTGGTGTTTCAAGGAAATGTTAGGGACTTCCTTGCGTCTACGTGCACCTGTCTGCACAGACCTGGGACCTCCTGCGGCTCCTTCACTTCGTCCCTACCTCCCGGGGTCTGTAGTCACAATGGTCGTAATGGCGAGGTGTCCCCCTTTGTTGAATAACTTCTACCTCTAGAGGGCGGATTTATATACACTAAAATCATACACATATGCATGCATTTATGCAGCAAAAGAAAAAAAAAACCCTGAAAATATGCTCTAAAATGTTACGTATTATTTTTCGATGACTTTTTCTACCTCTATCATTTGTAAGTGTGTATACAAATTATTCTTATGAAAGCTTATTTTACTATCTACTTCATTTTAATCGAGATAAACCTTTGCAGAAATAGTTACATTATAACGACAGAGCCAAGAAACTACGAACCGCCTGCGCGGTGTTTTTCCACTGAGCGTGTGGAAACATCTAACGCACTGCTGCTATAAACAATGCCACTGTTGACGTGCTTTTGCTTTGCAGCGTGAAGTGCAGTATTGAGTTGACGGTGATGTGATGCAGTTCATTTATTACGAGTTATTTATTATTTTGTCCTGTACTTAGTCTCAAAGTAAATTATGGCTCGGTATATGTTTTCTATTGTACAGCGTGTATTTATTTATAATTCGTATGTGTTAACTCAGCTCGCCAAGTGAAAGCACGATTTGCACAAAGATTTCCAGATGTAAAAATCCCAGGCCGTACAACACAATCCATGAACTTTGCAATACATTTCATGCCACAGGAAATGTTCACGCTAATAAATCTAAAAGACGGCGTACGGTTCTTACCGAAGAAACATTAGACGACATCGGTCATCGTTTGGAGAATTCCCCCGAAAAATCACTTATGCGTCTTTCACAACAGACAGACATTTCTTATGGCTCTGCGCAAAGAGCTACCAAATGCTGAAGTTAAAACCATATAAAATAACTGTGGCATATTTAATATTTTTCACGGACGAGGCTTGGTTCCACCTTCATGAATATGTACACAACATAATCTTTATTGGAGCTCTGACAAACCTAATATTGTTCATGAAGTACCCTTTCATGACAAAAAATTGGCGTATGATACGCCATGAGCGGAGAAAGAGTTATAGGGCCAATTTTTTTCGATCAACAGTTGACGCCCATATATACGTGAATACAATTTTGCCCCCTTTTTAAAGAGAATTAACAGGCAGGGAGTGTGATTTTGCCCTTTTTCAACAAGACTCATACGGCCAATATTACGATGAGAGCAATTGAAAGTGTGTTTAGGACGAATTATTAGTAGAGATTTGTGGCCCCCTCGGTCCCCCGACCTAACCCCCCTGCGATTTCTATCCTTGGGGTAACTTAAAACATAAAAGTGTACAAGACAAACCCACACCCCTGGAAGAATTAAAACAAAATATCCGCCAGAAAATTGCCAGCATTTCTCAACGTGAATTACGGCGAGTGATGGATAGTTTCCAAAAGAGGTACCAAAAATGTATGGACAACGACGGTGGCCAGTTTCAGCAACTCCTTCATAAGGTTGGTAAGTAAAGCCTTTAAAAGTAGTTTTAAAAATGTATGGTTTCATCCGCGCCTTTCTATGATAGCGGCAGACGGCGAGCGCCAAGGACGCGGACAGGAAAAACACCGTGCAGCCGTTCGTAGTTTTTTTTTGGCTCTCTGTGTACATTTCACTATAGATATAAAGGGAACAGCGAGAGTCAAATGTTTAAGAACTGGAAGCTGTATACAGGCCTTAATTTTCCATATTCTTTGCATGCAATCGCGAGAAACAATTAAAATCGACCAAACTTTTAAAAAATGACAAAATAATGAACAATACGATATTTATCCAACTTCTCGTTTTTGAGTTATACTGCTTTCACACACACACACACACACACACACACACACACACGCGCGCGCGCGCTAAGACGGACCTTTTACTAAAAATTATTTTTTTATTCACGGGTCTCAAAACGTGTATTTTCAGCGAAATTTCGATATTGACTTTTTGGATAGAATGCAATACCTTCTCTTCCTTCTATGTACACTGCCTCTCAAACGTTTCTGGGGGCCGTAACACACACCGCTGTTCCATGTACTTTGTTCACCCTTTCGACGGAAGTGCGGAAAGGGAGTGCCATACACACAAATGCAAAAAAAAAAAAAAAAAAAAAATAATCTGATGTGTTACACTCACATGACTTTCTCTACTCTTGTACAAACTATTTTTACAAACGCTTATTCTCCATATGCTTTATGTTAATCGAGATATCGAAATGTTAATCTTATTGCTAATTTTCTTATAGATGAAGGGGAATTGCTAGCCTTTAAGCGATAGTCAAATATTTTAACGCTGGTTGCTATGTGGCGCATTCCATTCTCTTTGCATGTCAGGACATAAAAAATGAATAACGTATTTGAGAAAAAGTATAAGTATTGGAAAATTTAAGGAAATAACAAGCAATATCTCGAAAACGGTTCACTCAACAAAAGAAATGTATATGACATAAGTTGTGTATTTTAACGCGATCTACATTTTTTGTGTAGTAAAATTTTGTCTATCTCTTATGGTTTACCAGTTATGCAAAAGGCGTTCACAATGAAGAATACTTTTGGAGACATTCCCAGAAAATTCGAGATATACATTTCATTTCTCATGACATTATCTTAAACATATGATATTTTCATCAAAATCGTTAGAGCCATTTTTGAGAAAATTAAAATTTTCGAAAAATTTTCCATGTAAAGGGTAGTCTGGAGTGGGGGGATTTTCTTGAAAACCTTCGTGTCGCATCTCTGGAAGATACTGAACCTAAATACCAAGTTTGGTGTTTATCCGACTGTTCGTTTTTGAGTTATGCTGTTCACAGACACACACACACACACACACACACACACACACACACACACACACACACACACACACACAGACACACAAACAGACACACTCACGGACATGTTTCCAAAAATGCTTTTTTTGGATTCAGGAGATCTCAAAACATATATTTCCGGTGAAATCTCGGTATCGAATTTTTGGGTGGAATGCAATACTTCCCCTACTTACTATACGTAGTAGAGAAAGTAAAAAATCTGATGTGTTACACTCACATGACGTTCTCTACTCTTGTACAAACTATTTTTATAAACGCTTATTCTCCATCTACTTCATGTTAATCGAGATAAACATTTGCAGACTCCATCTTATTGCTAATTTTCTTGTAGATGTAAGGGGAAAATATATTTACAAGGGCAATATAGAAAAACAGTAGTCTTTAAGCACATACATATCTCTTAATAGCTGGTTGCTAGGTGCAGCACCATTCCCTTTGCCACAGATTATAACTCTTTGCATATCCAAGACAAAAAATGAATAACGAATTCTCATTTTAGAAAATAAGTATTGAAAAATTTAAGGGAATAACAAGCAATATCTCGAAAATGGTTCACTCAACAAAACAAATGTATATGACATAAATTGTATATTTTAACGCGATCTACATTTTTGTGTAGTAAAATTTTGTCTATTTCTTATGGTTTACGAGTTATGCAAAAGTCGTTCACAATAAAGAATACTTTTGGAGACATTCCCAGGAAATTCAAGATATACATTTTATTTGTCATAAAATATCTTAAACATATGATATTTTAATCAAAATCGTTAGAGCCATTTTTGAGAAAATTAAAGTTTTCGAAAAAATTTCCATGTAAAGGGTACTCTGGGGTGGGAGGATTTTCTTGAAAACCTTCGTGTCGCATCTCTGGAAGATGCTGAACCTAAATACCTAGTTTGGTGTTTATCCGACTGTTCGTTTCTGAGTTATGCTGTTCACAAACAGACACACAGACAGACAGACAGACAGACAGACACATACACGGACATGTTTCCAAAAATGCTTTTTTTTTTATTCAGGGTGTCTCAAAATATATATTTCCGGTGAAATCTCGGTATCGAATTTTTTAGTGGAATACAATACTTCCCCTACTTACTATACGTAGTAGAGAAAGTAATAAACACAGTTCTAGTACTGCCCGCTTTTATGTAAAGGGGATTATTAATGCTTGGCATTGCAGAGGTCGCATGTTTAAGTCCGGGAATAGGATTTGCATTTTTTCTGCTAAATAAGTTGCCTCCATGCCTTTTAGAAATGTATGTATATTTACTCGATTTACATGCTTTTGTTGTATAAGTAATTTCACACATCAATATCCTATAATAATAATAGTAATAATAATAATAATAATAATAATAATATTGACCTTTTTGTATGAAAAACACAGCCTGACTTCCATTGAAGTTATTTGGCTGATGGTGGGTGTGAGAGGCATATCAAGCTTCTTTGTAAAATTCTCCAAAGTTTAATGCGGAAATTCCAATTATGGCATAGCAGTTACTGCTGTCAGAGATTCAACTGTCATTTTCAAATAATTGTGATTGTAGTTGTAATGTTTGTATTTATTTTACTTCGATTTTTTACTCTTATCATTTCGTTTTATTTTTGCCACCTTCCTTTACCGTTTTATCACAACTGATTACAACATTTTCTGGTTTACATTGGATGTTAGACTTAAACACGGTTTGTTTATTATATTTTGTCACATTTGGCAGTCCTTCTCAGAGAAGTGGAAAGAATTTATTTGTATATAGACAAGGAATAGAGGTAGAGTCAGACGCATTAGATTCAGTTATGCTGGCGGCAGGCGGCCGCGAGAGCTCAGTTGTAAAGTGTCGGAATGGAAAGCCATAGAGCTGTGATTCGGATTCGACATTTATCTCGAATGTTATTATAATATAATAAAGTTATTATTATGATTGTTATTATTATCATCATCATAATTGTGAATTAAATACAAATTAAACTCGTTCTATTTATTCATAGCGTTTAACGTTCCTTTTTACTACACTAGCTTACAGAGATAGTAAACTGTGTCAAATACAAAGATTAACATCGTGGGTATCACTTTAATAGCACTAGTAGCACAAAAATAAAATCGTATATATTTGTAGATATTAAACATATTTTCCTTAACACAAATCTATCAAATGTGAAATGCAATAGTAATGTGTTTACAATAAATACAATAATAATAATAGTAATAGTACTGATGCAAAACATTTTTGGGTGACTTCGTTTTTTATTTGTTTAATAAGAAGACCACCAGTGGTAGCTGCTCTGTGACATAGCGTGCGTAGTTCTTGAACCCGGAGTTAGACGTTTGGAAGTGTTGAAGCTCATGCAGTGAGCTGGTGGAGTCAGTGAATATGATATACGGTGCCATTTGGTTTTGATCTATAATGTACTGTAGTGCTTACTTACTTAATAGTGAAAAGTTCGTAATAGACGGTTGAAAGGTGATCAGGTAGTCTATAGAGTATCGTGTGGCTGGGAAGAACCACAGAACACCCATTGTTGTCATCCAACCTGGACCCATCAGTGTAGATACACTATGTGATCAAAAGTATCCGGACACCCCACAAACATACGTTTTTTATCTTAGGTGCATTGTGCTGGCACCTACTGCCTGGTACTCATTGTCCGCGACCTCAGTAGTCATTAGACATCGTGAAACAGCAGAGTGGGACACTCCATGGAACTCACGGACTTCGAACGTGGTCAGGTGATTGGGTGTCACTTGTGTCAGAAGTCTGTACGCGAGATTTCCACACTCCTAAACATCGCTAGGTCCACTGTTTTTGCTGTGATAGTGAAGTGGAAACGTGAAGGGACATGTACAGCACAAAAGCGTACAGGCCGACCTCGACTGTTGACTGATAGAGACCGCCGACATTTGAAGAGGGTCGTAAAGAGTAATAGGCAGACATCTATCCAGACCATCACACAGGAATTCCAAACTGCATCAGGATCCACTCCAAGTACTATGACAGGCGTGAGGTGAGAAACCTTGGATTCCATGTCGAGCGGCTGCTCATAAGCTATACATCACGCAGGAAAATGCCAAACGACGACTGCTTGGTGTAAGGAGCGTCAACATTACACGATTGAACAGTGGCAAAACGTTGTGTGGAGCGATGAATCACGGTACACAAAGTGGCGATCCGATGGCAGGGTGTGGGTATGGCGAATGCCCGGTGAACGTCATCTGCCAGCGTGTGTAGTGCCAACAGTGAAAATCGGAGGTGGTGGTGTTATGTTGTGGTCGTGTTTCTCCTGGAGGGAGCTTGCACCCCTTGTTTTGAGTGGCACGATCACAACTCAGACCTACATTGATATTTTAAGCACCTTCTTGCTTCCCACTGTTGAAGAGCAATTCGGGGATGGCGATTGCATCTTTCAACACGATCGAGCACCTGTTCATACTGCACGGGCTGTTGTTACACGACAATAACATCCCTGTAATGGACTGGCTTGCTCAGAGTCCTGACTTGAATCCTATAGAACACATTTGGGATGTTTTGGAACGTCGACTTCGTGCCAGGCCTCACCACCTACATCGATACCTCTCCTCAGTTCCGCACTCCGTGAAGAATGGGCTGTCATTCCCCAAGAAACCTTCCAACACCTGATTGAAAGTATGCCTGCGAGAGTGAACGCTGTCATCAAGGCTAATGGTGGGCCAACACCATATTGTCTTCCAGCATTACCGATGGAGGGCGCCACGAACTTGTACGTCATTTTCAGCCAGGTGTCCGGATACTTTTGATCACGTAGTGTATGTTGAGTGCTAGGTTGTACCTCACATGCTCCTGAAAACAGCTCTGTCAGTTTCGTTGTTGTGGTGATTGGCTACAGTCAAATAAAAAGAAGGACGTCTTAGTGGCCATGACACAATATCATCTGGTTCGGGGCGTGAAGTCCTTTCAGGTAGAAGTAGATTGAACTTGTTGAGGTAGTTAGAAACTCGGCGATAGAAGGAGGTGGACAAATATGGTTGAGATGAGCCATTATTGTAATGGAACACGTACCGATATACCTTATTTCTGGGCATTGCAGCAATTTTCGTAACGTAAGTCAGACTTATTCGTCTATAATATAGTGGAAATTCATTAGCTTCGACCTGCAGACTGCAGATAGGGCTTGTATGAAAGGCACATAGAGCTATTCTTAGAGCTGAAGACTGTATGGTATCAATTTTGAGAGCAGTGGAACTAACCGAACTATATGGTTTAGAACCGTAATCTATCTTGGAGCGAATAGTGCTTCGGTAAGTTTGAATAAGCACTTTGAAATTGGCTTCCCAGCTCTTTGCTGCTAGGGTGTTAAGAACATTAAGTCTTTGAGTGCATTCTGCTTTAAGGAAAAATGAAGGCAATTATATATAAATAAAACTGATTTGTTTTCTAACATTCTTATTCGATGGGCTAGACATATGAGTACATGTTCCAAGGGTATCTTTGTTTGGTTTTTCACAACATTTAAAAGCTTTAGCAGTGATACTGTGGCACGCCCATTTTTCAAACAGCCACCAGCTTTATGTTTGTTAACTTGAGTTTATACTGTAATTTATTCTACTAAAACTGTAAATTCTCTTAAATAATGTAAGTGGTTTATTATTACAAGTAACCTAAAAATGCAATATTAATTAAAAAAGCGAGTATAGTAATATATTTCGAAAATTTACAAAACAGGTAATACACTGGGTGCTTCTACCTGCCTCGTCATCATCAAGGCATGCTGTACCACTGATTATTTAATCTGGGTTCATCCCATCCTAATCTACAGGCGAGGTAGGGCAACCAGCGGGTATAGCCACACTACGCCAACAGCATATTTCCGGCCGTGAAATAGAGGCTGTCTTAATGGCAGAGAGCAGTATGATCCGTACCAAATGATTTGCAGTTTTCAGAAAATTTTATAGGTATGTATACATTTTCCTTGTGACAAAATAGGTGTTAAAATTACAGAAAAAAATACAATGAAAAGCGTAACTCGTCATTCAGGTGTTGAAATTGCAGATCAAACATACAGCTAGAGGCATAACTATGCCATTTATTTCTTAGAATAAATTCGTTGAAAAGTAATAAAAACAGTAATAATTGAGCCTGCTATCTTGAATACCACAGCATGGACTTTGTTATATTTCTTGGTGCAAATATTTGCAGCCTAAAGCTACAGGCAGATTTTGTGTTGCGCTATTTGCTTTCTATTGATAAATGCCAGTTTACGCGGATTTACATAACTTACCAAACTTTAAAAATAAAATTAATCGTCTGCACCGTTTTCTAGAAAATGAAAATTTTCCACAAAGTGCACCTTTTCTCTAAAACTACTTCACTCAGAGCAGTGAAACTTGGTAGCATCCTCTAAAAATGTGCAATAAACAATTCTTTGCAACAGTTTTTTGTTATTTTGAAAATAATAGTATTTACGTTATGTATACCAATGAATTTTAAGGCACTTTTTGATGCCAAAACTTAAAAGGTTTTATTTAAAAACTAGCAGCGTATTCAAAATTTTGCTATATACAATTTATCATCGCTGCATAAGGATCATGAGCACTACGGTTTATTACAATTGATTGGTTGAATACTTGAAAAAATGTACCATACGAAAATGTTATAAAATTTTGTTTATCAATGATGATAACCTGCCAGGAAGAATATTTCAAACTTTCAACATTAGAGAACAATGTATTCCAAATGCTGACGCCAAGTTTCATTATATTATCTTAGAAACTTTTCGAAGTATAGCTAATTGTGTGTAACCATGCATTTTTACCTACCTACTCCCTTAATTGCATAATGAGATAATCTTATGAAAACAGCTGAAATTGGTTATTGTCAGCTGCTGCAAAGCAATTTTCACCAACTTTATCATAACAAAAAAGTATGAGTTAAATTACACGTATATCCTAGTTTAACTAAACAACCGTGCCTGATAGCGAATTTCTGATTTCAGATTGGAATTTCTCACATAAAAATCCTTTGGAAACACATATTTCCATATGAGAAAAATGACCTGTGTAGAACATGTAATAAGCCCAGATACTTAACATTAGAGCCCTTATTTGCAATTGTTCATTACAGAGAATTGGAGTTCTAAACCCCTCAATTTTCCTTTTATGTGTTAATGGGATAAGTATTGCCTTAGAAGGATTTACCCTAAGGTTTACCTCCTTGCACAACTTTTCCACATATTTCAGAGCTTTAACTATAAGTTCAGAAACAAGGTTGGCATGCTTGCCCTGAATAAGTAGAGTATATCGTCAGCATATCCTTGGTTGTTCAGATTGTCCAGCAGATCATCCACAACCAAGTTCCGCAGAAGTGGGATAAGACTCCTCCCTGCGGGCATCCTTTTGCTGCGGACACTTCCAGGGTTTCTCCGAACATATTCAGCAGAATCTTCGTAGTTTCCAGCATGATATTTATCCACCTTCAGCAGGTGTCATCTCTTTCTGGCTGCTAAAATCGTAGATTTTCGAGATATATTATCAAAGGCACCCACTATTTCTAGGAAAGCCCCTAGAGCAATGCTTTGATAGTTCAGTAAGTTTTATATTTTCTTGATCAATTGATGAAGAGCTGTCTCACATGATTTCTCTTGTCGATAAGCATGCCGATTTGGGTTGAGTGGCCTCTCTCTTAGAGAGGTTTCCTTAATATACTTATTAGTATGTTTTCCCACCACTTTCAGAACAATAGGATAAAGTAATCGGTCTGTATGACTTGGCCTGGTTGTTAGCTCGACCAGGTTTTGTTATAAAGACCACTCTTACTGACCTCCAAGTTGTCGGTGTGTAGGAAAAGGTCCGGCTGGTTCTAAACAACCTGCATAAAATTGGTGTGATGGATTCCTTCCCTTTTTCAAGAAGGGCTGGGAAAATTCCATCAGCACGAGCTGATTTACAAGAATCAAATGAGCTTATAGCCCTATCAGTTTTGTTGTGGTAAAAAATTCTAGATGCCACTCTCCGATCTTCCTCAGCTGCCTTCCTTTTGGAGTCTGAGTTTTGAAGGAGGTATGCATGCTTAGAATGAATGGCCACTTAATCTGGGAAGTAGTTTCTATAAGCAGTTGAGCTGTATCTTTTCCAGTTTTTGTGTAAGTTCCATCAAGTTTCTTCAAAGCCCCTAATGAATTGGTTGGTTATTTAGCCATTATCTTCTGGAGTCGCGCTGCGTCAGAGATATTATCTATCTCTTGACAAGCCCTCCTCCAAGAGTCTTATTTGGCCTTCTTTACCATTTTAAAATATAGGGTTTGTTTGTAATCTACCCAATCACCAGTTGTTTACGGAATTTTATCCTTATTATTTCCAAATCATTATTCTACCAACTCTTACCTTTCTTGGTTGATACAGGGATTTGAGGGTTATTATAGCCTCTTGAAGTTGTTCGGAGACTGCCTCGATATCATATAAGTTTCTTATTGTGGGTTTTGTTGATTTTGAATAGCCCTTCAATGTCCTCCCAATTGGTATATCGTGGATTAGATACAAAATTGGTGTTTTGTCATCTATATTGATTTCCAACATTATGTATCTGTGGTCTGTGAGAGGCGATGCATCAGACACATGCCACTTCACAGCCATGGTATTTATGTTTGGAGATCCAAGGGCTATGCAAATAACTTCACTTGTCTCTGCGTTACAAAGTAGGTTCATTTCCTTTGTTTAATATTAATAGATTGCTTAAAATTATCAAATTTAATAATGGCTCACCTCTTTGATATTGGTGCTCCTCCATGCAGTAAGATGGGCGTTTGTATCGGCACCAATGATTAACTGTAGGTTAAATTGCCTACATTTTTGCACCACATCTTCCAGTTCTTCGGAGGCTGGTGAGTAAATAGAGTCATATGGAGAAAGCATATGATCTCCTTTTTTGTTCCTGCCATATGATATACTACTCTATATCAGATTTCTATAACAGAATGCATTCATGATAAGAGCTTTCAAGTCATATTTATTCCATATGCATGTTCTTGCATTTCCAGAGTATATGTCATAAATTAACTTACCTCTGAGATTAGTTAGTCCTGATACTCTTCCCTTTACAAGCCAGATTTCTTGTATCAGGGCTATATCAATGCTCTCAGCTGCTAGGAGATTTTTTTAAGTGAGGCTGAAGCACCTCTACCGTGCACCTTATCTTCAGTAGGTTTCTCGTTTGACCCCAGTATTCTAAAGGTTATGTGAATAAAGCCAAGATAGGATTTTAGTCCCGTTTGGTTTGGAGCCTTTAGAGAATTTTCATCAATAGGCAGAATTAGAGTCCTTGCAATTGCCTCATCTTTACAATTGATGATTTTCCAATTTTCGGATTCTAGCCCAGGATTCTGGGTTTCCAGAAGTTTCAGTAATATCTTTGATTCCTTGTCTTTAGGAGTTTGTGGGGAAACCATGGTATGACCATGGTAGTTCGGGTTATTTCCCTGGCAGATTGAATCCGTAAGGTTGCGCCTTCCCAGGGTTTAATACATGGCATCTTCTCCATAAGCCAATATTTTGCTCTTTCATCGGCACTACACCTACATTGTACCTTAATCAGCATAGCTGTTCTTAAACTGAAGACCTGTGCCTGGTTCACAATGCCAAACTCCCTCAAGTATTGTTGAAGTTCTGATTGCTCTTCCGTCAGTTTTTCGTCTGGATACTTTTTCAGAACGGGCATTTTAAGAGCTGACAGCGCTTGGCTGTAAGTTATCCCAGTTGATGTCAGTTTGGACATGCTGAGTCTTGACCCAGTCTTCTCTTTAGTCTTTTCACAATAGATCTATGTTGATTACCAGCGGAGATTGAATGCTGCTATCTGAACTATTTCTTTCTGAGCCTTCTCTTTCCCGTATAGGAGTCGCTACTGGGTCTTGTGATCCTGAGGGTTTGATTGTATCCCTCTGTCGCTCTCCGTGGTGTAGTGGTTACCATGCTAGCCTATAGTTCCCGAGATCGTGGGTTGAAACCCGGCAGAAGGCCATGTATTTTTTCGGGCATAAAGATCCTTAGCATAGCTTCCTTCGGAAGGGAAGTAAAGCCGGTGGTCCCGTGTTGTAGATTTACGGCACGTAAAAGAGCCTCAAGCTTTAGTGTGAAAAGTTATATAAGTCCACTCTTGATGAGACTTGCACTCGCTCAGCCATCCCAGTCTCTACTCGACTTGCTGTGATAAAGAGGCCTCAGAGCAAAATTACGGTCTTTCACGCCCAATATAGAATGGGACGCTAAGGACCACAACAGTTAAAGAGCGTCTATAAATAAAACCCAATTTAATTTAGTTTGTATCCCTCTGAATAACTTCCACAGATTTTTTAGTTTCTTCCGTCTAATCTTCATAGGTTTTCTGGGTCTTATTGGTACCCCAGTTGCCTTGGCCTTTACAATTGCCAGCTTTCTGCGCCTGGGTTCCAGAAAGTCTTTTCTCTAGGAAGCGTGTTGATCCCTGATGCAGCATGTTTGACTTCAATATCCTCAGTTGGACGTGTTTTAATACTTCCCTTCTGAGGATCTGAAGCAGATATTGAGTTAGGGTTTATTGAATCTTCCTCAATCTCCATTGCTGCAGTTTCTTTCTGTCCCATATCGGAGTTTCCTCAACATTGGGTCCGTTAGTCTTTCTTTCATTAATTTTAACTGGTTCCATTCTAATGCCACGAGTTAGGGGAATATGCTGTCCGCACCCATGGAGCCCCCTATATGGATTAAGGCTACTTACTACAGGTTTTCGCCTGGTTCCCTGCAGAGATCGTTTGCGACACTATAATTTAACACCCTGGTGTCATGCAGCCCTCGGCACGATGCATTTCCATCTTGGCTTTGGATGAATCATTGCTTCTTATAGTGAGGGCTCCTCCTGGGAGATCCTGTCAAATCTTTCCAGTTGGGAGCCCCTATGAAGGGTTTTCTTACTGAGGTTCCCTGTTGGATTTTAAATGATAAGTTTCTAGTTTGGCAAATCGCTTGCAGCTCTGACATGGACGGCCCTACCACTGATAACACTGCGAGTAGGACCTGCAAGATCTTAATTGCAGAGAGCCCCTCCACATGCGACAAGATCCTGTGGTTTCTAGGAGGGGAGTGTTTCTCGATACTCAATACTCGATACCGATACTGATTTTTTAGCACCCATACTCGCTTTATATACAACTGCAAAAACGATAGCTCTGTCCACTGAATTATGTTATTAGTAACGTAGTTTTATGTCTATAAACGCATGCTACCAATTTTGCATATATGCTAATCCCGAAATTGTTCTTGTTTGACATTCCCAAATTTACAGCATTTTTTATCGATAATGCCACATGATGTATATCCCCTATTTCTGACCAAGCTAATAATAATAATAATATAATAATAATAACAACAATAATTAATAATAATTTTGTTTCCTTGTTTAAGTAAGCTTATTTTATGCTCAGAACTATCTTTAAAGAATTTTATATCCATATTATGGAAATTAGTAGTACGGTATACCTGTAGGCTACGATTGAGCTGCTGTTATTGTGCATGCCTTAACATGCATGCAAAGCCCTAAAGTCTAGTCTAACTCCGGAATGGAAACCAAGGTACAAGAAAGAACCAAAGTTACACACTTAACACTTCTTTATTAACACGTTATTCACCCTTTGGCTTCTCTATCTTTCCAATCAATATAAAACCATTAAATAATGCACTAAAATTCGAGAGAATAAACACAATACATCTTTATAAGCAGGCAATGGAAGCAGACAAATTACAAATAAATGCCAGCGATCACTGTTCACTTCGAGGGCATGCGCACGCAACTAGTTGCGTTTTAAAAACATGAATAAGCGCCAAGTCAGCTAAGTATATGCACTTAACATTGTATACGACTTGTCAGATGAAGTGCATCGACCCCTTGCAAAATGAACAGTAATCAGTCTGCAGATAAATCCCAGTAATTATATCTATTCCCTCCCATAAATTAGGGAATATATTATTCATAAACCTGTGAAAATGTGCTAAGCATCCACAATTTTACTCATACTAGACTCAACAGTCTTATCACACAATATTTCATGCAACTATATAACTGGGCAAGTATGATTGCATAAACCTGGCACACAGCTAAAGTGAACTGTAACGAAGCCTCTGAAAAAGCTATCAGCCTGCAGAAAATCCCAGTAATTAATTTATTCCCTCTCATAAACCGGAAAATATATTATTCATAGACTTGTGAAATGTGTTAAGCATTCGAGTAGTATACATACTAAACTCAACAATTTTATCACGCAATAGTCCATGCCACTATATAACTGGGTAAATATGATTGCATAAATCTGACACGCTGTTAAAGAGAACTGTGACCAACCTTTTAAAAATGAACAGCTCTCAGCCTGCAGAAAAATCCCGTAACTATATCTGTTGTGTACCAGAAGATGTATTATTTTGCGTTCTCATAAAATTACCTGGGCCGAAAACCCTGACACAGGGTAACAATAAAACCCATTGAACTAATAATAAGGAAAGTGTGGATTACACACCAATGCTGCGTTAAAAAACAATTTAGCCCCAACTTAACACTTTAAAACAGCATTCACAAAATGGAATAAAACACGAAGGTAAAAACCTCCCAAACAATTAAATACAATCCCAAACCCTGGAAAAGGGAAAGCAATCTCACAGCAATTATCCCACGAGCACTTTCGCCTTCATAACGACATGACTTTGGCACCATTCAATTACCCTAGCACACTGGCAGATCACGCCGCAAGAATATCATTAGCTACTTCATATAATTGCATGTAGAAAAGCTCACCATGATCACACAAATACATATATTAAGCCTTATCCCCACTTTCACCAAAATTAAATAAGCCACTGCACGGTGACTTATCTGAGGAAGGCACAAAGCGAACGACCCTCACCGGACCACGCTTTCTCAACTAGCCACACACCCAACTCGAGACCAACCCACCAACCTCTCTAGCCGGTCGGCTCCAACAATCGAGAACAGGTCGCCCATGTTCACCTGGGCGGAATGTGATCGCCACAGTACCTAGCCGCGCATGCGGCTTTACCTGTGCGATATAGGAGGTTAAAAGAATATATACAAGCTTTTGATTTTTGTCATGGGCGGGGTTTAGCTTTCTGCGCTACCATTGGCTGGGTCTCGGTGTTCCCTCATGGGCGGTTAGCGACCATGTGGTGAACAAGCCCAATGCTGCTTAACTTTGGGCGACCGCTTGTGTGGTCGACAAGTTAAGCAGCCCGGCATGGCAGCAAAGCAAGATGGGAATACTAGGTAATGGGATGGGGGTATTCAAGTTGGCAGCAGGGCGGGTCGCTGCTAGATGGTCACTAACCCAGCCAGCGACCGGGCCCAATGCTGCTTAACTTGGGGAAGTTTGCGGAATGATGGATTGGCAGGCCTCAGCCTCGGGGGCCCAAGCCGTCCTTCGGTAACCGGTAGCTCTTTCTCCGCCTTGGCGCCTTGTGGTCGTAGCGGCCCAAAGAGTTCACCAGCTGGTTGGTGTGGTAAGTGAGCTTCGTGTACATGGTACGGGTTCTCTCCCGCACCACGTCCACGATGTATAGGAGACCGAAATGGGTGTGTAGGATGTGTGACGGGAATCTACGCCCGGTATCATAGATCATCCGAAGCGCCCTGTTCTGGACGGTTTGTAGCCTGCGGATGGTGGTCGCTGCCGCCGATACCCAGACCTCGCAGCCATACAGAATCAGGGGCGAGATAATCGCCTCTCGCCACCCAGCTCTCTAAAAACAAAAGCTAACCGAGAGGCGAGATCTCATACCGCAAGTATGAGTTTGACTTGCGTAAAACACTAGCAGATGGAAGGAATTTCATGTGCTGTATTATCACATGTCTTAAGTTCTGACTTGTTTCTGCTGGATTTACAGCTTTTGCTCAGCGGAGTAGGCAAATGTAAAAGCTAAGAGTGAGTCACCAAGACAGGCTTTGGTAAAAATGTAATTTAGTGCGTCAGCTTAATCAGCTTCATTCGCAACTTGGTTAATGTTACGTGAATATCCCCACTCCTTCCCCCATTATTTTGCATGCTTTCATTTAGTCACAAGAGTCTATGGAATTTTGCTTTGATTCATGCAGTCAAGGTCCATCAAGAACTATATTCCAGCAACTCTTTGGGGACACGTGCGAGGCAATACCGTTAAGTCTCGAATCATTTCATTCCTTATCTAGCATAAACTTAAACGCAAAAACTTTCAATAATGCAAAAATTAAAAACTCAAAAGTATCGAAGGTATATCTGAAGTATTAGGCATATTTCGATACAGTAAGCATCGAGAGTATCCAGGTATAACATATCGAGGTCCCATCTCTACTTTTGCACGAATATTGGGAGAGCATTTATTTACAATAGGCAGGCTGTACTAATTACAATTATAAATGATAAAGGGGAGGATGCGCCATAAAATTCTTCAATCATTTTACAATAATTTCATAAAGAACGAGCGGAGGTAAATGGACTTAATGAAATCATCACTCGAGTTTAAAAAGCTACCTGTGCAAACCGGATAAACCAGTTAATATTATACTAATTATAAATGAGAGATAATGTGATCGAAAGGATCTAATTTTTTAGCAGCTACTCCGCTTCAATAAGAATATAGGTAGGTAGAAGGTTGGTTTGGAACAACCATTTTTACTTTCTCTACTACGTATAGTAAGTAGGGGAAGTATTGCATTCCACCCAAAAATTCGATACCGAGATTTCACCGGAAATACATGTTTTGAGACCTCCTGAATCCAAAAAAAGCATTTTTGGAAACATGTCCGTGTGTGTGTCTGTGTGTCTGTGTGTGTGTGTGTCTGTGTGTGTGTGTGTCTGTGTGTGTGTGAACAGCATAACTCAAAAACGAACAGTCGGATAAACACCAAACTTGGTATTTAGGTTCAGTATCTTCCAGAGATGCGACACGAAGGTTTTCAAGAAAATCCCCCCACCCCAGACTACCCTTTACATGGAACATTTTTCGAAAATTTTAATTTTCTCAAAAATGGCTCTAACGATTTTGTTTAAAATATCATATGTTTAAGATAATGCCATGAGAAATGAAATGTATATCTCGAATTTTCTGGGAATGTCTCCAAAAGTATTCTTCATTGTGAACGACTTTTGCATAACTGGTAAACCATAAGAGATAGACAAAATTTTACTACACAAAAAATGTTGATCTCGTTAAAATACACAACTTATGTTATATACATTTCTTTTGTTGAGTGAACCGTTTTCGAGATATTGCTTGTTATTCCCTTAAATTTTCCAATACTTATACTTTTTCTCAAATTCGTTATTCATTTTTTTATGTCCTGGACTTGCAAAGAGAATGGAATTCGACACATAGCAACCAGCGTTAAAATATTTGACCATCGCTTAAAAGCTACCATATTCCCCTTGCATCTACAAGAAAATTAGCAATAAGATTGACATCTCGATATCTCGACTAACATAAAGCATATGGAGAATAGGCGTTTGTAAAAATAGATTGTACAAGAGTAGAGAAAGTCATGTGAGTGTAACACATCAGATTTTTTTAAATGATTTTATGCTCGACCATGCCAAAATGTAGTATTTGTACGACTGGTAGCAGTACTTTAATGGGCCTCATTAAAGTACACCTGTTCATTAAATTTTTGGTATTCGACCAATCAGAAGTGGCCACGTAACATTGTGAAAGCGCAAGTATCGATTATTCTGCGTAGTACGTCTCACAACGCTAGCAAATTTGTTTGACACAGGTGCTACAAGGTCATTTGTATTGTAACCATAGATAAAGGAATAACGATTGTAACACATCACTCAAACCAGAAACGAATGCTTATGAAATCTTTAATTTAGATACATGATCGAGTATAAACAAACGTATGAATCTTGACTACAATGGTGATTAAAACGCACGTATGATAATTTTGCCTATGTAAGTAGAACACCTAAAACGGGCGGGCAGGTGGGAACCAAATATAGAAGAGACCACATCAAGTTCTAAACTCACTCCTTAGGTAATTTATTCGCTTTCCTTTTGATTTTATAAGCATTTTCAACGGGCATACCATAAGACGAGATTCTTATTGTTCTTCTCTTAATGTGTGCCCCACAGCGCGTCTAAAACTCGAATGATTCACGGTTCGCAGAAACAACAGCACATCGCATATTTAGTGCATTTAACTTTTTATTTAAGTTGGGGCAATATCATCTTACAGTGTGCCCCACGGTGATGAATATGATGTGTTATATTGTCCAACAGATGTCACACTATGCCATGCACTAGCTCAACACATGTCACGTATGTCATATGTTTATGCTGCCAACATATAACAAATTAATGCCGCCAAAACGAAGATTAATGCCGCGAATGCGGAAACGACCACAGAGTGTAGCCCAGGGATCTTAGACAACCTGTGCTTTATGAATTAACGGAAGGTTACGCTTACGTTAGATTTTTTGTTTATGTAAGCTTTCGAAAGGTTAGGTTTAGGTTAGTTTTTTTATATAAGCTTACGTTTCTGAATTCACGAAAGGTTAGGTTTAGGTTAGTTTTTTTTATATAACCATAGGTTTCTGAATTACCTTTATATATATCCTTGTTTTAATTTGTTATCACTGTTTACATCAAAGCACGCGAGCGAAGCGAGCGTGCGTTCCTAAACTTACGTTTCTGATTCATGGGAGGTTAGGTTTAGTTTTTTTTATATAAGCTTACGTTTCTGAATTCAGGAAAGATTAGGTTTAGGTTAGTTTTTTATATAAGCTTACGTTTCTGAATTCACGAAAGGTTAGGTTTAGGTTAGTTTTTTTATATAAGCTTACGTTTCTCAATTCACGAAAAGTTAGGTTTAGGTTAGTTTTTTTTATATAAGCATAGCACGTGTTGAGTTAGAATGCTAAAGACAGTATTCTCACATCCCGTGCAAACCATTTTGCTTTATATTAAATACGCACTGTTAATTTGCACGCGTTGCGTTTCAACAAAATCGCAGAACAACAACAAATAGCGGTAACAACGGCGCATCACATTTTTAGCCGATTTCACATTTTTATTTACGTTGGCAGTACCCAATTTGCATGTAATTTTTTGCAAAATGGCTACGTTTGTTTACTTCCTGACGCGATTTTCCTATATAACTAAAATACCTTAAACGGGCGGGCAGGTGGGCACCAGATATAGACGAGACCACATCGTGTTCTAAGCTCACTCTTAAGGTAATTTATTCGCTTTCCTTTTGATTTTATAAGCATTTTCAACGGGCATACTATAAGACGAGATTAGCCAACGTCGTTACATAATACACTACATGTTTTTGTTAGTCGAATAGATAAATACGTACTACATAATGGATGTAGGATAGCATAATTAACAAGTAATTGAGCCATTTCACTGAGGGCAATGCAAACGATAATGGGTGGTAAAAGAACAAACTTTCTTTAATAATTTACAAAAAAACACACATATGCTTATGATTCCAGGTTAAGTTATACCGCAAACACTGATGATATAAATACCTCTATAGTTGGGGATTCCATCGCTGTGCAAATTAAGAATACGCCAGAGAAAAACACTTAATAGCTTAGTATTTTTACCGGATACTGTATAATTTCAACAACTGCTGTGCGAAACATATGGTAACACAGAACCATAGATAATAACAACGAAGGAACAGTTGACATTCTCTCTACATAAAAATCTGATGTGATGTATTTACATGACCTTCTCTACCCTCTACGTTTATTAGTGGGAATACGAACTATTCTTACTAAACTCTATTACTTTCTCTGCTACGTATAGTATCGAATTTTTGGGTGGAATACAATACTTACCCTACTTACTGTAGTAATAGAGAAAGTAAAAAAATCTGATGTGTTACACTCACATGACTTTCTCTACTCTTTTACAAACTATTTTTACAAACGCTTATTCTCCATCTACTTCATGTTAATCGAGATAAACATTTGCAGACTATCTTATTGCTAAGTTTGTTGTAGATGTAAGGGGAATATATATTTACAAGAGCAATATAGAAATACAGTAGCCTTTAAGCACATACATATCTCTTAATAGCTGGTTGCTGTGTGCAGCACCATTCTCTTTGCCACAGATTAATACTCTTTGCATATACAAGACAAAAAAAAATGAATAACGAATTCCCATTTGATGCAGTAATTTGTATCACAAATTACTTAAATGTAAATAATGATTGTAATATGAATATGCATTTTTATGTGACATTGATTAGAGATGTTTCTTGACTGTAATTATTGTTGATAAGTAAGTTTCTACGACCTTACTGAAACTGTCAATAATAGCGCAATAATGCAGCGAGGGGGTGAGCTGTTTATCATTATTGGAAACGAGGAAGTTACGTAATGTTGGCGCGTTTTTCCTTGAGAAACTTCTGGAATATTTTCTCCCTAAAGCATATGTATTCATAATTTTCATTGGATATTAAAATAGACGCTAATGTTGGCGCGTTTTATTAGCCAATAGTAGTTCAGTTATAATATTTAGGCGTATCTGGATGCAGGAGTATAAATAGGGTAGGTTAGAGGTAGCTTCATGCTCAGTTCATCGAAAATCTCAATACATTACACGTCACCTTCAGTTGGCCAGTTCATCAAAATTCTTTGTACACTACACGTCGTCTTCAGTTCGTCAGTTTGTCAAAATATTTGTATGAGATACGTCGGCTATAGATTCACAAGTTACGAAAAATCTAAAGTGTTGTAAAGTTAATAATACACAAAGTTGAAGTACGCGAATTAAAAGTGATAAGTAAGAAGTTATTATAACAGTTTCAGTTTGGCGAGTGTTAAGATCAATGTGTAAATGTGATAGTTAACGTGTTCGACAATAAATGTGTAAAACAAAATTTCTTCATCAGTGTAATTTTTGGATAAAAGATTCCTTTCCGTTTACACAACCCTGATCAAGAGACATGTTCGACCGAGAGATAATAGCTAGCCGGAGGACAGTAAACAAAATTTAAATCAAATAACAGTCGCATTCTTTCGAACACTAACACTGATGCAAATTACTAACACAAGATGGACAAATGAATGACGTCACAAGATGGCTTCAACACTGATGTAAACAAACATAAGTAATACCGCATCAAATTGGCTACCACAACGTGGGGCTACAATAATGTTAAATAAATACATTAAAACCGCTACACATTTGAGAAAATGTTGAAAAATTTAAGGAAATAACAAGCATTATCTCGAAAATGGTTCACTCAACAAAAAAAATGTATATGACATAAATTGTGTATTTTAACGCGATCTATATTTTTTGTGTAGTAAAATTTTGTCTATCTCTTATGGTTTACCAGTTATGCAAAAGTCGTTCACAATGAAGAATACTTTTGGAGACATTCCCAGGAAATTCAAGATATACATTTTATTTGTCATAAAAATATCTTAAACATATGAGATTTTCATCAAAATCGTTAGAGCCATTTTTGAGAAAATTAAAATTTTCGAAAAATCTTCCATGTATAGGGTAATCTGGGGTGGGGAATTTTTTTGAAAACCTTCGTGTCGCATTCTTGGAAGATACTGAACCTGAATACCAAGTTTGGTGTTTATCCGACTGTTCGTTTCTGAGTTAAGCTGTTCACAGAGAGACACACACACACACACACACACACACACACACACACACACACACACACACACACAGGGACATATTACCAAAAATGCTTTTTTTGGATTCAGGGGGTCTCAAAACATGTATTTCCGGTGAAATCTCGGTATGGAATTTTTGGGTGGAATACAATACTTCCCCTACTTACTATACGTAGTAGAGAAAGTAAAAATTTATATGACATAAATTGTGTATTTTAACGCGATCTACATTTTTTGTGTCGTAAAATTTTGTCTATCTCTTATGGTTTACCAGTTCTGCAAAAGTCGTTCACAATGAAGAATACTTTTGGCGACATTCCCAGAAACTTTGAGATATACGTTTCATTTGTCATGAAAATATCTTAAACATATGATATTTTAATCAAAATCGTTAGAGCCATTTTTGAGAAAATTAAAGTTTTCGAAAAATGTTCCATGTAAAGGGTAATCTGGGGTGGGGGGATTTTCTTGAAAACCTTCATGTCGCATCTCTGGAAGATACTGAACCTAAATACCAAGTTTGGTTTAAAATAAAGAGAGTTGAGGGTTGTTACACTTGCGAGTGCTTTAATGTTATTTATATTTAACATTATTGTAGCCCCACGTTTGGGAGCCAATTTGCGATGGTAAATTTATAATGTTATTTGTGTATGTGTTTACTCAACATGGTGAAGCCATTTTGTGACGTGATTCATTTGTTAGGTTTGTTAGCTCCATCTGGTGTTAGCAATTTGCGGCAGTATTAGTTTTTGTTTGAAAGAATGCTACTGTTATTTTATTTAATTTTGGTTCTCTGTCCTCCGGCTAGCTATTATCCTTTTGGTTGAGCACTTTTCTTTATACAGGTTGTGTAAACGGAAAGGAATCTTTTATCCAAAGATAACACCGATGAAAGAATTTCTTTTATACTTTTATTGTCGAACACAGTCACTATCACATTTACACATTGATCTTGACACTCGCCAAACTGAAACTGTTATAATAACTTCATTACTGATCACTCTTAATTCGCATGCTTCAACTTTTTGTATAATTAACTTTACAACACTTTAGATTTTTCATAATTCTGCTACGCGTAACTTGTGAATCGATAGCCGACGTGTAATATTTCTGCTGGACTGAAGGCGACGTGTATCATACAAATATTTTCGACGAACTGACGGACTGAAGACGACGTGTGGTGTACAAAGATTTTTGATGAACTGACGGGGTCTTTACCTCTAACCTACCTTTTATACTCATACACCCCGATATGCCTAAAGATTATAACTGAGCTGCAATTGGCTAGTAAAACGCGCCAACATTACGTAACTTCCTCGTTTCCAATAATGATAAACAGCTCACCCCCTCGCTGCATTATTGCACGCTATTATTGTCAGTTTCAGTAAGGCAGTATAAACTTACTTCCCAACAATAATTACAATCAACAAACATCTCAAATCAGTGTCACATAATAATGCATATTCATACTATAATCACTCTTTACATTTAAATAATTTGTGATACAAATTACTGCATCACACTACATCACTAAAATATTCTTACTTGAACGCGTTTCTGGAGACGGTTTTGTGTTTATCCGACTGTTCGTTTCTGAGTTATGCTGTTCACAGACAGACACACAGACACAAAGACACACAGACAGACACACACACGGACATGTTTCCAAAAATGCTTTTTTTGAATTCAGGGGGTCTCAAAACATATATTTCGGGTGAAATCTCGGTATCGAATTTTTGGGTGGAATACAAAACTTCCCCTACTTACTCTACGTAGTAGAGAAAGTAAAAAGGTCCGTATATGTGTCTGTGTATCTGCGAACAGCATAACTCAAAAACGAAAATTCGAATAAATACCAAGCTTGGAATTTCGGTTCAGTATCTTTCAAAGATGCGACACGAAGATTTTCAGGAAAATCCCCGCACCCCAGACTACCCTTTACATGGAACATTTTTCGAAAATTTTGATTTTCTCAAAAATGCCTCTAACGATTTTGATTAAAATGTTATATATTTAAGATATTTTCATGACAAATAAAATGTATATCCTGAATTTTCAGGGAATGTCCCCAAAAGTCCTGTTCTTTTTAAATGACTTTTGCATAACTGGTAAATCGTAAGTGATATACAACATTTTTCTACACATAAAATGTAGATCCCGTTGAAAGACACAATTTATGTCATATGCTTTTTTTATGGAGAGATATTGCTTGTTATTTATTTGAATTTTCCAATAGTTTTCCACATAGCAACCAGCTCTTAATAGACTTGACTGTCTTTTAAAGCCTACCATAATCCCCTTGTACGAACAAGAAAATTAGCAATAGGGTAGTAGTTTCTGCAAATCTTTATCTCGATTAAAATGAAGTAGATGGAGAATAAGCGTTTGTAAAATTAGTTTGTACAGGTGTAGAGAAGGTCATGTGAGTGTAACACATCAGATTCTTTTATGTCCTGGACATGCAAAGAGAATGGAATGCTCCACATAGCAACCAGCTCTTAAAACATTTGACTACCGCTTAAAGCCTACCATATTCCCCTACTACCTACAAGAAAATTAGCAATGAGATTAACATGAAGTACATGTAAAATAAGCGTTTCTAAAAATAGTTTGTACACAGAGCGCCAAAGAAATTCTTCGTGGGATTTTGTATCGTTTTCTGGGATCTTTTGAGGCCTGTCCTTCCCTTCCCTATCGCAGAGCGTAGCGGCTTCATAACACAGCAAAGAGGGGGGAAAAGAGGGGAGAGTGATGCCTTTGCTTTTTCTGATGTTGAAACCAAAACATGTTTAATGTCTTAGAACCAATTATGAGATATACTACCGAAATTACTCGTGAACGTATCGTGGGTACGTGGAAGGCTGATCGCATTGTTACAGCAATTGCAACGGCAGTGCATAAAAGTGTTTTTATAGTAAATACCTGGATAAAAATATTCGAGAAAAGTGGGGAAGACGGTCTCCATTCTCGTCGGAAAGTGGGCACTCCCTGTAAAACATCCGCAGATAATGATATTCGTTTACCAAATGCAAATTACTCTTTTGTAATAATTGACTGATCATATTTAGAAACTAGAGGTAACTATGTATATGCATATGGTTTACCGAATAGGATATACATATTATGACAATAAAATCGCGTTATATTACTTTCTCTACTACCTATAGTAAGTAGGGGAAGTGTTGTATTCCAACCCAAAATTTCGATACCGAGATTTCACCGGAAATATATGTTTTGAGACCCTCTAAATCCAAAAAAAGAATTTTTGGAAACAGGTCCGTGTGTGTGTGTGTGTGTGTGTGTGTGTGTCTGTCTGTCTGTCTGTGAACAGCATAACTCAGAAACGAACAGTCGGGTAAACACCAAATTTGGTATTTAGGTTCAGTATCTTCCAGAGATGCGACACTAAGGTTTTCAAGAAAATCCCCAACCCCAAATTACCCTTTACATGGAACATTTTTCGAAAATTTTAATTTTCTCAAAAATGGCTCTAACGATTTTGATTAAATTATAATATGTTTAAGATATTTTCATGACAAATGAAATGTATGTCTCGAATTTTCTGGGAATGTCTCCAAAAGTTTTCATTGTGAACGACTTTTGCATAACTGGTAAACCATAAGAGATAGACAAACTTTTACTACACAAAAAATGTAGATCGCGTTAAAATACACAATTTATGTCATATACTTTTTTGTTGTTGAGTGAACCATTTTCGAGATATTGCTTGTTATTCCCTTAAATTGTCCAATACTTATACTTTTTCTCAAATGGAAATTCGTTATTCATTTTTTGTTTTTTGGTCCTGGTAATGCAAAGAGAATGGAATACTCCACATAGCAACCAGCTCTTAAAATATTTGACTATAGCTTAAAGCCTACCAATTCCCCTTCCATCTACAAGAAAATTAGCAATAAGATTAACATCTCGATTAACAAGAAGCATATGAAGAATAAGCGTTTGTAAAATAGTTTGTACAAGAGTAGAGAAAGTCATGTGAGTGTAACACATCAGATTTTTTTGATCTATAATCCTGTTGTATTCTTATGATCATCAATACGTTAGTAAATGTATATTAACCAATTATAGTTTGAATTACGTGGAAAACATGCTGCTTTATTTATTTATTATTAGTTATGTTTGCTTCTATGCAGGAACAAGCATTATCACTGTGAAAATACAATTCTGTTCATTTTTACTTTCTCTACTACGTATAGTAAGTAGAGGAAGTACTGTATTCCACCCAAAAATTCGATACCGAGGTTTCACAGGAAATATATGTTTTGAGACCCCCTGGAATAAAAAAAAAGCATTTTTGGAAACATGTCCGTGTGTGAGTCTGTGTGTGTCTGTCTGTCTGTCTGTGAACAGCATAACTCAGAAACGAACAGTCGGATAAACACCAAACTTGGAATTTAGGTTCAGTATCTTCCAGAGATGCGATACTAAGGTTTTCAAGAAAATCCCCACCCGAAATTACTCTTCACATGGAACATTTTTCGAAAATTTTAATTTTCTCAAAAATGGCTCTAACGATTTTGATTGAAATGTAATATGTTTAAGATATTTTCATGACAAATGAAATGTATATCTCGAATTTTCTGGGAATGTCTCCAAAAGTATTCTTCATTCTGAACGACTTTTGCATAACTGGTAAATCATAAGAGATAGACAAAATTTTACTACACAAAAATGTAGATGGCGTTAAAATACACAATTTATGTCATACACATTTTTGTTGTTCAGTGAACCATTTTCGAGATGTTGCTTGTCATTCCCTTAAATTTTCCAATACTTATACTTTTTCTCAAATGGGAATTCGTTATTCATTTTTTGTATGTACTGGACATGCAAAGAGCATGGAATATGCCACATAGCAACCAGCTCTTAAAAGATTTGACTATCGCTTAAAGCCTACCATATTCCGCTTGTATCTACAAGAAAATTAGCAATAAGATTAACATCTCGATTAGCATGAAGCATATGAAGAATAAGCGTTTGTAAAAGTAGCTTGTACAAGAGTAAAAAGGTCATGTGAGTGTAATACATCAGATATTTTTTTGTCCTGGTAATGCAAAGAGAATGGAATACTCCACATAGCAAGCAGATCTTAAAATATTTGACTATGGCTTAAAGCCTACCAATTCCCCTCAAGAAAATTAGCAATAAGATTAACATCTCGATATCTCCATTAACATGAAGCATATGGAGAATAAGCGTTTGTAAAATAGTTTGTACAAGAGTAGAGAAAGTCATGTGAGTGTAACACATCAGAATTTTTGTTATAAAGTGCTGCCTTGCTATGTATTTAATGAATACCTTTCAAGCATTAATTTACACCCCCGAAAATCTTCTCACACTGCACATTATACATTTCGCTAAGCTGAACGCTCATCAAGTTTTCCCCTTAGCTTTCAACCCTTTCAAAGGCGTGACCTGCACTAGCCGATAATGTATGTGCTACCAATCACGATAAGAGGTCTGTATGACAAACTAAATGCATTCGCTCTACCTCTTTCTGTTTTAGCCAATACAGTCGAGAGCGTAAAGATATATTTCGTTTCTACGTCATTTTGTAAACTTTGTTGTGGTTATTGATGTAACTATTTATCAGAAGGACTGGCGCACTCTTGCATCGTGGCCTAAAGCAATCAATGAAACAGCCATGGCTTCGCAAGGCTACGTACAACGATAAATAATGTAATATAGACGGGAGGTGCTGTGAGATTTTCTTTGGCGCTCTTTGTACAAGGGTAGAGAAAGTCATGTGAGTGCAACACATCAGATTGTTTTTCTCTACTACTTACTAATAGCAAGTAGGGTAAGTATTGCATTCCATCCAAAAATTCTCTAGCAGTATTACATCGTAAAGCATGTTTGGTGACTCCCTGAATAAAAAACAGAATAAAAAAGCGCTTTTAGAAAAAAAGCTCCCAGTGTGTGTATCTATGAAAGGTATAAATCAAAAGAGAAAAGCCGGTTAAGTACCAAGATTGAAATTTAGGTTCAGCATCTTCCATGGATAAGGCATGAAGATTTTCAAGAAACTCCTCCAACCCCGAACTACCTTTTACAGGAATTAACTTTCGTTCTTTTCTCAAAAACGATTCCTACAGTTTTGATTAAAACACCATAATTAATGTTTAAGATATTGTGGCGTATGCACAGATATTAGGATACACTACTCTCTGGGCACCGAGGTTAGAGACGGCAGTTTGTCTGTGAGTAAGGGTAAGTCAGGGGAACTAAGTATTAGGGAGGGGATAGCGTCAGTGACGCTTGTGTGTTAGCGTTGTTTTGAGAGTCAGTGGGCAACCTGCAAGTAGCAAAGTCGTTGAACTGCCATCTCCGTGAAAAGGCAAGCATGGTGTCCTCGCCCGGCAGACACATGGGGTAAGAAATCCATTTTCATATAATAAATAACCATCCATCTATTCTCTTTTTATATTAATTATGATAGTGTAGAGTTCCTTTCTTCCTTCCAAGCCATGTAGCGTCCCTGTTTGCCAGTGATTAATAATATTTTTGGTACTTTCTTTAGCTGCGTCCCTCGTCTTAGCCTCGCATGTGAAGTTCTTGTTTAATTTGCCCGTACCTCTTGCAAGCGAGTAGCTCCCATCTGCCCTTGTAAAGTAATTTAAAGAGAGACATACGACAATTGGTGGTGGTGGTGGTAGTGGTGGAGGAGGAGCTGGTGCTGGAGGGTGGAGAGACAGGAATCAGTCTGGTGAATTCCGTAGTGGAGCAGGAGGAGGAGGAGGAGGAAGTGGAGGAGCTGGTGGTGGCGGTGGCAGAATGGGTGGCGGTAGCAGTGGAGGTGGAAGTGATGGCTGGAGTGGAGGTCGTGGAGGAGGCCGTGGTGATTCTCATAGCAATAGAGGTGGCTATGATCGCAACCGTCCTTCTAGTGGAAATCGCAATGCACCTTCTGGAAGAAAGGGCAACTGGGGAGTGCCAAAGAGTAACCCCGATGGCGTAGTGTGAGGTTATGTGAGAAATATGAGTTGAGATTTGCCTCGGTGGATGTGCGTAAGAGTAACCCCGACGGTGCTAATGTGAGAGATGAGATGAGGAGAGATGAGAAGAGATGAGACGATGTCAGCTTCGGTGGAAGTGCCAAAGAGTAACCCCGACAGTTGTATGAATGTGTTGATTTTTTTCAGGAGGGCTACATGTACCTGGAAAGTTGATGTGATGTGATGATTTCAGAGATTTTGGCTTATTGGTGTTGCTGTAACGTGCCCAGTATAGCGTGTGTGATGAATTCGCACGAGAGATTAAATGGATGGAAGTGATTGTAATGTGAATAATTTTTTTTTCTGTTTATGCAACAAGTTTATTACCATCTTAGATAGCAAATTTTAATACCAACTGTTTTCCAGCTTAATTTTGATTTGGAGGATGTGGATGCAACAGTATAATGTCATGTTATTTGTGTCATTCCTGAAATTTTAATGTGATTTCTTGAAGGTTATGCCTATGTTAGATGTTTTGAATTTACAGCATGGTAAATGAGACACGTCAGTGAAGATGTTTTGCTTTTGAAGAGAAAATTGAAAGTTGAGATAAAGATGATAATGACGGAAGCAATGATGATGATTGAAATACTGATGATGATGATTGTGGTTGAGTTGATGATAATAATGAGATGAGGCAGATAGTACTGTGGACGAGAAACTGTATTAGTGACAGAGTATGACAATAGTGGTTGAAAGCATGTCACGTGGTGTAGTTTGGAGATGTATTGTAGATGTATTTTGTAGTTTGTAGTAATGCATACAGTAGTTTGAGTAGCTAGCTAAGTGAGTGTTGTGTGTAATTTGGACCATGGTCAGTGTGAATGAGTTCATTTCATTGTCATGTATGATTGTCTTGTAAGTGCACTTATTTTCTTTTTATTAGTGATACCAGCTGGTCATTAAGATTTAATATTGGGATCCCAAATAAGGTTATGTTTTTCTGTTATATTTTGGTGCATCACACATGTTTAATTCTTTTTTTATTATGTATGTCATTTTGTTTGTCCTTTTATTGTTTCTATTGGTTTGCCTTGTGTCGACGAGGGCGTCGATCTCGGTGGCCAGGGGGAGATGTGGCGTATGCACAGATATTAGGATACACTACTCTCTGGACACCGAGGTTAGAGACGGCAGTTTGTCTGTGAGTAGGGGTAAGTCAGGGGAACTAAGTATTAGGGAGGGGATAGCGTCAGTGACGCTTGTGTGTTAGCGTTGTTTTGAGAGTCAGTGGGCAACCTGCAAGTAGCAAAGTCGTTGAACTGCCATCTCCGTGAAAAGGCAAGCATGGCGTCCTCGCCCGGCAGACACATGGGGTAAGAAATCCATTTTCATATAATAAATAACCATCCATCTATTCTCTTTTTATATTAATTATGATAGTGTAGAGTTCCTTTCTTCCTTCCAAGCCATGTAGGGTCCCTGTTTGCCAGTGATTAATAATATTTTTGGTACTTTCTTTAGCTGCGTCCCTCGTCGTAGCCTCGCATGTGAAGTTCTTGTTTAATTTGCCCGTACCTCTTGCAAGCGAGTAGCTCCCATCTGCCCTTGTAAAGTAATTTAAAGAGAGGCATACGACAATATTTACATGACAATGAAATGTACATATTGAATTTTCTGGGAGTAGCCTGTTATGTCCTTTTCATTCTGAATGAATTTGAATAACTAGCAAACATAAGACACGGACACAATCTTACAACACAAAAATATAGATGTCGTTAAAGCTAACAGTTTATGCCAAATACAGTTTTTAAGTAGAGATAACCATTTCCGAGATATTCCTTGTTATTAGACTTAATTTTGAAATACTAGCCCCAACAGCGAAGTCATTACTTCTTTTTTATTTTCTCTACTATCTTTAGTAAGTAGGGGAAGTATTGTATTCCACCCAAAGATGTGATATTGAGATTTCATCGAAAATACATTTTTTGAGGCCCCCTGAATCCAGGAAAAGCTTTTTACAAAAAAAGGGTCCGTGTGTTTAATTTTTTTTAAAAAAATGGTTATGACGATTTTGATTATAATACCAGATACTCGTATTAAAGACATTTACATGACAAATAAAATGTATATCTTGAATTTTCTTTGAATAGCCAATGAAGTTTACTTCATTTGGAAGAATTGTATTGTCTTGTATAACTGGTAATCGTTAAGTGACAGACGAAAACGCACTACACAAAAAATGTAGATTTCTTTCTGAGATATCCGTTATTAAAGGTTCGAATGTTTCATTTCTTGGTCATTCTCTTAAAGTCCTTTCAACATGCACCTATTACATCAGATTTTTTGTAAAAGGTCCGTATGTGTATGTGTGCGTGTCTGTGAACATCATAGCTAAAAAAGGAAAAGCGGATGAATACTAAACTTGGTATTTAGGTTCAGTATCTTCCAAAGATCGACACGAAGGTTTGCAAGAAACACCACCCCAAACTATCCTTTACATTGCAAATTTTTCGAAACTTTTATTTTCTAAGAAATGGCTCTAGCGATTTTAATTAGAATACCACATAAATGACATTTACATGGCAAATAAAGTGTATATCTTGAAATTTCTGGGAATAACCTGTGAATTTCACTTCATTCGGACGGAATTTTGTATAATTTTTTATAACTGGTAAAGGTTAAACAATAGAGAAAACGTACTACATAAAAATGTTTATGTCTTTAAAATATAATGTATTTCAAATAAATGTTTTTTTGTGGTATGATCAATTTTGAGACAGGATATTAAAGGTTCAAATTCTTCATTAGTTGGCCAGCTATTTTTGCATTGAAATTTAGTATATAGAAAAATAAGCTTTAGTAAGAATCGATTGTATACCCAGTAATAAACTATAGAGAGTAGAGATGGTCATGTGAATGTATCACATATTTTTCTCGTTATCATGCAAAAAACATGGAAATTTTTAGTCATCACGCGGCGACACGCTGTTTAAAATTCTGGCTATCGCTTTACCTACTGCATCCTACAAGCAAATGTGTAAATATGAATTGAAAGTATATCTGGATTAACAAGAAATAAATATAATAATAAGCTTATGTAAGAATGGTTTGTAGAGGCGTGAATAGAGAAAGTCATGTGAATGCAAAACCCACTTTTACTTTTCTCTTCCACTTATCTCTGGTACGTAAAGCAAAAATGTCATTTCACCCCAATAATCAATATCCAGATTACACTTTTGAGATCCCTGAAGCGAAATACCACACTTGCGCGTGTTTGTGAACAGCATAATTCAAAAAAATCTGATAAATACCATACTTGGTACTTGATTTCAGCATGTTTCGAAGATGCAACACCTAGTTCTCCTTTTTTAAAAGAAAATCTCCAATCCAAACTGGTGTTTAGATGGAACATTTTTCGTGGTTTTTTGTTGTCTCAAAAAGTATGTGACGCTTTTGGTTAAAAGTCTATACGTTCAGGATACATCGACAAATAAATGCTAGGTATCTCGATTTCTGCTAATAGCCTGTGACGACCTCTATATTCTGAACGACTTTATTATAATTGGTAAACACTCGGTTTATGTAAAATAACTTCTTTGTGGTATTAACCATTGCCGAAGCATTCCTTGTTATTGGTTTGAATTTTCAATATATCATTTCGACGTGCTTTTGCTTCTCGTGCTCATGCAAGGAGTGAAATTTCAAGGCCAGCATATAGCGATCTATTTTCTCAAGATTTGACTATTGCTGCATCCCCCGTATCCTCCTTGTACCTACAATGAAAGGTTGAAACCATTTCTTCACATGTTTATCTCAGTCAACTTGGAGGAGCTTTTGTAAGAAAGCTCCTGCATGTTTGTAGAAGACGGGGTAGAGAAAACCTTTTTACTATTTAAGTGGTAGCTCCTGCATGTTTGTAGAAGACGGGGTAGAGAAAACCTTTTTACTATTTAAGTGGTTTTACGTAGGAGCCTCCTCTTCCAAGTATCTCTCTTTAATGTCATTTACAACATTATTACTTTCTCTACCTCTATCTGTGGTAGACTAAGTATTTTATTGTGTATTTCATTATAAATACCGTTTTGAACATTTCTAATAATATTTCTGTAAGCGCGTCTCTATTTCTCTCTCTGCTCTATTTATGAATGTGTGTGAACATAACTATAATAATAATAATAATAATAATAATAATAATAATAATAAATTATGCTAGAATATGCTAATTGGATATTTGTATACACATTAAATCTCTAGCACTCAATGAAACAGAAGAAACTCGGGCATTTCACAATACAAAATATATGTAGTCTAAACTGTTTGTAATAACAGCAATAATAATAATAATAATAATAATAATAATAATAATAATAATAATAATAATAATAATAATAATAATAATAATAATAATAATACGCTTATTTCTTTGAAATGCGACTTTAAATCTGAGTACTTCTATTGAATGTATAAACTAAAAAGGATTAACACATTTCATTTTTTGGAAGTATACTGTTAACCTATTGTAAAGCAGTGAACCAAAATGGCTAAAGGGAATAAAAAGTACAGCTGTGTTTCTAACAAGGGGCCATTGTCACACTGATGTCGCAGATTAAGCTGCGAATTGTTATATTGAAAATGTATCGAACACAAAATACCCTCCAAAATACCCAAAATACAAAGTACCCTCTCAGCTTTCCCTCCCATGGGTCCTATTCACTGAGAAAAAATGATGAAGTTTTAAGCTGCTACGCCTGACTTTAGGTCTGTCTTCCGCTCAACGATCAACTGCCGGGTGCAATGCCAGACGCTGCAGTAAATGTAAGTATGCGAGGTTGCCACAAGGAAAATGAACGTCATAAGCAATAATACAAAGGGATTAAAAGTTTGGATTAACGATAATCCTGCCACGAGGGGATTAAGCGCTAAGTGTCGCCGGATTAAGAAAAAGGCAGTAAATTTAGCCGCCAAAAGTTGCCATCTTGGAAAATAAAGGCGGGAACTTTTCTCTCCAAATCGCCATTATGGCAAGACTGGCGGTAAAGTTTGGCCGCGCTCCAAAATACAAGCTGGCGGCAATAGACGTAATTCCGCATT
This sequence comes from Deroplatys truncata, assembly GCA_030765065.1. Classification (NCBI taxonomy): domain Eukaryota; kingdom Metazoa; phylum Arthropoda; class Insecta; order Mantodea; family Mantidae; genus Deroplatys; species Deroplatys truncata. The sequence goes on from CM060988.1 coordinate 84,911,873, forward strand.
TTTTTTATTAATATGGCGACACTAGCGCTATTTCACCACAATATCGCTTACATTTAGGAAAAAATTGATGCAGTAATTTGTATCACAAATTACTTAAATGTAAATAATGATTGTAATATGAATATGCATTTTTATGTGACATTGATTTGAGATGTTTATTGACTGTAATTATTGTTGGGAAGTAAGTTTATACTGCCTTACTGAAACTGACAATAATAGCGTGCAATAATGCAGTGAGGGGGGTGAGCTGTTTATCATTATTGGAAACGAGGAAGTTACGTAATGTTGGCGCGTTTTATTAGCCAATAGTAACTCAGTTATAATCTTTAGGCATATCGGGGAGTGGGTGTATAAAAAGCCAAGTCAGAGGTAGATCGCGGTCAGTTCATCGAAAATCTCAATACATTACACGTCGCCTTCAGTCGTTCAGTTCATCAAAAATCTGTGTACACTACACGTCGTCTTCAGTCAGTCAGTTCGTCGAAAGTATTTGTACGGCAAACTTCGGGTATCGATTCACAAGTTACGCGCAGCAGAATTATGAATAATCTAAAGTGTTGTAAGGTTAATTATACAAAAGGTTGAAGTACGTGGATTAAAAGTGATCAGTAAGAAGTTATTATAACAGTTTCAGTTTGGCGAGTGTTAAGATCAATGTTTAAATGTGATAGTTAACGTGTTTGACAATAAATGTGTAAAACAAATTTCTTCATCAGTGTTATATTTGGATAAAAGATTCCTTTCCGTTTACACACTCTGATCAAGAGACATGTTCGACTGAGAAATAATAGCTAGCCGGAGGACAGTAAACAAAAATTAAAATTCTTTCAAACACTAATACTACCACAAATTGCTAACACTAGATGGAGCTACAAACCGAACAAATGAATGACGTCACAAGATGGCTTCACATGAAGTAAACACACATATACAAACATCACAAGTAATAATATTATAAGAATACCGTTACAAATTGGCTACCACAACGTGGGGCTAACAAATACAAATATATACAAAAACGTTATTACAAATTGGCCACCACAACGTGGGGCTACGCAATAATGTTAAATAAATACAACATAAATACCACTCGCAAATTGGCACCCAGAACGTGGGGCAGAATAACCAGGAAGGGGCAGAATTAACCAGGAAGAAGTGAGATGACCAGGAAGTGGCGAATGGAGAAGTGAACTGAACTACAAGACGCAGATTCCAGAAACAACAAAAGGGACGACAGACTACGCGGATGATTGGACATCGTAATTCCGAGATTACAAGACAACAGGGAAATTCAACAACAGAACACCAAAACGACGTAGATTCATCATAATACAACGAAGAAGCAACATATAACCTAGGAGAGAGGGGCAGGAAGCTGGACATCAAAAGTAACAGCAACAGACAGCATCACAAAAGGTCAGAGTATAGTAATTTTTTTTTGAAAACAAAATTATAACATTCAAATGTACTTGAGGAGTGGTAGAATAAAGAAGACAATGGCTACTAATAATATTGAAGAAACAATTATGGAAGGGGATAATGTAACAGTTAGCTGTAATTCAATACAGGTTACAGAAAATAGCTCAAACGATGTAGTATTGGAGGGAGGAAATGTTAGTGCAGGAAGTGAGAATAAAACAGCAGGAAATATTAATTCTGATACTAGTATGATTATGGAAATGTTGAGAAATATTGGTGAGAAAATAGATCAGAATCATAGGGAATTAAGGGAAGATATTCGTAGGAGCTTTGAACAAAACAGGGAAGAAATTGGTAAAAGAAATGAGATATTAGAGCAAAAAGTAGATCAAAGCAGTGAAGAAATTGAAAAGAAAGTTATGAAGCTAGATAGTAGTATGCCAAAAATGAGAGATGAAAATCAGGAAGTAATAGCAAGTGAGATAGGAGAAATTTCAAAGAAAATGTCAGATATGAGCAGGGAAATATGTAACAAAAAAAGTGAGGTTAATACTAAAAGTGAACATGTTAATCTAGAAAGTACAGAGTTAGGAAGTCAAGTGAGTAGTATTTCAAGTGAGATAAGAGAGATGAAAGAGGTTATGAATGTAGATGTGAATCAGGCGCAAGTTAATTTCAGAGGGGAGATATCAGAAATACAGAAGGAGTCAGTAATGCAAAGAAATAAATTGTACGAAGAAGTTAAAGTTTTGCCTGTAAATAATCAAAAGCTAACTTCTGAAATTAACAAATACCAACCTGTTCAGAATGAAAACTCCAGTCCAGTACAATTTAGTACAGATTTGTTAGAGTACTCTCAGATTAAAATGATAGCAGAAGAATTGAAAATGACAGTTGTTAAAAGATGTGTTGTTCAGAGAACTTTAGATTGTTTTCAAATGTTATCATGGGATGAAATTTCATATGAATACAAGAGGTTATTCATGAACAAAAATTTGAAGGTTAGGATACGGCTACGAGTAATGTTTAGCCACACACAATTTGATCCAGGAGGGTAAATAGCAATGAGATGTAAAGTAAATGCTGGATAGTTAAAGATGACCTGCAGATCAATGTATTGGAACGTAAGAGGGTTAATTATTTGTATATGTCATTTGAAAAGAGAAATAAATTCTGGACAAAAATTAAATGTTTAAAAAAAAAAAAAAAGGAAAATAACATTCTTTTTTGTAACTATAACAGTATTTGAAAATTAAGAATGTAAAGATTGAAACTTAATATGATATTAAAGTAAAAGTATGTAAATACAGTTCCAAGAGTATTGTTAAAATAAAGTACAAAATAACAAAAATGGGTAAAAATAATAATAAAAAAAAACAAATACTTATGTAGCAAACAAAAAATGTGAAACAGTACTTAGATTTAAGAGATATCAATATATTTGTGTAGAGGGTGAATATTTTTGGTAAATATGTTTAATAATAATAATAAAAAAAATTCTTGAATTGATAAATTTTTGTTAACAATATAAGAAAGCAAACCATTTTCTTGTAACAGTAATTAAATACTTCAGGGTACAGTATTTGCTATAAAAATTGTGATGTCAGATTAATGTCTAAAAACATTAAACAAGAGCCAGTAAGTAGTGGCGAGATAAAAAAAAATATGTCGTGTGTTAAATGCGTGTGAAGTGTTAAGTGAAAGTGATAGCGTGTGTTCCAAGATTTAGGAGACTAAAAACCCAATTATAAAATTTCCAAACAAGTTGTAAATATTCATAATTATGTTTCTAGTGGGGCATATGATGCAGTAATTTGTATCACAAATTACTTAAATGTAAATAATGATTGTAATATGAATTTGCATTTTTATGTGACATTTATTTGAGATGTTTATTGACTGTAATTATTGTTGGGAAGTAAGTTTATACTGCCTTACTGAAACTGACGACAATAGCGTGCAATAATGCAGTGCGGGGGGAGCTGTTTATCATTATTGGAAACGAGGAAGTTACGTAATGTTGGCGCGTTTTATTAGCCAATAGTAACTCAGTTATAATCTTTAGGCATATCGGGGAGTGGGTGTATAAAAAGCCAAGTCAGAGGTAGATCGCGGTCAGTTCATCGAAAATCTCAATACATTACACGTCGCCTTCAGTCGTTCAGTTCATCAAAAATCTGTGTACACTACACGTCGTCTTCAGTCAGTCAGTTCGTCGAAAGTATTTGTACGGCAAACTTCGGGTATCGATTCACAAGTTACGCGCAGCAGAATTATGAATAATCTAAAGTGTTGTAAGGTTAATTATACAAAAGGTTGAAGTACGTGGATTAAAAGTGATCAGTAAGAAGTTATTATAACAGTTTCAGTTTGGCGAGTGTTAAGATCAATGTTTAAATGTGATAGTTAACGTGTTTGACAATAAATGTGTAAAACAAATTTCTTCATCAGTGTTATATTTGGATAAAAGATTCCTTTCCGTTTACACACTCCGATCAAGAGACATGTTCGACTGAGAAATAATAGCTAGCCGGAGGACAGTAAACAAAAATTAAAATTCTTTCAAACACTAATACTACCACAAATTGCTAACACTAGATGGAGCTACAAACCGAACAAATGAATGACGCCACAAGATGGCTTCACATGAAGTAAACACACATACACAAACATTATAAGTGATACCGTTACAAATTTGCTCCCATACGTGGGGCAGTTAAAATTATGTAACCAAACAAAACAAACGCAGCACAATATAAGATCTTCAAGTTCTAATAATTTACGTAAAAACATATTACGTAAGCACTAATAATGTTATTACAAAATCCATAAAGGTGGCAGGATGATCGTTAATTGAAACTTTTAATCTGTATGTAAAACGTAGTATATTTCTATTTTACTCCGCAAAAAGGAGACCTGGAATATCGAAAAACATAATTCTAAATCCATAAGATAAACGTAATATAATGGATAAAAGTGTTAAATGGGTACGAAATACCCGGGGAGAAATCGGACTGTAATCCCTAGGAGGACCAAGATGTGCGGAAGCACGATGGAGAGTGGCAAAGGAAATAACAGAAGACGCAATGAGTGACTAGGAATGCCATTGGGGATTAAGCGCTGGTGTCGCCGGGTTAAGAAGAACTGCGGCAAATTATGGCGCCAAAGGCAGCCATATTGGATTTTAAACCGGAAATCGAACCAAGACGGCGGCTTTTGGTAGGGAAATTTCTCGCGTTTTTCCCCCTATTTTTTTCCAAATCCGGCGTGGATTAAGAAAAAGGCGGAAAATCAGGTGCGAAAAGCCGCCATCTTTGATCTTAGGCGGGAAAACGAACCAAGATGGCGGCCTTTATTTCTTAATCCGTCGCCACTAGCGCTTAAATATGAGGGAAATAAATTTTCTTCGCAAAATGGTGGTATGGAATGACCAAAATCAAAACATTTAATCCGTAAGAGAAACGTGATATAATGCATAAAAGTGTTAAATGGATACGAAATACCCGGGGTAAAATCATGGAAGGTACCCTTGAGGACCAAGCAGTGTGAAGCACGATGGAGAGGAACAAAGGTAATAAGAGACGTGATGAGCGACTAGGAATGCCAATGTAGCCACTCACAGGCATTCAAACTCGCACAAATATGAGAACACGATGAACGATTGAATAGAAAAATGAAACGGCACTATGGACAGACAAGAATACAGCATATGCTGAGAAAGCCAAGTGTGTGTGTGTGTGTGTGTGTGTGTGTGTGTGTGTGTGTGTGTGTGTGTGTGTGTGTGTGTGTGTGAGGAAATAAAGCTCTGTCTCAAGCAGCCGACAGAAAGAAATATTCAGCGTAAGTGGACAAGCGACAATAGTTTGGTGCTCGCTAACGGATGTCTGCGGTATAAGTTAACACCATCTAGCAGGATCTTTGCGCTGAAGCTATAATGCCAAATAATGTGATGTATAATATTGTACAGAACGATTAAATACAACTATGTAAGGTAAAATAATGGAATAAAAGAAAAGAAAGGAAATATTGGCAATAAAGCGGAATACGTACTTACAACAGCGAAGGAAACCATAAATATAATAAACAATAAATGCAGGCTATTGGCGTATTTAACATCTATATGCAAACATAGTTTCCGCCCTTTAGCAAATTGCTTGTTTTGACAATTACACTGCAATATATTAAATGCTAAATGTATGAGGCTCTCTGTAGATGAAAATATTGCTGGAGATGTAATGCCATTGATGCTGATAATTTAAGCTTTGGTGCCCGAAAATGGATGTCTGCGCTTGTAGATAACACCATACGTAATTGTAGCGAGAAAATTTGGGACACATGGAAAAAAATAATAAAACGGAACACGTACTTAGAACAGCAGCGGAGGTAAGTAAGAAGCACAAAACAATTTGAAGCGATAATAATATAAAAATCTCTTATGTTATTATATTATCTTTTTCTTAATACGGCGACTAGCGCTTAAACCCCCTGGTGACAGGATTATCGTTAGTCCAAACTTTTAATCCGTATATATTACTATTGTTATACTTCTCAAGAATCGAAATATTCATTACTGAATGTGCAATACACGTGAATTTAAAATCGATGTTACATTCACATGACTTCTATACTCTCTTATAACGTTATTAATGGATATAAAACTATTCTTACGAAAGCTTATTTTTCTATCTCCTTCATTTTAATCGAAACAAACCTTTGTAGAAGTAGCTACATTACACATTTCGTTAACGCAAAGGGAATACCGATAGTTAAATGTTCAAGAACGGACGCCGTATACTGGCTCTAAAGTGTGGCCAAACTCTTTCCATGCAACCTCGGGAAACAACTTAATGTCAACAGGACTTGAAAAGTATGACAAAAAATTGAACAATTCAAACTATTAATCAGTATATCTCGGAAATGGCTGATGCCACAAAAAATTATTTTAAATAAACTGTGTGTTTTAAAGAACTCTGAATGTTTTGGTAGTACGCTTTGTCTATCGCTTACCGTTTACCAGTTATACAGGATTATATAAAATACCTTCTGAATGAAGAGGACTTCACACGCTATTCGCAGAAAATTCGAGACATACATTTTGTCTCTCATGTAAGTATCTTTAATGCATGGTATTTTAATCAAAGTCGTTAGAGCCATTTTTGAGAAAATCAAACACTTCGAAAAATATTCCATGTAAAGGGTAGATACTTTGGGAAGGGGGAATTTTCCTGCAAAACTTCGAGTCGCATCCTTTGAGGATGCTGAACGGAAATACACGTTTTGAGACTCCCTGAATCAGAAAAAATGGCACTTTTAGAAAAAGGTGTGTGTGTGTTTGTGAACAGTATAACTCAAAAACAAAAAGTTCGTTAAATATCAAACTTAGCATTTAAGGTTACGGTATTCTAAGGATGTGACACCAAGATGTTCAAGAAAATTCTCCTCCCCAATCTACCCTTTACATGAAAAAACCTTATTACTTTTTGTGATCTCAAAAATAACTAATGATTTTGATTACAATACCATATTTTAAGATATTTACGTGACAAATAGAATGTATCTTGAATTTTCTGGGAATAGCGTGTGAAGAAGACAAAGCCGTTCTACACAGAGAGAGAGAGAGAGAGAGAGAGAGAGAGCATATCTCGTTAAAGCACACAGTTTTAAACCAATTTTTGTTTTCTTTTGCGTTAACTATTTTCGAGATATTCTTTGTTATTAGTTTCGATTTTCAAATCTTTAACCTTTCCCAAATGAAAAGTCACTCTTATTTTATTTTCTCTTTTCTTTTCGAGGTCATGTAAAGGGCGTGGAATTTTAAAGCTATTATATAGCGACACGCTCTTTAAAAATATGGTTATCGCTTTGCCTATTGTATCCTTCAACGAAACGTGCAAATGTGAAATGAAAATTTATCTGGATTAACAAGAAGAAGATGGAGCAATAAGCTTTTGTAAGAATAGTTTGTAGACGAGTTAGCAGAAAAAGCTTGTGAATACAACGCATGAGATATTTTATCCTTATTTCTGTTAGATAAAATCAAATAAATTATAAAATGCTTTTTCAACACAATCTGCTAGAAAAAGTAAGCAAAAAAAAATAAGAGTTGCTTGACTGTATTCATAAGTTAGTTTGAAAGCCGCGAAGTTTTGTTTGCTTGCCAACATATTCCCGCGTGATGCACAACATTCAGTCCCGCTTCGTCCTCGCTCGCTCGCTGCTCGTATTCCTGACGCCCCCTCTCTCGCACCAGTGCCCTTCTCGTTACAAGGACTAATGTTTAAGAATAGCCTTCATTTGTCTCCGATAGCCCATAACTCATATTCCGCCACATCCTTCAGCTGGCTGGCGTATTCCTTCACCGAGTCCATCCATCTCTGTTCACCAAAACCAGTTTTTGGGCCCGGCTCCCATTACGTGCACTTGCACACCAGACACGATGTACTCCAATGTTACACGGCATCTGCTAGCTCTGCATCTCTTCTGACTGTTATATTAGAAACATCATATATGCACTAGTCGGTTTATCATGTGTTGCACAGATGACTTTTAACCATTTAATCAATTCAGTCTCCACCCTCCGCTCTCTTTATGAGATTATCACACGATGACCTAGAATTTTTAATGCTAAGTCCCTTTAAACTTTAATTCCACAAAACTCCTTGATAATCTTAATAACGTATAAAAAACTCTGATATTCATATAAACGGGTATGAATATCTTAGGATGTACATCCACTTCCATTTATGCCGTCCTAGCAGCTTTGGGAGGCATTTTACTGGCCTTCACAGGTGGAGTATGTATCTGTAGCAAGGAGGAGATGCGTGTATTTGTTTAACTTTTCGCACATACAATGTCGTCCTGTTTTATGTGCACAATTATAGATTATTCACATATGAATATATAACTTTGAGCAATAGCTTTGCTCATCATCACTTACATATAATGTTTAAATATATAACTAAATAAAACCCTGTTTTGCACAATTTCTCCATGAAAAAGCACTTTTAATGGCAACATAATGTACACTGAAATCAACTATATCTTTTACATTCAAAGACACATTTACTAGGCATTATTTTAATAATCTGTTCAATCTCCATTCTTATCCAATACCTGATTCAGCCGCCTAGCCACTGAATCACTCGACGCCCTCTGGGAACACTGTTATGAAATGTGGGAACATAGGCGTTTAGAATCAGAGTTCTTCCAGCACCAAAATGATTAGGTGCCTAGGTGGCTAAATGAGGTATTGGACAAGAATGGAGATTGAACAGCTTATAAAAAAAATCTGATGTGTTACACTCACATGACTTTCTCTACTCTTGTACAATCTATTTTTACAAACGCCTATTCTCCATATGCTTCATATTAATCGAGATATCGAGATGTCAACCTTATTTGTAATTTTCTTGTAGATGCAAGGGGAATATGGTAGCTTTTAAGCGATAGTCAAATATTTTAACGCTGGTTGCTATGTGGCGCATTCCATTCTCTTTGCATGTCCAGGACATAAAAAAATGAACAACGAATTTGAGAAAAAGTATAAGTATTGGAAAATTTAAGGAAATAACAAGCAATATCTCGAAAACGGTTCACTCAACAAAAAAAATGTATATGATATAAGTTGTGTATTTTAACGCGATCTACATTTTTTGTGTAGTAAAATTTTGTCTATCTCTTATGGTTTACCAGTTATGCAAAAGTCGTTCATAATGAATAATACTTTTGGAGACATTCCCAGAAATTTCGAGATATACATTTCATTTCTCATGACATTATCTTAAACATATGATATTTTCATCAAAATCGTTAGAGCCATTTTTGAGAAAATTAAAATTTTCGAAAAATGTTCCATGTAAAGGGTAGTCTGGGGTGGGGGGATTTTCTTGAAAATCTTCGTGTCGCATCTCTGGAAGATACTGAACGTAACTACCAAGTTTGGTGTTTAGCCGACTGTTAGTTTTTGAGTTATGCTGTTCACAGACACACACACACACACACACACACACACACACACACACACACACGGACATGTTTCCAAAAATGCTTTTTTTGGATTCAGGAGGTTTCAAAACATGTATTTCCGGTGAAATCTCGGTATCGAATTTTTGGGTGGAATGCAATACTTCCCCTACTTACTATACGTAGTAGAGAAAGTAATAATGCCTAGTACTGCGATTACCAAACTGGGCCGCGACCCCTATCTGGGGGGTGGCAGTGGATGTTTGGAATTATTAGTAAATCAATTTATTGCTAATTATTATTATAACAATAGGGGAAATGGAATTTAGTCACCTATTACATATTACATTTAAACAGAATCATGTTTTGTATTCAAGAAGCATGTTACTACTACAATTTCACAGTAAATGCACATATACAATTATATGTAAGCCATTAATTATTACACTGTACATCAGGATGATTTAGTCAAGTATGAGCCTGTTTGCTATTAATTAATCGTTCAATGTCTGGCTGTATATTAGTGGCACACATTATCTATTCCTAGATTTAGTCTTGATGTTCATCATTGACGAAAATCCAGTTTCGCAGAGATATGAGGTGCAGGATGGAATAAGCACGTTTAGTGCGGCAGACACCAGGGTATTCTGTTCTTCTTGCTAGCCAGAACTGATACACATCTTCCTTCTGGAAAGTCAGTTTTAAACTTTGGTCTGAAGAAAGCTCAATTAATTTATGCTTTAGCTTCGCACTTAAGTTGTTGAACTCTGCGCGAAAACTTGCAAATTAATGATTAAGCAGTGAAGTGAATGTACGGGTTGCCAATAATTTCATTATCGAAAAGGGGGTCGTGTGCGCAAGAAGTTTGGGAACCAATGGTCTATTAGATGCGTTCTGTTTGAGATCAGGAAGTATAGTTTACTTCACGTTTACAATATATTGTCAATAAAAATACTTTTCATGGAAAAATTGTACATAACAGTGTTTTATTTAGTTGTATATCTAGATTGGACAGATGATTCCAATAATGTCTAGTAAATGTGTCCTCTTTGAGAGCAAAAATATAATGTATTTTTGTTTACATTATGTTGCCATTAAACACATTTTTTCATGTAGATATTGTACAAAACAGGGTTTTATTTCGTTAAATATTATTTTAATATGATTGTTATAAGTGATGAAGAGTAAAGCAATTGCTCAAAGTATGCATATGTGAATAATCTAGAACTGTGCACGTAAAATAGGACGGCCTTATATGGGCGATACACACACCCTCTCCTTGCTATACATCCTCACTTGTGAAGGTCAGTAGAGTACCTCCCAAAGCTGCAGGGACGGCATAAATGGAAGCGAGTGTACCTCTGAGTGAGATGGCTCGGCGTTAACGTGTGAGGCTCGCATTCGGGAGACTCGGATTCAATTCCCATCAGTAACTCTGACTATGGAGTTTTTCATGGTTTCGCTGGCGAATGCTGGGGTGGTTCCATGTCTACCACGAATTTTCTGTCCATTTCTTGTATCCATCGTTTGTTTTCATCTGTTTCAGGGTTGAAGGACCAGGCGACGGCGTTCGGTGTGCTGCGGCGGAACGATAGATTGTGCGCTTTGGAATATATTTCCCGTGGCATTTGGTTGGGCTGGCCAAAGACCCCCGGGTGGCTCCGGGCGGTACACGGGCTAGCCAGTCAGGATATGAGCCATCTGAAATGGTTAGGAACCGTACCCTTGTTAGCGCGCATCGTCCGGATCAGGTCTCTCATCCCTCCCTACCGGGGATCACGTTAGAGGCAAAAAGGGCCTTGGCGACCTACTTGCGGTGCTCTGCTTCCGTTTCTGGAGGCCCGGCCGTCTGTGTATTCCTACCCCTATTTCTAATTTCCTTAGCCTCTCCCCGACAATCTTTCAGTCTTCCAAGTGCTGGAAATTGCTTAGATTTTAAGAAGTGCTATGTGATGGTTTAAATCCCTCAAGACTAGAGTTACCAGAAGTCTTGAAAATCCTGCACATTCCTACAATTTTACTTCTGTCCGGGGGGAATTTCTGAAACATATAGCATGTACTACATTTTGAGGAATGTAAACATTCTTTGGTTTCAAATTGATTAGGATCTAAAGAAGGTTTAAAAAAAGTATTTTTTAAATAGTGGAATTACCTTGCTATTCCTGCACACAACTCTAATGTTTGAGATGGGTTTTCCATTGATATCAGCGCAATAGACACAAGAAAACAGGCTATAGATTGACTTAATCAAAGGTTTTGTTTTGGTAAAATATAACTTCAAACACAACACTTTAAGTGTTGTAGAATGTCAGAATTTTAACACATGTTTTGTATAAAATATGTTCTTTACACAAGCATAATTGTTAAGGTTCTCTGACAACTGCTGTTACTCTTTTTATTATATCAATACTTAAGAAAATACAAAATCAATGCGAACATGTTTGATCGTAAACAATTCTTAACGGTTTTTTTTGTGTAGATAATGTCCTACATTTTAGACCACTAATGTCCTACGTTTCGTTAAAATAATCAGATAATCACACCTTCAAATGCTCTTTAAACAACTTGGAACACTTGACATTTCACTCCAAGCGGAGAAGTGGGAGATATGAGTTGTCACGTTGTATGAGAGCATATTTCAGCTAGTTATTATTGCGCCAAGTGGCAAATAGCTGGCTGGTATGTAACGCTAGTGAGCAGTAGTAAACCAGCCAACATGGTAACGTGTTACCCCTCAAACTTCAGTTTTGTAGGCGAAGGGAAAAGGGGGTGGTGGCACATTACTGGCTAGAGCAACAACGGAGGGGACGTTGCCATGGAAACATAACTCTCCAAGAAGTGTCAGAAGTGTCATGTTATTTAAATAATAGCGTAGGGCCATCCTCTCTAATGAGATTTTTTCCAGGCATCCCTCAGTCCTCATAACTGGAAAATGCTGGGGAGATACCCTAATCTTAGGCCTGTAACGTTTTCTTAGCAAATTTCATTATTATCATTTCATTTCAAGAACAAAAGATCTTGTAGGTCTAGGTACTAAGTCCCTCTCCACAGTTAGTCCTAGTCGTACTAGTGTCTTACCCGGCGTTGCATTGGTACATTATATAAGTACGGGTTTGAAAATACGTTTAGGGGTGATATTTTAAAGTCGTAAGTAGTCTATAATTTGCACTTGTACGTAAAGCGTAAGTGTCCAAAGCTTTATCCAGAGTGGTTAAATAGTGACAAATTGTACATAAAAGGTTGAAAAATATAAGTATGGAAAGCTTTTTGAAGTTGTATGGTACCCTATAATTTTTGCCAAGTCATATAGTCCAAGTGCAAATATTTGTGTCTGGTTGACAAAATAATATAGTTTTATCTATAAGGGGTTGAAAATAAAGTAAGGAAGGCTTTAAAAATGTGGAGTACTATATATTTCAAAATAAGGATTAATTGGCTTTTTGAAGCTGTAACGTAACCTATGATTTTTGCCAATTTCTATTGTATAATTGTGCAATATTTTGACCATATGGCTTAAACAGTGCAAGTTTCTATGTAAGAACTGGGAATATGATAGGGGTAGTGTTTTAGAGTTGTAAGGTAGCTTATAATTTTGGTTTGGTCCTATAGTATAAGCGTACAAAATTTCATCTAGATAGGCTAAAGAATGCTGATTTGCATGTTAGGGTTTGAAAAATTAGGGTTGAATCTAAGGGTAGTTCTTGCCATTTTATAGAATCCAAACATACACTATTTTTGTTTCAAATTACACCAAAAACATTACTTAATGAAACTTCGGTGAAATATGAGGTGAATGTGGCGATAATGAACGCTATACCTATAACCACCTCTAAAGCCCTTAATATGTTACTTTTAAAATGTTTTAAACCCCCCTATTTACCCATTTGGGCTCGAAGTTATTAGAAATCTGCAGTATTTACAATAACGTGCCAAAAGTAGCCTTTAATAGCTATGTTCAGCGAAACAGGATTGAAATTTGGTGGGTAAATATAGAAAAAATCCCCTACCCCCTCCCAGTTTTCAAGTTTTTGGAATCATTATGTAGACTGTGATCATCTGGAAGAATGGGGATTTTTAATGGTGTCAGAATTGTCAAAAACGATGGAGTGGTTTTTGACATAAACCCACTCACCCTGCACTCACACACACACACACACACACACACACACACACACACACACACACAACACACACACACACACATTCAAACTTTTTCTTTTCATAATATTAATTTAAATGTAGCATTCACTTGGAATGAACTCGATTACAGCACTACAACAAAGGCTCCTTATATAAGGTTTTCTCAGGTAAAGGTTATTACAAGGTTTTGTGTAAATGTTACACACATAGTACACAACGAACTGTTATAAGCAGATGCGTTTGACTTTTGTTTTGCTGTGTCTCCTGTTTTCTTATTTGTAATGTGGAGGTATAGGAGTAGGATTAGGAGCGGAGGGGGACTTAGCACCCCGACCTATGTAGATCTTGTGCCTAAGCTCCGACGGGGTGCTCCTGGCAGGGAGGGTGGTCTGAGAGGAGATAGAGGGTGGCCGAACCAGGAGGCACGACAGAGCGGAGGGCAAGGTCCCTACCTTTTTTCCAGACTGAAACTCTCCGGATGGCAGTTGGTGCAACCGATCCCCCTCCCCCTAACAGGTTTGGACATCCCACTGGGGAGCCCAGGACTCGGAGACTGCCCGCATTCTGGCGAACGAAATGTTGCATGGAGCATCCGTTTTCCCTGCGGAAATTGCCGAGACTCCCGCCGAAACTTACAGCACTGAAACAGCCAAGCAGGTGAAAGGTGAAGTGAAATGAGAATGGAGGTGAAATGAATGAATAGGAAATTCAGGGGATGTAATGAAGCTTCCTAGCATTCGTTTAGCGACTCAGGGAAACTCCGAAAAATCCCACGGGTCAAGAAGATCGGCCCGCGGGAATCGAATTCACGACCTCCCTAATGCAGTGCACAGCCGTTGCCGCCTGTGCCATCCCGCTCGGTTTGTGGAGGTATAAATACCTGAGAAGCATTCGGCAGTATAGGAATGCCAATAGGAAGATATATTATCTCGATGAGACCTGTGTATATAAGGGTCATTGCACTTCTAAAGCGTGGGTTGACATCGTAAAACAGAAAGCAAGCTCTCCCAGGGTTTGCAAAGTCCAACTAAAAACGATTAATTGTGCTTCACATTGGGCAGTGATACAGACTTTGTTGTTGGTGGGTTCCCTATGTTTTTAATCAAAGAAAACCAGTGACACCTTCAAGAGGTGTTTCACTACGGTTCACACTTGAGGATGCTGGCCCCCGGGAGCATCATTGTCATAGGTAATGCCTCATGATGCAGCGTGAACCTGCTCTTTCACCCATATTCTGGACAACGAAACAGTGATGCCAAATTAGCTCTTTTATGACTAAATCTAGTATTTTTGAAGAGACAGAACACTAGTTCGGAAAAAAATGCCACGAAAGGCATTTCCAGCCCTTCTACATAATCAATTTTAGCCATTTTTCAAAGTATTCAACCAGTTCTAGCCATTTGCAGTTTTCATTGTCCAATTTTTAAATTAAAAAATTCAAATATTATGGTATATTAATAATTTGGGGGTTACATTGTGAGGCGGTGCATTCGTCGTCTCACAGTTGATGGTTGTTAATGGTACGCGGGAGGTGTAGGGGGTTACGACAGGTTCATTGGTGTGGTAGGTTTTCTGGGTTTTGCATGAGGTTCTCTTCGTTGGTCTCAGGAGTGGGTACCCTGGCTATGGTTGGCTGCTCAGTTACATGAATGCACTGTAGGTCTTTTGTATCATAAGATTTATTCTATATCTGCCGTAACACTCGCCACCGCGGGATGTGATAAAAATGGTTTGGCTATGGTGATGAGCTCCTCTGATGCGACGTCTTAGTTCGCGAAAGTATTTTAGTAGAGTCCCTTGGTACGATGTCTTAGCTCGCGAAAGTGTTTTCGTAGACTCGGTGCGACGTCCTGGTTCGCGAAGGTATTTTGGACGATTGTGCTGCAATGTCTTAGCTCGCGAAAGTACTTTGGTGCACCTCGTGCTAACAAGAAAAACCTGACATCGCCATTACACGATTTTCCCCTTCTCTCGTTCCTGATTTTGGTTTCTCACGTCACGTGATGTTATTTCTGTGCATTTATTCGCTCTTCAAAATTATTATTTATATTTTATTTTACACACACAGATGTTTAGGTTTCCCACGCTGGTGTCGGAGATGTAAGATAAGGCACGCAAGCTTCGGACCCGAGCTAAATCATTTACTTATTGTCTTGGGCACGTAGGGATATACTATAAAGGAGACTGACCGACCAGTTAATGGGATGGGGACAGACTACCTGCTTGTTGTTTACGATGGACTGACCAGATGATATTTATGATATTTTAAGGTGCGGACAGAATGTACGGTTACAATTGTCATTGTCATTGCCAGACATATTATTGTTCTACATTGTCATTACCAGACACATTGTTGTTTACGTCACACCTGACTGATAGCTTTGCTAGCCAGGAGTGGTGGGGGCTAGAGCGTCTGTGTCTGTTAGGATTCCGTGAGAAGCGGGTCGCGTGTGCAAGCAGTCTTTGGATCGGTGGACATCTCCCCTCACATTTCATATTTAATAATGTAGAAACCCCAAACGTTTGTGAAATAAAGCTAGGAATGTGTGAATAGATTTGTGTTATGGATTTTGTACAGTGAAAAACCCACGTCTTCCGCTTAATCTCCACACCATGTTTCGGTCCTCCACAGCTAAGTCAGAATACGTTCTCTCAGTGTACGTGCTGGCTACTAGAAATTAATTTAATTTGCATGTGAACTTTTAGGCCTCTACCCAGGTGTAACAATATCAAGAGGAGTTTATTATAAATATAATTTAATGAAAAATGATCAGGTGTAGTCACGATCTTTCACTTCCAAATGTCCCCACTTGGATATCAGCGCAAAGAAATGAGGACAGTAATGTTCCGAAGTAAAGAATTTATACTGAGCTGCAGCCTACAGACATTTGCATGTTTCAAGTTGGAATTTGTGTGAATGAATGTTTATATGTAGCATGTCGCATGAAATTTGTATTGCGAGGAGCGCTCATTATTGTTTCTTTTCATATTTCTGTGTAGCTTATCATACTACTCATGAGCATTTTGTGATGAAAGGGCAGAAATTTATTACTGGATGAAAGAAGTTCCTATGATAAACCAGGAATATCATCTCCCTCATTAGATTAATTAGATGAGTTTTTGTTGAAGTTTTATTGATCTTACGCACGCCAGTCTAAAAGACTATTGTGCAATCCCATTGGAAAGCATGCTTTCATTGTTTCTCAAAAGTTGTTCCTTGAAGAAGTTGCAGTATTTTAATTCCAATATTAGCATCCTTTCTTATATCTTCTCTGGTTATGGAAAGAGTAAGTGTCTTTCTTGCCAGGAATGGGAGGAAGTCATAGATAATTTGCGAGACTGTTTCTTCTTCCTCTTTGCACATACTACAGATGGGCCCATCCTTGTAGAGTCCTACTTTACTTAGATGTTTCCTGAATGGCCATGTTTAGAGATTAATGGAATTACTTTCCTTATTGCTGTTCTATACAACCTTAGGAGAGATGAGGAAAGATTGTTGCATAGACCTAAGAAAACCGGTTTCCTGGCTTGTCTTTGTCTAGAATAGGTTAGCCAAGATTTTTTATAAATTTTAGCGTGCACCGATCTATATTTTTAACTTTTACGCCTACGTTTCTCGTCACCATTGCTGAAGAGGTTGGTATTTCTACTCTCTCTACCACGTAAAATAGTAATTTTCTGTAATCCACGCTTTTACCGATGATCTCAGTACCGTTTTTAGCTAGCTGATCAGCTCTTTTCTCCCTCATCAACGTGAAATCTATTTGCGCATATATCATGGGTAAGCTACTTCATACTTAGCCACTTCGACCTTTCTGAGAGTCACCGTTAGCCACTTTTCATCACCAAGATTTGGCAACACTGTTGCGAAAACAAGAAGTTACTGAAGGACTAACTTCGCGTAGCGTGAAACTCTTGATGTAAACGTGGGGCTTGTAAAATTGGCTCAGAGCATCATAGACAACGGTGAAAATAAGTTGATCATTCATTGATGGCACTGGAAGGAAAATTGGTTTTACTGAGGAAAGGTTGCCCCTCTCCTTTCACAGTTAATTGAATCTTACAGAACTTGAGTGGAATAATGTTAAGGGTTTGTCGCCACAAATAATAACACATTTAAATCAAAAGAGGTAGGACTTCAATGTTAGATGCTGCACTGGTTCAGATGACGCCAGAAATGTGGCAATCTTACATTAGGCACGTGACCAAAGAGGAAGAGAAGTTACTGCTTCTGGAGAACATCGCGGATATTGCTAAACAGTTTCGCGATAAAGTATACTAAGTGATAACAAATTAGGGTCAAGTTCCAATTCTGACCTGTTGCAGCATTATCTGCCCGCGATGACGACTGTGTGTCTGAATTATATGTGTACGCAAGTTTGTTACAGTACATACAGGATAGATTAGACCACCCTTAACAGTCATTTATTTCGGAAAATACGGCATTAAATTTTCGGGTCAAAAATATTTATAACTTAAGCACATCTGATCTTTCACTTGAACTCGACTTCATCAATTAGTCATAACCGGAAGTGGGTCCAGTGACGTATCACTTTAAAATGTCAATTGGGACTGGGGTCAAGTAAGGTACCATTAAATAGAGCCTATTCAAAACAACCAACTTTCACAGGAAACGTTTACATGTGACCAACATATTTGGATAAGGCGATTTTAATTGCTCACATTGCTTTGGAGTTTTCTTTAACAACAACAATAATAATAATAGTGGTAATAATACATTGTTTAATGCAGCTTACAGTTGCTCAGATTTAAATAAGATTAATGAAAACTAAAGTAATAATATTCATCTTTCCAAGTTAAAGAAATATTCGAAAAATGCCTTACCGAGAAAACTGGTTCTAAGTAAACCAATCCGAGACTTTGAAGGTCAGAGCTACCCTGGTTATAAGTCCGCGAAGATGGTTAGGTAACTATCACGAAGATGAGAGACAATGACGATGACAACGGGTACAATTAGCCTTCCGAAAGCAT
Organism: Deroplatys truncata; assembly: GCA_030765065.1. Lineage (NCBI taxonomy): Eukaryota > Metazoa > Arthropoda > Insecta > Mantodea > Mantidae > Deroplatys > Deroplatys truncata. The sequence continues at coordinate 84,930,386 of CM060988.1, forward strand.
GATAGAACTAGCGGAATGACGCTCTTCAAATGTGCGTTTTATATTCAGGATGGTGATAATAAATACGACGATTACACTAAGAACACTAAACAGCAGCAGTTCCTGTGATGGTAACTATAGACTGTTTTTGACAGTTGAATTAGTTATGACAGTGAGAAATGACTATCGAATGAAAGAGTAGGTTTTTTTCATACGGTTTTAAAAGTCATTTGTAACGTGTTGTCTACGATATTTTATATACGTTCAGAGTATTTTAGTATGTGTTGTATATTTAGCATATTTAATGAAATTTATTTATTGCGGTATCGATATGTTCAAAGAAAGAGTAATGTGGGCTTTGGAAAAAAGACACGATAAATAAACAAACTTTGTTGCTATATTCTGCAATTTTGATGTTAGTTTCACTTGTGAATTTAAAGCAAAAACGAGCGAAGAAGGTGATTTTCACAGTTCATCAGGAAAAAAATTTAAAAACAACAAGATGTAACTATAAGTTTTTGTTTTAATGCATATTATTATCATCAAAGAAATTAAGATATAGATGATCATTAAAGTGTATTTTACGTTTTGTTGAACCTGTATTTTATGTTTTGATAGCAAGTTTTGTTAGAATATAAAGTATAGGTCTTGTTGCCTGGTGACTACGAACTAAAGAATCACTGGTTATTATGGTAGTAGATAAATGACCTTTAGTAACTCGCTGCTCTTAGAACACTCCCTTTGGTCCTGTTCTAATTTGAGTCTCTCGTTACTAAACCTCTACGTTTATAATTAGTCCTCTAAATAACATTATTTGCACAAAATACTTGAAGTAATACTTATTACCAGGGTTAGGATTTTTAGGTGCAAATTTCAGATGAGAAAGGAAGGGAAAAAGTGCTCAAATAAGGTGAAAAAAGAGACAATAAGGTGCTGGTTTATTTAAGGGGATACACAACTGAAATTGCTATTTTCTAAACTATGCATTCAATTGGGTTGAAATTTTAACCACATGCCAGTCTTCTTTAGATATAATTGTTTTGTGAATTTCAATCCAAAATCTTAATTAGTTTTCAAGTTATTAATTATCAAAATATAAAATTATGGGTATATGCAAAATGCAACATATGATGCATTTTAAAAAAATCTTATGTTGCTTCTATGTCAAGGAACTACAAATCTGTCTTATAATTCTTTTCTACCATTCTTAGTTTAAGAGAATGTTTTGCAGTTTTGTATTTGCATTCTTTTTAGTTTTTTTTGTATACACCGTTATATTCAAAACTTAGTAGCGCAAAAACTATTCATTACACAGAAAAATTATATGACAGTTTTATTTATTTGGGTTTTTGAAATAAGCATAAAAAATGTAAATATGAATGGATGAAAACTACATCGTGTGAAACATTTTGAATATGCAGAAATGCTGAAAATAAGAAACGCCTTAAAATCAAGTTTTAAAAATATAAACAGCTAGCAACCAAATGCGCAAGGGCATTTAAAAAGTCTCGTAATGATCCTGAAGCGTTCGCTAGGCCAGAAATAAAAGTGGATTCTAAAACTACAAGCAATTGAGAATTTTTGGGAACATATATATATATATATATATATATATATATATTTTTAGATTTTTTGAGATCTTGGGTTAATTTCAGTTGTGCATTCCCTTAATAAATCAACGCTTTCTCTTTCCTCTATACTAATTTATTGAACTACAAACAAATACATTAAATTATCACTCATCAAAAGAAGGAAAAAACATGAAGCTGTTGTACTTCAAGACATTAAGCATCTCCACATTTTAAAAAGTAAGTCTGTTTCTATTAGGAGATAGAATGCCTTTGTAGATGATACCTTCTTTCAAAATCCACAGAAACCAGTGGGACAAACCTTGTATTCACTCGGAATGGCAACTCTACAGATGTGGCGAATTCCTTAATGTCTGGATTCTTCTGAAGACTAGATTCAAGTCTGTCTTTGGCAAAGCCATCTAACTGCTCCCTCACGGAAGTAAAAATATCCCATTGTTTTTCCTTTTCCAGACCTTGTTCTTCCAATCGTTTAATAGCTGCAGGCAGGTACTTGTAACTATGGACACAATATAGTTCTGTCTGCAAATTATGTATTTTCTCCGGTAACAGAAGTTACTGTGCCTTGAAAATTGCACCTGCGTCGGATGGATCCAAAGAAAGCACAAACTCTTTAATTTTGTCAAAATTCTCACACAACATAGCAGCACACTCAATCCAAGATCCCCAGCGAGTAATGACCGGGAAATTTGGAAGGGGCAGGCCAGTAGTAAACAACACGGCTCGGAGCTTTCAGTAGAATCTTCTTCAGGGCAGAGATGAATTGATTTGCGATGTCGTATTCGTTCCTTATGGATTCACAAACCCTGTGAAGGGCATGAGACAAGCATGTCACATGCTTCAAGTTAGGAAATAAAGGTTTCAACTGGTTAACAGCTGAAACCATGTATGGAGCCTGAACCGTAACCACAAGAAGTTTTTCAAACTCGATACCAGTAGGCCAGAGTTTTTGGCAGAAGTCCATAATGGATTGCATTACTGTACTGACATTGGCTTTCTGCAGCTCGTACATTTTTAACAACATGGGCTTAACTTTCTCCCCGCTAAGGGAAAAACTAAAATGTTCAAAACATATCATTCCATTGAGTCTATGGTTTCATCCACAATGATTCCCACATCGCAATCAGACACTTTCTCCATGATTCTTTCTATGGTTTATTGGTAAACAGGCTCCATGGAGTTTTTTTTCTTAAACTACTCTCATCGTGCATTGACATCTTTGTGTATTTTTCAAGAAATCCCTTGAAGGCTGGGTGGTTCACTCTATTGAGTGGAATTCGTACTTGTGTAAGAGCTGCACACAAATCAATGTTAATTCCTTGAAATTTTGGCTTTTTGAAGAACTCTGTTGAAACACATTTCGTAATAGAGGTTGCCGTGATTTGTTTGCTTGAAGAGTCTTGATCATTTGATGCTTAGAGCTGGAAATGTGTTGTTTGATGCGATATCGCTGGTGTTTTCATCTAACAAAATTCCTGAATCACAAATAGTACATCGCATAACATTTCCATCAGTGCCTATGAAATCTTGTTTGAAATTCCTCAGCCAGAACAATAAATCGAGCACTGCACACCTTTGGCATGGTAAAATCTAGTACTAGTACACTCGTTTGGAGAGCTAACACTAGTTCACTTGCTAACACAATGCGACTGTCACACAACTCATTCTTGCGCTCATTCGCTGTCCACATTCGCTTATAACACAGCGACAATTACCAGAATGTTCTCATTCTTGCTGGAACTTCAGTCTCAGCGAGTTTTGGTAGATTGGAGCAGAACCCAGTCTTAATAATTCTCAGAACTGCGCGGGTGAGGTTACTGCCGTCTCTGCGTGCCCAGCCTTCGCCTTCACGCAAACAGATGACGTCTCTCACAGTAACAAACTCACATTCGAACAGCAGGCTACTAGTTCTGGTGGAATAGTATCACCTATTGTCAATTGCATTTTTTCGGCTACTTTATAGCGGTAAAGCGAGATACAGAGTTTTTCGTCGAACAAACAATTATTTTCCATTGTGGCGGGTGTGTTTTCAATTCCCGCGCGGCGTTTACTGAAAGAGATAGGCTTACTATTCGCACGTACACAGCAAGCTGAGGAGACATTAATTGAAAGTTAAAGAATAAATTGGAATGAAACTTAAAAGAAAAAGGGGGTAAAAGAGGGATTATGGGCATGGTTGGTGGAAAATGGGATAAAGGTGCCAAAAAGGGGTAAAGGTACCAAAAAAGGGAAAAATGTGCTAGAAAAAATGCCTCTTTTCGCAACTAGAAACAAAATTTTACATTGTGATATCTTTCCGCACAGCTTTAACTTATCCTAAGAAAAAGGTGCGCACCTAAAAATCCTAACCCTGCTTATTACTTTCTCTACATAGTAGGTAGAGGTGTTGCATTCCACCCAAAATTACATATCGAGATTTGACTGGAATCCAAATAAGCATTTTTAGAAAAAGTCCGCCCACTCGCGTGTCTGTGTGCCTGTGAACAGCATAGCTCAAAAACGAAAAGTTGTATAAATACCAAACTTGTTATTTAGGTTCAATATCTTCCAAAGATGCGACACGATGATTTTCAAAAAATTCCACACGCTAAACTATCCTTTACATGGAACATTTTTCGAAAGTTTTGATTTTCTAAAAAATGGCTCTGGCTATTTTGATTAAAGTACCACATATTAAAGATATTTACATGGCAAATAAAGTGTATATTTTGAATTTTCTATGAATAGCCAATGAAGTCCTCTTATTCGGATGGAATTTTAGTATAATTTTGTATAATTGGTAAACGTTAAGCGATAGACAAAAACATATTCCACAAAAAATGTGAATTTCCTTAAAAGACAATTTATTTCGAATAAGCTTTTTTGTGGCATAAACCATTTCTGAGAGATATCTATTGTTAAAGGTTCGAAATGTTCATTACTTGGTCATTCTCTTAAAGTCCTGTCCACATTCAGTTGTTTCTCGCGAGTGCATGGAAACAAATGGATTTTTAAGGCAGCGTATAGCGTCCAATTCTTAAACATTTGACTATCGCTATTCTCTTTGTATCACAATGAAATGTGTAATAGGGCTATTTCTGTAAAGGCTTATTGTTTTAAAATATATATAGAAAAAAAATGTTGATGTGATACACTCACATGACCTACTGTATCCTCTATATTTATTAGTGGGTATACAACCCAATATTACTAAAGCTTATTTTTCTATCTACTACATTTTAATCCAAATAAATCTTTGCAGAAATAACTACATTACACATTAGTTATAGATACAAAGAGAACACCGATGGTCAAATGTTTAAGAACTGGACGCTGTATGCTGGCCTTAAAGCTTTAACTGTTTAGATGCAATTGCGAGAAACAACTGAAAATCGATGGGACAAAAAGAATGGAATTATTGAACAATTCGAACCTTTAATAATGCATATCTCAGAAACGGGTTATGCCGCAGAAAAAACTTATTTGAAATAAATTCTGTGTTTTAAAGAGATCTACATTTTTGTGTGTTGCGTTTTCGTCTACCGCTTAACGTTTACCGGTTATACAAGATTATACAAAATTCCTTCCGAATGAAGAGGAGTTTCCATAGGCTATTCCTTGAAAATTCAAGATATACATTTTATTTGGCATGTAAATAACTTTAATATATGGCATTTAAATCAAAATCGTTTGAGCCATCTTTTAGAAAGTAAAAAATTTCGTAAACATTATATATAAAGGGTAGCTAAGGTGAGGAATGTCCTTGAAAATCTTCGTGCTACATCCTTAAAAGGTACTGAACTTTAATACCAAGTTTGGTATTTACCCGACCGTTCGTTTTTGAGTTATGCTGTTCACAGACACACACCACAGGACATGTTTCTAAAAATGCTTTATTTGGATTTAGGTACCTCAAAACATGTATTTCCGGTAAAATCTCGGTATCGAATTTTTGGGTGGAAAGCAATACCTTCTCTACTACTAGGTGCATGGTAGAGAAAGTAATAAGATTTAGCAAGAATGGTTTGTATACCCACTAATAAACGATAGAGGGTAGAGAAACTCATGTGAATGTATCACATAAGAATTTTTTACTTTCTCTACCACGTATCGTAAAGGGGAATATTGCATTCCACCCAAAAATTCAATACCGAAATTTCACCGAAAATACATGTTTTGATGCACTTGAATCCAAATAAAGTATTTTTGGAAACACGTCCGTTTGTGAGTGTATGTATTTTTCAATCTGTCTCTTTGTCTGTCTGTCTGTATGTCTGTGTGTGTTTGTGTGTGTCTGTGAAAACCATAAATCAAAAACGAAAAGTCAGATAAATACCAACCTTGGTATTTAGGATCAATATCTTCCAAAGATGCGACACGAAGATTTTCAACAAAATCCTCCGAACCTAAACTATCCTTTGTATGGAATGTTTTTCGAAATTTTTTATTTTCTAAAGCATGGCTCTAAAGCGTTTGATTAAAATACTGTATATGAAACATACTTACATGGCAAATGAAATGTATATCTTGAATTTTCGGGAATAGCCTATGAAGTCCTCTTTATTCGGAGGAAATGGTACATAATCTTGTATCACTAGTAAACGTTAAGCAATAAACGAAAACGTATTACATAAAACATACAATTTCTTTAAAATCATATTTCTTGTTGCATAAGCTTCTATTTTTTTTGGTAGCTCGACTCCAAGTATTGTAACTAATTATGGAGACGTCAAATTACGAGTCTCATGTCTTCTTCGAAGTGGATGTTCCCTACGAAGTGCCGGAAGATTCTTTCTCTGTTGACTTCGTTATTTTCACCTTCTTTTCACCATGGGTCCGAACCTACTTATTAATTAGCATGAGACTAGGTATGAATATCTCAAAAAGGTGCGGTATATAAAGTTCACGTGCTCGTGCTGCATTGCCGTCTGCACGGTCTTACATGTAGTGCATATCCGTCTGTTCACTCATGGAGTAGATCTTCTTTGATCTATAACAACGAAACGGTTGATTTTCAGACCCATGTACATATGAATTTTTGTTACTGCTTTCATGTTAGGAACACGTCCCCCAATATATGACACCAATAAAAATACATATTGTATAGCCATAACGGCGCAGCACAGAAGTTGATGGTTGTAAACCGCGCGCTCACTTGAAAGGACTTTGAAGGATTGCTCAAGAGACTGGCCACTTATTTTGACGAGTATATGGCCTAATTGATGCCTTATTCTCCAATCAGAACTTTACCATGCTAGTCTCTAGTTCCCGAGGTCGCGGGTTCAAACCCGACGGAGGGCGATAAAAATCCTTAGCATGGATTCCTTCAGAAGGGAAGTAAAGCCGGGTCCCCTGTCGTAGATTTACGGCTCGTAAAAGAACCTCAAGCCTGATAAAGAGATCTCTGAGCAAATTTACCGGTATTTCACGCCCAATGTAGAATGGGCGCTAAGGGCCACAGCAATTAAAAAGCGTCCATAAATAAAACTCAATTTAATTTGAAAGTTCTTAGATGAAAATCACCGTTGCTTGAAGCGAAGTTCTAGTAGCTGCGGCCCCGTCTTCCTAATTCCTTTCTTCTATTGTTGACATTGTTGTGATGTCTTGAAGTTCTCGTTGCCGGTGTAGTTCATTGGTCCTTGTTGAGTGATTGCCGATCTGTAGAACTCTCTGCGATATTTTGTTCTAAATGTTCCACTAGAAATTGTCGAAGATTCTTGAGGATATTGTCGACTTTAGTTATTATTAGTAACAGCTTTCTTTCTTGCTTATTTCTCCTTGCCTCACATTGGGCACCAATTATTATGCGAGGTTATTTTTTCTTTTTAGTTATTCGACTCAAAGTACTGTAACTAATTTTGGAGCCGTCAAATTACGAATCTCGTGTCTTCTTCAAACTGGACGTTCTCTACGAAATGGAAGAAGAATCTTCCTCTGTTGACTTAGTTGTTTTCACTTTTCCTTTCCCCACGGCTGTTGTTTGAACTTACTTATTAATTAGCACGAGGCTATGTATGGAGATCTCAAAAAGGTGTGGTACTTAAGAAACAATATGGTTGAAGACACGAAATAAGTTGTATGAAATATTTAATTATGATGAAGTTGTGCTTAGAATAAAATCTTGAATTCCGTGATATTTACAATGCTTTGTTACTTTCGTTACTCTGACGCATTTCCACTTTGGTCAGAATAATTACTGTCGGTGAAGATTTTAATTAGTCAATGTTTCCTAACACTGAAGTTAAAGTTGGTTAAATCACTTTCCACAACATTAATAATACTCGTTAATCCTTTGTCAGTTTGGCGCGGATTTTTACTACTGAGTGACGTAGGGTCGTCACACAACGAAATTCGTAGGCGATTGAAGATGTTTCTCCCGCAGCTTATACAGTCTGGGTCCTGGGTGGTTTGCATTTTATCAGGAATTCTTTTATTGGTTCGTTGGACCCGCGAGTTGCAGGTTTAAGATAATTTGGAGGGCGTTTTCACTTCACTGATTCGTCCTCTCTGAATCACGTGCTATACTGTAATACAATGTAGGATTCCCCGGTCTCCAGTTTATTTGGGGTTTCCTTGAGAATCTGCGGAGTAGGTCTTTCTTGCTCTACGCCTTAATAAAAGTCCTTTGTTTGCATCAAAAGTTTCCTCTCGCCTTTGTATGTGTCCTGCCAAGTTTGTGTGTGGAAGTGGAAATATCATGCTTATAGTATATTCATAAAATATGTATGACAAAAATGTTAAACAGAATACATAAAACTTATTTATAAAATGACATAATTCTACCGTTATATCACTATAATTGATACAATAAAGACATGATTATAAACATAATATATTCATAGATATCGAAGAAAATGCCATTTCAAAGGCGTTTCTGGAATATCCGTTCGAATAGTTCACTTGTTGGTTGCTCTCTTAAAGTCCTTTCAACATTCAGTTGTTTCTCGCGGTTTCATGGAAACAATGTGGAATTTTAAGGCCAGCATAAAGCGCCATGTTCTTAAACATTTAACTGTCGCTGTTCCCTTTGTATCTATACGAAATGTGTAATATAGCTATTTTTGCCAAGGTTTTCAATTAAAATGTAGCAGATAGGAAAGTAAGCTTGAATAAGAATAACCTGTATACCCGCTAGTAAACGATAGAGGTAGGGAAAGTGCATTTCAGCCCTGACTAATACAAACACGACGTTAGTGCACATTATGTTGTAATATTAAGATACTAATAAGAGCGAAAATTAATAGCATTAATATCGGATTGTACCGAGAGGGATGGCTCAAACTGTAATGTCTTTGGCGTGTATATTTGCGAGGTCCGGAGTTCAAACACCCAACCGATCAATCTGACAGAAGGCTTTTTTGCGGGTTTCCTCGGTCACTAGGTGAATCCCGAATTGGATACTTTGATCCGCGAAGCTTGCTATCATCCCTTTTATTACTGTACTTCATTTCCTTCTTCACCGCCATACCGTGCATTGGGCAACCACCCATCCTAGATATGCTATGATCCAGAGATTGCTTGGCGGTAACGTCTGTGGCTGGCATTCGAGAGGTCGTGGGTTCAATTCCCGTGGCCATCCTTCCTGACTGGGTTTTTTCAGTGGTTTCCCCGGGTTGCTAGGCGAATGCTAGGAAAGTTCATTACATCCCCGAATTTCCTTTCCCTCCATTGCACCTGCATTCTCATTTCACTTCTCTTTTCATCTGCTCGATCTGTTTCAGGGTTGAAAGTGTCGGCAAGAGTCTCGACTTTGCATGGAAGGGGAAAAGGATGCTCTATGTAAACCTTCTATTCCCGGAATGGGGGCGGTCTCATAGTTCCGGTCCCCACGTGGGACTGCAAGTCTGCAGGGGGAGGGGAGCCGGTTGCACCAGCTCCATCCGGGTATTTTCATCTGTAACAGGTAGGAACCATGCCCTTTCCCCTGTCGTACCTCCTGTCCGGCCCCCCTCTGTCTCCTCTCATCTCCCTCCTCCCTTCCGGGGCTACCCCGTTAGGGGCATAACCACAAAAGATTTTATAGGTCAAGGCGTCATGTCCCCCTCCTCACCTGTGTTACTCCTTTTTGCTTGTTTCTCGACAGGCTACTGAATCAAAGCCTTGGCTTGTAAGTATTTGAGGGAGTAGTCTTACAAAGAGCAGGCAATCCGTTAAAGAAGAGGAATACCGAATTGTAAAAGCACGCCGTTTCTCAAATATTCATTCTCTCATACATGTCACTATAATGCAACTTTGTATTTTTTAAATAGACATATAAAGAAATATATTCACAGATTAAGTTTACCTATCTATTGCAGCATCTGCAGTTATGGTTTCCTTGTTAGGTATTTGAGATGTGATATAGGTTATATTTCATTTATTATTTCTTAGCTATTTAATCGCAGGTGAAGGTGAATGAGGGGAACCGTAGCGCTAAAAGAGATTAATATATTGATAATGACCATCTGGTGCTCTCATACAAGCGAAGAAATTATAGCACGAGGTTCGGGGTTTGTTCCGGATTATTTGTTCTGTGTATTTTGCGGCAGTACCGCCTCCTCAGCAGAAGTTCGTAATGCCCGCAGCTCGCGGCTTACCTTTCTGCAGCCTCCTCGTAGACACCGGATGTTTGTCGTGGTCTGCCTCTCTGCATCTGGATTTTGATGTAGCGGTCACGAGTTTCTACTCTCTATCCTCGGCTAGCTGTATTAATTACAGGAAGATGTGTAAGAGCAGGGACTTCTCCTTGGTAAAGGAAACGTAGTTCTCGGGTGTGGTAACGGAGAAAAATAAACGTACTTCAGTTTCGAGAGGACAACACCATTGTTTTCTTATTTGTCACTTTTAGTAATTCACAACACTGATCGCACTGATAATGTCACAGTTAAAACACTGTCCACTGTTGAAGCGCAGTGCTGATACGATGCGAAGTTTGTATATTTTCCAAATCCCCTTACTTGTAGCGACTCTTATGTGTATAGTTAACCCTGTTATGATCCACGAACTTTTGGCGCGACACCTTTTAATTATCCGGCAGCATCATCCTCTACCTTTAGATTAGAAGCAGCTCCCCGATTTTTCGTCTTAGCAAATCTATTTATTGTTGCGGGCTTCTTGAGCTCATTAATTTTCTATTGGTGCATTTTTCGTGCCACTCAACGCGTCTCACTATTTCAAATTGGTTTACTTGGATCTTATTGGTCCTATTTCACTCCCTCTTGCTCAGTTTCAACATTAAATCGCGACTTTCCCTAATTATGCCGTTTAATCTTGTTGGCTCACTCACCCCGGTCACGGCGAATTACAGTACAAAAGAACAAAGGCTCTACACCCTCGTTGTACGAGCAATACCTTTGCTACCAGAGAGACATCGTAAAACTCACTTGTTGCCTTTGGAAGCACTTTTCCTGCATCTAAAATATCTCGTCATGGACAGTATTTTAACATAGCGCTTAAAATATTTCCATTAAACAATTTGTTACTTCTCTAATATTGGTAACACAAATATAAACACATCATTAAACTACACAAGTAGTAAAAAATACAGTTTTGCATAGAATAATTTAATTTCACTAAGTACTAATGGCCCAAATTATTAATAATTCCTTAGCTCGGGCTTGTCGGTCTAGAGTTGCCGTTTCTATTTCCGCAAGAATTATGCTTGATAAAAGTATACAATATAATTCTGTAAATTTCCGGAAAATAGACAGAGGTAAAATTTACAAGCAACAGCTTTTAGTGTGGATTTAACAAAATAAATAACATCTTGCGAGAGCAAGTGACTTAAAGTACTGTTTATCCAGGACTGCTTGCTTTTGGTTTGCTGTCTTTTAGATCTTCGGACGGCTAAAGAAAAGTAAACGGTAGGATTTAACTGAAACTGTAAAACCCAATGTGCAGAATATCTGTACAAGAATAACCGAATATGTTCACACTATTTTAAATTATTGATCTTCAACGACGGTAATTTGAAATTATAGAGGAAATTTCTCGTGTGTTCTTATTTTAAAAATCTGATGCATTGCATTCACATGCCTTTCTTCATTCATTCTACAAACTATTTATTCAAAGCTTATTCTTCTGTCTATTTCTTGTTGATAGAGATAAACTTTCATTACTAATTTACTCATTTCGTTGTATGTATAAGAAGAATACAGTAAGCCAAACCGATAATCAAAGCTTTTCAAACACGGTCACCATGTGGTGGCTTTGAAATTCCGCTCCCTTTGTATTAACAGAAAAAATCTGATGTGTTACACTCACATGACTTTCTCTACTCTTGTACACACTATTTTTACAAACGCCTATTCTCCATATGCTTCATGTTAATCGAGATATCGAGATGTCAATCTTATTGGTAATTTTCTTGTAGATGCAAGGGAAATTTGGTAGCTTTTAAGCGATAGTCAAATATTTTAACGCTGGTTGCTATGTGGCGCATTCCATTCTCTTTGCATGTCCAGGACATAAAAAAAATCTGATGTGTTACACTCACATGACTTTCTCTACTCTTGTACAAACTATTTATACAAACGCTTATTCTCCATCTAGTTCATGTTAATCGAGATAAACATCTGCAGACCCTATCTTATTGCTAATTTTCTTGTAGATGTAAGGGGAATATATATTTACAAGGGCAATATAGAAAAACAGTAGCCTTTAAGCACATACATATCTGTTAATAGCTGGTTGCTAGGTGCAGCACCATTCCCTTTGCCACAGATTATAACTCTTTGCATATCCAAGACAAAAAAAATGAATAACGAATTTGAGAAAAAGTATAAGTATTGGAAAATTTAAGGAAATAACAAGCAATATCTCGAAAACGGTTCACTCAACAAAAGAAATGTATATGACATAAGTTGTGTATTTTAACGCGATCTACATTTTTTGTGTAGTAAAATTTTGTCTATCTCTTATGGTTTACCAGTTATGCAAAAGTCGTTCACAATGAAGAATACTTTTGGAGACATTCCCAGAAAATTCAAGATATACATTTCATTTCTCATGACATTATGTTAAACATATGATATTTTCATCAAAATCGTTAGAGCCATTTTTGAGAAAATTAAAATTTTCGAAAAATCTTCCATGTAAAGGGTATCTGGGGTGGGGGGATTTTCTTGAAAACCTTCGTGTCACATCTCTGGAAGATACTGAACTTAAATACCAAGTTTGGTGCTTATCCGACTGTTCGTTTTTGAGTTATGCTCTTCACAGACACACACACACACACACACACACACACAGACACACGCACGGACATGTTTCCAAAAATGCTTTTTTTGGATTCAGGAGGTCTCAAAACATGTATTTCCGGCGAAATCTCGGTATCGAATTTTTGGGTGGAATGCAATACTTCCCCTACTTACTATACGTAGTAGAGAAAGTAAAAATGAATAACGAATTTGAGAAAAAGTATAAGTATTGGAAAATTTAAGGAAATAACAGGCAATATCTCGAAAACGGTTCACTCAACAAAAGAAATGTATATGACATAAGTTGTGTATTTTAACGCGAACTACATTTTTTGTGTAGTAAAATTTTGTCTATCTCTTATGGTTTACCAGTTATGCAAAAGTCGTTCATAATGAAGAATACTTTTGGAGACATTCCCAGAAATTTCGAGATATACATTTCATTTCTCATGACATTATCTTAAACATATGATATTTTCATCAAAATCGTTAGAGCCATTTTTGAGAAAATTAAAATTTTCGAAAAATCTTCCATGTAAAGGGTAGTCTGGAGTGGGGGGATTTTCTTGAAAACCTTCGTGTCGCATCTCTGGAAGATACTGAACCTAAATACCAAGTTTGGTGCTTATCCGACTGTTCGTTTTTGAGTTATGCTGTTCACAGACACACAGATAGACAGACAGACACACAGACAGACAGACACACACACACTGTTTCCAAAAATGCTTTTTTTGGATTCAGGAGGTCTCAAAACATGTATTTCCGGTGAAATCTCGGTATCGAATTTTTGGGTGGAATGCAATACTTCCCCTACTTACTGTACGTAGTAGAGAAAGTAAAAAAGAAAGAAACAGTACCGATTTGGAATTGAGAAAATTATAAAGTATTTGCACGGTCACGCAGGCAAATTCTGCAAAAACGAAAAGGTGGATGGAATTCTCAGAATTAGAGGAGGTACCCTAGTAACAAGGTAACACAGGCACACGTAGGATTATAAATATTGGCCCGGACCGGGACCAGCTGGACAGGCTGCGTAATTGGGGCGCTTATCTTCAAGAGACTGGGAGATGGTCGAAGTGCTGCGGATTCCTGACGCGTTGGTGGCCCGCCTGGAGTGGTGGTTGGCAATTGTCGACCGTCACCTCAATAGCCTAGAACAGTGTTGCCAACACTTCCTCGGAAATAATGGGTAGATGGTATGCTTAAAAAGACATTATTTAACAAAAATGACTAGATATAATTGGTGTCTAAAATTACCCATAATTTGTTTGCAAAAGACATTCTAAATATTATAATTGATTAGATAAATCCATAATATTTAAATATTGTAAAAATAATTTATTTAATATAAAATTGAAATGAAATAAGGTATATTTTTGCTAAGCACCAATACCATGCGTTAAATATAACTGATATTGAAATATGTAGTTTACTGAAATTATTTAAGTAAAATATGCAAAAATTGACCAATTCTATGTGTTAAAAATCATACATTTTGGGCGCATACTCCAGAAAGTCGTATGATTAGTACATATTTTGATGACATGTCATGACTCATGATGATGATGATGATGATGATAATAATAATAATAATAATAATAATAATAATAATAATAATAATAATAATATAATTTTATTGTCATTAAGCTTGTACAGCAATAGACAAAGTCAGTTCCACATTTACAATTGATGATTACTTTATGTCATTATTTACAGCAATACAGTATATATATATCTATATATATTATCTATTTTATTAATTAGCCTATTTAGTCAATATGATTTTCAAAAATTCACTTAAATCATAAATAGGATTTTTTATTGAGTGGTCATACAGTTCTTGTTTAAAAATGTTAAGTAGTTTGTTAGATATTTCATAGGAACATAATACAACTGGGGGTTCACCCTAACCACTTCTTCCTTTTGCATAGCTAAAGTGCAGATGAAATTATGCTATTTAGGCTAGATTTTGGCTAAGGCGTTTGTTAAATAGGCTAGATTTCAGGCTATAAGCCTTTTACAATTTTATATGCCTAAACGCTATTGTAAAAATGCTAGATTTAGCCATAAAATAGCTAAGTTGGCAACACTGGCCTAGAGGCTCACCATGTGGGCCCTAGGTATGAGGAATACGTAGTGGCGCATGTTTTTACTCGGCTGCAAGCCCTAAATGAGACCATCCTGGTAAGCCATCTAGAGGATAATGAGAATGAAATATACCTACACATGTAATGCCGTTTTCTTTGTTTTTCCTTTTGTTTCTTTCTTTATTTCTTCCTACTCGTGAATTATCATATACAGTTCTAATGTGTAGCACGCTACCCTCCTGTCGTCCTCCGTGGTGTAGTGGTTCCCGAGGCCGCGCGTTCAAACCCAAAGGATGTTTTCGGGCGTAAAAATCGCTAAAGACCATAGCAGTTAAAGAGCGTCCATAAATAAAGCTCAGTTTCAGTTTAACGCTACCCTCCGGGAGTAACGCCCCCTCCGGAGGATGACTAGTTCCTCCGTAGCCGTGCGTGGAGCACCGCAGGCCCATCCGGCAGCGCAACACTCAGCACGTAAGCGATAACTGTCTACTTCAGCATACCAATATTAATGCAAAGTGACTGCTTTTAGGAACTTGCTTAATAATAAGGCATGGTTATCAATAAATCAAGTAAGCGTAAGCTTATCCGTCTATTGCTGTAAAACAATAGCACCATTGGTCAGAATTTCATTTATCCCAACATACATGTAAGGGGAGGGGGTGTGAAAATGGAAAAATACCTATGGGCAAAAAATGTACAGAATGCAATTATATACTCATTAATTACGTAGCGGGAAGGCAGAGGAAAGTCCGTTACCACATCCTGTTATAAGATAAGAGTTCCGCATGCGAATTTTTGCTCATAATTGCATAACATAGCACTTAACTTACACAATGGGAGACTTTTAGTTTGAAACAGATTACGAACCTATCCTCGTGTGATTTATCTATAGCATCCCTACAATCAAGAATACTAATCACCTCCTGCAATTAAATTAAGTATAATAGGGGTAAATACGTTTAACATGCTCCAAAATAAATGCCGGACTGATGGGTCTTCGCAGATGACCAGATATTAATAGCGAAAAGTGAAGAGAAACTTCAAAGGATGACATAAA
The DNA here is from genome assembly GCA_030765065.1 of Deroplatys truncata. Lineage (NCBI taxonomy): Eukaryota > Metazoa > Arthropoda > Insecta > Mantodea > Mantidae > Deroplatys > Deroplatys truncata. The sequence continues at coordinate 84,946,254 of CM060988.1, forward strand.
AACTAAATTTAATATCAGAAATATACAGCATGGAAATTTCTACTGAAAAAACCAAAGTTATGGCATTTAAAGGTACTCAATCGGTCCGGTCTAAAATAATTATAGAAAACAAAAGCATAGAACAAGTGTCAATATTTAATGTTTTAGGATGTGAAATAACATATGCGTCTGAAACAGACATTAATAAAAAAGTAAATAAATTCAATTACATAACGGGAACCATAAAGAGAACACAAAAAATAAAATTAGAAAAGATTCAATAATAAAATTGTATAAAGCAATGACCATTCCCAAAACAACTTATGGGTCTTAAACATGCACAGTGACAACAGAAAATAAAAAATATTACAGACAGCTGAAATGAAATTTCTCAGACCTATAGCAGGATACACAAGACTAGATAAAACACCAAATAACGAAATAAGGCAAAAGCTAAAAATAGAAGAGTTAAATAAAGTAATAATAGAATATAGAACTAACTGGAAACAACACTTAGAAAGAATGCCATTAAATAGGATACCCCGAACAACATATAACTCTAGACCCCCAAGGATACAGAAACCAGGACGACCAAAAAAGAGATGGACACAACAAGACTTTGGAGCCGGAACAGGCTAAACGGCCAAAAACCGTGAAGCAGAAGAAGAAGAAGAAGAAGAACGTTTAACATGAACTACCATGTCTTTACGTTTAGTTCCAGTCATCTGTCTGACACGATAGTTCACTGGGGAGAGCTGTTGCAAAATCTCATATGGCCCGTGGAAATTATGAAGTAATTTAGTAGTTTTGCCTTTCTTGCGGACTGGTGTGTAAAGTTTTACAAGCTGACCAATTCGAAATGATAGAGTACGTCTTTTTCGATCAAAATACTGCTTTTGTTTAGCTTGCTGTTTCGTGATGTTTTTGAGCGCTAACTGGCGAGAGTATTGGATGTTTTGCAATGCCTGCTGAACAAATAAGTTGTCAGTGGTGACTTTCAATTGGACTTCTTCGGGCAAGGTCGGGTGTCGACCGTACATTTGAAATAATGGGGTTTCTTTAGTCGACTCTTGGCGACTAAGTAGACTTCGGATCTTTAGGTCCTAAAAATGTGGTTTTAGGTGCTTAAAAAGATCCTAAAAAGTAGGGAAATAGATCTTTAATAGGCACAATAAATAAAAAAAAGTGTTATGCATCACGCCATGCAAAACACAGTAATTAATGTTTTATTTCAAAATACACTTAAATATAGTAAGAGAGACAAGTAACCAGACAAGTAACGCGTGTTAAATGCTGAAAAAATACCTTCAAAAGTTTCCTAGCTGCTATCATATATGGTGCTGCATCAGTGTACAGTAACAACACCCTTTCATCCTTTACAGTTACACCATTCGAATACAGTACTTTTAGTCCGGAGTTTACGAAGTAGGCAACTGATTGAGCATTAGTTTTCTCCAACACCTTCGAACAAATCAAATGCGAATTTCCATAATTTTCTTCTTCTAATAACCCTACAATTTCCCTACAATTAAATTTGATATAGTTCGTCTCAGGGCGTCTGCGGTTTCATCTACAGAAATCCGGATGCAGGAATCTCCTATTTCTGACCTTATATCATTCAGCTGTGATTTATACACCATCTCAAGATAATTTTTTCTAAGTGTCGATTCGGATTCGGAGTGTCGATTATTTCTCTGCAATACTTTTCTAAAAAGGACTTCACTGTTGTATTTTCAACTACATTCCAAGGAATGTTGGCTGCAGCGAATGCTTTACACATCTCAAAACAGAACTGGGATTTTATTTTTGAGGGCATGGGCTGTGTAAGTAAAGTTTGCTTCTGAGAATCTTTCATTTTAGAATTTGCTTGATGCATTGAAGTTTTCTCGTGTTATACCAAGTGACTTCTTTTTTCGGCAGAAACCATAAGTAGAATAATATATTTATAAATATATTTTAATGTCGGTAAATCATATTTTGTTAAAATAATTAAAATTTTAAATGAATATCCAATATAATTTACATAAAAATCATGTATAACTTAAAAAAAATTGTCTTTTACAGAATTAGTTTTGTCTTGATATGTTGTACTGTTACACCACAGTATTGGACCTAATAAAATGCACCAAACAAATTTGAGATTATTTGCAGATAGAAGAAAATGTCATACGGTACAATTAATCGCGGTAGTTAACATACATGATCTCATGTGAATAATAAAAATGACAGAAAACACAGTAAAAAGCTTACCTATTTATTGCAGACCGGACAGAAGATTATTTTCCCACCTGTTTTATAAGACAGGAAATCCGAAATCCATGTTCTTATTAGTGCACTTTTGGTAGATTTGTTCTTAGGCATTTTGCAGCACTAGTAGAAAAATTATTACAGCAACCAAAGACTTTAATATAGTTATATTATGAACACGAACCGACACTTTGCCTTATTTTCAAATAATTATTTCTGAGAACCAGACGTGGGCCAATTGTTATTATTGTATTCCATTGTCGAAGTTCCGATTTCGCATGCGGCACCTTAAGATATCACTAATTGTTGCTTTATTTATTGTTGCGCTAAGCCTTTTAAAAAGGACACCATGCCGCATTTTATCAAACAGAAATCAAATAAGTATCCAGTCAATGAAAGGTTTGTTGTAGATTAAATAATTATATATTGAATACATCAGTGCAGGGAATAAATTCTTGGAGTTTAAAAAAAAAGGTATTTATAGGCATCAAAAGGCAGAAACAGGCATTTATATAGGCACTATAAAAGTTGGTGAATACCTTTTTATATCAATTATATGTGTAGTTATCTATGTTAGGCTCTATAGGCTGTAAAGGAAAATAATTGGTAAAAACCTAAATATCGGAAGTCTAGTTATAAGCAAGCACTACATGTGGCAGGGCGACGTCCCAATCTGATTGGTTGGTGGTGGTGGTGTGGAGTTTAAGGGCCCGTCGACGGCTAGAGGTGCAGTGAGAAAGCATATTAATGATTGTTTTATTTGCGCGTTCCACCAAGACATTACATGCTGGATTATAAGCCGTTGTAAATGGGGTTGAACACCCATCAATTTCAAGAACTGTCGTGTTACGTCACTAATAAAAACAGAACCTCTACCTGACAGTAATCTAGCGGCATGGCATGATGACAAATAATATGTTTCAAGATAAATTTGGCAACATGCTCACTTGAGCCTCTAGGGAGTGCGGCAGCTTCGCAGTACCTAGATCCATAGTCGACTGCGACTGCGATCATCGTTTTTCCTGATTTAGACCTGTGTATTGGTATAAGCAAATCGGTTGACCACGTGGAACCTACCTGCGTGGCCGTGATAGCCTGAAATAATCCAGCAGGCTTGACATTTTTAGGGCTTTTCCGAGACTGACAACTCGGGCAAGTCTTAACACACTTTTCGATATCCTTTCGCATACCTATCCAGTAGTAACGCGAATGGATTTTATGAAAAGTCCTAGTGAAACCCACGTGTCCAGACACATGCAGACAAAATTTCGTTTAAATGACTCCGGAATAACTAATAATGGAGCCGTCCAGTAGTGCCAGCATTTTTGCGGCAAAGAACTCCTGATTTAGGAATATAAGTAGAAACTTGTCGGCGCACCTTAGGGGTGGCTACATCCGGTTGTTGTAATGCATCGAAAAGCGGTACTAGCAGAGGGTCCGACTTCTGGTGTCGAGCTACGAGGGCAGTCACAGAAATACCCGACCTGACGTATATATAGCGGTTGTTGTTTCAAACAAATGACTATTGTAGAAAGTACCACCTTATAAAGCTTAAGTTTGAAGTTTGACGATGCTACGTTGTTTAGTAATTGTTTGGCAGTCATTAATAGTGAACTCTCTCAGCGAATTTGTAAACATGGATAAAACTGGCCATTGTTATGTGATACAATATACTTTCATTTGAAAGGTCTTAGTCCAACTAATATTAAAGCTGAGCTACATTCTACTCTGGGGGAGTCTGCTCCTTCGTTTACAACAGTAAAATATTGGGTGGCAGAGTTTTGTACGAGCTGTCAAGGCAAACATATCAGTGGTCGACCAAATGAGGTGACGTCAGAAATTGTGCAGAAAATCCACAAAATGGTATTGGATGGCCGTCGATTGAAAGTGCGCGAGCTAGCGTAGGCGTTTAAAAAGTGCTGTACATCGCATACTAACCGAAAATTTAGAGAAGAAAACTGCGCAAGATGGGTGCCGTGTTTACTCACAATGGAACAAAAGCAGCGTCGTGAGGATGTTTCAGTCGAGTGTTTGGCGATGTTTCGCTGCAATAAAGCCGAGTTTTTGCGTCGATTTATAACCATGGTTGAAACATGGGTCCATCACTTCACACCTGAGACGAAGGAACAGTCAAAACAGTGGATTGAAAGGGGAGAATCGGCTCCAAAGAAGGCGAAGACAGTTCCTTCTGCAGGCATGCGCGTGGGATAATTTTCATTGATTATCTTCAAAAAGGAAAAGAAACCAATGACGAGTATCATGCAAACTTATTGCACCATTTGAATGATGAAATCAAGCAAAAACGGCCGCATTTAGCGAAAAAGAAAGTCCTGTTTCATCAAGACAATGCACCAGTTCACACATCCATTATCGCCATGGCCAAAATCAACGAGTTAAAGTTCGAATTGCTTCTTCATACCCCCTATTCGCCAGACTCGGCCCCCTCTGATTATTTTCTGTTTCCAAAGTTAAAGAAATGGCTTGGTGGTAAAAGATTTGCCAACAATCAAGAGGTGGAGTTTGCAGTTGATGGCTATATTGTAGAACTCGACGGTTCTCACTATAAACAGGATATCGAAGCTATTGAACATCGCTGGGAAAAGTGTATCGAGCTGAAAGAAGACTAAGTAGAGAAATAGAGATGCTTTTTCCCAACATTTTTGTGTTTTCTTTCTTAGGTCGGGTATCCGGGGCAGCCCTCGTACAACGGCTCCAAATGTTTTCCGTTCCACGTGTAGGGGAGTAAGCAGGGTGTCTTAGCTCATACCTGCTCTACGAAGGTGAGACGCGATAATGGCGCTGTCTAATGGGTCGGGGCTGAATAAGTTTGATTTCAACTTCACCTAGGTTAGTGGTATCCAATTCCTGTAATGTAGTTGCAAAGACATATCTGTATTTCACCAAAAGAGACTCTAACTGGCAGCACTGAGGAGGTGTCAGTTCTGAATTTGGGTGGAAATTTGCGTATTTAATGTTGACATAATGTGTATTCTGTTTGCTCCAATTAGCGGATTGAACTAGCGCTACTTCATGTATGTAAGCTATGACAGTCTTAGCAAAAAGTACTTGGGAAGTGCTATCTTATTACAAATAGGGATAACCGTATCCGATTCATTTGTACACTGGTGGTATATCGATTTGTTTCTTTTGCGCAATAGTTTCAGATAGTTCGAGCAAAAATGAACCTGGGTAGGGCAAAGAAAGCTTGAGACGTACTTGGGTTCAGCTAAATGGCGTTAAGTTCTACATCCTGTGCACACGCAGCTTCTCCTATTACACACACGTCATCCTCCGATTCTAACGTAATTTGACAGCCCATTTTTATTGCAAACTATGTTAACTGTCTTAGCCTCTGTAATTTGCAACACAATGTTAGAATTAACTAAATCAATTAGTACCTAAATCGCCGAAGAAAATCCATACCCAATAACATATCATGGGGCAAATCTGGTATCAGTAAATGTTGTTTCGAAAAATATACATCACCTAGTGTAAATTCACATATGGTAGAGAGATTAACACCAATCAACTTGTTATCAGCCGTGGTATGAGAATACTTTGAGCTAAGGGCATTAAAGGGGTCTTTACATACTTTTGATGAACTATGCTTACAGCATTACCTGTGTCCATCAAAACATCAATATTTGTACCATTTATGATGCCACTTGTAAGAAGAACATTAGTAGGTTGAACCGTGGTCCATTGCTTATCATAGCCTGTTTCAGAATTTCGAGCCACGAATCCTACGTCAGTGACTCGCTTATGGCGTTTGGGTGGTTCTGTGGACGTGTACAATTTAATGCTACATGTCCCTGCTTATTACAATTAAACGTCCGGCCTTGTACGTTGATGCCTAAGACGTTCCTAATTTCTATGCGAATGGCCACTATTGCTCGTTTGACCACGCTCAGGGTTCCTTAGGTTTACAGTGAATGGGTTTGGTTGCAACATTGTTTTGACGCTTAGGACTCCTTGTATCTGTTTCATTTGCTGAGTCAAGATATTAAGCTGTTCTGCTAAGGTGTCAATTTTCTGGACAAGAGGTGTGAACTGAAGGGAGTTCACTGGGTTAGGTAGGAAAGAAGAAACTAGGTCTACTCTGCGACCGGCTAGGTATCTAGTCGTCTCAATACGGCGAGCACTCTGCAACAATTCAACAACCGTCTGAGGGTTTGCTGGCAAAATATGCTCAATTAAGGAAGGTTTCAAACCACGCAAGATTTGGCGAATTTTTTCGGTATCAGACATCTGTGGATCAAGATGGTCACACAGTATCAAAATATCATAAATATAATTCTCTATTGCTTCCGGGAGTTCCTGAACTCGCTGTCTTAGGCGAAATTCAAGGATCTTGTCTTGGCCATCTGTCTAAAGGCGTTTTCCAAGGCTTCCTTTAATTGTTGCCAGGAGTGATCAGGTTGTGATCAACTATGTGCACAAGTTGTATTCCACGTTGAAGCTGCATCTTTTAAATAACAAGGGAGGTACCACTTTTTATGTGAATCCTCCCATGCATTAGCTTTAGAGATAATTTCAAAATTGTACAAATACATTTGCACATTCTGATCAGGTTTCCTATTATACTGACCAGGGTCTATGAACAGTCGCGCAAAAGGTAGGCTGGCGGGAACCAGGTTGGTTGTGGGGGGCGCTTAACGTCAGGCATTTTAACCTGCTCTGGAGTATCTTCAAAAGTTAATTTAAGCGGTATTAGAGGTGACGAAGGAGGATTGTGTGAGCTAGAAGATTAAAGTTCAGGGTGGGGCTGAATTCGGTGGAAGGTGTCGTCCAGAACGTAATTGAATTTCTGATATGCAGAGGCGTGTAACACATCTAACAATTATTGTGCATAATTCTAGTGAACATTATAAAATAAAAACATATAAAATATCAAGCATTCAATCATATCAAGCATTCACAGATAAATGGGATATTGTAACTGTAGATTAAAGTAGATAAGTAAGTAACTTGGAAACTTATCATATATAAAATAAGAGTTTGGGAAAGAGTTTAAAGCTCACTTGGATCAACAAAACGTGAAGTTAACAATAATACGAACTAGCCTAGGAGTGAAATACTGGAGAAAAGTACGAGATCGTACCATATTTCCAGCAAAAATAATTAAAATGCAGAAATCGGCGCATCCACCACTATGTAACGTCTTACCTTAGAATGAGTGAAGACTTTACATTTTGGGGCATAGCGGGATTAAGGGTTGGTGAGCAACTCTGAATAGCAAGACAGAATTAACAAAAATGATGACATAGATTTAATATAATAAACGAGTACAGACAATGAAAGTTAGTAAGCAATCTATTTTAGAAATTAAGTATCTGAGAAAGATCAGTGGAGTTTTTTACATGTAATAAGAAGTGGTCCAGTATGTAGCACTTTCTTCCCCATTATTGTAATAAAATGACTCAGTGTTTTATTGCATTTATCAATGATGTCTTCTTCTAGTAATTTTGCTTTCTCTTTTTACCCCCCCCCCTACTTTTTCTGAAACTATGCCATGTTTTAATGAATTTATAATGTAAAGCTTTGGAAACATGACATAATATGTGTTCTAATTCTATTATTATTATTATTATTATTATTATTGTTATTATAACTGTTATTATCAATATACACGCAGTGAAACACATTTATTTTGCCCTGAATTATATATGCTAAAGCGAAAATGAAAACCACTAACTTCATGTTCAACAACCAGTATGAGTAGGATATATAGGACAGACCTGGCTCACTTTTTGCGTTTATATGGGAAAGGATAGGGAAAACGAGGGTATATGCTGTGGTTCACGGAGGAAAATGCGTTTATATGGGGAAGATAGGGGCTACGAGGATTGATGCTAGGCTAGATAGAGGTTGAAGGAATGAGGATGTGCTTTATATGAGAGATACGTGGAATACGAGGAGAAGTGTTGGACTAGATAGGGGTTGAGATATGGAATATGCATTTATATGGGAAAGATAAGGAAAACGTGAACAGAGGCTAGGATAGACAGATGCTGAAGCAGGGGGAATATGAACATATTTACAGGAGAGATAGGGGATACGTGGAGAGGTACTAGACTATTCAGGGTTTGAAGGGTAGAGTATGACTTTTTATATGAAGAGACGAGGAAAACGAGGGTATATGCTAGGTTGAGAGAACCTTCAAGGAGGAAAAAATGTGTTTATATGGGAGAGATAGGGAAAACGAGGAGAGTTCTGAGGTAGAGCAGGGACTGAAGGAGGGAGAGATATGCTTTATACGACAGAGATAGGGCATGCGAGGGGAGGTGCTAGTGCAGACAGAGGTTAAGGAGTATGGTATACGTTTATATGAGGAATATATGGAAAACGGGGGCAGGCGGTATGATAGACAGAAGCTGGACCACTTTTGCGTTTATATGGGAAAGGATAGGGAAAACGAGGGTAGATGCGACAGTTCAAGGAGGAAAATGCGTTTATAGGGGAGAGATAGGGAATACCAGGACTGATGCTAGGCTAGTCAGATGCTAAAGGAGGGAGGGATACGCTTTATACGAGAGAGATAGGGAATACAAGGAAAGATGTTATACTAAACAGGACTTGAAGGGTAGAATATGGCGTTTTATATGAGCGAGATAGTGAACCGAGGAGAGGTATTAGGCTAGGAGTTTTGAATGATAGAGTAGACGTTTATATGCGAGAGATAGGGAATACGAGGGTCGATGCTAGGCTAGACAGGGTTGAAGTAGGAAATGTGTCTTATATGAGAGAGGTGGGGGGAATATGAGGAGAAGTGTTAGGCTAGACAGGAAGGTCTGAATGACAGAGTATGCGTTTATATGGGAAAGGATAGGGAAAACGAGGGTAGATGCGACAGTTCAAGGAGGAAAATGCGTTTATAGGGGAGAGATAGGGAATACGAGGGCTGATGCTGGGCTAGTAAGATGCTAAAGGAGGGAGGGATATGCTTTATACGAGGGAGATAGGGAATACAAGGAAAGATGTTATACTAAACAGGACTTGAAGGGTAGAATATGGCGTTTTATATGAGCGAGATAGCGAACCGAGGAGAGGTATTAGGCTAGACAGAAGTCGAGGAGTAGAGTAGGAGTTTATATGCGAGAGATAGGGTATACGAGGGTCGATGCTAGGCTAGACAGGGTTGAAGTAGGGAATGCGTCTTATATGAGAGAGGTAGGGGAATATGAGGAGTGGTGCTAGTCTAGACATGTGTCGAGGAGCAGAGTATACGTTTATATGGGAGAAATATGGAAAACGGGAGAGATACAAGGATAAACAGGGGTTGAAGGAGGAGGAATGTAGGTTTATACGGTAATATAGAGAGTAATTCGATTATAAAACTTTTATCATCCAACGTTACAACACTTTTATATACTTTTTCTAAACCTTACAAACTTTATATATGTTAAACTAGGGCGCGAAACGGAGAGAGACAAATTGTATATCGGTTTACAGTGAAGTATACGTCCTAACCTATGCCCACCTTGTATGTTCGACATCTTCTCATTGTCTATTCATTCCTAACATAATCACGTAACAAGACGTAACCAACAAACGTAACCACGTAACAAGACGTAACGCAACGTAACATAACGGCATGACAAGACGTCACACTAAGTAACATAAGCACGTATCCTCATAACATCACGTGAACATCACGTAACCAGAAACGTCACACGACGTAACAACACGTAGCAACTATGTAACCATGTAACAAAACGTAAGAACAACACGTAACCAGCCCATTGCTAAAGCGATCTAAACTAATTCATCCTTCATAACTTAGACAATAAGTACGAGAACCTAGCCTAGATTAACCCGACCAATCCTAAACGTTCCTCTCATCATCCATTCTAGTCAGGCATCGACTAACCTAATCTGGCTAACCAAAGATAACCTCAACTTTCTTTTAGTGAAATTGCAATGTTTTATTCAGGTTTTATTATTCGAGAGTTTTAATTGAAAAGTTTACGTCAACATACCTTTATTTTAGTTTGTTGTAGGCGTCTCTCCCCTTTTTATCTAGGCTTGAGACTAGCACTAGGATTGCTCCTAATGGCAGGGTTACCACCTTCCCTTCCATCTTCTTCTTTCTTCATCGGTCGTCAGCTAGCTGCATATACAGCACACGGATAACCTTCATTTTTTAAGATTGTAGACTCACGAGAAAATCTTCATATTCGACTTACATTCTCTTATGCACTACTTGTAATGCTGTAATGTCCATAGGCGTATGTCGTTACACCATCCTCAGCAATAATTCTTTTATCGTCGTATGGTGTCAATGTAATTTTATTCACCTGTACTGTGGCAAGAGCATGCTGTCGCGACAGGATCAGATTCATGGGCGTTCTGATAATTTCTCTGGTTTTAAGGCAGTCAGTATAGCTCTCGAACGTGACGTACTGCTTAATAGCACTACGTTTTATGCCTTTAATCTTTTTTATCATTGAACCGTCGATATCTAGGGCATACATTTTAGGTCGTAGCCCTACAAAGCGTTGAATGATTTTACCATTAGCCTCATCTTTAAATTTCCCAAGTACCTTCTTGTTTAGAGGTGAATAGCATATATGGCTTGTAGGATAATCAGCAGTATCTAGGTGCTCAAGAAAACGTAACTTATCCTGGTACACATCTTCAGTTGTAACACGATGAATGAACGAATCAGTGTCCATATACATAAGCTTCAGGTTTTCAGCTCCATAATACGGTAGCAACACATCATAGTGATACAGGTACATTAATGTCTTGAAGATATCCAACACACTCATACCGATGTATATAGGCTTGTTGAACACGATCTGTCGGGAGGCCATATGTACAGCAGCTAGATTAGAAGCATATATAGTCCTGTCGATAAACGTTGGCTTTGCAATTAACTTTTCCAGAGTCTTCTCATTTGTCACCAGCCGTATATCCATACGATTACGCAGGTTCTCCATAGTTTTTCCGAACATAGCATTGTTGAACAATTTGTAGAGATCCTTCTCAAAATCATTTGCAGCTTGTTGTCGTAGTCTGTTGTTAAATTCCACATACGGTTTTAACCATCGAGACTGTTGGAATTGTAGCACACGATGGATTTTTGTTAACCGTAGTCCATGATCAAGAGCTTGCTTCAAAGCCATGTAATGCACTACATACTTATTTCGAGGTCTTAGATGAGGTATCAGTTTCTTTGTAGGAGAGTCCTTAGGCGTCATACACTCAGGCAGGAAAGGTAGATCGTTGTGTAGATCGTGAAGTTCTGCAGGATACTCGATGTCGACTTCTAATATGTAACCGTAAGGATCATCTTCTTGTAGTCTTTCTAAGTCAATTTTTTCAGGTGATACCCACTCAAATCCACCATAAGGGAGAGCGTGACTCATTGCCCACCCATATTGGTTGTTGGCGTCCTCATAGGTAATAAATTGGGTTGGTCTCGACGGATCATACTTCTCCATGTAGGTGTTATTAGCCTCTGCATAGCGGTGGGAAACTTGACATAAACCTCCTCTTATACCAGATTCCACCATGAGTAATTGATCATAATCCTGTAACAATTCCAGCTGAATTCCAGTGTACAGTAACATGGCATCCCATGTAAGTCCTGGAGAGGTGAAATAATGTGCAGGGTCGACTTTGTGTGTTTTGAGTGTTTGCTCCCTAAATGTCTCAAAGACATCAGCTAGGAGAAGCACATCAGAGATTAAGTAGAGGTCGCTGTACTCGCCCAGGTTTCTGACATTAAGCAGCTCCCATACATTTTTAGCATGATCGTAGTCAGCATCACTAATTTCCTCTTCATTTAATTTATTGTAGAAGGAGTCCTTAGGAGGTAAGCAGGTTTCGCTCAAGACGTCCCATGAAGTGATGTAATCATAGGGAAATACCCCCTTACGGGTCATCAACTTCAACTTGTCTTCTCCGAAGTACTTCAATGTTTCAGGATACGATGTTAGATTTTTTACCAGCTTATCCAAGCTTGTACTCAGGAACCGAAAACTATCTACAAACCGTAGCTTTATATCTCCGACATACTTGGAGAATGATATATAGCTTTCTTCAGAGCTAGGAATTACTTCCACCCGCTCACTTGTACATCCCAGCTCCTTAACAATGAAGTGTGAGTCATATCCACTGAGGTTGTGCATGAAGACAGGGATATATTTAGGTGTTTTGCAGGCTAAATTACATTCATTATGCAGACTCCCCGATATTCACCACTGATGTGATCATGGTCGCGTACTTTATAGTTCTCTTCAGTAAAGGTTTTTCCGCACAAGTAGCATACTGTAGAGGCGCTGAAATCCAACTGCTGTTGATCTGTAAGTTTCAGGGGCATGACAGATTTGTATATATTGTTAATCTCCTTTGCAAGGAATGACAGGTATTCCATAAACTTCTGAGCAGCATCAACACCACGATATACATAGGGATGCTTAGGAAGACCAGTTTCCAGATGTTCAACGTTGGTTGATCGTTTAACGTAAACACAGAAGCTCATTGCTGTGTGCTCTTGATAAGGGGTTGTATAGGAAGTTTCAGGACTGGGAATACACGTATGACATGGAGTGAGAATACTCTCAAAATCCGCATAGATGACATAAGGTAGTTTCAGCATCCTCTCCACATTTTTAAACTGTACAATTGATTTCTCCTTTGTAGGCATAACTACCCTTGCAACACCATGCTGATTACAGATGGATGCATGTTCTTGCAGTTTTTCCAGCCCACTTTGTCCATATCGATTGTCAAAATGTGTAAAGCACCGCTTACAGGTATATATCACTCCATCATGCTTAGTTTTCTGACGTCGAACGAGCTTCTCAAAATTCTTGATATATACATAGTGATGTTTTCCACTACTGTCACTCAATAGTAGGAGGTCGCGGTGGTCAGGTAGTTCAGTGTCAACAACCTTTATCGGATGCACTTCATGCTTCTCATCCAGACCGAAAACGTTGATAGACATCCTATTAAGCTTCTCAAATTTAGGTATTTGAGAAAGCGGAGTAGCATAGGAAACACAGCTGAAGTCGTACTTATCTTGAAGTTTCTTATATTTGCTTACCCGTAGGGCATTCTTTCCTACGAATTTAGCTAATACAGAGTACATGAAACATAGCTCATCAGTTAAATTCTGGATGTTAATGCAGGCTTTTCTTGCTTCAACAGATGGAGGTAGGGGTATGTAGCTACTTCCTCGTAGCGGATTGTACTTGTTGATACGAAGGCGCACCCCTTCCACAGCAAGCAGAGCCCAATTGCTTCCCTTTAGTTGTGATTCCTCCATTTCAGTAACCAATTTCTTCATTTTGGTTTCCAGCATAGAGTCCAGATCCGTTTCTAGGAAAACAGCTTGATTTCTGGTTTTAAATGTCTTGTCACAGGTTTCTCTGATACTGTTAACAAATCTACACTCAGCTAACAGATTAATTTTCAAACTCTTGTGAATACCAAGCTCTTTATACACAGCTTGAATTATCCGCTGTTTTGCTTCATGCAGGTATATATTCAGATCCTTAGTTGATTCACATCGTATAAAATACGATTTCAAGCGTCCATGGAATGAAGTTTCATATTCTTTCATGTCACACTCCTCCATTGCAGATAACAACTCTTGCTTTGACGGTTCTAATCTACGTTTCTTCTCAGGTCTGTTTATTTCACACGCATCTTCGTGTCCATGACCCTTATAACTGTCTTTGAAGGCTACATTACAATATTTACACTTGAAGAGCTTTTTACAACGTAGCTCATGTCGTCTTTTATCATATCCACGGAGGAACTTCTTACAGCATTTACCACAAGAATATCCCGAGACACTAGGAATGATATCCTTATACGAGGACTTATTCGTTTTTCTTCTTGATATAATAAGGTATTTACCTTTCTTCAAGGAAATGTACGCCTTGATATCACTTAGAAAGCTGATTATTTCCTGAGAGAACAGCGATGTTAACACCTCAGAGATGATCAACAGAATGAATTTCAATGCTAGAGGTTGCTCTATTTATAGAGGAAGCACGAACCTTTATGCATCAATTATATAACGTATTAACCCTTCTTCAAGGAAATGTACTCTTCTTCACATTGATAACACTTTAGATTATTTTCTGAGAGAACAGCGATGTTAACACCTCAGAGATGATCAACAGAATGAATTTCAATACTCAAGTTCGCTCTATTTATAGAGAAAGCACGAACCTTTTTTAATCAATTATATCCTGATTATTAATACTAAAAACGGTGATGAAGCGTGTAAGCTCTTATACATTTCAATTCGTGTTACACTGATGTTCGAGCGTCTCCGTAAGCTTCGTATGTTTAGAGAGAAAGTGTAAAGTATTGTGAAGATGTTATGTATTGTTCGGCTATAATCGTACAGATTCGGAGAGCTTGACTGGTGAAGGTGATGAACGATCCGTCGACCGAGCAGGAGGCAAGCATTCCCTTCGCGCAACGAAACCTAGATGCAAAAGAAAGAAAATCGTGTTAGATGAGAAACCACCCAGACATTCGCCTGCAGACCATGGAAAACCATGAAAAAATATGTCAGAGAGAGCGTCCAACGGAACTCGAACCAGGGACTCTAAAAGTACACGTGAAAGATACAAATTATATAGAACGAAAGGAAATCGGTGACGATGAGAAACCACTCCAGCATTCGCCTGCAGACCAGGGAAAACCCTAAAAAATATGATGTCAGAGTGATCAACAAACAGGAATCAAACAAAAGACCTTAGAAGCATATAGGTTAAGTTGTAAATCAAATAAAAATGCAATAAAATCGTGCTAGATGAGAAACCACTCAGACATTCGCCTACAGACCAGGCAAAACAATGAAAAATATGTCAGAGTAAACAACCAACGACAATCGAACGAGGGAAACCATCAGATTACTCTAGAAGCATAAAGTTGCAAATGAAAGAAAATCGTGATAGATGTGAACCCACTCAGGCATTCGCCTGCAGACCAGGGGAAACCATGAAAAAAAATCAAAGGGCTGAGCGACTGGCGGATAGAGTGTGCGACCGAAAAACAGTAAACAAAGACCTCATTAGCAGTCGTCATGCTTAAGCACGTTAACTTTCACTATATGACGTCACAGTCGGGGACAGTTTGACTGTCGCAGCCATGTCGGGACATGCATATTTTAGACATCTCATATTTTAGAGTCATATACAGAAGTTTCATACCAACGTACTCACTACGCTCACAAAGATAATCTAAAATTTCATCGTTGAAATACTTTGGAAATAGTGTAGAAGTTTTTCCGCCCTTATTTAATTAAATTCATGTATATACCCTATTATTTAGTGATTTTTTCAATAATTTCTTCCTCTCATTCGTCAAAAATCAGTGTACAATACGCATTTTTATACGTTTTAATGTTCGTTTATTTTTAAAACCGCTGCATTTGTCCGTAATTACGAGCAATAATTTTTTTCAGATTTACTCAGATGTGTAGCTTGTAGAATCGAATTAGGAAATGTTTTAATAAATGTATTGTATTTTTTAGGTTAAAGTATCTACATTTTTAAAGCTGCCAGGACCGTTATTTGTATTTAGTATAAAGATTGTTATATTTTCATTTTTAAGACTTCCTTTGTTAAAGATAATGTCTTGCAATCTATTTTTAAATTTCTTTTGCAAAGATAATCTAAAATTTCATCGTTGAAATACTTTGGAAATAGTGTAGAAGTTTTTCCACCCTTATTTAATTAAATTCATGTATATACCCTATTATTTAGTGATTTTTTTCAATCATTTCTCCCTCTCATGTCCATCATTCGTCAAAAAATCAGTGTACAATACGCATTTTTATACGTTTTAATGTTCGTTTATTTTTAAAACCGCTGCATTTGCCCGTAATTACGAGCAATATTTTTTTCAGATTTACTCCGATTTTAGCTTATAGAATCGAATTAGGAAATGTTTTAATAAATGTATTGTATTTTTTAGGTTAAAGTATCTACATTTTTTAAAGTTAGCATGCCGTTATTTGTGTTTAGTATAAAGATTGTTATATTTTCATTTTTAAGACTTCCTTTGTTAAAGATAATGTCTTGCAATCTATTTTTAAATTTCTTTTAAAACCAAAGCGAACGTTATCAACTATAATGGCTGCCTTCATGTATCGAAAAGCTAACATGGCCGCTTCAACCGTCTTTTTTTCCATAAACGGAAGCATGCGGTGGAGAAGCCTCCCTTTCATGTCGATAAAGAAGCGAGCGCCCGACAGTGCGAGGTACAGAGAAGACCTTCTTTAAGCGTCCGACAGATAGCGGTAAAGTAGGCCGTGCCATGAGGAACCAAACACTGAGAAAGAGACAGAGGGTGGGGGGAGGCGGAACAGACGCGCTGGGAGAGAGAGCCGAGACCCTTCAGTTCGCCACAGCGCGCCGTAAGGTTCGGACCTATATGTAGTGGCATGCATATACCAACGCAGCGCGCGCCAACGTCTTACGTAATCTAGTTATTTACGCTCACTATACCATTTAAATATACATTCATCTAAGAGATATAATATTCGTCAGGATGACAGATGTCCAAATATACATAACAAAGAAATTAGTTACTGATATAAATGTAATATCGTACGTTCACCATTTTATTTTTAATTACTTTTTTTATTTTATTCGAGGATGAATTTGTATTCACGTCACTGGATTCAATCCTAGTCCTCCAGCCCGACTTGGAACAACAATCAATAACGAGCTACAATCCTAGGATATAATCGGTAATAATAAAAAAAATTATTTTATTAACACCGTCAAATAAAAAAGCTCTGTAAACGTATGTATTTCCCCTCACTTCCCCTGTTCCCCCACCCCCGAAGTTCCTCCGTGGATATGATAAAAGACGACATGAGCACGTTATAAAAAGCTCTTCAAGTGTAAATATTGTAATGTAGCCTTCAAAGACAGCTATAAGGGTCGTCGACACGAAGATGCGTGTGAAATAAACAGACCTGAGAAGAAACGTAGATTAGAACCGTCAAAGAAAGAGTTGTTATCTGCAATGGAGGAGTGTGACATGAAAGAATATGAAACTTCATTCCATGGACGCTTGAAATCGTATTTTATACGATGTGAATCAACTAAGGATCTGAATATATACCTGCATGAAGCAAAACAGCGGATAATCCAAGCTGTGTATAAAGAGCTTGGTATTCACAAGAGTTTGAAAATTAATCTGTTAGCTGAGTGTAGATTTGTTAACAGTATCGGAGAAACCTGTGACAAGACATTTAAAACCAGAAATCAAGCTGTTTTCCTAGAAACGGATCTGGACTCTATGCTGGAAATCAAAATGAAGAAATTGGTTACTGAAATGGAGGAATCACAACTAAAGGGAAGCAATTGGGCTCTGCTTGCTGTGGAAGGGGTGCGCCTTCGTATCAACAAGTACAATCCGCTACGAGGAAGTAGCTACATACCCCTACCTCCATCTGTTGAAGCAAGAAAAGCCTGCATTAACATCCAGAATTTAACTGATGAGCTATGTTTCATGTACTCTGTATTAGCTAAATTCGTAGGAAAGAATGCCCTACGGGTAAGCAAATATAAGAAACTTCAAGATAAGTACGACTTCAGCTGTGTTTCCTATGCTACTCCGCTTTCTCAAATACCTAAATTTGAGAAGCTTAATAGGATGTCTATCAACGTTTTCGGTCTGGATGAGAAGCATGAAGTGCATCCGATAAAGGTTGTTGACACTGAACTACCTGACCACCGCGACCTCCTACTATTGAGTAACAGTAGTGGAAAACATCACTATGTATATATCAAGAATTTTGAGAAGCTCGTTCGACGTCAGAAAACTAAGCATGATGGAGTGATATATACCTGTAAGCGGTGCTTTACACATTTTGACAATCGATATGGACAAAGTGGGCTGGAAAAACTGCAAGAACATGCATCCATCTGTAATCAGCATGGTGTTGCAAGGGTAGTTATGCCTACAAAGGAGAAATCAATTGTACAGTTTAAAAATGTGGAGAGGATGCTGAAACTACCTTATGTCATCTATGCGGATTTTGAGAGTATTCTCACTCCATGTCATACGTGTATTCCCAGTCCTGAAACTTCCTATACAACCCCTTATCAAGAGCACACAGCAGTGAGCTTCTGTGTTTACGTTAAACGATCAACCAACGTTGAACATCTGGAAACTGGTCTTCCTAAGCATCCCTATGTATATCGTGGTGTTGATGCTGCTCAGAAGTTTATGGAATACCTGTCATTCCTTGCAAAGGAGATTAACAATATATACAAATCTGTCATGCCCCTGAAACTTACAGATCAACAGCAGTTGGATTTCAGCGCCTCTACAGTATGCTACTTGTGCGGAAAAACCTTTACTGAAGAGAACTATAAAGTACGCGACCATGATCACATCAGTGGTGAATATCGGGGGAGTCTGCATAATGAATGTAATTTAGCCTGCAAAACACCTAAATATATCCTTGTCTTCATGCACAACCTCAGTGGATATGACTCACACTTCATTGTTAAGCAGCTGGGATGTACAAGTGAGCGGGTGGAAGTAATTCCTAGCTCTGAAGAAAGCTATATGTCATTCTCCAAGTATGTCGGAGATATAAAGCTACGGTTTGTAGATAGTTTTCGGTTCCTGAGTACAAGCTTGGATAAGCTGGTAAAAAATCTAACATCGTATCCTGAAACATTGAAGTACTTCGGAGAAGACAAGTTGAAGTTGATGACCCGTAAGGGGGTATTTCCCTATGATTACATCACTTCATGGGACGTCTTGAGCGAAACCTGCTTACCTCCTAAGGACTCCTTCTACAATAAATTAAATGAAGAGGAAATTAGTGATGCTGACTACGATCATGCTAAAAATGTATGGGAGCTGTTTAATGTCAGAAACCTGGGCGAGTACAGCTACCTCTACGTAATCTCTGATGTGCTTCTCCTAGCTGATGTCTTTGAGACATTTAGGGAGCAAACACTCAAAACACACAAAGTCGACCCTGCACATTATTTCACCTCTCCAGGACTTACATGGGATGCCATGTTACTGTACACTGGAATTCAGCTGGAATTGTTACAGGATTATGATCAATTACTCATGGTGGAATCTGGTATACGAGGAGGTTTATGTCAAGTTTCCCACCGCTATGCAGAGGCTAATAACACCTACATGGAGAAGTATGATCCGTCGAGACCAACCCAATTTATTACCTATGAGGACGCCAACAACCAATATGGGTGGGCAATGAGTCACGCTCTCCCTTATGGTGGATTTGAGTGGGTATCACCTGAAAAAATTGACTTAGAAAGACTACAAGAAGATGATCCTTACGGTTACATATTAGAAGTCGACATCGAGTATCCTGCAGAACTTCACGATCTACACAACGATCTACCTTTCCTGCCTGAGTGTATGACGCCTAAGGACTCTCCTACAAAGAAACTGATACCTCATCTAAGACCTCGAAATAAGTATGTAGTGCATTACATGGCTTTGAAGCAAGCTCTTGATCATGCACTACGGTTAACAAAAATCCATCGTGTGCTACAATTCCAACAGTCTCGATGGTTAAAACCGTATGTGGAATTTAACAACAGACTACGACAACAAGCTGCAAATGATTTTGAGAAGGATCTCTACAAATTGTTCAACAATGCTATGTTCGGAAAAACTATGGAGAACCTGCGTAATCGTATGGATATACGGCTGGTGACAAATGAGAAGACTCTGGAAAAGTTAATTGCAAAGCCAACGTTTATCGACAGGACTATATATGCTTCTAATCTAGCTGCTGTACATATGGCCTCCCGACAGATCGTGTTCAACAAGCCTATATACATCGGTATGAGTGTGTTGGATATCTCCAAGACATTAATGTACCTGTATCACTATGATGTGTTGCTACCGTATTATGGAGCTGAAAACCTGAAGCTTATGTATATGGACACTGATTCGTTCATTCATCGTGTTACAACTGAAGATGTGTACCAGGATAAGTCACGTTTTCTTGAGCACCTAGATACTGCTGATTATCCTACAAGCCATATATGCTATTCACCTCTAAACAAGAAGGTACTTGGGAAATTTAAAGATGAGGCTAATGGTAAAATCATTCAACGCTTTGTAGGGCTACGACCTAAAATGTATGCCCTAGATATCGACGGTTCAATGATAAAAAAGATTAAAGGCATAAAACGTAGTGCTATTAAGCAGTACGTCACGTTCGAGAGCTATACTGACTGCCTTAAAACCAGAGAAATTATCAGAACGCCCATGAATCTGATCCTGTCGCGACAGCATGCTCTTGCCACAGTACAGGTGAATAAAATTACATTGACACCATACGACGATAAAAGAATTATTGCTGAGGATGGTGTAACGACATACGCCTATGGACATTACAGCATTACAAGTAGTGCATAAGAGAATGTAAGTCGAATATGAAGATTTTCTCGTGAGTCTACAATCTTAAAAAAATGAAGGTTATCCGTGTGCTGTATATGCAGCTAGCTGACGACCGATGAAGAAAGAAGAAGATGGAAGGGAAGGTGGTAACCCTGCCATTAGGAGCAATCCTAGTGCTAGTCTCAAGCCTAGATAAAAAGGGGAGAGACGCCTACAACAAACTAAAATAAAGGTATGTTGACGTAAACTTTTCAATTAAAACTCTCGAATAATAAAACCTGAATAAAACATTGCAATTTCACTAAAAGAAAGTTGAGGTTATCTTTGGTTAGCCAGATTAGGTTAGTCGATGCCTGACTAGAATGGATGATGAGAGGAACGTTTAGGATTGGTCGGGTTAATCTAGGCTAGGTTCTCGTACTTATTGTCTAAGTTATGAAGGATGAATTAGTTTAGATCGCTTTAGCAATGGGCTGGTTACGTGTTGTTCTTACGTTTTGTTACATGGTTACATAGTTGCTACGTGTTGTTACGTCGTGTGACGTTTCTGGTTACGTGATGTTCACGTGATGTTATGAGGATACGTGCTTATGTTACTTAGTGTGACGTCTTGTCATGCCGTTATGTTACGTTGCGTTACGTCTTGTTACGTGGTTACGTTTGTTGGTTACGTCTTGTTACGTGATTATGTTAGGAATGAATAGACAATGAGAAGATGTCGAACATACAAGGTGGGCATAGGTTAGGACGTATACTTCACTGTAAACCGATATACAATTTGTCTCTCTCCGTTTCGCGCCCTAGTTTAACATATATAAAGTTTGTAAGGTTTAGAAAAAGTATATAAAAGTGTTGTAACGTTGGATGATAAAAGTTTTATAATCGAATTACTCTCTATATTACCGTATAAACCTACATTCCTCCTCCTTCAACCCCTGTTTATCCTTGTATCTCTCCCGTTTTCCATATTTCTCCCATATAAACGTATACTCTGCTCCTCGACACATGTCTAGACTAGCACCACTCCTCATATTCCCCTACCTCTCTCATATAAGACGCATTCCCTACTTCAACCCTGTCTAGCCTAGCATCGACCCTCGTATACCCTATCTCTCGCATATAAACTCCTACTCTACTCCTCGACTTCTGTCTAGCCTAATACCTCTCCTCGGTTCGCTATCTCGCTCATATAAAACGCCATATTCTACCCTTCAAGTCCTGTTTAGTATAACATCTTTCCTTGTATTCCCTATCTCCCTCGTATAAAGCATATCCCTCCCTCCTTTAGCATCTTACTAGCCCAGCATCAGCCCTCGTATTCCCTATCTCTCCCCTATAAACGCATTTTCCTCCTTGAACTGTCGCATCTACCCTCGTTTTCCCTATCCTTTCCCATATAAACGCATACTCTGTCATTCAGACCTTCCTGTCTAGCCTAACACTTCTCCTCATATTCCCCCCACCTCTCTCATATAAGACACATTTCCTACTTCAACCCTGTCTAGCCTAGCATCGACCCTCGTATTCCCTATCTCTCGCATATAAACGTCTACTCTATCATTCAAAACTCCTAGCCTAATACCTCTCCTCGGTTCACTATCTCGCTCATATAAAACGCCATATTCTACCCTTCAAGTCCTGTTTAGTATAACATCTTTCCTTGTATTCCCTATCTCTCTCGTATAAAGCGTATCCCTCCCTCCTTTAGCATCTGACTAGCCTAGCATCAGTCCTGGTATTCCCTATCTCTCCCCTATAAACGCATTTTCCTCCTTGAACTGTCGCATCTACCCTCGTTTTCCCTATCCTTTCCCATATAAACGCAAAAGTGGTCCAGCTTCTGTCTATCATACCGCCTGCCCCCGTTTTCCATATATTCCTCATATAAACGTATTCCATACTCCTTAACCTCTGTCTGCACTAGCACCTCCCCTCGCATGCCCTATCTCTGTCGTATAAAGCATATCTCTCCCTCCTTCAGTCCCTGCTCTACCTCAGAACTCTCCTCGTTTTCCCTATCTCTCCCATATAAACACATTTTTTCCTCCTTGAAGGTTCTCTCAACCTAGTATATACCCTCGTTTTCCTCGTCTCTTCATATAAAAAGTCATACTCTACCCTTCAAACCCTGAATAGTCTAGTACCTCTCCACGTATCCCCTATCTCTCCTGTAAATATGTTCATATTCCCCCTGCTTCAGCATCTGTCTATCCTAGCCTCTGTTCACGTTTTCCTTATCTTTCCCATATAAATGCATATTCCATATCTCAACCCCTATCTAGTCCAACACTTCTCCTCGTATTCCACGTATCTCTCATATAAAGCACATCCTCATTCCTTCAACCTCTATCTAGCCTAGCATCAATCCTCGTAGCCCCTATCTTCCCCATATAAACGCATTTTCCTCCGTGAACCACAGCATATACCCTCGTTTTCCCTATCCTTTCCCATATAAACGCAAAAAGTGAGCCAGGTCTGTCCTATATATCCTACTAGTTTGGATCCATTATTTTACTGTCTCATCACTGCAACGAGTGTTAAATCACGTTCATTGACTTCCAGACAAGCTTTGCATCCACGCTCTACACTTTACGTACCCTTTCAAATCCGATGGGCATTTCCCTAATTTCAACTTCTGCGCTGACTATACATGCTGCAAGATCTTCTAAATCAGCAGGGGTAACATAAATCTTAGACTTCATGTAATCGCATAGAAAGAAATCAATGCCAAAGAAGTCATTCACAATTCCTGCCCACATATTGACACCACAACTGTTATGATTGATCGCACAAATGTGGCGTGGGGTTTTCGGAAAGGCCAAATGGGAATTAAACAACCCCTCACGTGTGAAACATGCTTCATCTATGAAAAAAATCTGATGTGTTACACTCACATGGCTTTCTCTACTCTTGTACAAAGTATTTTTACAAACGCTTATTCTCCATCTAGTTCATGTTAATCGAGATAAACATTTGCAGAGTCTATCTTATTGCTAATTTTCTTGTAGATGTAAGGGGATAATATATTTACAAGGGCAATTTGGAAATACAGTAGCCTTTAAGCACATACATATCTGCAGCACCATTCCCTTTCCCACAGATTAATACTCGTTGCATATCCAAGACAAAAAAATGAATAACGAATTCCCATTTGAGAAAATAAGTATTGAAAAATTTAAGGGAATAACGAGCAATATCTCGAAAATGGTTCACTCAACAAAAAAAATGCATATGACATAAATTGTGTATTTTAACGCGATCTACATTTTTTGTGTAGTAAAATTTTATCTATCTCTTATGGTTTACCAGTTATGCAAAAGTCGTTCACAATGAAGAATACTTTTGAAGACATTCCCAGGAAATTCAAGATATACATTTTATTTGTCATAAAAATATCTTAAACATATGATATTTTAATCAAAATCGTTAGAGCCATTTTTGAGAAAATTAAAATTTTCGAAAAATGTTCCATGTAAAGGGTAGTCTGGGGGGGATTTTCTTGAAAACCTTCGTGTCGCATCTCTGGAAGATACTGAACCCAAATACCAAGTTTGGTGTTTATCCGACTGTTCGTTTTTGAGTTATGCTGTTCACAGACACACACACAGACACACACACACACAGACACACTCACGGACATGTTTCCAAAAATGCTTTTTTTGGATTCAGGGGGTCTCAAAACATGTATTTCCGGTGAAATCTCGGTATCGAATTTTTGGGTGGAATACAATACTTCCCCTACTTACTATACGTGGTAGAGAAAGTCCAAAGGGTTACAAAGTCTGGTTGGACTACAGTTGGGTTCAAATACAAATTAATTATACTAATTAATAGTTCCTAATATCAATTTATAGTTAATCACTTGGTTTAACAGCACGGACTTTTTCAAGAAGATGTCGATCTAACAGCTTTCCTGCAAAATTCTCCAAACCGTGGAATGACACCAATGTTCAATTGTTGAACGATTGCTCGAGTATTCACCGCTGGATTGTTTTCTGCACACCGTAACACTGGTTCCGCGATCTCGAGTTCTCACAGAGCATGACTGAGAGCAGTGCTACAGCGCAATCCGCATCACCCGCCTTCGTGTGAGCTATCGACAATAGAAATAGATATGAGGTTTAAATGAATAAATGGAGGAAACAGCAGAACTATCAGATTTATCTAAAGTCAAAATACCTCCTGAACAGTTATCATATGCAAATTCAGGGCTTTGCCAGCCATATCCGATCTAACTTACAAATACAGTTAAAAGAGTCTCTAGATTAAAGCTTATACTACTACTTAGCTAGATTTTTGTGCACCACCGAATTATCTTTACTCCTTATTCAAGTATACTTTGCGTAAAAACTAAAGTTTCTCAGTTATCATGCGAGGAATTGCCTACCTCATTAGGTAAAACATAACAGATGCGGTTTAGGAAGTCAGCTACTCTATTCTTGAAGTGAGACATCCGAATTTGTTTTTCAATTAATGACAAATATCTCTACATAATTGCAAAGAGGATTCAGTGCCTGGATTTTAAATCCTATTGTGTACACTCTCTAATAAAAATAATTATCTACGTTATTCAGAGCTCATTAGGAAATAGTAAAAATTCCTAAGTATTCTGTACAACGTATTCATTCTTTACAATTGCTAATTAATTTGACTTACTTAACGGAGAAAAACCAATCTTATAGGTTCTCAAATTTCAGTGAAACTGTGACATCACCGAGAAAAGCTTTATCGTCCAGGTATCCTTAAGTATAATGCCTCAAACATTTTGCAAGGTTTATTTCATTATTATTATTATTATTATTATTATTATTATTATTATTATTATGCAACAAGCGTTCAGAGAAATGGTATTAGGATAGGTATAGGTTAGTTATACAACGGAGGGGCACACCTCGAGCACTGCGACTTACATAGATCTATTGTGGTTACCACCCTCCAGGAGGAAGGGATGAAGTGAAGGAATTACAGAAGGCTACTGTTCGCAGGCAGACGTCCACAGAGATGGGGGAAGTTCCTAAGAGTTCCAGGCTCAAGACCCGTCCCACTATTGGAGCTGCCTAGTGAGACGACATGTCGACAAAGCAGCCTTCTATTATCCACGGAAAGCAATCTTTCCTTTGAGCATGCAACTATGCCATTTATCCGGCACCGCCCTTCGCCACGAAACCTAGAAATACTCCTGAAAATGAGAAGGAAAGGAATGAAAGGGAAATGATGGAATGGAAATCGTGGTAGATGCGAAACCACCCCAGCATTCATCCACCGGCCATAGAAAACCAAGAAGTGCCCAAGGCCAGATTGGGCGGGCGACGGGAATCGAACCCGGGACCTCCTAACTGTGTGCTTCACACGTTATCGCGGAGACATCTCGTTCTGTATACAGGAGTTCTCATTCGTTTCTGTGGATAGACTCGTCTCCAAAGCATATTACATGTATACCTCTTCCACCCAGTATTGGAATAATTTAGGAAAACACACATAAAACATGCACATCTTAAGTTTTATCAAAGCTTTTTATATTCTGGTATTGAACATAATCTTCTCAATTCATTGCTATAGGGGTCTGTTGACAGACACCGAAATCCGCGTAAAATATTAATTAACTGGATTACATGATCCTCATTCTAAAAACAGTTTGAAAGAAGAGGAAGACTTCAAATAGGGTATCAGCATCTATAAGTAAATACGTAGGATTTGGGAACATAATACAGGTGAGATGTTCTCACGGTATAGAGTGGCGGTCACGATATATGGGAAAGCAGGGTATGTAAACAAAGGGAAGTTAATTAGGTCACAAATTCCCTCCTCCACCCTCCGTCAGATACTTATTTGGAACTGCACGCAAAGGCAGTGTAATTCCCTCTCTTGGGAGAATCCTGTGCTGTTTAAAGTCTTATCACATCTGAGCTTTAAATGAGCTTAATAGTGTAACGTATTACGGACTAGGAGGCACAGAATTTTAGGGCAACTGCTACCTACAACATTTACAATTTCACAACAGTTTATTGATGCTTATTTTAGGTAAAACTCTATACATAATATAAAACAGTAACCGAGTGAGTGTGTATGTAGGTATATTACCTTTTCACTCAAGAAGGATTGAACCACTTATTATGATAGTGGTATACCGAGTATAAAGATACAGTAGAAATAATACAGTAGAAACTCACTTAACCGAGAATCGCTTATATAAGTCTCCGTGTTAAACGAGGCACTCATTTCGTCAACGTAATTAATTAAATTAACGGCAAAATTCATAACAACGTGCTGCTAGTAACAGTAGTAACGAAATAACCCAACATCTCTCAAGTTGAGTGTGCAGGCGAGTCCATGTAGACCAATTTCGGCTTACATAGAATAACAAGAGGAGCCCACGCCAGCTGACTTGCTTTGGATGAGACGGAGGCATAACATAGCGGCAAACAATAAATGACTTTTTTGCAATCAAAGTCTAAGTTTATTTAAAAACATACTGTAAATGCGATGTATTTCCATTTTTATAATACAAAAGTTGAATTAGTTAAATAGTATTTCCATTAAGGCAACACTTTCACCAATTACAACCTTAAACCGCGTTTTCCTATACATTCCGTCTTAACCGAGTTTTCTGCTATCCGAGCTACCCTCGGTCCCAAATATTTAGCTCTCTGTGAGTGCACTGAAAAATGTTACAAACACCCATTTTTTCACCTTTCATAGATTTCTAGAAAAACGCTTTGAAAAAATAGAAATGTTTGGCCACAGTGCACATTTTCCTGCAGGTGGGTATTAAAACCATACCTAAAAAGACAGCCACAGAATAGAAAGCGCGGTCTTTTTCCGATGCCCTACGAAGTTGTTGCTGCATGGCTGGAACATATTGACTTTACTAGTGAGTTAAATTTACAAGACAGTTCTTTCGTGTTTTAAGCATGTTTATTACGTTCAACGAGGAAAGTAAAATCCAAATACAATTGTTTACTTTTCAATGACGTAATAAAAGAAAATAATTTGATTTAATTTAAGCGGTTCTATTGTAGCGGTTTTAATTGTATTATAAAATATTTTTATAAAATTATTTTATGCAGTTTGGGGATATTCAGCACAAACTCTGTTTAAGTAACTGCAGGAAATTGGCTTCAGCTTTCTTGCGCGTCATTTTCCGGATGTAGGTGACAGGCGATTTGAGGTCAAAGGTCGCTTCATGTCATGGGTGAGTTACGTAATTTTACTGACACACTTTCGTCAGTGACTAGCTAAGCACTAATCATTATTTTGTCGGGTACTTAAACTTAGGGGTCTTTGACGGTGGTCTCTCCACCAACCACGTGCCTAGCCGGACTCCTTGCTGGTCAGTTTTTTAAACTCATTTAGTGTTAATTTGCAATCTCGACGTAGGCGCTAGGCCCGGACCTCATCTGCCACGCAAGTAAATCCACCAGTTTTCCAATTGGTTCTTTTTGAAATATAGTTTAGGTTATATTAGACAAATTAAAGGTTAGAATGAGAACAGAAGTTACATAAGGCTTATAATGTCACTGTTTTACCATCCTTCCAGCTACCGCAACCTGTAACCCTCTTGAGCCGCTCCTGTGCTACGTTCCCCAACCTTTCCATGATGAATGATGAGGGCGCCGATGGCATAGTCATCTGCCTTACGCCACAATTGTTGGATGCGCCATTCCATACTTCCTTTTATTAAGGTTGTGGTCCGATTTGCACCCTCCCACCTATGTCTGTAGGGTGCTCTTATTTTTCCCGTATTCTGTTATTCCCGGAGGTAAGGGTGCGCTGCTATTAATTTGTGGGTCCACTAATTTTTGTTTGTCTGTGCTGGGCACGTCCTGCATGTTTTTGTTTAGTCAATTTAGTCCATTCTGTATTTATTTCTGCAAATGTTATTCTGGTTCCAATATAGGCTATCCAGTTAGGGTTTGCATTCTCCTTCTTTTCAGACCATTTGTAATGCTATTGCCACGGTCCGTCTCTATTTTCTTGCCTGGTTTGTTGTGTGCCTCGTTTTCTTGTATTGCATGGAATTTCTTAATACTTTGGAGCATGATAGGCCTGTTTCCAAGAAATATTGCGTTTATACGAGGATTTCCGTGATAACCTAGATACGACTCTGGCTACTCGTGAGCAAGCAGTCACTGATATTCAAGTCTTGTCCAAAGATCTTGCTGGTTTGTATGAACATATGTCTCACGTTCGCTTAAGGTCCGGGAAAACTCGTTTACCACAGCCAATTGCTGTGCAGTCCCGTGATACTGCAGGTGACACTCCCTCCTCTTCTTCGTCCTTGCATCCCCTTTGACCCCTGCCCAGATCCAGCAATCCTTGTTCTTTTGTGCTACCCCTGAACATTCTCAGATGGCTGACAACGTGCCCAACATGGCTATGGAACAACAGCCGACTACCAGCTTCACCCTCCCTTTAATGACCCGGGTAACTTTGAGGGTAAGCCGGGGCAGGACATTCATTCCTTTTTCTATAAATTCTATTTGGTTGCCGCGTCTAATGGTTGGAGTGAGCAACGTAAGCAGCAATTTTTGCCTGTTACCTCCGTGGTGCAGCCGCCACGTGGTTTCTAACTTTTTTGCATTGGGAGCCCGACTGTAAATGGGCTCATCTGCGAGATTGCTTACGCGACGCCTTTATTCCGTCGCACAGGACAATGTCCCTGTGTACCCCTTACGGCAGCGTGTACAAGGGTTGGCAGAGTCAACAGAACGTTATGTTTATTATGTTGTCCTCCTGTGACCAGGTTATTCCTCAAATGGGGGAGAAAGAACAAATTATGCATATTATGCGCGGCCTTAAGCCTTCCCTTTTAGAACATGTGGTGCCAGTAAACCCGACTTCTGTCGATGCTCGTTAAATTAGTTCGGCGCATTGAAACCGCCAGGTACTTGGCAGAACATAGCATTGATGTAGTCTCCAACCTATCGAAGGATATGATTAGCTACTATGTATTCCAGTAAACCGTCAGTTGGCTGATAAATCTCGGCAGTTACAAAGTCTCCAGCAGCAGCTAAATAATCTCACCTTCGGGCCTCCACGTAATCCTTGCCCTCCGAGAGGGCTGGCTATAGTTCTAAATCTCCTCGTGTAATTTGATTGCCGGTCAGGGTAGTTCTCGTGGTGCTTCCTGGCGTCCTCCGAGGACTGATCGTACCACTTACGGCGCCCCATCTAGTTTATTTGTAACAGGCCTGGAAATGTCTTTAAGTACCATCGCCGACGGCAAAATTAAAAAAAGAAGGTCCAAATCACCCGCGAGCACAAGGTTCGTGGAAACAAATCCCCTTCCCCTTAATACCATTCGGCCTCCTAATGGTTCCCGAGGTCGCGGGTTCAAACACGGCGGGTTTTTTTCGGGCGTAAAAATACTTAGCATGGCTTCCTTCGGAAGGAAAGTTAACCCGGTGGTCCTGTGCCTAGATTCACGGCACGTAAAAGAACCTCAAGCCTGATAAAGAGGCCTCTGAGCAAAATTTCCGATTTATCACGCCCAATATAGAATGGGACCCTAAGGACCATAGTAGTTAAAGAGCGTCCATAAATAAAACTCTATTTTTGGCCTGCTAATGTGTTGTTTATGCCTGGTGATACTGATCATCGGCTTAATACGGTCCTGTTTGATACGGGGCGTGCAGTCAGTTTGATTAATGAAGCGTTTTTGAGTTCTGTTAAAGTTGCTCTTTCAGAAGATTTAATGCTCCGCGCAGCTGATAAGATTACTTGAAATTTCCTATCGTACTGACTGCCGTTTTCAGCTACACGACCATATTTTCAGTGAACGCCTTTTGGTAGCTTCGCATTTCGGTCCGCATTTGTTGTTAGGGATGGATGTTTCACTCTTTATAAAGATGTTCTGAAAAGAACTACACGTTACATCAATTTGCAATTGCCAAATGGAGTACCACTTGAAATTTCTGTCCAGGAGCAACTCAACTCTACCCAATCAATTTACCTTGAAACAGTCAGTGGCGGACTTTTCTAACAAGGCGGCGTGTCTTAAAGATTTTCGGCTTCCACCCTTTAGTATCACGTATGTTCCTATGAGATTTCAACCCAATTTAGTGCACCAAATTTTGTTTGAACCCGCAGATGTAAATATGCAAAAGAAGCTTGTTGAAATTCCACCTATTTTCTGCCAATCGAAAGGGAATTTAACGCTCCAGTACGTAACAATACTGCCAAACCCAAAACGTTTTCCGGAACAGCTTTAGCACACGTCCAATAGCCAAATGTAGTCCAGTCTACAAATATATCACCTAATGATGTCACAGATGTTATACAGGATGCTACTTTTCACGTTAATTCTAATCTTTTCTTGGAACACAAAAGTCGCTTGTTGGATCTTTTAAAAACTTTCGGCATACTTTTGCCAGAAATTTACAACAACGGGTACCACAACCTTAGAGGAGTTTAATATTGAGTTTACGGATTCTAGGCTTATTAAGGAACGACAGTATCGTGTCCCTCAAAAGCAGCGTGAAATCATTAACTGCAGGCTGAGGAAATGTTACAGGCAATCATTGTTCGGGAATCCTCTAGCCCCTGGTCTTCGCCTTTTACGTTGGTTAATTAGCATATCGTTTTTGTGCTGATCATAGGGAACTTAATGCGTCACTGAGATCTCCTCGTTTCCTTTTCCCTTAATTGACGACCATCTAAATAATTTATTTAAAGCTAAATGGTTTTGTACCCAGATCTTCTCATTGTCTATTTTCAGGTCCCGGTGTCGGATTCCAGTAAAAAATATACTAGTTGTCACTTTAGATGGACAGTTTGAATTTGAAACGCTCACATTTGGCCTAGTGAACGCCCCCCGACATTTTTATCCGCATAGCTGAAAAACTTTTGGGGGCGCTTCAGTATAAGAAACCCATTGTTATTTAGACGACATTCTGGTCTTTGGTTCTACATTTACAGAGATGTCGTTCAATCTAGCCGCTGTCTTTTGCCACCAGGAACACTTTAATTTCAAATTGAAACCTTTTGAGTGGTATTTTTCTATGCAAGGAGTTAAGCTGCTGGGTTTTCAGGTCTCACATCAGGCATAGAGCCGAATGAGGGCAAAGTTAAGGCGATTCGTGTAATACGCACCCCTAAATCTGTTAGAGATGTCAAGAAGCATTTAGGGCTCTTCAGAATCTATCGGCGTTTTATTAGCAATTTTAACTATTGCACACCTCTACATGTCCTTACCAGGATGGACGAACCCTTTATTTGGTCACATGAGCAACAGCGAGCATTTGACGAGCTCAAGTTATTGCTCACTTCTCAACAAGTTTTGGCTCATTATACGCCGGGGGCGTACTCCGAAACTCTTGTAGACGGTTCTAAACTTGACTTGGCACCATTTTGTATAAAAAGGCCCCGATAGTGTGCTGCTGCATCCAGTTTCTTATGATTTTCGATCCCTTAATAAACATGAGCAACGTTATAGTGCCACTGAATTGGAAGTATTGGACTTATTTACGCCCTTATGCCGCATCTGTTTGGTTTCCGATATATGTGGTCAGTGATCACCATGCTTTGTGCTATCTGCGCTCCATGAAAGATGTCACTGGTAGATTGGCGCTTTGGATTTTGAAATTGTAGGAATACGATATTAGCGTCATTTATAAGGCTGACAAATTGCACAGGAATGTTGATTGTTCATCCCACTTGCCCATCAGTTCTTCAACGCTCCAGGAAGATGCCTAAATAAAGGATGTGCTCACCTGAGGCGTCGGCAGAACAGATAAAAGATCCGAGTTTACGTATTTTAATTCAAACAGTGGAACAGCCTGTCGTCGTCCTCCTCGATGTGGTGGTTACTATGCTGGCCTCTAGTTCCCGAGGTCACCGGCTCAAACCTGGAGATTGGACGATGGGTTTTTCGGGCGTAAAAATCTTTAGCATGGCTTCTTTCGGAGGGGAAATAAAGCCGATGGTCCCATGTGGTAGATTTACGGCACGTAAGAGAACCTCAAACCTGATAAAGAGGTCTCTGAGCAACATTACTGGTCTTTCACGCTCAATATAGAATAGGACGCTAAGAACCAAGAAGTTATAGAGCGTCCACAAATAAAACTCAATTTAATTTTAAGTCGAACAGCCTGATCTCGTTTATTTTTCATTATGCTGGCATAAATGAACTTACATTTTGAAATCGGGGGAGCTATATCGGGAAAATGTTGGTGAATGGGGTGACTTGCATTTCCTAGTCATCTCTGAGTCTCTTAAAGCTGAAATACTATATTCCACGACGATGAACCCATGGCAGGACATCTAGGTTTTAGTAAAACATTTTCTAAAATCAGTTCCCGATTTTACGGAATTGGTATGCGTAAAGATATTGAAAAGTTTGTTAAAGGTTGCCACTCATGTGAATCGCGGAAAGGGCCAAAGAATTTTCCACCTGCCGGACTTTTCAACCGATCCCTCTTACTCATATTTGTGACCACTTTGGTATAGACATTATAGGCATATTGCATAAGACTAATCCAGGAAATACTCTATTTGCTATCGCTACCAATTACTTTAGTAAATTTGTCGAATGTCAACTCCTTCCCTTTGCTTCCGCTCCTCATGTAGCCAAGTTTATTTTGCCAAATATTCTTTGTCGTCATGGGGCTCCTGCTGCCCTGTTATGTGATAAGGGTACTGTACTTTTGAGTGAGGTTGTTCAGGAAGCTTTAAAGCTTATGGGAGTCAAACACTATCTCACTATGGCTTATAACCCTGCATGTAATAGCTTGGTGGAACGCTGCAATCATACCCTTATTAATTTAAGCATTACGTCAGCTCTAATCATGATGATTGACATGTCTGCCTTCCTCGTGTTGCCTGGGCGTTTAACGCTTTTAAACATGGATCCACAGGTCACTTACCTTATTTTTTTATATATGGGAGAAATCCGACTCTGCCGGCAGAAGTCCAGCTTAAATATACCACTTTTAATCATTTTGTTCATTCTACACAGAGAGATATTCTTCAAGGTCGTGAAATTGCGCGTGCTAACATCACTGCCGCTGAAAGAAAATAAAAACGCCTTTTGGACAGGAAACGTCATGTGAATCGTACGCCCCGCGATCTTGGTCATTATTTAGGTCAAAATTGCATATTTTGTTATTGTCTCAGGTGAGTAAACACTTTTCTGAACAATTTGATATATAACAATCATATGCTGTAAAGGTATTTGTATGTATAGATAGCGAATATTTAAACCTGTGCACCATATTTTCCACGCTCCCCATCCCTGCCACTTCGTAAATGAACTCTTTGTCAGCTTTCTACAAATTGTGGTATTAAATATACTTCTTTTATGCTTATGGCCACTCTGAATGACAGGGAACGCATTCTACCGCAAAACACAGCATTGACAATGGAAAGCTACAAGAACAAAAAAGTTTGACTTGCCGGCATTTCAGACGCAACGCAACCTTCTCCTAGAAGACTTCGACAGCGCCACTGAAGATGTCTACCGTAGTTGTAGACGAAACGTCTGGAACATGTATCTCCAGCGGGCCACGGCAAAACAGACCGGAAACAACTTCCAGGTATATTTTTTAAAATGTTTTTAAAAATATTCATGTGATTTATAAAAACGTTCTGTACATATTTATACAGTAGAAAGAGCTGTGAATTACCTCCAAAAATAATGCCTCTGTGACTAATAGCATTATTAATATGCTGAAGTGAAAATGACCTTAATATTTGGCAATTCGTTATGTAACTACCGACTTACTTTAAACTATATGTCCCTGCGCGTAAGAAAGGTTTAACTGCGAAAATTCTTCTTCGGTATCATGGACCTTTCGTAATTGTAAAGAAGCTCTCACCTGTTACGTACGTTATTCGCGATCCCCGTCGCCGGAAAATTCAGAACTTACTGTACACGTTAGGAGAATTAGCGATTATTATTTGCCGTATAGAGGTAGTTGAGGAATGAGAACTGTTTCTTACTTTTCGCTTGCGTTTCTCACGGGAGCGCACATGTTATGTACAGTTAATCGCCACCTACCCGGTACCGTCTACCGAGGTAGCGGGTTCAAACCCGGCGGGAACGATGGATTTTTTCGGGACTAAAAGTTCTTAGCATGGCTTCCTCCGGAAGTGAAGTAAAGCTGGTGGTCCCGTGTCTTAGATTTACGGCCTCTTCGACCTTGCGAACTAATCGCTTCCGCAAGGAAGTTCTGCGTATTTGTTTATCAGATTACAACCATGCATGCATTTATCAATCTCAATACACCTTTTACAGCCTAGTTCTTTATGATTACAACTCACTCTTTTCATGCTGTTCTTTCTCTACATTGCTTATATGCTCAACGCTTTTTTTTCGGATCCATGGCGATTGGTTCTATATGCCTTCCGTACTGCACTTAAGACTGTTGTTTTAGTTTTTTGCATCTACTCCGCTTCATTTACCTGTTTTACCGGACCCGTTGCTCCTCGCCTTTGCTCGTTCATATGTCATGCTACCTTATTTTTCTTTTACTTTCTGTCTCTAGTGCCAGGTTCTTCACCTTATATTTCTCCTCGTCGTCCTTATGTGTCGCTTTGGCGCTTCCCTAAAGCCAACAGAGCCTTTGACGATGCTGACCACTAGAGCTGCTTGGAGAATCTTACCGGAAACACTCGCTTACCAGGCTGCCATTCCCATCACTTTTAAAGTGCTTAGGGAAAAGGTTGATATTCAACACCTCACAACGTCCCTCCCGTGAAGGGGCGCTCTGTAGGGCACCCTATTGCAAAAATGAAAGATCTTATTGGCAGCATCCTTGACGCTGAGCTCAGTAACTTACATGCTTCTACTTTCAACTTAACCAGCCTGGACAAATATCGCCGAAGGCAGGGCATTGCTTTTCTCTGTGACATCTTACATTTTTGTTGTGAAATAGCCACCAGGAGCTCAATCCACAAGCTTTCAGCGTCCGATAGGGAGTTGTTAGATAATTAGGAAACTTTAGAAGCTATTGCCACTCAGGACTAGGCATGGTTCGTTTCTACACAGCAGACGTTATATGCCTACAGTTCTCAGGTTAAGACCTCCTTTGCGAAAATTGACACGCGTCTTCAGCAAATCGTTTCGGCGGTTAACTCAATTTATAATTCAGTTAGAAATCGAATTCAGGGTGTATCCGACTACCAGTTTTTCATTCTGTGGGAGGTACAGCAATATACTCAACGGTCGGTACAAACTGTGTTACTTCTTAAGCAAATCGATGCTATGCTTACTGTGCAAAAGCCACCTGTTTCCCCTTTCCATCGTTCCTTACCATCCTTTTGTTGCTGTGCTTCAATCTCTTCGCAATCGCCTTATAAATACAACCGTGGAGTTGATTATTGATGTCCCTGACGTGCACCGCTATCTTGATTTGGAAATCGCGTCTTGTTCCTTTAGTCAGCAGTACATTCTGACCGTTATTAGGCTGTCCAAGGTTGAGTGAGATCGCCGGAATGAGCTTTGAGTGGGGTTAGAAAACTTTGTTCCAGAATCCAACAGGGACGATTGTTAACTACTATTTATTCTAGTATTTTGTAAATGAAGCATACGAGAGACATTGGTCTATAGTTTTCCGGCAAGTAGTGGTCTTTGTCTGACTTAGGTATAGGGATAGTAATAGCAGTGCATTTATCATTTTTAGAAACCTAAGGTGGTAATTAATATCACTAGATATGATAGGAAACTTATCGACGAAAGTGTCAGCGACTGCTTGTCCATCGCTTAAAAGTGGCTTGTCTCTGTAGGGCTGCAGGATTAGGTCGAAACACTCCTTTAATTCTCTTTATTTTGTTCCATCGCTCTTGATATGCAGTTTTGTTGTTTAGGGATGAAACGTAAGCAATCCAAGAGTTTCTCTTGCTTTTTTGATAGTTTTTCGTGCGCATGCCCATAAGTTTTTAAATTCAATTTTATTCTTTATCCTAGGATGTCCATTGTATTTCTTACAGGCTTTATTCTTTTCTTTAATGGATGGCTTACATATTTCATTTCACCAAAGTACAGGTTTTCTCGAGTGGTCTGTAATGATTTTAGGTACGCTGCATTTTCTGCCTTTTCTATGATTTTGATAAATTTTGTTACCTTTATTATCTTTTGTTTTATCTCTTTGGGCCTATAGTTTGATATTATGATATAAATAAAATTTTGATAACATTGTAAGTATGAAGAAAATAGAATAATCGTCATGCTTTCCACCGTAAAGAAGAAGAATCGCAAAACCCAAATCATATACGGGTACACTCATACGTGAAGAAAGCAAGCAGATTACACCGCGTATGTTACAGCATGCAAGAAGCTTCTCCGGCAACGTACACAAATGTGCATTGATGAAGGGAGTTATCATTTTGAACATTTACTTTCTTGATGAAATCCACGCTCTTTAACAATTTATTATTCTGTTTACCCGTGAACTTAGCACATTTACAACTTTTATGTAAATAGAAGAAGTGAAACATATGGTTTAAACATGAAACAAAAACTGTTATATTTAATATCGTTGATATGCGCCCAAGAGAATAAAAGCTAACTACGTAACACGGTTTACAACACTAGATACGGTACAGATTTTTAGGGTAAACATGATACACAATTATCTTATTGTAATTCTTATGTATTTAGCTCACAGATGAGCCATTAACCAAAATAAATAAATTAGTACACTAAAATGCAGAACATAAACACGAGGAGAAAAAAAAACCAAAACAATTTTATGTTTGTATCAGATTCGAACCTCTGTAGCTAACCTTTGCTTCACATCCGGCAGCTAAAACACTCGGCCAGAACCCAGGTAGTTTATCGCGCTCTTCGGGAAAAGTTCCTCTATCTCCTTGCTAGCATTATATTCATGAAACACCGTTTATAAGGCTTTAGTAGCTGTTTGGTTCTCATTCAGGCCGTTAATCATTAATGGGGATTACGTATAGTACCAAATAAAAGGGCAGAGCTACAATAACAGTTTGTTTGCTAAAAGGGTCAATGTTTTCACATTAGACTTTAAACTGTGGGTTACATGGATACGAACACCTAGGGGCATTTGATTCACCTGATATATATATATATATATATATATATATACAGAGCGACCCCTCAGCGTTCTGACAGGGAATTGCACGGCGACACGTCTGAATGAACCCAAGGCCACGGGCTCTTCCACTTATCGGATATGTGGCAGCGGGCTTCAGTCAGCTGTTATTGTTTCTTATATATAGACGCGTGTGTATTTGTGTGCGATTGAATTATTGGATTATTAAAACCCAGAAATGGTACTAAAATTTTCGATTGAACAAAGACTTTTTATGTATGACACGTATGTGAAAACCGACTCATGTAGACAGGTGTGTAGGCAATTTCACGATAAATTTCCTGGTGTTCCAGTTCCGAGTAGAGAAACAGATATCTAGTGAATAAAGTGAAGAGAACGGGATCATTTAATGTTGTAAGTTGTAAAAAGAAACGAAGAGTTCTAACGGAAGAAAAACTTGATGAAATAGGCGAAACATTTGAACGGTCTCCGAATAAACCTTTACGACGTGTAGCACAACAGGTCAGTATTTCAAAAACCTCAGTACATAAGTCTACGAAACTGTTGAAATTAAAACCATACAGAGTGACTATCGTCCATCAATTACGACCGCGTGATGATGAAGCCCGCGTAAAGTTCTGTAACTGGATATATTGCTGGCGGTACTGTTGACCCACATCTAATAATTTTTTTCAGATGAGGCATGGTTTCATTTGACTGGCCATGTTGCTACACAAAACAATAGGCATTGGTGTACTGAAAATCCACATTTAATTCACGAGGTTCCTTTACATGATGAAAAAATTGGTGAATGTTGTGCTGTAACACAGAACGGATAATAGGCCCCGCATTTTACAACGATACCGTAAATTCCGATAGGTACCACAGAAATATTATCGCGCCATTTTTTGCAATGTTGACAGATAATGAGAGGAAATATGGCTATTTTCAACAAGATTCTGCCACAGCTCATGCTGCGGAGGCTTCCTTGGAAGACATCAAGAATGTTTTTGATGACAGAATAATCTCTAAAGGGTTATGGCCGGCTCAATCGCCGGATGTTACTGTGTGTGACTTGTATCTGTGGAGAACTCTAAAAAATAGAGTCTATAGGAATAATCCTCGCACCATAGACGATCTTAAAACAATATAAGAATAGAGATTAGGCAAATTACGCAACAAGAACTTATGCATGTGAATGGTAATTTCATCAGAAGGTGCCAAGAATGTTTATATGCCGAAGGAAGACAACACCGACTGTGAAAAAGGTTAGTACTGATAAAATAAAAAAATAATTATGTTTGTTCAATAGGTAATCAATATATCGTAATAATCATCATAAAATCAGTAATAACATGATATCAGTATCAATAATGAGAATAATAAACAGATACACTGAATATAGCGCGCGGAACACGTATCGCGACTACCGACCAGATAGCTGAGGGATCGCGGGCGGATCACGCGTCGCGACTACCGGCCAGATGGCCGAGGGACCGCTCTGTGTGTGTGTAAATATATATACATATATACATATGTGTATGCATGTATGTATATCTAAGTATATATGATTCTGTTAATTGAAGTTATTTTTGTTTAAACGTGGTCACTCATGCCGATTATAACGCCCCCCTTATAAGCACAAGAAAGATTCTGTATATACCTTTTGAGTTAAACAGTAGAAAAACTACTGTCTGTATGCCACATCAATGGTATAGTTTTAGAATATCCTGAAAGTGATACCTATTGTATTTACTCTTACTAGGTCTTTGCAGAGCATTACTACAAGGTCATTGACGTCCATCTCTAACACAAAGCAGGAAAATTCTGCTTCTCAGAACTACAGGAAGCTCTTACTGAAGATTATTTGTCTTATATCATCTTCTTTTCTTAATAATGAACATATTGGCTCATTAACCTTTCTGTGCAGTTTTCTTTTGGGATGCTAAAACCATAATTAATGCCACTGTTAGCAAAGCAAAACCATGGAGTCTAATTTTCTTTCAGAAATGTTTGTTTTTTTAATAATATTTCGGTGTTACAATTTTTTTCTTCGCTGTTTTAAAAATATATATATATATATATATATATATATATATATATATAAGTTCTAGTATTGAGTTATCGACTACACAACTACAGATTTACTATTATATATGACATATAAGCCCGATTTTAGGATAAACTAGTCCTTCATTGGCCAAACTAATACATTCGACAAGTGATGGTCCCAGTAAAAACTAGTTGATCATGATTAGTCTCTCGGGTATTACTAGTTAAACTAAAGAGCTGTCAGGACAAACGGAATCATCATAGCCTAAATTACTTCGACCTGCAATTTCACTTTACTCTCTGGAATAAACGATTGGAAAAAAAATTTAGCTTCTTTGTTTATCATTACTATAATGATTTATTTATTTACTATTAGGTAACGGAGAGGGACACTCCGCTCACCTCTACTCAAGGCGGATCTTTAGTGGCTACTCCTCACCCCAAAACCGGTGAAGTTAAGGAACTGCAGGAGGCTGGAGGCCGCAGGCAGACATGTCACAGAGACGCGTAGAGATCCAACGATTCCAAGCTTGAAGACCCGATCACACCGTCAGGCTACTCATAGAAGACTTCCCTCTGATGGAGTCGGGAGAATTCAGCCCACCTTAGGCGGTTAAAACACAATGATGTGGGATTGACGTAAAATTGTAGTGATAGTGGAAACAGAGTGTGGAAAAACTTCGCGGCTAGTGCACTTCTTCAAGTGTGCGCGATCCGTAATTATTTGGCCCCGTAAGGTAATTACGTCATGACAGTTGCGCATTCGCAGAAGTTCCTTAAAACGTGCACAAGTCAAGATGTGCTAGGGACCCTGTTGCCATGTTTCATTGAGTTTAGAGGAGTAGCGCGATAGATTTAAACGCCGTATATTTTAAATTACATCGCTATGTTTGATAGCATTCGAAGAAAAAATAACTAATAAATTCGCAAGGTGTCAAAAGTTAGGGTGTTCACGTGCTCTTATGCTGCAGACATGCTTTCTACATATGCATCGTACACCTTTTAGGAAGCCTTAATCAATTAGCAAGCTTTTTAAAACAGCTTTTAATTGAAAACTAGACCAAGTGCTCAATAATGTTAGACAAACCTGCTTAAATGCAGCTTCCACTCTGAGATTACAGACATCAAAATTAATGTTCCACTGACTGTGCTTCATCTAGAATAATGACCACATAGCTTTCAAACTGCGATGTGGAAGGGCAGTGTAAGAGGAGAGTATACGCGACTGCGGAAACTGTTTAATGACGGCGCGGCGCTTCTGGTGCCAGCTAGGCGTCGTTGTGTCGCCAATTTCTGTCAGCAGGATCAATAAGGTACGCGATCATTCAGCCATTCCCTCAACATCCTCTGGCCACCCGCATCTTTGTTCATCCGATCACTGCCCAACCACGTGTTTAAGACATTTTTTCAGGGACCACTCAGTAAGTTCACTAGCTATTTTAAGCACACAGGGGCAAGACAACATATACTGTAGTGTTGCAAATAAAATACTGAAATCTGATGTGATTGTTCATATCTTCAATGTAAATACTCTTACAAATTTTGCCACAATTGTATAAATAATTTATTTTACAAACATTTTGTTTTTTACTTTCTCTACCGCACTGCGATTTGCGGAGATCTATTGCGGTTACCATCCCCCAGGAGGAAGGGATGAAGTGAAGGAACCACAGGAGGCTACAAACCGCAAGCTGACAGACCACAGAGACGCGTGGAAGTCCTAACAGTTGCAGGCTCAAAAACCACCGTTGGAACTGCCTAGAAAGGGCGATGCAAGTATCCGTCTAGTGTCCATAGGGAGTACTGTTTCCGTTGAGCAAGCATCCGCACCATACACCACGAAACCCAGAAGCACCCCTGAAAGATAGAAGGAAACGGAATGAAGGGGATGATAGAAGGGAAATTGTGGTACATTTGCCTACCGACCAGGGAAAACCATGACTAACCCAAGGTTAGAGTGGGCGGTCGACGAGAATCGAACCCGGGACTGCCAAATGGAGCCTCACACTTTACCGCAGAGCCATCTCGCTCCGTTAGTTATGTAAATATTTTAAAAATATAGCATTTTAATGAAAACCGTTAGAGCTGTATTTGAGAGAGAGAGAGAGAGAAAGAAAAAAAATTCCAGTTGAGTGCAGTTGGAAGGTGCTAAACTTAAATACTAAGTTTAGTATTTAACCGATTTTTCGTTTATAAGTTGGGCTGTGTACAGAAAGAGGAATAAACAGACAGTCACACTCACGCACACACATAACCTCATATCGCAAACATGCAAATTCTTAATTTTTTATTCAGGAAATTTCAAAACTTGTACCAATTAACGGTGAAATCTCGTTATCAAATACTTAGGTGGAATGTAATATTCCCTCCACTTATTACAAGTAGGTGCTGGAAGAGTAAAAATATGAAGAATTACATTCACATGTCTTTCTCTAATTCTTCTTCTGCAAAATATTCTTACAAAAGCTTATTCTTTTACCTACTTTATCTTAATGCAGAAATAGTGTCGTTACACATTTCGTTGTCAGTACAAGAAGAATAAAGGAGACTGAAGCGGTACTCAAATCTTTAAAAAGTGGGCTGCTATATGATGGCTTTGCATGGCTGTAAGAAACAAAAGAATTATAGTTTAGGGGGGGATGTACGCGAAAAATTTGTAAAATATTTATTTTCTGTTTACGACGGGATAATTTTATTTGAACATTTAGGTTCTATTTTGTAAAACAATTTTTCAAAACAGTAACAAATGAAGTTGTGAACGATATTACATTTTCGTGCTATGCCATTTTCACAAAGATATGACTTAAAACTTGTTAAAATAATTTTTTTCACTCAGCTAACATGTTCAAGCTTTTTATCATTACCTAAGTATATCTTTTCATGCTTTACAACTATCTTTATAATTTAAAATTTTCTGTATATAAGGATCATTTTCTTAAAAACTATTAGAGGTAAAGAAATGAAAACTGATACCCTTATTTCTTATTAATTAATGAACAATTACCTGCAGAAGGTTTTTTCTTAACTGTTCGAGTTTGACTTGGATACAAGAGGGACTTGTTTCGCCGCTACAATGTGCCAAAATACATGCTTTTTTAAGAAACAAATGCTTATTTCATTCTCTGTAGGAATTTGTTAGGTATGATGCAAAAAAAAAGAGATATTCAAATTCCTATCTTTAATACTCAGTGAGAAAATATTCTTTATGCTCTAAACTGCCAGGTTACATTATGTTGGTTCATTATTTAAGTTTCTGCAAAGTCGGGATGCTGTAACAAACACGGTAATTACAAACCATAGTACTTAATATCTCTGCTAAATTTCAACTGAATACTGCAGTACTTGAAAATCTGTGGCTGGTTTACTATTGCTGTGCGTTTTAACCTACATGTCTCCTTAAACACATAAAAAAAACATAAAATATTTGAAAATTCAGATCAATAACAACGAATATTCCGGAAATGCTAATCAAAAATATTTATTAAATATTTTTTGTACTATATCTACAGTTTTTATGCAGAATGTTTAAAAAACAGGTGGCATAACTTCAGGTATGCATTTCCCTTATGTAGACAATAAAAAGTCCATTACAACATGTGTCCAGAAATCCTTGGTTTCTGAGTTATGGCCTTCAAAATAGTGATATTCACCGGAACGTATTTCTTACTGCAGGTACTTTTCTTTAAGGAAAATGTTCAAAGTGTCCACCTCCTGCTTGAATACACGCCTCACATCGACGTCTCTGGCCGTGCGAACACGACCCGAAATTTCAGGAGTATTGCGTATTTCCTTACCACCTACCACAATTTGATTTTGAAGGAATTCCATGTCAGACACCGGAGACGAATATACCAATGCTTTTAAATGGCCCCACACGTATAAATAGACAGAGTTCAAATCAGGTGAGCGTGGTAGGCAAGCAATTGGGCCACCTC
The DNA here is from genome assembly GCA_030765065.1 of Deroplatys truncata. NCBI lineage: Eukaryota > Metazoa > Arthropoda > Insecta > Mantodea > Mantidae > Deroplatys > Deroplatys truncata. Next base: position 84,989,857 of record CM060988.1, read on the forward strand.
TACCTATCCGTCGATCAGGAAACCTTCGAGCCAAGTACTGGCGAGCGGTACGACTGAAGTGTGCAGGAGTGCCATCATGCAAGAAGTGACCTTGTCGACGAATGCTCAGTGGATTGTCTTCATACACATGAGGTATGGTGTTTTCCAGGAAGTTTGTGTACGTCTGTACACCCCGTAAGTCTGTATGCAAGTACATGCGGTCGAAATAACCGATCACCAACGATACCGGCTCACGTGTTGAGAGTGAACCGCACTTGTTGATGAGATGGAACAATTGCATATGGGTTTTCCTATGCCCATACATGCTGATTGTGGAAATTTGTAATGCCATCTCGTGTGAACTATGCTTCATCTGTAAATAATACTAAGACAGGAAAGTTCGGATTTGTAGCAAACTGCTGCACGAACCACTGGCAGAATATCAATCGAGCAGGGTAATCTGCTGGTGACAGGGCCTGTACTCGTTGCAAATGATAAGGTTAATATCTTCTGTCACTGCAACTAACTGCGGAAAACAAAAACGTTCCGGTGAATATCACTGTTTTGAAGGCCATAACTAAAAAACGAAGCATTTCCGGACACATGTCATTTACTTTTTTATTGTCTACATATGAGAAATGCATACCTGAATTTATGCTCTTTATTTTTGAAATATCCTGTATAGTATATAAGTTTTTGTGTGTCGTTTACGATTCACCAAATGCACAAAAGCATTCAACATTTGTTCCGATAGAAGTGGATTTTACAGTCTATTCGCAGAAAATTCAAGACATAATTTTATTTGTCTTACAAATATCTTAAACATATTATAATCAAAATCGTCACGACCACTTTTGAGAAAGTAAAAAATAACGAAAGATTTTCCTTGCAAAGGTTAGTTTCTGGGGTGTTTTTTAAAATCTTCGTCACATCTTTGAAATATATTGAACTTAAATACCAAATTTGGTATTTAACCCATTTTAGCAATGTTGTTCACACATACACGCGCACACATGGACCTTTCTCTAAAATGCTTTGGGGAAGGGGTTAAGAGCGACTCAAAACATGCATTTCCGGTGAAATTTCGATATGGAATATTTGGGTGGAATACAATACTTCCTTTGCTTACTGTAAGTACGTAATCAGAAAGTGAAAACGCAAAGAGAGCTGCGGGTTCGGCTAGTTATAAATGTAACTTATGTAGTTATAGTCAGCTATTTCCTTCTATCACATACTGATGTTATAGAACTGCTGTATGGGCTTGACTTGTATAAAGATGGAGTCGGGTTACGATTGTTCTTAACAATGAAACCTATAGGGTTTATTGCATTATCTCCTATCTCAATTCATTTTAGTTAATTAGCCCTGTCCCTTTAATGAGGGACAGTAGGTTATTAACTAAATTTTCCTTAGGAACATCATCTGGGTTTATCCAGTAGCTCATGCCGTATGAACTATATGAACTAGTAGTGGAAAATAACGTCAGTAATTTTAAAAACGTTTCGACCTTAAAATAGAAACGGCTGTAACTGTTCCATCAGAACAACAGTAACTCCTCTATGATCGAGGAGTCAGCTGACTTGGCAACCCCCCAAGGTCACGAGTTCGATTCCTGACTGTGGTGGGGGAATTTTTCTTTAAATAGAACTATTCCATACTCTCTGGAGAATCTGGATATGCGAATATGTTTCATAGCGGAAAGGAATAAAATAAACGTTGAAGATTCTACAGTCAAAGCCTCCGATATAGCCATAAAAATTAAAGGGGTATATACAAATAAAATAATAATAATAATAATAATAATAATAATAATATATCATAATCATCATCATTTTCATGGTAGGCCTTTGCAGGTTCCGCCTCAGAATTCATCTTCTCATCGTCTTCTAGGGTGTCCCACATCTCTGCTGGTTCTAGAAAAGTCAATCCTTAAGATATGTTCATGTCATTTTTGTTTGTAGCTTTGTATTTTTGCATTTAAATTAAACATCTGAAGATCCTGTCTAATTGTTTTACTTGGGATGTGATCTTTTAGAGGACAACCTGCAACATATCTGAGGAAGTTCTTTTCTGCCGTTGCTGTTATTCTTCTATCTGTTCTATTCATGGCTCAATTTTCTGCTCCATGTATTTTTATGGGCACTGCCATAATTTTATAAAACTTCAGTATTGTTTGGAAAGGTAGAATCACATAACTGAAAAATTCAATGCCATTCATTTTTCAGTCATCTGATTCTACCTTTCCAACCCTGTCTAACACACGGCTTGTGTGAAAGAACAATTAATTCCATACAGTATTGTTTGTTTTGTGGTTTCCTTACTTTGGTCCCATTACTAAGAAAAAAAGTGGCATGTATCTCCAAATCGGTACCCGGAAATATAACACATTTTCAAACTTTTTGTCAGATGATTTCTTAAAAGTAGGTGTTCTTGAATCAAGTTTTTATGCTGATTCCAGAAATAACTTCCGTTTTTTCTATCACGTCAGGTTTTTACACAAAGTAAGTAATGTTTTGACAATTTTATTAATGAGCGTAGAAAAGTATTCAAATACCATTTCACACAAGGTAAGTTTTTATTCAAGAAACATTTTAAGAATACCCTCAGGAACTCCGCTAATTTATTTCATGACTACATTTTAACAAAACAAGAAGACAAAGTGATTCATTTAATTTTTTTCAAACTTTCTCTTCTTTGACTTTCTTGCAGATCCTTGAAGATGACTGTCCCTCCTCAACATCCAACAGTAGTCGGCCATCATAGTTTCATTCCATCTCCCCTGGTATCTCCTCTCTATTTCCTTAATATCTTGGTGAAAACGTTCACCCTGCTCTTCACTATAATGTCCCAGATTTTCTGGAAAGTAGTCGATATGTGAATGCAGAAAATGCACCTTTACACTCATGTTATAACCCATCTTCGTGAAATTTTCCAACATTGTTTCGACAATGGCCTTGTAATTAGAATCTTTGTTATTGCCTAAGAAGTTTTCAGTAACTGATCGGAAGGCGGTCCATGCTTCTATTTCTCTCTCATTCATTGTCTTCTCAAAATCTTTATCCTTCATCGATTTCTTTATTTGAGGACCAACAAAAATTCCAGCCTTTAATTTGTCTTGTGTAATGAAGGGCAATTTCTTGGAAAGGTACTTGAAGCAGGGTCCATCCTGTGGTAGAGCCCTTACAAATTGCTTCATCAAACCCAATTTTATGTGTAGTGGCGGAAGCAATATCTTTATATCTCTATATTTTTGAAGTGAAATTGTGAAAAAAAAACTGTACGTGATGGGCAAAAAACTAAAAGCAGTTCTGAAATCAGCATAAAAAGTGAGTCTGAATCACTTATTAGTTTTCAGTCATCCGATTTCATGCACACTAGTGTAATTAATCCTAAGTAGGGCTATAAATTTACAAACTGAAAAATCCAGTAGTGGAACTCATTTATACATAGAATTCAGAAAATACATCTTTATATGAAACAGTCAACTAAATTCTTACACACACTTTTATAGACTACTTCTTTCCTCTGATCCGTGAACATCTAATAAGGAAAAAGTCCTTTACACGCCTGCGTTAAGGGTCTTGATTGAAAACAAAAACTGAAACAATTTTCAACACTTCGATGCATCCGTTTGAACGACTGCCCAAAACATTACACCATCTATCCAAAATAATTTTTCCTAAAGATGTTTTCTCATCCTAGCTGTTCATAAAATACCCTTTTTAAACAGGTAATTTCATGAAAGGGTACACTGTTATCTATGGTAATATGTATATATGTTAATGTAGATGGTAGTGCAATCCGTTCCTCCAATCGACCGTCCCTCCCTCCATCTTTACTGAAATTAGAAATTTCTACAAGTTTGGTGCATTTTTTTTAAATGTTACGCACATTCCCTGGAATATATTGTAAGATTCGTGTATTTCTTTAGTTTTTAGAATGATTATTTTTGCTGTAATAAAATAATTCATAATAGTAATTAGGGGTTCGTTTGTGAGCTTTCATTTTTTAATAAATAAACATAAACTAAAAATATTTTCTGCTAAAATAATCAGCATAAATCCCTTAAATTATTAGCGGATATGTCATTAAAATTTTGCTGATTTTTAGAGTTCCAGAGAAAAAATTATTGTATTTGAACAATTTAAATTTCATTAAAAATTGTTAAAGGCAAGTATACAAATACTTATGTTGTCCTTCGTTTAGTAACTATCAGAATTTTATGGCGTCTTTCTTAGAATTCCTATCCTTGTAGAAGACGTGTACCAGTTCCATAAGAATTGTGTAACCCTGTGAAGGACAGCGTGAACATTTGAATGGAAAGATGCATGAAAATATCGTTTTGAGATAATTAGCTTTAAAGTTTACATAAATATATTTTATAAACCACAGTATTTGCCAGCCTTACTTTTATAAATATGAATCAGAGAAATGTTTATGATGATACAAAATTTTAAGACTTGTATTATTTTACCTAGATTTAGACTTAGCGAGTTCTTTCCTCTTATGTTTTCTAGCTTTGTGTTCATAGCAATAGTATTTTTCTTGCTTCTAGCCTTGATGTAACTAACTGAATAATCTATGCAAAAAAATTGCTGTCTAAAATTATATAAAAACTATAGTCAATATAAAACATAAAGCGCCCATAGTATTTATTAATGGGAAAATAAGTACTTAGAAGCAAACAATGTACCAAGAAGTATACACACTTTCACAAAACTTCCACAAAAATGAATGAAAACAGAACAGTAAACAACGCCTTTAAAACACGTGCTCGCAGTGATTTCCAGAGTTACCTGTGGATAAACTGTTCAACCAAAGTACAGTGCTATGATAACATTCCTGAATCGCTTATTCTTTAGTTGAAATGTAGATAAAAATAAGGATACACCGATGCCCATGCCACGCCCACCAGGGAATACAAAAGACTGAACGGATTACAGTAGTTATTTTAAATGCCTGAAATATCAGTTAGAATTAGGTTATTAACTTGAAATTTTCACTAAATGATCCTCATGAAACAGTAGATTTTTTGAGGGAAAACCTAAAACTTGAAGAAAAAAAAAGAAAAAAAAAAAACCATACCAAATCTCAGTAGCGCTTTGCCTTAACCAATTGAATACAGGTAGTTCATTATATCTCCTCGTCCATTTGTTTATGTAGTCAAAACAAACAATATTAAAACACTCATATCTTTCTCAAATACATCATCAAGCTGGTTATTTTCACTTTTAGTGATTACAAGTCGTTCTTTTGAGAAAATAAAATTATTTCTTGCCCTCTCTTGCAGAACTGAAATGATTTCGATAATAATTAGACATCGGATTTGTACGTAAATGCATATTTGATTTGCATTTACTTGTGATATGGAATTAAGTTTCGAAATATTTTTCATATTCCTCTGTGCTTCTATGTAAAGTTTTATAGTGCATATAAATGCATTTTTCGATGTTGCTGCATTATTTCATCTTGCAACGACACACAATGATTGTAATTTAAAATTCTTAATTTTAAAATCAATATTTAAACACATTAGTGACAAAAGTCCTTACACTGAAGTCACTCATATCATTTCTCAGTAAGGTTCAGACTAAACCTGAGAGTGCATCTTTAAAGTATGCAGGAAAATTAAGCAGGATTTTAGAGAGAAATTCTGACACTGTTTTGTGTTCTGTGGATAAACATCTTAAAGGTAAAAACGTAATGTTTCCTGAAGAAATTTCCCCAGAGTTAGTGCTTTCAGATTTTCCTCAATTAACACCTACAGACGTGAAAAGACTCTTCTCGGCATGTAAACTGATAAATGTCGTAAACTTATACCTGAGCATTTGGAGATAATTAACTTTGTTTACTGCAAATGAAATTACAACTGGAATGGCGTCTAAGGAAAAATGTACATCGTAAGTACCAAATACCACAAGCTTAAAGTTAACAATTATAGTGCATGATAAGTGCTTTTCGAAATTATAGAGCATATTTTAAGAATTTTGACCGTATAAATGCATGCATATTTTAGGTATTTTTAGGCATACAAATCCGATGTCTAATAATAATTGCTCATATGGCGCATAGGTATAGAAATCGGATATTTATCCTGTTTACTGGATTTTTAACCGGTTAATCGGGTGCTTTGATAACTCTAAACCTACGTTAGGTTTTAGTGGCGCTCTGTGTACAAAGAACGTGGATGCTCACAGCGTTGCCGTCTTCTACTTGGCTGCTGAGGTCATTGTATTTGCGAAATCTGCGGTCGACTCAAAGCGTGGTGTATATGACCTTGGCCGTTCGCTGCCTAGAAAAGCTTCAGGTTTTCCTCATAGCGGTTACATGGAATGGGTGATAAAGAACTTATGCAATATTTTTCTGGGCCTCTCTGTTTTCCTGGTTTCTTTCTGAGAATATGATTGCATTCTTTGAGAAATACTTTTCACCTGGTGAATGTAAACCGGATGACCTATCTACGACCTACATATCAAAGTGATGTAAAAAGGATACAGTGGCTGTTTAAAATGCATCACAAGTATCCTTCCCCCCTTCCTCTTGCTCTTAAGATTTTCGGAAACATAAACACGATGGTTGTATACTTGCCTTGCGCCTGCAATAAGGAAGAACGCACATATTGTGAAACCAATCAATGGGTTTTCCAACTGTTCGTAAAACATAAGAAGCAAATTATGGGAAGTTGACACCATTCACTAATCCTTGCGAAAGTTCTTTAAGAATTCGAAGTGGCATTGTAACAGAATTCCCTTGTTAGTGCCTAACAGGCTGGTATGAATCATCATTTATATGAAATATTACACAAGGTTGCACAAAAAGTGTTAAAGCTACTACTTTGCCCGGAAAAAGAGCAATAGTAATATATGCTTTATTAACTTTCTAGAAAAATAACATAATCTGTAACATTGCCCCTATTAACGGAGAAGAATTTCCAATTTTGATGGCAGAAGTAGATCTAGCACTTAGGAAATAAACGGGAAAGCAATAGGAACTGATGGAATCCCCAATAATGTACCTCTTTAGGCATTGAGCATTTCATGGACCTATTTGAGAACGTGAATGATATGAGATCCTAGTGCTACGAGTACCAGTTAAAAAGAAAAAGGCCAAAAGAATGCATGATTTCTTAATTGTCTTAATTAGTCTAATAACTCATTCGGCAGAGGTGCCACTAAAAATATTGAATTGATAAAAATTAAAATTAAATTGAGTTTTATTTATGAACGCTCCTTAACTACTGAGGTTCTTAGTGTCCCATTCTATATTGGGCGTGAAAGACCGGAAATTTTATTCAAAGGCCTCTTTATCAGATTTGAGGTTCTTTTACGTGCCGTAAATCTACGACACGGGACCACAGGCTTTACTTCCCTTCCGAAGGAAGCCATAGTAAGGATTTTTACGCCTGAAAAAAATCCATCCACCTCCACCGGGTTTGAACTCGCGACCTCGGGAAATATAGGCTAGCATGGTAATCACTACACCACGGAGGACAACTACTGAATTGATGCATATCTTATACAATAAAAGCAAATAAAAAAAGAATAGGAAGAACACCTGAAGTTATGAATAAAATTGGCGTGAACTAGAAATACAGATGCTCCTGGTTAGGAACTGACGGGAAAGAATGGTAAATGGAGGAAAAGTTCTGGTCAGAACAAAATAGCAAGTTATACAATGTTAAAATAAATTGCCTACGTTTATGTGGAGATGAAAATTAACGTGTATAATATGGGAAGAATGGATGAGACTGGGTTGCAACGAAGTACAATTTAACTTACAGGAAGAAACGCAGAAAGTAATCATGAAATGGAGCTCAACAATTGAAGTGATAACTACTCTGAGAATACAGAAGAGCGCAAGGAAAATGCCCAGCGGGATGCTGAATGAGAGAAGTAGTTGCAAAAGGACGGAGACAAAACATAACCCAACCTAGAAATGGTACTGGAACAAGGAGTGTGAATACAACAGCAGAACTTAATCGCGCATACACAACCACAAACGTCAAGAAAACCCCAAGGGAACCGTTTCCGGCTCCTAAGTTAGGAACAGAAACAGAACAAACAGACTGAGGACCGCCATCGAGCTCATCGGCAGGCTGGATGAATCAACAACAGCCGAAGACATAACTGAATATATGACAGACTAAGGCGTTATGACCGTTAAACCTTGTGATGAGCTAAGAAACGTGGTCGGTCGAAAGCTTTCAAGATAGCAGTACTTGAAGAAAAGATGGTCAAGCTAAACACAAACGATTTCTGGCCGGAACGTGTCACTTTTCGCCCTATCTGTTTTATAACCAAAGCCGGAAAACCACCCCAACCATAGAGATGATCACCTGGAACATTGAAGGAATAAAATCAGTACTGAGCATGTTACCAGATAACACATTATACAACGAAGGTATCCTAATCTTGTGTGAAACATTTCTACTTGAACCCCTGGAGATATCTGGGTAATATTCGGTCCACGCTCTAGCAAAATCATCCCGACATGGTAGACCTTCAGGCGGTGTCCCATGTTTCTATAAATCATTCCTAGGCCAGGCGAGAGAAATTCGATTAATCGATGACTCAATCATTATTCATCTAAAAGGCATCACAATAATAGGAGCTTATCTTCGACCTCCAATAACAGTTGAAGAGGTAGTAGAAAGTATCGTCGCAACTTTAGAGCACGCAGACCCCGCAACACTAGTCATAATGACAGGCGATTTCAACTGTCGTTGGACAAGCCAGGCCACAAATACAGGGCCTTTCTGGAATTAATGGAAGAAGAGGGTTTTTAAGTTGTCAAGAGAATCGATCACTATATATAATGGGACTAGCACCACTGATCTAATCCTCTACTGTGACAAGATGCCAATGAAGACACACACAGTCCTAGGAATAATTCCTTGAGCTACCATCAGAAAACACAAAGCAACCCCCCTCCCAGTAAAGACTGCTTTCTGGCTACAGAAGAACACCGAGCAGTAACCCAACGTTGTACAAAGAATAAAAACACTAAACGTAATTTGCTTCAACCAGACTCTGGAACAGTGATAAACCTCTAATTTGGTTTCAACTAATAAATAAGGATATAACATTATCTTATTAGTAATTAAGCCTATAGAAACAGGGCAGCTTGACACTGCACTACTTTTATTTCAAGATTGTCTCCTGCAAACCCAATAGGCCCATCAGGCTAAAGGGAAAAACAAACCATGGTTCGACTCAGAGTGCTACACATCGAGAAACAAGGCCCTCCAAAGGTTCCATGCTTTCAAGAATACACCAGATCAAGAAAATCGGAGAAGATATACTCAGGGGAGATCGTCATGCGTTAATTTAATCCACAGGAAGAGAAAGGAATATACGTATAAATGGAACAGCAACTAAAAAAAGCTGCTGAAGATAAACCATACAGAGCACTAGATCGCAGAAGAACCACAGTGGAGTTCAAATCCCAATGAAAACCTGGGAAGCTCACTTTGCTGAATTATTATGGAAAACGAAGCTTACACAACTAGAAACAACCATAAATTACTCTGAAACCGATACATTTACTCGTATAACAGAACACAGTGTGGTATGTTGCACAAAGAAGGAAATCCCGCAAAGCAGCAGGACCAGGCAATATTACCAATGAATTAACCAAGGAATCCCTCTCATACACCGTCAGTGTTTGGACAGCTATGTACAACAGACGCATAGGGCTCCGAACTATCCCAAACGCTTAGAGAAGATCAACTATAAACATGCTATATAAAGTCAAAGGATCTCAGGACTGACCTGATTCATACGGGATTATCGCACTAGAATGAGCTGTTTTCAAGATGTTGTCCTATGTAGTTCGGAACAGGATATTGGATCACTTTTAGAGGTCATACGAACAGAGTAGTATGGGTTCATAACTGAGAATTCAACAGTGTAGGCAGTTCACCATGCACTTGAGGACGCGATACGCAAATCGAAAGGCTATGCTTTTGCAGCTTTGATTGACTACCAGAAATCCTTTGACGGAATAAACCGAAACTTGAAGCAGTCCTAGGCCAGAAAGATCAGTTCCTCGGGCTCATAATTAACATCTTGGAAAGGAATGTAATAAATATCAGCGATGGTCTCCTTGAATCAACAGGCATCACTCAAACGAAGGACGCTTTGCAAGATGAGCCCGATAATCTTCAATATGTTCATGCACGACTAAGTGCGAATATTAACAACAGCAGACATGAAAATGTTCCTATACGCAGACAGTATGGACATATTAAGCAAAAATAGAACTTCACTACAAGAGGCGCTCAGAAAGCTAGAGGTGTGGTCACAAGATAACGACATGTGTAAAAACTCGAATAAAATCAAGATTATGAAGTTCGTAAAGGAGCAAAACTGTCGTCAAAGGTATCTTCATCTGCAGAAATCAAACTTTGGAAATAGTGAACTCGTTCAAATATCTAGGGACAATCCTACAAGTTACCGGACTTACATTCACAAGGCATATCGAGGACAAAACCGTTGCTGCAGTAAAGCCACAACTAAGATCCGCAAACTCGAAGCACTCTCATCATAACCTCATGTCACTATTTAAGTCAAAAGTCGCCCAGTGGCGTCATATTTTATTGAGATGATATGGCCATACCTAAGCCACAAAAATGTGAAAACCCCGGACTGAGACAAGATCAGATGTGTGAAAAGAACTGTCTGCATCTCGAAGCTCGCTTCAAGGCGACTTGCTTACCAGCTGACAGGAACAACATCTTTCATTGAAGATCTGATGGTCTCCCACAACCTGGCACCAACCCCAGGCTCCACAAGGTTTCTAGAGGAGCAACTCCAGAAAACAGTAGAAATAAATCTGGAATTCTATCAAACACCAGCCATAAACAACGAGGAATGGAAAGCATCGAATTTCGAATTACGTTACATTTACATGAGGGATGCAGTGCACGGGTTTCACTACTGCATTTGTAATAGGAAAGGCTTTCACCAAATATCCAGTGACTGAGGATTTGAAATCTGTGGTCTACGTTGTTCGCTGTATCACCTGTTTGAGTGCACACTAAAAACACTGCCACTTTCTCATCATACAAAAGACAAACATTTTTAGCTATTTAATCAGCTTGCACACACTGTGTTTAATAAAAAAAATATTTAAAGATGAAGTACAATTTTTGAGAAAATAAAAAATACAGATTTTTTTCGGTATAAACGATAGTTGGCGGTAGAATATTTCGTTCCTGACTTATGCTGTTCACTTACACACCGGCACACGGGCCTTTCCTAATTTTTTTTTCTAAAGATCTCCACATCCAATTTTTGGGTGCAATGCAACACTTCCTCTACCTACCAGGTACTTGATAGAGAAAGTGAAAATTTACTCGAAAACTGTCCTAAGCTAAGGCTATCTTTCTTAACATTACCAATTAAATTATTTACAAGAAATTACAAAACTGATTTTGTAGCACAGTCAAGTGTAATTTTGAATAAAAACACATTTTGAAAACAAAAGAGACAAATAAGAACTCCTCGTGCTTTTCTTTACTTCATTACAATTTATATCCATAAAAACTGCAAATTTATCTACTATTTCCACTCACTATTTGCAATATTCTTTAAGCATTCTGGAAAAAACAGTATTGTAAAATAAGGGCAAGCACAGAATCAGCCAGTCTAAAGGCTGGCCCATAGAAAATCAAACATAGCTAACTTCTTTCGTCCACATTCTTAATCTGAGAGAAAATTTGCATTAAACCCTTCTCTTACCAACTCTCCAGATAGAATTTTATTAAAGTTAATGCACTCATTATAGTTATCTACCTATAGGACGCACAATTATGTTTCTGTACCCGGAAGATACTGTCTGTGTTTTAGCTGCGGGTGGATTGCCCTTCCAAGCAGATAGGATTTAGCTAGTGGAAGGAGGTAGTGTTTACTTTCGGGCAAGCGAGGGATAAAGTTGCGCGACTGAGGAAAGACTGTTGGCTGCTTTCCACTGCACGTGACACGTGCGGCACGAGTTAAGCATACTGTGTACCCCTCACATCAGCTAAAGCTTTACCTGAGAACTAAACCACCCCACCCACCTAGCTGAATACACAGTAGTTCATTATTGTTACATAAATCCTTGTAATGGGTTCCAGGTTAACAAAATGTATATTTATTAGGTAATGTTTGGTCATTTTACGCCATTTTTTGTTTTTATGGTATTTTTTCGATTTTATGTCAATATTTTGTGATTTTCTCTCCCTTTGCGTCTTTATTTAGTAATTTTCATGCAATTACATTGAACATATAGATATGTTTGTATTATTCACACTTTACGTAATGATAACTTTTCAGTTTTACTACTAAGCTGAGAAATAAGATTTACTTTGTATTTCCTTTACTGGCATTACTCATTCCTATTTAATGCTTAGTCTGTAAAGGATTGCTTGTGGGTGGAGAAATGGCTATTGTAAACGGAGCAGGTACAATTACGGTTTGAATTCTGAGGCGGTATTTTTAACACTTAAATGATATTAGTCTAATTATATAATATAAAAAATAACAACCGAGATTAAAGCAATATGTGTATACTTTAATATATAAAGTGTATGTTACAGTCATTGTATTATGTTTATTTTTATTATGTACATGTATAAAAATGTTATGTGAATGTATTATGTAGTTTAACAATGTAGGAGCTGTGAGAATAGCAGCAAGCTGCTTTCCGTAGCAAACAGAGTTACAAAGTAAAAGCCGAAAGTTGCTAATAATGAGGTAACCTTGAGACAGCAATAAATTAGAAAGTTTAATAAGGCTACTAATAATTCTTGAACAACAATAATGTAATATTTAAAACAGTTTATAAATAGCCAATCATAAACCAGAAAAAAAGCTTAAGTTAAATAAAAGTATTCTATTGGAGTAGGCTTAGCCAATCAGGGACTAGAAATAGAGGAAATGTGCAAATTCAGGCGGTAGATGCTGTAAGAAAGCGTACCCAAGCAGTTCGATTTTGTACAGGTTCAGTGTAAGGCATAAAAATGCATTGCGGTGAGAATAATATAAAGTTTACGTGTTAAAAAGTACAATTAACAATAATCTCACAGCTCTACAGTAGGGTACATCAGTGAAGTGTTATTTAATCGTGTGAAAGACTAATAAAAAAAGGTACAATACAATTATAATTTGTGTAAGCCTTGTTCTTTATCCGTACCAGTCCTGCTAAGAGATACGTGTTCTAAAAAATACTAATAATGCAGCCGAGGTATACATAGATACTATTAAAATAAACATTAAAATATAAAGTTGATTTTTAAAAGTGGGGGCGAAGGCCACCGGAAACTCTACCGTAGTCCTAGAAACATATCACCCTGCAAGTTTGGCTACCATACGTGGGGCTGAAACTACATCAAGTTTGGCTCTCCTAACAGTGGGGCTAAAACCACTTCAAGTTATATCGCAAACTAGGAATGAGATAGCTCGTTTTCTCTTTTTCGCATTTGTCCTTATCCTTATGTCGTGTTATAGGCTGTGAAGTCCTCTTTTCCCCATGAATTTTGTATAATCTGAGAACTCTAAAGAGTTATTGCTACAGTTTTGTAATACCTACTTCAAAAACAATTTCCTTAATATTCTTTTCAAATTCTCGAAATACGAACATGGAACAAATATATATTTTAATTTATGTTCTAAAATTATGTCATAATTATTCTTTTTTCTTCTTTTTCTGCATGCATAGTTACCACGTATAAATTAATTTATAGCTTTCTATACAGTTTTAGGTCATTTTTTGTAACCACTTTGTCATTTTTAAAGATTTTTGAGTCATTTTAAAGGTGATTTTACAAACATTTTTAGGTAGTCAATATCCGGGCCCTGTTTATGAACCGCTGATGACGGGAATATGTTTGGTTATCTTCAGTTTAAATGTGTAAATAGTGATCTAACGTGTCCTAAAAGAATGAGTCCAGCTGAACTTTCTTCGAATCTACTATAAAGAGTCTTTATGTGTACAATTACTATAACTCATTGCTTGCATTATGAATGACTTTGGAATTCTTCCTTTGTTTTATTATATTTCCAATCTTTTAGGCGGTTTCTGTGCAATATTTCCCCGCTTCTGGAACTTGAAGATGGCTCAAGCGACGCGGTATTGAATTTGGAGGAAGGTTGTTGCTCTCGAGACACCTGAGGTTAATAGCATCACTGTGCATCTCTTGAGTTGGGTGGGTTATCTCACGCTCTCTTTTGTAATTTAGCTTAAAGGCCCTGAAGGAATGCCTCAGTGATATGCGATAAATAGTATGTGTATGAGGTAGCAATTCTAAGTATTTACCGCAAATTGCACCCGGATCTTCAAATATTGAACCTGTAATCCCCTTTAGAATGACTGTTCCTGGCAACAGTTCCTTTTAATGCACCTCCGCCTTTTGGATTTATCATGAAATACCATTTTTGAAATCCGTTCTGCTTCCATTCGATGCGCAGGTTCCATTTTCGTTCTGTTCCATTGCTCGAAAAGAAAAACAAAGTAGTAACATTCACATGAAGTTTACCGCTTTCATAGGAATATTAATATAAAGCAGCGTCGGATCTAAAGATGTGATGTGTTACATTCACAGGACTTTCTATACACTATCGTTTATTAATAGGTATACAAATTATTATTACGAAGCCTATTTTCCTATCTACTTCATTTTAATCGAGATAAACCATTGCAGAAATAGCTAAATTACATATTTCGTTATTTCCTTACACATGGAACAACTATAGTCAATTGTTTAAGAACCGGAAACTATACTTTGGTCTTAAAATTCCATACTCATTACATGCAATCGCGGAAAAACAATTGAATGTTGACAATATTAAAAGAATGATAGAGTACTGAACAATGCGAACCTTAATAACAGATATCTCAGAAGTGGTTTATGCCGCAGAAAAGTTATTGGAAGTAAATTGTGTGATTTAAAAATATCTACATTTTTTATTCATACATTTTCGTCTAATTCTCAACGTTTACTAGTTATACAAGATTATATAAAATTCCTTCCGTATGAAGAGGAGTTCATAGGGTATTCCCAGAAAATTCGAGATTTAGGTTTTATTTATCATGTAAATATATTTCATATATGATATTTTAATCAAAATTGTTAGAGCCATTTTGCAGAAAATAAAAAAATTAAAAATTATTCCATGTAAAAAGTATTTGGGGTTGGGGGATTTTTTTTTTGAAAATCTTCATGTCGCATCTTTGGAAGACACTGAAAATTTAAATACCAATATTGGTATTTATCCGACTTGTCGTTTCTGAGTTATGTTGTTCATAGACACACACACATACACACACGGACCTTTTCTAAACTTATTTTTAGATTCAGGGGGCCTCAAAACATGTCTTTCCGGTGACATCTCTATATCGAATTTTTGAGTGGGGTGCAATACCTTCTCTACCTACTAGGACGTGGTAGAGGAAGTAATTAATGCGCTCTTGTACCGGAATAATTTTAAGAGTGTTTCTTAAAGGTATAAGGGTCTTCAGATTTATTCGCCTTGCCGCCATTTGGTTGTCTACGCATACGTCAGTGCTTTGAAGCGAGTTTATCACCAGTGACTCTAGCAAAGGACAATCGAAAGATGAGTAGAAGTGTTGGATGTCAGCAGTCACGAGGTCACCTAAGTGAAATGGGACTTGTATCGTACCTTTCCAGTATTTACATTTGGAACTTCTTTCGCTTGCGTCTCGTAAATTTGTTATTTCAGCATGTATGCTGATAGGTAACTCAAATAGTTGGACGTTTTTTATAGTGTAGAGAGTGTCGACTATAATGGCACAACTTTAACGTTTTAAATAAAAAACACCGGAAATAACCTTTATAAATAGTTTAAACATGTTTAAATATTTTATTTGTATCTCTTTTTTGTTAAATGAAAAAAACTGATTTTTTATCATTTTTGTCTCGGAATTTGGTGAATTTTGGGCAAAAACGGAGAAAATGATTCACAGTGTCCAATGTTTTAACGATAGACTCCCTCTCGTATCCTTCCAGTTCGGAAGTAGCACTCGCCATGCAAATACTGTGATCGGTGGTCACTTCTATCTCACGTGCAAAGAACGCACAAAATTTCCTGGTGGAAAACAGGTCTACACGGCCGCTTTACATCAACCTGTTACGAAGTCGGAAACGCATTCAGTCCGAGGTTCAATTCCGCGCCTCCCCTTTGAGACAAGGGCCACGCTGAACTGAAAATGACAAAAAAGAAAAAGAAATAAATGTTACAAATAATATTACTACTCATAATCATCCTACCATACTATTAAATAAACCAATCTCTCCTAAACAATTTAAAGAAGGAGGTGCTGCTATATTAGATGATATTCATTTAATCCGACTGGGGCAAAGGCCGAATAAACCTGAAGACCCATTATCAGGTTGAAATTTCATAGAAATTACAGAACATTAGAACTACAACACTGCTGGTATATAACGGCATCAGAGATGGTAGACAATGACAATATTGAAGAGCTTCAGCCACAATGCCTCAATTAAAATGTCATTAGAACTGATGGGTTCATCTACAGCAGTAAAAGAGCTTAAGGAGATTGTTCCATTAATCCGCAGTTTCTAATGTAATAACAGCACAAGTGTGTTTCTTCACACAATTATTGTTTATAAACAACATGAATACAAGTTCTTCGCAGATGTAACGAGGAAAGGAAAAGAGGTAGGAAGGTTTACTTACCTCTCTCCTCGCTACATTTCATTTAAATATTGTAATTTTTCCCAGAAATGTAAAGTGGTACTGTTTTTTATTTATTTCTTACAAATTCTTCAAGTAAGAGAAAATAAAAATTCTGATGTGTCACTTTCAAACGACTTTCCCTCAGTGACGGCTCGTGCACATTTTAGTTTGTGGCGTACAACCTATAACAATAACATTGGTAGAATCCACACAAAAAAAATCGTTGATAGAATCTAAGAGAAAAAAAAACAATTTCACTTTTCTCGAAAATGGTCAGTAGTAATTTTATGTACCCGTATTGAAATTTTATTAAATATAAAATACGAAGACGATACTGAAAGGTTTTAGAATACCACTTTCTAAACACAAATGAAATTTGTTTCTATTTGACAGCTACTTTCTAACGTTTTGCCAATTGATTGCCGTGTAGTTTGTTCGATTTAACCTGATAGCTTGTTAATTATCACCATTTAAGTCACAAATGCACACTGACATATCCAATAGTGAGTCTGGTTGTTATTCTCTAAGTCGTAGGGGTGGTTAGGCAACTAGGATAACGAGTGTACAGAGGGTTCAGGGTTTTCAGGCGCTATAGATGGAACTTGCGAGCAAAACAAACGAACTTAATGAGACAACCCAATAATTCAAAGTTTAACATATTGTTAAAACTCTTGCATTTCATCAAGATTTTACAGCAAATTGTTAGTTAACTACATGTTAACGTCAAAGATAACTGCGAACGATAGCTTTCGAGAAGGCGGTGACCGAACTATACGGCTTCTGAACGCGCACTTTTGTTTACGTATCACAGCGCTCAGCGCGCTCTGTGTCAGTGGCAAACAACGTTCATAGGCGGTTGCCATGATACCACGTGATGTTTGTGATTGTTTGAGGTTAGAATCGCGAAGTGAACTGAAAATCTAGACGGAAAGGAACTACATGTTTTGCGGTTCTAAAGGCATTATTACAAAACTGGTTACTAAATATAGACATATTATCGAGTGCGAAAAAGCCGACACTCTTGCATTAAAGGAGAAAATCCGCGAGTAACTTAATTGGGCTAAACGCGTTTCTCCCAGGTCCCGTAAGGAACTGCGACAATTTTATGCTAACATAAAATGCAGCAACAAAAATCTCAGATGCGGAGTGCGTTTAGAACGGTTTGAAACTGGTGTAGGACACCACAGAACACCAAAGGTTCTGTGGTGGACACAACATTGACAGTAAAGTGGACGAAAGTATGTTATCATTGATTAACGACCAAGCAGGCCCAAACTTAAGATACTGTTTGCTTCTTGAAGCAATTGCTTCGGAAACTCTCCGAATAAACTCACAAACGGTAGCTTTGGAAATAGCAACATTATGACGTACCATTAAATGAAAAAAGCAACATAAAATCTCCAAGCAATTAACATTTGCGGCATAGGAGAAAGAGGCACGCTTCTGTTTGTAGTATACTAACCTCTCGTATTTACCATAAAACCATACTCATAACCCCTTTGGACAGTCTTTATCGCTTTGAAAAGACCTCCTTTTGCAGATTTTCAAATTTATTATGACGCAGGACGGCTCTTTCGGTAGGAATGACTTCAGAAAAGCCAAATGCAGCAAACTCATTCTAACAGCTTGGTTTGCGGCAGCCATTTTCCAACTTCTTAAATTTGTTATATGCCTTAACACAGGGGTACGGCTGTATTAACTTAATACTGAGTTTAACATTGAGTTTTGTTCGATAAAATAGAATTTGCGTTAACTTTAGTGTCAAATCAATTTAACATTTAGCACTGGTTGGTGAAACCGGCTCAACTATCTATGCCCTAAAGGTCAGCACCATGGACCCTTCACCATACAGCTTGATCTGACACTTTGTGATTACTGTTTGCTTTCAAAAACTACAGATACGAGGGTAATCCAGAAAGTCCTAGACGTTTTGAAATAAACAATTAACAAACTACAAATATCAACGTTTATTATCCACATTTGAAAGGTACTTTATTAAGCTATTTTTCTACATAATCGCCATTCAAATTCAGGCATTTATGATACCGTGGCACAAGTTTTTCAATACCCTCTCTGTAGAAATCTGCCGCCTGCGACTTCAACCACTGGTTTACACCGGCATGCAGTTCAGCGTCAGTATCAACGCATCCATTTGATGCACCAAACTCCGTGAAATTTGGAGAAAATGTTCCTAAAGTTCTGTAATCGTAAAACGACGATTTACACGAATTTTGTCATTGATTTGTATTGACAGTTCATCAGTCATAAGGCTAGGCCTACCACTGCGATCCTCGTCGTGAACATTGGTACGGCCATTTTTAAAATCAATGCACCATTGCTTGACTCAGCTTTCACTCATTATTCCCTGCTCGTAAACATCACAAATTGACGATAAATTTCAATTGGTTTGTTCTTTTTAGCCAACCACACTTCACAAGTGGCGGGATTTTCTATTGCAGCGCACAATTTAACAAGTTACTGAGAGCACAGTAAGTAAGGCACAGTCCTCACGCTACCGCAACTGGATGCGTACTGAATGTAGGAACATTCTGACACCAAGATGACGGCTCTAGCCCTACTCATCGCCACGATAGGCCAAAACGTCTAGGACTTTCTGGACTGCCCTCGTAAAATACGTGGAATCACATTTTCGTCATCAGATGAGGCAGTGGAACATTATAAATGCTTGGTTTCTGAAGTGCCCCAGGAAGAGTGGCATCATTGCTTCAAAGACTGGTTTCATCGAATGCAAAAATGTATTGATGTTAAAGGGGAGTATTTTGAAAAACAATAAAATCATTTAAAGTTTTAAAAACTAATTATTATTTGATTTCTAAAAATTGTCAGTGTCGCCCTCCTACTCACTAGGTAATGCTTACTAAAATAAACAATTCGCCTTCACTTAAGTTTCTATTACATTTTTATCTTTAGTTCAATGCTCTTATTCAGAATTAATGTCCACAAGAGATATAAATACTTAGGCTGAAGCAGCATATTTAAACAATAGTAAAATATGCCATTAAAGAATGCCATAGACACTAACCTCTCCATTTAAAGATCAAGTCTATTCTGCAGTTTTCCTCTTACTAAGCGTTCAAGTTGACTCTTATGTAATGCTGGCTCTTTTTAAAACGTAATGTTATTTAAGGATATGTTTGTTGTGTTGCCTTTAAGTGCATCTTATATTTTAGATTTCTGATAGGTGCCAAAATATAAAAAAGCTGATAGGACGTAGTAAAGTTGACCTCACAACAAATCATTTATATCGTGTCTCACGCTTAAAAGACAGTACAGGTTAAATGGGGCGCACTGTTGCCACATGTACTATCCGCACGCTCGCAAATATGGCATCTTGTGAATGATACATCACGAAATAGTGAAATATCTACAATGCTATTTAAGGCTGTTTAATTTTCATCTGCACTTTATGTCTCCTCGTTATATTTTTAGTACTTCGAAATACGATTTTACAGGCATAAATATATATTATCAAAGAAATATGGAGATATAAAGTGATAAAAGTTATAATTTGGTGGGGTATCATCACTGTTTGTCCTTGACAAAATTACAGCCAACGTGGGTGTAATGTTTTCAAACAGTAAAGGATGAAATATGCGTTACTCTCCGCTTTGCGCTTTACGATTATATTGCGTTAAGCTATCGTGCTTTTATTTCCCTCCCCCATCCTTTTCTGCATTCTTTTCATTCGTTTCTTTTTTATCCTATACACTACCGTTTCTGAACACCCGGGTAGCCTTATCTGTTTCTTTTACTGCCTTACTAACACTCATTTTACTTGAATAATAATCTAAAACACCGTTATTACTTTTTTAGTTTACCAACATTTCATTCTCTTCCTAGCTTCTCCCTCCATACCCATAAATATTTACGTAAAATGCTAAATAAATAACCTACATAACTCTTCATACAATAAACGCCCATTTCCTTACAACTAATATTAACCGTTACTGACTTCTGCGTCGCGCCTTGCCTGTTAGTTGAATAGATGGATGTCTTTTGTTTGTCATACACAATGAATGCAAGAAGTTACAGGATTCTGGCTCCTTTTGAAAGTTGTCTCCAACCTTCCTCAACATTTCTCTCGCTTGGTCACCATTGTAAACCCAATAACAAAATGTTTCTTGCTGGCTGGCTTTTCTCTGGATAGGTATAGAATTCTCTGAAAATATTTAATTTAAATATGCTAAGGCTCATGTCATTAAAATAGAGAGTTTAAACTGGACAAGTTTACTCCATCTAAGAAAAAATAATGTTACGTTCTACCATTTTGTTTATTAGTTACTACGTGATAAGCACAGAAACAGCAAATATCGAAATTTTACTGAAAAACTCGTTTTCTTTAGAAATTTGTGCCCATAAAAATCTATAAAGTCTCTAAAAGTGGTATAATCTGATACAAAAAACATTCCGGATAGGATAATGCGTCCAAAGTTGAAATTTAAAGCAAATGAATATTTACAGCAGGTTATTACTTATTAACAACTTGGCGACAGCGCGAGAGTAGAAAAGGATGAGTTAATGGCAATAAGTATGGCTTAAATAGAGACAGAGATATCCAATTTACCTCCAAACTGTCTTTTAAGGTTGAGTCAAGCTATAGTACGAAAGTTTCTCTAGCAGATGCTCCAATAGAGAGGACAGGCTCAGTGCGCATGTGCAAGGAAGGCCTACAGATTCTGTGTGCCCTTTGTGAAGCCGTTCTTCGGCACCACTGTCATTCCCTTGCCCTCGTAACTCTTTTTAAACCAAAACATTCTTTATTTAATATTTCTATCAATAAAGTTTAGCGGTCTTTGAGAAAATATTTGAAATAGTTTACCTTGTAATGCTGAAGCTTAAGAAGAAACCTGATGTTTGTATCATACTTTAGAACGCTGTTCACACGCTGCACATAAAAACAAACACAAACACACACACACACACACACACACACACACATAAAACGTATACACACAAGAACCGTTATTATTTATTTTCTTTGTTTATGTTATGTAAATTGTTGCATAAAAATAAATATAGATGAAATCGGAGTAGGAAAAACTACAATGTACACCTGGGAAAGTAATGAATGTTCTGGTCAAATCTCTAGATATTTATTGTCACAGAATAACATTCACGATTTAAGATACAAATATTTAAGGATTTTAACATTTCCAACAATATTCAACAACATCGTAATTATATTTTAACAGCATAATTCTAGGGTTATTCTTAATGTAAATAACATTTCAGTTCTTATATACATATCTACGTAGCTTTGCAAACATAACCTGATTTTAATTTGAAAATGGACATAATACTCACATGGGCATATCAAATGCTGTACGAGTATTTGCTGTAGCTACCTAAATGAAGACGTATTCCTGATAATTGTAGAAATGGAAATGTTTATTCCTCTAACAAATAATTTCTATGATTATGTTTTTTACTTCACCAAACAATGGAGATACATTATCACATTAATTCAAGAAAGAGAGTACAAAATTGTTATCTTTATCGGGAGAAAGGGGAAATCAGGAAATCATACAGCGACATTCCAGTGCGGAAACGAAAAATGCGTAAAAATATAGTTGCTAGGTTTTTGCATAATTATTTGCGTTGTCTTATGTGCATGAACGTAGTGGAAATTATTAAGGGCAGCTCTATGGGTAACAAAGATATGTTTTAAATTAACTAGAAACGTATAAGTATGAAAGAAACAAATTTAATAAAATCCGTTTATACTCGGAACATAATGAATAAAATTATGTTTCATGGAGATAAATTTTGAGCATAAAACCCCTTGGTGCTTACTTTCCATCTCACCTTCAACCGTTAAACAAATGGAGCTCTATCTCTTTGAATATATACTCTATGGTTTCTTTAAAAACAGATTCGATGTGCAGCCTAATGCTTAAATTAAATGGAAAATGGATTAAAGGATATTGCCTTAGATAGTTTTTTTTTAAAAAAAGCCTAAAATGTAGAAATGTTATACTGTAAACATAAGCGTTCATTTGTTAAGAGGACATTGCACATGGGTTTTACATTGTTGTTACAATAATAATTGTTGTCATATGTAGAATATGCTTATGATCTTTACGTTTCTGGGCTCTTATTCTTTTGCATATTATTTAACATCCTAATAGCACAATGTCTGGGTAATCGTAAGCATGAAGCTATACCTTTAAGAGAATGTTAGTTATTCAAGAAAAGAATTAAATGGACCATTAGTAAAATTGGCGTTGGTGTTAAAAGGGTAAAAAGTGGAAATTTTAGTATGGATCTGCTTTCCAGAGAAGTTTTATTATTTGTAGATACGAATATGATATTTAATCTTTATTTTCTGAATTGAGATTGGTTTTGTCTTTGATTGATTGTATAAAATAAACATTCAGTTATATTGTAGTGAACATAATAATGCGTATAATAAAAATTTCAAGTTTACTCCGTGCACCACCATAAAATACTTAAAATACATAGTGAATGCTAAATACTGTCTTCAAAGAGAGGGTGTAACAGGGATATGGTGATGGAATCTGATATAGAAATTTTCATAGTTATATGATTATGTACGGAGAGTAAATTATACCCAGAAATCAAACGAGATAATAGTTGCTTTGATAGTGGGTAATTAGTGGTAGGTAATTTAAGTTAAATGTCAAGAAAACAAGGATCCGATATTTGCGACATACATTGCCCCTGAAAACATCGTAATTTTTTAGCAACGCAGGCACATAACATAATCATCTCTTGTATTTTAGTCTACTCTAGTTGGAAAACAAGTGGCTGGATAATTTTCATGTACAAGCTTAGTGGCGGGAACAGGACGATCTCCAATCTCTTCCAACGCCAAGTGTACATACGACTTTTTCCTTCTGGTCCTTCTCAGCTGGATGCACGTGGCTGGACGAGCCCATTATCTCCCGAGAGGGGTTTTCGGTTAGTGGTAGATCAGCAGATACGTACTTGAGACATTCCTGTTGCACCGCGCTAGGGGAATACTGCCGGTCTTTTCTCCCCTCCTCTCCCCAACCTTCTCCTCATTTGCGTTTATGCAGGGTCAAGTCGAAAAAATCGTACTATATGTCGCAGTATTTAGCAGTACTGTAAGCCATAGCAGTGTTGTCTTAAAGTACTGAACTGAGTTCTCTGTGCAGCGTCTTAGTTTCAACTGATGGTAGAAAACGTATCTGTAAAGTAATGGAAGCACATCATGTTTATAACGAACGTCAAGCAGGCGCCGGTTTTCAAAGCGTGCGGCATAACCCACTGCACTCGTCCGGCGTTGAAAATTAATCCTAACATATCTTTGCGCCATGTGTTTGAAGTGACGAAAGTAACATTTAGGAGTGCGAGGTACCTATTCGACAATATTTGTGGCATTAGAGCGAATTTAAACTCGTGTAAACAGAGACGTTACCGACTGAAATAATACTTGCCCATTTGGTATTTGGGAAAATTATGAGACTCAAAGATAGCATCTGGCATTCACTCTATATATTATATACATTTAAAAGTAGTAAAAACAGACCCAATTGTTCAAATTGAATGGAAAAAAAGATTAAAAGATATTGCCGTAGATAGTTTTTGAAAAAAATAAGAGCCTAAAATGTAAAAATGTGATACTGTAAACCTAGGCTGTTCAATATTCTCTTAAACTGAAACACTTTTAAAATATTCAACGTGCCTGTATCACTTATGTGAAAATTCAGGATTATAACAACAGTGAGCACAGATATTAATAATTCGTTTAAAGTATAGATACTCTAAAATTTGAGCAGCAACAAGAATACGTGAATCAAATAGCTGCTCTTAGTTTGACTGATCTAATTTCATGAACACGTGCTTTACAGAGATGACGTAAAGGTTTTAATCTGGAACACATAGTAACAATTTAGGACTTCCCCAGGAATAACGTTGCAAGCACACGTATAAAACTTGGAAAAAGAGGAAAAACTATGACAAGTACGTTTTAATAAAGTTCTTTGGCCATCACAATGTTAATTGGTCTTACAACATGGAGATATTCTAATCTGTCTGAAATAAAGGCAATAATAAATACACTGTCAGCATAAGTAATATGACGTGTTACAAAATTATGTATATACAGGATGGACCAGTGCTTAAGTTGAGACTGTACAATATCTCCAAAACTAAGCATTGTAGAAAGAAATGTCTTTAATAAAACTTACTTGATATTATGGGGGAAAGTGAATGCCATTAGTCGTGTTTTATTTGGAGGTTGAGCCTAATTGTAGGTTCCCATTTAAATAAACTAATGGCATTTACGTTTCCTATGATATCAAGCAACTTTTATTAAGGTCATTTCTTTCTACAACGCTTAGTTTTGGAGATTTTGTACAATCTCAACTTAAATGGTCCACCCTGTATAAGAAGCCGTATTATAATTATAAAAGAGAGTAAATGCAATGATTTTCCACCTACCAGTTTAATTTTCGATTGGCACACTTTAGGATATTTCTTTTTTCTTGTTACACTCTCCTATAATTTGCTAAGCAAGCATTTAAATGTTTATTGAACGTTAGCCAACTGATAACACATACATCATTGCTCCAAATAGATTTATGAACTTAGGAGTATTGCTATCAACTGCAACGTTGCAACTTTCGTAAAACTTGGCATTTAAAACGCTAATTGAATGAACCCTTCATGTGTATGTTATAAAAAGAACAACAAACACCATTGAAATATACATATATAAATATCAGATATTTTGTACTCATATTAATCCTACAAATATCAGATATTTTGTACTCATATTAATTTTACACAACTTCCTACTTACATATCTATATTCATAAATCCATTATATGTAATGTTATTCTAAAATACTTTCTAGTTACTAATTCATTCTATAAATTGCAACAATTACTAACAAAATAGTAAAACTACCAACAAAAAATATATTATGTTCCAAGCCCAGTAGCTATTTTCTTGAAAGTGTCTCTTTATACATTATATTACACTACATTGATTTATTTTGCACACTAACAATTTAATATATTAAATCATATCTACTTTCTTTTATACATTTCAAGCAGTGCCTTAATATCATACATGGCAGTCTAATTTATTTAATCTAAAAGCTTTATCAAAGCATTCAACGAGTGTAAAGCCACTTGGTTTTGTGTAAAACACAAATTTATTTATTTATTTATTTCTATATCCCATTGCTGACAAATTACATAGCGTAGTCACGAATATAACACGACGCCTGATTTTCGCACTTCACAGTTCAAATGTTACATTGAAACAAACAAAACCCAATTTTATGAGTATAAATTGGTATAAAGTGACCTCTGCTGCAACTTCAGACATATTATGGTCTATGTAAACATTGAAGAGATTTGTCTGTGAGCATCATTCACCAATGCTCGTTAACAATGCATGTGGAAAACCTCTATTAGATAAGGAAGAGCAAGCACGAATGCTTACAAAGAGTTGTGTCTCCAAAGTCATCAAATCGCCAAGAAATTGAGACATTCAAGTTGTGTTATTGATAATTTTTGTGAAATCGTGCACACAGCGTGGGAAAAACGGGAAGTACTCGGATGTGCGTAATAGAAAGTTCTTTGAGCACTCTTAAACAACTTATTCTGCAAAAAGAAAAATTCAAGGACATGCTCTATTTCCAAATACGAGGTTAAGTCAATAAGTATTCGCACATATTTTTAAAATTTATTATAACAATAACTTACAATTAGCTCGTTTTTAACGTAGTCCCCTTGCTTCTCAATGCACATGGTCCATCGTTGCACAAGCTTTCTGGTGCCCCAGAAAAAAAGTTTTTCGTTTGAGCAATAAACCACCGCTTCCTTCACTTCTTGGTCTGTGGTGAATCGACGGCCCCTTAAGGCATTTTTAAGTGGACCAAAAAAAATATGGTTTTTCCACTTCATCGACAGTCAATCTTCGGTTCTCTGAATCAGGATATGGACTTGCTCATTGTTAGCGTCACTAGTGGATATGGATGGGTGTTCTTCACAGTTGTCCGACCATTTTTGAACGTTTCAATCCATTCGTACACATTTCGCCGGGTTAAACATTGCCCCCATATTGTGCGAAAAGTCTTCGATGGACTTCAGCTCCTGGTACACCTTCAGACGACGAAAAACGGATAACTGCACATTGTTCTTCTTTGGTGCAAACGGTGAGGGATGCAGTCATGCTTATTATACAACAGTGCAACATTCACTGGAGTGATAACGGTCAAGCATTCCACAAGTGGAGACAAAGGAACAACATGATGACATGCGCGCGCATAAACCGATACAGCCAATCTACAAAAAGTTAAAAATAGTGTGCGGATACTTATTAACTTACCCTCGTATTATGGATGTGAAAAATTCTGGTAGTAATCAAGAACCTTGCCTTTAACAAGCGAATGACTAAATGATGGCCATAAAAAGGCCACAATGCGTCCCGGTCTCCAGAATGTGATAAAGTTATTTTCAGCGACGAGAAGGTAATTTGGATGGAAGAGATGAATTTCTGTATCACTGTCTCAACCTCCGTCCAGAGGACCAAGTTGGAATGAGTAGAAATTTTGACAGCGGAAGTATTATGTTCTGGGCATAGATCTGCACTCACGGTACATCAAACTTATATTGCATATATATCAGGATGAAGTCGGAAAATTACAGAGATATGCTCTAGTCTGAATTGTTTCGGATGTATGAAGAATATGATGATAACCTAATTTTCAGCAAAATGACGTTGCCATTCATGTGCGTACCAGATCGGAGGGGTAGTTTCTGCAGAAAGGTATCACACCTCTGAGCTGGCCATCCAAAACCCAATCGAAAACCTATGGCGTATCTTAGAAAGGCATATATGTATCACAACGGACGACTGTAATTCAGCTAAAAATGTTTTTCAGACAGAGTGAACTGCAATTTCAATTAAATAATCAAACAATCTTGTTCTACAAATGCCTGGGAGAATCTTCCAGGTTATTAAGAACAATGGAGATGCAACCATATACTATAGCTCTAATGTGATGTATTTATTGATTGTATTTATTTTATTCTGTAAAACACAAAGATAACTTTATACTGCTTTACACCACTAAGACAGTAGTTTCCCTCATTTCATGTACTAGCTTCAAAGCAAAGTGAGAAATTAACGTTGTTTTGAAATTTAACATTTGTACTAAACATTTATCAAATATATGGCAAAAGCATAAACAAAATTTTACTTTGCAACAAAAGAAAAACAACTGTCTTTATATTACTTCCTACTAGCAGTCTTTTTGGAGTTATTCAGCATTTCTGGTCTTGCTTTTACCATGTAAAATTATCCGTTTGAACCTTCCGTACCATTACCTAAAAATAACTTTGGCAACGTATACGTGCATGAAAAGGCATGTAAATATTCCGCTGTTATAACAACTCTGTAAAATGCTACCACGTAAGGGCTTCCCAAACATTGTTAAAATCAATACGCAAAGATATCAAGGTATTACTCTGAACTATGGCGCCATTTCATAGCTCAATTTCTGTATTTTCATATATTTCTTCCAGCTTAACAATTTATCAGGGATAGCAAAGAAAATAACCTGAAAAAGCTACTGTAGTTTCAAAAAGGATTTGTAATATTAAATTATGCACACCAGCCGCAAAATTTGTATCAGAAAAGTCAGCATTTAATATTTTCTTTTCTGTTACGCAACTCAATAAACATCAGTCTTTTGTTTTTTTTGTTTGCTTCTATGAATAAAATCATGAAGTTCTGCAACCCTGCTCTCAAACTCTCCATTTAGAGTAGAACAAACTCTTCTTTGTATAGTTAAATTTTAACATCTTTACTCTCTGAAGTTAGCAATAGCTTAATGAACAGTGAGTAGCTGATACCTGGCTTTTCATAGGATGAGAATGTTAAAGAAAGTAACCAAGCTTTGTTCAGACGGCCTCTGGTTCTATCTCATTCTCATACGCAAACTGCGACTTCCTATCGTCCTTTTCGGGTATCCTGATGACTTCCTCTGGTGCTGGTCCTTTAGGTTCCGGAGGAGGTTTCTTCTTCAGGTACTGATAGTATTTGTAGCTTATCACCAGGAAATATGCTGAAATCACTGGAAAGTAATACAGGCATTAGAAAAATTCCTGTTCTATTCGCAGTCTCAAAGCAACGGTACAGTCCTCTACAGAACTAGAGGAAATAGGAGGAGGTAACAAATCTGGAATTGTCATCATCGATATTGGGTTATATGAATAAACATGAGTATATAGTATATGCTTCACTTTTTCAAGTAAATACTCGGTTTGGTAAGAATAAACCATCTGAGTATCTACTTCATTTTGAGAACATGCTTCAGTAATGGAAGCAGAGTAGAACATACTCAGGCATCCAACTTACAAGAGTATGTACTCTTATTTGGTATGAATAAAAGCTAGTATATTCTCAGTTTTATGAGTTCATTCTCCTCTCATGCTGAGCATAGTTAGATGCATGCTCATTTCTGAATATACATTGATTTTTTTACTTAAAACTAAATATGAAGAGAATGGCACAGTTTATGAGCTGTATAGTACTCATGAAAAAGTTATAAACATAGCCATGGGTATTAAAGAAGTTTCAAAATCCTGCATTGTTTCAGAAAAGCCTAACCTAGAAATAACATTGAAAGTCAACTTTATTAATTAACCTTACTGTTAATTTCAAAATCCAGATACCTACTCATAACTTTATAAGAAAACTGTTCCATAGTACACCTAAATAGTGTAAATATCCTGGGATTCTAAAAACAGTCAGATGCGCTATGACTTTCCAATCCACAATTATTCCTTTTGTTTTGCTTATAAGCATTTTATTTATTGGTTTTTTTAACTTTACCATGAACATTCAAGGAGTTTCAAAATCCTGTATTGGTGCATGAAAACATTGCTTAGAAGTTTTATTGAAAGTCAGATTTATTAATTAAGCTTACTATGTAAAATTCTAACCCCAAAATTCAGTTGCTTAAGAAGTTAGGTTACTTATAATAAAACTGTTTCGTAGAAAAATAGTGAAAACATCCCGGATTCTAGAAACAGTCTGATTTGAATTTGTATCTGGCACCTTATAATTATGACTTTAGAATCTGTGAACATTCAAGGAGTTTCAAAATCCTGTATTCCTGCATGAAAACATAACCTAGAAGTATCATTGAAAGTCAGATATATTAATTAAGCTTACTATGTAAAATCCTATCCCCAAAATTCAATTGCTTAAGAAGTTAGGTTACTTATAACAAAACTGTTTTGTACAAAATAGTGTAAACATTCCAGGATTCTAGAAATAGTCTGATTTGAATCTGCATCCGGCACCATATAATTATGACTTTAGAATCCGTGAATATTTTATTTTTGCCTGATTTATTGATGATAGACTTTTGCCTATTTCATTTTATTTATTGTTTTACTAACTTAATTTACAACTATGATTTTGTGTGTGTTGCTTCAATTAATTTTTCATTTGTTGAAGGACCTAATATTTCTCTAACATTTCTGCTGAAACTTGTTATAAAACCAGGATAATTCCTGAGCAGTTTAGATGGGAGAGAACCAAACAACAAAATCTATTCATTTTTAATTCAGAATGCCAAATAACACAACACCACACACTCAACGAAGCTAGTATATGGTCAAAGAGTGTAGATGACATGAGTATATACTTACATTTAAGTGAACAAGACGGCTGTGGGGATGGATGAGTATATACGAGGTACGTCCAGAAAGTAAGTTCCGTTCGATAATAAAATTAAATTGTGTACAGATACAAAAAAAAATATTTATTGCACAAAATTCTACAACTCTTAAACTACTTTTCCACATAACTGCCGAAATTTTGCAGGCATTTGTCATACTGTGGCACAATTTTTTGTATACCTTCTTCATAGAAGTTTGCCGCCTGTGTCTTCAACCGGTTGGAAACATTTTCTTTCAGCTCTTCGTCATTGTTGAAGTGTTGACAGCCAAGGAAAGACTTGAGATGTAAGAACAGATGAAAGTCGCTAGGAGCGAGGTCAGGGCTGTACGGAGGATGGTCAAACACGTCCCAGCCAAATCCCTCTAGGAGGTTTTGCGTCACATTTGCAGTGTGTGGTCGTGCGTTGTCGTGAAGAAAAACAACACCTTTTGACAGCAATCCTCGGCGCTTATTCTGTATTGCGCGGCGCAATTTCCTAAGTGTCTAGCAATAAACATCTGCTTTGATTGTTTGACCACGCGGTAAGAAATCAATGAATAAGATGCCTTTCCAGTCCCAGAACACTGTGCACATCATTTTTCGAGGTGTCAAGATTTGCTTCGGCTTAACCTTTGCTGGGGATGAAGTGTGCCTCCATTCCATTGATTGCCGCTTACTTTCAGGGGTGTCGTAAGAAACCCAAGTTTCATCTCCTGTGACTATCTGTGTCAGAAATTCTTCGCCGCCTTCATCATAACGGGTCAAAAACTGAAGTGCACTGCCCATCCGGTTTGTTTTGTGTTGCTCAGTAAGAATCTTTGGTACCCAACGAGAGCAAAATTTACGAAATTTCAGTTTTTCGGTAACAATTTCATGAATTAGTGAACGTGAGATTTGGGGAAATTCCATAGCGAGAGCACTAATTGTAAACTTGCGGTTTTCCTGGATCTTGTCAGCAATCGCGTGAACCAGTTCTTCTGTAACCAAAGATGGGCGCCCACTTCGTTCTTCATCGTGCACTTCACTACGTCCTTCATTGAACTGTCGGACCCATCTTCTCACCATTGAATCACTCATCGCATTTTGTCCGTAAACTTCGCAAATTTGCCGATAAATTTCAATTGGTTTCACTTTCCTAGCATTCAGAAAACGAATCACAGATCTGATTTCACAACGGCGGGATTTTCAACCAACACCGACATTGTAAACAAGCACAGCAAAGCGTACGTGGCTGACAGCGATCTCAAAATGGCGCACGTTTCTTCTCCTTGATACAGAGCGTCTACCGCGCATGTGCGGAACTGCGATCGCAGCGCTGCAGCGGAGAGAAATTGAAACGGAACTTACTTTCTGGACGTACCTCGTACTTATGAGGTAGTAGGCTTTTATTCTTATGAAAACAAGTATGTTCCAATTGAGCTGAGTATATAATAACAGAAAGTGTTCATACTCATGAATATAAACTTTAAGTAAGGACTTGCTTTTTATTCATATGACCCATTAATGCAAACAAACTTTATTGAGCCTTTTTAATGTTATTTAATTATTTATAATTGTATGATTTTAGAAGAACAGTAAGAGTTTTTGTTCTCTTCCAGATTACTCTTCGAAGTCCATGAATGGAATTTCCTTTAATTATTTTCCGTAAAAATTTAATGTAAACACATATTGAAATTCACATATGTTCATTATATATTCGTTTAAAAAGTTACTCCCCTATCCGCGTTACATTATTTACGACATGTTTTTGCATATGAAATCTTTCAAATTACCTCGCAAGTGCTTTGTTTATATACGAGATGCGAAAGCAGCAATCAGATGTTTAGTCATGGTAATGAAATCTTGCGACGGAAATTAAAAATAAGAACAGTAAACTTGACAAAACAAAAAGTATGTCCGTTAGATTACACATTTAAAACTTGCGAAGGTTCTGAACTTGTGAGCATGCAACATGAAATATGTAGAAAATGGCCAAAGCCACAAAATAATTTATTTGGCATAAATTGTATATTTTAATGAGCTCTACATGCTTCCTGTAATCTTATTTTGTCTCTCTCTTATTATTTCCCAGTTATATAGAATTCAGTCAGTATGAAGAGGATTTCAAAGGCTACACACAAATCAACCTGTAGATTTAATTTGTCACAGTACTACCTAATACTACCTCAAATATATTATATTTTAAATGAAATCATTATA
Organism: Deroplatys truncata; assembly: GCA_030765065.1. Taxonomy (NCBI): domain Eukaryota; kingdom Metazoa; phylum Arthropoda; class Insecta; order Mantodea; family Mantidae; genus Deroplatys; species Deroplatys truncata. Next base: position 85,022,430 of record CM060988.1, read on the forward strand.
ACCGATTTTGAGAAAATTAAAAATAATGAAGCCTTCTTTCATGTAAGGTATAGACTAGAGTGGAAGAATTTTCTTGAAAATCTTCGCTTAAAAGGTTGAGTAGGTTATTTAGAAGAGATCGAGCACAGTTTTTTGGGCATATATGGGAAAGGATAGGGAAAACGAGGCTAGATGGGGCGGTTCAAGGAGGAAAATGGGTTTATATGGGGGAGATAGGGAATACGACGTCCGATACTATGCTAGACAGGGTTGAAGGAGGGAAATACGTTTATATGGAAGAGATAGAGGAGAGGTGTTAGGCTAGCCAGAGGCTGAGGAGTAGAGTATGGTTTATATGAAAGGTATAGGAAAACGAGGAGAGCTGTTAGGCTAGACAGAGTTGAAGGGTAGAGTATGTCTTTTATGTGAGAGAGGTAGGGAACAGGAGGAGAGGTGTTAGGCTAGACAGAGTTGAAGGGTAGAGTCTGTCTTTTATATGAGAAAGGTAGGGAACAGGGGTAGGGGTGTTAGGCTAGACAGAGGTTCGAGGTGTAGAGTATGGTTTATATGAGAGATATAGGAAAACGAGGAGAGATATTAGACTAAGCAGGTCGAGTATGCGTTTATAAGGAGAGACGAGAAAACGGAGAGATCCTATGCTACGATAGACAGGTGTTAAAGGTAGAATGTGTTGTATATATGTTAGATAGGAAACCAAAGAGATACTCGGCTAGACAGGGGAGCAGGAGGGGGAACACGCTTTATGAGAGGTAGGGGATACGGGGAGAGATGCTAGACTAGACAGTGGTTGAGAGTAGAGTATGCGTTTATATGTATGAGAAGTATAGGAACTGGATGAGGGGTGTTAGGCTAGACAGATGTTGAGGAGTAGAATGCGCTTTATATGAGAGCGGTAGGGTTACGGGGAGAGGTGCTAGACTCGACAGAGGTTGAGGAGTAGAGTATGGTTTATATGAGAGGTATAGGAAAACGAGGACGGGTGTTAGGCTAGACAGAGGTTTAGAGTAGAGTATGCTTTATATGTATGAGAGGTATAGGATCAGGAGGAGATGTATTATGCTAGACAGATACTGAAGGAGTAACAATATGGGTTTATATACAGGAGAGATAGGGAATAGGAGAGGAGGTGCTAGACCGTGAAATCGACTTTAGACGTGAACTTCATGAAAAACTGCTTCATGTCAATGTTCTAGACATGCCCATCACGTAACCTATTCAGGGAAAAGGTGACTCGTTCAGGGGAAAAAGGTGACCAGCAAAGGGAAAAAGGTGGCCAGTAAAGGGAAAAACGTGACCAGCATAGGGAAAAAGGTGACCAGCAAAGGGAAAAATGTGACCAGCAAAGGGAAAAAGGTGAACCGCAAAGGGAAAAACGTGACCAGTAAAGGGAAAAATGTGACCAGCAAAGGGAAAAAAGGTGACCAGCAAAGGGAAAAAGGTGACCAGCAAAGGGAAAAAGGTGACCAGCAAAGGGAAAAATGTGACCAGCAAAGGGAAAAATGTGACCAGCAAAGGGAAAAAGGTGACCAGCAAAGGGAAAAATGTGACCAGTAAAACGAAAAAGGTGACCAGTAAAGGCAAAAAGGTGACAGTAAAGGCAAAAAGGTGACCAGTAAAGGCAAAAAGGTGACCAGTAAAGGGAAGAAGGCGACCACCAAAGGGAAAAAGGTGACCAGCAAAGGGAAAAAGGTGATCAACAAAGGGAAAATGTGACCAGCAACGGGGAAAAAGGTCACCAGCAAAGGGAAAAAGGCGAGCAGCAAAGGGAAAAAGGTGACCAGCAAAGGGAAAAAAGGTGATCAGCAAAGGGAAAAAGGTGACCAGCAAAGGGAAAAACGTGACCAGCAAAGGGAAAAGCTAACCCACTCACTAACAGCTAGTATTGCAAGAGGCTGACTGCATCATAGCAGTGTATGATTTCGCAGGTAATTCAGCTAGTATCGTAGGTATTTAGGCTAATTCACTAGTATCACAGGAGGATAGATTCCAGAGGCTAACTGCATCATGGCTCTGCATGATTTCACAGGTAATTCAGCTAGTATCGTAGGTATTTAGGCTAATTCAGCTAGTATCACAAGAGGATAGATTCTAGGTTTGGGTATAGCTTAGTGTCGTATTTCACAGGTAATTCAGAGAGTATCGTAGGTATTTAGGTTAATTCAAGTATCACAGGCGTTTAGAGTAATTCAGCTAGCATTACAGGAGGGTAGGTTCCAGGGGTTGGTTATAACATAGCTTCGTATTTCACAGATAGTTCAGGTAATATCGTAAGTATTTGAGGTAATCGACATAGCTTCACAGATATTGATAATTTTGATCAGCGATTTGTATCACAGCTATTTAAGGTAATTGCAAGTGATTCAGGTTGTATTAATGGTATTTGAGTCATTTTAACAGGTAATTCAGATAGTATCACAGGTGCTAGTGTTAATTTCGATCAGGGATTCGTATCAGAGCTATTTAAGGTAATTTCACATGATTCGGGTAGTATCACAGGTATTTAAGTCATTTTAACAGACAATTCAACTAGTATCACAGGTACTCATGATAATATAGAGAGTAATTAGATTATAAACATTTCTCATCCAACGTTACAACAATTTATATACTTTTCTAGACCCTAAAAACTTTTATATGTTAAACAGTTATTGTAAGATGCGGAGAGGGATAAACTGCATATTGGTTCACAAATTGAAAAGCTTAGCGTCAACATACCTTTATTTTAGTTCGTTGTAGGCGTCTCTCCCCTTTTATCTAGGCTTGAGACTAGCACTAGGATTGCTCCTAATGGCAGGGTTACCACCTTCCCTTCCATCTTCTTCTTTCTTCATCAGCGTCTGCTAGTTGCATACACAGCACACGGATAAACTTCATTTTTAAGATTGTAGACTCACGAGAAAATCTTCATCTTCGACTTACATTCTCTTAAGCACTGTTTGTAATACTGTAATGTCCATACGCATAGGTAGTTATTCCATCCTCAGCAATAATTCTTTTATCATCAAAGGGATTCAATGTAATTTTATTCACTTGCACTGTGGTAACAGCATGCTTTCGTGACAGGGAGTTCATGGGAGTTCTGATGATTTCACAGGTTTTAAGATAGTCTGTATAGCTGTCAAATGTAATGTACTGCTTAATAGCGCTACGTTTTATACCTTTAATCTTTTTTATCATTGAGCCTTAAATATCTAAGGCATACATCATAGGACGTAGTCCAACAAAGCGTAGGATGATTTTGCTATTAGCCTCATCTTTAAATTTTCCCAAGGCCTTCTTGTTCTGAGTAGAGTAACATATATGGTTGGCAGGATAATCAGCTGTATCGAGATGCTCAAGAAAACGTAGCTTGTCCTGGTACACATCTTCAGTTGTAACACGATGAATGAACGAATCAGTGTTCATATACATAAGCTTCAGGTTTTCAGCTCCATAATAAGGCAACAACACGTCGTAATGATAGTTATACATTAATGTCTTGGAGATGTCCAACACACTCATACCAACGTATATAGGCTTGTTGAATACAATCTGACGAGAGGCCATATGTACAGCAGCTAGATTAGCAGCATATATCGTCCTGTCGATAAACGTGGGCTTAGCGATCAGCTTCTCTAGAGTTTTTTCATTGGTCACCAGTCGTATGTCCATACGGTTACGCAGGTTCTCCATAGTTTTTCCAAACATGGCGTTGTTAAAGAGCTTGTAGAGATCCTTCTCGAAGTCATTTACAGCTTGTTGTCGTAGCCGGTTGTTAAATTCTACATAAGGTTTTAGCCACCGAGACTGTCGGAATTGTAGCACACGATGAATTTTTGTTAGTCGTAGTCCATGATTAAGAGCTTGCTTCAAAGCCATGTAATGCACTACATACTTCTTTCGAGGTCCAAGATGAGGTATCAGTTTCTTTGTAGATAATTCCAACGGTTTCATACACTCAGGCAGGAAAGGTAGATCTTTGTGTAGATCGTGAAGTTCTGCAGGATATTCGATATCAACTTCTAATATGTACCCATGAGGATCATCTTGTAGTGTTTCTAAGTTGATTTCTTCAGGCGAAACCCACTGAAATCCACCATAAGGAAGGGCCATATTGGTTATTAGCATCCTCGTATGTGATAAATTGGGTTGGTCTCGACGGATCAAACTTCTCCATATAAGTGTTATTAGCCTCTGCATACCGATGGGAAACTTGGCATAAACCTCCTCTTATACCTGATTCCACCATGAGTAGTTGATCATAATCTTGTAACAGCTCTAACTTAATTCCAGTATACAGTAACATAGCGTCCCATGTAAGTCCTGGAGAAGTAAAATAATGGGCAGGATCAACTTTGTGTGTTTTAAGGGTTTGCTCTCTGAACGTCTCAAAGACATCAGCTAGGAGTAGTACATCTGAGGTTAAGTAGAGATCGCTGTACTCTCCCAGGTTTCTAACATTAAACAGCTCCCATACATTTCTAGCATGATCGTAGTCAGTATCAGTAATTTCTTCTTCATTTAATCTATTGTAGAAGGAGTCCTTAGGAGGCAAGCAGGTATCGTTCAGGGCATCCCATGACGTAACAAAATCATATGGAAATACACCCTTACGAGTCATCAACTTCAATTTGTCTTCTCCGAAGTACTTTAGTGTTTCAGGATACGAGGTTAGATTTTTTACCAACTTATCCAAGCTTGTACTGAGGAATCGGAAGCTGTCCACAAATCGAAGCTTTATAGCTCCTACATACTTGGTGAATGAGATATAGCTTTCTTCAGAGTTAGGAATCACCTCCACGCGTTCACTTGTACAACCCAGCTCCTTAACAATGAAATGAGAGTCATATCCGCTAAGGTTATGCATGAAGACTGGTATATATTTAGGTGTTTTACAGGCTAAATTACATTCATTATGAAGACTTCCACGATATTCACCGCTGATGTGATCATGGTCGCGTACTTTATAGTTTTCTCCTGTAAAGGGTTTTCCGCACAAGTAGCATGTCGTAGAAGACTCAAAATCCTTTTGCTGTTGATCCGTAAGTTTCAGAGGCTTAGCAGATTTGTATATGTCATCAATCATTTTTGCAAGAGATGTCAGGTACAGCATAAACTTCTGAGCAGCATCAGCACCACGATACACATAGGGTTGCTTAGGAAGACCAGTTTCGAGATGTTCAACACTGGATGTAGGCTTCACGTAAACACAGAAGCTCATTGGTGTGTGCTCTTGATAAGGGGTTGTATAGGAAGTTTCAGGATTGGGTATACACGTATGGCATGGAGTGAGAATACTCTCAAAATCAGCATAGATGACATAAGGTACTTTCGGCATCCTCTCAACATTTTTAAATTGTACAATTGATTTATCCTTGGTAGGCATAACTACCCTTGCAACACCATGTTGATTACAGGTGGCTGCATGTTCTTGTAGTTTTTCCAGTCCGCTTCGTCCATATCGATCATCAAAATGTGTAAAACAGCGCTTACAGGTATAAACACGTCCATTACATTTAGTTTTCTGTCGTCGAATGAGTTTCTCAAAATTCTTTATATATACGTAGTGATGTTTTCCACTATCATCATTCAATAGTAGCAGGTCGCAGTGCTCAGGTAGTTCAATATCAGCAACCTTTATCGGATACACTTCATGCTTCTCATCTAGCCCGAAAACGTTAATAGACCTTTTGTTAAGCTTCTCAAATTTAGGTATTTGAGAAAGTGGAGTAGGATAGGAACCACAGCTGAAGTCGTACTTGTCTTGAAGTTGTTTGTATTTGTTCACACGCTGTGCATTCTTCTCAACATATTTGGCTAGTACAGAGTACATGAAACATTTCTCGTCGGTAAAGTTCTGAATGTTTATACACGCTTCTTTAGCTCCGACAGATGACGGTAGTGGTATGTAGCTACTTCCTCGCAACGGATTGTACTTGTTGATACGAAGTCGAAGTCCTTCCACTGCAAGCAAAGCCCAGTTGCTACCCTTAAGCTGAGACTCCTCCATTTCAGTCACCAATTTCTTGAATTTCACTTCCATCGCTGACTCCAGATCAGTTTCCAGGAAAACAGCTTGATTCCGTGTTTTAAATGTTTTGTCACAGGTTTCACCAATACTGTTAACAAATCGACACTCAGCCAGCAGATTAATTTTAACACTCTTATGAATGCTAAGCTCTTTATGCACAGCCTGGATTATCCGTTGTTTTGCCTCTTGCAGATACATATTCAGGTCCTTAGGTGACTCGCATCGTATAAAATACGATTTCAATCGTCCTTCGAATGAAGTTTCGTATTCTTTTATATCACAGTCCTCCATTGTTGACAGCAACTGATGTTTAGTTGGCTCCAATCTTCTTTTCTTCTGAGGGCTGCTTATTTCACATATATCTTCGTGTCACTGCCCCTTATAACCATCTTTGAAGGTTATATTACAATGTTTACATTTGAAGAGCTTCTTACAAGTCATCTCGTGTCTTCTCTTGTGATAACCTCGGAGGAACTTCTTCCCACATTTTCCGCATGCATATCCAGTAGCGCTTGGAATAATATCCTTATACGCTGAGTTATTCATCTTTATTCTGGATGTAATTACGTATAAATCACTGATCAATGAAATGTAGACCTTTTCACCTTGATACCACTTTAGAAAGCTGATTATTCTTGGAGAGAACACGATGTTAGCACCTCAAGACTAATTAGCACAATGAAGTCCAATGTTCTAGATCACCATATTTATAGAGGGAGCACGAACCTTTTAGATCAGTCATAAACTCGCTCCATAACTAGTTTATATGATCGCTCTACACGTATTAACCCCAGCCATATAACGTCACGCCCAGAGCCAGGATGTTTATCACGTCACACCCAGACAGGATGTCTGGCAGCATCAAACGCGTTTAAACTCGTCTCGTAACTACCTGTATATGCTGTCACACCAACAAGAGAAGTATTCCCACACGCTCATTCAGACAGACGTTTCTATCAAAGCCTACCACCACCCATTATACCAAAGCTAGCACAATCTCTATTATCACAATACTTAAAAGTAAAGGCTTAAAAGGTAACGTAGAAGATTTCCCTCCTTATTTACTTAAATGTATGTATATACTACATTATTTCACGTTTTCATTCCCTTTTCAATTCTTCCTTTCCATCTTCCCACAGAAAGACCACTACAATCACAAGCAAAGCAATTTTTCCAGAGTTACAGAGATTCTAAGCTTCTAGAATCGAACCCGGTAATACTTTTAATAAATGTATTTTAGTAATTTAGCTCCCCTGCATCAGCATCTACCATTTAATATTTACTCGAACCTGATATGATCCATAGGCTTGATGATATATGAAATCACCCCTTCGGGATTCAATCTGAGTACTTTAAATAGTTGTTGTCATGATAACAATATTTAGGGACTAGGTACTCTGTTTACGGTTTACTTAACGCAACTATCTAAACTAAATTACGAGTTATTAAATTTGCAAGTAAATTTCATTGAATAGGTATTCGAACCCAGAACACCAGGAACAAAATAATTTATAATATTAGCTTGACATGTTAAACAAAGCTGTGTGCAGTTACGCTATCAATCTAAGTGATATATTCTAGTGTACAGAGGAAAATTAAGGAACTCATTAAAAGATGGGGAATCCAACCAAGCACCACTGATTGACAATTATATACAGCATTAATTACCTATTATAAGAGCTATCAATCATGCTTTGGTCCACTCCTCTACCTCTCTTAGTTTCCGAGATAAAGAAGATTTAAAATTAAGGATCGAACCCAGGACGTCAGGTATCTCATTACACGTCCACAAGATACTACCTAACAACATAAAGGTAATACAGTTTATTTGGCGTCTTTATCTTAATTGGTTTAGGAGTTATTAAATTTATAATTAAATTACATTTATCGGTACTCGAACCCAGAACACCAGAAACAAAATTATTTACAATATTAGTTTGATATGTTAAAAAGAGCTGCATGCAGTTACAGCATCAATCTAAGTGTTATATTCTAGAGTATAGAGAAAAATTAAGGAAGTCACTGAAAGATCGGGATTCGAACTAGGGACAACTGATTAAAAATTATATACAGTATTAATTACACATTGTAGCAGCTATCAAACATGCTTTGGTCCATCCCTCTACCTTTCTTAGTTTCCGAGATAATGGCGATTTAAAAATTAAAGATCGAACCCAGGACACCAGGTACCCATATATACATTCAGAAGAAACTACCTAGAGATTTAAATGTAATAAAGTTTATTTTACGTCTTTATCTTAATTAGTCTCTGAGTTATTAGAAGATGAATTTGTAATCCCTCCTAGGATTCGAACCCAGGCATCCCGGCCAACTCGGATTAATATCTCAAGGACGCGGCGCATTCCAAAGAATTGATTAGTTTTTATCCCATTGTTCTATCTCTTTTCATTCAGGATATATAAGCGATTAATCAGTAGTAGGGATTTGGCGGTTCTGGCGCACTTAATATGCATGGAATGCAATTAATATGCTAATTAGCCCTACTCCCACTAATTAGCCCCCTCCCCAAATCCCTACTACTGATTAATCGCTTGTATCTCCTCAATGAAAAGAGATACAACAATGGGATAAAAACTAATCAATTCTTTGGAATGCGCCGCGTCCTTGAGATATTAATCCGAGTTGGCCGGGATGCCTGGGTTCGAATCCTAGGAGGGATTACAAATTCATCTTCTAATAACTCAGAGACAAACTAAGATAAAGACGTCAAATAAACTTTATTACATTTAAATCATTAGGTAGTTTCTTCTGAGTGTATATTTGGGTACCTATTGTCCTGGGTTCGATCTTTAATTTTTAAATCGCCATTATCTCGGAAACTAAGAAAGGTAGAGGGATGGACCAAAGCATGTTTGATAGCTGTTATAATGTGCAATTAATTCTGTATATAATGTTTAATCAGTTGTCCCTAGTTCGAATCCCGATCTTTCAGTGACTTCCTTAATTTTTCTCTATACTCTAGAATATAACACTCAGATTGATGCTGTAACTGCATGCAGCTATTTTTAACATATCAAACTAATATTGTAAATAATTTTGTTTCTAGTGTTCTGGGTTCGAATACCGATAAAATGTAATTTAATTATAAATTTAATAACTCCTAAACCAATTAAGATAAAGACGCCAAATAAACTGTATTACCTTTATGTTGTTAGGTAGTATCTTGTGGACGTGTAATGAGATACCTGACGTCCTGGGTTCGATCCTTAATTTTAAATCTTCTTTATCTCGGAAACTAAGAGAGGTAGAGGAGTGGACCAAAGCACGATTGATAGCTCTTATAATAGGTAATTAATGCTGTATATAATTGTCAATCAGTTGTGCTTGGTTCGATTCCCCATCTTTTAATGAGTTCCTTAATTTTCCTCTGTACACTAGAATATATCACTTAGATTGATAGCGTAACTGCACACAGCTTTGTTTAACATGTCAAGCTAATATTATAAATTATTTTGTTCCTGGTGTTCTGGATTCGAATACCGATTCAATGAAATTTTCTTGCAAATTTAATAGCTCGTAATTTAGTTTAGATAGATGCGTTAAGTAAACCGTAAACAGAGTACCTAGTCCCTAAATATTGTTATCATGACAATAACTATTTAAAGTACTCAGATTGAATCCCGAAGGGGTGATTTCATATATCATCAAGCCTATGGATCATATCAGGTTCGAGTAAAGATTAAATGGTAGATGCTGATGCAGGGGAGCTAAATTACTAAAATACATTTATTAAAAGTATTACCGGGTTCGATTCTAGAAGCTTAGAATCTCTGTAACTCTGGAAAAATTGCTTTGCTTGTGATTGTAGTGGTCTTTCTGTGGGAAGATGGAAAGGAAGAATTGAAAAGGGAATGAAAACGTGAAATAATGTAGTATATACATACATTTAAGTAAATAAGGAGGGAAATCTTCTACGTTACCTTTTAAGCCTTTACTTTTAAGTATTGTGATAATAGAGATTGTGCTAGCTTTGGTATAATGGGTGGTGGTAGGCTTTGATGGAAACGTCTGTCTGAATGAGCGTGTGGGAATACTTCTCTTGTTGGTGTGACAGCATATACAGGTAGTTACGAGACGAGTTTAAATGTGTTTGATGCTGCCAGACATCCTGTCTGGGTGTGACGTCATAAACATCCTGGCTCTGGGCGTGAGGTTATATGGCTGGGGTTAATACGCGTAGAGCGATCATATAAACTAGTTATGGAGCGAGTTTATGACTGATCTAAAAGGTTCGTGCTCCCTCTATAAATATGGTGATCTAGGACATTGGACTTCATTGTGCTAATTAGTCTTGAGGTGCTAACATCGTGTTCTCTCCAAGAATAATCAGCTTTCTAAAGTGGTATCAAGGTGAAGAGGTCTACATTTCATTGATCAGTGATTAATACGTAATTACATCCAGAATAAAGATGAATAACTCAGCATATAAGGATATTATTCCAAGCGCTACTGGATATGCATGCGGAAAATGTGGGAAGAAGTTCCTCCGAGGTTATCACAAGAGAAGACACGAGATGACTTGTAAGAAGCTCTTCAAATGTAAACATTGTAATATAACCTTCAAAGATGGTTATAATGGGCAGTGACACGAAGATATATTTGAAATAAGCAGCCCTCAGAAGAAAAGAAGATTGGAGCCAACTAAACATCAGTTGCTGTCAACAATGGAGGACTGTGATATAAAAGAATACGAAACTTCATTCGAAGGACGATTGAAATCGTATTTTATACGATGCGAGTCACCTAAGGACCTGAATATGTATCTGCAAGAGGCAAAACAACGGATAATCCAGGCTGTGCATAAAGAGCTTAGCATTCATAAGAGTGTTAAAATTAATCTGCTGGCTGAGTGTCGATTTGTTAACAGTATTGGTGAAACCTGTGACAAAACATTTAAAACACGGAATCAAGCTGTTTTCCTGGAAACTGATCTGGAGTCAGCGATGGAAGTGAAATTCAAGAAATTGGTGACTGAAATGGAGGAGTCACAGCTTAAGGGTAGCAACTGGGCTTTGCTTGCAGTGGAAGGACTTCGACTTCGTATCAACAAGTACAATCCGTTGCGAGGAAGTAGCTACATACCACTACCGTCATCTGTCGGAGCTAAAGAAGCGTGTATAAACATTCAGAACTTTACCGACGAGAAATGTTTCATGTACTCTGTACTAGCCAAATATGTTGAGAAGAATGCACAGCGTGTGAACAAATACAAACAACTTCAAGACAAGTACGACTTCAGCTGTGGTTCCTATCCTACTCCACTTTCTCAAATACCTAAATTTGAGAAGCTTAACAAAAGGTCTATTAACGTTTTCGGGCTAGATGAGAAGCATGAAGTGTATCCGATAAAGGTTGCTGATATTGAACTACCTGAGCACTGCGACCTGCTACTATTGAATGATGATAGTGGAAAACATCACTACGTATATATAAAGAATTTTGAGAAACTCATTCGACGACAGAAAACTAAATGTAATGGACGTGTTTATACCTGTAAGCGCTGTTTTACACATTTTGATGATCGATATGGACGAAGCGGACTGGAAAAACTACAAGAACATGCAGCCACCTGTAATCAACATGGTGTTGCAAGGGTAGTTATGCCTACCAAGGATAAATCAATTGTACAATTTAAAAATGTTGAGAGGATGCTGAAAGTACCTTATGTCATCTATGCTGATTTTGAGAGTATTCTCACTCCATGCCATACGTGTATACCCAATCCTGAAACTTCCTATACAACCCCTTATCAAGAGCACACACCAATGAGCTTCTGTGTTTACGTGAAGCCTACATCCAGTGTTGAACATCTCGAAACTGGTCTTCCTAAGCAACCCTATGTGTATCGTGGTGCTGATGCTGCTCAGAAGTTTATGCTGTACCTGACATCTCTTGCAAAAATGATTGATGACATATACAAATCTGCTAAGCCTCTGAAACTTACGGATCAACAGCAAAAGGATTTTGAGTCTTCTACGACATGCTACTTGTGCGGAAAACCCTTTACAGGAGAAAACTATAAAGTACGCGACCATGATCACATCAGCGGTGAATATCGTGGAAGTCTTCATAATGAATGTAATTTAGCCTGTAAAACACCTAAATATATACCAGTCTTCATGCATAACCTTAGCGGATATGACTCTCATTTCATTGTTAAGGAGCTGGGTTGTACAAGTGAACGCGTGGAGGTGATTCCTAACTCTGAAGAAAGCTATATCTCATTCACCAAGTATGTAGGAGCTATAAAGCTTCGATTTGTGGACAGCTTCCGATTCCTCAGTACAAGCTCGGATAAGTTGGTAAAAAATCTAACCTCGTATCCTGAAACACTAAAGTACTTCGGAGAAGACAAATTGAAGTTGATGACTCGTAAGGGTGTATTTCCATATGATTTTGTTACGTCATGGGATGCCCTGAACGATACCTGCTTGCCTCCTAAGGACTCCTTCTACAATAGATTAAATGAAGAAGAAATTACTGATACTGACTACGATCATGCTAGAAATGTATGGGAGCTGTTTAATGTTAGAAACCTGGGAGAGTACAGCGATCTCTACTTAACCTCAGATGTACTACTCCTAGCTGATGTCTTTGAGACGTTCAGAGAGCAAACCCTTAAAACACACAAAGTTGATCCTGCCCATTATTTTACTTCTCCAGGACTTACATGGGACGCTATGTTACTGTATACTGGAATTAAGTTAGAGCTGTTACAAGATTATGATCAACTACTCATGGTGGAATCAGGTATAAGAGGAGGTTTATGCCAAGTTTCCCATCGGTATGCAGAGGCTAATAACACTTATATGGAGAAGTTTGATCCGTCGAGACCAACCCAATTTATCACATACGAGGATGCTAATAACCAATATGGCCCTTCCTTATGGTGGATTTCAGTGGGTTTCGCCTGAAGAAATCAACTTAGAAGCACTACAAGATGATCCTCATGGGTACATATTAGAAGTTGATATCGAATATCCTGCAGAACTTCACGATCTACACAAAGATCTACCTTTCCTGCCTGAGTGTATGAAACCGTTGGAATTATCTACAAAGAAACTGATGCCTCATCCTGGACCTCGAAAGAAGTATGTAGTGCATTACATGGCTTTGAAGCAAGCTCTTAATCATGGACTACGACTAACAAAAATTCATCGTGTGCTACAATTCCGACAGTCTCGGTGGCTAAAACCTTATGTAGAATTTAACAACCGGCTACGACAACAAGCTGTAAATGACTTCGAGAAGGATCTCTACAAGCTCTTTAACAACGCCATGTTTGGAAAAACTATGGAGAACCTGCGTAACCGTATGGACATACGACTGGTGACCAATGAAAAAACTCTAGAGAAGCTGATCGCTAGGCCCACGTTTATCGACAGGACGATATATGCTGCTAATCTAGCTGCTGTACATATGGCCTCTCGTCAGATTGTATTCAACAAGCCTATATACATTGGTATGAGTGTGTTGGACATCTCTAAGACATTAATGTATAACTATCATTACGACGTGTTGTTGCCTTATTATGGAGCTGAAAACCTGAAGCTTATGTATATGGACACTGATTCGTTCATTCATCGTGTTACAACTGAAGATGTGTACCAGGACAAGCTACGTTTTCTTGAGCATCTCGATACAGCTGATTATCCTGCCAATCATATATGTTACTCTACTCAGAACAAGAAGGCCTTGGGAAAATTTAAAGATGAGGCTAATAGCAAAATCATCCTACGCTTTGTTGGACTACGTCCTAAGATGTATGCCTTAGATATTCAAGGCTCAATGATAAAAAAGATTAAAGGTATAAAACGTAGCGCTATTAAGCAGTACATTACATTTGACAGCTATACAGACTGTCTTAAAACCTGTGAAATCATCAGAACTCCCATGAATCTAATCCTGTCACGAAAACATGCTGTTACCACAGTGCAAGTGAATAAAATTACATTGAATCCCTTTGATGATAAAAGAATTATTGCTGAGGATGGAATAACTACCTATGCGTATGGACATTACAGTATTACAAACAGTGCTTAAGAGAATGTAAGTCGAAGATGAAGATTTTCTCGTGAGTCTACAATCTTAAAAATGAAGTTTATCCGTGTGCTGTGTATGCAACTAGCAGACGCCTGATGAAGAAAGAAGAAGATGGAAGGGAAGGTGGTAACCGTGCCATTAGGAGCAATCCTAGTGCTAGTCTCAAGCCTAGATAAAAGGGGAGAGACGCCTACAACGAACTAAAATAAAGGTATGTTGACGCTAAGCTTTTCAATTTGTGAACTAATATGCAGTTTATCCCTCTCCGCATCTTACAATAACTGTTTAACATATAAAAGTTTTTAGGGTCTAGAAAAGTATATAAATTGTTGTAACGTTGGATGAGAAATGTTTATAATCTAATTACTCTCTATATTATCATGAGTACCTGTGATATTAGTTGAATTGTCTGTTAAAATGACTTAAACACCTGTGATACTACCCGAATCATGTGAAATTACCTTAAATAGCTCTGATACGAATCCCTGATCGAAATTAACACTAGCACCTGTGATACTATCTGAATTACCTGTTAAAATGACTCAAATACCATTAATACAACCTGAATCACTTGCAATTACCTTAAATAGCTGTGATACAAATCGCTGATCAAAATTATCAATATCTGTGAAGCTATGTCGATTACCTCAAATACTTACGATATTACCTGAAATATCTGTGAAATACGAAGCTATGTTATAACCAACCCCTGGAACCTACCCTCCTGTAATGCTAGCTGAATTACTCTAAACGCCTGTGATACTTAAATTAACCTAAACACCTACGATACTCTCTGAATTACCTGTGAAATACGACACTAAGCTATACCCAAACCTAGAATCTATCCTCTTGTGATACTAGCTGAATTAGCCTAAATACCTACGATACTAGCTGAATTACCTGTGAAATCATGCAGAGCCATGATGCAGTTAGCCTCTGGAATCTATCCTCCTGTGATACTAGTGAATTAGCCTAAATACCTACGATACTAGCTGAATTACCTGCGAAATCATACACTGCTATGATGCAGTCAGCCTCTTGCAATACTAGCTGTTAGTGAGTGGGTTAGCTTTTCCCTTTGCTGGTCACGTTTTTCCCTTTGCTGGTCACCTTTTTCCCTTTGCTGATCACCTTTTTTCCCTTTGCTGGTCACCTTTTTCCCTTTGCTGCTCGCCTTTTTCCCTTTGCTGGTGACCTTTTTCCCCGTTGCTGGTCACATTTTCCCTTTGTTGATCACCTTTTTCCCTTTGCTGGTCACCTTTTTCCCTTTGGTGGTCGCCTTCTTCCCTTTACTGGTCACCTTTTTGCCTTTACTGGTCACCTTTTTGCCTTTACTGTCACCTTTTTGCCTTTACTGGTCACCTTTTTCCTTTTACTGGTCACATTTTTCCCTTTGATGGTCACATTTTTCCCTTTGCTGGTCACATTTTTCCCTTTGCTGGTCACCTTTTTCCCTTTGCTGGTCACCTTTTTTCCCTTTGCTGGTCACATTTTTCCATTTACTGGTCACCTTTTCCCCTTTGCTGGTCACCTTTTTCCCTATGCTGGTCACGTTTTTCCCTTTGCTGGCCACCTTTTTCGCTTTGCTGGTCACCTTTTTCCCCTGAACGAGTCACCTTTTCCCTGAATAGGTTACGTGATGGGCATGTCTAGAACATTGACATGAAACAGTTTTTCATGAAGTTCACGTCTAAAGTCGATTTCACGGTCTAGCACCTCCTCTCCTATTCCCTATCTCTCCTGTATATAAACCCATATTGTTACTCCTTCAGTATCTGTTTAGCCTAATACATCTCCTCCTGATCCTATACCTCTCATACATATAAAGCATACTCTACTCTAAACCTCTGTCTAGCCTAACACCCGTCCTCGTTTTCCTATACCTCTCATATAAACCATACTCTACTCCTCAACCTCTGTCGAGTCTAGCACCTCTCCCCGTATCCCTACCGCTCTCATATAAAGCCTATTCTACTCCTCAACATATGTCTAGCCTAAGACCCCTCATCCAGTTCCTATACTTCTCATACATATAAACGCATACTCTACTCTCAACCACTGTCTAGTCTAGCATCTCTCCCCGTATCCCCTACCTCTCATAAAGCGTGTTGCTCCTCCTGCTCCCCTGTCTAGCCGAGTATCTCTTTGGTTTCCTATCTAACATATATACAACACATTCTACCTTTAACACCTGTCTATCGTAGCATAGGATCTCTCCGTTTTCTCGTCTCTGCTTATAAACGCATACTCGACCTGCTTAGCCTAATATCTCTCCTCGTTTTCCTATATCTCTCATATAAACCATACTCTACACCTCGAACCTCTGTCTAGCCTAACACCCCTACCCCTGTTCCCTACCTCTCTCATATAAAAGACAGACTCTACCCTTCAACTCTGTCTAGCCTAACACCTCTCCTCCTGTTCCCTACCTCTCTCACATAAAAGACATACTCTACCCTTCAACTCTGTCTAGCCTAACAGCTCGCCTCGTTTTCCTATACCTTTCATATAAACCATACTCTACTCCTCAGCCTCTGGCTAGCCTAACACCTCTCCTCTATCTCTTCCATATAAACGTATTTCCCTCCTTCAACCCTGTCTAGCATAGTATCGGACGTCGTATTCCCTATCTCCCCCATATAAACCCATTTTCCTCCTTGAACCGCCCCATCTAGCCTCGTTTTCCCTATCCTTTCCCATATATGCCCAAAAAACTGTGCTCGATCTCTTCTAAATAACCTACTGGTATGAAATTTGGTATTTATACGGCTTTTTAATTTTGAATTATGCTGTTCACAGACACACACACACGCACGCACATGGAACTTTTATAATATGACTTTTTGCGTTCAGTGACCTCAAAACGTGTATTTCCGTTGAAATCTCGATATCGAATATTTGAATAAAATATTGTAATTTTTCTACCTACTATGGATGGATATTGGGAAAAGTAAAGAGACATTTCGAAATAAGAAGCTAATTTTACAGTGAAAAAGTGACCTTTTAGAGCATGCTAAATAGAATTCTTAATACTAACTTGAAACTGTATTTGATGAAAGTTAAGTAATTGTGCGGAAAATCTCTCTTCTTTATTTTATGCACAGTCTTTAGTATACAAAAGCAGAGCTAGGTTGCATATCCTTTGGCTTACAAAATGTATGCGCAGCGATTTTGTATCGACAGCGCGACGAGAAGAAGGGGATACCACAGGTAACTTGGAACTGTAAACAGAAGCGTCAGGGGTAGAGCAGAACATAAACACAGAGCTCACACAGAACAACTCTACCATACCAGTAACGCAAGCGAAGTACTGACTGTCAACTGTGCAGCCCTGGGTCCGTGTATTCAGTATGACGTCACGTGTACTAGGAGGTGGTAGTTATGTTGTTCCTCGCTCAATGGATATTTTTCCTAGCTCTATGTACTAGCAACAACCAGACAATAATATAAAATAATATGCAGAAAATGGCTGTGTAATTCACATTAAAATAACGTTTGGATGTGGCATGCCTAAAACATGCGGGACTGAAACCGCGCAATATTAATGTGGTTTGAGTAATCATAACATTTTTGCACTTTCCTAAATTCTTTGCCATGCAGATTTTCAAATAAGTTTTTGCTGGATTTAATAGTTAGTAGTGGAATATTTGCTTCTGGGTGGATAGAAAGTTCTCACATGCTTTCAGCACCGCATGGTTTTAAGGCTTTGAAACTACTCCGCACATACGTTACATATTGCACCCTTTATCTTAGGGGAAGGACGAAGGGAATGATTTAAATGTTTAACAGCATCAATACAGATAAATTCAATATGATCAGTCCACTGTCTTGAACACAATTTAGGCCTTTCATTGGACAAAAGCTCTGAAAAATATATTGGTATCCATTTTGCTTTTTAAGAGAAAACTAAAAACTCTATCCCGCCCATGTTAAATCTGCTTAAGTCAAGACCTATTATCCCAGAAACTATATAAGATATCGACTGAAATTTTTACAGGATGTAGATGATTTTTTTTAGTTTTATTTATACCCGCCTTTAACTACATTGGTCTTTTCGGTGGCCTTTCCTTTAGAACTTATTGTCTAATGGCAATGGTGTTAACTCGTGTACTCTTGTAGTTGGGTTTCCTACAGTTTTGGTTTTTATTATTAAATCATACACACTCTCATTCATACTTCTAGATTCTGTGGATAGGGAATAATTTTGGCTAGAGAAAAATTCCCCCAACCGGGAATCGAACCCGGGACACCCCCCGCACAGCAGGCAGGTGCTCTACCGACTGAGCTACGGGGCCAGCCGTAGATGATTGTCTTCTAAGTTAGTTGATCTACTTTTATCCAACAAGTTTGTTTATTAAGAAAGACAGTTTTTAATTATACTGTATTTTGATGAAAAATTATCAGTAATTTTCTATAAAAAGCTTATCTGATATGATACATTCACATGACTTTCTTTATCCTTTATAAGTGGGTATACAAATTATTATTACTAAAGCTTATTTTACTATCTACTGCATTTTAATCCGAAAAAAACCTTTGCAAAAATAGCTACGAGGGTAAGTCAGTAAGTATCAGCACACTATTTTTTTGTAGGTTGGCTGTACGTTTGTGCACGCGCATGACGATATGCTGTTCCTTTGTCTCCGCTTGTGGAATGTTTGACCGTTATCACTCCAGTGAGTGTTGCATTGCTGCGTAATAAGCATGACTGCACCCCTCACCGTTTGCACCAAAGAAGAACAGCGTGCGGTTATCCATTTTTCATCGTCTGAAGGTGTACCAGGAACTGAAATCCATAGAAGACTTTTCGCATAATGTGGGAGCAAGGTTTACCCCGGCGAAATGTGTAGAAATGGATTGAAAAGTTAAAAACTTGTCGAACAACTGTGAAGGACGAGGAAAGAGCAGACGCCCATGCATATCCACTAGTGGCGCCAACAATGAGCAACTCCGTATCCTGATTCAGAGAGCCGAAGATTGACTGTCGATGTAGTGGCGAACCATATCTTTTTGGTCCACTTAAAAATGCCTTAAAGAGCCACTGCTTCACCACAGACCAAGAAGTAAAGGAAGCGGTGCGTACATGGTTTACTGTTCAACCGAAAAACTTTTTTTCTGAGGGCACCAGAAAGCTTGTACAACAATGGATCATGTGCATTGAGAACAAGGGGACTACGTTAAAATTAAGTACTTGTAAGTTTTTATTCTTGTTATAATAAATTTAAGAAGTTATGTGCGGATACTTATTGGCTTACCCTCGTACATTACACATTTCATTATAGATACAAAAGGAATAGCGATAGCCAAATATTTAAGAACTGGGCGTATATGCTGACCTTAAAATTGTAACCGTTATACAGGATTAAACAAAATTCCTTCTGAATGAAGACTACTTCACAGCTATTCCCAGAAAATTCAAGATAAACATCTTATTTGTCATGTAAATACCTTTCATATATGGTATTTTAATCAAAATCGTTAAGAGGCATTTTTTAGAAAATCAAAATTTTTGAAAAATGTTCCATGTAAAGGGCAGTTTGGTGTGGGGGATTTTCTTGAAAATCGTCGTGTCGCATCTTTGGAAGATACTGAATCTAAATACCAAATCTGGTACTTTGCGATTTTTCGTTTTTGAGTTATACTGTTCAAGACACACACACACACACACACATACACGCACACAGATATTTTCTAAAACTGCTTTTTTGGATTTAGAGGGTGGAATGAAATACCTTTTCTACCTAAGGTACAGGGTAGAGAAAGTAATAACCAACCATGTTATTAACACTAATGTAGATTCACAATAGCACATAGAAGTTGTTTTTGTCATCCAAAAATTTGATTTATCTATCTTTAGTAGTTTCTAAGAAAACGGGTCGATTTTGTCAGGAAATGTCATTCACAGAAAAAGCTGTTCAGAGCAAAACTGGGGAAAATAAACTCGCATATATTTGCGCATTAAGAAACCATATGGCTTGACACACATACTTAGCAGTAGTACCAACTTGTAAATTAAAACTTTACCTAACAGATGTGTTTAAAGTGTACCACTCTACTCCAAAGTGTGTAGGAGTTATGATAGCACAGGATAGGATAGAGCTAGGTATACAGGGAGACTTAGTAGCTCGACCTACGCAGATCTTTTGTGCCTATGTCCCTGACGGGGCGCCCCGGGAGGGATGAGATGAGAGGAGACAGAGGGCGGTCAGACCAGGAGACACGACAGGCAGAGGGCAGGGTCCCTACCAATTAAAGATTTGAATTCTCTTTGTGCTGGCTGGTGCAGCCTCCATCCTTAAGCTTACACATTCCCTGGGGAGGGGGGTCCGTGACCAGAGATCGCTCGCAGTCCGGAGGAGCATACTTTTCCCCTGTCATGCACACGCCGAGAGCATCCGCCGACACTTGTAATCCTGAAAGAGACCAAGCACATGAAGGGTGAAATGAAATGAGAATGGAGATGAAATGGAGGGATGTAAATTTGGGACATCGCCTGGCGACCCTGGGAAACCCCCGAGAAAACCCATGGGTCAGGAAAGTCGGCCACGGGAATGGAACCCACGACCTCCCGAATGCGGACCACAGATGCAACCGCCTAAAACATCCCGCTCGGTTAGGAGTTATGATTATTTTCTATGAAGTGGTGCAGAACTGACAGCACTAAAAGCCAAATGCAGTACAATTTTACTTTCTCTACTACGTGTTGTAAATAGGGGAAAAAATTGAGTTTTGTTTATGGAGACTGTTTAGCTTCTGTGATCCTTAGCGTCTCATTCTATATTGGGGGTGAAAGACCGGTAATTTTGCTCAGAGGCCTCTCTATCAGGCTTGATGCTCTTTTACGTGCCGTAAATCCACGACACGGGACTACTGGCTTTCCTTCCCCGAAAACAAATCCATGGTCCTCCGCCGGGATTGAACCCGCGACTTCGGGAACTACACCTAGTTCAGCGAGAGTTGATCCTTCCGCGTGTAAGCGGAAAGGAGAAGATCAGGGTTGCCAAGTTGACGGAACTTCCGCTAAATTTGACGGATTTTACACATCGTCAACTGGTGAAATTTTGCATTCGGGATTTTCATGTAAATATCTTTCATATATGGTGTTTTAATCAAAATCGTTAGAACCTTTTTTTAGAAAATCAAACATTTCAAAAAATCTTCCATGTAAAGGGTAATTGGATGTAGGACATTTTCTTCAACGCCTCCTTGGAAGATACTAAACTCAAATACCAAGTTTGGTATTTATCCAACTTTTTGTTTTTGAGTTATGCCGTTCACAGACAGACACATACGTACATGTTTCCAAAAATGTTTATTTGAATTCAGGGCGCCTCAAAACATGTATTTCCGGTGAAATCTCGCTAAGGAATTTTTGGGTGGAATGCAATACTTCCCCTACTTCTATAGTAGGTAGAGAAAGTAAAACTTGGAACTTAAGTTCAGTATACTGCAAGGATGCGACACGAAGACTACTTTTGTTTACGAAGCATGATCCAGCATATAAACCTGTGGGAATTACAATGGCTGAACGTGTTGCAATGCAGTTCTCGTGAGTGGATGTATACGAGAGATGTGGCATCAGCGATTTGCAGTGCTATCGCAGCTATGCGGCCGCGCTCGTCGATTTCAATAATTGGAAGATGCCTTAGAGTATTTAATTTAAAATAAATTAGCAATAATTTTATATGCGGTACACGCAAGATTTATCTAAAGCGCAGTTTGTTTTAATATACCTACAAATTATATATTAAGTTTTGTTTTTAGACAGCTGGAACTAAAACTACAGAGAGACCCAAAAAACTACGAACCGGCTGCGCGGTGTTTTTCCTGTCCGCGTCCTCGGCGCTCGTTGCCGTCTATCGCTATCTTAGAAAGGCGCGGATGAAACCATACAACATTTTTCAAACTACTTTTAAAGGCTTTACTTACCAACTTTATGAAAGGAGATACTGAAACTGGCCACAGTCGTTGTCCATACATTTTTGGCAACTCTTTAGGAAGCTATCCATCACTCCCGTTGTTCACATTATGGGAAATGCTGGCAATTTCCTGGCGGATAGTTTGTTTAAATTCTTCCAGGATGTGTGGGTTTGTCTCGTACACTTTGTTTTATGTTATCCCAGAGATAGAAATCGCAGGGGATTAGGTCGGGGGAGCGAGGGGGCTACAAATCTCTACTAATAATTCTGTCCTCAAACACACTTTCATAAAGTTGTTAAGTAAAGCCTTTAAAAGTAGTTTTAAAAATGTATGGTTTTTTTACCTTTCTATGATAGCGGCAGATGGCAACGAGCACCGAGGACGCGGACAGGAAAAACACCACGCAGCCGGCTCGTAGTCTTTTGGCTCTCCCTGTAGAACTTAAAGACACACGAATTACCTACAAGTTGTACTTTATCGCTCTAGTGCGATAACATTTTTGAGCCCTCTGTTGTTACTAACTTTGGTTTCAAAACCAATCCAATGCAAATTACTCTTTGTATTTGCACCTGTGTAACAAATCGATTTGGTTTGACTAGGGTGGCGCCGTGGCCGAGTGGGTAGATTGCTCGCCTCTCGCCAAGGTGAGATCTCAGAGACCTGTATGTGGGATTTGTGGTGGATAAAGCGGCATCTGGAGGATTTTCTCAAGCTTCTCCGGTTTGTCCTGCCATTCATTCCACCAACTGCTCCATCATCATCCATTTCAGATCATCTACTTTTTTGTTCTCATACCAGGCACCGTGCTGATCCAAAGTGTCTGCTTCCAGACAGGCTTCTGACCCCAGGCACTCGCTTGTAAGTCCTGGGGGTTGTAACAGTGTTGCCAACACTTCCTCGCAAATAATGGCTAGATGGTATCTTTAAAAAAGTCATTATTTAACAACAAAAGGCTAGATATAATTTGCGTCTAAAACTACCTATATTTTATTTGCAGAAGTTTAAACCCCATTAAGACATTCTAAATACCATAACTGATTAGATAATTCCATAATATTTTAATATTGTAAAAGAATAATTTATTTAATATAAAATTGTAATGCAACAAGGTATATTTTTGCTAAGCACGAACACCATACGTTAAATATATTTTATATTGAGATATGAAATTTACTGAAATTCTTTAGGTAAAATACGTAAAAACTGACCAATTCTGTGTGTTAAAAATAATAGATTTTGAGCGTATACTTCAGAAAGTCGACCTTATGATTAGTGCACATTTTGATGACATGCCACGACTCATGATAGGAACATAGTACAACTACACAGGTATTGGGGATTAAACCTAACCATTTATTCCTTTTGCATAGCTAAAGCGCAGATTAAATTATGCTATTTAGGCTAGATTTTGCCTAAGGTTTTTGTTAAGTAGGCTATATTTCAGGCTATAAGCATTTTAGGATTTTATATGGCTAAACCCTGCTGTAAAAATGCTAGATTTAGCCATAAAATAGCTAAGTTGGCAACACTGGTTGTAAGTACTTCATACGAGGAGGGTAAACAGAAAGAAGACTTGGTTTGATTAACATTTAAATTTAATTATATCTTTTTACGTGATTAATTTCTCACGGTGGTCGCATCATCTTTTCCCAATACTTTCATTTATCACAAGGGATAAATTTTGCCTGTTGCTTGTGTTGGCAGCCTTGTGCCTTCTTTGATCCGAATAGTTATTCTTTTATCTATTACCTGAATAAAAATGGCTGCAGGTACGAATATAAACAAATATGTCGATCTGTGTGGCTTATAGCGCTTCAAACCCGGCCGAGACCGATGGTTTCCAAGTGTGTTTAAAAGCGACAACCCCATGCCAGTAGATTTACTAGCATGTAAAAGAACTCCTGCGGGACGAAATTCCGGCACACCGCCAGCGTTGATATATCCTGGCAACTGACAGCGTGGTTAACAATTTTTTACTTTCTCTGCTACGTATAAGTAGGGGAAGTATTGTATTCCACCCAAAAATTCGATACGGAGATTTCACCGGAAATACATGTTTTGAGACCCCCTGAATCCAAAAAAAAGCATTTTTGGAAACATGTCCGTGTGTGTGTCTGTGTCTGTCTGTGTGCGTGTCTGTGAACAGCATAACTTAGAAACGAACAGTCGGATAAACACCAAACTTGGTATTTAGGTTCAGTATCTTCCAAGGATGCGACATGAAGGTTTTCAACAAAATCCCCCCCACCCCAGAGTACCCTTTACATGGAAGATTTTTCGAAAATTTTAATTTTCTCAAAAATGACTAACGATTTTCATTAAAATATCATATGTTTAAGATATATTTATGACAAATAAAATGTATATCTTGAATTTTCTGGGAATGTCTCCAAAAGTATTCTTTATTGTGAACGACTTTTGCATAACTCGTAAACCATAAGAGATAGACATAGATCGCGTTAAAATACACAATTTATGTCATATATTTTTTTTGTTGAGTGAACCATTTTCGAGATATTGCTTGTTATTCCCTTAAATTTTTCAATACTTATTTTCCAAAATGGGAATTCGTTATTCATTTTTTTGTCTTGGATGTGCAAAGAGTATTAATCTGTGGCAAAGGGAATGGTGCTGCACCTAGCAACCAGCTATTAAGAGATATGTATGTGCTTAAAGGCTACTGTATTTCTATATTGCCCTTGTAAATATACATTCCCCTTCCATCTACAAGAAAATTAGCAATAAGATAGAGTCTGCAAATGTTTATTTCGATTAACATGAAGTAGATGGAGAATAAGCGTTTGTAAAAATAGTTTGTACAAGAGTAGAGAAAGTCATGTGAGTGTAAAACATCAGATTTTTACTTTCTCTACTACGTATAGTAAGTAGGGGAAGTATTGTATTCCACCCAAAAATTCGATACCGAGATTTCACGGGAAATACATGTTTTGAGACCCCCTGAATCCAAAAAAAGCATTTTTGGAAACATGTCCGTGTGTGTGTCTGTGTGTCTGTCTGTGAACAACATAACTCAGAAACGAACAGTCGGATAAACACCAAACTTGGTATTTAGGTTCAGTATCTTTCAAGGATGCGACACGAAGGTTTTCAAGAAAATCCCCCCCACCCCAGAGTACCCTTTACATGAGAACATTTTTCGAAAATTTTATTTTTCTCAAAAATGGCTCTAACGATTTTGATTAAAATATCATATGTTTAAGATATGTTTATAACAAATAAAATGTATATCTTGAATTTTCTGGGAATGTCTCCAAAAGTATTCTTTATTGTGAACGACTTTTGCATAACTGGTAAACCATAAGAGATAGACAAAATTTTACTACACAAAAAATGTAGATCGCGTTAAAATACACAGTTTATGTCATATACATTTTTGTTGTTGAGTGAACCATTTTCGAGATATTGCTTGTTATTCCCTTAAATTTTTCAATAATTTTCTCAAATGGGAATTCGTTATTCATTTTTTTGTCTTGGATATGCAAAGAGTATTAATCTGTGGGAAAGGGAATGGTGCTGCACCTAGCAACCAGCTATTAAGAGATATGTATATGCTTAAAGGCTACTGTATTTCCAAATTGCCCTTGTAAATAATTCCCCTTAAATCTACAAGAAAATTAGCAATAAGATAGACTCTGCAAATGTTTATCTCGATTAACATGAAGTAGATGGAGAATAAGCGTTTGTATAAATAGCTTGTACAAGAGTAGAGAAAGTCATGTGAGTGTAACATCAGATTTTTTTGTCTTGGATATGCAAAGAGTTATAATCTGTGGCAAAGGGAATGGTGCTGCACCTAGCAACCAGCTATTAAGAGATATGTATGTGCTTAAAGGCTGCTGTATTTCTATATTGCCATTGCAAATATATATTCCCATTACATCTACAAGAAAATTAGCAATAAGATAGAGTCTGCAAATGTTTATCTCGATTAACATGAAGTAGATGGAGAATAAGCGTTTGTAAAAATAGTTTGTACAAGAGTAGAGAAAGTCATGTGAGTGTAACACATCAGATTTTTATTACTTTCTCTACTGCATATAGTAAGTAGGGGATGTATTACATTTCACTCAAAAATTTAACACCGATATTTCACCGGAAATACATGTTTTGAGTCTCCCTGAATCCAAATAAAGCATTTTTGGAAACATGTCCGTGGTTGCGTCTGTGTGTCTGTGAACACGATGACTCAAAAACGAAAACTTGGATAAATAGCAAACTTGGTATTTAGGTTTAATATCTTCCAAAGATGCGAAACGAAGATTTTCAGCCAAATTCCCCATCCCAAACTACCCTTTACATGGAACATTTTTTGAAGTTTTTTATTTTATAAAAATGGTTTTAACGATCTTGATTAAAACATATATGAACGATGTTTACATGGCAAATAAAATTTATATCTTGAATTTTCCGGAAATAGCCTATGAAGTCCACTTCATTCGGAAGGAATTTTGTATAATCTTGCATAACTAGTAAACGTTAAGCGATAGATAAAAACATAATACACCAAAAAATGTAGATCTCTGTAAAACGCACAATTTATTTAAAATAACTTTTTTTGCGGCATAAGCCGTTTCCGAGATATCCGTTGTTAATGCTTCGAATTGTTCATTATCTAGTCATTCTGTAAGGTCCTTTCAAAATTCAGTTATTTCTCGCGACTGCATGGGAGCAGTATGGAATCTTAAGGCAACATATAGCGTCCAGTTCTTAAACTTTAACTACCGCTGTTCTCTTTGTATCTACAACGAAATGTGTAATGTTGCTATTTCTGCAAAGGTTTATTTAGATTAAAATGAAGTAGATAGAAAAATAAGCTTCAGGAAGAATAGTTTGTATACCCATTAATAAGCGATTAGAGGGGCCAGATCATAAGGGTAGAGAAAGTCATGTGAATGTAACACATCAGAAATTTTTTTCAAGTCGTCTTCCGTGGTCTACTGGTACCATGCTAACCTCTAACTATCCTGAGGTCACGGGATTTTTTCGGACGTAAACTTCTCTAGCATGGCTTCCCTCGGAAGGGAAGTAAAGCCGGTGATCCCGTGTCGTAGATTTACGATACGTAAAAGAACCTAGAGAAAGGAATGCGAATGCAATACCTCCGATTTTTAAAACTGTGAAGATGTTTTAATACTAAAGTACTTAAAATACTCTTTGTACTGATGTGTTATGTCCAGCGCTGATGTAGTTCAGACCAATGGCTCAGATGCATCAGCATGGCACGTCTTTCTCTCCGTGTACTCTATAATCTCTGTCTTGAGCTCCGACTATGGAACACCACCTAGTTTTCAAGGTTAGGAGATTATAGTGTGATTATGTATAAGCACAATAAAACCCAAACAGTAATTTAGAAAATTACATCTCTCTCTCTCTCTCTCTCTCTCTCTCTCTCTTTTGCCTTTAAGCGTCTCTACCACGGACTCCAATCTCACTTCGATTCACCGTGCATTCCTTTTTTAATTTATTTTACAGTGTATCTCATACTACAGCACTTGGAATTTAGCAATATGAAGCACAATATCCAACCTTAGTCCCTGGACTATGTGTGCCATGATACAATTTTAGATCAAAGTAAAGTTCTGCTGACCACAGACGCAACAAATCATAGCCCTAGACTTTGTCAAAACCTTTTCCTATAAGTCTCACGTACACTAACCACCTCTCATTAGTTACTGCTGTGGAATAGGTTATTGTGTGGGCACAAACTAATTGTTAATTTGACATGACCATTTATCTTAATATATTCGAAGAAAATTGTCAGATTTACTTTTTCATAACTGTATGAATCAAATATATTACGCCACAGAGTTAATGCATCTGTAATGCATGTAAATTCTTATCAATAAATAGATAGGAGGATCCTTCGGTTTAAACATGCCTCTCAAGATGGCGGAAGCACATGCATCATGACAGAGCGTTTTTATCGCATTTATCGCCCACATTTGAGGCACTATTTTTTATCCCTTAACTGCCATCAATTTAATTATACAATATAAAAATAATATCCCGTCTTTAAGCATCAGTAATTACTATAAAGTACTACTATAACAGCCATTGTGTTATGTACATTTATTATATATATATGTGTAAAATATTATGTGAATGTATTTTTTAGTTTAGAAACGTAGGAGCTGTGAGGGTAGAAGCAAGCTGTTTTTTTTCATTTTCTTTTTTTGTAGCAAACAGTGTCATAAAGTGGAAAGCAGAGGCTACTCGCAGTCGATGAAAAATACTGATTTAACTTCAAAAAGTTTGTAAATAGTCACCTGGGTGCAAAAAGCCAATGAAAGTCAAACTAAAGGTGTTCTGCTAGAGAAGGCTTAGCCAATTAGCACATAGAAATATTAAACTTAAAATTTTAAGCTGTGGACGCTAAGAGGTAGCGTACCCAAGCCAAGACAGTTGAGTAGACGAAGCTCAGTGTGTGCAGATGTGAAATATTAGTGCAGTGCGGAGAAGATAAATTTTGACCTCCAAAAATTGTAATTAGGAACAGATAATTACTACAACCGTAAAATACATGTCATTATATATTCGCAGAGATATATTTGTGAGATTTATAATTTTTAACGCGAATAAAGAACTTAAGAAATTCTCTGTAAACTGCAGTTCGTTAGCACAAATATAGAACTTAATATCTTACAGATCCATACACAGATACTTCAGTAATTTGTTATTATTTGATATATTATTCCACTGCCTTCAATAAATAATAAAGAAGTGAGAATTTAAACTATAACTTGTGTAAAATGTGTGAAACTATTCAACAGCCGTACCACCCTTTAAGAGATACTTGCTCTACCAGATATAACTGACGCAGCCGAGGTATAAATTTACATTAAATCTAATTAATTAAAATAATAAATCACACACACATACGAGACCCAACCGTACATTGCATTGCACGGAGTCTGCTTGTTATATTGTCAAAAATACAATCATTCATACATACATCGCCAATCAAAGATGTACTATATCAGTGGAAAGAGGAAGGAAAGGGAGCGCGAAAGAATACATTTCAGCGAGACAGGGTTTAGATGCTGTTACAATAATTTGCCTTTCTTGTTGGACTATCAACTTTTGACTGTCAGGAAAATGATCCCCATCAAAATACACCCAATATAGTGGAAAAGAATGTTGAAAATTAATGAACATGTCAATAACAAAGAACAAGGAAGCAAACGAACAACATGGAAATATTGCTGAAAAGATGGATCTTGCAGTAATCTGAAGTACCTATAGAATCAGAAACAAAGATTTCTAACATATGTTACGAACTTAAAGTTTGAAAAGCGAATGCACGTCACTGACGGACATCTGCCAAATCTCGTCACACTTCAGAATCACGACTATGTAACACCGGAATTCCTATTAGCACACCAATGCAGTGGCGTGCAATCGTATCTTTAGCCTGGAATTTTGCAGATTATATTTCTTTTACTTCTGCACACCAGGCATTAAGCAGTGCTGCCTGTTCCAGCTTTAAAGCTATATGACCATCATTAAATTTAGTTATTTTTAGTACTAAATTCTGCAAAACATTTTCGCTGATATTAACAATGTATTTCAACGAGTGATACACATTTACTAAATGAAGCTTTAGGATGAATTTCCGGATACCAAATTGCACTTTTTTAAATTACCCAAACACTTAATCATCTTATAACTGTGACCTTGGGTTTCTGTCTCAAGTTTCTACTTAACACTACTCTATATACAGTGAAAATAGTTAACTTATTATGACTACCAAAAAGAAAATTAGTCGGAATCAAAGATCATAAATATGTATTCTATATAACACCATTTTGTAGGAGAAAAATGCAATTACAATGTTAAGTTTATTACTCCTTATCTCCGTCTATAAATTTAACGGAGATAAGCAGCACATAACTAAAGCGAAACAAAGGGAGAACTGCTCTAATAGTATATCTATGCAACAACAACAACAACAATAATAATAATAATAATAATAATAATAATAATAATAATAATAATAATAATAATAATAATAATAATAATAACTGCTCTGAGGTCAATATTTAGTATTTCGAAGCGAAGTTCAACTGCGAATAAGTGCCCATGACAGGTTTTGACTGACTTTTATTTCAGCGCATTTAAAGATTTAATAGAAACGTAATGTATGCATAAGTTCACCTCCGTGATGTAGGTCCCGAATTCGAATCTCGGCTAGGGTGAGTTACCCGGATAAGGTTTATCTTCCGGGGTTTTC
The DNA here is from genome assembly GCA_030765065.1 of Deroplatys truncata. NCBI lineage: Eukaryota > Metazoa > Arthropoda > Insecta > Mantodea > Mantidae > Deroplatys > Deroplatys truncata. The sequence goes on from CM060988.1 coordinate 85,052,675, forward strand.
TCTTATCCTGAAAAGATTAATGTCGGGTGACTTTAAGCTCTATGAACCCCGGGCTTATTTGAACACCATTTCATCCTTTTGATTCATTCATCGTCCGAGATGACCTAGTCGGTTAAATGAGGTTAACCTCCCCCCAAATATGGGCATAGCGAATTTATTGCTAATAACAAATATACGGTATCTTTCCCTACTTTTGTCATACTCCATGGTGTAGTGGTTAATTATGCTAGCATCTAGTTTCCGAGGTCGTGGGTTCAAACCCAGAAGTAAAGTTGTATTAAGAAGAGGTACTTGAAGAGCATTAAAAGGAGTAATTCCTATAGGTGTTCAAAAAGATCCAAGTTCAATAGTAGGTGCAAGTCTTCTATGGTAAAAAGTTAAAAAAAAAAAAAGATACCAAAAAAACAAGATTTCTGAAATAATAAATAAAATTATTCCTAGGACGATGGATTTTTTCAGGCGTAAAAACCTTTAGCATGGCTTCCTTAGGAAGGAAGTAAAGCCGGTGGTCCCGTGTCGTAGATTTACGGCACGAAAAGAACCTCAAGCCTGATAAAGAGGCCTCTGAGCAAAACTTCCGGTCTTTCACGCCCAATATAGAATGGGATGCTAAGGAGCGTCCATAAATACATCACAATTTAATTTTCCCTGCTTTTAATTTCAGATTGCATGTATTCATTGAGAAAGCCTCTTTTTCTACCACGTGTAACTTAATAGAGCCCTTTTGTCGTCGTCCTCTCTAACGCTCTCCATATATGGTCTATGACCTTCGGGGTTACCTCATCCCAACATGCGATGACTGGATCCATTTCTGAGGTTGAGGCAACCAGCGGGAGAATCCGTTAATTCCGATGATAGCGTGATGATGAGGATGGCGATAGAATGAGAGGGCCTAGAGCTTTTAACCACGTTGGGCTATTGGGATAGTTCATATGAGCAAGTCAGAAGTGAATCGCCACGCGAGAGTCGGGAATCGAACCCTGCACCCTCAGTACGAGAGCCGGAAACAAAACCACTGTGCTACTCGTGGCTTCTTCCACCCAGCGATGAGTGGAATCATTTCTGAGGTGGAGGCACCAGTGGGCAAATACCGTCACCTCGGATGCTAGGAATGAGGGGGACCTACAGCTTTTACCGTGGATTCTGAACCTTGGGAATACTTCATATGAGATTAAGGTGTGGACAGGGCCGACTAAAAACTGTCACACCAGAGCCGCGAATCGAACCCCGGACCATTAGTACGAGACCGGAAACAAAACCATTGCGCTATCCCGACACGCCTAGAGCGCTGATGTTTAAGTCTGTGGTATATTAGCAGTTTTAATGCAGTGATCATAGAATTTATTAAGAATTCAAGGCGTCAAATACATTTCTCCGTGCAAGAAAGAGCGATGAAGGCAAAAGCCGTCCTACGATGTAAGGCAGGCAGCACCAACTCCATGTATTGTGACGTCGCACGTTTTAGCCCCGATGCCGGCGTTTGCAAGCGTGCAGAAAGGAAGGTCAACCAACACAGGTGGAAAGAAAGGTAGTGGCGGCACGAATATACCTACGTTTTCAATATCAGAAGGTTTGAACTTTCATTGAGAGTATTGAATGTGTATACAAAGAGAAATACAATTAATACTTCGTATAACATTCAACTGAGTGCTTAACAGAGCCAATTAACATTCCATTTCTTACCTCCCGTGCCACTTATATACCGGTACTACATATAATATTTACAACTGTATTCATTTCTGACTCAAACATGGAGCTTTTGTATCTTGTCCCTTCTAATTATTCTTGCAATATCTGGAGTAATTGTCTTTGTTGTGTAAAGCCGAAGACTATTTTAAATTGTTGTCAAATAATTGACTTCTGTGACAGGTTTGCAGTGTTCCATTAATGAAAAAATGTTGATGTGTTACACTTACATGACTTTTTTACTCTTGTAAAACTATTTTACAAACGCTTATTCTCCACCTACTTCATGTTAATTGATATAAAAATTTGCAAAAACTATCGTATTGCTAATTTTCTTTAGGTGCAAGGGGAATATGGTAGGCCTTAAGCTATAGTCAAATCTTTTAAGAGCTGGTTGCTATGTGAGGCATTCCGTTCTCTTTGTATGTCTAGGACATGAAAAAAAGAAAAAAAGAAAGAAAGAAAGAAAGAAGGAAAAACGAATAACAAATTCCCACTTGAGAAAAGTATTGGAAAATTCAAACAAATAACAAGGAATATCTCGGAAATGGTTCACTGGAAAAAACATGTAGGTATATGACATAAATTGTGTGTTTTGACGAGATCTACAAAATCTAAAATTTTGCACATCTCTTACGGTTTACCAGTTATGCAAAATTTATTCAGAATGAAGACGACTTTTGCGGACATTCCCAGAAAATTCAAGATATACATTTCATTTGTCATGAAAGTATCTTATGATATTTGAATCAAAATCGTTAGAGCCATTTTTGAAAAAATTAAAAGTTTTGAAAAATTTTCCACGTAAAGGGTATCTAGGGTGGGAGGATTTTCTTGAATATCTTCGTGTCGCATCTTTGGAAGATACTGAACCAAAATACTAAGTTTGGTATTTATCCGACTTTTCGTTTTTGAGTTATACTGTTCACAGACACACATCCACACAGCACACACACGAACCTTTTTCTAAAAATGCTTTTCTTTGGATTCCGGGGCTTCAAAACACGTATTTCCGGTGAAATCTCGATATCGTATTTTTGGGTGGAATGCAATACTTCGCTACTTAATATACGTAGTAGAGAAAGTAAAAACTGCTAACATAGCTTAGTAGTTCCAAACATGCTTAACACGTGAGCAATGTGTCTGTGTAGTCGTGGAAAATTGGACTGAAGAAATTTTAATTAAAAATCAGTCCTGATCATCCGATTATTTATGGTGTCTTGGAGATTTTTTTATCATCATATAACGTTCCACTCGTTTATACCTATTGCATTCACTGCTATGGGTAGCGTAGTATCGTTGTAAAGTATACCTTTTAATTGTTTGAACAGCTTTGTCGTATACTAAAAACATTTCGCTGCACCACCTATGTATATAAGCAGGTACTTTCCTTCCCAAACCGAGGAAAAAGTATATGGGGATGATTGGGCAAGGGTTAGATGAGGTAGCCACACTTTGAGAAGTTACCATTCCTATAACACTAGTCTGCATGGTATCGGATGACTGAAAACTAATAAGTGATTCTGACTCATTTGTTTATGCTGATTTCAGAACTGCTTTTAGTTTTGTTCTATCATGTACAGTTTTTTTCACAATTTCACTTCAAAAATATAGAGATATAAAGATATTGCTCCGCCACTACACATAAAATTGGGCTTGATGAAGGAATTTGTAAGGGCTCTACCACAGGATGGACCCTGCTTCAAGTACCTTTCCAAGAAATTTCCCTTCATTACACAAGACAAACTAAAGACTGGAATTTTTTTTTGGTCCTCAAATAAAGAAACTGATGAAGGATGAAGATTTTGAGAAGACAATGAATGAGAGAGAAATAGAAGCATGGACCGCCTTCCGATCAGTTACTTTTGCATTTTCTGCATTCACATATCGACTACTTTCCAGACAATCTGGGACATTATAGTGAAGAGCAGGGTGAACGTTTTCACCAAGATAATAAGGAAATGGGGAGGAGGTAGCAGGGGAGATGGAATGAAACCATGATGGCCGACTACTGTTGGATGTTGAGGAGGGACAGTCATCTTCAAGGATCTGTAAGGAAGTCAAAGAAGAGAAAGTTTGAAAAAAATTAAATAAAACACTTTGACTTCTTGTTTTGTTAAAATGCAGTCATGAAATAAATTAGGGGAGTTCTTGAGAGTATTGTTAAAATGTTTCTTGAATAAAAACTTATCTTGTGTGAAATGGTATTTGAATACTTTTCTATGCTCATTAATAAAATTGTCAAAACATTACTTATTTTGTGTAAAAGCCTGACGTGATAGAAAAAAAACGGAAGTTATTTCTGGAATCAACATAAAAACGTGATTCAAGAACACCTACTTTTGAAATCATCTGACAAAAAGTTTGAAAATGCAGACTAGTGTAATCCACAAGCCGACACTGCACACTAGGCTGCTGCTGCACTCGAACAAACAACTGTGACACGATGACCGCTTGCTAGCGTAGAATATCTGTCCTTGACCGCTCCACGTTTATCCGTGAGTTGAGGCTGCCTGATGTAATGTGTATGAGCATGTTAAAATGTGCAAATAAACGTTGGAACTTCCAGTTTGATGATGGCAATACTTTCTTGTCAAAATAACTATTCGGTTTGCCCAGGACACATGAAAATTCAAAATTTAAATGTAAGATTACACACTCCATTAATGTAATTTTTTTATTGTTTAATTTGTATGGCTCCCTTTAACTTTCATGGTCATATACTTGAGAAACAGCTGGTGGTGTTTTTACTCTCGGAGTTATTGGTTTTCTTAACGTTGTTTCTGTTTTTATTTCTTATGCACTGAACGCACTACTTTCACACCTACATTCACTCAACAAGACTCTGCGGACGATTGGAAATGTTTCTGGCTAAAGAAAAATTCCTCGTTCCAGCCTGGAGTCGAATGGAGACCCACTTAACCACAGAGGTAGTCAATAAATTATCATATCACTAAATAAATATATGCAGTATTTGAAAACAACAATCTAAATCCCGTGAGCCTTTTTTTTGTTTTCTTTGTTTTTTTTGACAAAGAACTCACTTAGCTCAAACTGTATGTTAACGTGTGGAATTTGTTTAGCTGTTTTTGTTAGCATAATTTGTAATGAGAAGCTAAATCAAAAGTAATGTGTGCTGATTTTTTGTTTATTGAATTTAATAGAAGTATAATGTGTAACTCTGTGAGCTGCAGTAAACCCAAATAAAGAAAAGCAAGAATACAGACTGATTTCGTGTAATATGGCCACCATAAGTTTATTAATGTATTCACGCTTTATACCACATATACCCATTTTTAAAATGTTTATCCTGGTGATTCTGATAGGCACTGATATCAAAGGTTTCTGTGTTATGTGAAAACTATCAAGCCTTCAATATCATTAAATAACTACGGAACAAAAGAGAAGGTTTAAACGTTTAAAATTTAATTTACTGTGATTACCTAAAAATTACTCGACCGTTTGGATGATTATTTCATCGCAGTTTACTTTCTTACAGGCCATACAGCATTTTCAGGACTTGAAAGACTTCGGGGAAGGTTAAGAAAATCAAATATACAAATCCGTCAATATTGAGCACCCATTTCCGTGAATATTAGGGGGAATGTACGAAATTATAGTTCTAAGGGATAGTGGAGGGAGTTCGCCACAAAAGTAGTTTATGTCGTATAGTTAAATTTCATATAACGAATACTGCGAGATAAATGGAATTAATTAAATGATCAATTGAGGTTTACATAGCCAACCGTGCATCACTGAGTAAACAGCTAGTTTGTCTGCCGCAGTCATTAAGTTCATGGACTGGGCGGATAGTGTCGCTGTGATGCACTAGAGTGGATAGAAGAGCGGTATGGTGGCGTGTCAATTATTCTCTATCCCATCAAGAGGCAGGTGTGTGCTGGCAGTGTAAGCAGAACTCTGTTGTGAATGTGGTTTGAATGTGCACGTCAAAACTAAAAAATGTCGCCGTTTGAGCAACGAGCGAAGATCAGGTTCTGCCAAAAATAGACAAATCCGCTAGTGAACGTTTTACATGAAGCAAGTTTACGGTGACGACACTGTGCAGGTTTAGGTGGTATCAATGTTTTTCGCACGGGAGAGACAGTTTGGAAGATGATGAACGTATTATTTGACCGCAATCATCCGAACTGAACGCAAGATGAAAGAAATTGCAATGTTGCTGAGTACCTACCATCAATTTATTTAGTATAAAAGTACGATTGATTTCCAATCAAAAAGTCTATATTTAATTAGAATAAATAATCAAAATTTTAATTTTTATCTCATCTCCGCTCTCAATCATTAAATAACCTCGCAGCAGCAGCAGCAGCAGCAGGGAAGCCATAGTACATGTCACAGAATTCTGTCTGGAGACCTAAACATGTCGCATGTTACCCAGCAACATGGCGATCGCATGACGATTTGAGAACCTGATTGGTAGTGCTGATGATGATCCGATGTTTCTTAACCGGATCATAACAGGAGACGAAACATGGTGTTCTCTCTAAGAACTGCAACTGAATACAATGTTTGGATTGTTTTTGACTCATTCGGAATTGTTCACGTGGAATTAAAAAAAAAAGAATAACTGTAAATAAGATCCTGTACAAGGAGATGCTGCGCCGTCTTTGCATTCTATTCCTCGTAAGCGTCCTTAGTTTTGGCTTTAGAAGAATTGTCTGTTGCTACACGACAACGCCCCTATATATAGCTCTGTGCTTATCCAAGAGCAACTTGTAAAGCAACAAGTCACCGCTCTGCTATACCCTATGCATTCCGGTTCATTCGCGACTTCTTGTTTTCCCTCGCTTTTAAGCAAAACTACATAGGTATAAATTTCATTCGGCTAAGGACATCATGACTGCCACAATAAAAGCCGTACCGGATTTTCCTAACAATATCTTTGAGCAGTGCTTCCAAAAGCAGCTATACCTCCGCCGCTGTATTTTTGCACTTGACAGTTCGTGTGGCTTCGCGTAAGATTGGCTACATTGTGGTTGCGACGTTGCCAGAGTAGCTAGTAAACAACAACAGCTGATTGTTCTCCTTTCTATCGTGTCTAAGCCGCATACAAAAAAGTGTACGTAAGTAGCGAACGTCACTGAATAATAACTATTTCGTATTATTATTATTGTTAATTGAAAATAAGCGATATAAGCTGCTTTGGTATGGTCGGATACTCCTTTCTATGATAATAGGCATAAATGTGTCTACGTATGGCGTCTAATTGTAAAGCATAAAGATTTGTGACTGGACGAGGCTGCTTTCTTTTCTTCCCTGGAGTTGATAGAAATACCTGTTGCGTTCCAGATAGTTCAGGAATTTTGTCCTCTTTCTCTTGGAGTTTCACTCTCTTGTGAATAACAGTTCTCGTGCTTAGTCCAACAGCTGCTGCAGTTCGTTGTACGGCTTTATCAGCAGGAATAGAGGGATTGCCATGAAGCTTCACGTACTCCTTTTCGTGTTCAAAGAATTCCCGGGATCTCCTTAATAGTTCCAATGCCTGATTATTAAGTGGCACACCTCGACGCAAAGGATTTTCACTTTGTGAATCATCACTCGGCGATCGGCGTCGTTTTTCAGACATTGTCGCACTTAAGTTTTGTTTAAATAAATAATATGAATGATGTATATTATATATTTATAAAATAGATAAATATAAATAAATATATATGTATGAACAAACAATGACAACTATCAAACAATAACCACAAATATAAATAACAATGAAACAATATGTAATTTGCAAAGAACAACCCGACGCTCGTGCTAGAGATTCACAAACTGAAGCACGTGGTAGGGAATAGTTACATCCGGTAACACAGCCGACTCTAGTTCCGGTTCCGCTTTGTCATCTACCATCCGGAATGCTGCCTTGTGATTGGCTTAGGAAGTCAAACGGTTGAAGCTTTTCATCTGTTTTTTTGCGAGTGTACCAACTTAAACGCTAGCTGTCAAGTGCAACGTTACAGCGGCGGGGGTATATTCTAACGTTGGCAGACGCGCATAGTGGCCAACGGTGTCAATTTTGAGTAACGATATAGAACGGTAATTGAACGCCGTGTTACGCGGCAACCGGTAAGACATCTGGATTTTGTTGTTTACCTACACTCCAGGCGTCCGTCCGCTTAGTTAATGATTCTACAAAGTAAACACAACTGCCGCAGTGAACCGGTTCTCCTGAAAAAAGTGTATACATTTTCTTGAAACTCACATGCGCAACATTTCAGCTATTTACGCATCGCGGTTCGTGAGATGTTTCATGCGTACAGATGGACAGGCAGGCGGAACCAAACAACGTTAAAGTGCGCTCCGCTATAGCAAACGCACCTAAAAACCATCACTATGAATAGCTCCATTTTTTTCCAACACAGAACTGTTTTTTAATGCTGCCTAGAACAACTTTTCCTGGGTTGTTAGTTTATCCTTGAATGTTTAAAACACATCAGTATGCGTAGCAGTTATTTTCAAAACGTGGTAGCCATTCAGAGTACAGGAAAAACTTGCTGAGTGTGTTCTACGTAATAGGCACGCACTTAATTCACAGCGCTAATACAAGAAAAAAGATTTTGCTATAAATTTCTGGTATGAAACATTAATGTCCATATCATTATGACGCACTGTCTTGAGTGGGATATACTGCAATGTTCCTTTTCATTAATTATACTCTTAAAATGATTCATGTCTTTGCTGAACTTTTACGTATACGACTGCTAGTGCGGGTTATTCCTTCTATGGTTTCAAGTACTCTACAGGTTAGTAACGGAGAACAGGAAAACTCGAGTTTCTTATAGGTCTTAACTTAATTGCTAGGTAAGAGAAGAATGTAGCAATAGATGAAAAGATGAAGGTAACACGAGACGATTTCTTGGATATGAAGAGAGGAAATTTAACTACTGTAAGGATAATGAGTCGCCCATTTCCAAAACGTAAGTTCACTCAAAATAAAACTGAGTTAGAGGTACCACTTTCTAAAAGACATCGAACCACGTCATTTCATTGTTTGAAACAGTTACAAAACTCTTTCGGTAAAAACCTGATGCAGTAAACCAGAGGTGACGAAAACGGCACTCGCGAGTCATTTTGACTCGTAGGCGCCGTTCCCTCTCTGCAACCGTGCCTTTGTTTTTCACATGCTGCTGAGTGATGCAGTGCGTGTTGCATATTTGGTGACTCGCGGAAGGAAGTTGTTTTCGCCACCCTTGCAGTAAACTAACGTTAATAAAAGTGGCCCATTCCCCTAGATCACAATAGTGTTTTTAACGAACCAATGAACGATGTTAGCGATGTGAAATGAAGGGGGGTTCGGATATCGTCTCTATGAAAGAGTTTCGCTACAATTGTTACATAATTGGTGCAACATAATTTGTTTTTCTAGAGAAAGGGGTGAATGATTATTTGTACATGTCGCTAAATTGGACGACAGCTACGACTTCTATATGAGAGCTTCCATCAGCGCCATGGAGACGAAGGTTAAAGCTATTTTCGCCATCTAAAGGCAATAAGAAAGCGATATTCAGAAAACGGTAGTGTGGCATGAAAATACAAGGTGTTCGTATATTTGAAGAAGAAAAGTCTTAACTTTCGTCTTTATTTTTATGTTTATATTACATTATGTTTTATTTTTGCTAAAGAAATTCAGCGAAGCATTGCCTTAACGGTGATCTGCTAATCAGAATATGAACAACTAGCTTGTAATGTTACCCCTCGGCAATTTGGTAAATTTTGGGGGAGGTACCTACCAACTCAGTGGCTAGAATTATGCTCCTGGAGTAGAAGGGGTCACACTGGCAGAGGGTAGGGCTAGATTTGTCAGTACCAACATAAGCAACTGCATTCGATTATGGGCCACTTCACTTATATCCGTTATGGATTACACTCTACAAACAGTGGTTCTTGTATCCGTTATGGATTACACTCTACAAACAGTGGTTCTTATACCCGTTTTACGTTACTCGCGATATACATATTTTGTTTAGCGATGATTTGAAATTAAGAAGCGCTTATTTACAAGCTCAAAACAGGCGGAAACAGCATTCAAATGTTTACGCGTGTTAACAAACTTCTGTAATGGAAATGCGAAGGAAAATAAAAGAATCACAAATTTTCAAGCAGGTCATTAATCGTTCTTCCACACATTAATCATTCGTTCGTGTGTTGGACAAGGTTGGAAAGGTAGAATCAAACGACTCAAAAATTCAATGCCATCGTCGAGATTTGAAACCGGGAGATCCAAGTCCTTTAGAAGACGCATTCCACCCCGGGAAAAGGCGAACTTGTAAGATATAAGACATCGAAAACGGTTAATGCTATGAAAACATATTTTTGGACACGAATTGTGTATTTTAGTGAGCACTAAATTTTTCTACAATGGCCTATTACTTATGGCCTCCTAGTTGTACAAAGTTGAACAATAATAAAATGAGGTGCACTTCACAAGCTCTTCGCAGAATATTCAAGATATAAATTGTGTTAATCATGAACAGGCGAAGGATTCCAGGACAATTAACCAACCAATATATGTGTAACCTTAATATAGATTTCCGTAAACGCAGTACTATTGATGTAAACAAAGACGCCAATGCGCTGCCTTATTTACTACTGTAAACAGTTCAGATTAAATGAAGTAGGGAACATACATCAGAATGAGAGGCAGAAGGTATTTTACCTCTAGTCACAAAGCGGATTGTACACGGCCTCACAGGTAAACAAAACCCCAATGCACCACCTCACTCCACCTTGCTCCGTGCACAGTAAGCTTCATTTCGCTCTTAGCCTTAGCCTAATCATGCTAATAATTTAAACATGTATTTTAATCAAAATTATTATTACCATTTTTGAGAAAAATAAAAAATGGATATTTGTCCATGTAAAGGGTAGTTTGAATTGGGGAGATCTTTGTATCGCATCCTTGTAAGATGCTGAACTTAAATGTCAAGTTGGTATCTATCCAACTTTTTGTTTTTGAGTTATGCTGTCCACACACACTCGCGCGTGGACCTTTTGAGATGATTTGAAAACACCATTTCCGGTGAAATCTCTATATTGAATTTTGAATGGAATGCAATATTTGATATACCTACTCTAGGTTGGTGTTAGGGTAACCAAAAATAACTATTGAAATTCGGTTCAAAATAGTTATCATAATTCAGACAGATTCTAAATTCTGTGATTAGTACAAATGCTATGAAATAGTTATATCATCTTATGTAATAGATAATGTACGTAAAACTATTTCGAATTGCGAGTGTCGTTTCAAGCTTTTTTTAAAGAGAGAGAGAGAGAGAGAGAGAGAGAGAGAGAGAGAGAGAGAGAGAGATATGTCGGTGATTCTGGTTCATCCACTCGTCGACTGGGCAACCGAAATAGAGAAAAATCTTATGTGTTACGTTTGCATGACTTTCTTTACCTATTCCCCAACAAAATATTATTACAAAAGCTTATTTTATTCTGTCTACTTCATGTTAATCAAATTAACAATTTGCAGAAATAGTTAATTACATATATCCTTCTAGGTACAAGGCGATTAGTGGAATACAGTAAACTTAGCTAAATGTTTTAAGAGCGAGTCCCTATGCAATGGATTTGACATTTTGTTCTTTTTGCGTGATCACAAGAAAAAACTAATAGCAATTTTCCACCTGAGAAAAATATAAGTATTTGAAAATCAAACCAATAACAAAAATATTTCGGTAACTGTGAACGTCACAAAATATTTATTTCGCATAAATTGTGTGCTTTAACGAGATCTACATTTTTTTGAGCATTAAGATTTTGTCTATCCCCTACCAATTATACGAAGTCTTTCAGAATGAAGAGGACTTCACAGCCTATTCTCAGAAAAATATTTTATTTGTCATGAAAATATCTTAAATACATGATAGTTTAATCAAAATCGTAAGTAAGAAATATCTCGGGCTTGGAGGCCGTGGTCTACTGGTCTCCTGCTTCATCTTCCCAGACGTTTCGTCTATACCTGAGGTAGACATCATCGGTGGCAGAGGCGTGGTCGAAGTATCCTTTATGGATGTCTCGATCGCAACTGCCAACCACTGCCACCAGTGATGTCTACCGCAGGTGTAGACGAAACGTCTGGGAAGATAAAGGAGCCCAGTGGACCACAGCCTACAAGCCCGAGATATTTCTTACCTACTGTTAGTTATTACACCGACCTAAAAGCCTACGAACCTTCAAAAGCGTTAAAGTCAGTTTTTGAGAAAATAAAAAAATAACGAAATATTTTCCATGTAAAGGGTAGTTTGGGCGGGGGATTTACTTGAAAATCTTTGTGTCACATTTTTGGAACATACGAACTTGAACATCAATTTGGGTGTTTTCGGATTCTTCATTTTTTAGTTATGCTGTCCACAGACACTCAAACAGGGAACTTTTTCTAAAAATACTCCTTTTTGGGGGGACAGGATTCAGGTGGCCTAAAAACATATATTTCCGCTGAAACCTCAGTAGTTTTTGAGTGGAACCTCCTCCAACTTTATGTAACAGAAAGTAAAAAGAGAGTTTTTGAAGATTCTTTCCAGGTGTTTCTATACCAGTAAACGTAACCCTCTGAAGTTACTCAAGCAGGTTAGTTGATGTCTTAAGCGAACATGGATGAGTATATGATGAAAACAAATACTGATTCTTATTGATTGGGCGGCTGAGGCATTTCAACTTTCGGCCATAGAAATGGAATGCATGCCTCAATGTAAAGCTTGGTTTGCCACATCCTGTTTTTTGGAAGTCTCTGTGTTTAAACTGTGGCTTTGAAAACTTTGAAAGTAAATTCCTTTTGGCTTCGAACCTATAGGCACATATTAGCCAATCAAGAGACAACAGAGAATGCAGCACTATATGGAATTCAAAAAAGCAAGTGATTCTTATCAAGCAGAACTTCAATTGAGATCGTCCCTGAATCCCATTTTACTAAACATTTATGCCCTTTTCCCAACAGCTACAAAAACTACATTTTCCATACTTATATGAAATAACCTGTTAAACACATTGAACTAAAATTACGGTTTGAGTGTGATAGACTTTAAAATATTGATCAATTTGTCTTAAAATTTTAGATAAAAATTCAATTGTCGTTTCTCAGAGAGAAAAGACTGAAGTACTGTTAGCAGCCGAATTCTTTTAGTTCAGTGATATTAAATAGAATATCTTAAGAAAACTCTGAGCTCTCTGTTTCAGGTAGTTTCTGAGTAAAAGGTACTCATATCAATATTTTTGTCATTTTCTTCCATTTTTAGAGGTATCTTTATTTCAGAGTACACGCACATGAAAATAAAACTTCATAGAGATACAGATGTGTTATTACTGATATTAGTGTTTTTTTCCCGCTGGTCCATCGCATATACCCAAACATGTGCATGTTTTCTGCAGCCTCATGACCTTGGGAGAGGGTCTATCTGCCATTTCTGGGGTGCCGGGTTCGATTTCATTAACTCAATTCCTCGAGAGTTTATTCTTGATTAAGACGATGTCCTTAGTGACCTGTCCTACTAAAGTTATGTTCAGGTTTAAGACCTGTCCCGGCAGATTATTTCTAAATTCATCTTCGTCCCTCATCTCCTCCAAGACGTTGTAGCTGCTCCTACTACTACTACTACTACTACTACTACTACTACTACTACTACTACTACTACTACTTCTAATAATGACCATAAAATAATAATCCCATGAATGATTATTATTAATTACAGCTCATTGCAATTATTAATTACAGCTCATGAAGGCTGCCAACTCGACTGCAAACCTCACGCCCACGTACACACGGCAGAGGTGGGCAATCATCCAATCGTTACGGGCATCCCCAGCCAGAATGTTGGCCTCCGCGGCCCGGATCGCTGCTTATCGCAGCTCCTCACTTTCCTCGCGATGTTAATGGGCACCGATCTAATACACGGAACTTAAAATCCGTACCCCCATAAATGGGATCGAATTCGGACGCATTCCATGATCGGGAACCAGAGTTCTACGCTCCAGCCTACAGCGCCATAGCGCAGGACCAGTTTCGCTTCAGTTGGAGAGAATTTCTGAAGGTCTCGAAGACCGTACGCGGCAAAGAAATTATTTAAAAGAAACTTTTGATTCACTTCTCCATAATTTTGCATATAAAATGTTAGCTGTAAAAAGTGCCATCAATCAAATACCCAAAACTTTTCGCAAACATCTCTGCCATAATTGTTTTGGTGCTAACAGTGACTAAATACAGTTGTATCTCTTTATATAATAAATAGGGAGGGGACCCTATTTATTATATCAGTTAGGACCAAACAAACACCGTAACAAATTATATGTATTATTAATATTTGTATGTTGATGTATGATATCCTTTGAGGTAAGATGTTCACAATTATTGCCATTTGCTGTATTCAGTTTGGTAATAAATGGAGGAGTAAATTGTATTTAAAAATAGATGTCCTTTTTGTTCATTCACTCAGCTTTCTGTATTATTATTATTATTATTATTATTATTATTATTATTATTATTATTATACATACGTTTCCTTTGAGCACTACTTGCTTCTTAGAAATAATAAATCATTCTCAAAGGCAGTAAACTAATTCCTTAAGCGCGCTCACCATATACTGCTATTCCCAACATAGTGTCCACAAAGCCAGGAAACACGTTGCCCTTGATCACGTCGCTGATGAATGCCGAGGTTATTGCTGCTAGTATTATCACTATGAATATCAAGTAAGGCACCATGAAGGCCGGTCTCTCCTGAAATATAATGCAACATCACTGTAAAATTACATTGTGCAAAAGCTAATGACTAGAGTAATTTGGCATTTTTATAGCATGTCGGATACATACATATACAGAATAAAAATGATATATGAACCTAAACTTTCACACGTATTGTGGAACTCCCATACGATCATAAATGTCCTTATGTGTTTTGCATACTCAATTTAGACTCTTCTGTCATCTGTACTACTTTGGTTCAAACACTTAATGTGTTGCTTAGGTCTGCCGCGGAGCGCGGAGAGTCATAGTATAATCGCGAGTCTCCGCCTCCCCCTCTGGCTTGAGTGTCGCCATGCTAGAGCTGTGTCCTGGAGGGCAGATTACAAGTTTGAGCCTGTCTAGTGTTGTAATGACAACCTCCATTTCTCAATGTAGTTCCTCAGTTGCCTATCAAGGACTTCATGGGGCTAAGTGCACCTCTTCTAGACCATCCAGAATGAGGAAAGACCTAGGCTGGTGCCATGAAAAGAGCCTAGACTATTTTACAGGTAGCAACGCAGCGACATCTTCATAGGGACAATCAAATTAATGTAGTTATGTCATAGCATTCATATGCTGTTTATGGTTTTACGCATCGAAAAGACAGAGATCAGCGTAGTAGTTAATACTCCACTTTCTTCTCTAAGTTCATGGCATTTGTTGTGTTCGAATTACTCTACTATGCTACAGTTGAGAGCACACACAATGATGGGTCGGGGAAAGTCACTACGCAGAGAGGAAGAGAGACAGAGGTAGTACACTGTCTCACTCTTGCTCGCTAACAGGTCACGCGATTCAGAGCAGTGCTATTACGCAGCCTACACTCGCCTGATTTTTAGAATGCCATGTTTCTAAAATAAATGAAACTTGTTTATATTTGAGACCTACTTTCTAATGTTTTGCGAGTTGATTATCAGGTAGTTTATTCGATTTGCTCTAATAGTTTCTTAATTATCATTATTTAAAGATTTTGTGTTCACTCAAAAAATGAATTTGTTTAGAGTACATTTCCAGGCTATGATTTTTTTACGATTTTAAATCGTCATTAACGCCTAAACAATGTGAAGATCGCCTCAGAAGTGCATTTGGCGAAGAAGCCCCCCTAAGATAACAATTTTCAAAAGAGATCAGGTTTTTCTTAGTTATGAATTTCGTGAAGGACGCCCAAGATTTGCTCTTACGGTCGAAAATATTGCCGGTGTTCGAGCAATGCTTGAAGAAGATCGATGAACATCTTATGGATTTATTCGGGCGACATTGGGCATTGGTATGAGTCAAAACTAAAACATTTTACATCCACAGTTAGACGTGAGAAAATTTTCTTGTCGATGAATTCCACATAAACTGACTCCCTCTCAGAAACAACAACACATTGATTGGTGCAGGAAAAACGCTGAAAAAATATCAAGGCGGTACTTCAAATTTGGTTTGGAATATGGATACTGGTAATGAATCTTGGATTTATTGTTATGATCCTGAGAAGAAAAGTCAATCGGTTCCATGGGTCTTTCGAACAGAACCTAAGCCTAATAAAGTTCGACGAATTTGAGTGCTGGTCAACAAGATGGCTGCTAGTTTTTTTTTCCTAAACGGGCCATATTACTACTATAGCATTAGAAATTAGACGTACGTTACTGCCAATTAATACATAAATGTCTATTTACAGCAAATTCTTTAAAAAGTTGATGAAAAATGCCCAAAAGCAAAGATAATGTTACGCCATCACAACGCATCGTCTCATACAGCAAAACTAACAACTGAGTATCTGGATGCCTTAAAGGTCAGCATCACAGATCCTCCACCATACAGCCCTGACTAGCACCTTGTGATTTCGTTTTGTTTCCAAAAATTAAAGATAAAATGCGTGGAGTCACTTTTTCGTCATCAGAGGAAACAGTGGAACATTATAAAGTCCTGGTTTCTGAAGTGCCTCAGGATGAGTGGTATCATCGCTTTAAGGACTGGTTTCATGGAATACAAAAATGTATTGATGTTAAAGGGGAATATTTTAAAAAACAATAAAATAATTTAAATTTTTTAAAACTAATCATTGTTTGATTTTATAAACATTTTCAGTGTCATCTTCGTATGGTACGAAGAGGGAAGTGCTCTCCCTTTAATTACCATGCATGTGCAGACCAACTTGTTTCATAGATTGGCATCCTGTATTTTTATATTATGTTCAAACATTCTAATATTTCGTGAGGTATTATATGGTCCATCTTGAAGCTCTTGATACTGGCCAACTCCCCTTATTTCAGAAACTCTCTCTGTATTTACAGGGTACAGTTACATCGAGAATTTCAATTTGTAGTTTCATTAAAACAAGAGTACAATGGCCACCACCAGGAAAGGCGATACATGGAAGTATTGCCATTACTTTTCGAATGTCCTAGAACTTAAGAAACCACTTGTATTGAACTTACCCTGTGAGCCCCGAAAAGCAGCAACATATGGATGAATATTGAAATTCCTGCAATGAAGATCATGTCTGCAAAATAAGTTAAGAGAGCACTGTTAGAAACTTTCATTTTGTAAGCAGTAGTGTCAGCATGTGATAGAAGACTATTATTTGCTAATATTCTATACTACAATTGCACATTGGCTTTATAGGTAACCAAACAAATCTGATGAGAACACTCATATACAGAGTGGATCATCGAAAACTTGCACCGCAAATATTTCGGAAATGGAAAGTGCTATTGATGTGCATTGATTGGTAATCAGGGGCTCGTATACATTTAGCCTATAAACAGATTTTAATAATACTGAGAAAGTGTATTTTTGAGCAAACATACAATTGTTTAAATGGAACAATGCCTAGTTACATCAATAGAATAAAGGTAGGGTAAATTAGAATGTCAGTGACGTTTGTTGCAAGATTCTAGTGGAAGTGGTTTATGAGAAATCTTATTTTGAAGCTTTTACGCACCGAGACTTGTACAACCTATGGTAGCACAAACTAAAGAAAAACAAAAGGGAATTACAATACTTCTGTGGATTCTTACAAGTAAAGACAACATAGCCCTTCAAAGGTTGTGTTCAAAATGACCACCGGCAGCTTCAATACACGCTTCCAGTCTGCTATGGAAAGACTGCTGCACACGTTCTAGCATTTCAGCGGAAATTTCAGAGCAGACAGCAGTAATACGTCGTTTCATGTCGTCTGCTGTAGTTGGTACATCCTTGTAGACAGTGTATTTCAGCCTTCCCCACAGAAAAAAAAGTCTAAAGGGGTCAGATCCGGTGAACGAGCCGGCCAAGGTACAGGTCCTCTTCGTCCAATCCAACGATTTGGAAACAATCCGTTAAGACAAGCTGTAGTACTTCGTGCACTATGAGCTGGACAGCCATCATGTTGGTACCACAGGTTCCTCCTAGTCTGCAAAGGAACGTCTTCTAGCATCTGTGGCAGATGGTCTGTCAGGAGGCTGCGATACTTGTGCGAGTTCATTGTTCCTTCTATGAACAAAGGGCCTATGAGTTGATGGTTCACTATCCCACAACACATGTTTAAACTTCATGGACGCTGACGTTCCACCTGACGAAGCCAACGGGGATTGTCAACAGACCAATAGTGCAAGTTTCTGCGGTTTACCTGGCCATGATTAGTAAAAGTTGCCTCATCACTAAACAAGATACATGATGAATCTGAAGTATCATGTCTTAATGCCCATGTACAATACTTAACACGACTCTCAAAATCGTTTCCATGCAGCTCTTGATGGGGAGAGATGTGATACGGATGGAACCTATGCCGATGGAGAATGTGCAGTACACTTGCCTAACTTATGCCACTTCCACGTGGGATTGTGCGGGAACTAATTTGAGGATCTATTGCAACGGCAGCCAAAACATTAATTTCTGCCTCTTCTCCAGTCACTTGTTTGTTTCAGTTAGTTTTCTAGGTGTTACAGTACCACTTTCACGTAAATGGTTGAAGAGGTTGATAAATAATTGCCGAGATGGTTGATGTCTATTGGGATACGTTTCCGCATTCACCGCACGTACTGCATTCTTCCTACACTCTCCATACACCATGAGCGTGTTGTCTTTTTCTGCATTAGTAAACCCCACCTTCCACTCACGACTTACTGCTTGAACTGTCTCGAACTAACTGACCAGAAAGTCGCAATGCAATCAAAACACAATGCAAACAAACATAACAACATCGTACCTAATAACTAAGCCAGTTGAATGGGACAATTGCCGGGGTGGAAACTTTTCAAAATACGATTTCTCGTAAACCACTTGCACTAAAATCCTGCAACAAAGACCATTGGCATTCTAATTTACCCTACCTTTATTCCGTTGATATAACTAGGCATTGTTTCATTTAAAAATTGTATATTTGCTCACTTTCTCAGTATTATTAAAATCTTTTATAGGCTAAATGTACGAGCCCCTGACTACCAATCAATGCTGTGAAAACTGCACATCAATAGCACTTCCCATTTCCGAAATATTTGCGGTGCAAGTCTTAGGTGATTCACCCTGTATTGTGTCTGTTATGTACATTCTTCATTTTTGATCTGGGTTCATAATAAATGCCTAATTTTCTTTACATAAACTTTTGCATCATGTAGGTATGTTTGAAAGCTTAATCAGTAGTTAAGTAAAATGCAGCAATGTAAGATATGCATACCTAAAATAAAGTCACAACAGAATTTATCATGTTGATATGAACGTACAGGAGTTCTTTTATATGCTTAGAGAAAAGCGAGTCACTCATTGGTGCCCTTATATGCGTCTTATTTTTTACTGTTTAATCTAGAGTCTACTGTGTAGGTTAGTGCTTGTCATTCTGCAGTTCCGAAAGTTGAAGTTCTGTGTTTTATTTCTACATCGTATGTTGTACTAAACCTGATCTTTTAGATTTTTAAATATCAAAGATTTATCCGTAATTTAATTCCCCCATTTTGGCATAGGTTATAAGGTAAATACAGATGCAGCCACTTATGGTCAATGCTTATTTGAGGTGTACATAGAGTATATCTTGTTGAGACACTCCCATAACTAGCGAGTTCTAAACATAGTTCTGTATTTACCTTATTTTGTTGACCAAATCTTACAATTTTGAACAGTTTGCAATTATAAAGGATATTCTAGATATTCGTGGTAGCACTATATTGTATAATTTTAAATGCAGCATCGTGTATTTCATTCCATAGATTTGTTCCTGAAGCATATGTTATAAATATGATGAAGTATTATAAGAAAGTTTAAATTTATTTTTGAAGCAGTGTTTAAACTAAATGGTGATCCCAGCTTTCTATCTAAACTTTCCTCTTTTTGGAGGAGTGATTTATTTAACGTCGCTTTAACACACATATCGTCACGGTTGATTGTAGATTACTTTTATTTAAACACGATCTAATATGTGGCAATCAGAAAGCCTTATGTGCGTAAACCCTTCCTGTCTGCTTCTCTATCTGCTCAGGTAAATTGCTGGTAGATGGTCTCAGTTGCGTAATCGCCTTCGTGTACCATCTATTTTATTTCTAATTGTTTTACTCTGATACGGTATACCCAATTCGACATTGAGCATACCATAGTGGTTACCATGCTAGTCTCTACTTCCCGGGGTCGCGGGTTCAAACCCGGTGGAGGGCGATGTATTATTTCGGGCATATAAATCCTTAGCATGGCTTCCTTCGGAAGGGAAGTAAAGCCGGTGGTCCAGTGTCGTAGATTTACGGCACGTAAAAGAACCTTAAGCCTGACAAAGAGGCTGCTGAGCAAAATTAAGTCTTTCACGCCCAGTATGGAATGGAACGCTGAAGACCACAGCTGTTAAAGAGTGTCCATAAATAAAACTCAATTTTTTGATATTAAGCAATTAACTGAAGTAAACTACGATAAACCTTAACCAGATGTATCGGCACACAGGTTTTGAAACCGCGGCTTCCTAAATGTGAGTTCCGAAGCCATCTAGCTAGGTACTGAAATGTAATGGACAGATGAAACAAAATTCCATAAATAATGGAGTAACAGTTATAAATGTACTCATGATAGTTAAATTGAAGCTTTTTTTAAAGGGAAAACATGCTTAGTCGAAAATCAAATTTTTGATAGAGACAGAAACACTCTCCGTTTGGCAGTTTCTGTCGAATCGGTGTAAAATTTAAGTTACAGTAACAATAAGTGCATATCGAATCTTCCTTGTATATAAACGTTTCTATAAGTTTAAATTTAGGGCCTAAATTCAGACCTGAGATACTAGCAGGCATGAACCACGGCATTGTTTTTTTTCTAAAAATGCATCCATTGTCTAAGAAAATTGTTAAGAATGGAAAAGGGAAACAACTAATAGCGAAATAATAAATGACATTTATATTTAAATATTATACTCCATTACAACGTATTCATATGAATGAAACATACAAATTTTACTCTCTTGGAGAGGCTTATTTGCTTAGAAGTCCTGTGCTCCGTTCTACTGTTATCAGAGGAGGTGCCATATTGTACATGGTTGTATAAGCCATTCAACCTGCTTGTCATAGAATCTTTTGTATTTTGTTTACAAGCAGAATTAAAGCTTTTGAATATCAATTTCTTGATTTAAAGGAAACGGAACCTAGTATACATTGTCGAAACGAACACTCATCACCACAAAATTAGTGAACGTGTTGCCATCAAGCTCATAGGATAGACAATGGATTACTTTTAGAGAGATTTGGCCTTTCCAAACATACGTGGTTTAATTCTTACTTCTGTTACTGCCTGATTTTAAGGTAACTCCCAAGCACAACTATTCTGTAATATCTTTCTCCACACCGTATATTTTTACTTTCTCTACTACGTATAGTAAGTAGGAGAGGTATTGTATTCCACCCAAAAATTCGATACCGAGATTTCACCGGAAGTATATGTTTTGAGGCCCCCTGAATCCCAAAAAAGTATTTTTGGAAACATGTCTGTGTGTCTGTCTGTCTGTGAACAGCATAACTCAGAAACGAACAGTCGGATAAGCACCAAACTTGGTATTTAGGTTCAGCATCTTCCAGAGATGCGACACGAAGGTTTTCAAGAAAATCCCCCCACTTCAGGTTACCCTTTACATGGAACAGTTTTCGAAAATTTTAATTTTCTCAAAAATGGCACTAACGATTTTGATTAAAATATCATATATTTAAGATACTTTCATGACAAATAAAATGTATATCTTGAATTTTCTGGGAATGTCTCCAAAAGTGTTCTCCATTATGGACGACTTTTGCATAGCTGGTAAACCATAAGAGAAAGACCAAATTTTACTACACAAAAAATGTAGATCATTAAAATACACAATTTATGTCATATACATTTTTGTTGTTGTTGAGTTGACCATTTTCGAGATATTCTTGTTATTCCCTTAAAATTTCCAATAGTATATCTTTTCTCAAATGGAAATTGGTTTTTTTTTGTTTTTTTTGTTTTTGTTTTGTCCTGGTAATGCAAAGAGAACGGAATACTCGACATAGCAAAAAGCTCTTAAAATATTTGACTATCGCTTAAAGCCTACCAATTCCCCTTGCATCTACCAGAAAATTAGCAATAAGATTAACATCTCGATAAACATGAAGCATATGGAGAATAAGCGTTTGTAAAAATACTTTGTACAAGAGTAGAGAAAGTCATGTGAGTGTAACACATCAGAATTTTTTTATATTTATTCTATTTCCTTATCTACTGATGCATTCGTTTTCCTACCTCTCGCAGAAATTTGTGAATTTGAAGAGTTTTAGAATTTCTACATTCAAAATGAAGTAATTATTTGTTTATTTAGTACAAATTACAAATTTTCCAGAAACATTAAAAACAATATGATGCGTATATTCTTTGTAGACATTCAGTATTGTTCATGTTGCCATACATTCAAATGTAATTGTAGAAAGGTACAATTGGTGAAAAGTCAGTAATATTTTTTATCATAACTGCAGTAATAATTATCGTTATAGAACATTACGACATTTGTGAACGAAATCGAAGTAAATTATATGTTAAATAAGCAAAAGCAATAATTTTCGAAGAATAATTACTGGTTTTAAACACCGTGAACATAAAAGAGTACACGCCTACCATTCATTAATAGTAATTTTACTCCAGGTACAGGATGGTGTACAGTTTAGTAATTTTGCGAGAGAGAGAGAGAGAGAGAGAGAGAGAGAGAGAGAGAGAGAGAGAGATATTAAAGCATATCCCGAAGTAATACTTCAAAGAGTAGTTATTTAAAATAGGATACCTACTCACTCTAAACAATTGTGTCTAATCTACGTTTTGCTTACTAGATAACCTTTTAACCTTTTCGTTTGTATGACTATCACCTAGTGCATAGTAAGACTACAGGAAACTAAAATTTAGCAACTAAACTTACCTTTTCTGGTTTTTCGATCCAATTCGTTTAGCTTTTCAGGGTCTTTTTGCAGGAACTTCACCAATATCACGACAGTCAGAAGCTTGAAAAAAAAAATTATATCACTGCATTTTTCTTCGGTAGTGAATTTATGTTCTACACTATCAATTTGAATTTACCAAATAACAGCAATAATACTAATAATTAATCGATGAACTACTCTGCCACTTACTTATGGTAGAAGAGGAAGTGCTGTATTCTATAAAAACATTCAATATTCAGATTTCACCGGAAATACTTGTTTTGAGAACCCTAATACCGAGGGGTATTTATAGCCATTATAGACATACATTTTGTCACACAAATACCTCAAACTTAGAAATATTTTAACCATAATCATTAATCTTTGAAAACAATAAAAACAAGAAGTATAGCTCCACTTAAAGGTTAGTTTCGTTGAGGGAATTCCATGAAAATCTTCGCATTGTATAGTTAAAAATGCTGTACCAAACTTGATAGATACCGAATTTTTTAATTTTTAATTATGAATGGACCTCCAATCTTACTTTCCATTGTAATCACAATAAACAATTTTTGGGTCGAATGTAATACCTTTAAGTAAGTGGCAACTAAGGTAAAAGCATCAATTTTCGTCCAAAGGGTTGAACATTTTGTATAAGAAATGACATATGACCAGGAGTGGAGGGAGACTTAGCTCCTCAACCTAA
Organism: Deroplatys truncata; assembly: GCA_030765065.1. Lineage (NCBI taxonomy): Eukaryota > Metazoa > Arthropoda > Insecta > Mantodea > Mantidae > Deroplatys > Deroplatys truncata. The sequence goes on from CM060988.1 coordinate 85,076,157, forward strand.
GGAGATCTTTTGTACCTAGGCCTCTAATGAGGAGCCCCGGAAAGGAGTTGAGGTGAGAGGAGACAGAGGGTGGCCGGATCAGGAGGCACAACAGCAGAGGGATCGTCCCTATATTTTAGATTGAAACTTCCTGGTGGCAGCTAGTACAACCGGCTTGTACATCTCACTGGGGGGTCCGGGATCGGAGACCGCCCCCCATTCTGGGGGATGAAGTTTTACAGAGAGCATCCTTTTTCCTTGCCATACAACGCCGAGACTCCCGCCAACACTTGCAACCCTGAAATAACCAAGCAGATGAAAGGTGAAGTGAAATGAGAAACGAGGTGAAATGGAGGGACAGGAAATTCAGGGGATGTAATTAACCTTTTCAACATTCGCCTAAGGACCCGTATAAAACCTCGAAAAAACCCATGGGTCAGGAAGGTCGGCTGAGGGAATCGAACCCACGACCTCCCGAATGCGAGTCATACGCGCTACCGCCTGCGCCACCTCGCTCGGCTATTATAAGTTAAATTATTGTTCTTAATTTGCCTGAACTCCTTTATATATACAGACTAAAAATAAAATCACTGGACATAAGGATTTAACATGAGAAATACATTTATTTCTGATACTCTCTTTCTCCTGTTGATTTTAGAATACATTTTATAAGAATGTTTTAAGAACATTAAAAAAGGAATAGAATCTAAACGTAGCAAGTTTATTTGGGTCTGATTTTAGAGAAAAATAATAGAACTTAAATTAGTTCTTTACATCATTAATTTTGTTTCATTACTGTGATCGATGACTCACTACAAGTTTGTACAAAAAACAGATTATGGTAGATTAGATTATATGTCTGTCATTGAAAGTAATTAAAGCTGTTAACTCTGAAATGAATCATTGCTGATAGAAAGGATTAATAAGAAAGTTTATCCACTACTGCGGTATAAACTTAATTTCTAGCGACTTAAATGCTGTTTTAATGACAATAATAAATTAAAACGTTTTAAACCATTGCCACAATTGTATTATTTCATTTCTGAAACTTGATTATACGGAGTCTTCCAATTTTCATTAACGAATGTCTTCTTTAACATAATGATATAACCACAATGACGACGGTTTGAAGTTACTCACCTTTTCTGAAAGATATGCTAAAATAATGTCCATTAACTTCCTTCACGTTTCTTCGTTTCCTCCACTCACAAAATGACTTGCATCCTTATATGAAAGGCCACTCTTTTTAGGGCCATTGAATTCTCTGCACTCTGAACACCCATTAGAGCGTCTTTAGCATGCTATAGCGTGACTTTTGATTTGACGGAAGCAATTAATATATGTTACCAAAGTTAAATAAAGATGACGAAACGTTTCTACATGAATAATAAACATCACTAATTTTTCAGTAAGTAAAAGTTTGCTAAGTTAAAAACCTTACCTTATTTGTTGTTATGCAGCTCAATTCTTCGATCTTTCTTTGCAAATAGTTCGATAACATTGTCCTGAAAGCTTGGTGTGGACTGTAGTAACTCAAAGAAAGGAGAAGAAAGAAAGTGTTCCTATAGATGGCTATACAGGGTGGGCCATTTGAGTTGAGACTGTACAATATCTCCAAAACTAAGCGTTGTAGAAAGAAATGTCTTTAGTAAACGTTGCTTGATATTATGGAGGGAAGTAAATGAGATTAGTCGTGTTTTATTTGGAGGACGTTGTGATGATCATTTTAAGGTCAATTTAATTCTTTTAAATGGGAACCTACATTTTTTATGTTGTTTTCTCACTCCTCATAAAAAGCTAAACAACATTTGTATAAAGCACTTTGCAATTGTTCTTACATCAACATAAATAACAACGAAAATTCTGAATGGCTGTGTACGAAGAGCGCAATGAATGGTTGAACCATCCATGGGTGGTCATTTGAGGGTCAAGTTACGTTTCGTAATTGGGAACCAACATTTTTTTTATTTTGTTTCCTTATTCCTCGTCACAAAATAAACAGCTTTTTATAAAACATTTTCTAATGAGAAAACAACATACAAAAGTAGGTTCTCATTTAAAAAAATTAAATTGACCCTAAAATGACCATAACTTCCTCCAAATAAGACACGATTAATGACATGTACTTTCCCCCATAATATCAAGCAACTTTTATTCAAGACATTTCTTTCTACAACGCTTAGTTTTGGAGATATTGTACAGTCTCAACTTAAGTGGTCCACCATGTATAATGAGATTATTGAAACAGTATGCTGTAACGTTATCAAACGATTTTCGGAGGAAACATAACTTTGCTTATTTACTATTCTTGATTAAAAGTCATTTCGTGACCATAAAATATCATTCCTATAAATACTGTTTTCATGTTTAAAAGAGAATTACGGAGCATTCATTGATTTTGTGACTTTAAAAAGTGAGTCCATAGTAATTTATTCGGACCCAGATGTTGAAAAATAGTGTGTTTGACTTACACTAGTGAATGCAAAAACTAAAGCTAACATCTGTTTTCCCACAAACATCAAAACTTTGTAATTAATATTAACTGTTCATCACTGTAAAACACTTTCTCACGCGTTTACTGTTTGCCGATCCGGCTATCATGCTATCACTGTCCACTGAGCAAAGACAAGACAAGACAAGACAAGACATGACAAGCATCCCTTTTCAAATTCTCACCCCTTCCCTTAGAAAAAAGCTCATTTCCCCTATAATTTCCGAGAAGCAGCTTTCTCTTTACACACCTTCTGTAGCACTCGCAGGAAGGAAACTACTTCCGTTTTCTTAATAACCCATAATAAGTAATACGAATATTGGAAGCTAACATTTCAGCGAGCGTTCAAACTCGGTGTCAAGACGTTGTATATATAACACACAATGTAAACGTATGACGAATACGTTTATCTACAGAACGAGCCAAAAAACTACGAACCGGCTGCGCGGTGTTTTTCCTGTCCGCGTTCTCGGCGCTCGTTGCCGTCTGCCACTATCATAGAAAGGCGGGATGAAATCATACAATATTTTTAAAACTACTTTTAAAGGCTTTACTTAACAGCTTTATGAAAGTGTGTTCGAGGGCAGAATTATTAGTAGAGATTTGTGGCTCCCACGGTCCCCCGACCTAACCCCCTGCGATTTGTATCTCTGGGGGTAACTTAAAACAAAGTATACAAGACAAACCCTCACACCCTGGAAGAATTAAAACAAAATATCCGCTATGAAATTGCCAGCATTTCTGAACGTGAACTACGGCGAGTGATGGATAATTTCCTAAAGAGGTGACAGAAATGTATGGACAACTACGGTGGCCAGTTTCAGCATCTCCTTTCATAAAGTTGGTAAGTAAAGCCTTTAAAAGTAGTTTTAAAAACGTTGCATGGTTTCATCCGCGCCTTTCTATGATAGAGGTATACGGCAACGAGCGCCAAGGACGCGGACAGGAAAAACATCGCGCAGCCGGTTCGTAGTTTTTTGGCTCACTCTGTACCTGCATTAATTTGTTACTTAATAATCATGCCATATAACAAAATGTGTTATTGAGAATTAGATGGGAAGTAATGCATCTATCACATTTATTGACGCTGCTCCCCTGGTCTTCAAGAATAAATATTTCTCCCTTTTGCTTACTCATTTCAATTTACACTTATACTATGTATCTGTGATCAATTTCAGTTTATTTATATCCATTTACATTACATTTCCATTTACACGTAAGCAAAGTATAAATGTATCAGATAACTATTTCCAAACATAGACTATAAAAGCATAAACCTTTTAATAGAAATAATTAGAATATAATTATTTTCAAAAGCAGTTTTTAATAACTAGGATAATTTATTTTCAAAATCTATTGCAAACCATATCAAAACATTTTCTAATTTCTATATATACGGGATCCATGTGGTCAACTTCACTGGAGGATAGATGATTTGTTAATATATATATATATATATATCCATGATAACCAGCATTGATATCACCATGTTGCCATGCAGTAACGATAAATCTAGATGTTTAATCTAGGCATTTATTACTCTGATTTACATTTTAGTAGCGGATGAAATATGGTACAACACACGAGATTGAAATATATTTAAAATTTCGTGAAAACTATCACCCTCAGAAAGGCTCAAGCATTAAAGTTTTCCTTCAGTATATTATTTTAATCTCTTATACCATAATTACTATTAGTGCTGTATTTTTATTCAGTTTTCGACAAACTTCCTATCTGTCGCCTCTGGTTAGTTTGCGCTCCGCCAGAAGGCAGCACTTTGTGTTTCTCGTTCATACACTTCAGAACTGAAGAGCTGCCAACTCTTGAGAGAAAAACGCGCAACTAAAACGACAAGGCCTGTGGTATCGATATTTGGTCCAGGTTAGGATAAGACGCTTAGGTTATTGTGTGTGTGTGTGTGTGTGTGTGTGTGTGTGTGTGTGTGTGAGAACGCGATTCAAATAACTAGTTCTCGCAGTTGGGTTGGCAGTTTCTTCTGCGCTTACACAGTAGTAACAAGGAGTCCTTTGTTCACTTTATGAAAGTGTGTTTGAGGACAGAATTATTAGTAGAGATTTGTGGCCCCCTCGATTGCCCGACCTAACCACCTGCGATTGCTATCTCTGGGGTAACTTAAAACAAAGTGTACCAGACAAACCCACACACCCTGGAAGAATTAAAGCAAAATATCCGCCAGGAAATTGCAAGCATTTCTCAACGTGAACTACAGCGAGTAATAGATAGTTTCCTAAAGAGGTGACAGAAATGTATGGACAACTACGGTGGCCAGTTTCAGCATCTCCTTTCATAAAGTTGGTAAGTAAAGCCTTTAAAAGTAGTTTGAAAAATGTTGTATGGTTTCATCCGCGCCTTTCTATGATAGCGTCAGATGGCAACGAGCGCCGAGGACGCGGACAGCAAAAACACTGCGCAGCCGGTTAGTAGTTTTTGGCTCTCTGTATTATTCCATATAACCTCTTTGAATAGGACCTGTTGCAATTAAAACAACGTTTGCTTAACACAACCTTTGAATTGGGCATTGACACTACTGAAATACAGCGTTATTTTGACTTGGAGATTATATCATGTTCCTTCAGCATTAACTATAAAATTCCAGTTAAGCAAAGGGAATTACAATGGGAGATTTTTCAACTTTTGAGTACACCTTTCGAGTGGGGAGCTTCAACTTGCGCTATACTTCACGACACAGATTTTGTAGCTGTTAGTGGTTCTCATGTACGTCCTATTATGGGGGCAGCAATACAGCAGTGTGATCCGTTTAAAACAGGCCTCTGCTATATTCCTCGTTTCAGTGATTTTACTGTTTAGCTCCATGTGCACTACTAAGATGTTACATGGTAGACGGCTGCGGAAGTGAATGAATTCTGTTCCTTTCAATGCCATACAGCTAATAAGATGCTGATTACTGAAATCGCACGGAATGGGCACGTTGTTACTCATCCACTGAAACCTATTGAATTCATTTGTAATAATATTACTCGTATAATTCCAAGTTTGCCTTCACTCCCTTGCTCCTGTGAATTTGAACTTCGGCAGGTAGTGCAGATACCGAAACGTTTTCCCTGCCTAGATTTTTCGGTGCCTGGACCGCAGACCCTTCACTTAATTTCAGTGGTTTGGTCAACGTTAGCTTCCCTTAAGTTTTCCGCCTGGGCCAGTTCTGAATATTTATCTTTTACGAATTTATCCCAATGTTTAAATTCCAACTGGTCTGTCGAGGTGCCTCATCTCAATCTATCGCACCTGCCTTATGTAACTCACGTCTCAAGATTTCCCTTTAAGGTACCCGATTCCTCCCCCTTGACACACTTATTGATTGTCTGGACTACATTTTTAACCATCGTAATGACAGTAGTATTATTTCGCGTCCGGAACTGTTAATTGCTGCAAGGCTTCCAGGCGCATTGGCCTATGGAAGGTTTCAAGTGTCTTTTATGATGCTTTTGCAATATTTTTTGGCATTTTACTTTTAGCTTTTATTTGTGCAGTAGCTTATCGTTCCCTTAAGTTATGTTGGCAGGTGGTTACCCTTCACCGGGCAGTTCGAAGACCAGAAGTTAACACAGCTGGGGATCAGCCTACGGGAAGTGTTCTTCTCCTCACAACACCACCGGTAGTTACTAGAAGGCTACCATCTACACCTTTGGAATCGCTACCGGAAGCAGGACCAGCTTAATTTATTGATATTCTGGGTAATATCACCTTTTTGTTTTGTTAGTTTTTTTATACTCTCCCATCTTGTGACATGTGTTTGGCGCATTTAAGGGTGTTACTGGGACTTTTCTGACGAAATGGTTTTCTTACTGCTTCATGTTGTTCTACTTAGAATTAACCTATCATTAGCAACTGAGTTGCTGTCACACTTAAATGACAATCTGGTTTCTATATTGCACTGTAATGTCTTTTGTAAATACTTAGGGTTTGTCAGAATATTTTAATTTTTTTTAGGGCAAATAACGTTTACTCGTAGGGGTGTCGCGGGACCCTCTGGGTGGTTACGTTGTTTTATTCTGTTTTATAGGCAAACATATTATTTTTGTTCATAGGTATATCGTGAGATCCTATGAATTATTTTGGAGGACTGTTATTCAAGGTTAAATAGTTCCTATATTGCTTCATCCTGAGATCCCATTGGATAGTAATCTGGTCAGACGGTGATTTTTGACACTTATTAAATATAATTTTTTTCCGTGCACGGATGTATACCCTTTTTTATGGACGTGCGGCTCGCTCCATTTACGTATAATATTTTGGGAACTTACTTTGGATTTTAAGTCCTAGCATCATTTGCGACGGCAATTTATAAGACACAGTTTCATAATTCAATGTCCATGCCTGCGTAAGTGTGTTTTTATCTGTTATTCTGACAACCCCTAATGTATGTGAACAACGCCTCCAATATTCACTTATAATATTCTTTAATTATTCTGTTCGAAATTCACTCATTGCCTCAATTTTAGCACCAAATTAAGCAGAATGTTCTGGAGTTTCGATTGCCTGTCACTAGATGCGCAGATCTTCATGTTTTATTGTAATTGTTAGTTTTATTGTCGGCAACTGTTTTTGAGATTTTGTGAAAATGGAGTACACGTTAAATGAACGACACTCCCTTGTAAAGCAATACTGGATTACGAATTCAATTACAGCTGCTCAAAGAACATACCAGAGAGAATTTGGTGTTCAGAATCCTCCCCAAAGAAACACAATACTGGGACCGGTAAACAAATTGGAAACAACTGGATCTCTGGTGAGTGAAAAGGCAAAACTCGTTCATCTAGGCTTCCAACGGTTGTTGTAGATGTAAAAGCACGACTGGATCAGTCACCCAAAAAGCATTAAGACGTTCGTCTCAGGAGACAGGGCACAGGTACTCAATGTGTCAGAGAGCTGTGAAAAGTGCAGCCTAAAGCCGTATAGGATTACGGTTGTCCATCAGTTACAGGAACCAGATAAGGATAGACGACTGAAGTATTGTCGTTGGTTTAAGGTGTTCATTGTGCAAAATCCTGCCACATTGCCCATTACATGGTTCCATTTATGTGAACTCACATATGCACCCGTTAAAATCGGAGTTTGGTGCGCAATATCCGCACAGAGAATAGTGGGACAATTTTTTTATAACAATGTGAACACTGCAGAGTAGCGACGGATTTTCACGGAGTTTGCTGAGCAACTAGACGATGTAGAGCTCAGTCAAGGATATTTTCAGCAGGACGGCGCTACATGCCATACATCAAATGAATCCATGGCACTAATTGCAAGTTACTTTGAGGACCGGATAATTTCCAAGAACCTGTGGCCACCGAGATCTCCGGATTTGACATCGCCGGACTTCTTTCTATGGAGTAACTTAAAAGACAGGGTTTATACCACACGTCCCCAGACATTGGACGACCTGAAGCACAACATTACACAGGAGATTCAAGCTATTGACAACAAAGTCCTCCAACGAGTGGCCAGTAACATGGAACGACGTGTTGAGTTGTGCCTTATGCAGGACGGAGGACATTTTCAACGTTTGCTATAGAGGTACATAATCTCCCAAAATTCCTCTGAATTTCAGGTATAATAAGTTGTCGTAGCATAACTCGTTTTAAAACAATTAAAGAAATAAATGTGTCAGTTCTTCATAAATCACCCTGTACAATGAAATAGCTCGGGGATGTGACTGTTGACTTACCGCTCCTATCCATCCAGGTATGGTGGTTCCTGTCTTGAGAGGACAGGTGCAGCAATAGCAATTCAGTTCATCTGGCTTCTTTTCTTCCTCCTGTTGCTGCTTCATGGCGTACCTTTTACTGAAACCAAAATGAATATGGTATACTCTTTTTTTATTCTATTTATATGGCGCCTTTAACATCTAAGGTTATATCGTCTGCTTTTCGTTTGGAACAATTGCTCATCGGCAATTATGTTCACTCGTTTTATTCTTCTGTTAAACTTTGGGTTCCTTTACGTTGGGTTTCCTATAAGCATTAAATTCACACACACACACACACACACACACACACGCACACACGCACACATTTTACTTCCCACTCATACTTCCAAACTCTGCAGAGGATGGGAAATAATCCTGGCTAAAGAAACAAATCCCATCTTGCAGCCGGGAAACGAAACCAGACTTTTGGATTTGGAAGCGGGCATGCTAACCAACAGAGGCAGTCTTAATAGCACACTCTTTGTACAAAAATCTCTCTACCTCTCTGACTCGCACATATACATAAACCAAACAAACTAAAAAATTTTTGGAGGGCCTCTGGCTAAACATTTTAAGGCAGAGAACCTATGATTCCTTCTGCTGAATTACAAAGTTACGAGGTATTTTGAAAATCTGGCATCGGTACTAAATGTGTATACACTATTTGCTTTCCAAATGCAAGAAGTCATAAAAATTCGACATTAATGTACACTCGCTTCTATTTATGCCATTCCCGCAGCTTTGGGAGGCATTCCACTGGCCTTCACAGCTAAAGTTGTACATAAAGGGCGAGGTGTAAGTATCGGTTTACCTTTTTGCGATTGCTGTGGCATCCTGTTTTACGTGCGGAGTTCTAGATTAAATTTGAGCAATAGTTTTACTCTTCTTCACTTATAATATTCATTCATTCATTATCTGTTTACCCTCCTCTTACGTAGGACTTACACCCCCCAGGACTTACAAGCGGATGCCTGGGGTCAGAGGCCCGTCGAGGAGCAGACACTCATGATCAGCCCGATGCCTGGTATGGGATGAAGGAAGTAGATGAAACGAAATGTTGGTGAAATGGATGAAAGGAAAGGTGATGATGGAGCAGTTGGTGGAATGAATGGCGGGGGAAACCGGAGAACCCGGAGAAAACCCGCCCAGACGCCGCTTCGTCCACCACAAATCCCACATGCAGGTCCCTGGGATTGAACCCGGGCCGCCTCGGCGCTGCCCTCACTTATAATAACCATGTAAAAATAATATATAACTAAATAAAGCCATGTTGTGCACAATAAATATTTTAATGGCAACATAATGTAAAACTGAAATACATTAGACACTATTGGAATTATCCGTCCAATCTAAATATACAACTAAATGTAACAGTTTTGCACAATTTCTCCACGAAAAAGTATTTTAATAACAATATAATCTAAGACTGAAGTAAATTATACTTTTTACTTTCAAAGAGGACATATACTAGGCATCACTTTAATAATTTGTCAATCTTCATTCCTGACCAATACTTGGTTTTGGTGCCTATGCACCTAATCGCTTAGGTGCTGGAAAAATCCTTGACTCTAAACGCATGTCATTTCATGAGTTTTTCCAAAGGACGACAAGTGAGTGTTATATAATGCCTAGTAAATGTGTCCCATTTGAGAGTAAAAAGTATAATGTATTTCAATTTTACATTATGTTGCCATTAAAATACTTTTTTATGGAGGAACTGTGCAAAATGGGGTTTTCTTTAGTTGTATATTTAAACCAGTCATTATATGTAAGTGATGATGAGTAAAGCTATTGCTCAAGGTTTTATATTCATATGTGAATAATAATCTAGAATTGTGCACGTAAAACAGACGCCACTGCATGCGCGAAAAGCTAAACACATACACACACCTCCTCCTTGCTATATATACTCACCTGTGAGGGCCAGTAGAATGCCTTCCAAAGCTACCGGGACGGCATTTATGGAAGGGAGTGCACATCGTATTAATTTTAGGGAAATAAAACCCTTCTGTGAGTACTTACGCTACTGAAAGCAGTTAAGTTGACATCAAGTTATGTAAAGAGACTTAACAGGGATGATCAAACTATTTTGAGCTTGGGTCAGTAAATTAATATGTTGTTTGAAGGGCCATCCATCTAAATATATATTGATAAGTATTTTGGATGGGAATTAAATCATTACATAAGTATTAGTACAGTACTGAAGTAAGTGTAGCTGAAGGCTGATTATAAAACATACTGTTTTAAAAGTACTTCAGCTATTCTTATTATTCACTTTTAGTTTTAAAGAACTCCATAAAAAGTTACAGATTTTTTAAAACAAAAAAAGGTATCATAAAAGAAAATATATGACATTAAAATAGAAATACTCCTTATTATTCTACTTAATAAGAATATTGCAATGAATTTTGTAGATCTGCAGTGCTAACGTGACATTTGAACTGGCTTTTATTGAAAATTTTCTCAATATTAGGTGTAATTGTTTACGTGCACAGCACAAGCATATTATCAAGATGTATATGTATAATAGTTAAACATAATTTATTCTTAATAACATTCATGGCGGAAAAGGTTTGCTCAATGTATGTGGGGCCAAATCTGTACACGAGTCTTTGAGCAGGATCGTGAATTTCAGGAAACAGGTCTGAAGGGAGATATTTCCAATTTTCAGTCAAGTTAGTGGAATTGGGTGATCCACAAAACCCTTTAATTTTAGCATAAAGTCCTGAGTGGTTTTGGATTTCTGTTATTTCCTCTTGTAAAGACGTGTTTATGAATACAAAACTCTTTTCAGATGCGGAAGAGGAAGAATTTTAAATGATAAATAAGTTCACATCAGATCTTGATCTACACTGGGGTGCAAAACCTAACGAAGAGATGGGTAAAGTAACATAACAAGTGAACTACGTGGTGGAAGTAGATGAAAGTGCGGGAGCATGTTGCCAGAGGTATCTCACACGTACACAGCAAGCTGGACGTCACACGGCGTGAGTATAGCGAGCCTATAGTGCCAAATGGGTCTGGTCCCGCAACACGGGGCAGTTGACGAAACAGGACAGGACGGTGTGTGGCAATTAGCGATCTGTTACGGTGCACTGTAGTGGTGTTCTTCATTGCAACATGGCCCGTAGACACCATTTGGATGACTTCACACGGGGAAGAATCATGGGGAAACTGGAAGAAGGGCGAAGTGTGACGAGAGTTTGGAATTGCTCACAGCATTGTTTCACGTGCATGGAGAACCTTCCAAACCATAGGCACTGTTGTCCCAAGGAGAGGTGCTGGTCGACCACGCTCAACTACAGCAGCAGATGACCGCCACATTGTACGACAGGCAAGAAGGGATCCACGCCAAACAGCGGGTGCAATTGCAACCACATTTAACAGGACAGCTAGGTACGCAAACTCACGATACACAGTGGAACGGCGACTACACAGAGATGGTCTCTTTGCCGACGGCAAGTACGTTGTGTTCCATTGACATCCGCACATCCGTGGCACCGTTTGCGATGGTCCCAAGAGCATCAAAATTGGACCAACGAGGAATGGGGTCGCGTGCTCTTCCCGGATGAGAGCAGATTCAGTCTAAGTAGTGTTTCTCGAGTACCCTCATCTGGCCAGAGGTGGGAACACGAAATGAACCCAGAAACATCCTTGAACATTATCGTTTTGGTGGTCCGGGTGTTATGGTTTGGGGAGCCATAATGTATCATGGGCGCTCCGACCTCCAAATCTTCAAACGCGGTACGCTCACGGTCAACGTTATTGTGATGCTGTACTCCTTCCCCATGTGCGTCCTTTCAGGGGTGCAGTCGGCCCTGACTTCATTTTTATGGATGGCCATGTGCGACCGCATCGAACAGCGCAGGTGGAGGATCTCTTGGAACGAGAGGATATTCGGCGAATGGACTGGCCTGCCCGTTCTCCCGATTTAAATCTCATCGAACACGTGTGGGATGCTTTGAACAGACGCATTGCAGCACATCCACACGCACCAACGACCATCCAACAGTTGTCAACAGCGCTGGTGGAGGAATGAGACGCCCTAATGCAAGAACTGCTTACCAACCTTGTGGCAAGCATGGGAGCACGATGCACAGCATGCATTGCTGTCCGTGGTGATCATACTCCCTTTTAAGTACCATGTATCTGTTTCTGTAAATCTAGAGAGCCATCATATGTCGTATTGACTTTAGTGTAGCTTATGGTCTATGAATAAAAGTGGCATTTCTGTTCGTCTCATTGCACATTTCGTTTAGTTGCCTACTGTAGCATACCGTAGCAGTTTCCTCTATGTATGATTCAAGTTTCATCGAGTTATGTTACTTGGCAGTGTCACAGAATACGAATATTACTTTCGTCCTTAGGTTTTGCACTCCAGTGTATATCTTGGCCATTTAAAATATCTTGGCTCGCGGGCCTAGCGTTGGCTACTCCTGCTCTAATATACGTTGGCATCAGACAAAGCGATAACGCTGTTAGCGGCACTGGGTCGCGGTCGCGCGCCGCTTCCCTTCCGAGACTCCAGCCCCGCTATTGCGCTGCTTCCCTTATACTCATACATCAAAGTCCACTACATGATCCTAAGTTTAGTGTTTGGTGTCCTGTGTGCGCGGCTAGAATAATTGGTCCTATTTTCTTTCGCAAAACAATTAATGCTGCACGGTACTAAGCCTTAATTTTTTAGCAGTTTTCCCCTCAATTCACAGTTGAGCGAATACACGGTGTATTTCAACCAACAAAACGGGGCTACAGCTCATACAGCTCGGACTTCTTTTGGTAGAATTGCTGACGTCTTTGCTTACGGAGTGATCAGTGTAGGGGTGTGACCCGCTCGATCCCTAGACCTCACGAACTGGGTTTTTTACTTGTGGGCCAATTTAAAAGACAAAATACATAACCAAAATTCCAAAACATTACAAGAACTGCAACATAATATACAGGAAGAATTAACCAACATTTCCCAAGAAGAGCTGCATTATGTGAATGACGCTGTTAAGACGCTGCAATGTTTGTCTTTGAGGACAAGGAGACGTTTGCAACATCATATTTGAAAAGTTAAACAATTCAAGGGACATTCAGAATTGTAATTTGCAAAATAATAATGGTACTATACTTGGCGCCAATCAAGAAGATGATTGGCATTTCGGGTAGAGAGAGAGGCGACGTTGCCGCTCATCGCGACCACGTGGAGAGCGTGCTAGAACTATGTCGAAGGCGATTGGGTTGCGCCTGCATTGTAGAGCGGGTAAAACTTATATTCGTATACGAAGGCAATTGTAAAATAATGAATCTACGTGCAGAGGATAGAAAATGCAAGAATATATCAGTGTAAAAATCTGCGTTAACAGAAGAGACATACCTGTGAAATATTGATGCTTATTCTAATGGAAAAAAATGCCAGATTTCCGGATCGCTTGCATCGCTGCTGTTGTTGCTGCTCGTTTGATAGACAATGCTGCCACCGCCACCGTCGTCATCATCATCTGAAGAGCTGCTAGAATTTCCCACGGAAATGACAAGCTGGTCTATAGTTTCTTCAAAAACTCCTTCATTTTCCCAAGCTGCACTTATTACGCCCTTTGTACGAGTCACGCTTTTTTTTTCAGTTTTCAGCTTTTACTGCTGTTAGTGCCTCTTCTGTAAGCTTTACTACTGACGACACAGTGTAACCTTTATTGTTTCGCCCAACATAACCCTTTATGTCGGCCCAAATTAATTCAATCGAGTTAAAATGACAGTGATAAGGGGGAAGCTTAACTATTTTGTGACAATGTTCTGCAGCAATGCCATCAACTGCATAACCGCGGTTTGTTTGCTTTCACAAGTTCCAGTAGCTCACTTTTCTTCAGTCCCTCCTTCATCGGTACATTGCGGCGAACAAGCCACTGAATTATTTTCTCCTTTTCCAAATATTCTCTCACAGAGCATATTATTTCCCGCGTCTGCCCTTTAATTGGGATATCTTTACCAAATGCAGTTTCATTCGGTTCCCGAGTGCGCTCAGTTGTTCCTTTGGCTGCGCTATATTTGTCACTATTTTTGGACATTATTAAATATCCATTAAACGTGTAAAAACAATTATAAATGCTCACACAACACACGCACGCACAAATACACGGACTCAAACACACGTAACACAAGGCAAATACCATACAAATAGGACGATGCAAAAGAATGTTTTAGTGCGCAGTCAATCTCTAAACTGATACAAAAACATAAGTAAGCTGGGGCTAAAAGGAGGACATTGTTTATAACTGCAGGACAGCAAAAGATAAGACTGCAGTTCATGTTCACTGCGACGGTCGCTCGCCCAGCAGTCATGCCAATCACGTGTTACGATATCGCAACAAGGCATTTGCGTCTATTGTTGCTATGGAAACGTCTTAGTTCTAATTGGCCCTTCTAATGGTTGCTATGACGACCGCTGTGACGTATTCATCCCCTCCCATTCATATAAAGCTTTCCGCCACGTGGTTAGTAACTGTCAATCACCTTCTTGATTGGCGCCGAGTATAGTTGGCCTTATTCGTTCATCCTGTTTGTTTAGATGCTGCATATGACGATTCGCGTGGGAAAGTATCGGCAGGCGAGATTCGCGCGCCCGCAGGCAGGTGCCGCTTAATCCGATGACCCGTATTAGTTATAGGGATGGGGAGTAGCTCACCACTACGGCTAATTCACAATATAAGATATTTAAATGGAAAACAGCGTTTTTTTACATCATGTTCGTGTATAACATTAAACGTGGTTATCTGAAAAGAAATATGTGGGACTAAGTAAATACTTGCCGAAATAGATTTATATTGCTTTTATTACTCCAGTTCTCTTTATTTTAGATGGAAGACAGTATGTCAAGATGATTTAGGGCATACCGGAAGAAGTTGATAAATCCTGTATACCCAGCGAAGAAGGTCACGCGGGGCCCTCTAGACCTCATTCGGAAGATCGTGGGTTCAAATCCTACTGCTTTTTACTTTCTGAACTGCTTACCTGTATTAAGTAGAGGAAGCATTGCATTCGATTAAAAAATTCGATACCCATATTTCGGTGGAAATAGGCGTTTTGAGGTCACCTAAAAAAAGAAGTTTTACTTTCTCTACCACATATTTGTAGGTAGAGAAGGTATTGCATTCCACACAAAAATTAAATACCGATATTTACCGGAAATACATGTTTTGAGCCCCCCTGAATAGAAACATTTTAGGAAAAGGTCTGTGTGTGTGTGTGTGTGTGTGTGTGTGTGTGTGTGTGTGTGAGTGGCTGTGAACAGCATAGCTCAAAAACGAAAGGTCCGATAAATGCCAAACCTGATTTTTAGGTTCAGTACCTTCCAAAGATAGACACCAAGATCTTCAAGAAAATCACTCTTCCCAAACTACCTTTTACATGGCACACTCTTGACATTTTATGTTTTCTAAAAAATGGCTCTAAGGATTTAGATTAAAATGCGATATGTTAAAGATATTCATATTACAAATAAAATGATATCTTGAATTTCCTGGGAATGGCCTGCGAAGTCCATTTCATTCGGAAGGAATTTTGTATAATCCTGTATAACTGGTAAACGTAAAGTTTAAGCGATAGACGAATACGTACTGCACAAAAACTGTAGATCTTTTCAAAACACTCAGTTTATTTCAAATAAGTTTTTTTTGTGGCATCAGCCATTCCCGAGAAATCCGTTATTAATGGTTCTAATTACTCAATACTTTATCCTTTCGATATTCAGTTGTTTTTCACGATTGTGCACACAGAACATGGCCAGTGTATAGCGCCCAGTTCTAAAACATTTGACTGTCGCTATTCCCTTTGTATCTATAACGAAATGTGTATTTAACTATTTCGGGAAAGGTTTATCTCGGTTAAAATTAAGTAGATAGGAAAATAAAGCTTCGTAAGAATAATTTGACCTATACCCGCTAATAAACGATAGAGGGTAGAGCAGGTTATATGAATGTAACACATAAGATTTTTAGAAAAAAAGGTCCGGGTGTGTGTGTGTGCCCGTGCGTGTCCGTGTGTCTATGAACAGCGTAACTCAAAAATGAAAAGTTGGTTAAATACTAAACTTGGTATTTCAGTTCAGCATCCTCCAAGGATACTACGCGAAGATTTTCAAGAAAATCCCTCCACCCCAAACTACGCTTAGCGTGGAAAAATGTTCGCTATTTTTTATTTTCTCAAAAATGGCTCTTAACTATTTTGATTAAAATACTGATTGTTTAAGATATCTGCATGAAAAATAAAACGTATATCCTGAATTTTTTGAAAATGGCTTGAGAAGCCGTCTTCACTCTGGATGAATATTTATAATTTGTAAATCATAAGAGAGAGACAAAACTTACTATACAAAATATCACGTAATTTATGCCAAATAAAAATTTTATGGCTTGAGCAATTTCGGAGATATTCTTTATTAAAGGTTTGAATTGTCAATATTTCATGTTTTTTAACTGTAAAATCGCTATTTGTTTTTTTCTCGCGGTCCTGCGGTTCTCGCGGAATTTCAAAGCCATCACATAGCGAGCCGTTCTTAAAACATTTGACTATCGCTTAAGCCTTATGTATTCCTTATTGACCTTGTACCTACAAGGATACATGTAATAACACCATTTCTGCAAATGTTTATCTCGATTGGTTTTTGTAACAATAGTTTTTTTGAAGAGTAGGCAGTGAAAGTCGTGTGAATGTAACACATAAGATTTTCCAAAGTTCCACCCGCAGAGCCTCCGCACCAAAAAAAAAAAAATCTGATGTGTTACACTCACATGACTTTCTCTACTCTTGTACAAACTACTTTTACAAACGCTTATTCTCCATATGCTTCATGTTAATCGAGATATCGAGATGTTAATCTTATTGCTAATTTTCTTGTAGATGCAAGAGGAATATGCTAGGTTTAAAGCGATAGTCAAATATTTTAACGCTGGTTGCTATGTGGCGCATTCCATTCTCTTTACATGTCCAGGACATAAAAAAAAAATCTGATGTGTTACACTCACATGACTTTCTCTACTCTTATACAATCTATTTTTACAAACGCCTATTCTCCATATGCTTTATATTAATCGAGATATCGAGATGTCAATCTTATTGCTAATTTTCTTGTAGATGCAAGGGGAATATGGTAGCTTTTAAGCGATGGTCAAATATTTTAACGCTGGTTGCTACGTGGCGCATTCCATTCTCTTTGCAAGTCCAGGACATAAAAAAATGAATAGCGAATTTGAGAAAAAGTATAAGTATTGGAAAATTTAAGGGAATAAGAAGCAATATCTCGAAAACGGTTCACTCAACAAAAGAAATGTATATGACATAAGTTGTGTATTTTAACGAGATCTACATTTTTTGTGTAGTAAAATTTTGTCTATCTCTTATGGTTTACCAGTTATGCAAAAGTCGTTCACAATGAAGAATACTTTTGGAGACATTCCCAGAAAATTCGAGATATACATTTCATTTCTCATGACATTATCTTAAACATATGATATTTTAATCAAAATCCTTAGAGCCATTTTTGAGAAAATTACAATTTTCGAAAAACCTTCCATGTAAAGGGTAGTCTGGGGTGGGGGGATTTTCTTGAAAACCTTCGTGTCGCATCTCTGGAAGATACTGAACCTAAATACCAAGTTTGGTGTTTATCCGACTGTTCGTTTTTGAGTTATGCTGTTCACAGACACACACACAGACACACACACACACACAGACACACAGACACACACACGGACATGTTTCCAAAAATGCTTTTTTTGGATTCAGGAGATCTCAAAACATATATTTCCGGTGAAATCTCGGTATCGAATTTTTGGGTGGAATGCAATACTTCCCCTACTTACTATACGTAGTAGAGAAAGTAATGAATAACGAATTTGAGAAAAAGTATAAGTATTGGAAAATTTAAGGGAATAACAAGCAATATCTCGAAAACGGTTCACTCAACAAAAGAAATGTGTATGACATAAATTGTGTATTTTAACGCGATCTACATTTTTTGTGTAGTAAAATTTTGTCTATCTCTTATGGTTTACCAGTTATGCAAAAGTCGTTCACAATGAAGAATACTTTTGGTGACATTCCCAGAAAATTCGAGATATACATTTCATTTCTCATGACAATATCTTAAACATATAATATTTTAATCAAAATCGTTAGAGCCATTTTTGAGAAAATTAAAATTTTCGAAAAATGTTCCATGTAAAGGGTAGTCTGGGGTGGGGGGATTTTCTTGAAAACCTTCGTGTCGCATCTCTGGAAGATACTGAACCTAAATACCAAGTTTGGTGTTTATACGACTGTTCCTTTCTGAGTTATGCTGTTCACAGACACACGGACACACAAGACACACAGACACACAGACACACAGACAGACACACACACGGACATGTTTCCAAAAATGCTTTTTTTGGATTCAGGGGGTCTCAAAACATATATTTCCGGTGAAATCTCGGTATCGAATTTTTGGGTGGAATGCAATACTTCCCCTACTTACTATACGTAGTAGAGAAAGTAAAAATATTTTTTGAAACTATACTGTCCAGGAAGACGACAAGGCAACTAAGACCATCTATACACATCACACAGCAATTGTATCCACATTAGAAATTACACAATCACAAAAGCCAACCATATTAATTGAAAAGCAACAAACCAGAAGGGTGACTACGCAATTCAGGCCGTTTGCCATAAAATTATTCAAACAGATGGTACAGGAAAGCATCTAGGCCACCTACACCTTACACTGCATCATGCGTATTAAACACAGTATAAGTAACCTTCGCAACATGACTTCGATGTTGAAACGACGTTATACAAGGAATGAAGGGGAGGAGTTGTTCTGGTCACTTCCGGTTTACTAAATCTCAAAACAAATCGGAGGATGTCTTTTTAAGTGAAGTGCTCGCCACATAAAAGTATACGATCCAATATACTAAATTTAAGTAGGGAGAAATTACTGTAAAACTTTTCTTTGTATCCTTTTGACACTGTTCTACAGCCTGCAATATTTTTTGATCCTTTCTTCTTACCTTCTCTACTACGTATAGTAAGTGGGGGAAGTAAAGCATTCCACCCAAAATTTCGATACCGGGATTTCACCAGAAATACATGTTTTGAGGTGCCCTGAATCCAAATAAAGCATTTTTGGAAACATGACCGTGTGTGCGTCTGTCTTCTGTCTGTGAACAGCATAACTCAAAATCAAAAAGTCGGATAAATACCAAACTTGGCATTTGAGTTTAGTATCTTCCAAGGAAATCTCCAACCCCAGACTACATTTTACACGGAACATTTTTGGAAAATTTTGATTTTCTCAAAAATGGCTCTAACGATTTTGATTAAAATAGCATATGTTTAAGATATTTTCATGGCAAATGAAGTGCATATCTTGAATTTTCTGGGAATGTCCCCAAAAGTCCTTCATTCTGAATGACTTTCGCATAACTCGTAAACTGTAAGCGATAGACAAACATTTACTACATAAAAAATGTAGTTATCGTTAAAACACACAATTTATGTCATATACATTTTTTTGTCGAGTGAACCATTTCCGAGACATTCCTTGTTATTTGTTTGAATTTTGCAATACTTATACTTTTTCTCAAATGGGAATTTGTTATTCGTTTATTTTATGTCCTGGACATGCAAAGAAAATGGAATGCTCTACATAAAATCCAGCTCTTAAAAGATTTGACTATCGCTTAAATCCTATCATATTTCCCTTGCACCTACAAGAAAATTAGCTAAGTTTCCGCAAATGTTTATCTCGATTAACATGAAGTAGATGGGGAATAAGCGTTCGTAAAAATATTTTGTAGAGGAGTAGAGAAAGTCATGTGAATGCAACACATCAGATTCTTCTTACTAGAACGTTTTGACTTCGAATTCGAAATAAAACTGCTTCAAGTGTCCGCCATCTTGATTTACAAACAACGTCTTTAGACGTAGCATAATTTTCAAGTCACCATTACCAACACAACAACTATGTTATCCATGAATATACCATGGCACTATAACCAACCTCTTTCGTTCTAAACCTGTCACGCAACGTATTTGTGACTACTCATTCAGTTACTTTTAAAGCGTTAGTATAATCAATTATTGTCGGTTGAAATAAGAACGGTAATTACTTGCAAATTTCGGCCAAGTTTGCATAGGTATTTTTGAATGTATCCTTCTTGTTGCATTTGATTTTTTCCCCCAGATTCTAGCCATTGTTTGCTTTTTAGGTTATCGTTCGATTCATTGATTTAACAATGTTGAGAACGAGTGTCTTTATTGTGTGCTTAGTAATAATGATAATAATTTAATATATTAAGTTTTATTGGTGAAATAGTCTATATAAAGTTTCTTACTAAATTCAAAATTACTTGTAACTAAAATAGTATAAATATTCTGTTTCTTCTTATAACATAAAATTAAAACTGTTACTTAAATAAAAGGTAGAGTATTAATGTTGTGTTTATGTATTTTATAATATATATATATATATAATTATTTATTTATACAATGTATTAAGCTTTATTAGTGGAGTAATCTAAAGGAAATTTTAGAGATACATATAAAATCAGTCTGAAATAAATACATGGATGCTCTGCTTCTTCTCTTATAGCACTAAAATAAAACTGTTACTAACTATAAAAGTCAAATTAATATAAAATAAAGGCTCCAGTTTGTCCATTGACATTTTTAATATTATTTTGGAATCACCTAGCTATTGTTACTCGATAATTTGTGAATATTTAGGTAACAATATGTTTATTTAAGATATATTCATTCCATCGCCATAAAACGCAATTTGTTTTCCAAGTAATTTATTTAGTTTCCGGAACTGTGGTTTTATATTTTAGTAAATTTTGTCAAACTGTTTTATGTGTAAGTACGGTGATGCGTATTACTATACGTGGATCATTTTTTGTTTCGAATTTATTTAATGTTATGATAACCTTTAGCTAGCAGCTGTATTAGAGTTTAAAAAAAACAATTCTGTTACAGTTAAAACGTTTAACTCAATATTTAAACATTTCACCCCTGCTTCTTCAAAAGCTACTGCTAATTGAAGAATAGCAAAAAATGATGTGTTAAACTAATAAGATATTTAAGTTAATGCTGCCGGTATTCCGTTGGAATGCTTTTATCTATAGACAGTATTATTGCGTAAACGTAAGGTAGGAAATAAGACTATAAATATTGACCAAGCCTCACTGAAATAAATTTAAAAGTTGAATGATGACATACCTTGTAAGCTGGGTCCTGAAGGGCGAACAGACCCAACTCGGGCGCGATGTGGGCTCCAACTGACGCGCACGGCGCCTAACCCCCGACCTGGACCAGACGTCTCGGAGCCGCAACTGTTGCTCTGTCCATGTTCTGGGGGTGTGGCAGGGGGCTAGCACCCACAAATAAGCCAGCGAATACCGCTACTCTAAATAATATGGATTTCTTTCGCCAGTCACACCACTATAGTACTTAGCCATACTAGAGAGCACTCACCCCTAGTCTTGTTTTCTTACTTCCATTCATTTCTTTCCTTCTTCACGGCCAGCCTCCTCTCTTCTGTATCTGCACGTTTT
Source organism: Deroplatys truncata (assembly GCA_030765065.1). Classification (NCBI taxonomy): domain Eukaryota; kingdom Metazoa; phylum Arthropoda; class Insecta; order Mantodea; family Mantidae; genus Deroplatys; species Deroplatys truncata. Next base: position 85,097,923 of record CM060988.1, read on the forward strand.
CCTCATTGTTTAAAGTCCTTTGCTGTATTTGTGTTAATAATTCTTTGTTGCAGGCATTCAAGCTTTAGGGAATATACTAGCAATAACGGCTGTTTTATTGTACAGAATTCATTCATGAATAATTTATGCCATGTTATATAACATATGAAGACGTACGCAAATTAACCCAATTGGGTTAATTGGACCCGATAACGGTTTTAGATATAGGTATATTTAAGAATCGTCAAATTGCTAGTTAGGCTCAATTTTGAGGTACTTTACCCATATAAAAGGACGACCTTTTATATCTTTTATTTTTCAGAATACTGGAGGATTTAGATCAAGCCGGGGCCTCCCATGTGAATCCTGGGCCCCGTATACAGTGACGGTGGTGGGCCCCTTTTCATCAAATGGCTAGTTAGGTTCAATTTTGAGGCTCTTCATTCATATAAAACGGCGACCTTTTATATCTTCTATTTTTCAAAATACTGAAGGATTTGCATCAAGTCAGGGTTGCTCATGTATATTTCCTGGGCCCCGAACACAGTGACGGCGGTGGGACCTTTTTTGTCAAATTGCTTAGTTAGGTTCAATCTTCTATTTTTCAGAATACTGAATAACTTACATAAAATCAGGGTTGCCTATGTAAGTTTCCTGGGCCCCCACACAGTGATGGTGATGGCCCCTTTTCGTCAAATTGCTAGTTAGGTTCAATTTTGAGGCACTTCATATCTTCTACTTTTCAGAATACTGAAAAATTTATATCAAATCAAGGCCACCGACACAAATTCATGATGGCGATGAGCCCCCATTCCTCAAATTTCTAGTTAAGTTTAATTTTGAGGTTCTTTACTCATATAAAAGACCCACCTTTTGTATGTTCTACTTTTCAGAATACCAGAGGATCTATATAAAACCAGGGTCGCCCGCGTAAATTCTGGGCCTCCCAACAGGTGACGGTGGTTGGCCCCGTTCGTCAAATTGATACTTAGGTTCAATTTTGAGGTACTTTACCGATATAAAATGGCCACCTTTTATAGCTTCTACTTTTCAGAATACTACACGATATACATCAAACCAAGACCGCTCACGTAAATTCTGCCCCTGACAAGTGATGGTGACGGACCTCCTTTCATCACCAAGTGCGAAATGGTCCATTCTTAAGTCAAAATGTTCCTCACAATTTATACAACTGTAAAATAGTGACATGGGTAGGTGGCGATGGTATAAATATTATATTATGGTAAATTTATGTATCTATTGTTCTGATATTTTAATGTACAGGTACTTCTGAGAGGCCAACACGTGTCCTTTCTGCCCCTTCCTTATGGGCATGGCATCATTTTGATTACTTTACACAAGTTTTGCACTTTGTTCGTGCATTTCCACATACCATCTTTTTACAGATTGAAGTACACATTGCTACGTTTATTTTCCCTGCAGCATTGCTTTATTTCACAGAGTCGGCATTTTGGCCGAGTCTCAAAGTCTAAACATCCTTTCAGAAAAACATTTGAAATGTTCTGTTCGAAGATTTGCAAGTTGCTGAACGCGCTGTTTTTGTGTTATACTCTTCCTAGTGACAGATTTAAGATGTTCTAACTGCATTATTGCTCCCAGCTGCAAGATGTAGAACGTATGTAAAGGTCATATTCTAGTACTGTCTATTCATCTTTTTCATCATGTCTATTCATCATAGGACACTGTACACTGCCTATAATATCTTAGTAAGTCACCTGCTATTGGTGGTTTGAAAATCCTTCCAGAATAGTCCGGGGTGCCGGAATGTTTTTATTCAGCATAGATACAATGCAGTAATCTGGTTTGATATTGTGCTGTATTTTGATTAAGTCCACTTTTACTTTTTCTGCCACTTTCCTATAGTAATTAGAGGCAATATTGTATTCCACCCAGAAAGTCTATATCGAGATTCCCTGGAAATACTCATTTTGAGGTCCTCTGAATAAAAAGCATTTAATATAAAAGTAAAAAGAGTATAGTGCGTTACTTTCATATGACTTTCTCTGGCCTCATTTATCTAGTAAAGCGTATAGAAACTATTTTATGAAGGTTAATACTTTCTCTACCACCTACCTATTAGGTAGGGAAGGTATTGCATTCCACCCAAAAATTCAATACCAAGATTTCCCCGGAAATACATGTTTTGAGGCCCGAATAAAATATCATTTTAGAAGATCAACGCGTGTGTGTCTGCGTGCCTATGTGTTGTCTCTGTGTGTGGGTGTGTGTGTTTGTGTGTGTCCGTGAACAGCGTAACTCAAAAAGAAAATTCGATAACACCAAACTTGGTATTTAGGTTCGACACGAGGATTTTCAAGAAAATATCCTCGCTCCAAACTATCCTTTACTTGGAAGATTTTTTGAAATTTTTGATTTTCTAAAAAACGGCTATAACGATTTTGATTAAAGCACTGTATATTAAAGATATTTACACGATAATTAAATATCATTCTTTAGTTTTCTGGGAATAACCTTTGAAGTCCTCTTAATTCAGAAGAAATTTTGTATAATCTTGTATAACTAGTAAACGTTAAGCGATAGATGAAGACGTACTGTACAAACACTGTAAATCTCTAAGATAAGAGAGAGGCTACAACAAAGGAAGGGATCGATTGTAAGTTATAAGACGGTGGATTTTCCAGCAATTGTGTAAATATCCACCTGCACAGATGATGCAGAAACATCGGGATTATAGACTGAAAAGAATCATTCACACGACTTTCTCTCCCAATATGTCCATTATATGTTAAAGTATTCATATAAAAACTGATTATTCGTTCCACATTACGTTGCCCAAGATATATACACTATGTGATCAAAAGTATCCGGACACCCCACAGACATACGTTTTTCATCTTGGGTGCATTGTGCTGCCACTGCTCATCCGCGACCTCAGTAGTCATTAGACACGGTGAAACAGCAGAATGGGACGCTCCGTGGAACTCACGGACTTCAAACGTGGTCAGGTGATTGGGTGTCACTTGTGTCAGAAGTCTGTACGCGAGATTTCCACACTCCTAAACATCCCTAGGTCCACTGTTTCTGATGTGATAGTGAAGTGGAAACGTGAAGGGACATGTACAGCACAAAAGCGTACAGGCCGACCTCGTCTGTTGACTGAGAGACCGCCGACATTTGAAGAGGGTCGTAAAGAGTAATAGGCAGACATCTATGCAGACTATCACACAGGAATTCCAAACTGCATCAGGATCCACTCCAAGTACTATGACAGTTAGGCGTGAGGTGAGAAACCTTGGATTCCATGGTCGAGTGGCTGCTCATAAGCCACACATCACGCAGGAAAATGCCAAACGACGCCTCGCTTGGTGTAAGGAGCGTCAACATTACACGATTGAACAGTGGAGTGAAGAATCCCGGTACACAATGTGGCGATCCGATGGCAGGGTGTGGGTATGGCGAATGCCCGGAGAACGTCATCTGCCAGCGTGTGTAGTGCCAACAGTGAAATTCGGAGGTGGTGGTGTTATGGTGTGGTCGTGTTTTTCCTGGAGGGGGCTAGCAGTCCTTGTTGTTTTGCGTGGCACGATCACAGCGCAGAACTACATTGATATTTTAAGCATCTTCTTGCTTCCCACTGTTGAAGAGCAATTCGGGAATGGCGATAGCTCTTTCAACACGATCGAGCACCTGTTCATACTGCTCGGGCTGTGGCGGAGTGGCTACATGACAGTAACATCCCTGTAATGGACTGGCCTGCACGGAATCCTGACTTGAATCCTATAGAACACCTTTGGGATGTTTTGGAACACCGACTTCGTGCCAGGCCTCACCGACCTACATCGACACCTCTCCCCAGTTCCGCACTCCGTGAAGAATGGGCTGCCATTCCCCAAAAAACCTTCCAGCACCTGAATTGAAAGTATGCCTGCGAGAGTGAAGACTGTCATCAAGGTGGGCCAACACCATACTGACTTCCAGCATTACCAATGGAGGGCGCCACGAACTTGTACGTCATTTTCAGCCAGGTGTCCGGATACTTTTGATCATGTAGTGTATATGCCCAGAAATTATTTGAAATTTATCAGTAACTGCTCTGCCACATAAAACAGCATTTAAATGTTGCAAAAATAGCATTTAAATGTGGATTCGTGGTGATAAGCTCTTAGAAAAAAGAATCACAAAATTTCAAGCAACTCGGTTATATGAGGCATTATGACTTGGGAAAAGTGTAAGCATACAACATACAATACTTCCAAAATGGCTAACGCAGCGAAAAAAATGTATTTCATAGAAACTGTGCGTTTTAAAGTGATATACATTTTTCATGTACTAAGTCTAAGTCTTATGGTTTCCTAGTTATATTAGTTGAAAGAGACGTGATAATTTAAAATGATTTAAAAGCAAGTGAAAATTGTTATTTCAAAGAGAGGAATATTTCTTATCACATTTATCATGCCATGCACTATTGTGTTAATACTTTTGAATTGAGAATTGTTAGGAAATACTATGTAAAAGATTAGTTTCCATACTTTAAGTAACCCAATTGAACTGTATGTTCTGAAGAACATCGTACAGCATGTCATTTTAACAGTAAGGTGGGGTACTTTACTCTAAAAGCAAGATCTGCAAGTATCCCATCTCACTGTTAAGGTGACATGTTGTCTGTACGGTGTGCTTCAGAAACATATAGTTGGTTTCGTTGCCAAAAGTAATGGAAACTAAGTAGAATCAGATTTGCTCTCTAAACCTTTTGATATGTCGTTAGCTTCTCTGCTTTAGCTGTGTAGGGACAATCTGCTCTATCAATAATGTTTAAAATATTAACCGCCAGTTTTCAACTTTAGTAGGAAACATCGTCCCGCTGCACAGCTAAAGTAGGGAATTTGAATTAGAGGTTTAGACAACATACTGGTTCTCCAAAGCTCCTGTTAGTTTACCAAACCTAAGCCGGTGGGCCAAGTGATGGCCCGTCAAGTGGTTTTTGAATGTCCCAACAATGGCTCAAATTGAGCTTTATTCATGGATGCTCTTTAACTGCGTCCCATTCTATATTGCGCGTGAAAGATCGGAAATTTTGCTCAGAGGTCTCTTTATCAATCTTTAGGTTCTTTTACGTGCCGGAACGGCTTTACTTCCCTTCCGAAGGAAGCCATGCTAAGGAATTTTACGCCCGAAAAAATCTCGGGAACTAGAGGCTAGCATACTACTACTACTACTACTACTACTACTACTACTACTACTACTACTACTACTACTACTACTACTACTACTACTACTACTACTACTACTACTACTACTACTACTACTACTAGACTACGCAAGACGACTCGGTTACTGTGACAGCCCACTCTGATCATGGCGTTTTTCGTGGTTTTCCCATGATCGCCTAGGCGAATGCCAGGGTGTTGCAATCCACCAAGATTTCTCCTTTCCGCCCATTTCCTCTCATTTCATCTCCCCCTTTCACGTTTCAGGTGTGTTTTCGAATCCTGCGGTGCTGGCGGTGCCAGGCAGATGGCGTAGATGCCTACGCATTGGAAAGATTTATCCCCGTGAACGCTAGGGTGCATTGTCCCGCCCATTAGTGTTGCTTCGTCGCCTTCTCTCGGGATTCTTCACCTCTGATGGTGCGCGGGTGTTCAAACTGGAAACATTAGGGATTTCTACGCGTCTCTCCCTCTGTCTGCCTACGGACCTGAGACTTCCTACGGCTCTTTTACCTCATCCCTGCCTCCGGAGGTGTAGCCACAATAGATCAAGCTGGTCGCAGTGATGAGATATCACCCTCCGATAAACACATTCTACATCCGCCTGTTAAAAATTAGTGTTCTTAAAAAGCCTTCCATGTATATTTGGCTCGCTCTGTTATGGTATATTATGCAACAAGACTATAATAATAGTGTTAGACGCGAGTATGTTTACGTATGAAACAATTGCTACCGCCTGTTTCATAATTTTCATACAACGCTTTAATTACCATTATAGCCAAGTTGCATACGACTGGTTTTCGTCGACCGCATTATAATTTCAAAACTTTGAACTTTTGCGAAAAGATCTTAACTTTTTTAATTACGTGTAATTAAATGCTGATCGGATGGCAGCATAATTGCGTGTAGTGCAACAGATGGTAGTACTATTGAGTCCACGCCGCATTTATTGATTTGTTGCAGGTAGCATGAAAGCAATATATATTGAAGCAAAGGAAATGAACTCAATTTATTAGAATATTGAAATTGCAATGGACAGAATTTATTTTATTTTGAATACACATACTTCATTGTTTATCTGGGGAATGCACAGCAGTGGACTGCTGCTTTGGAGGTGTTGAAAGGTATGGGCGATAGGGGAGCTGCGCACGCCGCCGAGTAAGATTATAATGAGTAGCTGAAATATTATGGATGCCATAATAGTTGAGTTATAACACCTGTAATAATCAGCGTAGTATAGTGTGATCGATCAAAAAAGGTATTTTCGTACAAAAATTGGTGGCTATGACTGAAGTTAGTGTTTTATTCTAGGAAACGCGGTTTAATGTTACGTTTTGAGTTATTTAAATACCTTTCATTATCGAGCGAGTTGGCCCAAGTGGAAGCATATGTAGCTCGCATTCAGGTAGTTGTCAGTTCAAATTGTGCATACTGACCAATCCACTGAAGGGTTTCTTTTTTCCATTTTTCCCTCCATTGTTTTCCTCGATCGCCAGGTAATGCAAGCAGCAAGGCAGGAATGTCCATTTTCACCACCTTTACTTAACTATAAAATTGTTAGCCAGAGCTGCACAGGTTCATTTTTTAAATGTATATATAACGAACTCTAAAAAGAAGCGCACACATTTGCTTAAACACTGGTAGTAACGATTCTCTCAGATGTGGAAGCTAATTTAAAGCAGACAACTAAAACTCTGATGTGTTGCATTCACATTATTCTTTCTACTCACTCTTCTACTAAATACTCTTACAAAAGCATATACTTCTATTTCTTGTTAATCGAGATAAACTTTCATTATACATTTACACATTTCGTTGTAGGTATAAGAAGCATAATCAGATTTTTAAAAAGCATGTCGCTACGTGTTGGCTTTATGCTCTTTGCATTACCATAAGTAAAGTGAAGGGGAAAAAACAATAACGAATTCCCAGTAGAGAAAAGTATAATTATTTGAAAATTCAAAACAATAATAAGGAATATCTCGAAATAGTTAAAGGTAAAAGGTTCGTATTATGGAGGGGCCCTCGGAACCGGGGCAGAGCACCGCAAGTAGGCCAGTCCGCCTTTTTAATGCCGACGGACGCAAACGTGGACAGGGTCTCTAACGTTTCCAGACAGAACGCATCCGTTCCCTGCCCACAAGCCACCAAACTCCAGGGTCCCCCCGAGTGGAGCCCAGCCCCACGCTGCTGAGAGACCTAACTGAGCGGTACCGCAGCGACGCCAGTAAAGAAACTTTTACAGTGCAAGACACCGTCCAGCCGCAACCCGCCTAACACCGTCGCCTGGGTCTACAACTCTGAAACAGATGACAAGGCAGATGATGGGTAAAGGAAATGAAAGGAAGGAGGGTCGTGGTAGAAGATGAACCACCGCCTGGCGCCCCGGGAAATCACGAAAAGCCATGGGCCAGAGTGGTGGACGCCGGGGATCGATCCCGCGATCTCCCGAATGCGTACCACAGACGTAACCGCCTGAGCCATTCCGCTCGGTTATTTGGTATAAATTATGTGATTTGTGCTTTAACAAGATGGACATATTTTGGTGGTAAGTTCTTGCATATCTTTTACGGTTTATCATATTTACAGAACTCATTCATAATAAAGAGGAATTCATACATTATTTCCAGAAAATTCAAGATGTACATTTAATTTTTCAACTTAAACATATGGTATTTTAATCAAAATCGTTAGACATTATTGAGAAAGTAAAAAAAAAAAACGATGTTTTCTACGCAAAGGTAGTTTGGGATGGCGAAATTTTCTTGAAAATCTTTCCGTCACATCCTTGGAAGATACTGAACTTAAATACCATTATAGGAATCAATTATTCATCCAAAATCAAACATTTCGCTTACAATTTTATGTTATGCATAGAACATTTCAGTAAAATATATAACTATACCAAACGCTGTTAACTAGAAAAATTTATGTGAATTCAAGTATGACAGAATTACATCACTTCATTGCGTCATTATCAGCATATGGACTGAATTTTAATTACATTGTCTTACAAAAGACAGTACAAGGCTACTAACAATTAACTTTAGGACGTAGGAGTTAAAGAATAAAAAAGCACAAATTAAGTTTCGGTGCGACTACTCGTGCTATATAATCAAAGTAATTATGCCCTTTTATTTAGTAATCATGAGCTAAATTTATTCACTGGGGGAGGGATCTAACTGCTTTTGCTTCCGCTTTCCTTCCCCCCTATACATACAAGTTCACCTTGAGGTACCCCAAATATATGACGCTTGTCCATGCGTGTAATGTTAAATGCGAAAAAAATAGTAAAGAAAAGAAAGAGGCATCATACATATCTCGAGCCAGAATGTTCTGTCTCTTGCAAAACAGAGTAAAGAAGTAACGTAAGGAAACATACACAGGTAGTTACATAAATATTCGTTCACATAAGACTTTCCTATACAGAGTGTATCTTTATTGGTGTCATATATTTGGGGTACGTGTTCCTGACAACAAAACAGTAAAAAAAAGTTCATATGTACATGGGCCTGAAAATCAACTGTTTCGTTGTTATACGTCAAAGAAGATGTATTACATGAGTGAACAGACGGATACGCACTACATGTATGACTGTGCAGACGGCAATGCAGCACGAGCACGCGAACTTTATGCAGAAAGGTACCCTGACAGGCAGTTATTGTATGCAAGAACATTCACACGAATTCATCAACGCTTGAGAGAGAATTGCACATTTGAGAAGAGTACTAGGGTTGTTGGGAGACCAAGAGCGGTACGAGGCATTGAGCTTGAAGAACGAGTTCTTCGTGCTGTGGATGCAGACCCATCACAAAGCACAAGACGTATGACTGTAAGGGAAAGAATCAATCATACAACTATCTGGAGAATTCTGCATGAAAACCTTCTGTAACCGTATTACCTATAAAGTGTGCAAGGATTAAATGAGGCGGACTTTGAGCCAGAAGACGTTTCTGTCAACGCATGTTACAGCAGGGCGCTGTGTTCATCAATTTCCTAGCCTGTATCTTATTCACGGATGAGGTGGTTTTACTCGAAAGGGCATCTTCAATTTTCATAACACTCATAACTGGACATTTGAAAATCCTAATGAAGTACGACAGGACAGGTTCTCTCTCAACGTTTGGGGTGGAGTCATTCATGATCGCCTTATTGGTCCCTACTTCTTCCCTCCTCGTCTGAATGGACAAACCTATCTGCAGTTTCTCAGAAATGAGTTGCATCACTTAATTGTTAATGTGCCTCTGGACACCATCCAACGAATGTGGTTTTCACACGATGGTGCTCCAGCTCATTTCAATATGATAGTTCGTAAGTTTTTGAATGATCGATTTACGCAAAAAATGGATTGGTCGAGGGGGACCCATTGCATGGCCTGCTCGTTCGCCTGAATAAATCGAATGGATTTATTCTTCTGGGGACATATAAGTCCTTGGTTTATGCGACTCCTGTATCTGATGTTGACATTTTGAGAGGACATATCCAAATTGGATTTGACCAAATACAAACACACCAGGAATTTTCAACAGAGTACGCCAGAGCATGTAACGCAGGCTTACTGCATGCATCGAATCAAGAGGAAGCCACTTCGAGCAATTTTTGTAACTTTCGATTTTGTGTTGTAACTCTGAAATAAATGATTTTCAGACCCATGTTCATATGAACTTTGTTTACTGTTTTGATGTCAGGAACACGTCCCCCAAATATATGACACCAATAAAGTTGCATCGTGTATACAGTGAGTAAAAAAAATATTGGGACATGCAATAGCATCCCTTCTATTTTAGCTGTATAACTGAAACCTGAAACTGAGAATCATAATTTTGTTTTCTATTGCTTTGGATTTATAATTGTTATACGTTTTGTTGCATTAACTGTAAAACTGTATATTCGAATATCCAATAATTATAGGCAAAATAAATATTGGGACACTTCCTTTTGTACGCCCTATTATACGTTTCAAATGCTCACTGGGGGGAGGCACAACAGATATAGCTATGGGTAGTAAACAGTCTTATCTATGTAATCAAAATGAAGCAGTTCAGTTACACAAAAATGGGGCGTAGAGGTAGAATACGACCTTTGAATAAAGGCAACTCGCCATCTTTCATTATAAAAAAGGTAGGAGTTACAGAATGATTGCCGATATGTCCAACAATTGGAAATATAATTAAAAGATACGTAAATGAGAACAAAATCAACTTGATGCCTCAAACTGGTCGTCCAAAAACATTTACTGACCGACAGGAAAGAAATATTGTTAGGGATGTGAAAAAAAATCCTAAATTGAGTGCCCCCAAATTGTGTGCCAGGTAGGCTATACTACTGGCAAGAAAGTAACCCCCAAACGATTAGGAATGTTCTGAAAATGAAGAGATTCCATGGTCGCGTGGCAAGAAAGAAGCCCTATGTAAATGGAAAACAAAAAAACGAGAAAAAGTTTAAAATATGCAATGGATTCATTCATAATGAAGAAAGCTGGTGGTAGAACTTTTTTTTTCCCCAGATGAAAGCAAATTTAACTTTTTCGGATCAGATGGAAGAACAATGGTCTGCAGGAAATCTAATACGGAAATGGGGGGAAAAAAATCTTCAACCTACTGTAATACATGGTGGTGGGAGTATGATGGTCTGGGATTGCATGGCAGGCATCTGGAGTAGGAGAATTGGTTTTCATTGAGGGAAAAATGGATAAAATGAAATACTTGAACCTTCTGAATGAGAACCTACACATGAGTGCAGAGAAAATTGGTATCGGTGTTAGTTTTAAATTCTATGAAGATAATGACCCAAAATATACTTCCGAGGTTGTACAAGAATGGCTACTCTACAACTGCCAACATATCCTTCATCCAACTCCACAATCATCGGACTTAAATCCAATTGAGAATTTATATGAATTAGATATTAGAGTCCGCAGTCTCAGTAAAGAGTGGGCCAAAATTTCAACTGCATATACTGCTAAACTTGTAAGCAGCATGCCCAATTGACTGAGAGAGGTCATAAAATGCAGAGGAAATCCAACAGGATATTGAAACTTCTGATTTGGTGCACAAGATAGGCTATTTTTCTTCAGGTGTCCCAATATTTATTATGCATAGAGATATGTAATTGTTTGTTTTTATATTTGTGGCCTTAAAGATTTCAGAAAATAAATGTTATTTTGCACTTCTATTGTTTGTAAATAGCTTGTTATGCATTATAAATAGTTTGTATGGTTTCTGATTATAAATTATGTTGTTATTAGGAAAATAACTTAGAATTGCAAGTTGTCCCAATAGTTTATGTTTGAAGGTAAAGCATAAACAAAATATTAAATAAACCCACTCACTTAGGGTTTTTGCCAAAAAAAAAGATAGAAATTCTTAAGTACTGTTTGACTCCAAAGTAAGATATACACACGCCTCTTTAATATTCGGTCACTCGTAGTTATGCATGTATGTATGCATCCGCTTAAATGGGTATAAAAATGGGAGGCTTGCACCCCCATCATCCTCAATGACAAAGCTATGTTTCTATACTGTCGTGGTGTACCGAAAAGTCAAATGGGAAGCAGAGGAGCCAACACAACATTTGAACAGCGACAATTTCTGATGAACATATGCACATATGCTTATTATGACAACATTTCGCATATACATATTTGCAAAGAAAAAAACCACACAGGTTGAGTATACAGAATCTGCCATACTGAACAGTAATACCAACTAGTAGAGCAAAACTCCCCTTAAAAGCTAAAGTTTGCCTATCTAGTCCATAAATTGTAGAATTTATGATTTTTTTTCTGCACAGTGGTGTAGAGTTCACAGTAAAAATGGCAAATGCGCTACCACTTTAAAAAATATATTTAAAATATAAGTAATGCGCCCACAACGATAAAATTTCAATACAATTAAATAAGAGTATCGAATTAATGAGACTGCATTTTCGTCATTTATCTCCCTTTAAATGGTAGTATAAATAGCAGTAACCGAGAGGGATGGCTCGGGCGGTTTCGTTGTGGCCCGCATTCGGGAGGTTGTAGGTTCGATTCCCGCGGACGACCTTCCTGACCCATGGGTTTTTGGGGGGTTTACCTGGTCACTAAGCGAATACTGGGAAGGATAATTGACTTCCCCAAATTTCTCTTTCCCTCATTTCATCTTCCTCTTTCACTACAGGTTGACTTTGGCCTGTGTGTAGGACAAGTGGCGCAGATGGAACCTCTTCTCGGCCCCGTCAGATGGAGGTCACTCGAGTCTCCGCTGGAGGGGAGCCTGTGAGCCACCCTTCGGAGGCGCACTGCCTTGAGCGCTCTCCGGCTGGATGGTCAAGTTTGTAACTGTTAAGAACATCTGCGCGTCTCTGCCACCTGTGTCGGCCGGTCCTGCAGCCCATACGTCACCTTCGGTTCCTTCATCTCAACCTTCCTCCCGGGGTGTATGTACAAAAGATCCCTGTGTGGGTCGAGGTGCCAGGTGTCCCCTCCGTAGCGTAATTCTAAATAGCAGTACCCTATGCTCTTTTGTCATCTGGAAATTTGAGTTTAGATTGGAATGAGGATTATATGTGAATCAACCTAAAAGAAAACTGCTATAATAAGTTTCTCCTTTTTGCAATGATTTAAAAAAACACATGTGTAACCTCGAATGAAGTACATACTCTTCTATAATCTGCATATTATATTATTATGAAGTATTATGCTTCTCTGACTGAAATATTCCAGTAATAGATTTTTCTGTCGGTGAACTAGCATACTTTGACAAAATTTTGCAGGCTATGAATTAATTTTTGTTGTTGGCATTTATATTCATACGCAATTTTCCAAACAAGAACACAAAACGTTTCCTAAGAGTGATGTTCTAATGTATATTGTAATTCCTAATTAGAACATTAAACTATTCTAAACTGGATAGAGAGAGAGAGAGGTGGGAGAGAGAAATACTGTTGTAGGTATAAACGTATGTGAAATTTATGTAAAAATGAGTTATTTCACTTAAACTAACGAATAATTGAAAAATGAAAATTGGAATTAATATTATATAAAACTAATTTTAATTATATTTTCAAAAATATTTGAAGTATTGCACATTTTTTCCGGCCGAGTGTTTGAATTTACGATTTTGATAACGCAATTAACGACTGTATGCATATATAGAAATATGTGTTTCAAATAAATTCTAAGAAAAAACAATCTGTGTTACACTCATATGCCTTTCTCTACTCTTGTACAGACTATTTGTGCAAAAGCTTATTCTCCATATGCTTCATGTTAATCGAGATATCTATATGTTAATCTTATTGCTAATTTTCTTGTAGATGCAAGGGGAATTGCTATGCTTTAAGCGATAGTCAAATATATTAAGAGCTGGTTGATATGTGGAGTATTCCATTCTCTTTGCATTATCAGGACAAAAAAAATGAATAACGAATTACCATTTGAGAAAAAGTATATTGGAAAATTTAAGGGAATAACAAGCAATATCTCGAAAATGATTCACTCAACAACAAAAAATGTATATGATATAAATTGCGTTTTTTAATGAGATCTACTTTTTTTGTGTAGTAAATTTTGTCTATCTCTTATGGTTTACCAGTTATGCAAAAGTCGTTCACAATGAAGAATACTTTTGGAGACATAACCCAGAAAATTCGAGATATACATTTTATTTGTCATGAAAGCATCTTAAATATATATGTTAATCAAAATCGTTAGGCCCATTTTTGAGAAAACTAAAATTTTCGAAAAATGCTCCATGTAAAGGGTAATCTTGGGTGGGGGGATTTTCTTGAAAACCTTCGTGTCGCATCTCTGGAAGATACTGAACCTAAATACCAAGTTTGGTGTTTATCCGACTGTTCGTTTCTGAGTTATGCTGTTCACAGACACACACACACACACACACACACACACACACACGGACATGTTTCCAAAAATACTTTTCTTTGGATTCAGGAGGCTTCAAAACATGTATTTCCGGTGAAATCTCGGTATCGAATTTTTGAGTGGAATGCAATACTACCCCTACTTACTATACGTAGTAGAGGAAGTTAAAAACAATTCCAGCATCAAACTTTCCAAGATTCTTATAATGTTTATTGTTAAAATAAGAAATACATTCAAAATTATTACCTTTAAACGGGTTATTGCATAGGAGATTATCTGCATATCATTAGTGGACCTACAAATCCTGTATTTTACTAACTCTGCAGGAAACATATATATAATATATACTTTCACTTTTCGAAAGCAATAACGAGTGTGTTATGAACTTCACAATGTCAGTCGGCATTATGTAGAAACACTTACATTAGTGAATTGTAGATTCAGTTATGCAAGTTTTATGTATTCGTTGTACAAGGTGGTCCAGATAAACCTGCTCTGTATAAATAATTATGCAACCTACCATTATAAACAGGTTATTACTGTATTCGATGTAATGCATACAAGCGTGTTTATAAACTAAGTACCGTTTTAATATTTTGCCGCTGCAGTCGCGATTTTGAGCTTGCACCATCATTTCCTCCATTCATTAGGAAGCCAGACGCAGCTGTAAGCGATCATCACTTGTGTTTTCCTGTTGTTAGATCGTTTCGAAAAGTTCAAAACGATCGAACGACCCGCCGACTGTGAAGTCAGATCAGTGATTTTTTTTTGAATGCGAGAAATATTACACCAACAAATATTCATTACCAATTTGTGAGGTTTATGGTGAAATAATAATAATAACAAACTCAAGATCTGATCGCATCATTTGGTTGGGAACAATTCGACCACCGTCCCTACAGTCCAGATTTAGCACCAAGCGATTTTCATCTTTCATCTGAAGAAATTCCTTGGTGGAAAACATTTTAACGCCGAAGTGCAAATTTGGCTTTCATCATAGGCAGCATCATACTTTAATGAATTTGTCGGCCCTCGTAGCCGTGGTCGCTGGAGTGTATAGCTCCGGCGCTCCGCCAAGCTGATGGTCGTGGGTTCGAGTCCCGGCATGGGCATGGGTGTTTGTGTGTTGTGTAACGGCGGTAATAAGCGGTAACGAAAACCGTAAAAGCACAGTATCATAACTGGATAAAACGAGGGAACAGAAAAAGAAATGAAGGCATAAGAAAACTGGTTTCCCGTTACAAGTGCCTGAATATCAACGGTTACTATGTGGAGAAGGAGTGTAAAGTGTAAATAATGAATGATGATAAAGCATTTGAAAAATCATGTTCTGTTATTTTTGAAATATCGATACTTACTTTGAAAACAGCTTCGCAATTGTCTCATTATGGCACACGTGCCAATAATAGCAACTATGTATTTCCTACAGCAATGACATCATTCTGGTATTACCGTGCCATACAGAAGCTGAAACCATTTGTGATACCTATTCTTTTTTTTTTTGAGCAACGAAAATGCATAATGCTCGGTATATTATTATATGTATTATAATAAATATGCTACACCACAGTCCGTAACACATGTCCATCTTTCCCCAGGAAGGGAATGCATGCAAGTGGCTGTCATACTTATCGGTTCAACGCTCCAGGTAATAACAAATGAAAAGTAGAGAGAGAGAAACTAACGTCTCATATACGAACATATACTCGTATAAAGACTCTCTCGGTTATGTCAGATATGAATGCCAAATTATTTCACGATTTCTTTTCTACAATTTATAATTCAAGATTGCATAAAATGTTATATCCAACTCTGAATAAGCTTAATATGACATATGTGGGGATTGTCGCGAGAATATAATGTGTGCGACCAACATTCACTCGTGCTATAATCATCAAGATTATCCATTGTTGCATAAATGACTACTAGAACTCTTGCAGACATAAATTGAGCATGGTTGTTGCATTAATTATTTCGTAAGGGATCGACAACAAAATTATCTAAGATCTGTAATAAAACATCAAGAATGAATTTGTGACCTTGGAGTTTCCGTTCTGTTAGTGAGCCTTATCAAAGCATTATCGAAGAAGGAAAGTGGCTTGAATACCACCTCCAAGAAAAGAGCTCTAAAAATGGCTGTTTTCCTAATTGTTGTAAATACTAGGTATCACGTAAGCAAATACATAACTAAAACGCCTACATGTATGGCTGCACTTTCGTCTGGTGGTTAGCATGCTAATCTGCAAAATCCAGATGTTCCGTGTTCGATCCCCGACTGGAGGGTGGCAATTTTTCTTTAGCATGGATTATTCCCCATCCACCCCTAGAGTCTATAAGTATGAATGTGAGTATGAGTGTGTGGTGTGAATTTAATGCTATAACCAAGAGTAATACCAACCCAAAGATTAACACCACTGTAAGCGAGTAAACCTCATTGCCTATGAGCAATTGTTCCAAAGGTAAAAACTTAAATGGTAAATGGAAGATTAAAATAAACGACATATACACTAAGCGGACCTACCAGTTCCTTATAAGTCTCTAGTTAGGCAATACTTCGTCTCCTAAACTCGGTAAGTCAATATTCCCGCTATAGGGTAGCCATTATTTAAAACGAAAACAGGCTCTACCAACAGTAATTATTAGTTGGCCACGATATGAGTCCGTTCGGTAAGAAAAGAAACTAACGGTTACGGAACAAGTGGGCGGCCATCGGAAGGACAATGACGTAAGGAAAACATCTGCAGTTCTGAGTTGCATTTTATAGTACTGTTTTCATTGTGCAACTGTACATTCCCCTATCTCCTTGCCACTCACTCCCCATCTGATCCCTCCATGTGGCTTCTAGTTCCCGAGGTTACGGGTTCAAATACGGCGAAAAGTGATGGACTTTTTCGGGAGTAAACATTTTTAGCGTGGCTTCCCTCGGCAGGGAAGTAAAGTCGGTGGTCCCGTGTCGTAGATTTACGGCACATAAAAAATTTCAAACCTGATAAAAAAGCCTCTGAGCAAAACTTCCAGTCTTTCACAACGAATATACAGGGTGATTTATGAAGTACTGACACATTTCTTTCTTTAATTATTCTTTCGAAATTCACTCACTGCCCCAATTTTAGCGCCAAATTAAGCAAAATGTTCTGGAGTTTCGATTGCCTGTCACTAGATGCGCAGATGTTCATGTTTTATTTGCAATTGTTAGTTTTATTGTCGGCAATAAAAACTGTTTTTGAGATTTTTAGTTAACGTGAAAATGGAGTACACATTAAATGAACGACTCTTCCTTGTAAAGGAATCCTGGATTAGGAATTCAACTACAGCTACTCAAAGGGCATACCAGAGAGAATTTGGTATTCGGAATCCTCCCCAAAGAAACACAATACTGGTACTGGTAAACAAATTGGAAACAACCGGATCTCTGGTGAGTGAAAAAGGCAAAACTCGTTCATCTCGGCTTCCTACGGTTGTTGTTGACGACGTAAGAGCACGACTGGCTCAGTCACCCAAAAATCATTAAGACGTTTGTACAGCTACTCAATGTGTCAGAGAGCTGTGAAAAGTGCTGGCCTAAAGCCGTGCAGGATTACGGTTGTCCGTCAGTTACAGGAACCAGATATGGATAGATAACTGAATTGTTGTCGTTGTTTTCAGGCGTTCATTGTGCAAAACCTGCCATATTGTCCATCACATGGTTCACAGATGAAGCACGGTTCCATTTATTCGGCTATGCACCTATGCATCCGGTTAAAATCGGAGTTTGGTTGCGCAATATCCGCACAGAGAATACTGGGACCAATTTGTTTTAAAACAATGTGAACACTGCAGAGTACCGACGGATTTTCATGGAGTTTGCTTAGCAACTAGATGATGTAGAGCTGAGTCAAGGATGTTTTCAGCAGGACGGCGCTACATGCTATGCATCAAATGAATCCATCGCACTAACTGCAAGTTTCTTTGACGACCGGATAATTTCCAAGAACCTGTGGCCACCGAGATCTCCGGATTTGACATCACCGGACTTCTTTCTATGGGGTTACTTAAAAGACAGGGTTTATGCCACACGTCCCCAGACATTGGACGATCTGAAGCACAACATTACACACGAGATTCAAGCTAATGACAACAAAGTCCTCCAACGAGTGGCCAGTAATATGGAAAACGTGTTGAGTTGTGCTTTATGCAGGATGGAGGACATTTTCAACATTTGCTATAGAGGTAAACAATCTCCCAAAATTTCTCTGCATTTCAGGTATAATAAGTTTTAGTTTACATAACTCGTTTTTAAATAATTAAAGAAATAAATGTGTCAGTTCTTCATAAACCATAGCAGTTAAAGAGCTTCCATAAATAAAACTCAATCTGATCCTTAACCTTGATGAGGTTAGGCAGTGTCAACAAAAACAGTTGCGCCCTCCTCCAAATGCTCTCATGTTGGCCGACTAGTACGTCCATTCTAAAAACATAAGACTTGCCTGCTGCCGTGAATGCATACCACTGTGTAGTAGAATACAGTGTTCTTAAAGCTGCAAAAAAGTATAAATAATAGCTACTGTCGACTCTAAGTAATTTCAATTCTCCATGGAGTTTATTAATAATTACATTTCATAAGATGATAAATTACACTCTCCGAGATAAATCCATTTATTAACAAAAAAAGATAACCTTGAAAATGATTAACATCATGAAGGACACGTATATAATGGCATTTTTCTTTAAACCATGAAAAATATATGTTATCTGTGAGCAAGCAGAGACAACCCCTATGGTCCGAGTATCTAAAGTGAATCAATTAATTATATGTAGGTGAAAAGTTAGTGCATATACGTGCAACGGAATGGGGCGATTTTTAAGTTGGTAATTAAATATGTAGTTTCGTCCTCTCCAAGCGTTATATGACAGCCTCTATTCTCTTTTGCATAATTCTAGCACTTACTTGCCTTAACAGTTCATCAAGGTCATAACATTACCATTGAACCGCCTGCTCTTGCTGGTTGAGTACCGTTAATGTAATAAATGATAATAGTACTAAGCAAGCGATAATTAACAAGCAATTTAACTGCGGTATTTGATGGCAAGGATTATATGAGTTTCATTTTGCAACAACAATAATAATAATAATAATAATAATAGTTACTGTATTTAAATCTTATGAACCGGAGTATTTGCGTAGTAATTCGATAAATACATCCATTAATAACCTCTTTTTTATACTAATTCTACCAATGGGGCTCCATTCTTCTAGGTATGCAATACAATTCGATAGTCCTTGCAGCGCTACATTTATATTCGATGGCGGCTGTAGCTTTAGACTAATTCCCATAATTGCTTTAGAAGAAACGTTTGACACAAATATTGTGACTGTTTTGCTCTTAACAATACGGGTAACACATTTCTCACACACTCCTCCCTCTACAAGGTCGAGTCTTTAATCATATACATTGGGCTTGCCCACCACTCCTTATTAACACCAACCACAGCGGAATTGCAGAAGCTGTTTCTGACAACACCCCAAGAATAACGCAGATAATTGGTTCTTTCTTCTTCGCCCTACTCCGGGCAATTGTTTCAAGTCAGTCATAGAGAGACGTTGTAAGGACGTGCTGGAGCCATGAAGTTAGGTAAATATGGAAACCTTACGGTAGAAAAGTTCATTATTGCGGTCTAGAGTAATGGGGCACTTTTTACTTTCCCTACAACGTATAGCAAGTAGGGGAAGTATTGCATTCCACCCAAAAACTCAATACCCAGATTTCATTGGAATTACATGTTTCGAGGCGCCCTGAATCCAAATAAAGCATTTTTAAAACATGTCCGTGTGTATGTCTGTGTATCTGTATGTGAACAGCATAACTCAAAAAAGAAAAGTCGGATAAATAATAAAGCTGGTATTTGAGTTTAGTATTTTCCAAGGATGCGACACGAAGATTTTCAAGAATAAAACCCTACCCCAACCACCCTTACATGGAACATTTTTCGAAAGTTTTGATTTTTTAAAAATAGCTCTTAACGATTTTGATTAAAATACCGCATATAAAAGATATTTACACGACAAACAAAATGCATAACGATTTTGATTAAAATACCGCATATAAAAGATATTTACGTGACAAACAAAATGCATATCTTGAATTTTCTGGGAATAGCCTAGGAAGTCTTAATTCGGAAGACATTTTGTTAAATCTTGTATAACTTGTAAACGTTAAGCGATAGACGAAAACGCACCACACAAAAAATGCAGACCTCTTAAAACACAAAATTTAATTAAAATAAGTTTTTTTGACATGAGTCGTTTTTGAGATATCCGTTATTAAATGTCGAAATGTTCAATACTTGTCATTCTTTTAAAGTCCCATCGATTTTCAGTTATTCCTCGCGATTGCATGGAAACAATATGGAATTTTAAGGCCAGCATATATCGTCCAGTTCTTAAACATTTGACTATCACTGTTCTCTTTGTATGTATAACAAAATGTGTAATGCAGCTATTTCTGCAAAGGTTTATTTGGATTAAAATTAAGTAAATAGAAGAATAAGCTTTAGTAAGAATAGCTTGTGTACCCACTAATAAACGATAGAGGGTAGAGAAAGTCATGTGACTGTATCACATCAGATTTTTACTTTCCCTACTACGTATAGTAAGTAGAGGAAGATTGTATTCCACCCAAAAATTCGATACCAAGATTTCACCGGAAATATATGTTTTGAGACCCCCTGAATCCAAAAAAAAGCATTTTTGGAAGCATGTCCGTGTGCGTGTGTCTGACTGTCTGTGAACGGCATAACTCAGAAACGAACAGTCGGATAAACACCAAACTTGGTATTTAGGTTCAGTATCTTCCAGAGATGCAACACGAAGGTTTTCAAGAAAATCCCCCACCCCAGATTACCCTTTACATGGAACATTTTTCGAAAATTTTATTTTTCTCAAAAATGGCTCTAACGATTTTGATTAAAATATCATATGTTTAAGATATTTTCATGACAAATAAAATGTATATTTTAAATTTTCTGGGTATGTCTCCAAAAGTGTTCTTCATTGTGAACGACTTTTGCATAACTGGTAAACCTAAGAGATAGACAAAATTTTACTACACAAAAAATGTAGATCGCTTTAAAATACACAATTTATGTCATACATTTTTGTTGTTGAGTGAACCACTTCCGAGATACTGTTTGTTATTCCCTTAAATTTTTCAATACTTATTTTCTCAAATGGGAATTCGTTATCCAATTTTCTTTGTCTTGGATATGCAAAGAGTATTAATCTGTGGCAAAGAGAATGGTGCTGCTCCTAGCAACCAGCTATTAGGAGATATGCCGATGCTTAAAGGCTACTGTATTTCTACATTGCCCTTGCAATTACAAAACAAGGGAACATAGTACGCCTTAAGCGATAGTCAAATATTTTTACAACTGGTCGCTATGTAAATTGTAATTCTCTTTGCATGTCAAAATATCGTTTCTGCAAAGGTTTATCTCGATTAATATGAAATAGATAGAGAATAAGAGTTTGTAAAAATAGTTTGTACAAGAGTAGAGAAAGTCATGTGAGTGTAACACATCCAGTTTTTTAATTTATGCTGTAAGTTTGCAAAAACGATATGTTCCCTTAGATTACCTAAACAGGTAATGTTGGGATGGACGGTCGAATTAGAACAGGTTACATCAGATATGCACGCCACACAGTCCTTCCAATGAACATCACGGCCCAAACTTTCATACTTAGTGTGATTATTGCTTCCTTGCCACACCTTTTGAAAATGTATAATTTCATGGCTATGTCAAATACAACGTTACAAAGTCATATAGCTACGTACTAAAGTTAGCAATTTACTACAAAGCAAGGGCCAGCCCATACAAGAAAAAATGTACAAATGTCATATATTTACAAAATGCTTAAAATAGAAAATAAAATACAAATTTATAATACAATTACAAATTTGCCTTATTTTCAATAAATTCGTTTACTGAGTAAAAGCGTTCCTTTATTCATTTTTGAACATTATCTTGAACGGCTCCTGAGGTGGTGTTTTGATACTGAATGAATGTGTTATACAATTCAATGCCAGAATAAACCAAATTCTTACTGAAAGGTGAAGTTTTGTGAGTAGTAATACTTTCCTTGTGTTATAAACATGCTTATTGTTACATTTTTCAAAAACCCATAAATGCCTTCTTACCTATGCATTCTCAATTGCATTTAAATTAACACACTGTTAGCTGCATCAGAATGATTTTTTTCGGTGAACGAAAATGCAGAACGAGATAGGGGGCTAGAGCATAGAATCCTAATAAGTGGGAGAAAGCAAAATAAAGAAGGAAACGCCCAAATTTCTCAACTATTTTTATATGAATTTATTAAAAAATAAATAAAAACACCTACTATTAAGGAGATTCTAATCCTTAATGATGCTTTTTGTAATTTGAGCAAATGCTACTGTACTGTATGCAAATTAGCTACTCCTTGGCTTGGGAGAACAAGCTGAGTTTATAGTCAGTAAAGCACCTGTCCATAGCGTTCATGATCTTTATAGAGCTCGTTAGTTCTGGCGTTGAACCTAAAAACTTATCAGTACTTTGTTTACCACCTAACTACGCATTCCACTCAAAAATTCAATGTCGATAATTCACTGGAAATATGTAGCGGGATACATGTCTTGTCACCCGAAAAACTGTTTCCTCCAAAAATAAAGTCCAAAATTTTTAGTATGACAATGAAGGACATTTATAGCGGGAACAATAGTAGGTACATCAGTGCAAATGTCGATATCAATGTAAATAATGTTATAAAAGTGTAAACACGTGATATGTTTAATGTAATGGAGGCTAGCCATGCAGGTGAAAGGTAGGGCCATGAAACCAAGCGGTACCAGGCGGAGATATCTCTAGGGTGGTACGAAGCATAGGGCCAAGGCTGAAACGACCAGCAGAGACACTGGAGTGAGAGACAGATAGAGGTTGAAGAGAGACAGCGAGAGGCTGGAACACAAATGGAAAGTCCAAACATATCATGAGGAGAGGTATGAGAGTAAATGTTCTCATATTACGCTAAGGTGATCAGCCAATCACAATAGTGCTTTAAAATAGTTAGGGGAAAAATTTGCACGACTTTATGCAACTTCATGCCACTCAGATGGCTGAGCGTTTGCAGAAGCAGTTAGCAATTTAGGATATATTTGTGGGATAAAATTCACGGCTACCTGCGAATAATCTTTTTATTTCGTCTCCCGTTACCACGTCCTAGACAAAAGCTAAGAGCATAGGGCAACATAGAAGTGTTGTAGGGATACTCTCTTACAGCACGTCAACACCACACACTAGGAAGGAAGACGAGCAGCTGGGGAGATCCGAAGCTGTTTTAAGATTCCCTGAGTTAAAACAAAAACAAAACAAGGATTAGAAAAGGATGCAAGTGAAAAAAATCAAAATCAAAATGAAATATCCGTACATACTAAACTTGGTATTTAAGTTCAGCATCTAACGACATGAAGATTTCAAGCAAATCCCCCACGCAAACACACTTTACATGTAGTATTTTCTACTGTTCTTTTTATTTTCTCAAAAAGAGCTCTAATGGTTTACTATTAAAATTTTATATATTTGCACGACTAATAAAATGTATATCTCGGATTTTGTGTAAATAGTCTGTGAAGTCTTTTTCATTCTAAATGAATGTTGTATAATTTTGTGTAACTGTTAAACGATAAGAGATGGTCAAAAACTTATACAAAAATGGCCCCTTTAAAACACACAATTTATGTGAATAAGCTTCTTTTTGGCA
Source organism: Deroplatys truncata (assembly GCA_030765065.1). Classification (NCBI taxonomy): domain Eukaryota; kingdom Metazoa; phylum Arthropoda; class Insecta; order Mantodea; family Mantidae; genus Deroplatys; species Deroplatys truncata. The sequence continues at coordinate 85,121,732 of CM060988.1, forward strand.
TTTACCATTTCTGAAGTATTCGTTGCCACCGGTTTGAATTTTCCAATACCTTATCTTTTTTTTTTTTTTGGAAGTACTAAGTACAATTCTTTTGCTTCTCTTGGTGTCATGCAAACAGTACGTAATTTTAAAGCAAGCGCATAGCGTTTTTTATTTTTTTTAAAAAATTGACTAACACTTCAGCCTCTTGTATCCCTCCCCCTTGTGTCTACTACGAAATGTGCGATGAAACTTAATTCTGCAAACATTTGTCTTAGTTGACAAGATGCTTATGTAAGGTTTGTAGAAGAATCAAAATCAAAATAGCGATTAGAGAAAGTATGTGAATATGATACATCAACTTCTATTTTTCTTCTTCTTACATTCTTTCTTCTTGGTTTTTTGTGGAGCGGTATCTAAGCACATTCTTGCGAAGTTACCCCTGGTCGGAAAACGAGACTAGTAGGCTGTGTAATGTTGTAGGTTGCGAGTTTCATAAAACCTAATTATAAGGAGCTAGCGTACGCCCTCGTATATTTGAAAATATGGCTTTCATCATGCATAAATCAACGCATTTGTTGCAACCCCTGAGTTACACTTTTATTAGTTTTCTTTACTTTGTTTTTGCTCTGCATGCAATTGTAGCAGAGTAACAAAAGAAAAACATACATGTAATACGGGTCACAGGACTTCCATGTAGGTCTACGCCTACCAATCTGGTTGTCAACCTTACGCCCACATACGATGATGTAGTCGGTACCAGACGGAATGCTGGTTTCCGTGGCCTACAAAAAGGATGAGTAAATACTTTATAGAAGCTTGTGTGAGAAAAGAGAATTACTCATCTTCAAATGTCCACAGATAGCGCACTGGGTGTAGACGTCAATCTGGGAAATTTTAACCTGCAACGAAGGATATTTCGGAAATGGCTAATGCGTGACAAAAGGTTTAATTAGCTCTAGGTTTTCCGATAGTAGTTTTCCTCGTCTTTTTTCGATGGAAATAAATAGCATATCACAGGCTAATTGCACAAAACTAAAATTATACATTTTATTCATCATTCCAACAACTCAAATATTTGATATTTCAACTAATACTGTCTGTGTCATTTTTGAGAAAAGAACGACACTTTTTCCGTGTAAGTCTTGTTTGATTTAGCGTAATTTCCTGAAAATATTCGCCCTGTATCGTTAAAAGTGCGCGATTTAAGCATAAAATTTAGTATTTATCCGATTATTTGCTCTTGACTTGTGCTGTTTACAGTAGGATGTGCTTATCGAGGGGGACACCTCGTCACTGCGACTAGCTTGATCTATTGTGGCTACACCTCCGGGAGAGGTGAAGGAGCCGTAAGAGGTCGCAGGCAGACAGGTCTACAGAGACGCGCGGAAGTCCCTAATATTTTCAGTTTGAACACACACACACCGTAGAGGCGAAGAAGCGAACCTACGGGTGGCGAGACAACGCACCCTGGCATTCCCGGGGATAAATCTTTCCAATGCGCAAACAACTACGCCATCTGCCCGACACCCCATCACCGCAGGACCCGAAGACACGCTTGAAACGTGAAAGGGAGAGATGAAATGAGAGGAAATGGGTGAAAGGAGATATCGTGGAAGAATACCCCACCCTGGCCTAGGCGACCAGGAGAAAACCACGAAAAGTCCCATGTCATGGAGGATGGTCACCGGGAATCGAACCTGGGACTTACCGAATGCGGACCACAGACATTGCCGATTGAGTCATCCCGCTCCGTGCTGTTTATAGTAACATACAGATACACTGACGCACAGTCTTTTACTTAAATTGCTTTTATCGTATTCGAGGAACTCGAAACATGTTTTACCACTGAAACAAATCTCGATATCCAATTTTTTAATGAAATGTTATACCTTAGGCAGCTAAGTAGTACTACGGGATAAGTGTGTTTATTCTGAAATTGTCACTTCTACCGTTTTAATTACTGGCATGAAACTGTCCAACCGAGCAGGTGGCGCCGCTATGATGTGTGCTACTCGCATTTGGGAGGTCCCGGGCTCAAACTCCCGGGTCCGACCAACCTGAACGAAGGTTTTTTTCGCAATTCTTCTCCGGTTCGATAATTTGATCCTCAAATTTTCCTGTCATCGCTACACCTTATTTGAAGGAATTCTTCACCGCTATACCAGGCAATGGGCTGATCACCCATCTTGGATATGCTATTATCCAGAGTTTGCTTGCTCCTCGACAGGCTACTGACCAAAGGCATTGACATGCAAGTTCTTTGGGATATTAGTCCTACAAAGAGTAGGGTAATCCGTTAAAGAAGATGAGACTGTCTAGGGGGTATCGTTTAGGGAGGGGCAGGGGGACCAGTTATCGTTCCCCCCAAGTTACGAGAAATAATTGTGGTATTGGTTATTGTTGCTTTACCAGCTGTTTTATAGTAATGAAAAATTATGATATACAACTGTACTTTTAATACAGATATTTCACATTTAAAAAAAAGAAAAATTTTGAGCTAAATATGTCGTTAGGAATTCGTGTGAAAATTCGGGAAACTGCTTCACGTAATCTTGCTCCCTCCCCCACTCAAGCAGACTGTCCCATTTATATACACACAAATGCCATCATCTTAGCCTTGGACATAGAATTCCAGCACATTATTCGTGCTTACATAAGTTATAAAACAACTGATCTTGCAAATCGAATAACTACTCTCCTCTAAAACATGTTTAGGCAAACCTTTACTTCCGAATGTCTTGTGGGCCAATCTACTTCTTAAAACCCTGATTAACTGGATCATCTGTTGCAAACTGCAGCTCTACTTGCGTTATTGTGCCAAATACTAGGATACTTTTCTGTCCATACTTCCCTCCATTTCCAACTTACCTCTCCCAAACTCTCCCTCTCTCTTCCCAACTTCTCTTTCGCTATCTCCTCCATTGCACTTGCACCCCCTCTCTCTATGGGCAACTTAAATGTCATATATGCTTTGAAAACAGTTTTTAATATTCGGGGGTATTAGTAAGAATTGAAACATAAATAAAGTGTTTGAACGTACACAAACGCGTGTCTCTTCTTTATGTTTGCAATGTCTTAGGCCGTGCTCAAAGAATAAATGTCCTCCGAAGACATGTTATACTTTGCTAATAACACCGGCCGTGAAAGTCTACGATCATAGTTGGCAAAACTTTGTTTCTTTTATAGTTGTTTCATTTATACCCCGCTTTCAACTGCAGTGGACATATGGGCGACCTTTTACTTTGAAACATATTGTCTATCGACAATGGTGTTGACTCGTATACGTAGCCATTGAATTTTTTCTTTTTTTCTTTAGTTTTATACATTAGATCTCTCTCTCTCTCTCTCTCTCTCTCTCTCTCTCTCTCTCTCCCACACACACACACACACACACACACACACACACACACACAAACACGCACGCAATCACACTTCCAGAGTATGGGAAGACAGGGAATAACCTTGGCAAGAGAAAAAGTCCCACTCCCCAGCCGGGAATCAAACCCGGTACCCCTCGTTCAGCATGCAGGTACTTTACCGACTGAGGCACGGGACAGCCCCAATTTTATTGTTTATTAATTATACATCATCTATGCAGTCAATGACCAGTGTTACATGCCAACAATGTGTTGTTTCAGTTTTAGTATGCAGTATTAATATATACCATATTATATCACACTGAAGAAACAGTTGATTTTGATGACAAAGAACAATTACGTATATATTTTTAAAAATATCAGTACATTAATGATAGATAATTTTACATGTTAGCCATCAATGTTCACCTGGTTTCAAAACATAACATCGCACCATATACCTGAAAATTTCGAATCGCAAGCAAGCGTGCAACATTGCATGGAGGACACGCCCCTTAACTTACTATCTTAGCCTGGAAATGTTGTATATCGACCATATTTTCATGCAAGGAAAGAATATGTGGTCACGATCTTCTTCATAACCATCACAGCAATCACATAATCATCATTAACATACTTGCCCGAAAATGTTTGATTATAAATCTTTGTTATATAACATTTTTAAAAAAATACTGAATAAGTGAGGTGTTTAGATATTTTTATTTTTCGTCCCATTTGACCTCCGCTTGGTTTAGGTAATTGAGATGCCATATTGTTGTACCTGCGTGTTATATACTAATATAAATACACACATATGTATATACTTATATACTAATTTCATTATAATCGAGTGTCCATTCTTGAAAAGGTAACATGTATACACGCATGCCAATGGCCGAGGTGGTTAAAGCACGGGCTTGTGAGCGAAAGGTCCGCGGTTAAAGTCCCTCCAAGACCATCCTTCCTGACTAAGGTTTTTTCCAGGTTTTCCTCACTCCTCATAACTGGCAATTTGCGCTGTCGCCAAGTTGTTAATAAGTAATAACACGCTGTAAATATGATTTATTATGCATTTCAGCTTTGAACGCTTTGAATATTTTTCTGTATCAAATTATATAATTTTTATAGTCTATAGATTCTTGTGGGCACAAATTTCTAAAGTTTTTCAGTAAAAGTCCGATATTTGCTGTTTCTATGCTTATCACGTAGTAACTAATAACTAAACTGTAGAATGCAAGAATGTTTTTTTCTTAGCTAAAGTAAACTAGTGTGCTGATGCCTACCGAGTTTGAATTCTCTACCTTTAATAAGACGAATGTTATAATTTGTTAAATTAAATATTTTCGGAAAATTCTATACCTGTGCAGTAGAAAAATGAGCCAGAGACTTCTTTGTTATTGATTTTACAACGGAGGAGAGCGAGAGAAAATGTTGAGGAGGTTTGGAGACATTTTTTAAAAGAAGCCGGAATCCTGTAACTTCTTGCATTCATTGTGTATGACAAACAAATCATCCATCTTTCAGCTAACAAGCCAGGCGGGACGTAGAAGTTAGTAAAGGTTAACATCAGTTGTGAGAAGGTTGGTACGTTTATAGTGTGAAGTGTCATGTTGGTTATTTATTAACATTTTACGTTAATATTTATGGCTATGGAAAGAGAAGCAAGGAAGATGCAAAATATTGGTAAACTAAGAAGAGTAGTAATGGATGTGAAGCAGCTAAGGTACCCCGCTGTTCAGAAACAGTAGTGTATAGGATAAAAAAGAATGAATGAAAGGATCTCTTAAGGACCCATGAAAAGGATGGGGGGAAACAAAAACACGATAGGTTAACGTGTCGCGGTTACATTCGTGTTATCTTATTTGCTGAGCGCCTGTTATTGTTTTACTATTTTTAATTTTGGGTTCTTTGTCCTCCGGCTAGCTATTATTACTCAGTCGAGCAAATCTCTTGAACAGGGTGTGTAAACGGAAAGGAGTTGTTACTAATAGATAACACTGATAAAAGAATTTGTTTTTACACTTTTATTGCCGTCACACTTTATTAATTTCATATATATTACTCTTGATACACGCCCAACTGAAACTGTTATATTTTCGAATGTAACTATAATCACTTATTTGCCACACATTATTAATTCGAGTATTTCACATTTTTGTAACTAGCTTTACGACGCGAGAGATTCTGTAGAATTGTGCGACGTGTAACCCGTGAATGATTCTGTTGAACCGTGCGACGTGCAACGCGTGAATGATTCTCTTAAACTGGGCGACGTGTAACCCGTGAATGATTCTGTTGAACTGGGCAATACTTGTGCTGTGCTGTGCGTCAGATGGCAGGTTGAGGGCAACCCGATGGTGTGCTTAGGCGTGTACCTTCCCTAATTAGGGCTTTACCACGTAGTGACGGGATATGGGGGTTACAGGATGGCGGTTGTTCTTTAGGTAGGGGGATGGGCAATACTTGTCTCTGGCTTTAGAATTTATACTCCCTCACCCCGATATGCCTAAAGATTATAATCGAGTTGCTATTGGTTAATAAAGCGCGCCAACATTAGCGTCTATTTTTTTATCCAATCAAAATTACGAACACATATGCTCTAGGGAAAATATTCCCTCCATTTCTAAAGAAAGGCACGCTACTCTGACGTCATTTGTTTGTCTCTTCTAATTGATAAACAACTCACCCCCTCGCTACATTGTTACCCGCTCCTATTGTCAGTTTCAGTGAGGCCGTGTAAACTTATTTCATAACATGCTTATAATTAACAAACATCTCAAATCATTGTCATACAATAATGCTAATTTACACTACAATCACTCTGGCATTTACAATGTGATATAAAATACTGTCTCAAACGCAGTATAATGGAATAGCGCAGAGCGGTGTGTGGCGCATCCTTCATTCTTTACTGTTTGAAAACATTCCACCCACGCTCAATCTAATTTTGTCAGTAATGATACCCTACCAAATTATAGCTTTTATCATTTTATACCCCCATATTCCTTTGATAATATATATTTATATGCCTGTAAAATCGTACTTCAAGCACTAAAAATACAAAGAGGAGACAAAGAGTGCAGATGTAAATTAAATGTCTTATAATTGCCTTAAATAGCATTGTAGATATTTCACTATTTCGTGATGTATCATTCACAAGATGCCATTAAATTGGTAGATCGATCGCAGTTGGCCCCCAAATTTGCTAGCATATATAGTACATGTGGCAATAGTGTGCCTTATTTAACCTTTACTCTCTTAAGCGCGAGACGCAATATATTTCATTTTAATCGAGATAAACCTTTCCGGAAATAAATGCACTACGCACTTCTTTACAGATATAAAAGGAATAGTGATAATCCAATGATTTAGAACTGGACGCTATATGCTGTCCTAAATCCCAGAATCTTTCCACGACATCGCAAGAAACACCTGGAATTCGACAGGACTTTAAAAGAATGGCTATTATTGAACAATTCGAACCATTAATAACCGATATCTCGGAAATGCTAATGCCACAGAAAAGTTATTTGAAACGAATTATGTGTTTTAAAGATATCTACATTTTTTATGTAGTACGTTTTCGGCTATCGCTTAACGTTTACAACTTTTACAGCATTTGCGACGGTATTTTTTGTTTATTTATTGAGCCCCACGTTTGGGAGCCAATTTGGGACGGTATAGTTTATTTGTTAGTTCCACGTTGTGGTAGCCAATTTGTGGCGGTATTGGTGTTTGTTTGAAAGCATGCTACTGTTTATTTGCCGCACGTATGAAAGACAATTTGTCGCGGTCACTTCGTGTTATCTTTTACTGAGCGCCTGTTATTGTGTTTAATTTTTGGGTTCACTGTCCTCCGGCTAGCTATGATTTTTCGGTCGAGCACTTATACAGGTGTGTACACGGAAAGGAGTTTTTATCCAAAGATAAGACTGATGAAAGAATTTGTTTTGCTCTTTTATTGTCTTAACACATTATTCACTTTCACATATTAATCTTGACACTCGCCAAACTGAAACTGTTATAATAACTTCTTTACTGCCCATTTCGCATACTTCAACTTTTTATGTAATTAACTTTACGACACTTGAGATTTTTCATAACTTTGCTACGCGTAACCTGCGAATCGATAAACTATGCTATGTATTCACCATGACTGTTTCTGTTGAACTCGACGACGTGTAATGCACAAATGTTTCCGATGGACTGGAGACGACGTGTAATGTACAAATGTTTCTGATGGACTGGAGGAATCTGACTCTGACTTAGCCCTTTTTATACTCCTACACCCCGATATGCCTAAAGATTATAACTGAGTTGCTATTGGTTAATAAAACGCGCCAACATTAGCGTTTATTTTTATATCCAATGAAAATTATGAACACATATGCTCTAGGGAAAAATATTCCCGCAAATTCCTAAGAAAAACGCGCCAATATTACGTCATTTGCTCGTCTCTAATAATGATAAACAGCTCACCCCCTCGCTACATTATTGCACGCTATTATTGTCAGTTTCAGTAAGGCCGTATAAACCTACTTCTCCACAATAATTACAATCAACAAACATCTCAAATCAATGTCACACAATAATGCATATTCACACTATAATCACTCTTTACATTTACATAATTTGTGATACAAATTACTGCGTCACATTATACAAAATTCCTTCCGAATGAAGAGAACTTCACAAGCTATTCCCAGAAAATTTAAGATGTACGTTTTATTTGTCATCTAAATGTCTTTAATAAATGGTATTTTAATCAAAAATCATTATAACCATTTTTTAGAAAATACATTTCTAAAAAGAATGTTCCGTGTAAAGGGTGGTTTGGGTTGGGTGGATTTTCTTGAAAATCTTTGTACCGCATCTTTGTAAGGTACTAAACCTAAATATCAAATTTGGTATTTATTTTGAGTTATCTGTTCACACAGACACACGGAGCTTTTTCTATTTGTTTTAATTCAGGGAGCGTCAAAATGTGCATTTTCCGTGAAATATCAGTATCAAATTTTTGGGTGGAGTGCAATACCTTTTCTACCTTTTACTACATAATGCAGAAAGTAAAAATGCTTTAGATAGCCCATTAAACATGTTAATTTGAATTATTCAACCAAGATATAAGCTTACAGCTGCATTTTTTTGTTACAGTCCTAGTATATATAATATTTATGTTGAATAATGGTGGGCAATAGGTGTACTTCTTTGATTTATTGCAAGCTCTGGTAAATTTCCTAGTCCCGTAAACTCGTCAATTCAGAACACAACAAATTGGCATTACTGTATGTGCTACGTGGCGAAAAAAAATAGTTTTGTTGTTTCACTTCGTAACCGCTGTATTCAGGAAGTGACTACGCTAGGATTCAGAAACCTGCGCGAGAGCGATTTCCTTTTGGCGTAGTTCGACCCGCCAAGGGCTTCCTCTTCAGTCTTCTGGCGTCGTCAATGTCGTCCGCCACCGCGGCGCCTATCCTGCAGATCAATACAGCGTCCCAAAAGGATCAGATTCCAGCTTTCATTGACCATCGTCCCTTAATGGCCTATCTGAAACCCTGACTTTTAGACAGGAAGAAATAAAATGCCAGTGAATACAAATTACCTTTTTTTCTTTCATCTCTTCTACTTCTTCTCCTCCATATGTATGTTGCAGATAAATATTTGTTCTGTGTTACTGTGAAGGATAATATACGAGTACAGGTATCATCATTTTCTCTACTACGTACATAGTAGGTAAAGAAAGTACTGCATTTCGCTCAAAAATTCGATATGAAGACTTCATCGGAAATGCATGTTTAAAGGTCTCTTGAATCCTCCCCCCAAAAAACAGTTTTAGAAAAAGTTCCGTTTATGTGAGTGTCTTCGTTTGTGAGCAGCATAAACCAAAACGAAAGGCTGGATAGATAACAAACTGGGTATTTAAATTTAGTATCTTCCAAAGATAAGTTTCCGGAAAAATTGCTCTAACGATTTCCATTAAAGTACCCTATATTAAAGATATTTACATGAGTAGTAAAATGCGTATCTTGAATTTCCTGGGAATAATCCGTGAAGTCCACCGCAATTGGAAGAAATTTTTGTATAACTGGTAAACTTACACGATGGACGAAAACGTACTACACAGAAATGTAGATCTGTTTAAAACAAACATTTCATTTCATATAACTTTTTTCTGGTATAAACCATTTCCGAGTTATCCGTTATTAATGGTTCGATTTGTTCAATGCTTATTCATTCTTTATAGTCCTGTAGATTTCCAGTTATTTCTCGTAATGTCATGGAAACACTGTGGAATTTTGAGGCCACCATATGGCATCCAGTTCTAAAACATTTGACTATCGCTATAACGAAATGTATAATGTAGCTATTTTCGGAAAGGTTTATTGCGATTAAAATGAAGTAGACAGAGAAATTTACTTTCGTTAGAATAATTAATTTATCTAATAAACGATAGAGGGTAGAGAAAGTCATGTGAATGTAACACATTAGATTTTTTTAAAATAAAGTTCTTTGTGAGTTAGGACCACTAAGAACTGCAGAATAACTTACATAACCTCTTTCTTCTTAGCGAGAAATAAAAGTTGTCTTTGTTAGAACACTGTACAAGATTGACTTGGAAAGAAACGGTATTATAAACTCTGTTAATACAGATGAGAAATAAACCAGCCAGATTATAAACTTTCAACCTTCGATTGAATAAAACTGCATGGATCAGGAATAGATATTATTAGATATACTTCAACCACTGATATTCTAAATCGGAAATTACTTTCCATTAGCAAATCACGACACGAGGTTGAAACCGTGGCTTTGATATATTTTCAAATGTTACTCTATCACTTACGTATAGTACCAAGCGGAAGTATTACATTCTATTCAAAGATTAGACATCGATATTTCAACGGAAATGCACGAAGGTCACCTGCATACCTCCCACCAAAAATCTGATGTGTTGCACTCATATTTACAAACCCTTATTCTCCTTATTATGTTATTGCTAATTTTCTTGTAGGTGCAAGGGAAATATGGTTGGATTTAGACGATAGTCAAGTCTTTTATGAGCTGGTTGCTATGTGGAGCATTTCATTCTCTTTGCACGTCCAGGACATAAAAAAAACGAATTCCCATTTGAGAGAAAGTAAAAGTATTGGAAAATTCAAACAAATAACAAGGAATATCTCGGAAATGTTTCGCTGGACAAAATCAGAAATTTATATGACTTAAATTGTGTGTTTTAACGAGATCTACATTTTTTGTGGAGTAAAATGTTGTTTATCTCTTACGGTTTACCAGTTGTGTGAAAGTCATTCAGAATGAAGAGGACTTTTGGGGAGATTCCCAGAAAATTCAAGATATAAGAAAATATCTTAAACATATGATATTTTAATCAAAATCGTTAGAGCCATTTTTGAGAAAATCAAAATTTTCGAAAAATGTTCCATGTAAAGGGTAGTGTGCGGTGGGGGGATTTTCTTGAAAATCATTGTGTCGCATCCTTCGAAGATACTAAACTCAAATACCAAGTTTGGTATTTATCCGACTTTTCGTTTTTGATTTATGCCGTTCACAGACAGACAGACAGACAGACAAACACACACACACACGGAAACGTTTCCGAAAATGCTTTATTTGGATTCAGGGCAACTCAAAACACGTATTTCCAGTGATATCTCGGTATCAAATTTTTGACTGGAATGCAATACTTCCCCTACTTCCTATACGTAATAGATAAAGTAAAAAAGGACTTTTTAGAAAAACGCCGTTGTATCTGCTGTACGTCTGTGAACAGCATAACTCAAAAATGAAAAGCTTGACGAGTATGAATTTCGTATTTAAGCTTAACATCTTTCAAAGATACTGCATGAAGGTTTCCACGAAATTTTCCCACCCTAACTACAGTTTACATAAAAAATTAGTTACTCTATTTCTTAAAATCGGCTCTAACGCTTTTAATAAAAATATTACACATTTGATACTGTACTGAAAAATAAAATTTATGTCTGAAATTTATGTAGGCAGCCTCTTAATTCCTCTTCGTTCTGAATGGATTTTGTATGATTTTGTATAACCGGGAACACATAAGAAACCGACGAAGTCATAAAAGCCCAAGAATGGGAAAAAACAAATCCAAATCGACCACAATAAATAGCTGGTATACACAATCAAAACGCAGATACAACACAAACTCGTTTTTATTGTGTGATCATACTGGATCGCATTTGTTGGGGGAACAACAAATACATAGCTTTCCCTTTGCAAATATTTCACATATTTACATTTTCACAAGAATATCATCTCTTGGAATAGGTTTGGAGGTTTCCAGTTCATTATCTGCTTTCTTTTCCTTCACAAGAGCTCTGCGATTTCTGAATCTACAGAGAGAGCCAAAAAATTCCGAACCGGCTGCGCGGTGTTTTTCCTGTCCGCTTCCTGGGCGCTCGTTGCTATCTGCCGCTGTCACAGAAAGGCGCGGATGAAACCATACAACATTTTTAAAACTACTTCCAAAGGCTTTACTTACCAACTTTACGAAAGGAGATGCTGAAACTGGCACCGTCGTTGTCCGTACATTTTGGCACCTCTTTAGGAAACTATCCATCATGACCGATGTTGTCTAATGTTTCTTCGGTAAGAACTGAACGCCGTCTTTTAAATTTCTTAGCCTGAACACTTCCTGGGCCTGGCATTTACTGTAAAGTTCATGTATTGTTGTACGGCCTGGAACTTTTACACTTGGAAATCTTTCTGCAAATCGTACTTTCACTTAGCGAGCTGACGGAGTTAACACATACGAATCATAAATAAATACTCGCTGTGCAGTAGAAAACATATACTGAGCCATGATATACTTTGTGACTAAGTACAGGACAAACAAATAAATAACTCGTAATAACTGAACTACATCACATCACCGTCAATTCAATACTGCACTACACACTGCACAGCAAAATCACAACAGCGTGACTTTGTTTATAGCAGCAGTGCGTTATCATGCTTTTATCATATTTCCACACGTCCAGTGGAAAAACACCGCGCAGTCGGTAATATTGTTCATAAAATACCCCCCGGGGTAACTTAAAAACATAAAGTGTACAAGGCAAACACACACACCCTGGAAGAATTAAAACAAAATATCCGCCAGGAAATTTCTCAACGTGAACTACGGCGAGTGATGGATAGTTTCCTAAAGAGGTGCCATAAATGTATGGACAACAACGGTGGCCAGTTTCAACATCTCCTTTCATAAAATTGGTAAGTAAAGCCTTTAAAAGTAGTTTTAAAAACGAGCGCCGAGGACGCGGACAGGAAAAACACCGCGCAGCCGGTTCGGAGTCTTGGCTCACTCTGTATATGTCCTTCATGCATCTAATATATAAACATTCGAATGTTGTTTCTCCATGCTGTTTGTAATTAACCAAAGCACTTATTACTTAATCTGAAATAATTTCTAAGCAAAACTGTGTCGTGAATAATATAACGTAGATAGAAGAATAACTTTTATACGAATGCTGTAATACATAGTACATATATACATTTTTAATGTGCAGAGAGTTGTGTTAGTGTACAGCATTAGATTTTTGACACTTAGTCTGACCTTTTAGCATCCATTTGTGTTATTATCTCCTAATGTTCCTCGTATCGATTTCTCCTTTGTTCACACACACACGCACGTGTATATATTTATTTCACCCCGAGCTCGCACATACAGTGTGTCTCACTTGCCACCGAAACTGAGTAATTTCATTTTACGAGAAATATGATAGAACCTAGGACACTACAACGGCAAGGACTAACCAACACATTAATGCATTGAATTCCATCACTGTCAAGAATAAAGTATTTGAAAATCCTAATCATTAACAAAGGTATCTCGAAAATGTTTAGCCATAAAACATTTTATTAACAAATTTGACATAACGTTTGACAAAGCTTGTGGGCTTTAACGAGATCTACTTGGTTTTTTTTGGTGGAGTATCGTTTACCTAATTGTTACGGTTTACTAATTATATAAAATTATACAAAATTCATTCTAAATGAAGAGAGCTTCAAAGGCTATTTGCAAAAAAAAGCAAGGATACAATTTATTTGTCATTGAGACATCTTAAACATATGCTATTTTATAAGAATCGTTAGATCATTTTTGAGAAAATCCAAAATATCGAAAACTATTCCATATAAAGAGTAGTTTGGGCTGGGGGATTTCCTTGAAAATCTTCGTATCCCATCCTTGGAGGAGGCTGAATTTTAATACCACGTTTCATATTTATCCGTCATTTCGTTTTTGACTTAGGCTACACACACACACACACACACACACACACACACACACACACACATACACACACATGCACGCATACAAACATACAATACGCACACGTATATAATACAGATCTTTTTTAAAAAGGATTTTTTTTTAACTCAGGAGGTCTCAAAACATATATTTTTGATTAAATCCCGATATGGAATTTTTGTGTGGAATACAAATCTTCTCGTAAATGGTAGAGAAAGTAATCAACGATACTGGGTAGAGAATGCCATTTGAATGTAGTACATAAAATGTTTAGTGTACTATTAGCAACGGAAAAGGCTAATTTTGCCGCCTATGTCCATTAGCCGACTTTATTCCATAACTGTTTCTATGTCGCAATATAGGTATCCATAAAATGTTTGATGGAAAGGAGAAAAAATCCTTATGCTCGGGGAAGTTTTCTTCTGAGCTGAAGATCTATGTATCCACTTCCAATAAAACATGTAATCAGTTTTAGCTGTCTCTGGAACATAAATATATCATTAATGCTCTCTTTAGCGGCTTCTCTTTCCGACGGCATAGATAAATGGATGCTTCCCACCCTAGTATAAGAGTATAACTTCAGATAGGATGGGGTTTATGAAAAAATCCTAATGATGATGACAGCGTTAGTGATGATGATGTTGTTATTCTGTTACTATGACTAACCCGGGGGTTTCGCCTCCCCCCCAAGTATTTGGCATCATTTTTATCTTGACTTCTACAGTCAATAATACAACAATAATCAGTGTTTTATGCTTAGCGAAGTTATCTCCCGTCTTGCCCGTTTTGGTTTTTACCTTTTATGTGCTGTAAGGGCTCTAATAACCCTTGCTGTTGAGCGCCCTTAACCCCACCTCATCATCATCATCATCATCATCATCATCATCATCATCATACTATGACTAATAGCTATTCTTAGTCTGTGAGCATGTTATCTTTGTCGGATAATTCTACGCTTCATAGCAGTAGTGCAATCTTTCGACTTTCTTTTCATTTTCTGAGTATTCAAATTAAACACTACAGTGTCTCACTTTTGCAGCACTCCAACATGTGGCTAAACGCTCGGCAGTTATCGCTTTATTGGCTTGCCGCAAGGCGAAACTTCCAGATTAATGCTGCTTCTAGATCCGTTTCTAGAAGGTTTCATTAGTTACCTGTAGCAACAATGGACTGAATAAATGGATTGCCTGGTTGTTATTATTATTATTATTATTATTATTATTCATATAATTAACTCTTATGTCATGTATCATGTCATGTGTAGGATAAGATTGTCACCTAATAGTGGTTAACTATGAAGTCCGGGACTTAAAATATCTAGGAGATTGTAAGTCATCAGAGGGGTTTTTTCTTTATTTCTTTATTCCTTTATCTCAAAAGGAATTTGATAACGCCTTGGTTTATCGAAAAAACAGTGAAACAGTTGGGAAATCTAATATCCTGCGGGCATGTTACTATGGTAGCTTATTTGGTTAGAGTAGCACGGTATGCTCTATCCGTAGTTCAAATCTCGGCTACAGCAATGGATTTTTCAGCTGATTCTGCCTTTCCATTATATTATTATTATTATTATTATTATTATTATTATTATTGTATAAAGGATAGAGCACATAAATAATGAAATAAGCAGAGAAGACTGGAGGCGTGTATTGAAGCTGCCGGTGGTCATTTTGAAAACGACCTTTGAAGGGCTATCTTCTCTTTACTTGTAAGAATCCACAAAAGTATTGTAATTCCCTTATGTGTTTCTTTAGTTTGTGCTACCACAGGTTGTAAAAGTTTAAAAATAAGATTTCTCGTAAACCACTTGCACTAGAATCTTGCAACAAACTCCACTGACATTCTAATTTACGCTACCTTTATTCTGTTGATGTAACTAGGCATCGTTCCATTTAAAAAATTGTATGTTTGCTAAAAAAATACACATCTCAGTATTATTAAAATCCGGCGGCGCCGTGGCCGAGTGGTTAGACCGCTCGCCTCTCACCGAGGCGGCCCGGGTTCAATTCCAGGGAACCGCAAAGTGGTGGACAAAGCGGCGTCTGGGCGGGTTTTCTCCGGGTTCTTCGGTTTCCCCCGCCATTCATTCCACCAACTCCTCCATCATCACCTTTCCTTTCATCCATTTCAACATCATTTCGTCTCATCTACTTCCTTCCTCCCCATACCAGGCATCGGGCTGATCCCCCATCCTGGATGTTCTGTCTGATCCATGAGTGTCTGCTCCTCGACGGGCCTCTGACCCCAGGTATCCGCCTGTAAGTCCTGGGGGGATGTAAGTCCTACATATGAGGAGGTTAAACACATAATGAATGAATGAATGAATGTTTACAAGCTAATTTTACGAGCATCTGACTACCAACCAATGTGTGAGGGGGATACCTTTATCACTATACCTGAAAGGTTAATATGAAGCATGGCATCTGTTTTATTTTTCGTTTTTGTTCAAATTTAATTATATTAATCTTTTCAGAGTTGTTCATGAGGCGATTCCTTGGTAGCTAGTGACTGAAAGTCACAGTCATTATTTGCATTACAGATAATAGTGGTGTCATCACCATAACTTACAATTTTACAATTTCCTGAAGCGTACATGTCATTTATGTAAAGTATAAAAAGTAAAGGGCCAAGCACCGAGCCTTGTGGTATACCATGTTTGACAATTTCTGCGGCAGATTTAACTTTTGCTGTGTTAATTCCTTGTTTGAAACTTATTTCTATGTATTGTATTCGCCCTTTTAGATATGATGAGATTAATCTGTTAGCAACCCCCTTAATTCCATACTTTTCTAATATTAATAACAATATATCTTGTTGGACACAATCGAACGCCTTAGATAAGTTGAGAAACACACTAACAACTTTCTTTATGTTATCCAAATTCCTTAAGATATCTATTAGTGCAGTAATAGTTGATGTTTTAGCCCGAAAACCATGTTGGAAGTCACCGAGAACATTGTGTTTTTCTAAAAAAGCGACGATTCTTTTCATTAGTATTTTTTCAAAAAAATTTGCAATTACAGGAGTGAGAGAGATTGGTCTATAGTTTTGCATAATTCTTTTGACGCCTATTTTGTGTATTGGAGTAACAATGCTGATTTTTAAGCATTCTGGAAATATGCCCTGCGTTAGAGTCCTTTATCAGATAGACCAACGGGATGATCACTGAATGTTTATATTTTTTCAACAACTTGGAACTAATGTCATGCCATCCAGTAGAAGTTTTGTTCTTAAACCCATTAATTAAATCTAGGCCCTCATCTGACCTAGTATTATGTAAATAAAGAGCGTTTACAAGACTATTTTTAGTTTTATGACCGGAAATATGAGGAATATTTTGGGTACTATTTTGTGTACTAGCAACATTTATAAAGTAGTCATTAAAGTGATTGCAAATTAGCAATTAGCGTGTTATTGATAAGAAGATTTATATTTTCTTGCTTTAGATTTTCTTTTTTCATGCTATTAATTATCGTCCATGCCATTTTTGAGTAATTGCTTGTTTCCGAGAGCTTGCTCATTACCTTTTGCGAATTGATGTTTATCAGCTCACCCTCATATGCTTTTTATACTGTTTATATTTATACTTATAGTGCTCCGATTTTGTTGATTTATCTAGCAGGTACATGTCTTTCATTTTATTTCTTAGCATCGTAGCCTCACTAGCGATCCTTATTTTGTGCTTATGATGAAGTTTCCAAGTTTTATTTAACATCGGGCAGCATAACCAAATGTTATCGTTTGGAATATTGTAGAACTTATTTCAATTATCATTTATATTTTCGATGCTATACAATATCTCTCATTTTTCATTAGACAGACAGTTTTGTAATATTAGAATATTTGCTGCCGTAAATTCCCTATAGGTTCATTTTTCAATGGGATCTGGTTTTGCTAATGTACAATTGATTGTCTAAATTTTGAGCATGATGATATGATGGATAATTAGTCATGTTACCAGCAACATGTTGACCCTCCCTTAGATTAGTGATTATATAGTCTATAATTGAAATAGAATTTATAGTTTCCCTAGTTGCATCTAGTTTTATATTTTTTATATTAAATGAGAGAAATATATCCTGTAGCATTTTGAAACCCCAGTTCACATAGTTTGCATGTATGTTAAAATCACACATTATTATTATTATTATTATTATTATTATTATTATTATTTTGCTACCATATTTTGACAATAACGTAACACTGTATACACGCATTCAATAAGTCCAGTTACACTGGCATTTGGTGGTCTATAAACTGCAATGAACTTAACCTTTTCATAATTTACTTCTATTTGGGCCCCTACAATCTCACATACCATTTCAACAACCATATGCTAAGAGTAGGGGGAAGATTGTAACATGCTGATTTGACAGATGACTAACGACATCAAATCATCACCTAACAAGGTTAATTGTTGAAAAGAATATAGGTGATTACTTCATGCTGGATGCCAGCTACCCATCTCATCACTCACACAGAGATTTTGTGTTAGCAATAGGAAAACTACAATACGTTGAATTTGTTTTCGGCTTAAGGCAAGGGCTACACACCAGCAAATGGGTCAGCTGCCGTCAAGCAGAGTCAACTGCGGCAATGATTATACTGGCCCATTTTATATTAAATCTGGATCTCGCAAATCAAAACTAAAAGTATAGTATTATGTGGCAATCATTGTGTGCCCAGCAAAGAGATCAGTTCACCTGGAAGTAGTTAGGTACATGCCTACGAGGATCAGTCAATAATAATGCCTCCTACTTCTGTTCGCTTGTAATTTGCAAGAAACTTAAACTTCGATTAGATAACATGAAAGCCACAACATTAAGGATTAAATTGTAACTTTCTAATGTAATCCCCGTCTTTTTCTATAGTTTTAGTCCATCTTTTAACGAGAGAATGTATTCCTGTGTGGTAAAACGCACGGTCTTGCTTCCGAAGCCATTGACGCATAGATGTTTTCATAGCTTCCGCATCTTGAAAGTGAATACCACGATGATCTTCCTTTAGCGGCCTAAACAGATGGAAGTCTGATGGTGCTAGATCAGGGCTGTATGGGGGATTAGTCAAGACTTCCATCCAATGTTCACAATCGCATAAGCGGCGTGACGACTGGTGTGTGGTTTTGTATTGTCATACAAAAGCAGAACATCCGCCATGGTTTTTGTTGGGCGAACTCGCTGAAGACGTGCTTTAAGTTTTTTGAGCGTGCTTACGTATTCCATTACGTATTTTACATCTCTGCTTCAAAACATCAACCAGAATCACACCTTCTGCGTCCCAAAACACGGTTGCCATCGCTTTCCCTGTCGATGGCACAGTTTTGATATTTTCTTCTTCGGTGAGGTTGTACGATGCCATTCCATGGACTGTCTCTTTGATTCCGGTTCAAAAAAATGAACCCATGTTTCATTTCCACTCACAAGTTTGTCCAGGAACTCCCCCTTCAAATGGAAGCGCTGCAAGTGTTCGGAGGCTATTGTTTTTCGTGTCTCCTTGTTCTGGTCCTCTAATATTCGGGGTACCCACCGTGAACAAACTTTTGAGTACCCCAGTTCGTGAATAATCGTCCACATTGCCTTTATTGAGGAACGTAATGCGACACAATTTATCCGTTGTTACTCGGCGGTCACCTCGAATGATCTCATCCACTCGGTCAATGTTGCGTGGAGTCACTGCAGTCAGGGATATGCTCCGCTGTTCATCAGCCAACGGTGTTGGCCATTCAGCTTCGTTACAGCGACGAACCCATCTTATAACCGTGCTGACATCCACTGTTGTGTCACCATACATCTTTGTGAGTCTTTCATGAATGCGAATGAGCATTTCACCTTCCGCATTCAAGAATTCAATGACAGAACTGTGTAATACGAACATCGATGTCAGCCATTTTTCAACAAGAAGCAGTGCTGTCACCGATTGACGTAGGAAGTTGCTATTATGGTGGAGTGGAGAAGAAGATTTGAGGAAATGCGCCAAATTTAAATTGTTCTCATAACTAACTTACTTTAGGAGAAAAATTAGGAGGCATTACATATTGACTGGCCCTTGTAGCAAGGCGTTTTTAGCAATTTCAAGATGGGTTGTGTCGCGCCGGAGTCGCTGTCAGACAATCTTTTGCGGTAATGGATCCAACTTTTTGGGAGCAGAAAAAGAACTGCGAGAGATAGAAACTGTTCTCAAATCTCAAGAATTTCAATAGAATTAGATCAATTTGCCTTTCAGGAAGGAATCACTTGCAAGTTCATTCCTTCCAGAGCATCACACTTCAATTGTTTATGGGAGGCAGAAGTAAAATCCTTTGAATACCATCTTGACGTGTAATGAGCACCATGTTCCTGACCGTTTTTAAGAACTTACAACCCTCACAGTTCAAATTAAAGCCTGCATAAATTTCAGGCCTCTAATTCCGCTGCCAAATGACCCAAATGATCCTGAAGTCCTGACACCTAGTCATTATTTAATTGGCAGTGCCCTTACTAGTCTCCCCCAGCCAGATCTGGCCAATGCCAAGCTTAGTTTGTTGACTCGATGGATGAGATTACATCAGCAGCTTCAGTTATTTTGGCGTAGGTGGTCTAGGGATTATCTTAATAACTCCAGCAACGTTCCAACTGAATGACCGCTACTCCAGATGTGACTCCGGGTACGGTAGTCATTCTGAAGGAAGATAACTTGCCGCCACTGCTCTGGAAATTGGCAGTAGTTGAAGTACATTCAGGTAGTGACGCATCCACGCCATCTGTCCGGCATTGCCAGCACAGCAGGACCTTAAAACGCACCTGAAACGTGAAAGGGAGAGATGAAATGAGAGGAAATGGGGGAAAGGAGAAATCGTTGTAGAATACACTATCCCGGCATTCGCCTAGGCAACCAGGGGAAAATCACGAAAAAAGCCGTGGTCAGAGTGGGCGGTCACTGGAATCGAAACCGGAATGTCCTGAATGTGGGGCACAGACGTTGCCTGCTGAACCATCCCGCTCAGTCCGCCAAAGGATACTTATAGGCTATACAGCATTTCCAAAACTTGGAAGACTGTCGGGGGAAGTTAAGGAAGTCAGATGTTTCCGCCGATGTTTCACATCGTTTTTCATATGTTATCAGTAAAGAAAGGATTTTAAGGTGCAGCCCTTTCAAAAAATATGGCTATTTTCATTGGACAAGTCAATATATGCATTTGTGGACATGAAATGAAGCAAAACAATCACGGTTTGTTGCACTTTTTGCGCCTTTTTGCGAGATTACTACCTTTTGCACATTTTCCCTTCTATTCCATGCTTCAGCACCTTTTCTTCCACTTTTATCTGTATTTTTAATAGATTAGACAATATTTTTCTCTTCTTGAACGGGATTTTAACATTTTGTTTAATCAGATGTAAACAATGGTCAATAAATATTAAAATGCAATTAATAGAAAGCACCAGTAAATATTCATAACCCCAGCAACAATGGCCAACCACAGCAACAATAGTCATCATCAGGAACAAAGGACAACCGGAAGTTCATATGCCCAGCAACAATGGCCAACCGGAGCAACAATAGTCAGCATCAACAACAGAGAACAACCGGCAGCTGTGAAATCAAATCAAATTTAAACAATGGTGCTGCAACAGTTGAAACCTAATTCAGTAAGCACTGGCATGAATATAACCGTTCCTATCTATCGACTGTGTACTATCTTCTTAGCCTGTTTGATTTACCAGAACAGATTTTTCACATCATGCCGAAGGTTAAGAAGGAGAAGTTGTGTGCACTTTCAGAAGAATTCTAGACTCACTTAATCGAAACTGATGGCATCATTCTGCGATGAGCTATCTGCGAAGTAAATATTGCAATTGATGACAAGCATCAAAGATACAGAATAAACCAGCACATCCAGAACAACAAACATTTAAAGAACATTGAACTTCGCAAGTCAAAATCTAAGCAAACTACTCTGATACAAGCCTTCGCTTCAGGATCTGAAAAGCAGCTATCATTGAATGAGATTAGTGCGGATCTTGCCATGGCATTGATCCAGTCAGGAATTCCAATTCACAAGGTAAACAATCCTGCATTAAATCGTTCCTTAAGAAGTACACACAGAGGTCAATACCGGATGAGAGTACTCTGAGAAAAGGTTACATACAGCCAGTTTATGAGAATGTCTACGACTACTGATGAGCTGCAAAAATATATTTTGAATGCGTTGGTTTTTCCATTATGTGGTGAATGGGTAAAACCTATGCTTTTTAAAATGTACCAACTAGACAAGGCAAATGCCTGCACAATAATGCAGTCATTCAACGATTCATGTGGTCAAGGGGCATACAATATGAAAAAGTCAGGCTTGTGGTGACTGATCAAGCACGCTACATGCTTTCGGCTTTCCAACAATTGAAGGGCATGTATCCCAACCTCAACCATGTGACAAGTATTGCACATGGTCTACATCGTGTTTGCGAAAGTATCGGGGAAAATTACTGCAGGGTAAATGACTTCATTGCTGCTCTGAAGAAGATTCTGGTAAAGGCTTACAGTCGTCAAGTTTTATATCAAGAAATGACCGGGATCCACCTTCCACAGTTTCCTGTCATCACAAGGTGGGGTACTTGGATAAGATGTGCAGTTTTTTTGTGCGAAAACTTTGATAAAATCAAACACTTCATTTGTGCTCTAGGCTCAATGGACGCAGCAGCCATCAAGCAGGCCCAACAATTAGTCAACAACAAAGACGAGTTCCAACTTTTTGCAGTGCATGCCTACAAGTATTTGCCTGATGTGATTCAGTTTGGAAGAAGAAGGTATGGAGAAAGAGGAACAGTGGAAGCAGCTGATGAGTGTTAGGGACAATCTTGATGGATTTGCTAAAGACAAATTTGAATTGAATTTGAAGAACAATCCAGATGTAGAAACTTTACAACATTGACTGAACTTCCTTTACGGGTGCTGACAAGATATGCTCCATTGGTTTCTGTAGATATCGAGCGGAGTTTCTCCATATATAAAGAGCTATTGAGCTCAAAGCGCCAGCGACTTAGTGTCAAAAACATTGAAATACTGTGTGTAATCCAGTATAACAAGTGCATGAAATATTAGAACCAAGTAAATGGGACAAAGAAAGTTAATGTAACTGGTTTAAACCGAAATAAAGTAATTTCATCAGCACCTTTATTGCACATTTTTGTATGTATTTTTAGAACCTTTTTTTCCCTTTTCTGGCCATAATTTGCACCTTAAAATCCTTTTACTAGTTATGAGGAATAGCCCAGGCTGTACGAAATTACTGCTTTAAGCGGTAAAGGGGAGGATACACTATAAAAACTTCTAGATCATTGTGTAATAATTTCATAAAGAGCGGGAGGAGATAAACGAAATTTATCTACTACTATAATAATCAGTGATGCTTTAGTTAGTCGCTAGGCAACAAAACCTATAGTTTATATTCTAACAAAACCAAAACACACTATCAAAACATAAAATACAGGTTCAACAAAACGTAAAATACACATTAATGATGATTATCTATATTTTATTTTCCTTGATAACAATATGTATTGAAATAATGTTACGCATTCTGTAATAAATGTTTTTCATCAGGCGCAGTTTTCAGGAATTGTGTCACTTCATCTCGGCTTAATATTTTCGACTTCTTACTACGATAACATACAGACTGTCTCTTTAAAAATGCCTGTAATTTTCCAAACTTACTGATATTAATGCTATCGTTAATCAAAACAGTTGATCTCAGCATAGAATATTCACTCCATAGACTCGAAGCTTTAATACTCATCGACTTCCCATAAAAATACGCCAACAAAGAATTTTCATTACCCACACACCAGTCCTTGAATTTCGTATAACTATGTTAACAAAGTTTTCTTGACTTTTCTCGAAGTATATTAATAGCTGCATCTTGGACTGCTTTTAAAATTTTTTCCTGATGAACCGTGAAAATCACCTTCTCTCATTCTTACTCTGAATTCACATATGAAAATGGCATCCAAAATTGCAGAATATAACAAAAAGTTTGTTGATTTATCATGTCTTTTTTTTTCTCCAAAGTCCACACTATTTTTCCCTAAACACATCGTTTCCGTAATAAATAAATTTCATTAAAGATACTAAATATACAACATATACTAAAATACTCTGAACGTAGATAAAATATTGTAAACAGGTTACAAATTACGTTTAGTAACTAGTCCTCTAAGAAACTATAATTAAATCATTCGAGTCTAAAAAGCTACCCGTGCGCAGCCAGCTAATAAGTTATAAATGTAGATACACAGATAATAAGATGCATACTAGCACATGTGTGGAACAATAATTTTTTTTTTGAAAAACACAGAAACGCAGCTTAAATTCTATAAAATCATGGCCAAGCAGTACATTATGGGAGTGAAAGCTGGGTTTTAAAATAGAAAGATAAAAGTCATATTTGGGCGGTAGAATTGAGATTTTTGAGACCTGTCAAATGGAGTCAAAATGGTATATATTAATCAATGAAGAAATAAGAGAAGACCTACAGTTTAGCCCAATGGGAGAAATTATAGAACATCAACAAAAATGGAAATATATTGTGGCATATTAATAATTTGGGGATTTCATTGTCCTTACCAGACATATTATTGTTTTCGTCTTTTGCTAGCCACGAGTGGTGGGGATATAGCGTCATTCTTGCTTAGGATTCCGAGAGAAGCGGATCGCGCGTGCCAGCCGGCCTTTGTATCGGTGGCCATCTCCCCTCACCTTTCATATTTAATGATGTAGGAACCCCAAACGGTTGGGAAATAAATCTAGGAATGTGTGAGTATATTTGTGTTATGGATTGTACAGTGAAAAACCCACGCCTTCCTCTTAACCTCCACACCACGTTTCGGTTCTCCGCGGCCAAGTGAGTACACGTCCTCTCGATGTAGGTACGTGCTGGGTACTAAAACTTAATTTAGGTTTTCATGTGAACCTTTAGGCCTCTACTCAGCATGTAACAATATTAAGATACCAAGAAAGATGCTAGATTATAAACCAAAAGGAAGAAGGTCGATATGAGAGGATGGGGGTGAGACCTGAATAAGTCAGTGCCTTAAACCATGAAAAGAAGAAAAAGACTTCTTTAATTATTCGCTCTTCGAGTGCATGTCCCGCTTTTTCATTCTGAAATTATGGGATTCCTATTGTAAGTAATACATATACCAGGGGCGACCAATCCTATGCCCGCGGGTCAAATGATGGCCCGTTAAGACATTTAGAATGGCACACCGATAGCTCAAGACCTGATGCCACCTATTTATTGTTACAAACTCTTCCTCTTTCGAATCTGAAAAGAGTAACGTAGATTTATTTATTCATAAATACATTTTGTATTTCAGAGTCTGAGATACATAATCACTCCCCATGCTTGTAAATGATAATACGAGTAATATAAACCTAAAACCACTCAGGGCTCTGTACCAAATTTAATGAGGAATGTGGATCACCTGCTTCTCCTAATTTGACTGAATTTTGAAAAATTTCCCTTCAGACCGGTTTCCTGAAATCCAAGAACTTGCTCTGAGGCTCGCGTGTAGATTTGGCTCCAATCACATTTGTGAGCAAACTTTTTCTACCATGAATGCTATTAAGAATAAATTAGTTCTACTATTACACATCTTGATAATATACTTGTCCTGTACACATCAAAATTACACCTAATATTGAGAAATTGGCAAATGAAAAGTAAGTTTAAAAGCCACATTAACATTACAGCTCTTCAGAATTCACTTCAATGTCCTTACTAAACAGTGTAATAAGGAGCATTTCTATTACAGTTCAATGTGTTTTCTTTATGATAACTAAAAAAAGTATATTCTTTCAAAATAAAAAAGTTAATAATAAGAATAGCTGAATAACTTTTAATACATTGTTATATATACATATGTATATATGTGCATATATGTATATACCATATATACAGGAAGTAACAAAAATGTACGGCACAAATTGCAGGACATATTCCTCACACGTAGACGAAGAAATTATGTTTTATGAACATGGGTCTGGAAACGCTTTGTTTCAATGCCACAACTCATTTTCTCCAACTCATTAATCATGGGAAACACACACGAACAGAACGTTAGAGTCATGGGGAAGATGCACTCTTGGTTACGTCTGGTTATGTTGTCATTACCGTAGGTGCACCACCAGTGATTTGGTTTACATGTTCCTGTTGCCATGCGACTTACGTCATTGCTGGTTTACAGGTAACATCAACTGCGACTTACGTCATTGCTTGTTTACAGGTAACATCAACTGTTCCAGTGAAAAGTACGACCTTGGCAAAAGTACACGTGTTACTACGTACTAGTATAGTTGATCACAGACTTGGCTGTTGCAATGGCAGTGTACTAGTGATGGGTCGAAGGAGTCGGAGTCGTTTCAAAGGAACGGTTCCTCCTTTGGAAGTGTGAAGTAACCATTCCACTATTCGGAACTGGCACTTCCTTACTTCCAATCACTTCCAACTCCGTCGGAGTTACTTCCAGAACAGTTTTACTTCCACTCCGCCAGAGTACTTCCAAGGCATTTACTTCCATCTCCGTCGGAGTTACTTCCACAACAGTTTTACTTCCATTCCGCCGGAGTACTTCCAAGACATTTACTTCCAACTCCGTCGGAGTTACTTCCACTTCCAATTGCATCATTCCATCAATTCCATTGGCAGTACAATACCTAACCAGTATTGCGTTATGCGTAGGTATTATTTAGAAGTCGCCATGACATTGGATATCATTTCCTTTATGGTAAATGAGATGGTATTAATGCAGCCTGCGTCACGTTGCAATTTGAGAAAAAATGTTTAAGTAAATTAAGTCAATTCTGACTCAAGTATTGATGAATTCGGGTTTGTGTCATTTATGCAAAATTGATGTTAAATGCCCTATTGAATATGACAAATGCAATGAACCTGTTTAGTTGAACGTTAATACAGACTTCTATAAAATACGCATAAACTTTCTCCCCTCCCCCGATGTATGGTTCAATACCAATTATGCTTCCACGAGAAAAAACATTTTTTTTAGTTATATTTCATCTGCTCGTACTTTCCACGTCATGTAGTCGTGATTTTAATAAGGGAATATTGCAGTAAGTTGAACGTTATGTACAGAATTTCAAAAGCACGCAGAAGCCTGTTTTTTTTTCTGGTGTAATCATTTAATTCCGATTATGCTTCTATGAGAGAATTCCAATTTCTAGTTACATGTGCGCTTACTACTTCGCACGTATGTAGCAGTTATAATAATATAATTTTGCAGTATGTCTGTAGTCAAATATTGCATTTTAACTCCCTAAAGCAACATTTTATGTTGATTGCTAGTTTTAGCCTTAAAATTAATAGTGAGCCCTTTACGTGAACAGCACGAATTATGCTTAATTAGCCATTTAAAACATATTTTTCATTTGTTACATTGTCGCTGTGAGCAAAATAACTTTTTGAAACAAGAAAAAACTTGAAAGCACCATAATTAGGACAAAGCTACAATAGTATTTAATTATGAATTGCCATACGTCACATAACCTCATTTTAAATCAGCTGATAAATTACTTCCAGTTTCGCCAACCTCATTTCTGTTGAAAATGTTGGTACTCTACATTGCGCATTTTCCTTATCCGCTTCGTTGTTGGCTGTGTGCCATGACGTAGTTAGTAGTCGCTAACAGCAAAATAGCTGATAATTCTGCATATACAGCTGTAGCTAAGACGAACAATTTTTAATTTAACCGGACGGAGACCGGGAGATCCGTGGTTCAAATCCCGGCTTGGCATTGAATGTTTCAGTCATCTGATTCTACCTTTCCAACCCTGTCCAACACACGGCTTGTGTGAAAGAACATTAATTCCAATTTGTAATTTGCATTATTCTGTATTTGATAACCTAGTTTTTTTCATCACAAAGTTAGAGTAATATCTTAAGAATTTAAACTATTAAACTGCCTTAAGGCAGTAAACTTTGTCCCGCGGACTTACGGTTCAGGAGGATAAATAAAATAAATGTAAATCGGAGCATACCACTTTTTATTAAATTCTCAAAATGTTCCGCTTCACAATAACATAAAAAGCAGCCCCTAAAGATTATGAGTATATTTAAATTAATTTCCCAAAAGTAATGTTTTATATTTGCTGAAACTACATTTATTGCAAAAGAATTTACCTCCACACTGTTCATAACCTAAATGTTTAACACGCAATACAACAATATTTTACTAAGTATCTAGGCATAAGTTTCAGTCTTAAAGCCAGTGTAGCGTTCCGTTAATTATATTTGCTTTACAGCAAATGGAATTACAAATTATTCAAGTACGTTGGGTCTACATCACTACATATGATATTACCAATATTACTTTGTAGTTCATTATACAACGGGGATAAAAACACAACATACTAGCGTAGAACTACAAGCCATTAAATCACAAACACTTGCTCATGTGACAGGAGACATTAATTGTTAAAGACATGTGTGGTATCCCGTTGAATATATTTGAAAAGCTTCCTCTTCATAGACTAGGGGAAGTCATTCCGGAGTAAAACAGTGGAAGTATTTTCACCAATACTCCGGAATGAGGAAGTGGAAATACTTCCAATGGAACTAGTTCCACCAGAGGCCGGAACTACTTCCTCGGAGAGGAACTGGAACTACTTCCTTGAAACGACTCCGACTGCGGAGTGGAAGTGTTGGAAGTAGTTCCGGTAAAGTAACGCACTCGACCCATTACTACAGTGTACACAAATGCAGAGATGACAGATGCCCATTTGATGTATGGATTAGCAGACGGCAGTGGCGCTTGCGCTCAACGTTTGTACCGAGAGATATTTCCAGGACGAAGATGCCCGACAAGAAAACGTTTGAAGCAATTGATCGTCGTCTTAAGGAACATGGGGCATTTCACCTGATACTGGCGACTGGGGGAGGCCTAGAAGGACGAGGAACCGCAACGGGAGTCGGCAATTCTTCAGGCAGTTGACGACGACCCTAGTGTCAGTACAAGACAAGTAACTGCAGCAATGAATGTTGACCACATGACTGTCTGGCGAGTGTTGCATGAGGTCCGGCTGTATCCATACCATTTACGTGTGCAGGCACTTCAGCAGCTGATTTTCCTGCACGGGTACGCTTCATCGAATGATTTATGCAACAAGTGTCAACCCTAATTTTAGTGCAACGGTGCTGTTCACAGATGAGGCGTCGTTTCAACGAGATAGATTGTAAATTATCACAATCGGCATGTATGGGCTGACGTCAATCCTCACGTAACTGTTGAAGCAAGTCATCAACAAAGATTTTCTGTCAGTGTTTGGGCCGGCATAGTTAGTGACTGTTTGGTAGGGCCTCACGTTCTTCCACCCAGGCTCAACGGACAAAGCATAATTTCGTAGAGAATGTTCTATCTGATCTGTTAGCAGATGCACCTTTAGCTGTGCGACAAAGCATGTACTTTATGCACGCTGGAGCACCTCCTCACTTTAGTGTTAATGTCCAAATAGCAGGTTTGGTGACAGATGGATTGGTAGAAGTGGACCAATTGCCTGGCTTCCACGCTCCCCGGACCTAAACCCACCGGACTTTTATTTGTGGGGGCATTTGAAAGCTCTTGTGTATCGAACCCCAGTGCCAGATGTTCAGAGTCTCCGTGCCCGTATTATGGAAAGCTGTGAAACCATACGCAATAGTCCAGGGATATATCAGCGCATCCGGGATTCACTATGACAGCAGGTTGATGCATGTATCAATGCTCACGGAGGGCATATTGAACATCTCCTGTGAGAAAGAGTTGTATGTGATATGCTGGTACGTTCTATTCTTGTGTGTTTTCCATGATTAATGAGTTGGAAAAAATGAGTTGTAACAGGGTAACAAAGCGTTTCCAGACCCATGTTCATATAACATAATTTCTTCGTCTACGTGTGAGGAATGTGTCCTGCAATTTGTGCCGTACATTTTTGTTACAACCTTGACGCTGTCCTCTGACACATCTGTGTTGTTCCTGGCAGTTGCTTCAGTGGACTCA
Source organism: Deroplatys truncata (assembly GCA_030765065.1). NCBI lineage: Eukaryota > Metazoa > Arthropoda > Insecta > Mantodea > Mantidae > Deroplatys > Deroplatys truncata. The sequence goes on from CM060988.1 coordinate 85,151,383, forward strand.
GAGTCCCGGGTTCGATGGTTGGATGACAGGGATTTTTGGAATTTGTGTTTTTTTGGTAGAGCTGAAGTTCTAGTTTTCAGGGGTGGTGACACTGCCTTGATGATATTAATAGTTCTGCCGGCGAAGTTTGAGTTATTTCATTATTTTGGTTACGAAGATTCCTATCTGGTCGACCCGCCACCTTCGTCGTCGAAACCACTGTTATTCTTATCACTTTCGAAGTCGCTACTTATGTGTTTCTCCGACTAACCCTCGAATTGCCTAGATTTCACAACTTCATTTTTACACTATAAATTTTCTCATTATTTTCTTCTAATTTTGTTTCGTCGACCGTCCTCGTGGTTAGTTTGTACCGGAATGTCTCGGCGTTTCTTGTCCTCTTTCACGCCTTTCGCCAAACTTAGGATTTTTCCCCCACCTTTCTTATGTTTCGTTCCGTTTTAAGTTCAAACGTATCATGTGATGCATACGCGATCTTTTGATTGGCTGTCATTTTTGTTTCATGATTTTATTATTGGCTACCCCCCACTTGACAACTTTCACATCTGCTTCTTACAGCTTATTTTGAGTTTTAAAACCTTCCCACGAATATTCTTAGATCGTAGATAAGGCACGTATACTTTCTAACCCTGCTAAGCTTTGAAACCGTTGTAAACGGCCCGTCCGAGCCAGAATACAAAGCGAAACTTCCGGTAGGCTTGTTGTTGACCATAGCAGGTAGATACATCCTTGGAGGACAACAAAACTTGTTTCCTGTCTTTCCTACAAAACCCATTCCTAATATGAATTCAGCACATTTTTGTCGTTATGTTCGATCGTATAGTATTATTATTATTATTATTATTATTATTATTATTATTATTATTATTATTATTATTATTATTTCTCCTGGGTCTCGATAACCAGCTTCAACCTCTATATATATACATAGGTCTACAGCTACCCTAACCTGGATAACACTAATACTTTATAATACTTTAGTTCAGATTCAAAATATTTATTAATATAAAGTTAGTTAGATGGCCCTTCAAAACATTCATTTTTTCTGACCCAAGCTCAAAATAGGTTGACACTCCTGTATTATACCATAATAAAAATAGCCACAACATGTTTTTCTGTCCTGAAGAAGTTCTGTTTTTATTGGTTAGTATGGAGAGTAGATGGAGGTCTTCAATTTTTAATTCAAATATTGCCTGCCAGATGACTTCTTGCCAAGATGTTGGGTTCCTAAGGGTCTCCACCCACATAGGATAAAACAAAACTTTGAAGGAGGGGTACAGTTCAACAAAATAAATAGCCTCAAGTGTCATCGCCGCCTGTTATACACTAGTCGTCTGTGCCAGTCAGAACAAATCTTAACCTATCAGATCAAAAACAGGCAATCTTCCAAGGCCACGGTTTCTCAGTGTCGTAGATGTTTAACAGAGACACGCATTTATTCAAAAGGTCCTGTCATTGAAGTGAAAGATTACAATCATTGTGTGTGTGTCTCTCAGCGCACAAAGAGCCACTGGAACCATGGCGCCACCTGCCAGCACAATTACACTTCCTCTGCTGGTAACCGTTATTTTTAGATTTACGGTGATGTAAGCAGCGTGGCAATTGTTAACTGACAGGAACTGCAACACAAAGCAGTCTCAATTTTAAACTATGGGAACACCAGTGGCATGCAGCGAAAGTCACGAAAGTTAAAACCCTGATAACTAACACTTACAAGACTTTTTCTACCCATTACAAACTCGCATGGATCCCACACACATCACACAGCTCATATAAAAACTGATTCATCTATCTATGCTACATTAGTCACCCTAAATTTCCGATAATTGATTTCAAATTAACCAGCATGAAACATGCGGAAAAAGATTTTAACCATTTATATACCAAATCAGTTTTATAACAAGTTGATGCGAAGAAAAAGAAGGGGGAAAAAGAAAACACGTTTCGCAAGATGACGTATGTACGCCATCGTGCGGAAACTAAGAATATCTCGATAGGAATTTCTCGATAACTGCCAATGCTAATAGTTATTTACGTAACTGCATAGAAAAGTGAGTTTTTTTTCATGACAAGTAAGACGGAATGTCGTTACGAGAAAAAAAAATTACACCTTCCTGAGTTATGTACTATATTTTGTTACATACTATGTTGTATATTGGTTAAACATTGTACTGCACATTATGTTGGACATGGACTCAGTTATATCTTAAAGTTGTTGATTAAACAATTTATGAGAGTCGTCCTCTGTGGTGTAGTGGTTACCATGCTAGCCTCTAGTTCCCGTGATCGCGGGCTCAAACCTGGCGGAGGGCGATGGAGTTTTTCGGGCGTAAAAATCCTTAGCATGGCTTCCTTCGGAAGGGAAGTAAAGCCGGTGGTCCTGTGGCGTAGATTTACAGCACGTAAAAGAACCTCAAGCCTGATAAAGAGGCCTCTGAGCAAAATTACCGGTCTTTCACGCCCAATAAAGATCGTCCATAAATAAAACTAAAAAAAAAAACAGTTAAAGAGAATACTAATAGGTTGTGTTGGAGTATGGAAATCTCATACTTTGGTTTGGTGATAGAAAAACATGAAATTCGGGGTAACAGAAATAAAAGTTATTTATACAAGTTATTGTAGATTTTGATGAACTCTGTTTTTACTTTCTCACCACCTATCTCATAAGTTGGGAAAGTACTGCATTCCACCAACAAATTCGATATCGAGATTTTTGAGGAAAAACATATTTTGAGGCGCCTGAATCAGAGGATAAAGGTCCTTCTGTGTGTGTGTGTGTGTGTGTGTGTGTGTGTGTGTGTGTGTGTGTGTGTGTGTGTGTGTGTGTGTACATGCGCGCGCTTCTGCCTGCCTGTGAAGAGCATAACTAAAAACACTTCTGTATTACTTCACATGTCTTCCTATACCCACCATAGTTTATTTTTAAATAGTTTTTACAAATATTCCTTCGAAAGCTTATTTTCTATTTCATGTTAATCCAGATAAATCTTTAAAGAAATGGTTTCATTACACGTTTCGTTACAAGTAAAAGGGGGTTACAGGAAAAGCGAATCCGTAGTCAGATGTTTAACAGCGAGTCGCCATTACTGGCCTTGAAACTCCATACTCTTTCCACATCAAGAAAAACAACTGAATAGCGGCAGCGCTTTAAAGAGTGGAAAAGGTATTGCAAAAAATCAAACCAATAACAACAAATGTCTTGGAAATGGCTGAACCCACAAAAAATTATTTTACGTAAATTGTCTGCTTTAAAGAAATCGATATATTTCTTACAGTGCATTTTTTTCTATCTCTTTACGTTTACCAGTTTTACAAAATTCCTTGAATGAAGAGGGCTTCTCAGGCTATTGTCATAAAATTCAAGTTAAGTATACTTTTGTTTGTCATGTAAATAAATTAGATATATCGTATTTTAAATAAAGTCGTTAAAGCCATTTTTGAGAAAATCAAACTTTCGAAAAATGTTTCATGTAAAAGGTAATTTGGAATGGAGAGATTTTCTTGAAGATCGTGTCGCATTCTTGGAAGATACTGAACTTAAATACCAGGTTCGTATTCATTTGAGTTTTCATTTTATTTTTGAGTTATTGATTTTGTTATGCCGTTCACAAACACACACACACACACACACACACACACACACACACACACACACACACACACACATCTTTTCTCTAAAATGTTTTTGTTTTATTCAGGCGTCCTCAAAATGTGTATTTACCGGTGAAATAATTTTTTGAGTGGTTTGCAGTACATTTTTTGCCTGCTAGGTACGTGGTAGAGAAAGTAAAAACTGATTCTTCTATCTACGTTACATTATTCACTATAAACGTTCTATAAATTGTTTAAAATTATGCCTTATGGTCTTAGTTACATGAAACATACGAAAACAACTTTCAACCACTTATGGAATGGAATGAGAAGCGGAGGGAATTCGGCATTGATCTAGCAAGTCCGGCTATTGTACCGACGCCTCCATGAGAGGGGGACGCCCCCAGATGGGAGGGATGAGGTGAAGGGAAACCGGGCGGCCGGAACCAGGAGCGACGGCACAGCAATGACAGGGTTCCTAAAGTTTACAGATATAAACGCCCCGGAAGACCGGGGGCCCCGCCCCATATGCGGTCCGATGCACCCGCTGGGGGCGGTCCTGTTATACCCCGGCAACCAGTCGAAGGCCTAGGGACGGAGAAGGTTCACAGAGAGCATCCTTTTTCCTGCCATGCTGCATCGAAACTCCATCGCCGACACTTCCAAACCTGAAACGACCAAACAGGGTGAAGGATGAATGAAATGATTAATGGAATGAAAGGAAAGTCGGGGGATGTAATGATCCCTTTGCGGCTGGTGACCCAGGGAAACCCCGAAAAAAGTCATGTCAGAAATTTCGGTCACGGGAATCGAAACCACGACCTCCCGAATGCAGGGCACAGACGCAACCGCCTGAGTCACCCGCTCCGTCAACCACTTATATTTCAAATCATTTTTATTAGTAAGCTGATGAGAAGAAAGAGAAGAGAGAGTGAATGAAAAAAAGAACATACATTTTCAGTATGTTCCCCAAGGTGATATATTTAGGGAAACAGTAGGAATTTGGCTCAATAAAATAAAGGAAGTTATGGTGAAGTCAGGTTTTGGAGATATATGGTAAGACAGCGATCTATTACAAAATGGTTTCTGGAAAGAAATTAGTCTGAGCCTCGAAGATATTGAAAAACAAGAAATATTCGCAAGTTTTAATTTGAAAAGTTCTTTGGGAACATACATGGGAATGAAAATGGACTGGAGCAGGGAAAAGTATGTTGACATCTGTGACAAAACAGCGATAGAAGGCTTTGAATGGACTAGAACAGCGGTTATGAAACTGTATGGCTTAAGAATAGGAAACGATATAGAGAAATGTCCTTTGTATAACAGGAAAGAGGATAATTGGCACATAATTTTGGATCGTGAGGAAACCAAGATACTTAGGCAGCGATTTGGAATGAAGGAGTGGTCAAATTTACCAAAGGGAATTCAGGGGAAAAAGCTTATGAATGTAAAATAAAGGGAAAACGTAATAGAAGTTGGAAAATTTCTTTAGGTAGAGTAAGAGCCAAACGGCTGAGGAAAATAGTCAGCAAAAGGAAGAAGAAAGTTAAATAATGGTAGGTATCGGATTTTAAGCTGTAAGTAGGACCCAATGGCTCGGCAATCACAGGATTGGCGTCGTTTGGGCCCCAGCGGCACAGCAGCTCATTGTAAAGGCAAGAAGGTTAAATGTAATTAAATTGTAAAGCTTGTTTATGGTTTATGTTGATATTATTATTATTATTATTATTATTATTATTATTATTATTATTATTATTATTATTCTGTTTGTATCAAGAATTTGTGCATGTAGTATCACAATAAATTACTTACAGTAGGAATTCCATAAGCAATATCTCAGTAACTGCTAATGCTACACATTATTGTAGATGTTGATGAACTCTACATCTTTATTTTCTCTAGCACCTAATTATAAACGATAGAGAAAGTACTGTTATTCCACCAAAAATTCGATATTGAGATTTCACCAGAAGCCCACTATCCCATTATCGTTTGCTTTTATACTACTTCTGCAAACGATTCTCAAAGAGCTTATTACTTTCTCCACCACGTTCATAGGTAGAGAAGATTTTCCATTCTATCCAAAAATTCGATATTGGCATATCATCACCAATACATATTTGGGCTCCCTGAATAAAAAAAGACTCATTTTTAGAAAAATGTCCGGCGTGTGTGTGTGTGTGTGTGTGTGTGTGTCTGTCTGTGAACAGACCCCATAATAGGGGTGTTCGACCCCTTCAGCTGCTATGTGCGGGCGCTGCGGACCCTCAGCACCCATGGTACTTCTAACGTTACTAGAAGTACGCTGGATCAAACAACCGAGCGCTACCCGTAAGGGTGTCGTTTGGATTGGGTTGGACTCGGCGGGGCAGTGGTTCCCGATACCCATTGGAGATTGGGTACGTCTGGGCGTTTTCTGTCCAGGTGGGGTTGTGAGACCCTCAAGATCCTCTGGTACCGCCTTGGAGAGTCGGTAGGAGGCCCGTTAGTGGGCTGTCGGCTGTACCGAGGTTGTTCGGCATCTTCCCCTTTGGAGGTTGATGCGCCTAACTGGCGTATCCCCTTTCACCTTGTAATGGGGGAGTCTTACATTTTCAGGTGTCGGCCTACTGGAAAAGCCTTCGAGGGTGGGAGAGAAACTCGAATGACGCCCTCGTCCTTGGATTCGGCGGGCTTTTACTTCTGGGTCTTACTGCCTGTGAACAGCATAGCTCAAAAACGAAATCTCGGTTAAGTACCAAACTTCGTATTTAATATCACTACCTTCCTAAGATGCGACACGAAGGATTTTCAAGAAATTCCCGTTTCCTAGACCACCCTTTACATGGAATATTTTTCGAATTTTTTGACATTATAAAAATATATATTTAACGATTTTAATTAAAATATAGTGTGTTAAAGATTAAACGTTGAACGATAGACGAAAACGTACAACGTAAGAAATGTAGATCTCTTTAAAACGTACAATTCATTTCAAATACTTTCTTTTTGGCATCAACCATTTCCGAGATATGTTAGTAATGGTTCGAATTGTTCAACCTCTAAGTCATTCTTTTCAAGTCCTGTCAACATTCAGTTGTTTCGCGCTGTCAAGGAAACATATGGAATTTTAAGGCCAGCGTGTAGTGTCCAGTTCTTAAATATTTCACTATCGCCGTTCCCTTTGTGTCTATAACCAAATGTGTAATGCAGGTATTTCCGGAAAGATTTATAACAATTGAAATGAAATAGATGGTAAAATAAACTTTCGTAAGAATAATTGGTGTATCCACTAATGAGCGATAGAGGGTAGAGAAAGGTATGTGAATATAACACATCAAATTTTTTTTCTGTTCATTACATATTAATCAGTTAGCTAGTGCACGCACGCGTGTTTTAAAATTATTTAATTTTTGGATTCACGTTACATCATAATATATATTTCTGGTGATGAAATCTCCGTATCGAATTTTGGGTGGAATACAATACTTCTTTTCTTCTTTTACCTACTAAGCAGAAAACCAAGCGGGATGGCTAAGGCGGCAAGGTCTGTGGCCCGCATTCGGGAGGCACCGGGTTCGATTGCCAGCGACCACTCTGACTATGGGTTTTTTCGTGGTTTTTCCCCTGGTCGCCTAGGCGAATGTCGGGGTGGTATATTCTATCACGATTTCTCCTTTCCCCCATTTCCTTTCATTTCATCTCTCCCTTTCACATTTCGGGCGTGTCTTCAGGTTCTGCGGTGCTGGCAGTGCTGAGCAGATGGCGTAGTTGCTTGCGTATTGTAAAGAATTTTCCCCAGGGAGAGTTATCTTGTTCATTAGGGTCGCTTCGTAGCCCTCTCTCAGGATTCCTCGCCTCTGCTGCTGCACGGGTGTTCAAATTGGAAATATTAGGGACTTCTGCGCGTCTGTGGGCATGTCTGCCTGCGGACCTGAGACTTCCTACGGCTCCTTCACCTCATCCCTGCCTCTCGGGGTGCCTAGCCACAATAGATCAAAGTGGTCGCAGTGGCGAGATGTCTCCCTCCGATATACACATCCTACATCCTAATAGGTGAGGCCGTCCAGTGCAAAACTCATCTTATCCAAAAATTAAAAAAAACTGAGTTAGACATGAGATTCAATACTTCTTGCAATTCTCTACGAACTAGTGACTTTGGGCTTGAACAAAACTCATCTAATACACCTTCAAGAGAGCCCAGAAAACTGCTGTTCAATGCAAAGCTCTTCAAATCCATGGTGGCGGTTGATGCAGAACTCGTTTAATCCATCTTAAGATTCAGAGCAAAACTTGGCTTATCCAATAGTCGTTCCACTACAATTGTGCTGTGTGAAGAGCAAACCTTCCAGCACTAAGAAGTATAGCAGTTTCGTTTCTCTGTTTCCCTACATTAGCAGTCCTGTGTGATTCCAATTGTTTTTAGTTAGTTTTGACTAGTCTAAGTGCAGACGTATTATTATGAAGTCTTCTGATGTCCTGAAGTTGGTGGAAAGGATAGAATTACGAAACGGGTATCCCGTGAATCGAAACGTGAAACAGAGAAAGGTATGTATGATCGAACTATAATTAAGTAGTATTCTTTTATTGTTCACAGATATGACTCATATAGGAATACGCAGATTTGTTTACACTACAGTCTGTATTGTTAAAGGCATTCAGCAAGCCTCGGCCCCCGCTTGCTTGCCTGCAGTCACAACAGCCAATGCAGTAACTTGACACAGAAGGACATAAGGAAATTCCACGAAGCCTTCTACAGCTGCAGTTCTAAAATTAAACAAGATTGCGTTATACTGACTTACTCAACTGATATGCGTAAAAGGCAGCTGCAGTCAAAGACGATTCTTGGAAGGGGTTTACAACAAAGTATCACGTGAAACGTATACAAGGTCTGCCAGTTCAAGTGTGTCAGAAAACTTTTCTGGACATTTTGCAAATATGAAACAACAGAGTACAAAAGACACCTTGAAAATGGAGTGGCGCCAAAGGAACTCCGAGGTGGAGACAGGGTGTCAAAAAAAAAAGTAATAAGAGAGAATCTGTAATTAAATTCATATAGAAATTTAAAGTACTTGACACCCATTAGTGTAGGAGCAAAACATCAACACGGCAATACTTACCAAGGGAATTAAGCATTAATAAAATAAGACGTATGTATAATGCAGAAGCTCTAATTCATTGAAAGTATCTAAGAGTTTCTTTCGTAATATTTTTTTAATACAAAATGTAATATAGGCTTCAAAAGCCCTGTTTCTGATGTGTGCTTACTTTGTCTTTCTTATGACGAGAAAATAAAATTGGAAACAGATAAAACTAAACGTTCTGATTTTCTGATAGCTAAACGAACACAAACTTAGAGCTAAGGTATATTTTGATCTCCTGAAAGAAGATGGTAAAGTAGCAATATTTTCATTTTACTGTCAGAAAAATACGGTATTCCCAAAAGTACAGGATCAAGCAGCATACTACAGCAGGCAGTTATACATGTATAACTTCTCCATTGTGCAGGGTTCATCCAAGACAACACTGACAAAACAGAATGTTTGTAATTCTGGTTGGACAGAAAATGAACTTCCTAAAGGTTCAAACAAAATTGTGTCAGCAGTATACGGTCAACTGTGCAAATCCGATTTTTCTGGAGTTAAAAAAGTAAGGCTATTTGCAGATGCCTGCTGTGGACAAAATAAAAACACCATTATGATAGACATGCGTGATAAATGGCTTGCTATTTAAGCACCGCAGAAAGTGCAGGTGATAGAAATGATCTTTCCTATTCCTGGCCATTCATTCACCCCTCCCGATTGTGTTTTCGGGCTGATAGAGAAACAAGTAAGAATGAGAAACACTATCAGTAGGCCTGAAGAATGTTTTGAAATCTATAAAAATTATGGAAAGGTAATCAGGCTAGGGACAGGCGTATCTGTACAAGATTGGAAGTGTGCTACAAAAGGAAACATTGAAGCCACCAGGATCCTGGCATTTTAAATTAAAGGCATCTAAACATATTGTTTTACAACGTTTTACCTCAGGCAAAGTTCTAGTGAGAGGTGAAGCAAATTATCGGTCCGATTTGTGAATAGGCAAGACCATTCTGAAGGGAGGCAAAACCTTAGAAATGCTTATTGCAAGGAATTTAGATGTAGGTGTAAAAGTAAAGGAGCAAAAAGTTAAAGATGTGAAAAATTTATTAAAAAAATCTGATGTGTTACACTCACATGACTTTCTCTACTTTTGTACAAACTATTTTTACAAACGCTTACTCTCCATATGCTTCATGTTAATTGAGATATCGAGATGTCCCTCTTATTGCTAATTTTGTTGTAGATGCAAGGGAAATATGGTAGGTTTTAAGCGATAATCAAATCTTTTAAGAGCTGGTTGCTATGTGGCGCATTCCATTCTCTTTGCATGTCCAGAACATAAAAAATCGGAATAACGAATTTGAGAAACTGTGTAAGTATTGAAAAATTTAAGGGAATAACAAGCAATATCTCGAAAACGGTTCACTCAAAAAAAATGTATATGACAAATTGTGTATTTTAACGCGATCTACATTTTTCGTGTGGTAAAATTTTGTCTATCTCTTATGGTTTACCAGTTATGAAAAAGTCGTTCATAATGAAGAATACTTTTGGAGACATTCCCAGGAAATTCGAGATATACATTTCCTTTCTCATGATAATATCTTAAACATATATTTTAATTAAAATCGTTAGAGCCATTTTGAGAAAATTAAAATTTTCGAAAAATGTTCTATGTAAAGAGTGGTCTGGGGTGGGGGGATTTTCTTGAAAACCTTCGTGTCGTATCTCTGAAAGATACTGAAACTAAATACCAAGTTTGGTGTTTATCCGACTGTTCGTTTTGAGTTATGCTGTTCACAGACACACAGACACACAGACACACACGGACATGTTTCTAAAAATGATTTTTTTTTTATTTCAGGCGGCAATTTATGAGCAGCAATGTATTTCCGGTGAAATCTCGGTATCGAATATTTGGGTGGAATACAATACTTCCCCTACTTACTATACGCAGTAGAGAAAGTAAAAGATTGGTGATAACTGGGAGGAAAATGAAAGCCTGTATTTTACAAGAATTTAATATCTAAAAACAATATTGCCAATGAGATAAAGAAATAGATGTTGTTTCTGAGAGCTTCTTGAATAGTGAGAAAGAATAACTTGGAATTTTATGTTTGGTTTTGAGCATTAGTTATTAGTATAACATTTTAAACATAATATGTAAATTTTACAAGTCATAAGATGTACCTATGTGATATAAACATGGTCAATTTTAGCGAGCAAACTATGAAAGGAGTGATTCATTGATATCCTTATGCGCAATTGGTGAAAAAATTGTGACAATTTAGTTTTCTTAAGTAAAATGAAATCAGAAATGGTTATAGTTATATAAATATTGCAAGAAGTCATTTATTAACATTGCAAAACGCAAATATTCAGGAGTAAATGCGAAAATGTTTGCACTTAATTGCAACTTAGTATTGTGTTTCCACAAAAACTCGCCAAATCCACTACTGTGTGCAAAACTGCGCCGTATCAAAATTAAATTTTGATTTACCGCCATATTATTTGAGACTGATAGTCAAGAGAATACATGCATCTTTAAGGGTCCAGTCCGGACATTATAAAATTAAGCGAATTTTCAAATGTTCTGCTGTTTGCCTAATTTTAGTTTATCATGTTTTCTGAAAATTGATTTTACCCGGATAAGGCGAGTTTTGCACTTGACGGCCTCAGGTAGAAAACTAAGAGAAAGAGTAACTGTGTATAGCGGCATTCTACGTACTACGTTCTTGTGATTGTTTAGCGCAGCTTTAACTTTTTTGTGAGTATTTAAACACAAAAGGGAGTACAAAAGGTATTAAATATCTAAATTGCACAAAGCATTTAAGTGATACATGGGGAGCAGGTTGTACCAGCTGCCATCCGGGAAGTTTGAATGTGTCTCCTGGTCCGGCCGCCTTCTGTCTCCTCTCACCTTACCCCTCCCTTCCGGGGGCGACCCGCAGGGGCTTAGGCACAAAAAAAATCTTCGTGGGTCTAGGTGCTAAGTCCCCCTCCGATCCAAGTCCTAGTCCTAGGTGGAACATCATTTCTGGCAGGTGCAGATCATAAGGACTCGTGCATCACATACCAGGTGAAGAATGACCTTTGGCTTATGTAGTAAATGTTTCTGACGTTATACACTTCATGAGAAAGATTTCTAACACTGAAACATCTACATTTTCCATTACGAAATGAGGAAATTACGAGCAAAAACTGACATGGTCTCACAACATCCAGAAAGCCTCACATTATGGCATCATCTCAGATTTTAAGTTTTTAGTAACATATGTAATAAAGTATATTTATGTTATTTTCATAAACAATATTCCTGGGGAAGTGTACATCGTAGGCTTTTTGCTTTCTCTATTACTTACCTACAGTAAGCAGAGGAGGTACCGCATCCCACTTCAAACTGCACGTTTTAGCCTCCCCGAATACAAATAAATAAATAAATAAAATAAAAATAATAATAATAATTTATAACGTCTGTGTGTTTGTCTGTGTCTACGAACAGCATAGCTCAAAAACCAAAGATCGAAAAAATATCAAGCGGGGTACTTTAGTTCAGGATTTTCCAACGATACGATACGAAGATCTTCAAGAAAATTCCCCACCACAAACTACGCTTTACATAGAAAAAAATCAATATTTTTATTTTCTCCAAAATGGCTCTAATGATTTTGATTAAAATGTACACTACGTGATCAAACGTATCCGGACACCTGGCTGAAAATGACGTACAAGTTCGTGGCGCCCTCCATCGGTAATGCTGGAAGTCAATATGGTGTTGGCCTACCCTTAGCCTTGATGACAGTGTTCATTCTTGCAGGCATGCTTTTAATCAGTGACTGGAAGGTTTCTTGGGGAATGGCAGTTCTTCACGGAGTGCGGAACTGAGGAGAGGTATCGATGTAGGTCGGTGAGGCCTGGCACGAAGTCGGCGTTCCAAAACATTCCAAAAGTGCTCTATAGGATTCAAGTCAGGACTCTGTGCAGGTCAGTTCATTACAGGGATATTATTGTCGTGTAACCACTGCGCCACAGCCCGTGCAGTATGAACAGGTGCTCGATCGTGTTGAAAGAGCAATCGCCATTCCCGAATTGGTCTTCAACAGTGGGAAGCAAGAAGGTGATTAAAATATCAATGTAGGTCTGCACTGTGATCGTGCCACACAAAACAACAAGGGGTGCTAGCCCCCTCCAGGAAAAACACGACCACACCATAACACCACCACCTCCGAATTTCACTGTTGACACTACACACGCTGGCAGATGACGTTCACCGGGCATTCGCCATACCCACACCCTGCCATCGGATCGCCACATTGTGTACCGTGATTCGTCACTCCACACAACGTTTTGCCATTGTTCAATCGTGTAATGTTGACGCTCCTTACACCAAGCGAGGCGTCGTTTGGCATTTTCCTGCGTGATGAGTGGCTTATGAGCAGCCACTCGACCATGGAATCCAAGGTTTCTCACCTCACGCCTGTCATAGTACTTGGAGTGAATCCTGATGCAGTTTGGAATTCATGTGTGATGGTCTGGATAGATGTCTGCCTATTACTCTTTACGACCCTCTTCAAATGTCGGAGGTCTCTGTCGGTCAACAGACGAGGTCGGCCTGTACGCTTTTGTGCTGTACATGTCCCTTCACGTTTCCTCTTCACTATCACATCAGAAACAGTGGACCTAGGGATGTTTAGGAGTGTGGAAATCTCGCGTACAGACTTCTGACACAAGTAACACCCAATCACCTGACCACTTTCGAACTCCGTAAGTTCCACGGAGCGTCCCATTCTGCTGTTTCACGATGTCTAATGACTACTGAGGTAGCGGATAATGAGTACCAGGCAGTAGGTGGCAACACAATGCACCTAAGATGAAAAAACATATATTTGTGGGGGTGTCAGGATACTTTTGATGCATAGTGTATGCATATTTACGATATTTAAATGGTAAATACTCGTAAAATGTATATCTTGAATTTTCTGGGAATAGCCTGAGAAGTCCTCTTCATTCGGAAGGAATTTTGTATAATTTTGTATGGCGGGTAAAACACAAGAGATTGTCAAAGCCTACTTCACAGTACTAAATCCCTTTACAACGCAATTTATTTTAAGTAACTTTTTTTATGGCGTTAGCCATTTCTGAGATAACCGTTATTATTGGTTTGAATTCCTTAATAATTCAATTTTTTATAGTGCTGTCGTATTCAAATGCTTCTCCCGATGTCATGTAAAGAGTATGAAATTTCAATGCCACTACATAGCGACTCGGTTTTAAATATCTGACCATCGATTCGGCTTCCTCTATTCCCATTGTATTTATGTACCTACAACCAAATATATGATGATAGTATTTATGCAAATGTTTGTCTCGATTAACATGAAATAGATAAAAAAATTTAGCCTTCGTACATTCGTAGGAATAGTCTCTAGAAGCTATACCAAAATAAATTATAGTGGGTTGAGAAATGCATGTGAATGCAACACTTTGTTTTAATTCTGTTATATTTTGTAGTATTCATATTTGTGCTTAACGTGTGATGGTCTTAGCTTTACAATAATAAATGAATAAATATACTTATTTAATATTTTAAATAGTAATACAACAGGAAGTTTTGGGATACAAACCACGATTCTAGAAATACATCTTAGAATACATCTTGTCCAATGTTATTATAATGCAAAAGGTGTGTAGGATGTGTTCATTGGAGGGGCACACCTCGCCACTGCCACCAGCTTGAGCTATTGTGGCTACATCCCCCGAGAGGCAGGGATGAGGTGAAGGAGCCTTAGAAGGTAGCAGGTCCGCAGGTAGACAGGGCCACAGAGACGCGTAGAAGTCCCTAACATTTCCAGTTTGAACTCCCGCGCACCAGTAGAGGCGAAGAATCCCAAGAGAGGGCGACGAAGCGACCATAATAGGCGGGAGAACGCACCCTGGCGTTCACGGGGAGAAATCTTTCAATGCGCAAGCAACTACGACATCTGCCCGACACCGCCAGCACCGCAGGACCCGAAGACACTCTTGAAACATGAAAGGGAAAGATGAAACAAGAGAAAATGGGGGAAAAGAGAAATCGTGGTAGAATACACCACCCCGGCATTATCCTAGGCGACCAGGGGAAAATCACGAATGGTCTGAGTGGGCGGTAACCGGGAATCGAACCCGGGAATGCCGGCCATAGTCGTTGCCCTTGACCCATCCCGCTCGTGCAAAAGGGGTGTTTCTTAATATTTTTAAAACGTTTACAGCATTTAACGCTTTAAAATAATCTTATTCCAATTGTAAATCTCACAAACACATTGGCAGTCTTATCAGTAGGCTCATTCCATCAACCTGGCCTTCACAATGTACAGATCTGAATCAACCGACTTTGGTTAATAGGGTTACATTAAAGAATAAATTTTGGTGACTTACTCAAGGACTCTACAGCAACCAAATATTAACTTCATCTATAAAATGAGAAAAGTCTAAGACCATGGCTGAAAATTACTCTATCACAGGAAAAAATGCTGCACTACAGATAATTCAAAGATCTCCGAAAACAAAATTCCCTATTAGGTCAAAAGAGTGATACTCCTGTTTCTTTCGTGCCACAGGTTTTGAAAAAGTACACCTTTTGGAACGTGAAGCGTTGAAATATCCTGTAGTTCAAACTGTTTGCAAATAACTGCTGCTTTTAGGCATTTCAAATCATTTATCGACTTATCTAATGCTTTTAGCATTATGTGCTATTAAAGGATAATAATGAAATCAGCAATAACTTATAGTGGGCATTAATATTGTGTGCATTCTGCGGTTCAAAATTTCATGCTACATTATTCATTCTATATATGCAAAGAACACGCAAACTGTAGTGAACAAAGTTATGTACTCCTCTGATTCTACTCTTAAAACTACATCTCTGGTACTGACGGAATGTCAGATGCATTTTAAACAGGTGCTGCAAAGCTGTTTAGCAAGCTTCCCGTGTGGTTTACAAGGTATCCCCGTTATCCAATGCAATTTAAAACTCTTGTTTTGCTTTTTGGATACGGAAGTTGAAATGACCCGTATAAATGCTTAGAAATACACGGGCTGTTCAAAATTTCCAGGACAGCCTCTTGGACTTGTACGAGGGTGATACTGAAAAATTTTAGAATTTCATGTTTCTAAAAACAAATAAGATTTGTTTATATTTGACAGCTAGTTTCTAATGCTTTGCGAGTTAATTGCCAATGTAATTTGTTCGATTTGCTCTAATAGTTGCAGCGATATTTCAGCCTGATTACACTAACCAAAAAGGAACTCTGTAACAAGTATAATTAGGAATTATTAATAATTAAGGTGCAATTTGATAATTTTCCATAATTTTAAAGCAATCTGATTGAAAACTGTATCGATCGAAAGCTCTTCAGAAGCTGTAAATGTGTTTTAAGTTTCAATACTGTTGCCAAATAAATAAAGGCGTAATTACCTAAGAAAATCTGCAAGATTTAGGCAAAATAAGAGTAGCGTGGGGCCATAAAATTCCAAAGCTTCTTTTGTACTTCTTCGGGATGAGGCAAGTTTTAAGAGTAAACAGGCGCTATGAGGCAACGGACATTTCTTTACAGTTAGGCTTTGAATTTTCAACCAGGGAACCAATAAACGCAGAGGATAAGTATTAGAACCAATGGAAAGATAGGAAGACGTAGTGACATGTACAAAATTTGGAGGCGAGCAGCTCCTGATATATGTGGACACGAGCGTGGATTTGGGACAGTTTGTCATGATTCTTCGTTGAGGTATCTCGTAACACTCGGTCAGAAAAGGACGCTAAGTTCCGAAATTTACTAAGTGCCGCGTAGTTATGCAATTATAAAGTGATGTAGCTGAAATATTTATATAATGTGCTAACGGTATTCTTCGATATAATTATATCCAAGCTCATAAACGAGTTAATGTTAGTCAAGTGACTACTTCAAGTTCGCGCGAATTTAAAGAACGGCGATAGAGCACCGAGATATTAAATAACTAGCCGGAGCAAACTTTAGTGTTCCAAGAGATAATAGTGGGAAGACAGTGCTAAAAGAATCACACGTGTTAGGGAATACCTTGCAGGATTTCTAGCATAAAGAGTGAGAAAAATGAAAACAGTGTTTCTTTCAAGACAATATCCTGGTGTCACCTCTCCCGCAATCCTACCCAGGGAATTTCAGGCCGATTCGCCGACAGTTGACCCTGAGGTACAAGTGCTTTCTGACTGACATCGGCGATTTCGAGTCCTGAAGACTACACATACAACGACGCAAGCCACGACGAAGTAGCGGGAAAACGCCACATAGTTGGTTAATTATCATCATTTAAAGATTTTGTGCTCACCCAAAAATTAACTTGACTAGAGAACATTTCCGGAATATAACTTTTTACGATTTTAAATCATCATTAAGGCATAAACAATGTGAGAATTGGCTTAGAAATGCATTTGGCGAAGTAGCCCCATCTAAGGCAACAATTTATAGTTGGTACAGCATATTAAAAAATATCGGTTTCTTTCTTAGTGATAAATTTCGTGAAGGGCGCCAAAGAACTGATGAAAATATTCCCGCTGTTCGAGCAATTCTTATGAATTTATTCGGTCGACATTGGGCATTAGTATGAGTCAAATCCAAAATATTTTACATCAACAGTTTGACGTGAGGCAACTTTGTTGTGGATCAACACAACAACGCATTGATTGGTGCAGAAAAATCTGGAAAAATGCCAAGGTGGCACTTCAGATTCGGTTTGGAATATTGTTACTGGTGATGAATCTTGAATTTATTGCTATAACTCTGAAAAAAAGTCAGTCTTTCGAAAAAAACCTCAGTCTACAGTGCGACGAATTCGCAGTGCTGGTAAGAAGACGGTTGCTATTTTTTTTTCTAAAACGGGCCATATTGCTACTATAGCATTAGAAGATAAACATACCGTTACTGCCAATTGGTACACAAATGTCTGTTTACCGCAAATTTTTCAAAAATTTAGTGAAAAACGCCCAAAAGGAAAAATAATTACATCATTTCAACGCATCGTCGCATATAGCAAAACTAACTGAGTATTCGGGTGCCCTACAGGTCAGCACCATGGACTCTCCACTATACAGCCCTGACCTAGCACCTTGTGATTTCTTTTTGTTTAAAAAAAATTGAAGTTAAAATGCGCGGAATCACTTTTTTTGTCATCAGATGAAGCAGTGGAACATTATAAAAACCTGGTTTCTGAAGTGCCTCAGGAAGAGTGGCATCATTGTTTTAAGGACTGGTTTCAACGAGTGCAAAAATTACTAATGTTAAAGCGGAATATTTTAAAAAACAAATTTAAATTTAATTAATTTAAATCTTTTAAAACTAATCCTTGTTTGATTTTTTAAAAACTTTCACTGTCGTGCTCGTAGAGTAAATAATTTGCACAGAAACCATGTTTGGAAACGTCATCAAATGCTCAAATCTCCCGTTTCAGCTGGCTGAAAAAAGCAATTATATTGTGTCTCAAATTACCTGCGTTAGTATACTATATGTAATGTACCATGATCATACATTACGTCTTCCTTGCTTCTCTACCGTACTTCCAACTGTACGCCTCATTCACTTGTCTTTACGTTTCCTATTAACGCAACCATGAGGGGACGCTCTAATATTAAAATGACATAAGGATGTGATTTTGGGGGAAACTGAATGCATGGTATATCTAGAATATATTCATATATTGCTTTTGACTAAATTCCTGCTGGAAAGTAGTTAATCTTTTTCTTCTTCTTTAACGGATTACTTTCCTCCTTGTAGAACTTACAGGCCAATGTGCTTTATGTCAATAGCCCTCTGAGGAGCAAGCAAACTCTGAATCATAACATATCCAGGATGGGTGATCAGCCCAATGCCCAATGGTGATGAAGAAGCAAATGAAGTGCAGTGATGAAAGGGGTGATAGGGAAATTCATCTCGCTCGGTGTAATTGTTTTCATTATTTAAAATCTTAAGTTGAAAGTTGTAATGGCTTGTTAGTTACTACCTCCTTTGTGTGCTACTTTTCATTATTTTCAATGAATATCATAACAATCTTGAGTTAGAGAGAGAGAGAATATTTATGTGTTTACAATTATCTACCAAATAGCTGTGTACATTTTTTTAGTCTCATTCTTTGTGCTGTTGTCACAACAATGAGGAAGTTAATGAATAACCAATTTATTATTATGTTTTCATTATTTAAAATCTTAAGCTGAAAGTGGTAATGGCTTGTTAGTTACTACCTCCTTTGTGTGCTCCTTTTCATTATTTTCAATGAATATCATAACAATATTGAGTTAGAGAGAGAGAGAGAGAGAGAGAGAGAGAGAGAGGGAGAGAGAGAGAATATTTGTGTTTACAATTATCTACCAAATAGCTGTGTACATTTTTTTAGTTTCATTCTTTGTGCTGTTGTCACAACAATGAGGAAGTTAATGAATAACCAATTTATTATTATGTTTTCATTATTTAAAATCTTAAGCTGAAAGTGGTAATGGCTTGTTAGTTACTACCTCCTTTGTATGCTACTTTTCATTATTTTCAATGAACATCATAACAATATTGAGTTAGAGAGAGAGAGAGAATATTTATGTGTTTACAATTATCTACCAAATAGCTATGTACATTTTTTTAGTTTCATTCTTTGTGCTGTTGTCACAACAATGAGGAAGTTAATGAATAACCAATGTATCAAGAATCCCAATGGGTGGAAATTAGTGGAGTTTATTTATTTACCTTTTTAATAAGGCTGCTGCTAAATCTGAAGAGCCTAAACGCCACAAAACAGAAATATGCACATCCCCATGTAAAACCGTAGAAAACAATGCTGTCATCCTCATGTTCTAGGAGTACCATGCTAGCCTCTAGTTCCCGAGGTCGCGGTGGGCAATAGATCTTTTTGGGCGTAAAACTCCTTAGCACGGCTTCCTTCGGAAGGAAAGTAAAGTCGGTGGTCCCGTGTCGTAGATTTATGGCATCCAAAAGAGCCTCAAGCCTGATAAACGAGGCCTCAACAAAACTACGATCTTTCACGCCCAATATAGAATGGCACGCTATGAACCATAGTAGTTAAAGAGCGTCCATAAATAAAACTCAGTTTTAAAATAATGCCAGTTTACCAGAGACTAGCTTCAACAAGATGGAGAGATGCACCACATCAAAAGCTCAAAATGTCAATGAAAGTCTTCGTGGCACGATATAGAATATTTTCCCAAAAGAGATTTTTGTATATTCAAAGAAAATGAAAATGGCAGTAGCAGAAGCAGTTTTATTACTTAACAAAGAACAATATTTAATAGAAGTCTCAAGAAAACAGTAAAGATCCCCAATAACCAGAATAATCAGCGAATATCGAGACCAGTGTCTTGCCAAGCAGTGTGTTCGACGCCGTATTGTTTACCATGCTAGCCTCTAGTTCCTCGAGATAGCAGGTTCAAACATCGGCTGAGGGCGATGTATTTTTTTCGGGTGTAAAAATCATTAGCATGGCTTTCTTCGGAAGGGAAGTAAAGCCAGTGGTCCCATGTCGTAGATGTATGGCACTAAAAGTACCTCAAGCCTGAGACCTCTGAGCAAAATTACCGGTCTTTCACGCCAATATAGAATGGGATGCTAAGGACTACACCAGATAAAGAGCGATCATTAAAAAAACAAACAAAAAAAAACGCAGTATAGATATGGAAATCATGGCGAGAATATAGCGTCCAGTTCTTAAACATTTGTCTTTCGCTATCCCCTTTGTATCTATAATGAAACATGTAATGGAACAATAACTATTTGTGCAAAAGTTTGTCCCGATTAAAATAAGTTTAGAAAAATAAAGTTTCGTAAAAATATTATACACAATATTAAACGATAGAGGGTAGAGAAAGACATATGAATACAACAGATCAGAATGTTTTTCTATCTACTTCGTTTTAATGTAATAAACTGTTGAAGAACATTTCGTTATATAGCGATGGTAATCAAAGGTTTAAGAACTGAATGCTATATGCTAGCCTTAAAATTGCGTACTTTTTCCATGTAATCGTGAGAAAGAACTTAATATTCCACAAGACTTCAAAAGAATGACGAAATATTGAACAATTGTAACCATTAATAATAGATATCTCGGAAATGACTTATGCCACAAAAAGTTATTTGAAATAAATTGTATTTTTTTAAAGAGATCTATATCTTTTGTGTGTAGTAAGTTTTTGTCCATCTCTTAACGTTTAGCAGTTATACAAAATTATACAGAATTTCTTCTAAATGAAGAGGACTTCACAGGATATTCCCAGAAAATTCAAGATATACATTTTTTATTTTTCATGTAAGTATGTTACATATGCTATTTTAATTAAAGTCGTTATAGACATTTTTGAGAAAATTAAAACTGTTGAAGAATTTTCCATGTAAAGGGTAGGATTTTCTCAAAAATCTTCGTGTCACATCTTTGGAAGATGCTGAACTTAAATGCCACGTTTGGTATTTATCCAACTTTTAGTTTTTGAGTTATGCCACACACACGCGCACTGTCACGCACGCGCACGCACGCGCACACACACACACACACACACGCGCGCGCGCGGACTTTTTAATTTTTTTTATGTTCAGGGACCTCAAAACTTCTATTTCCAGCAAAATCTTGTTATCCAATGTGTTGATGGGTTGCAATGTCATCTCTATCTACTGTGCATATGGTAGAGAAAGTAAAAATACCAGGCTACCGGCATATATGGCATGGTTATTAAGCTTCTTGGTTTTTGTGTTTGTTTTTCTCTTCCTTTAGCTGATGCTCTGTAAATAATCTCTCAAAGGGGTAATTAAATGTGTAGATAAAGCATGGCATAGTTACAATTACAAGGCCAGCAAGACAAAACTTCCACTCAAAACATCTGCAACAGCTGCAGTTATGGAGGACCTTTCTTCAAGGATGCCAAGTGGATACTTTCATTATGGCCTTCAAAGAAGCAAACAAAAATAAAAGTCCTTCTATGCTAGTATAGCACCACTTTAGAAAGCTTCATATAGACAAGTACATCCACCAAATAGTGTTATATTATATAAAATTCATTCATTCGTTTATGAATTCAATCTTTTCACTGCAGATTAACACACATCAGTTTTGTACGGTAGTGCCTCATATGATCAATGAGGAATCGTGCTATAAATTCTTTACTTACAGTAAAATAAATACATTTAGTGCCACATTACACTGGTACATAATCCAGGATGTCATGTATTACCAAAAAAAAAAAAAAAAGTCCATCTCTATGATGAGAGAGAAAGCTAACCAAACTATCAAACACATTGTTTTATGTTCAAATACCAACTTAGAAAATACAGAATAACATTGTAGTAAGGGAAATAGAAAGATTATTTAAAGTAAAGTAAAGTAAAGAAAGAAAGAAAGAAAGAAAGAAAGAAAGAAAGAAAGAAAGAAAGAAAGAAAGAAAGAAAGAAAGAAAGAAAAGAAAAGAAAATTTCTACTTATATAAAGGTGTTTATTCTATCCATTTATGTTAAACATGAAAATGTTTGCTTAAGCATGGTTTTAAATTGGTCACTACAGAAACAATTACATTAAGATGAAGAAACATGCACAGCTGTTTAGATTACAAGTTGATTTTTGTAGTTCGAAGTTCATACAAAGAAGAAAGTAAGAAACAGAGAGAGAGAGAGAGAGAGAGAGAGAGAGAGAGAGAAAGAAAGAAAAGAAAAAATGAAAGACTAAGAAAGAGAGAAATGGAGAAAGAAAGGGAAAGAGAGAAAGAAGTAAAAGAAAGAAAGGAAGAATAAAAGGGAGAGAAAGAGAAAGAAGAGAGAGAGAGAGAGAGAGAGAGAGAGAGAGAGAGAGAGAGAGAGAGAGAGAGAGAGAGAGAGAGAGAGAGAGAGAGAGAGAGAGAAAGGAGGGAAAGAAGGCAGGCAGGCAGACAGGGATGGATGAAAGAAGGAAGGAAGACTGCCTTAAATCAGCTTACTTTGGACCAAGGGGTTTCCTTAACCCATGATGGAATAGGTATTTTATTTTATATTGGAACCAAAATAAAATGACACTTTCTGCTCTTAAACAACAGAAGGGTGCAATATTTAGAGAAATTGGAACTCCTAGGATTACTGTGTTTGGTTTTACTAGGTTTTAAAAATAGCGTGCAAAAAACACCAGAATTTAGTTCTACAAACCCCACTACACTACTTCAGCATAAGAAATGCATGCACCTACTTTAAATGTAAATGAATGAGTGGGACAAAGTAACCCTGAACAGTGGTTGCATTGACCAACATTTTTAAAAAAAATGAAGCCACAAAGTTGAATTAAATGCATCACACAGTTTAGAAACATATACGGTTGTATGTAAAAATAATGAAAACCATAACATTACCAGCACATTTCTTTAAGATAAAGACATGTCGCCTGGTGGTTATGCACAATGATGATTGTTGTGGTAGTGAAGGCTGCATGTATTATACAAGAATTAATGCAGTATTATACAATGCATTTTGGTGTTAGATGTTATTATACAGTATTTCTACAACTCTAATAGTGATGATGCTGATGCTGCTGCTGCTGATGATGATGATGATGATGAAATTTTTATTGAATGCAATACTCTCTTTTCCTTAGGTAAGCAGTAGAGAAAGTGAAAAAGTATTTAGAATAATATAATTTTAGGTAATAAAATATACAAATGCTGTAACATATATTCCTACAGTCTAAGAAATAGTAGAAATTATTTTAAACCGAGATACAGAAGAATGTTAAACCATTACTAATACAAGATGTTTGCAAGAGATTTATGTCAACTTGAAAGTTGCAGGCTACTGTGGTATGTAATCCAAATAGCTGGAAAAATTATAAAAACAAATTGTTGCCTCTGTAGTAGAGTGGTCAGCATTCTTGCTTCTCAAACCAGAGGTCTTGGGTGCAATTCACTAGTTGCGGTGGGGAATTTTTCTTTATCTGGAATCATTCCCTATCCTGCATAGACTCTCATAGTGTGAATGATGGAGTGAATGTGAGTGCATTCAATACAAAAGTTAATAAA